>CM046674.1:23428247-24833325 GCA_025594165.1 Tamias sibiricus
CCCCAGCAGAAAAGGGAGAATCCTGTGCCCGCTGTGCCTCATCCTCACGGTGACATCTCCCCGGCGGGGGAGGAGCAGCAACTCCTAGCCAGCACCTCTAAGGTGAGGCTCCTGAGCTCTGTGAGATGGAGGCTTAGGACCTCTCCCTGCAGCTTGACCCCATCTTTCTCCCTTCTCTCCCCCAACAGCCCATGGTGAAACTCCTGCACAACCGCAGTAAACAACAAGTACTCCTACACCAGGTGACTGCTGTGGTGGGGCAGGGCATTTGCGTGTGCATGTGCACATCAGGCAAAATCCGGGGTGCGCAGCCTTGATTTTGGTCCAAGGGGAGGGCTAGTGGCCCACAGGGGCTATCAGGATGTCTGCCTCATTGCACGTTCCAGCTCTGCCACTTGCCCTCTAGGTGCTTTGAGCAGATTAGTCCCCATTCTAAGCTTCAGTGGTATCCTCAGTGCACAGAGGTTTAGGTGAGGACAAGGTGATGGCTGTCCTGGCTAAGGGTTGATTTTCAAGCCAGATTCCTCTAAGTGCTCTCTCTGTTAACTTAGACAAGTCTCTCACTGCTTTGAAGTAGGTGTTGTGATCTCCATTGACAGATGAGGAGATTGAGGCCCAAGAGGTGAGGTAACTTGCCTAGTGTCTGTCAGATAAAAAGTGGCAGAGCTGGGATGCCTGGTGTGGCAGCTTGGTGAGGCAGCCTGGCTCAAGAGCTACAATGGGGAGCTGAATGGCTATGCTTGCTGGGATTTACCCAGCAAATGCTATTTCCCTTTTGAGGCCTATCTGGCTGGAAGCTCCTGCAGGGCAGGACCAGAGTGCCATTCCCCAGGGGAGCAGGAAGGGAAGTCAGTCCTGCTGAGGCCTTGCTGGCCCCCTGGTCCTCAGCACTTCAGATGACAACCTACTTAAGAACATCGAGCTGTTTGACAAATTGGCCCTGCGGTTCCACGGTGCGACTGCTCTTCCTCAAGGATGTTCTGGGGGATGAGATCTGCTGCTGGTCTTTCTACGGGCAGGGTGGCAAAATCGCTGAGGTGTGCTGCACCTCCATTGTCTATGCCACGGAGAAGAAGCAGATAAAGGTCAGAGGGGTTCAAGGTCTGGTCAGGGAGGCATGAGGGTGGGTAGAACCAGGACCCTGGACAGAGGCAGCTTAGCTGATGGGTCAGGGAGAGTCCTTCAATTGGAGTCAGGGGCCAGAGTTCTGGGGTCTTGGTTGTGTAACTTGGGTAGGTCATCTTACTTCGTTGGTCTCTTTCTCTCCCTGTAAAATGAGGGTGTTGGTTTAGAGCAGGGTTGTCTTGTTTTCAGTGTTGAGGATTGAACCCAGGGTGTCTCGCACAGCATGGTCTCGACCTCTGCAGTCCCCTGAAATAGTTTGCAGGTTTGTGTGTGTGCATTTTTCTGTGTAGAAGGTCCACGGTTGTCCTTAGAATTTCAGGCCGGATCTGTTACCAACACCAAAGATTCTTAAATCTCAGGACCACATGGTCTCTTGGGACACATCTGAGTTTGTAGATCCCGAGTCCTGAAAATGACAATCATCAGCAAGTGTTTCTCAAGCACCTGCTCTGCACTAGATACTGCCCCATTTTCCTCTTGACTAGGACCCTAGGGGGCAGAACCCTCAGAAAGACCCATGCACACTTATCTCAAACACTCACAGATCTGTGCCTAGGTGTGCACATATCCAAGTGGCAATTGATCCATTCAACTCAACAAATGTTCCTTGAGTGGCTACTTCATACCACGCCCTGTGTTAGCCTTAGGGAAAAAAATGAATGAACCAGGTGCACATCTGAATGTAAGGAACTCAGAACCTGTTTAGAGAGATAGATAAGTAATCAGAGTGATTATGATTCAATGAGATAAGGGTCATGATGGAGGAAAAGCAGGCTGGAGAAGCAAATATCAAAAGGCCTAGAGGAGGATGACTGAGCTAAGACCCACAGGATGAGTTAGCAAGGGGAAGGGTGGAGGAAGAAAGAGAGGGAGACAGCTGTCTAGATGGATGTAAAAGCACACCCCAGGATTCAGAGAGGAGAGAAAACTGACCTCTAGAGAAGATGAAGTCATTCAACATGGAAGATAGAATTGTTCTAGCTGTCTGACCTGAGACAATTGACTTAAACCTTCTGTGATTCATGGTCTCATCTGCAAGATGGGGATCACAAAATTTTAACACATGGTATTATTGGGAAGAGTTGATACAAGTACTTGTAACAGTGTCTGGTACAGAGTGAGAGCTCAAAAATATCAGTAATTTCCAGGTGCAGTGGCACATGCCTGTAATCCCAGCAACTCCGGAGGCTGAAGCAGGAGGACTCCAAGTTCAAGGTCAGCCTCAGCAATTTGGCAAGGCCCTAAGCAATTTAGTGAGAACCTGTCTCAAAAAATAATAAGGGGTGGGGATGTGGCTCAGTGGTTAAGTGCCCCTGGGTTCAATCCCCAGTCCAAAAAAAAAAAAAAAAAATCAGTCATTACTATTATAGTCAAAGCATAAAAGTGTAAGGGAGAAATGGGCTAAGAGACCAGGATGGGAGTCAGGTTGGGTTCAGATCATAAAGGGCTTTATCAGCTTCATAAGGAATTAAGACCAGTTTAACCTACCGGTGAGCGGGAAACATTAGAAATGTTTTAAGCAGGGAAATGACAGTCTCATGTTTGTGATCTAGAAAGTTCCATCTGACTGTGGGAGCAAAGATGGAGAATATATCATGGATGACTGCATTCTTGAGCATCCATCCACAGATCTCCGGTACATGTGTGCATCCATGCTAACCTGTGTCTACAGGAACTTTCCCACAGTGCAAGCGTGTGTTCTAGCATACATGTGTGCACCAGGCAAGGGGCTCAGCCACTGTCCCCATTCCAAACACTGCTGTCTTCTCCAAGGTCCCTTTCTGTGCTCCTCAGGAACAGAGAGAGAACTGCCTGTTGGGCCAGTGCCACCATCACATCATTTCATGGCTTTGCCTGGCTGCATGTACCATACCCACCTTATGAGATTTGCTGACCGCACATACTTTGTACATCTTACAGGACACAACCCACATCCCTTCTCTGCACAGGACCTGTCCCAGGGCACATGGTGCAAGGTAGCCGCATCCTCCACTACCAGGCCTATTTGTGGAGAGATCAGGGAGCTTGGGGTGCATACTTGGTGGTAGGAATTCGGTTGTTGGGGAGCAAGAGCACACCTGAGGGCTGGACTTCAGATGTTACAAAAATGGCTCCCCACTGGCTCCTTTAAGCATCCACTTCCCCGGAGCATTGAAAATAGGACTCTTTAGGCTAAGTGGAACATTTGGGGAAGCAGGGCTATTGCATAAATTGGCCTTCATTACCTGCCCCCGTCTTCTTCCCTGCTTTGCGGCTCCTCCAGGCACCTCTGGGAATGAGGCCCTGTTTAAGTCCTTCCGAAACTTCATTAACTAGGGCCTCTGGTCCAGAGTGGCCTCATTAGTAATTCCAAAGGGTCAAAGGCTCCATCACCTCTCACCCAAGTCCATCAGACGTGCCATGTAGCTGGGCTTGATTGCACATGGCTATAATCCCAACAATTCAGGAGGCTGAGGCAGGAAGTTCAAGGCCAACCTCAGCAATTTCGCAAGCCCTTAAGGAACTTTGTGAGACCCTGCCTCAAGATAAAAAAGAAAAAGGGCTGGGGATGTGGCTCAGTGGTTAAGCACCCCTGGGTTCTTTTCCCAGTACCCTCCCCTGCAAAAAACTTGCCAAGTACAAACCCCTTTTACCTACCATTGTTTCATTTGCTCCTAAGAGCAACCCTGGGAGTTGACACTGTCAGTTCAGTCTCTCAGGAAAGGAGGTTGTATGAATTTGTCACCCACCTGCGAATTCATTACAGAGTCAACAATCAGATCCCTGAATCCCTGACTCCCAATCATACATTAATTGAGGCTGAGGGGTGGGTGACTAACATTTTCTGAGTGCCAGGTGCTTTGCCTGTTTCTTTTATATAATTTTCAAGCCAATCCTCACTGGTAACAATTATCGCCATTAATGAAGTCAGCGATGAAGTCACTTGCTCAGTCATACAGATATAAGCTGTGGAGCTAGAACTGGAACCCAGGTCAGCCAGTCTCCAAATTGATCAGTGAGACTAGGTTTTTATGTGTCAATATAAATAAGACTTGACTCAGGCTGGGGTTGTGGCTCAGGGGCAGAGCCCTTGCCTCGCACATGTGAGTCACTGGGTTCGATCCTCAGCACCACATAAAAATAAATAAACAAAATAAAGGTATTGTGTTCATGGATAACTAAAAAATATTTTTTAAAAAGACTTGACTCACTTTTGTAATAACAATAGGCAATGGTTAATATGATGTTAAAATTTTGAATATGAAATTGTGTATAGGCAAGAGAGCAAGTCAATGTGGGAGGTAAAAGGGGTCAGGAAATCTTCCTGGAAGGAGTAGTACTTAAGTTACCTTTTTTTTTTTTTTTTTTGTAAGAGAGATTGATCCCAGGGATACTTAGACACTGAGCCACATCCTCCCCCAGCCCTTTCTATTTTTTAGTTTGAGACAGGGTCTCACTAAGTTCTTAGAGCCTCACTAAGTTGTTGAGGCTGGCTTTGAATTTGGGATCCTCCTCCCTCGGCCTCCTGAGCCACTGGGAATATAGGCACGCACCACCATGCCAGGCTTAAATTACTCTTTGAAAGTAAGAGCCCAGAAAGGTCTTTGTACATAGGGGCACAATTGTGAGCACAAATATGGCAGTGGGACAGTAAAAAAGTCACAAAGGTGTTGAGTAGGATACCTGGGTCTCAGGTGCTGACACAAAAGTGCTGAGTGGGGGGTGCAGCCGTGGGAGGAGTTTCAATGTCAAGCCAAAGCATTTGGACTTGATTCTGTTGGCCAAGAAGACCAACACAGAGGCTAACAGTTATGGAAGCCACCATGTTCTAAAAGATAGTTTTTGTAACTGTCTATCTGAGAAGACTGTGGACTCCTGAAGGGCAAGGACTGGATGTTTTTCTCCTCTCTGTCCCCACATTCTGGCCAAGGAAGTGCCTGTTGTGCTTGTTGAATTTTGAAATATGGAAGGGCAGGTCTCTTACAGAATCACTGAGGGCTGGAGAGTCAAGAAAGGCAAGAGCTCAGGCAGCAAGCTGGCATCTCCCAAGCCCTCTGCTCACCAGAGGCTGCCCATCCAGCTTTGGCTCACTTCCTCCAGGGTACCATCCTTGATGATTTCTGCTGGGTTCTGAAGTGTAGACACACAGTGTCCTGTCAGATCAGATTCAGAACCTATCACTGACTAACAACTGACTTTCTATTTAATTCTGTTTTATTCTTGTTTCTGTGAGAATTTCAGGTGACTTTCAAAAAGAATACAAGCAATACAATTATTTAGAATAAGGGGAAAACAGCATCAGAGAATGATTATTAGACTTTAAAAAAAAAAGAAAGAAAGAAAGAAAAAAGAGGCCAGGCATGGTGGCACATGCCTCTAATCACAGTGATTGCACAGGCTGAGGCAAAGAAAAAGAGGCCAGGCATGGTGGCACATGCCTCTAATCACAGTGATTGCAGAGGCTGAGGCAAGAGGAGGGCAAGTTCAAGGCCAACTTAAACAACCTAGCAAGACCCTGTCTCCAAATTAAAAAATAAAAATTAAAACGATTGGGCCAGGAGCTGGCACATGTCTAAACCCCAGCAGCTAGGGAGGCCGTGGCAGGAGGATCACCAAGTTTGAGGCCAGCCTTAGCAACTTAGCAAGTCCCTGTCTCAACAGAAAAATAATTTTTAAAAGGGCTGGGATGTAGCTAAGTGGTAGAGTACCCCTTGGTTCAATCTCCAGTACCAGGAAAAAACAAACAAAAATGTGGATCGACAGGTCAGAGTTGCTAAGGACAGGCCTTAATCTTGTTCCAAGTTTTCTGGCAGCCAGTGCAAAAAGGGAGGTTACACAGTTTCTTACTGCAAGAAAGGAAAACCAGACTTTCAAAGAAAGCAAAGCTTTCCGTAGCACTTCATTTTCATTAGAGAATGTGTTCAGGGAACACTGAGTATTAAGGTCTTTAATGACAAAATAATCAAGATTCTTAAAGAAATTTCATGTCAGTAACTTGGAGCCTCAATTTCCACAGCTGGAAAATGGGTCACACAGTTTCTCTGTGGACCTCAACAGTACTGTGTGTAGTTACTTGGGAAACTAAACAAGCTCTGCAAATATTATTTGTTATTCTTAGAGCTGGATGGAGTTTGGGATAGTCAACTGATTTGCCTGAGGCCCCACAGCCAGTGAGTAGCAGGGTCCAGTATAACATCTTTGAGCCTCAGTTGCCTCATCTATAAAATGGAGGCCAAAGCTGGGCGCGGTGGCGCACGCCTGTAATCCCAGCACTTTGGGAGGCTGAGGCAGGAGGATCGTGAGTTCAAAGCCAGCCTCAGCAATGGAGAGGCACTTAGCAACTCAGTGAGACCCTGTCTCTAAATAAAATACAAAAAAAGGGCTGGGGATGTGGCCCAGTGGTCGAGTGCCCCTGAGTTCAATCCCCAGTACCACAAAAAAAAAAAAAAAAAAAAAAAAGGAGGCCAAAATGCGCAAAGACCAGAGGAGATGAGAGCTGTTGAAATGGCCTCTTCATGAGACAGGGATCCAGTGTAAGGAGCTCATAGTCTTCAGTGTGGACCCCAGCGTAGACCCTGTTTGTGCCTCCTGGGAAAGTGCTGGGGGATTGGAACAATGGATCTTCCTTCTCCCTCTTCTTCCTGGTTCAGCCTACCTCCTGAGCTGTGGCTTTCCTCCCCGGCCGGCCCATGGGGATGTCAGTGTGACCGATCTACACCCTGGTGGCACTGCCACCTTCCACTGTGATTCTGGCTACCAGCTGCAGGGTGAGGAGACTCTCATCTGCCTCAATGGCACCCGGCCAGCCTGGAATGGAGAACCCCCTAGCTGCATGGGTGAGTCTCTGCCACAATTGGTGGGGCCTCTTTTCTGGGAAGCTCACTGGGAGAGTCCTTTTGTGGAAGTCTCCATCTTTAGGAAAAACTCATCCTGAAGGGGTTTCTTTCCTGAAGAGTCCCTCTCCTTTGGCATCCCTCTGGAGTTCTTCCCACTGAGGGATTCTATCCTTAGGGAACCTCCGTTCTTGGGTATCCACCCTCTTGGGATGGCCCTTCTTTCTTTTGGGGAGCCCTCACCCTAGAGGAAGCCATTGTCGGATCCATCTCTGGTGGTTCTCTCTCCTAGAGAGTCTTCACCCTGTCGTCTCCCATCCTGTGGTGTCCTCATTCTGGGAATTCCCGTCTTGAACATTTCTCATCTGAGAGTTTCAATCTGGGGGATTCCCATGCTCCCCATCGCAGGTGTCCACATTGAGGGAATCTTCATTTTAGCAGCATCTTCATTCGGGAGGTCGTCCAACCAAGGAGAGTCCATGGGGGCGGCAGGCTCTATCTCGGGCCTGGTTCCCCTCCTCCGTGATGCCCTGGTGAAGGCCCTGTCCCCTGGAGTGCATTCATGGGGCAGAGCCCATCCCTGGTCCAACCGAAAGATGTAGATGCAAAAGCTCTGAAGATGAGCCTGAGAAAAGCTGAGGCCCCAAGGAGAAAGGACAAGTCACCTTAAGCTGGTCTTAACCTGCCCCTCCTGCCCACAGCATCCTGTGGTGGCACCATCCACAATGCCACACTGGGCCGCATCGTGTCTCCTGAGCCTGGGGGAGCTGCAGGGCCTAACCTCACCTGCCGTTGGGTCATTGAAGCAGCTGAGGGACGCCGGCTGCACCTGCACTTTGAGAGGGTCTCACTGGATGAGGACAATGACCGGTGAGGATCTGGGCCTTGAGTCAGAGGTCCTAGGGAATTAGGGAGGCTATGGTGGGGAGTCAAATCTGGGGTGGATCCATGTTGAAATATGTATCAAACAGAGTTTAATTCTACTCATTTCTTTTGGAATGTAGCTGGCAACCTTGGATGAATCAGTTAACTTCTCTGTGCCTCAATTTTTTATCTGTAGAATAGAGATGGTATTACTCTACAGGCATAACTAATAAATGCATTAAGATATGCAAAGTAGATGGGCACAGTGGCACTTGCCTGTGATCCCAGCAGCTTGGGAGGCTGAGGCAGGAGGATCACAATTTCAAAGCTGGTATCAGCAATTTAGCAAGGCTCTGAGAAACTTAGCAAGACCCTGTCTCAAAAAAAAAAAAAAAAAAAAAAAAAAAAAAAACTAAAGAAAGAAAAAAGAATAGAAAAATGGCCTGGCATAGTGGTACATGCCTATAATCCCAGCAGCTTGGGAGTCCGATGCAGGAAGATCGCAAGTTTAAAGCCAGCCTCAGAAATTTAGCGAGGCCCAAAGTAACTCAGCAAGACCCCGTCTCTAAATAAAATATAAAAGAGGGCTGGGATGTGATTCGGTGGTTATCACCCATGGGTTCTATCTCTGGTGCCAAAAATAAAATAAAAAGTGCTGGGGATTTGGCTCAGTGGTTAAGCACCCCTGTGTTCAATCCCCAGTACACACAGACAGACAGACAGACAGACAGACAGACACACAACACACACACACACACACAAACATATATATATATATATATACACAAACATATATATATATATGAGCCATTTATCTCAGTCTCTCAGTTCTTTCCTGTGCATCGGCTTCATTCTCAGGCATTCTTATCTAACATCCTGGTATCCCAGCTCTGCCACTATTTGCTATGTGCTCTTGGGAAGGTTACTTAATTTGTATGCCTCCATATCCTCATCTATAAAATGAGGGATAATAATGGTATCTGGCTCAAGAGTTCTTATGAAAATTAAACAAGATAAAATGCATAAGGGCTTAGAAGAATGCATAGCATATTGTTAATGTTTGATAATAGTGGCTGTAAAGATAAGCTTGGAGAGCAGATAAGAGGTGGGGTAGCTGCTGAAGTTCCTGGTCACCCTTTTGTCTATCCCAGGCTGATGGTGCGCTCTGGGGGCAGTCCCCTATCTCCCGTGATCTATGACTCCGACATGGATGATGTCCCAGAGCGTGGCCTCATCAGTGACGCCCAGTCCCTCTATGTGGAGTTGCTCTCAGAGACACCTGCTAATCCCCTGCTGCTCAGCCTCCGATTTGAAGGTAACAGTCCTGCTTCCCCACTGGACTCTAACTTCTGTACCTTCTCTTTCTGGCACAAGCACATACTCCCTCCCTGCTTATCTCGGTGGTTAGATCCCTGAAAACTGACTTGTCTTTCCACCCCAAAACTATAAGGATCCCTTCATAAGAACCCCTTCTCACTGGGCACAGTGGTATACACCTGTAATCCCAGCAACTGTGGAGGCTGAGGCAGGAAGATCGTGAGTTCAAAACCAGCCTCAGTGAGATCATGTCTCTAAATAAAATACAAAATAGGGCTGGGGATGTGGCTTAGTGCCCTGAGTTCAATCCCAGTACCCCCTCCCCCAAAAAAGGACCCCTTCTCATTCACGGAGGTAGCCTTTTCTGATTAAGCTTCATGTATAGCTGGATCCTATTACACATCCAAGGAGCCAGTTATCTCAGTCTCTCAATTCTTTCCTGTGCATTGGCTTCATTTTCAGGCAGGCTTTCCCTGTGCTGGACCTAACTGTAGATTTTCATACTGCTAACCTAGTAACTCCATCAGAGAAAGTGGGAGCTCATATCTTTCCTGAGAGCTTCAGTAACAATGCCAGAAAAATCTCTCATTGACCTGGTTAAGGTCCTGTGCCTTTGCCTGAGCCAATCATTGTGGCTAGGGACAGATGGTGTTATGATTGACAGATCAGCATCATATGGCCATCTCTGGTTGGCTGCAACTGAACTGCATGGGCTGGAAGGCCTGTTTTCCAAAATGAAAATAAAGGTGACTTTAAGAGAAAAAGGAGGAATGGGTGCTGGACAGGTAGAAACAAGGAGGTCAGTGGCCATGGGAGAAAAGGCATTTAAACTTGGCCTTAAAGGATGGAAGGTGGGGCTGGGGTTGTGGCTCAGTGGTAGAGCGCTCGCCTGGTACGTGCGCGGCCCGGGTTCGATCCTCAGCACCACGTAAAAATAAAGGCACTGTGTACAACTAAAACAAACAAAAATAAATATATTTTTAAAAAAAGGATGGAAGGTAATTTAGACGAGGAAGATGGAGGAAAAAGCAGCTCAGGTGAATGGAATAGTGGGAGCAAAGGTAAGGAAGTAGAAAAGTGTTTGGTATGTTTGGGAAACAGGATTTCAATGTGGCCGCAGCAGACGATTTCTCTGAACAGTATCAGGAAAGAGACAAAGAGAAATTCTCAGAGATGTGAGGGACTGGTTTCTAGTATGAATCATGAGAGAAATGGAATTGGTGCTGAGCCCTGATGGATGGGTAAGATTTGGACGGGATTCCTTATCAGGTCAAGTAACAGTGAAATAAAACAGTGAATCTGCAGATTTAAAAAAAAAAAAAAAAAAAAAAAAAAACATGATAAATTGTGAAAGTCCTGAAATGCAAAGATCTCTACCTTTTGGTGACAGTCCCCAGCTGTGAGGCCTGCCTCCACAGATGTGAACCACTGCTGCTCCATAAGAGTCAGATTCCCCATCTGTATCATAGGCTTTGACATCATACCTCACAGGTGGTTTTGCAGCTAAGATGTCAGATGGACAAAATGAAAATGTCCTACAAATATTCTTTTTCGCTGACTTAGTTCAAAGTAAAAACTGAGCAGCTTTTGCATTAGCTGCAATTTTGGATTCTAGCAACAGCATGGATGATCAGAATCCAACTGTTATTTTTGAGAAGAGAACACACCTACGCAAGCCTGTCCCCCACCCCCACCCCCTTGCAGTTCCAAGAGCCACATGTCTGTGGCTGGGAACCAAACCATCTGGGTTGGAGACCTGGTTCTGCCGTTACCTGCTGAGTGACCTTGGGCATGTGGCTGTGTATCTGTGGACCTCCTCATCTTTAGAATAGTGGCTGGGATTTGACTAGTCTAGGGGTTTCCCTCCAAAGGCCATCGAGGTAATATAAATGTGTGAGTAAAGAATGTTCTGGGTTTTGACACCGGAGAGTGAAAGCTAAGCCAAGAGCATTTCATTTTTAAAAAACCCACCAAGTGGCCAAACACCTGAATTCAGTGCCAGTTTCCAGATAGAGGTCTGAGGCCTGTCCTAATGCTTAAATTTCTTTTCTTTTCCTTTCCTTTACTTGTGGTGCTGGGGACAGAACCCAGGTAGGCAAATGCTCTACCCCTAAGCCACATTTCCAGCCCACTCACTCTTAAAGCTTAATTTTTGTGATGGATTCCTCCCTAGCCTTTGAAGAAGATCGCTGCTTTGCCCCTTTCCTGGCACATGGCAACGTTACTACCACAGACCCTGAATACCGCCCAGGGGCACTGGCCACCTTCTCGTGCCTCCCAGGATATGCTCTGGAGCCCCCAGGCCCCCCCAATGCCATTGAATGTGTGGACCCCACAGAACCTCACTGGAATGACACAGAACCAGCCTGCAAGGGTGAGCCCTCCACACCCTACAAGGTCCTTCAGCCTTCAGACTACCCACTGAACCAGGGTCCCCAGGAAGTCCATTTGGGAAGGAGAACTGCATATCTATTTCTAGTAAAGCCAAAACTTGAGGAAATTCCTGTCCCCTCAAAGGCTGTTTTCTTAGCTGAATTATTGACAGGCTTGTGACCAAATTCAGAGTTCATAAACCCAAATGTCTTCAGGAGCTGGAACCAGACTTGAACTGAGTTATATGGATTGGGTGTGTAAGTTTGTGAGTGTGCAGGGTTAAGAGCAAGGCTGAAGACTAGGTACAAGATCTAGATGTGGCTGAAGATTGGGTACAAGATTTAGGTGGGTCATCAATACTAGGAAACATGAGTAATCTGGTGGTACACATCCCTGGGAGTGGTGAGGACCTTTGCAAATGGAGATGCATGCCCTTTTGGGTCCTAAACCTCACACCTCTTCTGCCCTTAGCCATGTGTGGAGGGGAGCTGTCGGAGCCAGCTGGTGTGGTCCTCTCTCCCGACTGGCCCCAGAGCTACAGCCCCGGCCAGGACTGTGTGTGGGGCATGCATGTCCAAGAAGAGAAGCGCATCTTGCTCCAAGTTGAGATGTATGTTTGGGTCCTGAAGAGGGTGTGATGGGGGTGGGTTCCCCAAAGGGCAGCACTAGCATCCTGAGCCTGGCTGGCTCTTCTGTGTCAATATGGATTATGGTCCTGTGAAAGAGGCCACTAAGGGTTCAGGAATGGATGGGAAACCTAGGGCCAAATCACTTATTAGCCAGGTGACCTTGGACAACTAGAGGGGTAATGCAGCCCTCCTCAAGGGCTCTGCCTGGTGTCTGTCACTCTGGAGGTGTCTGAGGCTGCCCCTGGAGCTATTTCCAGAGACCCAGGCCCAAACTGTTGAATCATCACCGGCACCCAAGGTGGGTGTGGGTGCGGGGAGATTCCAGTGAGCTGATTTGGTAAGAGGTGGTCTTGTGAATGGACAGAACCAGAAGTGGGCATGGCCCCCAGAGCAGGTCCTCAGGCGAGCCAAGTGGATTGAAGAGTAGCAAAGAGTCTATGATTGGTTGTAGCTGTAGTTGGGCTTCCCACGGTGATGGAGGAGGGACTGGAGAGTGGGGGAGGCTGGAGAGTGGGTGGAACTAGTAATGAGTAAGGCTGGGATTTGGAAGAGGGGAATGGGAGAACCCATAGAACAGGTGGGACCTAGAGCGACTAACATAGAAGAAATTCAAGATTGTTCAAAACTAAGGCTGTGCCAGACCTGGGAGAGGGGAATATGTGGCGGGGCTGGAAAGTAGGTGGATTACTAATGAACAAAGTTAAGGATTGGGCAGAACCAGATGGGAGGGACAGGTCGTTGCTCCATCTTATTATCTGATCCCATTCCCTGCAGCTTGAATGTGCGTGAAGGGGACATGTTGACACTTTTTGATGGGGATGGTCCCAGCGCCCGTGTCCTGGCTCAGTTGCGGGGACCTCAACCACGTCGTCGCCTCCTCTCCTCTGGGCCCGACCTCACACTCCAATTCCAGGCACCTCCCGGCCCCCCAAATCCGGGCCTGGGCCAGGGCTTTGTATTACACTTCAAAGGTACACAGGGATCGGATACCTCGAGATGGGTAGGGTTCCAGGAGGTCCCAAGTGAGGGCACTGGAGCCAAACCACCAAGGCTGGAAAGGGCACCTTGAATCAAAGAGCAGCCCCCAAACTCAGTCTCTCCCCTGCAGAGGTCCCCAGGAACGACACTTGCCCTGAGCTGCCTCCTCCCGAGTGGGGCTGGAGGACAGCGTCCCACGGGGACCTGATTCGAGGCACCGTGCTCACTTACCAGTGTGAGCCTGGCTACGAGCTGCTGGGCTCCGACATTCTCACCTGTCAATGGGACCTGTCCTGGAGCGCCGCCCCGCCTGCCTGCCAAAAGAGTGAGCTAGACCTTGCCCTTGTCCTCTGTGGCCCCCATCCTAACCTCTGGGTTTCTTCCCTCTGCTTGGGCCCCACTCTTTCCCTTTCCTGGTGGGGTCCCTGTACTACCTGGGTTCCACCCTTGGCTCCGGATCCTGCCTGGATCTTCTTCAAGCCCCGCCCCTATGCCCTTTCGGTTCAACTACTTGGTTCAGGACCCCGAAACTGCCCGCTATGGTTCCTGCTCTCATTTTCTCTGGGCTGCATCTTCACAGACCAGGACTCTGTGGACCAGGATCTGTTGGGGTTTCCTGAGTCTGGCTTTAACAAGTTTCACGGCCCCTCCCCTTCCTCTCTTGATCCCGCCCCTCCCAGGTTCTGCCTGGGCTCTGTCCCATCAACGCTTGGTTCTGTTCTAAGCCGGCCACAGGCTCTCAGTTCCAAACCGATAACACTGTGGGAAGTCCCATTGCTAAGACCAAGGCTTGTCCGAGTACTTGGTTTACTTCAATGCAGTCACCAAGGCCTTGTGCTGGGTCAGGATTATGGGAATGGGGTTCTGCCCCTCCCTACTGTGGCCATGCTCGCAGCCCGGGAGGGGGACAGATACCTAAACAACTAAGGACATTATGAAGTAGTACCCAGTGGGTGACTCAGTCAAGGTACTTACTATCTCTGAGCCTTGGCTTCCTCATGGGTGAGGTGGGAGTGGGAGTGGGGGTTGTGAAGCGCATGTGGAGGTTAGGTTTTCACTCAGGGCTGTGGGGTAAACCGTGAGTAAGTAGTAGCGGCTTTAAGGATAAAGCAGCTTTGTGGGAAGAGTGGTGGGTTAATTCTCTCAGGGATGGTGCTGATTTCAGAGGAGGTGACATTTAAAGAAGCTGCGAGTGTGCATCTTTTAGAAGAGCAGAAAGGAATGGCTTTTCTTTTCTTTTCTTTTCTTTTTTAAATTTTGAGACAGGGCCCCACTAAGTTGCTGAGGCTGGCTTTGAACTTGCCATCCTCCTGCTTCAGCCTCCCCAGCCACTGAGATTGCAGGCATGGGCCACCGTGCCTAGTAAGGGGTAGCATCTTGTCACTTTCTCCAAATTTTGGGGAGCCTGCTACAAAGATGTAAGATTGTTGGTTTACCACATGGCCGCTGGGATAGTGGAGATGGTGAGATCAATGGACTGGACACAAGGAAAACTGTCTAGTTGATGTAGCACCCCAGTTCTGGAATGCTGAGCATACAGTCTCAATTGGGCTGGCCCAGCTGAGACTCAGGAGAGCCTCAAGCTGATCTGAGACCCACATCTCTGCATCTCTGTCCAGTGCTGCATGTGTCTCTGAGCAGATTCCAACTCTGATGCTTCTGGCTTGAGTGCTAAGTCCTGGGCCCCAAGGGAAAGGACAGTGACATTGACTCGTTTGATTATCTGGGTTAAATATTATGTTTGTAAAATACTTACCAGGGTGCCTGGCACAGGTTTTTATGTACAATAAATAACTATGGTTGTGATCTTCCAGAATGGGGTTGTAAACTCAAATGCTTGCAGGGGCTGGACAGGCAGTATAAGTGAGCAAAGCCACTGTGCATAATGAGAATGTGGGGAGCCAGGTGTGCTGGTGCATGCCTGTGATCCCAGCAACTCAGGAGGATCACAAGTTCAAGGTCAGCCTCAGCAACTTAGCAAAGCCCTAAGCAACTTAGTGAGATCCTGTCTCAGAATCTCAGAATAAAAAGTAAAGAGGATTTGGGGATGTGGTTCAGTGGTAGAGCCTCTTGGTTTAACCCCTAGTACCAAAAAAAGAAAGAAAGAAAGAAACTGAGGGACAGGAGAGCTGGCCCTCTCTAACAAGGGCAGCTGCTGTCCTGCCTGGTGATCTGCCATACTGGGTTGACAGTGCTGGGATTTAACTGGCACTTTCTGATGTTGTGATTAAATATTTTGAGTTTTACCCCAGGATGGGAGCCTGGGGTTGCCCAATCACCCTGTTTTCCAAGGAAAGCCTGAAACATATTGAATTAAAATTTTCCAATCCATGCCCTCTTCCTTCTGAGGAATTCACAGGAGGTGGGAGGAGATGGCCTGAAGTTCAGGCCTCTTCCAGCCCTAAGTTTCAGGGAGATCTTTTAAGGCACTTTTTCCCCCTGACTTTGTTCTTCTGCCACCAGTCATGACTTGTGCTGACCCTGGCGAGATCACCAATGGGCACCGGACAGCCTCAGACGCTGGCTTCCCTGTTGGCTCCCATGTCCAGTACCGCTGTCTGCCAGGGTACAGCCTGGAGGGCGCAGCCGTGCTTACCTGCTACAGCCGAGACACAGGCACACCCAAGTGGAGCGACCGGGTCCCCAAGTGTGCCTGTGAGTCTGGGGAAGATCCAGGAAGGGGGCTGGGTAACTTTGGCGACAGCCTGAGGACCCATGTGGGGCCTGCTCAGTAGCGCCGCAGGCATGCTAACTGGCCTGCTCCCCGTAGTGAAGTACGAGCCGTGCCTGAACCCCGGAGTCCCAGAGAATGGCTACCAGACGTTGTACAAGCATCACTACCAGGCTGGCGAGTCTCTGCGCTTCTTCTGCTATGAAGGCTTTGAGCTTATCGGCGAGGTCACCATCACCTGTGTGCCGGGCCACCCCTCACAGTGGACCAGCCAGCCCCCGCTCTGCAAAGGTGCCTGGGCAGACAGGGCAGGAGGGGCACATCAGTGTCCAGGGACTGACAGGGCTGGGAAAGTTGGGTAGAAAATTTAAGACAAATGGGTGACCCCACTGAGCTCCCTCTTCTCTTCCTGTGGGGGCTCATCCTCACAGGCATGTCCAGAAGTCCTGAGGAAATTTGAGGTCACAGAATTATCCTAAGGGATGTAGTAGAGGGGGCCTTGATTTGGAAGTCCTTTGCCCATTCTAGATAGGCTTCTTTGTCCCCATTGCTGACAAATTCTAAAGACCTGGTTGGCTCAGAATGTTCAGGAACCTTGAACCTTAGGGGTCTGGAGAAGGAAGAAGGCCCTGCCCGGATCAGTCCTCTCTCCCCACCAAGGGAGCAGAGGGCAGAGAACCAGGCTGTCCAGCCCAGCCCCACTGGGCTCTGACCCTTTACCCAGCCTCCTTCCCTCCCTGGCTCAGACCCCGTCCCCCTCCCCCTCCTCTCCCTGCAGTGGCCTATGAGGAGCTCCTGGACAACCGAAAACTGGAAGGTCAGTGAGGGCAAGGTGGAGACCCAGGCCTGGCCAGGTCGGGAGGGCAAGGCAGAGGCCGGGGGTAGGAGGCCAGGCCCCGGAGGGGTGAGGCCCAGGGTTCAGGGCCCAGGGCAGGAGGCTGGGAGAGCCCAGTACTGGGCCCAGCATCGGCTCACTGGCCTTTCCTCCTCCCCCAGTGACCCAGACTACAGACCCATCACGGCAGCTGGAAGGTGGGAACCTCGCCTTGGCCATCCTGCTGCCCCTAGGCTTGGTCATTATCCTTGGCAGTGGCGTTTACATATACTACACCAAGTAAGTACCCAACTCAGGTAACTGCCCTCTGGGGCAAATGTCATGCCCTCCTGGCGTGAAAGCCTGGGTGAGAGGAGCTTAAGGTCTCACCTGTTGATAAAATCCTCTCCCCCCCCCTCTTTTCCAGGCTGCAGGGAAAATCCCTCTTTGGTTTCTCAGGCTCCCACTCTTACAGCCCCATCACCGTGGAGTCAGACTTCAGCAACCCGTTGTATGAAGCTGGGGTGAGCCCCTCCCCCTCCCCCACAATGCCACATCTCTTTGCTCCCCCAGGATTCCATAACCTTCTCTAAAATCTCTGCAATCTCTTTTTGGGAACTTCAAACTCAGCTGCCTACAGAGGCCATGCCAATGAGCAAAGCAAGCTGTGTGTGAACAACAGGGAGTGGTGAGGACTGTAGCCAACTAGAGAAACTGATGCCCATTCAAAGGCTACAGCTCTGACCCATAGTGGACACTTAGGCCCAGTTGCCAAATCCTCCAACTATTCGAGACAACACAGAAATTCAGATTTTTATGTCATTTTTAAGACACTAAAGGATGAACCAAACAAATCCGTTGTCCAGATTTAGCCTCATTCTCACCTTGTGATCCCTAAGCCCCCTGTGATCAATGTTACTTTAAAAACCAAAGGTCTTTCCTCCTCCTCATCCACGCCTCCTCCCATTTTTCTGCCCCTTCTACTTCCATCTCACTCCAACAACTGATCTGATCTCTCTGTCTTCAGGATACACGGGAGTATGAAGTTTCCATCTGAATGCCAAGACTAAGGCTGCAGGACCCAGGACACCCCTTCCCTCCTCATTCAGGGCAGCGGGGAGCACAGGACCTGGTCTCTGGCTCCTGGCTTCCCTCCTCCCTGCTGTGTAAATAATCTCCCTGTCCCACAAGGGGGTTTTGATGGCCCTGGAGACCCTACAGTAAATAAACCAGCATCCTGCTGCCCCAAGGCTCCTTTTCTCAGTTGCCAAACAAGGGGCCTGCCCCTGCCCTACTGGCTTTTGGACCCTGGGAGGGGAACTCAGTGCCCTTGCAACTCTTGGGACCCCTCTCACCCAGGGCACCCCTGAAGGACTGCCCCAACTGCTCTATTGTTCCCTTGGCCTTGAAGGCTTCTCTTCTCCCAGATGCCTAACTCCTGGGCCTTAGAGGGTGAGAAGAGGAAGGATGAAGGGGACAGCTGGGCCAAAGCCCCTCCCCGTTCCTGCTGTGTCCCGAACCCACAATTTCTCCACCTTTGCTTCTGGATTTTGTTTTTGAGCAATAAACAGAAAATCACCACTTGTAACTGCACTGGTCAGGGGTATGGGAAAGTGGGTCACAAAATATTAGAGATGGTGATGGTGATCTTTGTGGAGAGAGGGCTTGGGGAAGGGGAAATATTTGGAAAACAGACAGAAATCAAAAATTGGCAAGGCAATGTCACAGGCACTGGCCTGGCATCAAAAAGGCCTGGCTTTTGGCTCAGCCTCTGGAAGACTGGCTGGGACTTCTAGGCTCTCCAGCAGGCCTTAAGGTTACTGGACAGGTGACAGTAGCCACCCCCTCTCTCTCTGCTCACTATAATGCAGGAGGCAGACAACTCTCAATTTGCTTCATGACCAATTTACCTAAAATTCAGTGCCCTTTTGAGAGTTCATGTAAACCATTACCTCCTTCAGGCTTTTAGCATTTGCAGCATTCCTGCTGTGACGTGTCTGTTAAGCCTGAGTTTGTAGGTATCCTTTTCTTTTATAATATCCAATCTACTTTTGAACATTATAAGCAATTTACAGCATTTTTTGTTTGTTTCCATGCTGGCAAATGAACCCAAGGGCTCCACTATGCAAAGCATGTGTTCTACCACTGAGCTACACCCCCAGCCCAATTTTATTTATTGTAGTAAGGGAGACTGAACCCAGGTGCACTATTCCACTGAGATACATCCTAAAAGTCCTTTTCATTTTTGAGTCAGGGTCTCTATAAATTGTGGAGGCTTGCCTTGAACTTGTGATCCTATTGCCTTGGCCTTTGAGTGGTTAGGATTTTTTTTTTTTTTTTTTTTTTTTTTTTTTTTTTTTTGTACGGGGATTGAACCCAACGGTGCTTTACCACTAAGCTACATTCCCAAGCTCTTTTAATTTTTTATTGTGAGGCAGGGTCTCACTAAATTACTTATAGCCTCAGTAAATTCCTGGGGTTGGCCTAAAACCTATGATCCTCCTGCCTCAGACTCCTAATTTGCTGGGATTACAGGTGTGCACCACTATACCCAGCTGGAGTTGCTAAGATTACAGGATGTGCTAACATGCCCAGCTCCCCACCCCAATTTATAGCCTATTTGTCTAAAGGGCCTTTGTCCAAATTAACTGACTTTTGCTACTTAAATTTGTATTTAAGTACAGTACAATTGAACATTTTCAGGCCATTTGAAAGGATGCTAAAACAAAGGGAGGTGAATGAGACAAACTGATCTTGATAACTTGTTAGAGCCAGGCACTGTGCTAAGTACTTTGCATTCATTATGTTGTTTTTTTTATTTTTTTAAAAAAATACTTATTTAGTTGTAGATAAACACACAGTATCTTTATTTTTAATGTGGCGCTGAGGATCAAACCCAGTGCCTCACACATGTGAGGCAAGTGCTTTACCACTGAGCTACAGCCCCAGCCCCTTTTAACCCTAATGAGAATCCTGTGAAACTGGTCAACTTATTCCCATTTTTCAGATAAGGGAACTGAGGCTCAGGGTGGTCAATTAACTTCTTCAGGAGGCCCAAATAAGTGGCCAAGCTGTGAATGAAATGCAAACTCCATAAAGCTGCCTGCAGTGCTTTCTAGCTAATAGTGGGTGTGATATGTTTCTGTAAGCATGAGGCCCCAGGGTCCAAGTGAAAGGCCATGGATCAGGATCCTCAGCACCAAAGGTAGCTGAGGCTGCTCCTCTGAAGCAAGAGTGGACCCTCCCAGACATCACAGCCCTACACTGTAAGGTTCCAGCTGTAAGGATCAGTGTGCATCCATGACATCAACCCTACCAACTGGCTGACACAGAAGTGTCTAAATGAAAACCATCCCAACTGCATGTTTATATCCAGCAACCTCCACCTAAGAGAAGCAACACCAGAGCACTGCCTGAATTGGAGGAAGAGGAGGAACCCCATGTCTTTATTAAAGCCTTTTCTTCCTGATGGTATCCTTGTTGGCTGAAGATGGAGATCTGTGCGATGCATCCAGAACATTTCCTTGGCTTCCAGGGTGACATTACTTGTGAGCAGTAGTCCCCCCCAAATGAAGTATTTAACAAGTTTTGAAAGAGGAGCTTTGAGGCATGTTCTAGAGGGAAAAATGGAGGAGGGCATGAGAGACCAAGAGCAGCACCAAAAAGGGCTGGGCTAATCTGCCAGATGTCAAACTGTTGGGAAGAACTCTTTGGAAGACAGCTTTTGACTCTTTAGACCCAAAGCTTATGTCTTACCATCTTTCCATCCTTCACCCATCCATCAAAGCCATGCACCACCCACCCATTAAAGAACCCACCATTGCTTACCCATCTCTCCATTTCCCCACCCACCCACATTCTCCTTCCACCCATCCATCTGCATATCTATCCATCACTCTCCATCTGCCTTTCTACTCACCCATCCATCAACCCCCATCTATCCAGCCACCCACTCACCTCTCTTCCATCTACTCACTCACCCTGCCCCTTTTAAACTTCTTTCCAGTAGGGACTCTGTTTTGTTCACTGCTATACTTCACCCCCTAGAGCAGTACTAGCACACAGTAAGTGCTTAATATATGTTCAATAAATTTACCCATTCACCATTTACCTACCACCCCATCTACTCACCCATTCCCTCTCCTAACATTTTTGATTAGCCACAATGCCAACAATTCAAAGGGCAATTCAAAGATCTGTAGGCTTCCAGGTTCTTCCTTGAAGGTGAGCAAGAAAAAGTCTCCTGGGATCATGGGGGGCTGGCAGGTGGATGAGGGAAAGATGTTTGCTCAGGATGAAATCCTCAATCAATTGTCATTTGGGAAGGAGGGGAAACCACTGTATGGACAGACAGGTCCTTACAGAGCATCTTGGGATGGGGGAAGAAGGAAAGCAACTTACATAAGTTAGCAGACAAATTATTAAGGCCTGGGGCTTTTCTATTTATTCAAACTGTTTCTAATACCAGCCCAGTTAAGAGAGAGCTAATGTCCCAAAAGCACTAAAAAATCATCTCCTTGAGGACAAGAATAGTGGCTCATTCTCAGCTGTATTTTGCCTCAGGTTTGGTGATTAATACTTGAAGTAGTGGCCCAAATCAGAAAAATGACTTGTCCCCATGGCTTGATGAACCTGGCACATCATAAGATACTCAATAAACATCTGTTGGCTTCAGTTCCTTCTCTGCTTTCTTTCTGAATCATTCTTTCCTCTTCTGCCAACCTATTACAGGGAGTTCTCCAGTGTTCCACCCTCAGCACCTTTTCCTTTCTTACTCTACCCAAGGCATCATAGGGCTACCACATACTCTCCAACTGCCATCTCCCTCCTCATGACCTTAGGATCAGCTCTCAATCATTAGCCTAGACCTCTCCTTTGAGTGTAGAATCCATATTTCCAACTGTCCGTCTATGGAATATTTCCACCTGGAGTCCCTATGAGCACAATAAACGCACTTGAATAAAATAATGAAAGCATTTCCTGCCTAAAGTCAGAAATGTGCCTGCCATGTTCCAGAAAGAATGAGAAGGCCCAGGTGCAGAGAGAGGGAAATAAGTGGAGCAGTTACAGACAATGAAATCACAGAGACAGTAGGGGTGGAGTGCTCATGCTGGGCCATCTAAGCATTGAAGGACACTGGCTTTTACTTGAAAATTGGAAGCTGCTGTAGAGTTCCAAGAGGAAACATGACATGATCAGACTTAGGTTGCCCAAGTCAGAAATTTGGCAGTTGTCTGATTCCCTTTTTCCCGCTACCGTTTCTAATCCGTGCTCCTACTTCCATCTCTACCATTCCTGTCCAGGTTAGGACCCTCACCTCTAGTTCCTAATTAATTCCTAATTAGTTCCTAATAATTCCTAACTAGCCTCCCTGCCTTCAGTCTTTTTCCCTTTCCAGTGACTATCAAAGTGACTGATATAAAATTCCCACTTCTTACTCAAACTTCAATGGTTTCTCACCTATAGAAAAATGTCTATGATCTTAACAAGACACACACAGGTTTCTTGGTTAGTCCCCGTCTACCTTGCCTGCATATTCCAGGTTAAGCTGCTTTAGGCCCTATCCTCTGCTCTCAGTGCACATGCATCTGCTTCCACTCACCCTTCTAAGACATATCTCTGCCTTTACTCATGGAATCTCTACTACTTGAAATACTCCCACTAGCCTTGTTTTCCTGGAATTTTTGGATTTTTTTTTTTTTTTTTTGTACCAGGGATTGAACCCAGGGGCGCTTAACCACTGAGCCAGATCCCCAGCCCTCTTTATTTTTTATTTTGAGACAGGGTCTCGCTAAGTTGCTTAGGCCTAAGTTGCTGAAGCTGGCTTTGAACTTGCGAGTCTCCTGCCTCAGCCTCCCAAGCCACTAGGATTACAGGCATGCACTACCATACCCAGTGTTCTCCTAGAAAATTCTTTAGGTGTCACCTCTCCAGGAAGCTCCATGATTTCTTTCCTTCCTGTTCCAAATGAAGTTGGGATAGAAGTATTCTTCTCACTGTTTCCATTTCTCTTACATGCATGTGTCCATACTATATTGTAATTGGCCATTTACTTGTCTGTCCTCACATTAAACTGTGAATAATTCAAGGGCTGGAACTCTATTATTTATTTCTGTGTCCCAAGTTCCTAAAACAAGGACAGGCACATAGTGCAAACTCTAAATGTTTTGTTAATACTGAACAACCTCACAGATACCTTTTCACGAAGGGATGACAGGTGGTGAGCCTTGGTGTGGGTATGGTTTCTGTCAGAGCTGGAGATGACAGAAGAGAAGGGAGAAGATTGAATGAGAACTCTGAATTTGAGGATTAGAGCAGAATAAAATAGAACTACATGGTTCAAAAATCCCCCTTCCCTGCTGGAATGTTTGTCAAACCCTTCTCTCCCCTACAGGTTCCTTATCTTTCTCCCAGGACAAAGGACATCTCCATGAAGCCTGACTCACCAGGTGTCTGTGCCTCCGGTCTTGGTGAAGAGCACTGGAAGCAGAGGCCCCAGTTAGAGAAATGACTATGCCCATGGGCAGCAAGAGATATGGTTAGGGCAGAAGGGGCAAGGGAATTTCTGGCCAGCAGTGAGGAATGGGTACTGGGTTAGGGTTTATGGGGCACTGTGCCTAGGGCCAGCTCTGAGACAGGCCGCACAGGCACAGATTCCTAGAGAGGTCAGCTATGGTCAGGAGAGGGTCTGGGACTGGAACCAGGCATGTGGGAGGGTCTCTAGACACAGCAGTCCTGAGGTGGAGGTCACCGTGATTGGATATCTGGGTCCCTTGGTCTTTTGTCTGCTTTTCCTTGGTGGGCACAGAGTTCACGTGGTAGCCAGCTATAAACAAGGCCTCCTCTGTGAGTTCATTGCTGATCCGGGTCAGGAACTCCTCAGAACGAGATACTGAAACTTTCTGGGAAAGGAAGTCAGAAGATCTGAGTCTGGAAACTTCTGTACAGCCTTAGAGTGCTGTGTCTGGGGACTTCCAGGCTGGAGGCTCTGGGGCTGAGGAGTCTGTTATTGGAGGGTTGAGCCTTGAGATTTGACTAGAAGGCCCTAGACCTGTGAGGAGCAGTCTGAGGGAGTCTCAGGGCTTGCGGCTCAGACCAGATGCCTCTGCCTGAGAGCTCCTCACCTCATTACACTCCCACCTCCAGAGCTCCCCTCCAATGCTCACCTGCCCTCCACTCAAGGAGGATGCAGTCTGAGACAGCCAGCTGCTCTTTTTTTCATCATTTCTGGTAGGAGTGGATGCCATCCCCTGGGAACAGTCAAAGCCTATGTTAGGCTGAGAAGCCAGCCTGCTTTCCCAAGAACCCATACCACCTCCATTCCCAGAGCTAAGGTTTAATCAAGGCCCTTAGAAGAAACATCCCACTGTCTCAGTTCTCTCCTCTCTCTGGTATATATAATCTCAGCCCTATACTTTTTTGGGGGGAGACGACACTCAAAAAACCCACGTGCCCAGACAGCCTCTTCCATCTTCCCTCCCAAAGCCCTTCCCAAGCCAAGGCAGCCTACTCGCCGCCCCAGACCTGGCAGATAGGTTGAAATCTTGGGGTACTCAGCAGGAGGGGGAGACGGAGAGGTCTAATGGGCCCCTATTATGGATCACGGGGAAAGGGGAGGAGGTAGGAGGGGGAAGGGTGGAAAAAGGGGGAGCCCGGGAGGCGCCGCTACCCGTTGCTATAAAAACCTTAATGTTTGTGGAGATTCTACAGTCCCGTTGCTAGGAGATTAGGGATTCTAGAACCAACGAAGAGGGCATTTTCTTAGCATGCAAAGTTCGTTCCTCGACTTCCCCTCCAGGCTCCTCCAGGTCCCTCACTGGAGGCGGTGACCCCAGCGCTAGAGGCTTAAGTTTGGGAGGATAACGTAGGGTGGAGCCTGGGGCCGATCCTCCCACCACTAGGGTGTCCCTAGAAGCCAGAAGCAAGCCTGTCCTGGGCCGCTCTGAAGCCTCTCTAGCCTCTCTCAGCCTGGAGTCGGCGAGAGCAAATGAGGCCAGAGAGCTAGGGGGCGGGGAAGGAAAATGTGGACTGTACTAACTACCCTTGTTTCCCGGGGAGGCGAAAACTCAGGAGGGAGGAATCTTACCCCTTTATCTTTGTCTTCAGGAAGTCATACCCTCCGTAAAAAGGAAAGCAGAGATATTAATTTGGGCTGCCTCTCTTTTGCCCTTTCCTCTTCAGTTCCTTCTTTTGATCGGCGTCGATGGTTTTTTGCTTCCTCTTCTCCCTCTGTGCTTTGGTACGATCCGATGCAAAGGGGAGGAGGGAGGAAAAGGAAAAGGAAACGGGCAGGTCTTAAAGGGGCCGCAGCCATTTTTTAAAGCTTCTTCCTCCTTTCTCTGATCGCCAATTTTGCAAGGACGAGCGCAGAAGAGTAGGTTTCCGGAAGCCAAGCACAGCTGGAGCAGCAGGGATCGCTGCTGGGTCGGCTGCGCCTACGGGGTGGGCGGAGGCGAGGCTCTGCCCATCGGAAGGGCGGGTTGCTCGCGCCCCCTGCGCCCAGAGCACATCTGGTTGGCCCATGCTCTCTCCGGTTGCGAGCTTTAACATCTGGGGCCGGGCGCAGCCAGCGGGGTCCAGGGCGCAGGTGAGGCGGCCGATGTGCCGGGCCGCAGGGTGAGGCCGCGCGGGTGGGGCTGGGACAGCGTTGGCACCTCCGGAGCTGGTCCGGGGCAGCAAGTGGACCGCCGCGATGCCAAGCGAAAATATCTTCCTTTTCGTGCCTAACCTTATCGGTGAGTGATGCCTGCGGCCCCGAGAAGAACGGGAGGGCGAGGGGCCTCGGACAGGCTCCCTGATCCCTCGCTGTTCACCCCCTTCCCATTCCAAGGTTATGCCCGGATTGTCTTCGCCATCATTGCTTTCTACTTCATGCCCTGCTGCCCCTTCACTGCCTCCTCCTTCTACCTGCTCAGCGGACTTCTGGACGCTTTTGATGGACATGCAGCTCGGGCACTAAATCAAGGTGAGAGGCACCCCCTACCTGCCAGCCTTGCCTCCTTTCCCTGCCTCCTAGGACCTCACCGAGAGCCCTGTCATTCCCTTCTCTGTAGAAAGCAGAACAGAATGGCCTGGTTTTGTAGCAGAAGGGATTTAAGCTAGCTCTTGAGAATTCTCTGCTATGAGGGTTGTATAAAGGGCAAGATTGGACTTAGCTCTGGTACTGCTGGAGGCCTCCCTGAATAAATTTCCATTCAACAAGTGTTTACTGGGGACCTACTGTGTGTTGGGCACAAGCAATAGGGGACTTCAAGTTGAGAGGGGGATGGGGAGGGAAGGGTGTGGCTTCTGGAGGGTTAACTATTCTGCTCTCCAGACCCACCCTAAGACTTTAAGTCCCTTGTTTTGCCCTGGAGCCTGGGTCCTAGGGTTAATGAATTGAAGATATAGCTTCCCCTCCCCCCCCCCCCCCATGCTGTTTCCTTCTAGCTCATTTCATGCCATGGTGACCTTTGCACACTTGTCTCACATCCCACTGCTAGCAGCAGTTTTTCTCCCCAGGCAGTAGACATTATCAACCCCTTTAGACTCTACATCAAAGTGATATACCAGATGTGGACACCTATCATGAGTGTACTGCCCCCTTAACAGCCCCTTCCCACCTAACATTCCCCATTTTTCAGGAACCCGGTTTGGGGCCATGTTGGACATGCTGACGGACCGCTGCTCCACCATGTGTCTGTTGGTCAACTTGGCCCTGCTGTACCCTCGAGCTACCCTTCTCTTCCAGCTCAGCATGAGCTTGGATGTGGCCAGTCACTGGCTGCACCTCCACAGGTCTGCTTCAGTTCTGGGGTGTTGGCCAATTGAAAACACTATAGTAGGGAGGGTGTCTATGGATGGCCTCAGGCTTCTCAGCGCCTGCTCTGTGTGTGTGTGTGTGTGTGTGTGTGTGTGTGTGTGTGTCTGAATCAGTTTCAGTCTTATTTACAGTTGGAATTAAGCAATTCTTAACACTTCTGGCTTGCTATTGTAGGATTCCAAATGGGTGACAGCACCTGGGCGCAGTGGGGAGGCTGAGGCTGGAGGATTGCAAATTTGAGGCCAACCTCAACAACTAGGAAGGGGCATGGAAGCTTTTGAATGAGGCATTTGAGTTTTGATTGCCACCCCCCCCCCACACACACACACACACACAACTTGTAATTGTGTGGCTTTGGGAAAGATCCTGGGTTTCAGCCCTTCAGCAGTACACGCACCTTCCACATAGAATTGATGGAAGGGTTAGATGGATGTTAGAGATGTTAGAGATGATGAATGTTCATGGATTCCTCCTATTTTCTCTCCAAGTTCTGTGGTCCGGGGCAGTGAGAGTCACAAGATGATCGACCTGTCTGGGAATCCAGTGCTTCGGATCTACTACACCTCCAGGGTGAGCGTTCCTTGACCCTCTGCTACTCACTCAGCTTCTGGGTAAAGGAACCTTGGTGCTGGATCAGACGAGGGCACAGTGACAGGGAGGGACAGCGCAGACCTTCTGGGAAGGAGAGCATGAAGGAGCAGGATTGGTGGGGAAGGCCTGTGTGAATCCTTCTGGCTGCATTGGGAATGAGACCCTGTGTACCATCAGGAGGAACAATGGCTGGAGGGAGAAGAGGGAGAGAAATGAGAGGCATGGGGGAGGTGCCAAATATGGACTTTTAATCTGTGAACCAGAAGTTTTGTAAAGAGAAGTGATTTGCTGAGATGTGCTGCCCCCTTGGGTGGGGTGTGGGATACGTGAGGCCCTGATGGTTGCTTAAGCATTCTTTGTGTGTGCAGCCTGCTCTGTTCACGCTGTGTGCCGGAAATGAGCTCTTCTATTGCCTCCTCTACCTGTTCAATTTCTCCGAGGGACCATTAGGTAGGAGAGGATGGGCTGGGAGGCGGGTGGGAGGGGGTCCTGCCCTGCCCTGCCAGTGGGAGATAAAGGTCTCAAACATCTGGGTGCATCAATCTCCTGTTCCCATATTCATATTCTCTCTCTCTGTTTGTCTCTCTCTCTCTCTCTCTCTCTCTCTCTCTCTCTCTCCCTCCCTCCCTCCCTCCCTCCCTCTCCCCCCACACCCCTTTGCCTCCCCACAGTTGGCTCTGTGGGGCTTTTCCGAATGGGTCTCTGGGTCACTGCCCCCATCGCCTTGCTCAAGTCCCTCATCAGTGTCATCCACCTGATCACAGCTGCCCGCAACATGGCTGCCCTGGACGCGGCAGACCGTGCCAAGAAGAAGTGACCCTGACACCTCCTGGAACCTCCCACCTGATTGGTCATCTTATTGTGCCACATGGCTTCCCTCCCCCTCCTAGGAGGTCCATTCTCATGTCTTCCTAATGTGTTCTCCAACCTGCTGGGATGGGGGTCAGCCTCTCTTTGGTGTTGTCACAATCTCTGTAACCCTGAAGATCAGGCCCACCCTTGTGATCCCCAAAGACCTGGCCTACAAATCAAAAAGGATGCTCAGGAGGCCCCACCCTTAAGCTGGTGCTCCCTGGGGTACCAGGCAGCCTATCTGAGGATTAGGTATCACCACATATGTGGTTGGCTCAGCCCTGGCTTCTGGCCTGGCCTGAGATTTTAGGGACACTTAAGTGAGGGAGATGGTGCAGGGGCCATGCTTCCCAAAAGGCAGGTGAGTCAGATCTCTGCCCATGGCCAGAGGAAGCCTGGGGCACCATGCCCAGGAGGAAAGGGGCCATCTATATCCTTCCTATGGCAGTCTCCTCCGTCCAGTCTACCCTGACCCTGGAAGCCTTGATAATAAAGACTAGAGCTTCACTCTTCTGGACTTGGTTTCCTTTTAGACGTTTTTTGGATCAGGCCCTCCATTAAGGGGAGATTAGGAAAAATGAAGATCTACCTGGATGCTTTTCTGCAATTTGCTGCTGGCTCCTTTCTGTCATTCCACAATGACAGAAAAAAGTCCTTCCAACTACCCAAGCTCATGCCACATCTTCTCAGCCCACCTTCTTTATGTCCCTGATATCTGCTCTTACTCATATCCTTGATATTTCTACCCCGACTACAGTGTAAACTCCCTGAGTGCACAGACTTCCTGTTCCTTTTTCTATGCTTAGAATGGATGTTTACCTTAACCTGACATGGCAGTAGTTGCTTGATAAATATTCCAGAAAAGATTAGTTTCTCAAAATGTGGCCCTTTGACTACCTATAGGATATTCTCAGAATGCAACCTCTTGGGCCTTCAGAGTCAATCTCCAGGGATGGGCCCAGAAGTCTGCAATTTTAATAAACTCCACTTGATTCTTCCTCCCAATGTTGATAATCACTGTTCGTTCTTAAAACATTTTTGGGACACCTGTGATATACCATATGTTGGGCATTGGTCTGGGCCCCTGTCCCTAATAGCTACTCCTGTCATTAGCTCTCCTGCTCTCTGATGCCAGCTTTCTTTTTAAAACTTATTGGAACTACCATATGTCAGACCCTATAATGGGGTTCTTGGCAGGTCTTACTAATTTCATCTTCATAATAGCTTAGCAGGTAGCCCAAAAGGCTCTCATGCCAGCTCTATCAGAGCTGGGCATGGTGGTATATATCTGTAATCCAGCAGCTTGGGAGGCTGAGGCAGGAGTTCAAAGCCAGCCTCAGCAACTTAGCGAGGCCCCAGGCAACTCAGTGAGACATTGTGTCTAAATGAAATTTAAAAAGGGCTGGGGATGTGGCTCAGTGGTTAAGCATCCCTGGGTTCAATTCCAGGAACCCCCCCAAAATACATATTTATACACACACACACACACATATATATCTATATCTAAGATAGATATAGATATATAATAAATTTTAAAAAGTAAAATTCATCAGCTCCATGCCCAGGAGACTCCATGGGAATTGGGCAACTGGCTTTCCAGCCCACTTTAAGGTCATGGGTGGGCAGGGCGGGAGGGAGGAAGCAATAATCAGGGAGGTGCTCATGAGAGATAGGAGTAGAAGACCCTGCAGCACCTCCCTTAGGTTTTGGTGATACACCCCCTTAGGGGTGGGTATCTTAAATAGAAAGCTGGTGGGGACTGGGGCAGCGGGTGGGGGGGTGACAGCCTGCAAAGTCAGGGGGACCAGAGAGCACCCAGGCAATTATAGACCTTGATAGACCTCAGTGGATGTGGCTAGAACACCAATGCTGGGGGTGTTGGGAGAACTGGAGAGAGACAGGCAGAAGCAGCCAGCTGGGACGGCTGAAGGAACTCAGGACATTAGGACTTTATTTTCCACATTTTAAATTTCATTCTGTATGTGGGCTGTTTCACTGCTAACTGTGCTTTTTATATGCATTATCTTAATCATCTTAACTGAATTCCACTGTGTTCTCTGCAGTAGACAATCTTATTAATGTGCTCACTTTCCAGAGGGGAAATAGAGGCCCTGAGAGGAGGCCAGTTTGGCCCTGGATCCTGTCCTAGCATTGATCACCGACATCAGTCCCAAGTCAGCAGACTTCTTCATGGTTGCATAGAATGCCAGCGATTATCGATTTAACCAGGTCCAGCCACCGTGAATGATGCTGTGGCAAATCCTCTCACACTTCTTCCTGGAAACACTTGTGGCATGAGTGTTGAAGGGCTTTACTCAAGGCAGGGGCGGGGGCAGATCTGTGCTTAAGGAAGCTATAAGTACTGCACAAAACTGAGTTGTGATTCGGATGCGCTAGCTTCGCCCTGCCTGGCCTGCTTCCAGTGAAAGAGGAAACCAGATAAGGTGCCCTCCCAGCTCCTGCTTCAGAACCCTTTCCTTCCCCTCATCCTTCCAGAATTAGCTGTCCCTCCAGCCAGATGGATCCTCTGAGCACTGGACCAAACCCAAAGCAGGGAGTCCTCTGCCCTCCTGGCTCCCACAGCCCTGACTGGCTCCTGAGCTCTCTGATGCTAACCATTTACAGTGCCGCCAGAAGTCTCCACGCAAATCCAGCTATAATGTGATTTTTTTTATTTAGTATTTTATTTATTTGTTTTTAGTTGTACACAATGCCTTTATTTTATTTTTTTAAGTAGGTATTTTTTTAAATATTTATTTATTTGCTTTAGTTGTACACAATGTGTTTATTTGTATGTGGTGCTGAGGATCGTACCCGGGTCACGCACGCGCTAGGCGAGCGCTCTACCGCTGAGCCACAATCCCAGCCCAATGCCTTTATTTTTACATGGTGCTGAGGTTCGAACCTGGGCCACACATGCTAGGCGAGCGCTCTACCACTGAACCACAACCCCAGCCCCTATAATGTGATCTTAAAAGAAGGAGAGCTGGAAGGAGAGTGTGTGTACTTCCACTTAAGAAGACTTTGCCTAGAGCAGGCTTTCTGGGGAAGGTTGTGTATATTAGCACATATTGCTTCCACTGGTTATAGCTCAGTCACGTGGCCACATCTACACGCAAAGGAGGTTGGGAAATTATAGGTTAGTTGTGGCCTTAAGAGGAAGAAGAAAATCGATATGTTAAAAAGTATTTTGCCATGCTGGATGTGTTTGCTGTTGAAAGACAGATCCCTTAACAAATCAATTACTTTATCAGGTGTTCAACCAAAGAAAAACTATTTGTTCCAGTGCTGGAGAAAAACACACTGTCTTGAACATCATCAGAGATCACACAACACTGTTCTATATATTATGGGCAATTTAAGGGTAAATTTGGAACAGAGTTGGAATTGGCCTCTGATGTGGCACTTTGCTCTATTTCCAGCAAGGTTCATTTTCCTTTTTGGGGGGGAGGTGGGTACTAGGGGTTTGAACTCAGGGGCACTTCATCACTTGCTTTTTCTGAGGCTGGCTTTGAACTCATGACCCTCCTGCCTCAGCCTCCAGAGCCACTGGGATTATAGGCTTGCACCACAACGTCGGGCCAAGGGCTTATCTTCATGAATATGATTTGGAGTAGTCTCCCCTGTTGCCTATTGGATCACACAACCTCAAGAAGTACATGTAGTAGTCAGGATAGACTAGTTTGTGCTCTGGTTAACAAAACCCTCTGTTGCTTCATGTGGCAAACATTTCTTGCTCCTGCTACGTGCCTATTGTGGGTCACCTTTGGCTCTATTTGCTATTTTCTCCCCAGGATCCAGGCTGATGGAATTGTTTCTATGTAGAACATTACTGATCACCCTCTCATATGGAAAAGGGAAGAGGGAGTATAGTGATTATGTCATTCTAAAATTTCATTGGCTAAGCCAGGCACGGTGGCGCATGCCTGTAATCCCAGCACAGGGATTGGGAGGCTGAGGCAGGAGGATCGTGAGTTCAAAGCCAGCCTCAGCAATGGCGAAGTACTTAGCAACTCAGTGAGACCCTGTCTCTAATAAAAATACAGAAAAAGGGCTGGGGATGTGGCCCAGAGGTAGAGTGCCCCTGAGTTCAATCCCCAGTACCAAAAAAAAAAAAAAAAAAATGCATTGGCTAAAGCAAGTCACATGAGCAAGCCTGGTGGCCACTGAACATTCATGTAGAGAAATTGAATCATCAATTGGAAATGAGTCCGGAGCTCAGGAATGAGGTTAAGGCTGGAGAAATGAATTTTGAAGTCAGGGTTATAGACATGATCTAATGTCATGAGACTGTCTGAAAGTGTCGGTAAGAAGGAAGGACCTGGGGGACTATTCAGAGACTGAGCAGAGAAGGTGAGGTCAGCCAAGGAAACAGGAGGAGCAGCCTGAAAGGCAGAAAGGAAAGTAGAGGTGAGGTCCCGGGAGCCCAGTGTGGGAGGAGGACAGCCCCCTGTGCCCAGTGACAGGCAAGGCTGAACAAAAGGTGACCTATCTCCTGGATTTAGTAACAGAATGTCACTGCAGATGCCCATTAAAGCAGTTTCCAAAAAGCAAGGGGTGGAGACAAGCTAATTGGAGTGGTTTGAAGAGGTACAGTTAGTCAGCTTTTTGTCACTGTGACCAAAATACCCAAGAGAAACAAAAAAAGGAAAAATGTATTTTTCCTCCTGAAATCTTCACAGTTTCAGAGGATTCAGTACATGGTTGGCCATCTCCATTGCTTTGGGCCTGAAGTGAAGCAGAGGGAAGCTGTCAGCCAGGAATTGGAGAGACAGACAGACAGAGGAAGGGATTGGGAGACAATAAACCCTTTCAGGGCATACTCCAGTGACCTACTTCTTCTAGTGAGGTCCTATCTCCCAGTAGTCCATTCAGCTGTTAATGGATTAATCCACTGGATGGATTAATCCACTGATGAGGTCAGAGCCCTCATGATTCGAAGCCCCACTTCTGTACAAATGAGACTTTGGCAGACATTCCAGATCAAAACCATAACAACAGTTGAGGAATGGAAACAGACTGTGGAGCACTCTGGAGAAATTTGGCTCTAAAGGAAAAAGAAAGGAGAGATGGGAGTTGGAGGAGAAGGTAGGGTTAAGGGATCATTTACCTGTTTTATGTAACAGAAAGAGTAGGGTGTGTTTCTATACTGATGATAGTGGTTCAGGAAAGAAAGGTGTTGGGGGTAGAGGTATAGCTCTGGAGGACATGATAGGTGAGATCTAGGGCCCAAGGGGAGGAGTCCTTGCTGGGAACAGGAGGGAGGACAGAGAGTCCAGATTCCCACACTTTGTTGATTTGCTACTGGGAGGGGAGAGGCTTCCTGTCCAATTGGCTTCTATTTTCTCCAAGAGGTGAGAAAAAGTGGGCAGGAGTGTGGGAGTTGAGAACAGAGGAGGTGTGAATGGTTGTTTTGAAGGGCATCTCACTCTAGATAGAGAAGCACAATTAGAGGAGGTAGGCCTCCCCTGAAGTTTGGGCCATGAGTTTAAAATGAGACCAGCGGGCTCTGCAGGGTGTCCCTCCTCCAGCAATAAACAGCTGGTCAGGGACTGGCAGAGGGAGCCAGGGCCCTAAAGGAAGATGGGACAGGAGACAAGGAGTTAGGAGAGGTTTCACGTGAGTGAATTACTTGGACAGATCACAGACTCTAAGCTGGGTTCAACTGAAATGAGAAGGGATGGGGGCTGAAAAGGTGGTTGGAGTCAAGGTCACTGAAGCTTTGAGTTGAGGTTCCAGAGGTGGTGTGGTTGCTAGCCATGTTAAGCAAGGTGGAGGGATGGACATGATCAAGGGTGGGCATGCAGGAAGGAACATGCCCACCATGCATAATCTTACTTGCTTCTGTCACTTGTCCCCAGAGGCCCTTGGTAATGTACACCACTAACACAGCAGCACTTAATATGTGCCAGGTACCAGATGAAAGAACTTAAATTAATTATCCCTCAAGGGAAGAAGTGGGAGAGTATGGTGGGGAGGGGTGAGTCACTTGCCTGTTCCACAGACACAGCCAGCTTTGCCCAATACTGTGAGCTAAGTACATAGTCCCCAGCCTCAGCATGCTCAGACTTGAGTGGAGTCACTGATCCCACAAATACAACTCAACTCAGGGGGTCAGGCCACAGAGGGGAAATAGGAATGACCTTAAAAAGGAATCATCCTTGGGCTAGGGTGGTGGCTCAGTGGTAGAGAGCTTGCCTAGCAAGTGAGAGGCACTGAGTTCGATTCTCAGCACCGCATATAAATAAATGAATAAAATAAAGGTCAATCAACATCTAAAAAATGTTTTTAAAAAGCATTAAAAAAGGAATTATTCTTATATTTGCATTAATCCTTTTCAGTGGGGGATTTGCTGGCCCATTTCGCAGATGGGAAGAGATCAGAGAGGAAACCCAGGGGGTGCTCTAGTTCCTACTACCTCTGGGCATGGTCCTCCTCATCAGTGCAACATCCCCATCTGAGAAGGGAAAAGTGTGCAGGTGCTGGGTACTGGCCTGACACACCTGTGGGTGCTGTGGGCTGCTGATATGACCAGCAGGTGGCGCCAAAGGAGAGTTGCCTAAATAGGCTGGGCTGACTCCATGGTGGCGGGGTAGATTCCAGAACAGCCAGGCCAACCTGGGTTCCTGGAGGAATGAATGGGCGGAGATGTTGCCAGTCTCCGCCATCCCAGAATGCAGGCAGACTGCATTCTCCCACCCATGACATCATCTTCCTGACCTGGGATCTAGGAAAGTTGACTCCCTAAAGGACAGACAGCTTGCTAAAGCTTTGGGGATCCCATTATGATCAGGGCACCTTTGGGCTAATCTCCCTGACTCAATTTCCCCTCCACTTTACAGATGCGCATAGTCTCTAGTAACTAATTATCTTCCAGATTTCAGGGGTACACTTCACTCCACCAGTAAGCTCCCTTGTGACCCAGGCTTGAAACAATAGAAAGGAATTTAAATGCTCAGAAATGTTCATTTTATTGGTCAACTGTCAGTGTTGGTAAGAGCTAAGGTACAATTTGGTTGCCTCCAGGAGTTTGAGGGGCGGGAGGACCCTGAATATGTAAGCCCTCCTGGGGGCTGGGCCCAGTGGCCTTTCGGGCTTGAGGCTGACCATCAGACCCTAGCCCCAGCAGCCCAAAGGCTGTATTGAAGAGGTTGATGGGAGAGGAGCCATCAGTGATCAAGGTTGATTTCAGACCAAGGGACTGGAGCAGTTTTACCTGGAGGGGAAGAGGAGGAGGAAGAAGGAAAGAAGACAGGGTCAGATGCTGGTCACTTCTTGCACTTCAGAGTGACCCTCCTAAAACCAACTGATTTGAAGCGTCAGCTCCCCCTTCATGCTGTCACCCAGCTTGCCTTCCTTGGAAGCAACTGACACCCCATGAATTCATCATCTCCCCCAAGAGTTCCAGCTCCCTGCTGAGTCTAATACAGTGCCTAATGTTGATACAGCATGACACTGTGCTCAAGTGACAAGTGACATCTTTCTAGATGTTATTTCCCTTCCGCCTTTTTAGTTCCAAGGCTAGTCCCAAGACAAACACTCCCCTCCGACCTTCCCCAACCCTCACCTGCATCTCTGGCCCAGCCACAGCCAGGTCCCTGATGGTGCTGGGGCCCAGGGCCTCTGTCATCTGCTTGAACTTCTTTGCCTCCACCTCGGCCAGTTGCTGGGACTTGCTCACTTCCAGCTCCAGCTGAGCCCAGGCATAGACCAGTTCCAGCTCTCGGACTTTCTGTACCCGCTGGAGCTCAGCCTCCTGGAAGGGAAAAATCGTGGCTAGCTTTAGATCATGTGGTCCCTGGGAACTTTCCAGAAAGTCACTCTAGGCAGCAAGCCTGAGGGAACTAAGGCAGAGGGAACGGTAGTTGTAAACTTTTAGTCAGCGGGGGATGAATCCTCGCTATGCCACTGCTTAGCTAGTGATGCGTAGGCGCTCCTTAACGTGAGCATCAGTACAGTGGTGCTCACGCCTGTGATCCCAGCTACTCAGGAGGCTGAGACAGGAGGACTGCAAGTTTGAGGCCGACTGGGGCCACTTAGCAAAACCCTGTATGAATATGAAAATTTTTAAAAAGGGCTGGGATGTAGCTCAGTGGTAAAACACCTCTGGGTTCAATCTCTAGTGCCACCAAAAAAAAAAAAAAAAAAAAAAAAACCCAAAACCTACCTCAATGGGATTTCAAGCACAGAATAAGAACATGAATGTAAAGCACATGCTTCACATATCTGGCACAAAGGTGCCAGTGTTTGAACAGCCATCTGTAAAATGGGTATAATAATCCTTACCTTCAAGGAATGTATTAAATGCATTGCTCTAGGGCAAAGGACTTTGTAAAACACAAAGTACTTGAAAAGGGCTTTATATTAGGGTGCTTTGGGGACCATAGTGACTGGGCCTCTTCCAGGCTCCAAGGCCACACCCTTCCACGGGCAGCCCCCAACTCACCGTCTCAATGGCCAAAGCCTGTGCCTTCAGCTTGGCCAGCAACACGGAGCCTTCACCCTCAATCTGTGCCGCCTCTGCACGGGACTCAGCCTCAGCCTTGGCAGTCCCGGTGCTCTCTACCGCCAAGCTGGAGGGGGAGGCAGAGTCCCGTAAGACTCAAAAGAAAGCCCTGTCCACTTGGGGCCTTGATTTAGGCCATGCAACATACAGCTCTGTCTCATACACACCCTGCTGCCCCCACCCGCCATTTCCCAGGACCCTCCATGCTAGTCAGTCTTTTCCTCCTCTGGTTCTCCACCCACCTCAAAGCCTCAAGCTCCAAGAGTTCCCTGCGAGCTTTTTCAGCTTCTGATTGGTCCAAGATCTTCTGCCTCTCAAGTCGTCCTTGGGCTTCTTGTTCTAGTCTCTGGGCCTCGTGCCTGGATGAGATCAGGGACAGGTTGAGATGTTGGCATGGGGCCAGAGCTGGATAGGAATGCCAAGGGCAGAGACTTCCAAGCTAAAGGAAGCCAGGAAAGACCCTGGCCTCCAGAAGGCACTGGACACACTCCACTCAAAACAGCGTGCACGCTGTTCGCATCCCCAGGGTGGCTCTAGACCTGGGGAAGGAAGGCACGCTCAGGGCCCCTGCTTCACCCAATGTCCCCTCCAGTGGAAAAAAACAAGCAAGCAAGGGTGATTTCAGATAGAAACAAGCACCTTGGAGGTAGTAAAATGGGTGACTGGGCAAAAACGGTGCTACTGCAGTAGTGGGAGAAAGAAAAGGAGGTGACCTTCAGACTGAGACCAGGAGGAGGAGCCTGGCTTGAAAATGCTCTAGGGGAAGCGCTTTCTAGGCAGTGGAACAGCCTGTGCAAAAAGCTATAGGGCAGGGCACTATAGGCTATAGGCTCAGGCCTGTAATCCCAGCAGCTCGGCTCAGGAGGCTGAGGCAAGAGGATCACAAGTTCAAAGCCAGCCTCAGCAATGGCAAGGTGCTAAGCAACTCAGTGAGACCCTGTCTCAAAAAAAAATACAAAACAGGGCTGAGGATGTGGCTCAGTGGTCGAGTGTCCCTGAGTTCATTCCCCAGTACCAAAAAAAAAGGCTGTAGGTGGGGAAAAGCTGTGTATGGGGAGGAGAAGGGAGTCAGTCAGTGAGGCTGGAACATGTCTGTCCACTAGGGGAGCAGGTTGGGAGTTGAGGTGCAGGGAGGCCAGAGTTGGAAGCCCTTAAAAAGGGGTTCATTTGCGGTGCCAGAGATGGAACCCAGGGCCTCGTGCGTGCTAGGCAAGTGCTCTACTACTGATCTATACCCCCTGAGCCAGGAGCAAGGTGGGAAGCTAAGGGAGTGCGGGTGGCATCTTAATCACATTTTAAATGGGGTCACGTTATCCATTGGGTAGAGAAGAGATCCTTGAGGGCAAGGATGCAGCAGTTGGACCATAAGTGGACTCCATGCTATTCAAGCCCTGGTAGTGTAAGATAGAGACCCCAGAGAGGCATTCTAGGCAGCTGAGCCCCCAGGTGTCACTCACTTGGCTGCTGCCTCCTGGGAGTTGGTGGTGATCTCAATGGCCAGCTGGACACTGCGCTGCAGGGCATCCCGGGTCCTCTGGTCCACAGGCTCCACCGACTGCACATCCACACTGCTGACCACCAGCCCGTTTTGGGGGAAGATGGCCCGGTCCCGGGGCTTGGGCAGGGCCATGCCATCAATGCCCTTGACTTCTGAGGTCTCAAAGCCAAAGACTGCTGTGCGAATGATGCGAGCCGAGTTCTTATGGAAGTCATCGAAGGTGACAGAGGCCACGGCTCCTCGCACCCGGGATGCGATGGCCTTACAGGCATCCCCCACAAAGTCAGGCACTGAGAAGAGCTTGGCTGCCTCCTGAGGGTCATTCCAGTCACTCAGTTCAAAGTGCCTGTGAACAAAGAGACCCAGAAGAGAAAGCTATTTCCTCAACCAGGCACAGTGACACAGGCCTGTAATCCCAGTGGCTCAGGAGGTCGAGACAGGAGGATTGTAAGTTCAAAGCCAGCCTCAGCATCTTAGCAAGGCCCCAAGCAGCTCAGCAAGACCCTCTCTCTAAATCTCCAAATAAAAATAAAAAGGGCTGGAGATGTGATTCAGTCCCCAACAGCAAAAAAAAAAAAAAAAAAAAAAAGGAAAAGACTTTCTCTTTGAGTAGAATTTCAGCACTCACCTCTATATAGCTGGGCAGGGCCCCTTACAATAGATAATGTTAACTTGTACCCAGTAAAGTCCCAAGGAGCTTACCATGTTTCCATTTAATCTTCTCAGCTACCCTAATAAGTGGGGATAAATATTCTCCCCATTTTACAGAGGTTAATTGACTCGTCCAAGATTATACAACATGTGGCAGGAAGGAATTCTGAATCTAGGCAATCTGTCTCTTAATGATCATGCTTCAGTACCCTGGAATATGCCAGAACCCATCCACCTCACATGGTATTGGCAACTCACAGCCAAGACATGAGAAACACATGCTTGGGAGTTGGTGAGCAGTAGTTCTACAGGTAACTTATCTCACCTCATTCGAACAGCTGCCATTTGAACTCTCATCATGTACAGGGACTGTTCTAATTCTCACTGCATCAGCCCTGTGAAGTAGGTGATGCTGTTCTCCTCATTTTACAGACAGGCAAGCTGAGAAAGCACCAAGCCATTTGCACAGGCCCATAGCTAGGGAGCAGCAGGGTTGGGATGCAGACCCAGACTGTGGTTTCAGAACAGGTGCTCTGGCCACATGGTCTGCCCACTCCTGCTGGCTGTATCCCACTGATCTTTTAATAACCTTGCAGTTGTGTTGTGTTAAATGTATGTTGGGAGTTTGCCTGGGGTAGTGTCCAGCTACTGGTTCCCTGAAGTCCCAGAATGTGAGCCTACAGCTTCCCTGGATTTGCTAATACCTGGCTTCCCTCTTCACCAGGCATGGAGTCAGGCATTCTGCCCTCATTAGGAAGTCTCTCTCTTCCTCAGGGCTTCCCCAGGCCTGCACCCAGTGAGCCCTCACCCCAGACCCCCCAGCCCTCACCAGTTATAGGCGAGCTGCAGCTGCAGTCTGGCATGATCCGCTGTTTCTATGGTGATGACATCCGTAAAGAAATCAGGTCCGAGGAGAAGACAGAGGGCACGGCGGGCATGGGGACGTTTGGGCCGCCCAGCCGAGAGGGACAACATTGTGAACTGCTCTTCAGGACCCAGCAACACCAGCTCTGGCCCAAAGACCACACTGAAGAAAGAGCCAGAAGTCAGGTGGGTGGAGAGCCTCTCCCACCGCCCCCCAGGCTGGGGCCAGCGGCTCACCGGGCTCTCTTCTCTCTGTAGTCATACACCTGTACAGCTGCGTTGTGAGGGACCCGGTAGCTGACCACACGCGTCTTGTTCCGGGGAGCTGAGGGCTGAAGGGTCTTGGCCACGTCCTCCTTGCCCCTGTCCGCCAGAGGGTCATGCCGCCTGTTCAGCAGCTCCTCTACGCCAGGAGGCAGCTCCTTCTCCCACAGGACTTCATCCTGGGTCAGCATGTAGGTGCTTCCGATCACAGCACGTACCTTGAGAGGGGGGTACAAGCAGAGGCGTTATCAGTGAGGGTAAGAGGGATGCCCCCAGCGGTCCCGAGCAGAGCTGGTCCACAGTGGAGCAGCACAGTGGTTAAGCATGTCCACGTAGCAAGGCTGGGCTTGGTCTGGGCCTTGCCCCTTACCGGCCCTGTCATCTGGGCAAGCTACTCTACCCTTATGCTTCGGTTTCCTCATCTGTAAAATGGACATGACAGTGGCCACCCTGTGGGGTTGAGGACCTAACTGTTTCATGTGTCTAGTTCAAAGCGCAACACTTGGCATATAGTAGGTGCTTGATGTTATTATTCCTGGGATGCTTGGAGGGCATCACAGAGACAGGCACAATCCTAGGAAGCACCTCTTCAGATTCTAAACTGTTTCTAGGTTGGATTCTTAGAGAAAGAGGTTGGAGATGTGCTCCTCAGTCAAACCAAGGTTGAGGTTTTAGGTGAAGCAGCAAAAAGCAAAGATTTCACTAGCATACGGGCATGGGGGAGAAGGATCCTATTGCTCCTAGGTCACACTCCAGTGAGGCATTCAAGCTAGGACCAGATTTGTAGTGGGGCAGAATCCCCATCCCAATACCGGGCTCATACTCTCAGTTTGAGGTTTTTTGTTTTTTGTTTTTTTTTTTTTTTTTTTTTTTTTTTTTTTTTTTTTTTTTTTTTTTTTTTTGCTACCAGGGATTGAACCCCAAGCAGGACTCTTTACCACTGAGCCCCATCTCCAGCCCTTTTTATTTTTTGAGACAGGGTCTCATTAAGTTGCTTAGAGTCTTGCTAAGTTACTAAGGCTGCCCTCAAACTTGTGATCCTCCTGCCTCAGTCTCCGGAGTTGCTGGTGTGTCTTTTTTTTTTTTTTTTTTTTTTGGTATCAGGGATTGAACTCAGGGGCACTTGGTGCCTGGGCCACATCCCCAGCCCTTTTTCTGTATTTTATTAGAGTCAGGGTCTCACTGAGTTGCTAAGTGCCTCGCCATTGCTGAGGCTGGCTTTGAACTCGCAATCCTCCTGCCTCAGCCTCCCAAGTGCTGGGATTACAGGCATGCGCCACCGTGCCCGGCTTCAGTTGCAGTTTTGAAGTAAGATATTTAAGACAAAGAAATGGCAGATGTTCCATGGAATGCCCTCGTATCCACCAGCTAGCCCACACAGATGCTATTATAGATATTGCTGGAGGCCCCTCCCCAACCCCTCCCATGTGCCTCTCTCCATCAGCATCACATGCTTGCCCAGAGGAAGCCACCACCATGGTCACAGAGCAGTGACAGCTGCCCATCCCTCAGCAGTTACCCTTCCAGTCTTGACGTCCTGCACATAGATGCCCTCATTCTCGTCCAGAGGGATGGCCTGACGCTCCTCCACCACCTCCACCTTGGCAGATGGCACGTACTCCAGGGGCCCTCGGATGAGCCAGCGGTCCCCCGCCTGGTGCGAGACCTTCTCCTCCTCCTCCCCCTCCTCCAGGGACTGCAGAGCCCTCAGCAGCAGTCCCTGGTGCTCTGACAGCACATACACATTTTGGATGCCTCGTTCCAGCCTCTCCCCTGGCTGCAGGAAAAAAGACTTCTCTCCCTAGTGGGAAGACGGGTGGGGAGAGGGTTAGGAGCAGTTGCCACCCAGGGCTATAGGTGCCTCAGATGGCACCTCCCCAGCATGCCCCACCCCCACATTATAATACTGTGAAGCATTATCTGGACTGTGAGGTTCTAAAAGCTGTAAAATCTCATTTAGTCAAACATGTCTCTGAAAGATTCTGTGAACTGTCATACCTGGATCCTCAAAAGTTAAACTTTTTTTTTTTTTTTAATTTGGTACCAGGGATTGAACCCAGGGGTGCTTAATCACTAAGCCACATCCCCAGCCTTTTTAATTTATTTATATTTCTATGCGGTGCTGAGGATCGAACCCAGTGTGCTTCACATGTGTGAGGCGAGCACTCTACCATAGAGCCACAACCCCAGCCCCCCTTTTTATTTATTTATTTTTGTCTTGAGACACAGTCTTGCTAAGTTGTTAGGGCCTTGCTAACTTGCTGAGGCTGACTTCAAACTTGCAATTCTCCTGTTTCAGCCTCCAGAGCTGCTGGGATTACAGGCATGCGCCACGACCTCATCCAGCTGCAAGTTAAACTGTTAAGAGTTAACCTATTCACAAGAGTTACAAAACCGGATGTGGTGGTGCATGCCCATAATCCCAGCAATTCAGGAGGCTGAGGCAGGAGGATCACAAGTTTCAGGATAGCCTGGGCCATTTAAGCAAGACCTTGTCTCAAAATAACAACTAAAAAGGGCTAGAGATGTAGTTCAAGGGTAGAGTGCCACTGAGTTCAATCCCCAATACCAAAACAATAGATAAATAAAATAATAAAATATTCTGGGAACATGGAAGCCTCCTCTGTTTACATGTTGTCTGGACTGCATTCACAAGACAACAGCTGAACCACTTGGCTTCAACAGCAACTATCTGCTGTGTGACCCTTTAGAGGAAGTGTGCGGTCCCTGGAGTCCCCACATATAGTTCACGGGGCAGGGGAAAAGGGTAAGCTGTAAGATTTGTTTTATACAAGATGACCAAAGTTCCAGAACACAGAGGTGTGACTCAGGAGACAGGGTTTGAGGGTCTTCAGGCATGGGGAGGGGGCAGGATGCAGAGCAGGCAGCATGTCTTTGAGGTCCCCTGGAGGCTGCCCGGGAATCAAATGGGACAGGGTCCTAGGCACACAGAACTAAGTGTGCAAAGGCACGGAGGGTGTTTCTAGAATGTGTACTTGGCATGGAATGAGTGGAAATCAGAGGCCTCCTGTCACTCAAGAGCATTTACCCTTGTAGGAAAGGCTCTGGGGAAGTGGAAGAACTCACCTTGATGACACGCTTTTGTCCCAGCTGGTTCTTGCCATTTGGTCCGACTGGGTCAAGGACTACACAGTAATGCTGGGGGCCCAGCGTGGTGATGGGCACAACTCCTAGTACCTCCTCATGGACATCGGGCACGTGAGCTGCCGTGTCCTGCACTGTCACCAGCCACTCCTCCCCGGTGCGGCGGGTCACTCCACGAAAGTCCTGGAAGTTCTGCCGAGCCCGGAGATGCAGGGCTGTCTGCAAGAGGGATGCTGGGTATTTAGAGAGTCTCCCTCCAACTTTCTCCTATGGCTTTCTTGGGGGATTCTGGAAATGCCACTGGCCACTAACTGTGCTCCCAGGTCTGAGGGACAATGTCTACCAACCCAAGAGAACTTTTTAACCCTTCCAGATAGCCCGAGATACTCCTCAGTTGATCTGACCTCCGAGGGCTTTTTAGTGACCCTAGAAATATGTCTTCTTTTCACTCCCATTGTCCGCCACTATTCTCTGCCACTTTTGAGCATTCCTAAGCCCAGTGTCCCTTATCTCATCCTCAGCACACAAACCTTTTCCGTAAGGATCACGGCATCCACCAAATCCAGAACCTCTTCGAACACTGCTGGGAGATACGCACCCACAGAGCGGACCAGCCATTCTTCTCCTGGTCAAGAGCAGGAGGTCAAGGTCAAAAGTTATAGAGCCTCCCCCAGCTGTCTTTTCCACAGCTTAGATAACAGGATGACAGGACTTCAAAGGTGAAAAGAAGTCACTGCTTCCAGATTCAAAGGCCTGACAGGAGTCCTTGGTTCATTCCTTTCTTCCCCATATTTTAAAAAACCCTTCTAGAATGCTCAAGGTGCTGCTACACAAACACCCTGCTATTCCTTCTCTGTGCCCCAAAGACCAAGTTTTTCCTTCCCCTAAAATGGGCAGAAGTGCCTCTATGAGTCGAGCACAGTGGTGCACCCCTGTAATCCCAGCAGCTCTTGGGAGGCTGAGGCAGGAGGATCATGAGTTCAATGCCAACCTCAGCAATGGCAAGGCACTTAGCAACTCAGTGAGAACCTATCTCTAAATAAAATACAAAATAGGGCTGGGGGTGTAGCTCAGTGGCTGAGTGCCCCGAGTTCAATCCTTGGTACCCCCCCCCAAAAAAAAGAGAAGTGCCTCTATTAGAATTGTGGGTATCCTTTTGTTTCTTGGAGCAGCAAGTGTGCCCAAGCCTCAGTCTTGCCTTGCCTAGCCACATTCCCTGGTCGAGTCACCTGTCCTCAGTGCCTCAGTCTTGCCATATGGAAAATGGGAACAGTCACATCTCAAGGTTGTCGGGGGACTCAATAAGTTAATGTAAAGCATTTTGATCCACATCCGGCAATACCCTTGGCTGCATTTGTTCTTTGTATTTGAACCTCTGCATTGTTGATCTAGATAAGACCTGGCCACTGCCCACAGCTCATGGTAAAGGGTGGGAGAGGGAAAGACCGTGCCCTATGCTCATGATTATAGGATCAGGGCTGGGGCAGAGCCAGCACTGGACATCCCTCAACAGCTCTCAAGAAATATCAGAGTTTTGTCAAAATGAACCCAGTTACTAAGCATACTATAATGCTCTACTATAAAAAAGAAAAGAAAATCCAGGGAAGCACTGCCCTCGGGCTACAAGTGGCTTTCCCTGCATCCCCTGCAGGCAAAGCCCCTCCTGCCCACCCACCATCAGTGTCCCTTGGGGACCCCACCTGTCACCCTCTCCTTGCCATCCCGGTCCAAGCACTCCTTGCGAGCCCTCAGCCGCAGCGCCTGATTCTGTCTGATGATCGTAGCCTGAATGATCTCCACGACCTCCACCTCCTTCCGGGGGATGTACGTGCCTGGAAAGGGGAAGACGGAGCAGAAGCTGAGGGTAAGAAAAGGTCTGTGCTATGGTGGGAAGGCAGAGGACCCTGACCCCAACCAAAGAATCTGACCTCTCCCAGTGGAGAGTTAACTTACCTGGTCCCTCAAACAGCCATTCGTCTCCTGCTACTACCTTGTCTCCATCCTTATCCTCAAAGTCCAGCAAGGCCTTAAGATGCAGGGCAGTGTTGGGCAGGACCACTTGCAGTGGGGTGATATCCTAGTGGGAGAAGAAGAGGTCATGGGGCATTCAGTGCTATGACCTTGGGGGTCCAACCCAATACGCTGAAGGTCAGAACCTATGGCATCAATCTTTATATGTCCCAAAATAAGACCCAGGAGGAATATCCAAGGTAGGGGTGGTCCCAAGGACATCTGATCTGAAGAACTAAAGGGTGGAGTAGATCAAACAGGAGGATGCTATCGTTAATGAGCCAAAAACACACTTTTCCTCTGTCAAAAGTGCTCAGGAGTTGTTTAGAGCTAATAATCTAAAGGGGAGACCGAGTAGAAGGCTTGAGATGTGTCAGAAATATCTGGGAAGCTAAATCAATGAAGTTTCATGGTCTGTTGTTCCCTGGGGCTCTCCAGGGATTATATGAAGTGGGAAGATAAAAACTGCTATAACATTAACAAGCAAGTTTTAGCTGGGCGTGGTGGCACATGCCTGTAATCCCAGCACTTGGGAGGCTGAGGCAGGAGGATCGTGAGTTCAAAGCCAGCCTCAGCAATCTCAGCAATGGCGAGGCACTTAGCAACTCAGTGAGACCCTGTCTCTAATAAAATGCAAAAAAAAAAAAAAAAAAAAAAAAAAAAAAAAGGGCTGGGGATGTGGCCCTAAGTTCAAAAAAAAACCAAGCAAGTTTTAAGCATGTGGCTTTGCCTCATGGTTATAAGATAGTCATTGGTGATCCAGTCATCACATCTTCTTCAGACAGGAAGGGGGACCTAGCAAAAAAAGTAGATGTATCTTCTAAAAGTTTGTAGAAATGTCTCCACAAACATGACTTCATTTGGTATTTGACAATGTTCTAAGAGAGGCAGTAAAGGAAATAAAAAAAAAAAAAAGAAGGATCACAGATATTAGGAGACATGATCAAGGACACACAGTAAAGAATGGAATCAAGACTTGAATCCTAGTGAAGCCTGCCTGCTCTCCTGACTCCAGCTAAACTGGCCTTGGGCAGCCCAAGATGGAGTAACCACTCTACCCCCTGGCCACGCACTGGGCTAGAGTCTCCCTTTCCCTGTTCACCTCCCACATATAGGATACCCTGGTCATCGTGATGAGGACGTGACCTCCATCTTCATGAAGTTTCAGTTCCAGCAGGGTGATAAGACAGGACACAGACCATTCTCCCCAGACTACAGATGTCGGGGAGGGTGGTTCTGCAGAAACACACTTGAAGGAGAGGTTTGGGGAGGCCCTTTGAACTGGAGCTTAATGGAGGAACTGTTTTGTTGTTGTTGTTTTTTTGTATTGAGAATTGAACCCAGGGGAGTTTTACCACTGAATCACATCCCCAGTCCTTTTTATATTTTGTTTTTATTTTGAGACAGGATCTCACTAAATTGCTGAGGGTCTTGCTAAATTTGCTGAGGCTGGCTTTGCACTTGAGATCTTCCTGCCTCAACCTCCTGAGTTGCTGGGACACCCAGCTAAGAAGTTAGAGATGGAAAGGGGAGAGAAGTGTGACAGGTGAGGAACAGGGCCTTGAGAGATAGAAGATGGGCTGGGCTCCATCAAGTCCATTTGATGGAGGGGAATCTCCCCAAGGCTCCAAAGCGTAGATGGGAGATGAGGGTAAATATGGGACACAGAGGAGGATGCAGGTGGCTGGGAAGGTGAGTGGAAGGACAGTGAGTCAATTCTGCCCTGGTAAGAAGCAGCAAATGTCCCTCCCAGCCCTTCCCAATGTCCTCCCAGAAGACAGTGCAGAGCCTTAGGACAGGCAGAGTAGGGGATGGGGATGCCAGCCAAGTACCTTTTCCAGCACTTCCCCTGGGTACAAGGGGAAGGGGTCCTGGGCCAGCCGGATTTCTTGGTCAGCGTGGCGAAGCCGTACTTGCCCTGTGACGTCGAACAGCACTGAGCCCTGGGCATCCCGGGACACAGGGTTGGTCACTGTGCAGTAGTGGCGTGGGGGGACTATTACCATGCGTATCGGGGCAAACAGCACCCTGTTAGAAGGCGAGAAGGGGCATGAAGACCCAGGTCCCCACAACCAGAGGAGGCAGCAAACACAGGAGAAACCTCCCTGCCACCCAAGTTTGTGAACAGGGCGGAGACCAATACGCCCTTCTTGGCCCCAAAGGCCCCACACCAACCTCTCATTATCCTGCCGGATGTAGGTCTTTGGCCCAGTCTCCACCCGGGACACGTTGCTGTTCTGGTCCAGCACATGGATGTAGTGGTATGGGGGGATGCGGATGATGGACTCTTCAGTTGCCATGGTGACTCCTAAGCGCAGGGCTATGACAGACAGATGGGAAGAAGACACAAGATAAGCACAAGGGATGAGGCAGGCCCCAGTCTAAAGATGGCCTATGGGTGGCCCTTCATTTTTCAGCTGAAATTACACACCCCCATTTCCTGTTCCCACCCCCATGACCCCTTTGTTTTTCCCACCCAGGACAACAGAGCCCTTCCACACCTCGCCTCTGCCAAACACTGCTGGTCACAATTACCTACAGACACCCAGGGATCATTGCTAATTCCTTTCCCTCACTCCCATCCACTCCCTCCCCCTCCCCTGCCTGCCACCCTGGAGGGGGCGTTAGATCAAAAGGTTCCCAGTCTCTAGGTTCACAGAGTTAGAGCTACCTCCAGCTAAAAGAGTAGATCCTTCTATGGGGACAGCGATGTAGCCAGTCCCAGCACACAGTGGGGAAGCAGCCACTCTGCCTTCTCCAGAGGCAGGCAGCTTTTATTTCAGGGTATCCCCAAGGCCAGGCAGTATGAAGTGTTAGCCCGCAGCCAAAGAATATCTGCATGATCTTTGTCTGCACCCCTCCCCTTCCTTAAGTGTTAAGCAATCCTGTGGTGAACAGGTGAGACGCCATCCCCAGGGGCAGGGATCCCTGACTGAACTGATGCTCCAATAGAATCAACCAGATTGCTAACAGCAGATCATTCTAGTCTTTGCCTCTAGTTCTCTTTCTGGTCTGTTGTCACCCTGCTGTTGTAGAGTCGAGGGAGGAAAAAGGGGTAAATAATTTTTGTATTCCACCCACCCCGTGCTACCTGCTTCCGTATCTGGGCAGTTTCATCCAGAGCCTGTTCAGGAACATCACACACCCTACCTAATGCCCATCCCTACCTCTGGCACTCCTTGGACTCTGGGCATGTTTCTTTGAGTCAGCAAAGGAAATCAAGTTTACTACCCAAGTCTAAGCCTTGTGCTCAGATTACAGTCAGACTTTTTCTTCTTCTGTTTCTTTCTTTCTTTCTTTCTTTTTTTTTTTTTTTTTTTTTTTTTTTTTTTTGATATTGGATAGTAGGTAACACAGATGTGAGCGGTTGGAACATGAGTATAAGGGGATAAACTGGGTCAACTATGCTGACCCACATGCTTTCTTTCCAAAAGTAAATTACCCTGCAGCCCTGCCTAGCTTAAGTTGATAAGAAATGCTAATTCCTCAGCAAACTACCTGTTATCTGCAGGAAGAATGCTGAACCCTGGGGAAGGGGGCACTTTTGCGACCCTTACACAGCCCAGATCCCTGAACTCAGGAAGATAAGGGTAATTTCCCCTAACAGGTTCCAATTAGAACCGGTCAGTGTGGGCCAAAGTGATGCAGAGTTGCCTTTAGATCTTTAGCAGGTCATTATAATGTAAAATTTCCCCTCCCAGGGGTAAGACCATGCAAAGTGTGGACATCTGATGCAATCCTACTGTGCCTGGGACCCCCATTAAAATTGCTGGGAGGCAGGGGTATGTCATTCTCCTGAGAGGACCCCCCACTCCCTTAAGAGCATGCCCCCTTTTTCCCTTTTCATAAGCTCCTCCTGCTTGTTACTCTGAGCAACCTGTCGTGTCTGAAATCTTAACAGTGTGATCCCAGGAATGGTGGGCCCTTGCTCTGCGACATCAGATGGAATCCAGGGCCCCTGCTTGCATGCACTCTACCTCTGAGCCCCACCCTCAGCCATCACATACTCATGAAGTCACCACCAGAAAGGAGTGGTTCTTCATTTATTCACTCAGGCAGTTTTCCATTTGGGTAACAATGAAAGTGAGATGGTTTTGAAGTGGTTTTGCACAGGACAAATAAGCAGAAGCCCTGAAATTACAGAATCAAAGCTTGAAGAGACCTAAGAGTTTCACTTGATCCACACAATCTCCAAATTTTCAGTTTGTTTCTTTGTCAAAAATGATGAGATTTTAGCTGGGCATGGTGACGCATACCCATAATACCAGCAACTCTGGAGCCTGAGGCAGGCAGGTCACAGTTTGAGGCCAGTCTCAGCAGCATAGTGAGACACTATCTCAAGATAAAAAATAGAAAGGACTGGGGTGTAGACCACCCCTGGGTTCAATCCCCAGTACAAGAACAAAATAAAACCCAAAAAAAAACCCAAATCATGAACTTTCACAAGCTCGGAATTCCTGCTTCTCTTGAAGATTTAGGAGACTAGCAACACAACGCCCACATTCCCAGGTGGCAAAGTTGGCAAGAGCCAAGTAGCAGCTGTACCCCTATTCTTTCTTTATTTTTGGGTACTGGGGACTGAACCCAGGGATGCTCTACCACTGAGCTACATCGCCAGTCACCAGTTCTTTTTTATTTTTATTTTTTGGAAATGCTAAGTCACTGAGGCTCTCTAATTTGTTGAAGCTGGTCTTGAACTTGTGATCCTCCTGCCTCAGCCTCCCTGAGTTCCTGGGATTACAGACTTGCACCACCATGCCTGGCAAGCTGCACCCTTTCAATGAGATACAAACTTTTCTGCTCAGCACAGTCCCTGGCACTTCCTATTATCTTATAGCTGAGCAGCTGCATGCACATCAGCTGCCTGGCTCCTGTTTAAAATCCTCTAACTCAACATTATCAATAGAACTTTCTACAATGATGGAAATATTCTAAATCTGCTCCATCTTCGGACTAATCACATGTGACAATTGAACACTTGAAATGTGGCTAAGATATCTATTGGGTGCAGTAGGCAGGAGGATCCCAAGTTTGAGACCAGCCTCAGGAACTTAGGGAGACCCTAAGCAACTTAGTGAGAACCTGTCCCCAAATAGAAAACAAAAGGGGCTAAGGGTGTAGCTCAGTGGTAAAGCACCCCTGGGTTTAATATCCAGTATTAAAAACAAAACAAAAACAAAAAGCATGGCTAGTGTATCTAAGAAAATAAATATTTAATTTTTAATTAATTCAGGGGGCTCTGAGTATAGCGCACTGATAAAGCACGTGCTTATCATGTATTGGAGCCCTGGCACCTGCCCCTCCCCCCCATTTTGTTTTTATACCAGTTTGAACCCAGGAGAGCTTAACCACTGAGCCACATCCCCAGCCCTTTTTATTTTTTTTACTTTGAGACAAGGCCTTGCTATGTTGCTGAGGTTGGTCTCAAACTTGCAATCCCATGATTACAGGCGTGTGCCACCATGCCTAGTCCCTCGAATTTTTTAAAAATTTTTTTTATTTGTAGGTGGACACAATAACCTTTATTTTATTTTATTTTATTTTTATTATTATTATTTTTTGTGTGTGTGTGGTACTGGGGATTGTACTCAGGGGCACTCAACCACCGGGCCACATCCCCAGCCCTTTTTTGTATTTTATTAGAGACAGGGTCTCACTGAGTTGCTAAGTGCCTCACCATTGCTGAGGCTGGCTTTGAACTCACGATCCTCCTGCCTCAGCCTCCCAAGTGCTGGGATTACAGGCGTGCGCCACCGTGCCCGGCTTCTTTATTTTATTTTTATGTGGTGCTGATGATCAAACCCCGTGCCTCGAGTGTGCCAGGCAAGCACTCTACCACTAAGCTAATACCCCAGCCCAATCCCTCGAATTTTTTTTTTTTTTTTTTTGGTACTGGGGATTGAACTCAGGGGCACTTGACCACTGGGCAACATCCCCAGCCCTTTTTTGTATTTTATTAGAGACAGGGTCTCACTGAGTTGCTAAGTGCCTCGCCATTGATGAGGCTGGCTTTGAACTCGCGATCCTCCTGCCTCAGCCTCCCAAGTGCTGGGATTACAGGCATGCACCACCGTGCCTGGCTCCTCAAATTTTTAAAATTTTTAATTTAAATAGACAAATGAGGCTAGTTGATCCCATAATGGACAGTATAGCTGTAAGTAGGTGAGACCCAAATAGGGTCAATGAGTCACTCAGACCACAAAACAAGTTAGTGATATTATCAGGACTAGATGGATTTCTGGTCCTTTCTTCCTCAAAAAGTGCAGTGGCTAGGAACACGAATTCAGACTGCCTGGGGTTACAACTTCAACTCACTCTTTCCTGCCTCATCTGTTTCCTTATCTCCCATTTCCCCTCCTGGTGGTTTTCTACATCACATGGTGGTTACTCTGCTACTTATTCTTTTTTTTTTTTTTTTTTTTTGGTACTGGAGATGTAATCCAGATGTGACCCATGGAGCCCATATCCCCAGCCCTTTTTTGCTTTTTATTTTGAGACAGGGTCTCACCAAGTTACTGAGGCTGGCCTCAAATTTGGGATCCTCTTGCCTCAGCCTCCTGAGCTACTGGGATTACAGGTGTGCACCACTGTCCTGGGCTTCTCATTCTTTTATCTGCAATTTTGTATGGGATATGACTTTGATACTTTCTGCGGCTTAATTAACTTACTTGAAGTTAATTTTCCTAACTTGTAGGAAGGGGGCTTTTCCAACTTCAGAGCTCTCTTTCCTACGTTTAGAGAACCAGGGGCTCTATTTCCAATCTCCTGGCCCTGTACTCCAAAGGGCTCTTATTGGAGCCTTCTTTCCTTTCTGTTGCTTGTTCTGCTTGGCTTTGCTTCCGTTTTCTAGTTGTTCCACAACATGATCTGGGGCCCTACTCTGGAAGGGTTCCTTGCAGGAGTTCACACTGGCTGGCACTGCCTGGACGGTGGCTCTAATCCCTTATTCAATGGGTAACCTTAGGTTAGTCCCTTTGACCTCCCTGTACCTGGTTCCTTGTCTACAAAAAGGGGACAGATAACAGCCTCTTACTTTAGCATCATGAGAATAAGTTTACATATAAAGTGCTCAGAGCAGTGTCTGGTTCTTCTTAAGCACTGTGTGTTCTGTTGTGGAGGGACAGTGTCCAAGGCCCAATTTTCCTACCCAACACCACAGGGGCCTCCCCCACCTGGCATTCTGGCCTAACCCACACTTGTTTGCTGACCAGGAAGGTGACAAGTCTTATGTCACCCCAGCTGCAGGGCTAGAGGCATAGCAAAGTAGGGGCTCTGACAGCCAGGTGAAGCTTTCCCAGGGACTGCTTTGCCAGGTTCTCTGCAGGGTGGAATCACAGCCAGGAAACCAGATGGGGCAAGAGGAAGTGCTCCGGCTGTAGGCACCGAGGTGCGGGCAGGGTTCTGAGGCCCCACAGGGAAGATTTGAACTCTAGAAGGCCACACAAGGCTGGAAGCAGGCTGTGGAGCAGCCTAGATTGGCTCCTTGTTGGGCCTTCTCCCCCTCCCCTAAGGCTGAGGCCTCTTCACCATCTGCCACTCCAGCTGGGCCCAGTCAGGGGGTAGAGAGCCTCGCCCAGCTCAGTGACTCAGCGAGAGTCCTCCTCATAGCTGATCAGGCTGGGCTCCTGCCTCATACTGAGGACAAGCCCTGGCTTCAGTACCCTCAGGCCCCCATCTTATCCCTGACATCCCACACGCCCTAAAGCTGTGCCTTTCACCCAGACTGCTTGCCAAATTCTCTCAGAGCAGGTCTTGACATTATACTATACCTTGCGATCACATTTGTGACAAGCCTCAGATTTAGATTTTTGTGGCTTGCCAGATGACTCGTATAACATGTTAGAGCATTTTATATCCAATATATCAGGGCCCTCAAAAGTTAATGATAGGTCAGGCTCAATGGTGTATGCCTGTAATCCCAACGGCTCAGGGGGCTGAGGCAGGAGGATCATGAGTTCAGGACCAGCCTCAGCAACTTAGCAGGGCCCTAAGCAACTTAGCAAGACCCTGTCTCAAAATAAAACAATTAAAAAAGGGCTGGGGATGTGGCTCAGTAGTTAAGCATCCCCAGGTTCAATCCCTGGTACCAAAAAAAATAAATAAATAAAAATAAAAAAATAATAATAATGATAAATAAATTAAAATAGATCAATGGTGAAGGATTGTGTTGGCTTTTGGAAGTTTAGATTTCAGGCCTGGCCCTAACTCCCCAGATCTACTCCCCCACCCATCTCCCTTCAGTCCCTGTGAGATCAGTCCCTAGTTGGATGCGGTGGAGGGTGCAGAGAACATGATCAGCCTGGTCTGACCTCGAGTGCCTCAAATGTCATGGTTTTCTGCAAGAAACAGCCAACTTTCACCTGAAGTCTCAGAGACCACTGTTCCTCTAACATACAGCACGGATCATTATCCGTGTCAGGGATGGATGGGCAGAGAACTAAACAACCTGTCCTGTCTTCAGCTGAAGCTGGTTTCACCATCTGTTTCAAAGAGGGGCTCCTGGGCTGGGGAATAGCTCAGCGGTACAGCACTTGCCTAGCATGTGCAGGCCTTGGGTTGGATCCCCAGCGCTGTGAAGACAAAATAAAACAGAGGGGTTCCTGATTCCCTATCTTTAAAATAAAGCTTAGGCTTCAGCCAAAATTAATGAGTCCTGAATCCCTACTCAGAGATCTTCAGAATCACCTATAAGTGGTTGACACAGTAAATCTGAAACAGCAGATGCCAAAGTGACCATATGCATATGTGGTCTGCAGTGAGCAAGTTGGCAGAGCACCAACTAAAAGCTTGATAGTGATGCAGAATCTTTTTTTTTTTTTTTTTTGGTACCAGGGATTGAACTCAGAGGCACTCGACCACTGGGCCACATCCCCAGCCCTTTTTTTGGTTTTTATTAGAGACAGGGTCTCACTGAATTGCTAAGTGCCTCGCCATTGCTGAGGCTGGCTTTGAACTGGCGATCCTCCTGCCTCAGCCTCCCAAAGTGCTGGGATTACAGGCGTGCGCCACCCGCGCCCGGCTAGTGATGCAGAATCTTGTCCCCATCCCATAACTGTAGAATAATCAACCATTGCTTTTACAAGATTCCCAAGGATTGGGGCACATGGCAAAGTATGGGAAGGGCAGGTGCATAGTAGCCACTCTCAACCCAGGCTGCACGTGAGAGATACCTGGAGATCTTTTAAAGCCACCCATCTTTGGGCTGGGGAAGGTCCCAGCACTGATTCTAATATCTAGTCAAGATTGAGAACAAGGGGCTGAGGATGTGGCTCAGCGGTAGAGCACATGCCTAGCACGTGCACAGCCTGGGTTCAATCCTCAGCATCACGTAAAAATAAACACATTGTGTACAACTAAAAGCAAATAAATAAATATTGAAAAAAAAAAGATTGAGAACAAGTGGGAAAAGTTCAATCTGGCAGGTTCTGGCATCTCAGCACCATCTTGGGTCATTTATTAGCCCTGGAGCCTTGCTCTGCTCAACTGTGAAGTAGGAGTAAGTGATGTTTCCTGCAGTTGCAGGCATTAATTAGAGAAAGAAGGAAATCTGTAATGCATAGTAGAAGCTCAACAAACTCAGCTAGGAGCAAGAATGAATATGAGCTCAAATCAGAATGCTCCTGGAGGGCATGGAATTTCGTTTATTCTCCTTCAGCCCTTCCCCATCCCAGCTCCAAGTAGTCTCCTTTGTCCCCACTCCTGGGGTCTCTGTACAGGTAGGCCTGAAGTTGGAGTGAGGATGGTCACCCCAGCCTTGACACTCGAGCTCCATCAACCTTAGGTTTAGAAAAGTGTGTGAAGTTCAGTTTAAACAGGGATTCTTGTCAATGGAGTTTTCCTTCATGATTCCAAGTTAAACATTCTAGTTTGTAAGTCACATGACTCAGAAATTGCAGAGTTTGATTTTCACTTGGCGGTTTCCTGGTTTATCAAAACCATTTCCTGCTTTAGGAGACTATTAATGGGAATTGAGAACCTGTGGCCACACACAAATCATTTTAAAATTTTCTGGTGGCAAAGTCTCAGGAGGTTTTCTTCCTAAGAAAATCCTACCTGAGATCTAACCCAAATGGGCCACTTTGGGGAAGTGGAGTAGCTCAGTGGCCTCAAGGGAGTCAAAGCAGCTCTACCAGCCTAGAACCCTGCTCCTTTGATCTCCTGGATGCTGCCAATAAATACCAATCACTGAAGGTAAGGATTGTAGACTAGAAATGACCAGAAACCAGGATTATGAACTCCTAATCTAGATCAATATTTTCTTTCTGGGGGCTGGGGGTGGGGATTGGACCCAGGAGTGCTTAACCATTGACCAACACCCCCAATCCTTTTTATTTTGGGACAATCTCACTAAGTTGCTGAGGCTGGCCTCAAACTTGCTGTCCTCCTGCCTCAGCCTCCTGAGTCACTGGGATTACAGGGCTGCACAACCATACCCACTAAATCAATATTTCCTAAACTCACCCAGTCATAGGACTTGGCTGCAAAGGGGTCCTGTCTGTTGCCCATGCTGGCCTTGGAACTCCTAGGCTCAAATGAGCCTCCTGTCTTAGCTTCCTAAGTATCTGGAACTGCAGGAACATGCCACCATGCCTGGTATCTGGCTGGGATACTTAATCTGGTTCATGCTATTTCCCACTGGGTTCAAGGTTTCAAGGAGACAGACTCTGGAACCTGTATTTGAGAAAGTACCCTCACATAATAGCTCTAACTTACTGCAAACCTAACCTGTACCAGGATTCAAGTTACGTGCCTTTAATCAACTCATTTTTCCTTCCTAAAAACCTAGAAGTGCCGGGCGCAGTGGCGCATGCCTGTAATCCCAGCACTTTGGAGGCTGAGGGAGGAGGATCGCGAGTTCAAAGCCAGCCTCAGCAATGGCGAGGCACTTAGCAACTCAGTGAGACCCTGTCTCTAATAAAATACAAAAAAGGGCTGGGGATGTGGCCCAATGGTCAAGTGCCCCTGAGTTCAATCCCTGGTACCAAAAACAAACAAACAAACAAATCTAGAAGTTAAGAAACTTGCTCAGGATCACACAGTTCTCAAAGGCTGGAGCCAGAATTCCACTTAGGGTATTGTGACCAGAGGACTCTGGTTTTCCAGGCAGAAGCATGAAGATTTTAATCCTAGAATGAGGCCTTAAGAGCCTGGGTGGGGCTGGGTGCTTCCCAGGAAATAGTGCCAGCTGGGGTCCAAAGGTGAGCATTTTCTCCCGTGCAGGCGGGATCAGCACCCACTTCTGCTCCTTCAGAACCTGGGAGAGCAGCACCCAACAAGGAGGCCTGAGCACCCAGTTTCCTTAGCACCCTGAGGCTGTCTCTAGGCTATCCACTCAAGGTTACAGAGAACTGTCCTATCCAAACAGCCCCACCCCAGGGCAGGCCAGGTGCCCTGTGTGCCAAAGGCTGTAACAGGTTGAGAGTTTCCAGGGAGAGCCACCAAGCACACTCCACAGGACATATCTTTCCCCCATATCCTAGGGGTTCCCCCCAGGCAGAGTACACAGGGAACGTGTCAACTGCCACCCCAACCCCAGTGCTCTGCTCTAGAGTAACAGCTCCAAGATCCCCAGAATCACAGGCTGGTGGTCCAACTGAGCTTTCTATTTTTCACTTCCTCCTCCCCAAGAGAAAAGAGCCTCTCTTACCAACTCCACCTTTTAGAAATCAAGCCCACCTTAAGATCACTCTGCCAATAACTTCTCAAGTGATTGGTCAAGGCTCACCACTGGCACAGTCCTGCAATGGGCAGTAGGAAAGCCTAACATTTGGCAGAGTTAAGGAACCTCAACAGGGACAAATCACATTCTAGGAGCTTGAAGGGACAGGACAGAACCCAGGTCCCTAGAGGGTGAAGGGTGAGGGCAGGTAAGAATAGCCAAACTAGCTCCTAGATGGAGTCTGAATGGACACTCATCTTTGTGTGTGTGTGGCTGTGCATGCTAGGCAAGTGCTCCACCACTGAGGTACAGCCCCAGTCCCCCACCTTTTAAGAGTGTGTGTGTGTGTGTGTGTCTCTCACTATGTTGCCCAGGCTGGCCCTGAACTCTGGGACCACAGGCACACACCACTGTGCCTAGTAAGGTCCCCATCTTACTTGGGGAGAGAGACTTCTTGCTGAAGTCAGAGAGAAGCCTGAGATTTGAAGAGTGGGAGTGTTGACCAGTAATCTACTTTCACTCCAAAACACAGCAAACTCCAACAAGCAAAACCTCCCAAAGCAGTCTCTTTCTTCCCCTGATTCAAGGAGGTCTTACCTACCCCAGCAAAAGGCCCTAGAAAACAGGACAGGGTCAAAGACAGCCTTGGAAAAGGCAGATACCCACCACTGGTTTTGGGGCCAGTGTGATGTACTCACATCTAGAAGACAAGCTAGCTGCAGCACCCCTCAGATCAGGAAACTCCCTCACAGTCCAGGGAACACTTCCTGGCAGTAAGGGGCGGGGTAGGGCAGGGCTAGATGAGGGAGGGGGCATGGGCGGGGCTTAGATGTTTAAAGGGCCCCTGCAACTGGGCTCATTTCTCCTCTGGGCTGCTCTGGCTACAGCTGGTGGCACCAAAATTCATTCCACACGCAGGAATTTCTGCCTCAAAGCCAGCTGGCAGCACTTGAATGAGACTAGGAGGATCAGAAGGCCCAAGATAGGAGGGCAGATGGTGACTGAGTCCTCCTCTGCCCCATCTGGCTTTCATTTTCCAATCTGGGTGAATACAATTCTGCTTCTCTGCTCAAGTGTGGCCAATTATTTGGGCTCTAGCTGCAGCCCCCTCGAGAGAAGATAAGTTTGCATATTTTATTTTAGATTCAGAAAATTTCACCCAGGTCTTCAAATAGACATTCAACCAATATACACACATGCACACACGTGCGTGCGCGCACACACACACACACACCCTCTTTTCCTGCAAGGTGCTGTGTTGGGAGCTTGAAGTTCTTTCTCCCACGTTTCCCAGCATCCTGGGTGAGGAAAGTTAGGAAAGTAGGGCCCAGGCCCTAGCAGATACAGTCTCTGCACTCTAGAGGCAGTAGCAACAACAGTCAGTATTTCCGCTGTCGGGGGAAGAGACTACTCCCTGAGGACCGAAGTGGGGGGCTGGCTGGACTCGGGTCCTCTGAATCCAAGCTGAAGAGGTCCCTCCCAGTACGAAGAATCTGTTCCTCTAGCTTCTTGTGTCGCTTCATGTCTGAAAGGACCTTGTCCAGGCGGGCCTCCCGTTTTTGGCTCCGGGCTGAACTTCCTAAAGGATAGGAAGGTAGGAAAGGTTGAAGGAATTGAGGGAGTGAATATTACTCATCACTTGGGGAGCTTGCTTCATACTCAGGTTTCCAGGCCTCAAAATGGAGATTCTAAGGTTTGAAATTGGACCATAAATGGGGAGAGGGGCACAGCAATGAAAGTCTTGAATTATGAGAAGGCACCATTAACGTGAAGAGCAAGATTGAAGTGCCTTGGGGCAGGAAGAAAGGTAGGTTCAAAGATGGTAGGGGGATGGGGCTGGGATTGTGGCTCAGTGGCAGAGCCCTTGCCTCACAGATATGAGGCACTGGGTTTGATCCTCAGCACCACATTAAAAAAAATAAATAAAGTAAAGGTATTGTGTCTATCTATAACTAAAAAAAAAACACACACACACACACACACACACAAAGATGGCAGGGGGAATCTCAGATTCTCCCTCAACATGCTTTCCTCTCTACCCCTGCAATGGAATCCCTGGAGATGTTAAGCAGAGAAATGACATGAATTCTGTTTTAAAAGGACTACTCTGATGCTGAGACTGGAAGCAGGGAGATCAGTTAAGAGCTATTGCAACTATGTGGCAAGGGAGATGGTGGCATGGATGAAGGCGTGGAACAAATGGAAATGTTGTGGAGCAGAGCTGATGGTACTTGCTGCTGGTTTGAATGTTTAGGTAAGAAAAAGAGGTCAAGAATGATTCAAAATCCGGGTGAGGTGGTGCATGCCTGTAATCCCAGAGGCTCGGGAGGCTGAGACAGGAGGACCTCAAGTTCAAAGCCAGCCTCAGCAAAAGGATGTGCTAAGTAACTCAGTGAGACACTGTCTCTAAATAAAATACAAAATAGGGCTGGGGATGTGGCTCAGTGGTCGAGTGCCCCTGAGTTCAATCCCTGGTATTCCCCCCCCCCCCCCAAAAAAAAAAGAATGACTCAAGAGTAAATTCCAGAAAGTCATGGAGGTGGGAAATTGGGTAATTTACACAGTAGTACAGGGATGTGGATCTAGATAATAATGAACAGGACTTGGACTTTTGAGGATAAAAAGAATAGGAAACATAATAGAACTATCTGTAATAGTCTCTCAAAATAAGACAGGGGCAAACATGGTGGAGAACACCTGTAATCCTAGGGACTCAGGAGGTTGAGGCAGGTGGTTCACAAGTTTGAGGTCAGCCTCAACAACTTGGTGAGGCCCTAAGCAACTTGGTGAGATCCTGTCTCAAAATAAAAAGGGCTGGAATGCTGGCTTCAATCCCAGAGAGAGAGAGAGAGAGAGAGAGAGAGAGAGAGAGAAGGGGGGGGGATGAATTAACCTAAGCTCATTGGAGCAGCTACAAGTTGTATGACAATTGAGGCACCCAGCAAAGTCCTCTTCAAGGGAGTCATTTTTGGAGTCACTGGGAGGAGAGACCCTTTACTTCCCCACAACTTTTCCCTCTTGTTTGTACCTGGGGTGCGTCTTCGGTCAATCAAGGAGTCCTTTGGTGTCATTGGCTCATCATCAAAGTCAAATTCCGTGGGCATGTGCGGTCTGGGACAAGTGGACAAAGAATGAAGGATAAGGGTAGCCCTCCCAAACACCCACACAAGTTTCTCCCCAACCTGTAGGCTCTTCCTTTCCTGTTCCCTTCCTCCACTTTCTAAGCTCCTGGGTCCCACCTTTTTTCCCTCCCTATTTTCTCCTGGCATCAGGAGAGTAGCCCCAGTGACAAAGTGTAAGATTGTGCCCTCACTTTTCCTCTTCTTCTTTGGCCTCAGGCTCCTCATCAGACCTCTCCTCTTCACTCTGGGCCTCAGGCGTAGGGGGCCGTCGAGGCAGGATCTCCGCCTGAAGCTCCAAGGTACCTTGGACAGCCAGCAATTCATAGAGCCGCTGGATTTCGGAGGGCGGGGGCATCCAGGGTTGTCCATCCGCGGGCAGCTCCACCTCCTCATCGCTGCAGGGCACGCACCAGTCCTCGGATTCTCCCTCGACACGCTCCTCCCCCTCGGCGCTGGGTATTTCTGGTGCCTCCTCGGTGCCGGACCCGGCCTGCTCGGCCTCCTCCTGTCCTCCTTCCCCCTCTTCCTCGGCCTTATTGGCCGAGACAGAGGGACCTCCAGTATCCTCCACGGCCAGAGCCTGGAGACCGGAAGTCACTTCCCCTTCTTCAGACAGAGGCGCCGCCGTGGTGGACGCAATGTCTCCATGACCCCGGGCAAGGGACATAAGCCACTAGGGTTGGGGCCTAACAATATAGGAAATGCTGGGATACCAAACCGGGTCCTCCCGCCCCAAGTGATTGGGATCCCCAGGGTTTTAGGAAAATATCTCTTCAACCAATCAGGCTCCAACAGTATTCTGAGTGGCCAGAGTGCATGTCCCCAGGAGGGGGCGCTCAGACCCCTGCAAGGTAGGGCCCCACCCCACGGATCGAGATCCAGCACTCTGATGGTCCCGAGGATCCGCAGAATCCACCTTCCGAGCTGGAGAGGGGCGGGCCCACTAGTCTCGCATTCACATCAGTCCTCTCCACAAGTGGACCCAGCGCCCTCTCCCCGACCTCGCAGTTGAGGGCCGCGTCAACTCAGCCGCGGTACGCACCTGGAGCTAAGACCCGCCTCCCGGGCTGCGCAGGATCACAGTACGCAGGCGCACAGAAATGGCGCGGGGGGGGCTTCCCTCTAGTCAAAGGTACATGGGAGAGGAAGGCAAGGGAAGGCTTGCACATGCGCAGGTAGGCCTCTGGCATAACAGGCTTTGGCCCACAGTAAAGATGGCCACCACGACGGCGCATGCGTATATCACCCATTGGGTGCTGCCGGGAGGCAGTCCTCTGGCCGGGCAGGCGAACGCAGGGACCAACAGAGACTGGAGGCGAGTCTCATGCAGTCTCCGTTTATTGGTGTTTCAGACTCATGCAGCATTCAGCATACAAAAAGGGAGAATCAGTTTGATATATTTTTCTTAAAGGAATTTTAGGTTTTTTTCTTCCCCGACTTTTTTTAGAAAACAAAAATCCCGCCAACTCTGAACCTCGGCGTAGCTGGCTCCCTGCCTCCTCAGCGGCTGTCGCCTGCAACCTCCCTCGTCCTCTTGGAAAACAATTATAGAGTTCACCCGCCCCTCCCTCGCTCTAGGCTGCTGAGAGCTTTGGTTCTTTTTTTTTTTTTTTTTTTTTTTTTTTTTTTTTTAATTCTTTCCTTACAAAGCACGCAACTGGCCCGAGCCCTCACACCTTCAAGCAAGAAGCTCATGGGCTGAGGTTAAAAAGCCCAGTGGGCCGGTCAACCCCGGCTCCGCTGCGCCTCCCCCGTCTTCCCTGTGTTCAGAATTGCCTCCACCCTTGCACAAGTCCCCTGGTGGAGACTGGCTCGCAGCTGTGCCACCCAAAAGGCGCCCTGTGGGAGGGTTGTCTGAGCCTGGGTGGTCCCAGCAGAGAACAGTCAGAGCCCCAGGCTAGGTAGCCCTCTCCCAACACTGCTCCCTTTCCCCCAGCCTGATCTAAGTGCTGGAGCTCTTGTAGAATAAATGATGGCAGGAGGGTGGAGAGAGGATGCTAAGGGAAGATGAGGAGGCAGAAAGGAAGGGGGTGGGTGGTGTAAAAAGGTGAGGGAAGATGATAAAGGGATGGAGAAAAGGAATGGGTTAGATGCCAAGACAATGAAAGTTGGGAGAAGGAGGACGAGGATGAGGTTCAGAGAATTCAGAAGGCTGGGAAAAGTGCAGGGAGGTTGGGAGGTTGGGAGAGATGCAGGGAAGCTGAGAGCTCAGAGAGTTTGGGAGATGTTCAGGGAGGTTTCCAGAAGTAGGGAGGTTTCCAAAAGTGCAGGGTTAGGGAGGCCAAGAGGATGAAGGGGCTATCCACAGGCAGAAGTGCAGGGAGGTTGGAAACAGTGCAGGGAAAAGGGAGGCCTACGGTTGGCAGAGGAGCCTAGCAGGATGCAGGAGCAGGAAAGAAGCTGTAAACAAGGCCGCTCAGGCTCCCTTGGTCCCTAGGGATGGGGGCCAGGGCCATCGATTGGGCTCCCCCCAAGGGAGGGATGGGCCCAAGGCAGCTCCCAACAGGAAGAAAAGTCTTGGAATGCAGGGCAGAGCCCCTCACTTATACACTGTGGGAGAGGAGAGGGAGGGAGAGACAGAGACAGGGGCAGGGAGAGAGGGGAGACAAGGAGAGACAAAGGAGAAGTAGGGAGGACAGACAGGAGAGAGCAGGGGCAGGGGTTAGTAAAGCTGCCCTTGTCAACCCTTCCACTCCTCCCCTGCGTGTCCCTGACCCCCACTCACCGCCTAAGTTGATGACGCAGGAGGCGATGATGATGAGGACCCCCCCCCACCAGCGCCACGATGCTTAAGAGCTTGGCCACACGGCCCAGACGCTGGGCCCCATCCACGTCCCCCTGCTGCAGACTGTTCCGGGACTGGGGTTAGGGTGAGGGGTGGAGATACCATGGCCCAGGTCAGAAGAAGCCAGCCCAGCAGGGATCAGGTGAGTCGTCCAGAGGCCAGCCCCATGAGGTTAAGGGAGGAAGGGGGAAGAGGGCACAGGTCAGTGAGGCTGTGTGACACGTCTCCATATTCCTCCCACCTAAGGGGTAGGGTAATGGTGGCTCAGAGAGTTAGATCCGGGCAGGACCAGCAAAGGCTCTATGAGTGGGGAAGTGGGAACCATGCACGGTAGGGAAGGTGTGGTTTATCCTGGGGCTCACCATGACGGCATAAGCGAAGGCCACGATGTTGACAGGCCACATGGGGCAGAAGCAGGACAGGATGGCAAGGATGATGTAGTCCCGAGGTTTCTGGGTGCCTTCACCTCCCTCTACCCCAGGACCTGCCAACTGGGAGCTGGGGTGGCGGCTTAGGCTACCTCGGGGAGATCCTGGATGCCCACTATGAGCCCTTCCTATTCTGTCCTCCTCAACCAGCTGCTGCAGCACACGGGGGGGAGCCCCATTGGCTGGGGGTGTTTTTGTTGAGGGTGAGGAATGAGGCTGGGGTGCTGGGCCCTCTTCCCCATCCCCAGCCTGTAAAGGGACCACTGCCCCATTCTCTTGCTTTTCCCCCATGCTTTCTGTCAGGACATCAGGGGTGGGGTCCTCCTGAGTAGGAGGCTCTGGTTGAAGGGCTGGTTTGGGGGTGGGCTGGGAAGCTGGCTGAGTGTCTGACTGGGGGTCTAGCTGGGAAGCAGGCTCTGAGGCTGGCTTGGGAGGGGCTGCAGACTCTTGCTTAGACCCCTGGTCTGCAGTGGCTTCTTTGTTCACTTCTGGTTTGGATGCTGGCTCTTGGCATGCCTCTTCAGGGATGGAGTTGGCCTTTGAGTCCCCTCCTGGGCTTAAGCTAAGGTCTGTGGTCTGAGCTGTTTCTGGGGCCCCAGCTGGGGTGTCTGTAGTTTCTGGAGCTAGCCCAGCATTGGGCCCTGAGTCCACAGGGGCTGCAGTGGTGTCTGGGCCTGGCTGCGGGGCCTCCAGCTGGTCAGGGACCTCTGCTAGGACCTGGAGAGGGCCAGTTCCAGCTTCAGAATGGTCAGGCCCTTCTCCCTGGGTCTCTGGACTCTCCTCGACCCCCTTCATCTCAGAGCTGCTGGCTGCCATCTTGAGATGGGAGAGGGGAGAGAACCCCTGTGGGGAGGAGGAAACAGCAGACAGTAGCAAACCCTGCAAGAGGAGGAGACAGGCTTGGTGTGAGGAGAGAAGTGGGGCTGTCAGCACTGCAGACCCAAGAGGGCCAGGCTCCTGTCTCAAGGCCAGCCTTGCGCTGTCTCTGGGATGAAGAAGAAAAGTTGGGGTTTCCTTTGTTTTAGGGTGGCACATCCCTGGGGGAGAAGTGCTCTACTCAAAGCTTCCTGCATGAGTGGGGGGGGGGGGGGGCGAGAATCCTTTTATAAACAGGACTCTCCCCAGGGTCTCATCTTCGTCCACCCAACAGGATCCAGTCTCTCATATCCCAGCAGATACCCCCGAACCCCCAAATCAACAAGCTGTGCAGCAGACACCGGAAACTCCGACAAGCAGATTGGGCAGGGAATCTAACACACACATTCCACTCCCTCGGCATCCTTCTCTCCTCCCTGGACGCCCAGGCGGTGCCGGTATTCTTGCTGCGCGTTTGGGGCGCAGACGCTCCTGCCCTTTCCTAGGGGACCTGAGCATCTCCTGAGCTGCTTCTGAGCCCCTCTCCGGGTTTCCCTGGCCCTCCGCGGGCTGGCACCTCCTCCTTCCCATGGCGCGGGGCACCCAGCACCACCCTCCAGCTCGCCAGGCGCCCGCAGTCCCGTGCAACCAGGCCGTCTGTAGGTCCACTCCTACCCGCAGCCTCAGTCCGTCCCAGTCTCACCTCGACGCCGGCCTTCAGACTGCTCCCGCCGCCACCGCCGCTGCTGCCGCGGTTGCAGCAGCCGCAGCCCGGGAGGGAGCAAGTCAGCGAACGAAGGAGGGAGGCGGCGGGTCTCCCCTCCTCTCTCCTCGCGTTTGCTCGTCCCCTCTTCTCTGGTCCCCTCCCCTGCGCTCCACTGCCGCCGCGCGCCCGCCCCCGCCCTTTGCACGCCTCCGGCCCCTCCCGGCCACAAAGTGAGCCTCGCGTGCCAAGCCCTGCGTTACCAAGGCAACAGACCCAGGGACCACTCGCGACCCCTCCCTGCCCTTTCCCACGCGCGCCTCCTGGCGGGACGCCCCCTTCCTAAGTCCTCGGCCCCTCCCGCCAACGGTCACCGGGGGTCCTGGCAGAGACCGGGGGTCTGCGAGGAGAGACGGGATTAATGAGGCAGGCAGGAATGGGTGGAGGCACCCCTTACAGCAAAAAAAGGGCAAGGGAGATGGGGCAAAATTTGGGGAGGCTGCAGAAAAGCAGGGTGGGGTTTCAAGAGAGACTGCAGAACAGTAAATCTTCCTATCCCCAGGGAAGGAGGCAGCAGAAAATGGATATTGGAAGGCTCAGGAAAGGGTTCCTGGAAAGGACGGAGCAAGGAAAGGCAAGGGAATTTCAATGGAGCCTGCAGGGACAGCCGGGAGCAGGAAGGGCTAGGACCGAGGAGCCACCGCAAATGCAGGGCGATGATGCCGAGGTCGTGCGGGTGGAGTGCAGTTATTCCGAATCTTCCTGCTCCTGGCCCTAGGGCTCAGGCCTCCACAATCTTTCTGCACCTGCATTACCCATGATCGCTTTTCAGAGTTAAAGGTGTGCAGGTATCTGGCCAGGGTCCTGAGCAGCTGGCAATGAGTACAATCAAGGGAGAGCAGCGTTTATATCCAATAGCTGTTTGGATGCCTAACCTGGGCCTTTTCAAACCTTTAGTGGTAGTTCTGGATCTGTCCGGATTGGGTATTTCCCCAGAAACCTGGGAGCCCTGGAACTTGCTCTCCACCTCCACTAGAGCCTTGGCCACACCTTAAATTAAGCTGCCACCCCTAGGGCTTTCCTTGGGGAAGGAGGAGCCAGAGCATGGAGCTACAGCAAAGCAAGGTTGGGACTGACACCAGGCACAAGAACCACCCCCTTGAGTAGGGACAAGGGACTTGGTGAGGGAAATTCATTGAACCCAGAGCCAGAACCAGGTTTTTATTTAAAATTTATTGTAATAGGGTCCGCGCAAAAGGAGGGGGTGGAAGGTGAGGAACATGCAGGGGACACAGGAACACGATGACATGGCCAGGGCCACAGCTTCTGTCATGGGGAAGAGGGATGAAAAGAAAAGACCAGGGCAGGAGCTGGGGTGGAAGAGGGAAGGGGGAGACACTGGTTGCATTCCCCCTACCCCCAGGAAGCACCTCTATCCCTGGTTCCCCTTGTTTACCCTGGGCCCCTCAGATTCCATCTCTTGTTCTGCCTCTGGCCCTAGTGGCTCCTTCTTTTGCCCCCCCTCCCCTTGACTTTCCCCACCAACAGATTTTCAAGTAGGATGGCGTTTAGGGACTAACCCCAACAACCCTACCTAATCAAGGTATAACTTCTGCCTTCCCTGCTTCTGCCCCTTCTCTAATCTCAACTTTCTCCTTCTCGGGGACAGAATCTTTTGACTCCCCTCCTTCTTCTCCTCCCTCCCCCTGGAAAAACAAAAGAAAAAAAAGAAAGAGGGAAAAAAAAAAAAAAAAAAAAGCACCAACTCCCCAGGGAGGGGCAGCAGACAGAAGGGAGAGGACTGGAAGGAGGAGTGCAAGGACCATGGAGGGAAAAGGTTCACAAATCCCTGGGAGGGCAGGGCAGGGGATTACAGAGAGGAGAAGGGGTGAGGGCAGTGGCTGCTCCTGTCCTCTGCCACCCCTGCCCACTGTCCAGGGGACTTCAACACAACCAAGGGAACAGGTGTGTGTAGGGTCAGCTCTGATAGGGAGAAGAGAGGAACAGGAGAAACAAATCGTTAAACCTAATGAATTCCCCTAAGAACACATTTCTCCCTCCTTTCCTTCTGGAGGCTCCTTGGTTGGTGGGGGGAGTAAAGAGAGTTGGTGGGAAGAGAGGGGGAGAGGAGATTGTACCAAGGGGTTTTCCTCTGCTCTCCCTTCTCCCCCCACCAACTTGGAGCTCACCAGGGCTGGGAGGGAAGTGGCTGAGAGCTCACTGGCACCCCCCTCAGCCCCGGAGAGGGAGCCCACCGCTGCGGGAGGGGCTGCCACTGCTGCTGCCGCTGCTGCCGCTGCCGCCGCTGCCATTGGACAAACCTCACCAGTACCTGCACAGTGAGAAATACCAAGAATCACAGGGCGACCTGAATGGCAAGAGCCATACCCCTTAACCCAGACTCTTTTCCAGACTACTTCCCCTGGGACACAGCCGTTGCTCACTTCCTATCTGATCCCCAGAGGCTTTTGGCCTGACTCCTTACCCAGACAGAGCAGTTCTCCTGAAGGGCCCTCCCTGGCCCTGGAGTCTCCCTAACCTGAGTGACAGATTGGCATCCCTAGCCTTCCTGAGATTCCCCTACTGGGCCCTTTGAGCCCCCTTGTCCCACACACCCCATCCCGCCCCCCAGCCATGCCCCACGCCTTGCCTGGTGGGTGCGAGGTCCCCCTCAGCAGGTGGGCTGTGGCTGGGGGGCATCTCCCGGGATAGGGGGGGTGGCCCCCCCAGATGGGTCTGCATGTGGCCGGCCAGCTGGGCAGGGGTCTTGCAGTGCACGCTGCACAGCTTGCACAGGATGCGGTCAGCCCGCGGGGCCTGGAGCCCATGGTCCTTCACCGCGTGGATGCGCAGGTATGCTGCTGTGGTGAAGCCTATGGGGGGGGGTGGATTGGGATGGGGGATGGGGGTCAGCCAGATGGAGACCCCAGAGACGGGGCTGTTCTCCTAGGCTGGGGCTGCCCTTCTCAGATGGCCCTGTCCTCCTCCCACCACATCCTTGGTAGCTTGGGGCCAACTACTCTGCTGAGGCTGGTGGGGCGCAGGCTCAGTCCTGAGCCGGGGCGGGGGGCGGGGCGCTGGTTTGAGTGGTGCCCACTTCTCAGCCTTGGAATGCACAGAGCTCATTCTTTCTCCATGGCTGGGAGATCTCTCCAGGGATAATAGGACACTGATTCCTAGCTACTTTAAGGGTTGACTCTCAGCAAAGACGGCTGTGTCCCTTCCCTCCAGTGTTCCACAGTCTCAGCCCAGTTACTGAGTTAAGTGCATTTAAAAGCAACTTTTTCTGCTACTGGACCAGGATGTGTGCTTGTTAAACCCCTGCCAGTGTACTCCATTTGCCCAGGAGCTGGAGACAAGACAAGAACTTGTGGCTACATGGCTGAAACCTTGCCTTCTGACCCTTGGGGACCAGCTCTCTTTGACTAGTCCTTTCCCAAAGCAGCTATGTCCCACTTCCATTCTTCCCCCACACACCCAGGAGATTGAATCTTTCTGGTAGATCCTCTCCTCCAGCTATGGCTTCTTAAAATTTAGCAATGTTCAGTTGTTCCCAATGCTGCTTGGTTTGCTTCCCAAAGGGCTCTAGATGCCACGCGCTCTTGGCTACAGCACCTTTAACCCACATCTGTGGAAGGGCCACCAGCTTTGTGCCTCCCCCTTTTCCCCCTGGCCCTCTTGACATCCCTGAGCATGTACCTTTGTTGCAGAGCTCACAGACATGGTGAGGGCCCTGGCTGTGCACCTTCATGTGGTCCGAAATATAAGCCGAGCTCAGCATCTTGCCACACACATGACATGGCACCTTCTCCTCGTGTCGGACTGTGTGTGCCCGGAGACGATCCTTCGTAGCAAAAGCTGCCTCACATTTCTGGGGAGGGGGGAGGGGCGTGGGGGGGTGTCACAGGAGAGTTAAAGCTTCGGGGAGTAGGGAGAAGAGAGCAAGAGGTTAAAGGGATCAGAGCCTTGGGGATCTTTGATCTGTAGGAAATGGGAGTGTGATGACGAGGCCTTGAGGAAGAAATGAGAAAATGGAGTGAAAAGGCAAAAAGAAGAGAGAGAAAAAGGGGGTCTGAGAGGCTGAACTCAGACAACTACAATGAGGATCAAAATCATGAAAACCAGGACAGGAGGAGGCGGGCTTCCTACCTCACATTTGAAGGGCCGCTCTGTGGAGTGCACTTGTCTGACGTGACTGTTGAGGTGATCAGGCCTGGGGATATGTTGGGGTCGGCGGTTAGGGCCGAGGCCCCGGGATGAGGAGGTGTTGCCCCAAGTCTTGCCTAGCTGCCCACTGTAGGCTGTTCAAAAGTCCCTGCGTTTTCTCCCAAAGATTCATGGTCTTACACAAGCAGGAAATCCCTCCCTGCAAGCCGGCTTCCTCCTCCTCCTCCCCCCACATGAAGCTTTCCTACAACCCAAAGACCCACCTCCTTTGCAAAGTACCACCCCCTGCTCCCTGGTAACCAGGAGAGGCTTTCCTCCCTCCTCCCTGGGAGTGGCTCCCCTTCCCCATCCTCGGAGCCGCTACCCTCCCCGCCAGCCAAGGCCAGGCCACCTCTGTAGGCGTCCCTCCCTCCCGGGCGACCGAGGCCCCTGCACACCGGGAGAAGCTCTTGCCACAGTGGGAGCAGTTGTAGGGCTTGTGCACAGCGCCGTCATGTGAGCGCACGTGGTAGCTCATGCGGTCCTTGCGCTTGAAGCGCTGCTGGCACACCGGGCACTGGTAGGGCTTCTCGTCCGAGTGCGACAGCTTGTGTCGGTTCAGGTGGTAGACGTCGCGGAAGGCCTTGCCGCACATCTCGCAGGCGTGGTTCTTCCGGATGCGCTTTCCCGAGGCGGTCGTGGTCACTACGCCACCGGCGGCCACTGCAGCCGTGCCGCCACCGCCACCCGCTTTCTCCCCCTCCACCGCCGGCTCCGCTCAGTTGGGGCACGCTCAGAAGGCTCAGGGGCACCATGGTGGGCATCTTCATAGCACCCGAGGGGACCCGGCCGGCCTTAGCTCCGGTGTGGATGGCTTCGTGCCTCCGGAGATTGTAGCCGTTCTTGAACTCCTTCGCGCACAAAGCGCAGATGTAGGGCCCCTTGCTCTTTGTCTTCTTCTCCAAGGCAGATGCAACAGGGGCCACGGCGACCGTCGAGGTTGGGGAGACGACAGCGGTGGCCGCCGCTGCGGCGATGGTGGCGGCAGAGGCGGGAGGCGCAGCCTCGGCGGCAGGCGCCGACACAGGCGGGGGTGGCGGAGGGGGCGCCGGGGGCTGCTTCAGGGCCGCTGTGTCCACTGTGGAGGCGGCGGCGGGGGCCGGGGGTGCAGTAACCACGGCGGCGGCGGCGGCGGCGGCGGCCGCAGCAGCCGCGGCGGATTCCTGGGCGGCGGCGAGAACCGGGAGCAAGTCCACCTGGAGGGGCTCGGCCGCCGGGGCCTGGGGCGTGGGTGGGGGCGCCGGCGCGGCCTGCAGAGACAAGGACCGTGTGGGCCGCGGCCGCGAGTCGGCGCCCTCCCGGCCCACCACGGCCGGCCCCTACTCACCTGGAATGGACTCTGGGCGCAGCCCTGGGAGGCAAAGAAGCGGGACTGGAGCTCAGCCCCGACCTGCAGGGGGTTCTGGGCGTGACCCTGAGGTGGCGGGAAGGAGTTCATGAGGCCGCCCACCCCCCGGGAGTCCAGGCCCAGCACGGGGAAGGGGGGGGCCAGCAGCGTGCAAGGGAACACGGGGAACATGGCCTCGGCCACGGTGGGGCCCCCGGGGCTCAGTGGGGGCCGGGGGCGCGGGCCGCGCGGGGCCCGGGCTCGGGGCGCCGCCCCCGGCCGGCCGGGCTAGGCCGCGCCGAACGCATGGCCCGCGGGCCGCCCCGCCGCCCGCGCACCCCGGCCGGCGGGAGGGAGGGAGGGAAGGAGGGCGCCTTGCGGGCCGCGGAGCGCGGCGGCGACGCCCCCTGGGTGGGGGCGGGAGGCCCCGCGGGGCCGGGGGCCAGGGCCGGGGGCGGGGGCCCGGCGGCGGCGGCGGCGGCGGCGGCGGCGGTTGGAGCCTGGCGGGGCGGGGTGGGGGGAGCGAGGGAGCAGCCTCGGCCCCCGCGCGCGCGCGCGCCCAGCCGGCGCCTCGGGGAGGGCGGGGGAGGGCGCGAGGGAAGGAGGGGGACAGCTGCGCGCGCACCGGGCGCGCGGAGGGGGGGTGGGACAGGAGGGAGGGCGGGCAGGAGGGGGTGTGGGAAGGGGGGGGTGGGGAGGCGGGGGGAGGGAGTTGTTACCTGGAAGATGAAGCTGCTCCAGTTGCTGGGATCCATGGCGAAGGGAGGGAGGGAGGTGGCTCGCGCTCACCCTGGGGCGGGAGGAGGAGGAGGCGGCAGTGGGGGAGGGGGGACCTGGGGAGGAGGCGCGCGGGGCGGGGGGGAGGAGGAGGAGGGTGGGGGGAGCGGAGCACACTGCGCGCGGGGAGGGCGGGCGGGGGGCGCGAGGACACACAAGAGGCTGGAGCGGGCGCGAGCGCGAGCGCGCGCGAGGCAGGCGGGAGGGGGGAGGAACGGGAGGGACTCCGGCGGGAAGAGGGACGGGGGAGCCACCCGGCAGCCCGAGTCGCCCCAAGCGCGAGACCCCTGAGACGGCTGCTGATTGGCTGACGATGGCGCAGGTGGTGGGCGCGCGGGAGACAGGGCGGCTTCTCTTCTCTTCCCCCCCTTCAACGATCCCACCCCCCCCACCTTCCTCCGCCAGCGGCCGTTATTTCGCGCGCACGCGCACACAACAACACCGCTGTCGTTGCTGAGCGGGGAGAACAGGGGAGCGCGCACCGGGGTACGGATGGGGCGGAGCCAACTTAGGCGCGCGCCCGCCTAACGGTCGTCGTCCTCCGGCTTTCGCTAGAGCTTTTTGTTTCTTGTCGGCCACCGTCCTCTCCCCTCCCCATTCCACCAATTTATTTACAAGCCTGTCCTGGTTCGTGGCTTCCCGAAGATGGCGTCCAAAGAAGTTTCGGCACCGCTCAGGTCCGACCCCAAGGGCAATCATACCTCCGGACCCACCCCCCAAAAAAACCAGGCTGAAGCACGGGAGGAAAAACTTTATTTACAACACGCGGTGATACAAGGACTTAAATATATGTTAAAAAGGCAAGGACTTAAAATATACATAAAAAAGGCAGCGTGAAGAGTTGGCAGTCAGGAGGAATCACTGCGCTGGCCGGCAGCCAGGCCCAGGATATTCGCCTGCAACACAGGAACGAAGGGGACAGCAATGTCAGAGCTGGGGGCAGAGCAGAGGCCAGGGAGAGCGTGTGTGTGTGTGTGTGTGTGTGTGTGTGTGTGTGTCCCGTCCGTCCGTGTGCGCGCGCGAGATTACCTGCAGGAACGACTCCATCTGTTTCATGGAGAAGCCCTCCACGCGTCCCAGGTCCTCCACCTAGCAGGGCATTAAGGATGGGGAAAGGGGCCTGGGGGCGAACGCCCACCTTGCCCTAGCCCCAACCGGGCATCTGGGGTTGTTACCTGAGCAAAGGGACCATGGAGCTCCCTCCAGCCCACGATGAGCTGGGCCTTCTTCTGGCCAATGCGCTGCAGGCTGCGGAGATCCCGGGCTGAGCCTTCGTTCAGAAGATCAAGTATTTTTTGGCGCCCAAGGGCCAGCAGCTCTGGGCTGATCTGTAGCTCCCAGCAGTGCTCAGCCTTGTCCTCGGGCTCTGACGCATCCAAGGACTCCAGCTATGAGACAAGGGGAGGTGAGTGACAGAAACAGCAGCAAAGCGCTTTGGACTCTGCCAAGACTAGGAGCCTAGCAGCAGATACCTCCCTGCTCTCTCCAGCCTCTTCCCTCCCATCAAGTGTCTGACCAAAAATCCTTCCCTAATCTACTTAATTTAGTCATGTTTTTAAGAATGGTGATACCAGCGCTTTTTTTTTTTTTTTTTTTTTTTTTTGGTACCGGGGATTGAACTCAGGGGCACTTGACCACTGGGCCACATCCCCAGCCCTTTTTTTTTTTTTTTTTTTTTTTTTTGTATTTTATTAGAAGCAGGGTCTCACAGAGTTACTAAGTGCCTTGGCTTTGAACTCGCGATCCTCCTGCCTCAGCCTCCCAAAGTGCTGGGATTACAGGCGTGGGCCACCGCGCGCGGCGGCTCATACCAGCGCCTTTCTCAGATTTCTGATGATCCAATGAATTAAATGTAAAAGCACAAAGCAAACTCTTAAACTCTCTCAAAAAGGAAAGAATGATTTTCAGTGCTGGGAGAGTGCACGGGAGAAAGCCATAAATAAGCACCTCCTCATAGTTCTCAGTTTGGGAGTAGTTCTAGTGGCGTTTCATTGTGTTTCTTGAATCCTTAGGTCATATTCCTCTAAGTGGACTCTTAAGTATGTAGAGGGCAGGAGCAAGGCTATACACTTAGTGTAATCAGCAGCCGAAAGAGGGAGGGAGTCATCCAGATAACCAGGCATTTCACTCTGTCTAAACAGGCACCATCACCACACACGGGGTAACCAAGCTGGACGGTATCAGCCGGATGTATAATTTCAAGGCCAGCGCTCTGCCCCCTACAGCTCACTACCCTTTACCTCTGTTAGATTTGATGTGCATCCTAAACCTCCAGCTAGTCTCACCTTCCTCTTCTGGCCTTTCTTCTTCAGGATGTGGATCTCAGCACTTGGGGATGCTGCCTGCTCCTGAACTGAAAGCAGGAATTGTGAATTGGAGCCAGGGCAGAGGCCACTTTCCCCCTCTGCCTGAAAGCCACTTGGTTCTCCCATCTGATTCCCCAGTTCCCTTCCACCCTGAGTTTACCATTTGTGTTATCATTTGTATTGGAAAGTAATCTCAGTTGGTCTTGCATTATATACACTTTTATCTCTCTATCCCATTGTACTAAACATCTGAAGGCAAAGTACCCAGCACTGCTTTAAATATGCCAGGAGGAATGACATGGTGGCTACTCCTTCCTTATGGAATTGCAGTTATCTGGGCCCTCCTGGCCCCTAGATCCAACTTACTGAGTTGTAGGGGCATCACCACAGCCTTTTTCGGGGTTTTGCTGCTGTGGCTGTGCGACGGGGAAGGGGTCGGAGCATTATGAGAGAGCAGTTCTCCTTCTCCTTTGGGTCTGAGACCTCCTGAGCCAGCACCTTGGCCTCCAGTTCCTTTTGCTTCATCTTAAGCCTCTGTTGGAAAGTTCAGAAAAAGCTATGACCCAGACCTCACCCCAGAGCAGCAGATTAGGAAGAGGTGGCAGAAACAGAAGAAGCTACCAGGAAACAGGTGGGCCTCAAATAATTTAAGTTCCACCCAGATGTGGAACAAGACTGTAAATACTGAAGGGAAGACTGAATAGGGTCTTCACTTAATGTGAGCTGGGTTTTTGGAAATATAATGTAAAAATCTATTTGGAATATTGTCCTCTTACCTCTTCACATCTCATCTCAGTTGTTTTTCAAAGTTCAATCATGTTAAGTACGGACATTCAAACAGAAGTCAGAGCTTTCAGTACAGAGTGAAAACTGGACTGTAGTCTTGCCTGAGTGTCCTTCCCTGTCTGTGGGATCACTTCTCGAGGCCATTAAAAACCCTAGCCCACCTCCAAAACTTACCTCAATCTCCAAGTCCTTCTCCTCCACTGTCTTAATGAGCACCATCCGCTCTCGTCTAGGGGTATTCAGCAGAGGGGTCCCTTGGGTCCCCTGGGAACCCAGCAGGCGGTCCAACCTCAAGAGGCGCTCTAGCATGGCTGGGTCCATGCTGCTTAGCTTCTGCAGGGGGCTGAGCAGACAAAGAAGTTACTCCCCTTCTTATCACTTTTCCAGCAACAAGATTCTTTTTATTGTTGCTTAATTTGGTGTATCTGTGATTCCAGAACCCTGAGGTTTACTTGCTGGACAATCCTGAACAAGTCATCCAGCCTGAATATCATGTTTTCATTAGGCAAAGTAACCTCAAAGAGATGTCAGTACCTCAGATGAGAACAATCATTTAATGAACACTTGAGTACCAGGTATTAGAGATCTGTGACAGTGCCCTGCCCAGGAGGCACTCACTGTCTAATAAGTAAAGAGATCATAATAGGTGACAGCAAGGGCTCAAGTGGGGGTCATCTTTAGCAGGGCTATGAGAGCCACTAAAAACCTCACATGCCAAGCCTCTATCCTGTAGGAAGTGGGAAAGGCCTGTCTTCAGTCCTGGCTGAGCATAGTAACATCTATCACTCATTTCTGCCTGGAATATCACTCCTCATCTCTCACTTCTGATCTCAAGTTATCTTTCAAAGTTTGTCTGATGCTGCCTTTCCCAGGATGTTCAGATCGACTGTGCATCATCTTTGCTATACTAAGAACTAGTTCATCAAGGACAGGGACTATATCCTGTCTTAATATGCAAGTGCCTTAGAAGACCAGGATCAGAATACATGGGGGCAAACACTAAAGAGTCATTTCTTCCTTCTTTGCTTTCACAGAACAAGCAGCTTACTCTCTGTACTACGTACCTGGCATCATATGCTAACATTCCCATCTTACTTACTGAAAAGTGAGACCTCAGGATCTGACTATGATGTGCTCCATCTCTGAGCCTCCCCTTACCAGAGTATTTATTTGGTAGACAACCCTCCTGTTCATATAATACAAATGTGTAAGTTTTTCTAACTCTGTGCACATAGGAGTGGGAACTGCTAACATATGGCTTGGGAAGACAAGATTAAAAGACGGGGCGTGAATAAGCAAGCACCTTTTGTGCGTGGCATCTGCTCCCTGGGGTGTGCAGTGATCTTTGGCATTCTTAGGTCACCTCTGTTCAACAGTCTTAGCACTTACATAGAGGATATATTTGAGCTAGGAGTAAAAACAGGGCAAAGTAGCTCCTTGGGATCAGGGAAGGTCAAGTGTCAGAGAGAATCCAAGACCACTGAACAGAAATGTTCTCAGAATTAATACATACTGGGCATGAGATGGGATGATCAGAAATGGGGAGGGAGGAAGGCTTTTTTTGGGATTGAGGGTAGATAGCAACTAGCTCCCCCCAGAGAGTCCTGGAGAGGCTCATCCCTAACACAGACTGAGGTTTCAGTGAGGCATCTGTCTTCATCTCGTGAACTTTGCTTTGCTCTCATTCTCTGAACCTGAAAGATCTCATTGACTATTCTTGAACAAAAAGCAAAACTGCCGGGTGCGGTGGCGCACGCCTGTAATCCCAGCACTTGGGAGGCTGAGGCAGGAGGATCGCAAGTTCAAAGCCAGCCTCAGCAATGGTGAGGCACTTAGCAACTCAGTGAGACCCTGTCTCTAAATACAAAAAAAGGGCTGGGGATGTGGCCCAGTGGTCAAGTACCCCTGAGGTCAATTCCTGGTACCAAAAAAAAAAAAAAAGCAAAACTGCCCATTCTTCAAACAGTTGCCCCCAAATCTGAAGTTTTGCTGAAGTCATGTAAAGGGACTGGAAAATGGAAAGGGAGGGGGCCATAAGCCCAAGAAAGAGGCTTCCATAGTCCCCAAGGTAGTGGCACCAAGAACAGACTGATCTTAGTGCTTTAGTACTTCAACAGAGTAGGATTTTGAGTGAATTCACTGGGAGAAGAACAAGTTCACAGCTGTCTTTGCTTTAGGATCTGACAAGATAAACCCACTGCTATTCTGCAACTGAGACCCAGCAGGAATGGGCTTACACCCAAGGCACCACTTCTCACCTGAGTTTCCGGGAGGCAGAGATTGGAGTTGCTGTGGGCTCAGGGTTTCTAATCTCCTCTTCCTCAGAACCTTGGGCTTGCTTCACCTCTAATGGGTCTAGCAGTTCTTTCTGAGACAGCTTAACAGGTGCCAAGACTAAAAGATTGGGGCAAGGTGTAAGTGGGGGTGAAGGATGGCTTCAAGAAACTCCCCCAGCTGTCCAGACCTGACCTTTCCACTCTTGCTTCCCCTAGTCCTCACCATGAAGCTGCAGGCTCTCATTGGTGAAAGGCCGGTTGATCACCTCCTTGGACCTAGCAGCAAAGTTGAGTGCAGAGATTGTATCTAGGTAGAAGCGTCTCTCGGGGGCAATGTTGGCGATGAGTATGCTATGGGCAGAGCCACCTAGAGAGTCCTGACAGATGGGGATTGAAGTGGATGTGTCAGAATCTTAGCCTTCCCATTCCTCGGCTGCTATTCCCCCCTCCCCCAGGAGGCCTAAGAACCTCCTTTCCTGGCCCCCCTTACCTGCAATAGGCGAGTAAGCTTGCTGTCCCGGTAGGGTACACGATGGAGGCCTTGGTTCAGCGCATCCACCACCTTGCCCAGTACAAACAGGGAGGCGTTGATGGCTCCACTCTCTTTGAGCCGAAGACCCTGGTTGCCTGTGCGCCGGTTGTCCTCTGAGCCAGCCAAATCAATCAGATAGAGTTTTCCCTCCCGCTGCCTAAATGGAGCCAAACGTTCCCGCTGATCCACCTGAAGGGGAAGAGTAAGGGCAGTAAGCTTAGCTGAGGCTTCCAGGGCTTCCCCTTTGTCAATGGCTCTCACCTTAACTAGGAGCACTGCATGACTGCGGGAGGAGTGCTGGTTGAGCCGGGTGGCTCCTACAGTCCGATTCCCACTGGCTGGCAGGAAGTGCTGCTCAAAATCAGCAAAGCTAGTGATGGGTTTCTGTGTGAGGCCTGGAATCAGGATGTTTCCTCTACAGTCTTCTCGGATCACAAGGTCTCCTGATGAAGGGTCCAAGAGATCTAATACCTGAGGAGTAATAGGTAGGGCCAATTCTCTATGCATAGGCTGCTTATTTCCTGGGCACCAGTCTCCTTTTTCTCTAAGTTGGATTCTCAAAGTTGTGCAATCTGCTACTCTGACCTGAGTAGAGCTTCATGTTCTAGAACCCTGTCTTGGCTCTTTGTTTCTTCCCTCCCCAACCAGAGATGAGCCTCACCTTTTCCTGGTAGATCTCTAAGTAGGACATAGTAACAGAGAAGGCCCATGGCCGGCCCTCAGCACCTTCCTCCCTTGTCATCTGTAGGAGGTCCATGAGAGCCCGGGGAATCACTCCAGGTTGCTCTGGGCTACCCAGCATTGTGTGTGTCTTCCCTGAGGAAAGAGTGGATGAAGCTATGCGATTTTCCTGTTTCCTTAGCCCTTTCTGACCCATAGGGGTTCCCTTCTGGCTCCCTCACCTGCCCCAGTAGGCCCATAGGCAAGCACACTGGCATTCTGTCCTTCTAACAAGTGCCTCAAGATGGGCTGCACTGAGCCTGCATAGATGTCCTGCTGAGAGCTCCTGTCCCCATAGAAGGCATCAAATCTGTAGGCAGGAAGAAAGGAGTTTTAGCAGGGCATTCTGATAACACCCAAATCCAGAGCATACTGATGTTAGATTAAAAAAAAAAATCTCTGTCACTATTTTTTGGCTCAAAGACCTTAAAAGCATCCACTGAACAACTCCTTTGTCCCAGTCTTTGTATTGGTGTTAGAAAAACTGAAATAAATCTGATGTTGCTACTCTTGGGATTTTGCCATCTAGTGGAATAACAAATACCCATACTTTGCTATGAAACATAAAAATAAGATAAGATCATACTGGGAGTTAATTAATTCTACTGGAGGAAGACTTTGCCAGAAGAGAAAGAAATTTTTTGGGCATTTTCTGCAGGCCTGTAATCCCAGCAGTTTGGGAGGCTGAGGCTGAGGCAGGAGGATCACAGTTTCCAAGTCAGCCTCAGCAACTTAGCAAGGCTGTAAGCAATCTGATAAGACCCTGTCTCAAAATGGAGCCAGGGATGTAGCTCAGTGGCAGAGTGCTTGCCTAGCATGCATGAGGTCCTGACTTCAATCCCTAGCACCACACACACACACACACACACACACACACACACACACAAAAGGGCTGGGGATATGGCTCAGTGGTTGAGCACCCTTGGGTCCAATCCCTGGTACAAAAAAAAAAAAAAAAAAAAAAAAAAAAGTTTTTTTTGTTTGTTTTTTTTCAGTATAAAGAATAGCACATAGACAAGACATGATGTGAAAGGGCTCAACTCATTTACTATGCCCTGGCAAAGGGGATGTGGCTTAGACTACTTACATTTAGTACATATTCGCAGGATAAGCATGCAAAGAAACTTAAACCAAACAATTAAGGGCCTAGAATAGAAGCCAGCAAACTTCTGTAAAGAGACAGGCAATAAATATTTTAGGCTTCATGGGCCATGTGGTTCCTTTCACAACCACTTAACTCTGTAACTGTTGTCCAAAGCAGCTATGGACAATATGTAAATAAGTGATAAAATTTTATTTACATGAAGACTCCTTGTCAGATTTGACCTATAGGCTTGCACCTCCAGCCTTGAATAACAGTCCAAGGAGTTTGAACTTTGAATCCTCAATGGAATTTTCAAGTAGTTGCCTTTATGAGCTCCATTCCCAAAATCTGAGTGATCCTCTCTGACACTGCCCAGCTGTAGCCTGGGTTGGCTGGCTGGTCTATATTCTCCTATCCCTCCAATATGCCCCCCAAACCCTAATTGAGGATCCCCTGCTCCCCTTTGCTGTTTTTTTCTCCACTTGTGCCAGTTTCCCCTATAAGATTGAATAGTAATGTGTGTCAGATTCACCCTCCAGTCTTTCCCATAGAGTCTTTCCCTGTTAGCATGTGCATCCATGAACATTTCCTGAATAAACAAATGAAGGTTTAGAGATCAAAGCTGTGCTAGGAGGGAACAGGATCCTGGGGAGACAGGTCTAAGAAACTGCCTAGGAAAGTGATATGAGCAGGCCTAGGAGAAGAAGGAGGAATAGCCTGAACCTTACTGGTATTTTAGAGTCTCTTGATAGTTCCTCCAGTTGGCAATCTCAAGACAGCAGCTATCTATGCCTCGCACACAGGGGGGTTCACTGGTTCCAGATGTTCCATCCACAAATGGCCGCAGCCGCACAGCCACCCTTACTCGAGCTGGAGGTGGGCGCCGGCCAGACCCCACCTTGCTTAGCCGACAACGACCAGCTCCTGGAGAAGAGAAGGTATAGGCATAAAATATGATGGTAGCACAGAGGAAACAGAACTTTGCTGGGGGCCACAGCTCACTTAGAAGAAAACTCTTTCCATGCCTGGTTGTGCTGTGGGTGCTCCCCACCCCCCGCAAGCTTAGGCCCTGTTCCTGCCCTCTAAACTGTACTGTGTATATAAATAACCAGGATTACCTTGTTAAAATTCAAAATTTGGCTTCAGTCCTTAAGGTGATGCCTGAGATTTTTGCATTTCTTTCTTTTTCTTCTTTTCTGAGGTGCTGGGGATCAAACCTGAGATTTTACATTTCTAAAGAATTTCTGGGCATTCTTGCTGTTGGGGCTCATGTTGAATTGTCAAGATATAGTAGACTAGTATTTCACAGGGTTGTTCTAAGGAATAAACACTTAATATCTGGGATGGGGCTATAGCTCAGTACCTCCAATACTTGGGTGGCGGGGGGGGGGGGGGGGGAAGACTTGACATCTTAGCCCACCTAAAGACAGGCAATAGTTTTAAGTTCTCTGTACTTTTTTTTTTTTCTTCTTCTTCTTCTTTTTTTAAACAATGCCTTTATTTTTACGTGGTGCTGAGGCTCAAACCCGGGCCGCAAATGTGCTAGGCAAGTGCTCTACAGCTGAGCCACAACCCCAGCCCACTTTCTTCTTTTTGGTATTGAGGATTTAACCCAGAGGCACTTTATCATTGAACTATATCCCCAGCCATTTTTATCTTTTGAGACAGGTCTCAGTAAGTTGCTGAGGCTGGCCTTGAACTTGGAATCCTCCTGCCTTAACCTCCCCAGCTGCTAGGATTATAGGTGTGTCACACTGCACCCGGCTGGGCCTCTATTACTTATCTGAGGTTATAACATATTTACATGTCACCCTAAACAATTAATAGTGGTTTTCTCCTGATGGGTGATTATGTGGGTTTTTTTTTTTAATGGCACTTAGTTCTGTAATGTTGGAACACTGACATTTAAAAAAAAATAACATTGTGGATGTCTTTGTTTGGAAGGAATCAGGTTGAAGAGCAGCCCCCTAGTCCCCTTCTGTCCTAGTTTAGTCTGCAAAAGGTTCTGACATATAATTCTTCTCTCCCATAAACTTTTCATTACTTGCTTCTGATGATTAAATCTAAGTCATTTGAGGAAAAAATAGCAATTATGAATTATTTTTATCATTAGAAAACACAGTGACAAAAAAAATCCATGTTTTTGGTGGGATTCAGTGAGGTTAAAAAAATCTGAGGAGGAAGCGGGGCGCAGTGGTGCACGCCTGTAATCCCAGCACTTTGGGAGGCTGAGGCAGGAGGATCGCGAGTTCAAAGCCAGCCTCAGCAATGGTGAGGCACTAAGCAACTCAGTGAGACCCTGTCTCTAATAAAAAAGGGCTGGGGATGTGACCCAGTGGTTGAGTGCCCCTGAGTTCAATCCCTGGTACCAAAAAAAAAAGAAAAAAATCTGAGGAGGGTAGTACTCTATTTTATGTTGGAGGATAGAATACTAAAGCTGGTAGGTAGCTATTAGCAGAATTCAAACCTAGATCTCTTCACTCCCAAAATTCTGTTTTTAACAACGATGCCATATTTCCCTCTTTTTATGTACTACTATGGAAAGCTCTTGGCAACTCTGAATTTCTCTTCCTTGCTGGTGGTAGCAGCTGGTTGCCTGGAGCCAGAGGCCTCAAATAGGGCAAAAGAATGGTTGGTGTATGCAGTCATCATTAGCCACGGAAAAAATCTCAGACATAAGTAAGGCATGTCCATAAGTAGATGGCCTGTTTGAAAAACTGGCCTTCTGTTTCATCATCTGACAAATGGGGTCAGTAACAGATGGCCTGTTTGAAAACTGGCCTTCTGTTTCATCATCTGACAAATGGGGTCAGTAACTCCATTTCTACTACACTGTTCACAAAGCACTTGGCTATCTAGTCCTCAATTATTCCTTGTGGCAATCCTGAAAGTTAAGAGGCAACACGTAAAAACCTTCAATTGCATGTGTGCAGATAGAAAATTGAGGTGCAAAGAGTTTTATTGTCTTGTCGAAAACTGTGGCTGGGCATGGTGGCGCACGCCTGTAATCCCAGCACTTTGGGAGGCTGAGGATCGAGAGTTCAAAGCCAGCCTCAGCAAAGGCGAGGCACTTAGCAACTTAGTGAGACCCTGTCTCTAAATTTAAAAATACAAAAAAAGGGCTGGGGATGTGACCCAGTGGTCGAGTGCCCTGGTTCAATCCCTGGTACCACAAAAAAAAAAAAAAAAAAAAAAAAAAAAAGTGTGGATTTTTGAGAGAACAGAGAAAGAGAAAAGACATACTTAGGGAAGCTAAGTGATCCAGACAAGAGAAAGTCAAGTCTTCAATGAGGAAGAGTATAGATTTTGATCATAAGGTGTGTTTACATTCCAGTTCTGGCCAGGCGCAGTGGCACATGCCTGTAATCCCAGATACTCAGAAGACTGAGACAAGAAGATCACATATCTGAGGATAGCCTGGTGTAACTTGGTGAGACTCTGTCTCAAAATAAAAATGGTTAGGGATATAGCTCAGTGGTAGAGTACACCTCAGTTCAATCCCCAATACCATTAAGAAAACTAACAAGAAAACAGAGGTGGGGGTGGGCTTTGTACGGATTTTATGAGGATTTAAAGGAGTAACTGCAAAATGCCAGTACTACAGTGGCTAGCATATAGTCGGGAGATTCATTATTCAAGGTAAAATGGCCTGGGTTCAACAAATTGAATAACCTAGGGAGATGATTTTCCATTTCTGTAGCTTAATTTCCTTAACCATATGAGAAGAAACTAAAAATCTATACTCTTCCTAAGTATGTCTTTTCTCTTTCTCTGTTCTCCCTCTGTTGTTAAGGGAGGAAAGTAATTCATGTAAAGTGCTTAAAACAGCAACTGGTACTTGATAAAAAGCTCAGTTGTTGGGGCTGGGGCTGTAGTTCAGTGGTAGAGCGCTTGCCTCCCACGTGTGAGGCACTGGGTTTGATCCTCAGCACCACATGAAAAATAAATAAATAAATAAATAAATAAATAAATAAATAAATATATTGTGTCCATCTACAACTAAAAAAAATAATAAAAAACCCTCAGTTGCCTTATTTTATATTCACCCCCCATTCCCATTTTCCAAATAAGGAAATCTCAGAATAGAGGAATTAATCTACTTGCCCATGTTCAACAGCTAGCCAGTAATTGCTTTAAATGAAGGTCTAACTTCAAAGTCTGTATGTGAATCCCTCCTCAGACCCTCCCATCTTTGTATCCCTGTGGGGGGATACAAAGAACTTGTCAGAGACAAGTTCTCCCTATAAGCTGTGTCATCTTGGAAAGATTACTTAATACCCCAAAGTTCAGTTTCTCTTTATAAAAATAACAACAGTATCTATCCACGTAAGATTGATTCAAAGTAATAATGTACATGTTTAGCAAAGTGCCTAGCAGCAAGTACTCAATAAAAGTTAGCTGTCATTATGATCTTTTTTTTTTTTTTTTTGGTACTGGGGATTGGACTCAGGGGCACTCGACCACTGGGCCACATGCCCAGCACTTTTTCGTATTTTATTAGAGGCAGGGTCTCACTGAGTTCTAAGTGCCTCACCATTGCTGAGGCTGGCTTTGAACTCGCAATCCTCCTGCCTCAGCCTCCCAAGTGCTGGGATTACAGGCGTGCGCCAACATGCCCCCGGCTGTATGATCATTATTATATGCTCTCGCTACTCACACGTCAACCCCTGCAACTTGCTTCTGCCCTTATTATTCAGCAGTGTCACCAATAACCTCTCTACCACAAGATCCAGTAAACACACTCAGTCCCAATCCTATCTGACTTCCCAGCAGTATTCAATATTCTTGGGACACACACTATTCCCTTACCATGCCATCTACTCCTCTGGTTTTTTTAAGTATCGGGAATTGAACTCAGGGGTACTCGACCACTGTGCCACATCCCCAGCCCTATTTTGTATTTTATTTAGAGACAGGGTCTCACTGAGTTGCTTAGTGCCTCACAGTTGCTGAAGCTGGCTTTGAACTCGCAATTCTCCTATCTCAGCCTCCCAAGCCACTGGATTACAGGTGTGCACCACCGCGACCGGCTCCTCCAGTTTTCTTATTAGCTCTTAGTTCACTCCTGGGCCATTCTGAAATATTTATCCTCTCTCTGGACCAGGGTTTCTCACCATTGACATTTTGGGATACACAGTTCTTTGTTATGGAGCTGTCCTGTGCATTTTAGGCTGTTTAACCCATACTCAGTAGGTCCCAATAGCATTCTGTACTTCCACCCCCAAGTTGTAACAAGCAAAACTGTCCCCAGACATCTTCAAATATTCAATGGGGGACAAAAGTACCCCACAGTTGAAACCAATCCAGATCAGTTCATGAGCATGGTCACTGCTTTCTTGGGTTCGATCATTACCTTAAAGTTGATGACTCCTATTCAGCACTTGTTCACCAGGGCATTCTTTTGAACTACAGATCCACAGTCTAAGATGCTATCCTGATATCTCTTAGGTAGGTACCTCAAACTCCTCTTATCCTAAACTGAATCCTTCCCATCTCTCTGTAACCTTCTCTTCCTCTGCTTTGTGACACATGAATAGCACAGATCCCAAGATAAGAGTCCTGAACTCTACCTTCTCTCTTGTCAATTCAGCCGGGCGTGGTGGCGCACGCCTGTAATCCTAGCACTTGGGAGGCTGAGGCAGGAGGATCATGAGTTCAAAGCCAGCTTCAGCAATGGTGAGGCACTTAGCAACTCAGTGAGACCCTGTCTCTAATAAAATACAAAAAAGGGCTGCAGATGTGGCCCAGTGGTCAAGTGCCCCTGAGTTCAATCCCCAGTACCAAAAAAAAAAAAGTCAATTTTTTTTTTTTTTTTTTTTTTCCTTTTGCTACTGGGGATTGAACCCAGGGGCACTTTACCACTGAGCTATATCCCTACATCTCCAGTCCTTTTAAAAAAAAAATTATTTTTTAGTTGTAGTTGGACACATTAATTTTTATTTATTTATTTTTATGTGGTGCTTAGGATCGAACCCAGGGCTGTGCACATGCTAGGCGAGTGCTCTACTGCTGAGCCACAACCCCAGCCCCTCCAGTCCTTTTTATTTTTTAATTTTTTTGTATTTTGAGAAAGATCTCACTAAGTTGCTGAGGCTGGTCTTAAACTTGCAATCCTCCTGCCTCAGCCTCCCAAATTGCTGGGATTACAGGGATGCACAACCATGCTCAGCTAATATATATCAATTTGATCCTTTTAACTCTTTTTTTAAAAAATATTTATTTATTTGCTTTAGTTGTACACAATGCATTTTACATAGTGCTGAGGATCGAACCCAGGCCGCCCATGTGCTAGGTGAGCGCTCTACCACTGAGCCACAATCCCAGCCCAATTTAATCTTTTTTCTTTTTAAATATTTATTTATTTGCTTTAGTTGTACACAATCCGTTTTTATGTGGTGCTGAGGATGAACCCGGGCCACGCACGTGCTAGCGAGCGCTCTACCGCTGAGCCACAACCCCAGCCCCAATTTAATCTTTTTAAATATCTTTATTGAGTCTACTTTTCTCCATTCTACAGCACTACCTTTGCTCAAGGTCATAGTCATCTCAACAGGCTCCCAACTGGTCTTGCTGCCTCCAGTCTCACTCCTCTCCAATCAATCATCCCACTCTTCCACTTCCTTTTTTTGTATTTTAAGTTCTCAGTCATGTTAAATTTCCTTCAGTTCTCACAAAACATCAAGTTCTCTCACATCTTTGGTTCTTTGTCCATGCTGTTCTCTCATCCTGAAACTGCTCTCCTTCCCCAGCTTCCAAGTGATTGAAATCACAATTAAATCTTGATTCTCCTCTTTAAAAAGCCCTTCCCCTGTAGTCATTACTACTGACTCTGGCTTTGCCAGGCTTGCCCACTGCTCTCTTTAGCTCCTCCACTCAAGCATTTCAGAGTAACTGCAGGTCTGTCATCTTCAACACCAGTGTGTGAACTCAAAACAGGTTTTACCCTGCTCTCCTTTCTATTCCAGATGCCTGACACAGAATAGGTACTCAGGAGTACTTGCTGAACAAATTAAGATTTGATGATTTGGCTTGTTCATTTCACATTTTCATCATTAAAATGTCTAATAACTGCGGGGGCTGGGGTTGTGGCTCAGCGATAGAGCACTCGCCTAGCACGTGCGAGGTCAGGGTTCGATCCTCAGCACCACGTAAAAATAAAGGCATTGTGTACAACTAAAACAAATAAATACATATTTAAAAACAAAATAAAACAAAATGTCTAACTGCTATCCCTGCCCCAGAGCTCACAATCTAGGGGTGAAGGAGAGGCACATGTTAAGAACTGCTTACAGTACAAGAATCTCTCATCATAAAAACAACCCTGAGACTGGCTGATGCTAGTACTTTTCTTTTAATTTTCTCCTCTCTTACAATTCCCAAGTTTCATCCAACTTAACTCTTCTCTCCTTTATGCATGAGGAGATTGAGCCAACAGAATGTCTTTGGCATTCTTTATATTACAAATAACACTTGTTGTTTTTTTCTTATAAATACTTAGCAAATTCCTATTCAATGTTTGAAACCCACTTCAAATATCACATCACATCTTTAGCGGGGCACCCATAATCCCTTCTACTTGGGAGGCTGAAGCAGAAGGATTAAAAGTTTGAAGCCAGCCTAGGCACCTTAGGGAGACCCACCTCAAAAAGAAACAAATAAATAAAACCAATAAAACAAAAAAGGCTGTAGATGTAGCTCAGTGGTAGAGCACTTGCTTAGCATATTCAAGGCCCTAGGTTCTATCCCCAGTACTATCCCCTCTCCCCAAAAGAGCGAAACTCTTTTTTTTTTTTTTTTTTTTTTTTTTTTGGTACTGGGGATTGAACTCAGGGGCACTTGACCACTGGGCCACATCCCTACCCCTTTTTTGTATTTTTATTTAGAGACAGGGTCTCATTGAGTTGCTAAGTGCCTCGCCATTGTGGAGGCTGGCTTTGAACTCGCAATCCTCCTGCCTCAGCCTCCCAAGTGCTGGGATTACAGGCATGCACCACTGTGCCAGGCTCAAAAAGCGAAACTCTTAATGAAGCCCTCCCAGAACAGAATACCCAAGGGTTTATTACAGATTCCACACTATCTGTAGCAGTTTATTCATACCACTCACAGACTGAAAGCTCTCTAGGGAAAAGGCAATTCAAGCATTTTAATATCTATCAGATACAATGGTTTAAGAAGGGTGAAGGGAAGTTGTGCCCAGATAGGAACAGCAGGTACTTGGGCATAATGGTTAGGGGCAGAGACTCTAGAATCAAACTGCCTGAGTGTGAATTCATACCCCCCCCCCCACACACACATTTACTAGTTTTGTTTACTCTGAGCAAGTAATTTTACCCACTTATGCCTTGTTTCCTCATGTCAGAAACAAGGACAATAACAGTAACCACCTGTAACACTGTGTGAGCATGAAATGGTTTATCACCACTAAATGCTTACGCCTGTGCCTGGAGCACATCTTGCAAGAGCTCAAGGTGTGTTAGACTCTCCTAAATGCCTTTGTTTCCCTGACAAACAGTAAGGGGCTCAAGTAATTTGCTATAGTGTCCACCATAATCACTGATCAGAATTCAGTCCATAGGAAGCAAGGAGAGGCACATGTAAACAAATACTTGTATACACGTTTCTAAATATCCCAACAGTCTTTTCAACCCTTAAAACAGCATTCAGGCTGGGCGCAGTGGCACAGGCCTGTAATGCCAACAGCTCCAGAGGCTGAGGCAGGAGGATCGTGAGTTCAAAGCCAGCCTCAGCAAAAGCGAGGCTAAATAAAATACAAAATAGGGCTGGGGATGTGGCCCAGTGGTCGAGTGCCCCTGAGTTCAATCCCCAGTCCCAAAAAACAAAACAAAACAAACCAGCATTCACTTCCACGATTAGAGGGAAAGGAAACAGTCCTTTAATTCCCTTTTCTGCGATCTCGGCTCATTTTGTGCTGTTAACTCACACCCAGCTGCAGCCTGGTGCGAACCTCAACCAGCTCGCCTGCATCTCCAGGGATCTCTCTGCACCCAAACACCATGTCCTGCCCAGAAACTTTCTCCTCAGATACCAACCCCTTCCTTCTTGTCCTTTCCATCAGAGCGTTAGCCACTTTTCTCTTGATTACTCAAGTAACCCCAGGGATGGGGTCGTTGTTCCTGTTTTACAGACGAAGAAACTAAAGCTTAAAAAGGAAAAATGCGCCAGACTCAAACCAAGCAGTTAGGTCTAGGTCGGGTCTCAACCAGTCAGTCTATTGACCCGAGCCGTAAGCAGGAAGCAGTGAGGACCGAGGCCTGACGCTCATAACCCCCACTCCCATTTTCTCCCTCCCCGTCCCTGCACCATCGAGAACTCTTCCTGGAAACCCAGGAAGCCCAAGCCAGACTCTGACGCATTACCCCATAAAGCTCCAGACCTTTTCGGGTCTGTGTACCTGAGGTAGCCGCCGCCGCCGCCATCTCTCGTCGCCTCAGCAGCCTCCTTCGGCCCGCCTCTTCCATTTGAATTGCCCGGGTCCCGCCCCTCTCCTAGGATCCACCAATCACGGTTACTCGCTGCCGAAAGCCCCTGCCTGTGATTCGCAAATACCCGCCTTCTAGAGCTTGTCTGTGTGTGCGGCAAGTAAAAGTTTCCCCTGGCGGAGGCCGCATGCGCACGAACTTTAGCCGCTCAGCCGTTAACATCGGGCCATCCCTCCGGTGCGAACCTGGATGCAGAAGACATAGATGATAGTGGCTGTTTCCGGCACTGTAAACCGAGCCCGGCCTCACCTTCAGACTTTCAGGTTTCCAGGCACAGATTTGATTTGATAAGTACAGACTTTTGTCTCATTTTTTTCCTTCTCAGCTACGAATCAAGTAGACAGTGATCGAAGGGACTTGATCGATTCCTCCAAAAATACCCTTGCGCTGAAAGCAGTTTTCACTATTTTTAGTGGCAGAGAGGTGATTACAGGTAAGGAAGGGAAACAGGATAATTCTGGAAACGACGGCAGTGATCTTCACTTTGTACATTTTATGGCCTCAGAAGTTGTTTCACACGTCTGTATGGTGGGGGTGGTTTTGTTAATTGTGGAATGTGGCCCAGTGGTCAAGTGCCCCTGAGTTCAATCCCTGGTAGCAAAAAACAAAAACAAAAAACAGCGTAAAGATTTTGCAATTCTAGGGGCTGGGATTGTGGCTCAGCGGTAGAGCACTCGTCTAGCACGTGCGCGACCCGGGTTCGATCCTCAGCACCACATACAAATAAACGCATTATGTACAACTAAAAGCAAATAAATAAACATTAAAAAAAAAAAAAAGATTTTGCAATTCTAGTGAACAGGAAAATTACCCAAAACAGATCCAGTAGGCCACAGGAGAAGAGAAGTTATCAGTTAAACCAGAGTGTACCCAGAGCCAAAGTGGAATCCTCACACCGAGATGACAGTCATTTCTTCTTCTTCTTCTTCTTCTTTTTTTTTTTTTTTTTTTTTTTTTTTTTTTTTGTGGTACTGGGGATTGAACTCAGGAGCACTTGACCACTGGGCCATATCCCCAACCCTTCTTTGTATTTTATTTAGAGACAGGGTCTCACTGAGTTGCTAAGTGCCTCGCCATTGCTGAGGCTGGCTTTGAACTCATGATCCTCCTGTCTCAGCCTCCCAAGTGCTGGGATTACAGGCGTGGGCCACCGCGCCCGGTTCATTTCTACTTCTGTAACCAGGCTCCCCACCATATAGCTGCTGTTCTGGCTTGAGGAACCCCATTCATACCCACCTATTAGCAGCCAGTACCACGTTGTAACCTGATCTCCTGCACTGCCTTATCTCCTTGTACCCTGATCTCCTGCACTGCACTGTAACCCCACTGCTTGTGTCCCAGAGTTTTCGAGTGTGAGCTTGTCTGTGTCTGCTAGTATAAATAAACCCAAGTTCTCCTACTTCAAGTGTCACTTGATTTCTTGTCAGTCTATTTTTCCACATTTCTGGAGGCCCCAGCAAGATTCCAACCATTCTGGTTCCTTGAGTCAACAGCCAGTGGCTGGACTGCACTGGAGTCAGAAGGGACTCATGAGGTGGTGCACTACCCATAGGTATTCTAGATCCTCCTTCACCTTGGAGTTCCAACCCTCCAAGCCTGGCAACTCCTCCAGACCCAGTAAGACCCTGAAAAAGTCAGTCTGCAGTCAGGTCCCATCCCACTGGGCAGAAGGGGAGCTTGATCACCTCTCAGGAGTCTCCAAAAGAAACTCTACAGGTCAGGGTCTTCCCAAAGTGGGGAGGAAATGCAATAACCTTTTTTTAAAAAATATTTATTTTATTACTTGTTTTAGCTGTACATAATGCTTTTATTTCTACGTGGTGCTGAGGATCAAACCCAGGCCATGCACATGCTAGGCAAGTGCTCTACTACTGAACCACAACCCCAGCCCCTGCAATAACCTTTGACGTGTGAATGTTTGTGTGGATGAGCAGCCTGATTTGCTAGCATCTCAGATTTGAGTTTCTGGCTCCATGGCAGAAAGCTACAGAGTCTGAGTGGGTCTTTCCTGCAATTCCGTGGTGGCCCTCATACAGATTAAGGTGGCATCTGGGCAACTGGATCCAGAGTCACGAGGCTGACCCCACCATTAATGCTAAAAGACACCTAAGTTCCTTCCGAAGGCAGCCAGGCAGACATCTGGCTGGTCTCTTCTCTTGAAGGGGATCCCACTCTTGTCTTTGTATCACCGAGGCAGAGAGGGAAACACATAGGGTGGGAAATAGAGAGCACTCCTGACTACCGTGGGTGGAAGTTCCTCGAAACCTTAGACTGTATGCTTAAAAATTTCAAGAAGGGATTCTCAGGAGACTATGGGATCAAAATGGCTCCAGGAAAGTTGCACACAGTGTGCAAATTGGAATGGCCCTCTGAAGATATACTGTTAGGGCCGTCTATCAGGTTGTAATAGGGATCCCCAGACACCCGAATCAGTTCCCCTGTATCGATTCCTGGCTTCATAGCCCAGACTCTACCTCCTTGTGTCTGATTCTGTGCCAACAAAAAGGAACAAAGCAGTTTTTGTGGCCCAGGTAAAGAATCCCAAAGACCATGAGCTGATCAAGCTTGTTTTGCAAGAGGACCCAGAGGATGAGCTACCTGTGCTCCCACCATACCCTCCTAGCATGCTACCACCATCAAGGCAACCAATACTGCATCTCCCACACATCCTGCTGCCTTCAGTGAGCCCCCCTCAACCTTTTAGCAGCCTCCTGGTCCAGACAGCATCCCAAGCTCTCCTCTGGCCTGGAGCCCACGTCTGCAGCCCATGAGGTGATGCCATTGTTCGTCTTATGCACCAGCTCCTTTGACTGTGACCCTCCAGATGCCACTCCAGGAAATGCAGGTGCTACCACAGATCAATGGGACAGCATGGTCCAGCCTGGGTGCTCTATCCTTTATTACCAATCTTTTAGTACCAGAGATCTCCTAAACTATTCAGAGAAGCCCCAGCCATGATCAACCTCCTAGAGTCCATATTTCAGAACCACCAACCTACTTGGCATGATTGCCACCAGATCCTCCTGACATATTTCAACATGGAAGAGCGACAATGAATCTTGATCGAGGCTCACTGTTGGCTCCAAGGGCAGGCCCCAGTAGATGCAGAAGCTTGGGCAACAGAGGTGTTCCCGATGCTTGGCCTGCCCAGGACTTCAAATAGTAGATGGACAAGGAGCCCTCAGTCAATACTGTGCTCTCCCCTACAGGCTTGGCAGAAGCTAAGAAGCCAACTAACATGTCCAAAACCATAGCAGTTATCTATAAACCAAAGGAGTTACCAGCTAACTTCTATGAGAGACTGTGTGAGGTCTTCTGAGTATACACTCCCTTTGACCCAGAAGCATCAGAAAATCAATGAATGGTCCACACAGTGTTTGTGGTCCAGCCATACACTGACATTCACTGGAAATTCCAGAAACTTGAGGGCTTCACTGGAATGAATGTCAAACAAGTGGCAAGCAAGGTCTTTGTGAATCAAGACCATGAGGTCAAATGGGAAGCCAATAAGAGAAGGGAAATGTTTCTTTATTAGCTGCAGCTCTGGCAAAACCTGACCGGGCAGTCAGCCCCACCATGAAAGGGGGGACCCAATAGAAGAGCCCCACTCTGTGACAAAACCAATGTACTTATTGCAAGAGAGATTGGCCACTGAAAGAATGAATGTCCTCACCATAAGGGACCAATACAAGCACTTAACAAGACTGCTTCAGGGAAGAAGACAAAATGGCAATCTAGGGCTGGGGTTGTGGCTCAGTGGTAGAGCGCTCAACTAGCACGCGGGCGGCCCGGGTTCGATCCTCAGCACCATGTAAATATAAATGCATTGCATTGTGTACAACTAAAGCAAATAAATAAATATTTTTTTAAAAAAAAATGGCAATCTAAACCAGAAACTTAAAACCTCATTGGTCTGGCCAGAATCAAGGCAGACTAGGGAAAACCAGGCTCCTTACTACTGGGCCCCTGAGAACCTATGGTCAAAATGAAAGTGGGGGGCCAGTTAGAGGCTTTCATGGTTGACACAGTCACTGAAAACTCCATGGTCACTATACCTGTGGCCCCACTCACTGAGCACAGGGCCACAATAGTTGGCACCATCAGCACTTAAATTGCCCAGCAGTTTTGTGAATCCTGGATGTGCCAGCTAGGAGGACACATGGTGACTCACGAATTCTTATACTTACCAAAATGGCCAATTCTCCTACTGGAAGACAGACTAACAAAGCTGAGAGCCCAAATCACCTTCACCCAGGGAGGGCCCACAAGCCTTACATTGAGGGAACCAAACATCCTCATCATGGCAGTGACTGTACCCATAGAAGATGAATGGCAGCTTTATTGCCAAGAGACAGGGAACCTGATGAAGCCCACCTGCCTGTTGGAGGAGTTTCCTGATGTCTGGGCTGGGAAAGGGCCCCCAGCTTGGCTCACAACCATGCACTCATAATGTAGATCTCAAACCTGGGGCTCTCCCTATTAGGCAGAGACAATACCTAGTGCTATGGGAAGCATGTCTGGGAATTCATGCCCACTTGCAGTGACTTTAAGGATGCAGGAATACTGTTTGAATGCCAGTTGCCATGGAACACCCCACTGCTGCCCGTGAAGAAGGCAGGAGGAAGCGACTACCGACCAGTCCAGGACCTATGGGCAGTCAACAATGCCATTATCATGCTGCACCCACTAGTTCCCAACCCCTATACTCTTCTGAGCCTCCTGCCACCATAAGCAAGCTGGTTCACCTGTCTGGACCTAAAAGACACTTTCTTCTGCCTCTGCCTGGCCCCAGCTAGCCAGCCTGTATTTGCTTTTGAGTGGAAATACCCCTATAGGGAGAAAAACACAAATGACCTGGACTAGACTGCCTCAGGGATTAAACAATTCACCCACTCTGTTCTGAGAAACCCTAGCAGTAGACCTATCAACTTTCTCGAAAGAAAACCCAGGCTGTACCTTGTTTCAATTGTGGATGGCCTTCTCCTGGCAAGCCCCAACTGGGAGAAATGCTGGGAAGGAACAAAAGCATTGTTAGCCTTACTCTCTGAGGCAGGCTACAGAGTTTCCTGGAAAAGGGCCCAATCTGCTAGCAAGAGGTCCAATACCTTGGGTTCATCATTTCTGAAGGACAACACACCCTAGGTCCAGAGAGAAAGCAGGTGATCTGCTCCATTCTACAACCAAAGACTAAAAAGGATGTCCAAGAATTCTTTGGAGCGGCAGGGTTCTGCTGCATCTGGTTACCTGGATATTCAAGCCTGGCCAATTCACTCTATGAAGTCATAGCTGGTTCTGAAAAGGATCCTCTGAACTGGAGACAGGACCAAGAACAGGCTTTCCAGGAGGTAAAGAGAGTGTTCCCCTGCAGCTGTTCAATTCTTCATCCATGAAAAGAACCACCAGCCCTGGGAGTCTTTGCCCAAATGGTGGTTCCATAGCAGCAGCCTGTGGCCTACCTGTCAAAATGCTTGGACCCAGTGGCTTCAGGGTAGTCACCATGTCTTCAGGCCTTGGCTGGTACAAGAACCCTTAATTAATGAAGCCAACAAGCACACTCTGGCATAGGATTAATGTCAAGGTTCCCCATGCTGTCATGGCCCTAATGAATGGGCAAGGACACAAATGGCTAACCAGTTCATGATGGCCCATTATCAAGGACTACTATGTGAAAACCCATGAGTCAGGCTTGAAACTGTGTGAAATTTAAATCCTGCTGTTGTGGGGAAACATGTCCAGAAGAAGCAAGCACCATTCGGAAAGGAGGAAAACTCCAAACTTTATTTTACACCAGCGGGCCCAGAGGAAAACAAAAACTAATTCTGAGCCCTGATCCACAATTTCTCACAATATTTATAGGTTATTTGAGTCATCTTAGACACATTCTATCATTGGGGCTTTCCTCTTTAAAAAAAAAAAAATTCCTAATCTATGCAGCTGAAGGCCCTGTGCAGAGTCCCTAACATAAAGCATGCTTACAGAAACAGATAAGAAGAATGGCTCTTTTCACAGGCATCTGTTACATTTCAAGGGGGAGTAGTCAGATTCCTAGGGCAGTTATTTACAACCCAAAAGGTAGGGGCCCCGTAGTTAATTTGACTTCCTGGAGAAAGGCTGAGTGAGTGGAGCAGAACTGACCCCTTCCCCAGGCATTGATTTCTTACTATACTGTTTTTGTAATTTCATTTCACAACCAGGTCTGGTTTTGCCATCACACTACTACTTTCCTATCAACAGAGAAAGGGCCTCCAGATCACAAGTGCAAAGAAATGATAGATGAAGTTGACTCTAGCAGACCAGACTTAATGGATGTCCCCTTCTCAGATCTGGAACTTGAACTCTTTACAGATGGAAGCAGCTTTGTCCAGAGAGGACAATGGAAAGCTGGGTTCACAGTCACTACTGCTAATGACATCACATAGGCTGAAGCCCTGCTGCAAGGATGGTCCACATAGCGAGCTGAACTTTGGGCATTGGTCCAGGGCATTATGATAGGCAAAAGGGAAAACAGTGAACTCCTACACTGATTCAAAGTATGCCTTTGCCATCATACACGTGAATGGAGTGATCTACTAGGAAAGAGAGCTACTAACATCAGGAGAAAAAGAGATTAAGAACAAGGAAGAAATGGTCCAACTGTTGGATGCAGTCTGGGAGTTGTCCCAGGTGACAGTCATTCAGTGCAGGGGCCACTAAAGGGCTCAGACAGGCTGCAGAGAAACTATGTTCCCTCAGAAAGCTGAAACAAACCGCCAAGCTCTTGCGGGCCCCAGAGCTGCCTCCTACCCCTAATTATACTAAGGAAGAGGAACAATGGGCAAAGGCCAAGAAAGGAATAAAGGAAGAAGGGAACTGGTAGAAGCTGCCTGACCAGAGACTCTTTGTCCCCAGTGTTGTAGCAGTCCTCTTGGTAAAACAACATCATGAACTAACTCACTTGGTGAAAACAGCCCTAGGAAAACTGCTGGGCAAGTACTGTTTCATCCCCAAGTTCCCATTCTGCATGCCTGAACAAGTGCCAAGGCCAGTACATGTACACAAAATAATGCAAGTCAGGTACCTAAATCAAGCCCCAGGGTACAAACAACAGGCACCATGCCTTTCAAGGATGTGGAGGTAGACTTCACAGAGGTCAAGCCCTGTTGGAAATATTGATACCTCCTGGTCCTTGTCTGCACTTATTCAGGGTGGATTGAGGTGTTCCCTACACGCACAGAAAAGGCAGAAGTAGTAAAGGCCCTCTCAAGAGAAGTTATCCCCAAATATGGGCTCTCTATTGGGTCAGACAATAGACTGAGCTTCATTGCAGAACTAGAACAGGGCCTGGTTCAGATCTTAAAAATAAAATGGGACTCCATGCAGCATATAGGCTTCAGACTTCAGGGAAAGTAGAGCACATGAATCAGACCCTCAAAACCACTTTAGCCAAGCTCTGCCAGGAAACTCAGTCCCGCTGAATATTAATGTTACCATTGGCTCTACTCAGAGCACGCTGTACCCCATGATCCTTTTGAGATTCTCTATGGCAGACCCCCCTCTCATAATTAGTAGGCTTAGGGGAGACCTCAAGCAGATTGGAGACTTGGAAATGTCTCGACATCTCCAAGCCCTGGGAAAAATCCTACATCACACCTCCCAAGAAGTTTTGGAAAGGACCCCCATCCCCATGGGCTCTTCCCCACCAACCAGGAGACATGATTTGGGTAAAAGATTGGAAAAAGAAGCCATTCCAGCCCACTAGTACCCATCTGGTGATATTGGCAACTCCTACTTCTGTTAAGGTTGCAGGTGTTACTCCCTGGATCCATCACTCCTGGACAAAGAACGCAACAACTCCAGCAGACCCTGACAATTGGCAAACAGTCTGGGACCCAACTAGCCCCATCACATTAAGGATAAAGAGAATGACCCAGCAGTCCACAGCCCAATAGAGAGAACTCCAGCCCTGCTCTAACCCACACCCCAGAGGCTGGTCGGTCAGTGTGTTGTGCCCTGCGGCTTGGGACCCCCAAGAAGACCACCAGAGACCACGGTCAATGCAAACAACAAAGAGTCATTTATTAGCAAGCTCGAGCTTGGTCCTCCACGCACTCTGTAACCGGTGACGCTAAGAGGCCCCTAGCTCAGATTTAGCAAGGTTTTTATGATGAAATACAAACAGGTTAAGGGGTGGGGGGTTTACAGCGTTCTTCTGATTGGTTGACATGTAAAGTTTCATACAAAGCATTTTATTTTTATGTTTTGAGTCAGCCTGACCGCAAGGGGTCGGGTGGTGGGCCACCCAGCTTTTGCAAAACAGACAAAATAAAGAGCAGGAACATTTTGCGGTTTTTCTGAAAACTGAGGACAGTTTGGGAAGGACTTGTGTTTACACAAGTTTTTGCATTTTCTCATCTTTCAAGTGCACAGCAGAAGCTTGAGAATTCTCCTATCAAAATATAAATGAACACCCTCTGTCACATCTATCCCCTACTTCTAATAAGCACTGTTGCTATATTCCTTGCTGTTGGATTAGCTGTCACTGAACCCCAAGATTGGAGCATGGGCTAGAGATTGTGACTAGCCTCCTACTATCTCCTTATAGTAGGAAGTTTTGCAGCTGTCTGATGTTGTCTGTAGGCTGAACACACTCCGCTACCCATTACTTTCAGCTGTTAATACTCCTGGATTACACTTTGCCACTTCTCTTTTATGAGTTACTATAACCCTAGCAAACTGACAATGGGAAAGGGGGCTTATGTTGTTACCCATCTATCTTTCATACTTTGTTATCACACAATACATACCTCCCTTTCTACACCATGCACGTGCTCCCAGTACACTGATCCTGACACTCATTTAACTTATAGTTTGTGCCTCACCACAGACAAACATGCGAACATAAGGGGACAACTTATATTTACTGGAATGGTTTCTGTGGAACGTGGGCAATACTTGTTACCTTCAACCCAGGCCTCATCATCCCTTCAGTCTCCTGTATGGGCTTGTACACCCATTCCCCACTCCACCAGTAGGCCCCCTCATCCCATACAAACCACTCAAACCTCTTAATTTGGACTCCCAGTTGGACCTGTTGATAAATGCAGCCCACTACCTTCTTAATGATACCAACCCTCAACTAGCCAAGTACTGTTGGTTGTGCTTATCCATGGAAACCTTGCATTACTTAGTTCAATACTATTGGGAAATGTTACAGCTACAGAGCCCCCTCCAAATCTATCCATGATGAGGCCCATTTTAGGGGCAGTCATACTGACTCAACAGGCTCCTGAATGCATGACAGCAATGAAGGGACAGAGCCTTCATTGGCAATTTAACTAGGGACCAATGTGACCAAGGATTAATAGGGGGATGGCCCACAAACACAACATGTTGCCACCCCTGTCAAGGCCTATTTATGTGTGAGACAGGTGCTTATGTATGCTTGCCCACTAATTGGAGAAGGACCTGCACTTTGGCCTTCCTCACCCCTCAGATGAACATAGTACCTAATAACTAAACCCTCCCCATAACCTCTGTCGGCCTGTACATGATCAAGGAGAGCCATCCAGTTCATACTGCTGCTAATTGGGCTGGGGATAACAGCCAGAATAAGTATAGACATAGGAGGAATCACTTCATCAACCACCTTTTACTACAAACTATCTAAGGACTTAACCAATGATACTGAACAAGTGGCCAAATCATTAGTAGCCTACCTGACTGAGGTAGTTTTGCAAAATAGGAGAGGAACAGACTTAACAGCTGAAAAGGGAGGAATCTGTCTCGTCCTAAGTGAAGAATGCTATTATGCAAACCAATCAGAGATAGTCAGGGATATGGCCCAGCAACTATAGGACCAAGTCCCACATAGATGACAGGAATTAGCAGATTCCTGGAGCCACTGGAATAACATCTGGAGTTGACCCTCATTGCTCCTCCATGTAACTGGCCCCCTCCTCATAATCCTATTAGCAGTCCTTGCATCCTCAATCTCATTACCCACTTCATCAGTTCATGAATAGAATCAATCAAACTATAATCACTGGTAATCCAATATAGGCCCCTGGGCCAGGAGGAACCTGATGAAAATGAGGGGTTTCACTCTCCCAACAGGCCTGAGGTCAATGTTTATCCACAGGTTGGAGAAAGCACCAAAAGCAGGGAATGAACAGGAAAAATACCCAAAACAGACCCAGTAGGCCTTAGGAGAAGAGAAGTTATCAGTTAAACCAGAGGTGGGCCCAGAACCAAAGTGGAAGTCTCTACACAGAGATCACCGGCCATTTCTGCTTCTGTAACCAGGTTTACTCCTCTGCCCTAGCCACTGTTCCCACTTGAGCAACCAAATTCCAAACCCACCTTTTAGAAGTCAGTACCACCCTTGTAACCTGATCTTCTGCATTGCCCTGTAAAAACCATGTAAGCCCACTTCATAGAGCCAAGAATTTTCAAGTGTGAGCCCACTGAGGTTTGCTGAGTGTCACTGGGTTTCTCACCAGTCTGTTTTTCCATAAAACTAGAATCAGGCTAATACATAGAATCATATTCCCGTGAGCTCAATGGAAAAGGTTGGTTTTCTAGAGAGGCGAAGAAAGGAGAAACAGAATGAAGAAGGGATTGGTCATTTCAAAGTTAATTTCCTCTCAAAGTGGGGACAGGAAGATGAAACCATAGAAAAATAACTGATTTGTTAACATAAAGTTACTTCAGGTTACCTTTTGCAAGGAACTTCATTATCATGCCAATTGAAACTGGCCTATTTGGGAAATTTGTTTTCTCTCCTGATTTCTTGGAAGGCTGGCTTCATTTTGGATATAGAACTTTAGCTTAGATGACTCCATTTTAATTTTTAGTATGGACTGTTAAGGCTTAGTCTAAAACAATGGACTTCTACAATTTTATTATTTATTTATTTAGGTACTGGGGATTGAAGCCAAGGGTGCTTTACCATTGAGCTACATACCGAGTCCTTTTTATTTTCTATTTTGAGACAGGTTCTCAATAAGTTGCTGAAGATCTTGCTAAGTTCCTGATCTGGCCTTGAACTTGACAATCTTCCTGCCTTAGCCTCCCTAGTCGCTAGGATTACAGGCATACCCTACCTGCTGCGGCTATAATTTTATTGAACACAATACATTCCTGTATGCATATGCAGACATGTCTCCTACTGGTTTTGTTTCTCTATAAGTAACCTTATTCATTTAACTGAACAATTAAAGATTAGGTATTAATTCCCTTATTTCAGTTTGTATACAAACCAAGCTATAACCCCACTAATGATAATTTTCCCCCTTTTTTCCTCAAAGTTTCCTGCTCCAACATCTTCATAAATCATCCTCTTCAATCTTTTTAAGACTTGGTCCCATCATTTTTCTCCTCTTTTCAGAATATTCAGCCTCATCATCTATTTTTTCCTTCCTCTTCATCTTACAAACATATTGATGTCTTTCCTGTCTAGGAAAAAAACCAAAACATCCTTCCTTGCATCCCCTGTGACTATGACTTACTAGCTTGTCTTCTGGCATTCTATAGTCAAATTTAAAATATTCAGCTCTTGCTGCCAGCTTATCTTCATTTCCCATTCATTCTTTAACTATATGCAGCCTGGCTTCAGCTTTCCCAATCCACTGAAACTTCTTTGTCAAGATAACTAATTACCTTATGGTTGCTGAAGAGGGAGGAAACTGAAGTCTCTTTTTGACTTCTCAGTGACATTAGCCAGTCATTGAAATTTCTCTTTTCCTTTCCAATGTATCACTCCTCATTCCCTTACTCCCCAAACACTCCATTCTCTAGTTCTTTAACTGATTCCACTTCTTTGTACTATGCATCAAATGCTGGTATTCCCCAATCTTCTGACTTCAGCCTTTTTCTTATTTTATATAACCATAGTTTTCTTGAGGTTATTTCTTTCACATTCATCACTTGAACTTCATTGTTTATATGCTAATGACTCATGAATCTGTTTTTAAATTTTTTCTTTTTGGTACTGGGGATCTTACCCAGGGGCACTTTACCACTGAGCTGCTGAGGCTACCTACAACTTTTGATCCTCCTCCTCAGCCTTTCATTGCTGGGATTACATATGTGAATCACCGCATGCACATGACTCATGAACTTAGGTTGCTCCATTTAAAATCTGCATCAGGGCTGGGGTTGAGCTCAGTGGTAGAGTCTAACGTGTGAGGAACTGGGTTCAATTCTCAGCACTGCATATAAAGATCCATCAACAATAAAAAAAATTGAAAAAAATAAAATCTGCCTCAAGATTTATTCCCAAATTCTGTCATTTTAGACAACATGGATGAACCTGGAAGACATTATGATAAGTGAAATAAACCAGACACAGAAAGACAAATACTGCATGATCTCACTTATATGTGAAGTCTAAAGATGTTGAACTCCAAGAAGTGGGAAGTAGAATGATGGTTACCAGAGGCTGGTGGAGGGTGGTAGATGGGGAAGGGTAGATATTGATCAAAGGATACAAAGTTTCTGTTGGACAGGAGGAATAAGCTTTAGTAATCTATTGCACAGAATGGTGATTATAATTAGTAAGAATGCATTGTATATTTCAGAATTGCTAAAAGCAGATTTTAAGTGTTTTCATCACACAAAAAATTAGCACATAGCCAGGCATGGTGGCGCACACCTGTAATCCCAGCAGCTTGGGAGGCTGAGTCAGGAGGATTACAGGTTCAAAGCCAGCCTCAGCAACTCAGAGAGGCCGTAAGCAAATTGGTGAGACCCTGTCTCAAAAATAAATAAATAAAAAGGGCTTGGGATGTGACTCAATAGTTAAATGCCCCTGGGTTTAATCCCTGATACAAAAAAACAAAACAAAACAAAAACATATGAGGGATGGATTTTGTTAATTAGCCTAATGTAATTATTCCACATCTTGAACATGTCAGAACATCCTATTATACCCCTTAAATATAAATAGTATTTGTCAAAAATAAAATCTTTATGAAAAGCCGGGCGCAGTGGCGCACGCCTGTAATCCCAGCACTTTGGGAGGCTGAGACAGGAGGATCGCGAGTTCAAAGCCAGCCTCAGCAATGGCGAGGCACTTAGCAACTGAGTGAGACCCTGTCTCTAATAAAATACAAAAAAGGGCTGGGGATGTGGCCCAGTGGTCGAGTGCCCCTGAGTTCAATCCCTGGTACCAAAAAAAAAAAAAAAAAAAAAAAATCTTTATGAAAGCTTTATTCTTAAATGACACTTTGTGTAATAATGTTCTCAAATAATAATCTCAACCAGGATGTACCAGATACCTCAGGATTCAACAAGTCTAAGAGCTAATTAGTTTTTCCTCTTGTATTCCCCATCTCAGAGGATGATACCCTTCTCTTCCCAGATGCCTAAGCTACATCCCAATTCCTTTCTTTAAATTTTTAAAATTTTGAGACAGGGTCTGACGAAGTTGCTGATGCTGGCCACAAATTTATGATCCTCCTGCTTCAGCCTCTCATGTTGCTGGAATTACATGTGTGAATCACCATGTGCAGCATGACTCATGAACCTCAGCTCCCTTTAAAATGATGAAAGTATCTTTAGCTCACCCTCATGCATTCAGTGTCTACCTTCCCTTCTACCCCCAGTCTCTCCAATTCTTTCTCTTCTCTCTCGGTAACTGCCTTTGTTCAAACATTCATCATTTATTATCTAAATTTGATTTCTTAACTACTTTCTCATCTCATTCTGTTCACCTGCAGGTTTTTTTTTTTTTAAGAATTTAACCTTTATTATTTATAATTTATTTTTTAATGTGGTGCTAAGGATTGAACCCAGTGCCTCACCCGTGCTAGGCAAGTGCTCTACCACTGAGCGATAGCCCTAGCCCTCACCTGCAGTTTATTTTCACCACTTACAACAGAAAAATGATGCATTCATATGAATCCTATTAGTCTTCTGGGTAAACTGTTGATTCAATGCCTCCCTCTAGCCCATAAAATAAAGGTTAAGTTATTTAGCATGACATTAATTATGGCCCCTGACTTTTCATAGGGCTTTATTCTTTGCATTTTAGGTATATTAAATCACTTGCAGTCTACTTTTCTTTCTTTTTTTCCCCCTAGGTATTGGATCCAGGGCCAAGGACCTTGCTCATGCTAAGCGTGTGTTCTACCATTGAGTTATATCCACAGCTCTGTAGTTTTCATATCTTCCTAGTCCTGTGTCATGTGGGCTTGCCTACATACACACATACACATACATGCACTCCTTCCTACACAAAGTCTTTCCTGACACCCCCAGCAAAAATTTGTTGCCCTTTTTGTGCTCTTTTAGCATCCTCTGGAAAATATGTTTGTAATAGCATCAATAAAATCATTTGACTAGCTGTACACTGTGGCACTTGCCTATAATCCCAGCAACTTGAACTGCCCTCATGAGTTTGAGGCCAGTCTGGGCAATTTAGTGAAACCCTGTCTCAAAATAAAGAGAAAAGAGCCACATTATCGTATTATTCCATGTGTATGTGTAATATCCAGAATAGGCAAATTTGTACAAAGTAGATGAGTGGTACCAAGGACTACAGAATAGAGAGTGACTGCTAATGGGTACTAGATTTCTTTTTTCTTTCTTTCTTTTTTTTTTTTTGTACTGGGGATTGAACCCATGGGCATTCAGCTACTAAGCCACATCCCCAGCCCTTTTTGTATTTTGTTTTGAGACAAGGTCTTAACAAGTTGCTGAGGCTGACCTCAAACTTGTAATCCTCCTGCTTCTACTTCCCAAGTTACTGGTATTACAGGCATGTGCCACCATGCCTGGATGGATTTCTTTTTGAGGTGATGAAAGTATTCTAGAATTAAAGAGTGGTGATAATTACGTAATCTTGTGAGTATATTAAAAAAAAAAAAAAAAAAACTAGGGCTGTGGTTGTGGCTCAGTGGTAGAGCAATTGCCTAGCATGCGTGAAGCACTGGGTTCAATTCTCAGCACCACATGTAAATAAATGAAATAAAGGTCCATTGACAACTAAACAATATTTTTAAAAACTACTGAATTGCACATTTTAATTTTATGTTTTGGTTTATATCTCAATAAAAATAATTATGAAGGCATAATATTCCATAAAATTCCATGGAATTATTGAAAAGAAAAGAATTATTATGAAAACAGGCTTGTCATGAGCTTATTTCTAGAATGTGTGTATTTATAAAATTACATGTGTGAAACTGTTATCTTTGTCTAGTTGAGAAGAAATGTGACTCTAATTGAGAAGAAATGTGACTCTAACATTTCCTGTGACATGAATAAAACTGTCAGAAGCAATGTGTAACTCCCCACCACTACCAACAAAAAAAAACTAAGTATTCTAAGACTGGAAACTAGAGTCCTAAAAATTATTTCCATAGCAACTTTATATCCTTTCTGATTCTATCCAGTTACCCTGATGCTCCCCTGAATTCTAACCAACCCCTTACATTTGTGGCAACCCACAATGAAAATCTTTCCTCTTTGGAATTTCCTTTTTTGAGCATGGTGCTGATAAGCATCTACACTGTTGGGGAAGTGGTGGCTGCCTAAGAAAAGAATCCCAGTTCTGAGAGAGGTAAACAAGGATGTCAGGGCTATTGGGTAATGGTGGGAATAACTGGGCTGGGGTAATAGGGCAGAGTCCTTCAGCACAAACTTAGGCTAAACTTCAGGAGTTAGGTGGATTCTAGAAAAGAACAAAGGATAATGGTCTAGGATTACTACATACATTGACTGGATTCGGGTCAATAGAGTAAGGTGACATTCTTGTAGCAGAGAAGCACTTTTTTCAAGAGAAGCACCAAGGGAGAGGAGAACTGAAAACAGGACATTTCAGGTTTTGGCAGTAAGCCACAACTAGGCCTTAGCCTAGCCTCAGACCTCCTATTTGGGTAAACATTCTTAGGAGCTATCCTTGAAAAGAGTTGGCACAAGTCAGAAAATATCTCCTCTTGACAAATTACAAAGAAAAGCCCAGTATTTTATAATTCCCTTCCTCATCCTCTTACTTTCCCTAGATTAATATCCAACAAAGAGCCAGAAATGTGATTGGCATGTTCCTACCGAAATCAGGAGGTAGATCCCAACTATAGACACCCACATACATGCTAGTTTTTACCATGTTTAACCTTTTATTAAGCCAATTGGATGGGGGTTATTATAAGGGAGTTCTCATGCCCCACCACAGTGCTCTGTGCTCCAGAGAGAAGGCTGAAGCTCAGCAGCTGCTGCAGTCAGCAAGGGTAGACATCCCAGTGCAGGCCAATGGCATCAATGACGGAACCAGATCGGCCACTGATGAATCGAAGGACAGTGTTGGGGTACAAGGGGACAGCATTGAAACTTGTGCCTGTGTCTTTCCCAAAAGGCAGGTAGCGGCCCTTGTCTGTCACAAAGACCAGCTTCCTCAGATAGTTCTTGTATTTGCCAGACACCTGAATCACTGATTCCCCAGGGTGCAGATAGATCTCCTCCAGGTCTCCTGATTTGCCACCCACATAGTCACTCCACTCCTTGCCATAGCGCACCTGGAGACTGGGGACAAGTGGAGAAGGAAGAAAAACATTGAATAAGGTTATCACAACTCGGGACCTTTTGGCCTACATGCTGAGACCTTCAAACTGGTGACATGACATTTTTAGTCCCATGGAATGTAAACCACATGAGACCTAAGATCACACAGGGAATTTCAACTCCTCATTTTGCCAACAAACAGCCTCAGAGGGAAAAGAAATTGCCCAGAATCAATCAGACAACAGTGTCAGAACTTAAATTTGAGTCCAGGGTTCTACTATGTCTCCATCCCCCATTTGAAAGATGCAAAAGGATTTTCAAACATCTGAAAGTCCCATGTAGGAGAAGGAAGAGCCTTGTCAGTGCTGTCTCAGGATGCAGAACCTGAATCAGAAGGAAACATATTTTGGCTCTGCATATGATAGTTTCCCAACTCTATGAAAGAAATGTGGTTGTCTCAGGAGGGAAACAAAGCAAAGATAGAGGATGCCTGACAAGAATATTTCAAAGGATCCCCCTCAGATGGGGGCTGATGTAGACAACTTCCAGGTCCCTGAGAGTTTATTGTTATATGATTTGCCAAGGTTGCATGTGTTGGGGGAGGTAGGAGTTATGACAGGTGTAGAATCCAGGTCCTCTAACAACTTTTCACCATATCATGTTTTACTTTTGACTTGTTGATTGAAACAGAAGTGATCCAAAGTTAATGAGACCTTTCCAACTTGTTAAGATCCTAGAGAGTCCCAAAACCACAGAAACTCAAAAGAATCTTACCCCACAATGTAATAATTACTGACACGGACACGAAGGGCAGTGATGGGACCATCCAGCTGGTTTCCAGAATGGGAGAATCGCTGTCCTCCACCACCTCCATACTCTCCACTATAGGAGGAGGACCTAGCCTGAACTGGAGGGAAGAGAAAATTGGAGGGAGAAATCCCCAGGGAACTCAGCTGCTCCCTACCACCCCTGTTCCTCCCACGACTCTGTGCCCACCACCCCAAGCCAACTTATAAAAGCCTTGGCCAACAGCAGTGCAGGGGCTGCCTTCCCATGATCCCATTCCCAGGCTTATGGCATCACACTTACTGGCTTTGGCAGAGGCTGAGGCACAAAGAAGGGCTAGGATAGCAATCGTCAACATTCTAGGGCTGGAATGGGAAGAAAGGAAAAATGAGGCTGTATCCTTTTCCCGCTGGACTTCATTTACCCAGGCATCTCTGGTCTCCAGTTCAGACTTGGATTTTTCAGTACTTCAACTCAGACCTTGCCGGCTCAGTCTTGAGGCCTGTTCATGTATGGTCTTGTTCCTTCCTTCCAAACAGTATCTTCTGGGTCCCTAATCCCTCTGGATTTTCCTGGTCTGCCTATAGCCAGTCCTCTTTCCTCCCTTCCAAACCAAAAGATCAGTTCTAACTCTGTACAGATTTTAAGCTGGGTCAAGCCCCATTCCATCTTGGCACAAAGCAGTGTTCTAAAGAGGAAGTAGAGGACATCTCCAAAGCATAGAGAGGGTTGAGTTTACCAACTAAGAGGTTGAGCAAACCTAACTGAATTTGGTCAGGTAGTAGATTAGCCTGGTTTATGGAGCATCTGGGGCATAGTTAAATCCCTAGCTTTACCCTGGTCTCAAATCAGAAGGAAAGGAGCATTTTAGAGTTGCCTCTGTCACCTGGGAATTGAAGTGGTGGTAGAAGAGATTGTGCTGGTACCAGCATCTAAGCAGTTTTGGTGGAACTGGAAGAGACTGAGAAGTTACAGAAGGAATTGGGATGAGCTCAACACATTAGATCCCAGGTACCTGGTCTACTTGTCATAATCCTTTCTCTACTAACACAGACCTGACCGTTTTCATTTCTCTGAGCGTTACAAGTGTCCCCATTCCTTCAGTTGAAATCAGGCATCTTTGCACCTAATGTAGCCTAGATTCAGGCAGGTTGCCCCACTTAACTGACATTCAAATGTCCCCTGTAGCTCAATCCAGGCATCCTCTTATCCAGCTTAGATTTGAAAAACTCCCAACTCAGATCCAAGCAACCTGTCACCCCTTACCTGGCGGTTTCAGATGCAAAATAATCCCCCCAAAACTTTCAGATCTTTTATACCAGCTCCAAGCCCTTCCCTTGCTCTTTATCGTGTGAACCTCACCTCCTGAACAAACATGATCAGCCTCTTAGGATCAGGTGTCAGGCAGGGTCTGGAACATCTTATCCTGCCCTCCCCCAAGGATTACAGGTGGCAAGGTGGGGTCCACTCTGGGTCAACTGCCAAATCTCTGGAGGGGCAAGATAAACTTCAGAAATGTCACCGCAAAGTAGCTAGTCACCTCTGGGGTATAATCTAAGGAGCTCTGTAGATGTTTCTCCCTTCCCAAAAGGTTTGAGGGGCTCTCACCTGAAATCTGCACTTTGTCAAGATAACCATTGCCCTCTTTGGGCATTTGAAATGTACATTCTCCCAAAAGGAAAATGCACTCCCAATACCTTATACTGAACAGTGTATACTATTTTCCTGACAATTTTCTCTCTTCCTTCCCTGTCATTTTATTACAATAAATTCAAACATATGGTAAAGTTCAAGGAATGACATAGTGAACACCCATATGACCACCATATGGATTAATATTTTGCTTTTTCCTTGTCCATTCATCTATCCATCCTCTGTTTGTCTGAGAAAGGTCATTTGGGGCTGTAGTTGGATCTTGAAATTACAGAGCCCCTCTTCCAGACACAGAGTCAATCCAGTGGGTAAATGGGAAGCTGAGGAACCAAGGGTATATAGGTCTTCCTCTGTGGTAGTTCTGCACTTTGGACCCTCAGGATTCCTGGACACCAAGGCTATAGCCCAAACAAGGCACTTGCTACTTTTTTTTTTAGGCCTGAAACAGACCCAGGAACAAGATCAGATTTCTTCTCTTTTTAGGCCCTCCTATTCTAGGACTGAGTTCTCTAGATCTAAAATCCCTAGAACCAACCCCTAGTGCCTGACCCCTTCTGGGGTTGATGCTCTGACCCCTGAGAGTCAGCAGGGCCTTCCAAGTGGAGAGAAGGACGGAGCCCAGGGCATTCCCCCTGGTACCAGAGATCAAACCCAGGGCCTCATGCACGCTAGGCAAGTACTCTACTTCTGAAGAAGTACATTCCAAGCCCATTTTTTATTTTATTTTGTGACAGGGTCTCGCTAAGTTGCTGAAGGTCTGGCTCGATAAATTGCCAAGGTTGGCCTTGAACTCGCAATCCTCCTACCTCAGACTCCCAAATTGCTGGAATTACAGGCTGGTGCCACTGCACCCAGCTTGAGTCAGTACTTAATGACTAGTAGCTGGGCATTCAGCACACCCCGCCCATCCCTTACAGGCTCACCATCTGGGGCTGAGGATCTGTCTACTTAGTAAAGGGAGACCTGCCCTGAGGAGCCGGAATTAGGGTGGGGCTCCTGATGGCAAGATTTCTGGAGTGAAGCTGTCTCGGGTCTCCTTTTCTCCAGGTTGAAGATAAGCGTATCCTGATGTCTAAACTTTTTTCTCATTCTGATTGTTTTATTTTGTTGTCTCTTACTCTCTCAATTTGCCTTTGTGCCTAAACATTTGTTACTCATTGTGTAAAGCTATAGTTTCTTTACATTTTGAGTTTAAGTGCTGAGGTGGAATGAATCTATACCTTGTTTGTATAAGTAAAAAACCACCATCTGCCAGGCACAACCATAAGGCATAAACTGATAAATTAATCATGCTAATAAGAATAACCACCTGTGAATTTATCAAATTAATCAGAAGAACATAGATACATGGGCATATCAAACTCGTATCAGAAAAACCTGGCCCATAAGCTTATCCAAACACACCAAACCACCAGGTGATGCAACCTCCTCACTTGAGACCCATAAAAGGAGGGGCACCCTGAGACTGGACATGGTGGCAACTTGAACCCATCACCTGGTCACTTGTCACAAGCCTGGCCTAGGAAAATTGCCACAGTGACAAACCTCCGAATCTTGGTCCTCAGGCTTTGGTAGAGTATGGTTTCTCCTTCCCTTGACAACCACACAAGTCCCACTGAAAGTTGACACCTCAAGCAGACATCTCAAGCTTACACTGAAACTGCCATCCACCCCTCCATCCAGACCTTGGCCTAGAATAAGTTCCTGTGTTTTGACAGCTCTGTGTTCTGAACAAGTTCTTTAGCTGGTTAGTAATCTTATCTGACCACCTACCACTTCTTTGCATTCACATCTGCTCTGTGCCTTTGTTCAGTCTTCAGAACCCCTGTGGCTGCCTTAACCCTTTCTTAGCCTTTCTATAATGTGTGTGTGTGTGTGTATGAGAAACCATGATCCAAAATCCAAAACTTTTCCTCCTCTATAATTTGTTTTTGTTGGGCAGTCTAGTTATTGTGATACAAAGCTGTGTGACTTGAATGTTATAGATATTAGAAATTAAGATTGGAATAAAAGAACCTGTTATGGTCTCATTTATGACTACCAGGCGACCCAAAAGTGTTCAGTGAACTGCTACTGATGAAAGTGGTGTAGCCTGTGATTTTATTGTTGTTTAATAAATTCTGACATTGTGGAAAGACACAAACGTGTTTGGTCTATATTAATGACATAGTATGCTCACAACACCCTTTATGTCCTCATATTTTCTTTTTTGGTACCGGGGCTGGAACTCATGGGCACTTGACCACTGGGCCACATCCCTAGCCCTTTTTTTGTATTTTATTAGAGACAGGGTCTCACTGAGTTGCTAAGTGCCTCACCATTGCTGAGGCTGGCTTTGAACTGGCGATCCTCCTGCCTCAGCCTCCCAAGTGCTGGGGTTACAGGCATGTGCCACCGCACCTGGCTTATGTCCTGATCTTTATCTGCATCTCCTGCTTTGGAGGGTTGTTCTTGTTTCCTTCCCTACTTCCTTCCTTCCTTCCTTTCCTTCCTTCCTTCCTTCCTTCTTCTTTCACACCACCAGGGATTAATCCCATGCTAGGCAAGTGTTCTATCACAGAGCTACAAACCCAGCTCTTTTTTACTTTTTATTTTGTGACAGGATCTCCCTAAATTGCCCAGACTGACCTCGAATTTGTCATTCTTCTGCTTAGGAGTTTAGCTGGGATTGCAGGTGTGTCACCATGCCTAACTAGGTTTTTTCCTTTATATTCCTTCTCTCCATGCCTTTACCCTGTCTCTCTTCTTCCTTACCTCTGTGTCTCTCCCAGGTCTTACTCTAGCTCTCTCCTCTCTCTTACTACCCTCTGTCTATCCTTATTAGGGGCACACCACACAGTCTGTAAGCAAACTCAGGGAAGTCCAAATGGCACCCCAGAGAGTTGTAAGGTGAGCACCTCAGGAGAATGCCCTCATGTTTCCCAGCATGACATACCCAGACCCTAAGTCTTCAGCAGCTCCTTTTCCATGTGCAAAAGATGTTGCTCCAGTGAAGGGAGCAACATCTCAGCCCCTGTCCATTCCAGAGAACAGGAAGGACACCATATAGTTACTATGGGTACCTCTAGAATCTGCTCTTGTCATGGGAGAAGAGATGTCTCTAAAGAAGGGTCCAAGGAGTTGCCAGAGAGATGGGGAAACGTGACTCAGGAATAGGGGGTTCTTGGCTTATATAATGGAAAAGAATTTCATCGTGTGCTTATTAGAGGCATAGATAGAGGCTTATTAAATAAAGAAGATTAACACATTCAAGGGAGAATGGGGGTGACCTCACAGAGAGACAACTTTGGGGGTAAAGCAAGGAATACACATTTAAGGAAGAATGTGGGCCATTTTGAGAATGAGAGATGTAGTTTGGGGGTTTCCTATTTCCTTTTTTTGGATATAAATAAATATATATTTATGTAGGAGCCCTGTTTGGGGAGATGGCTAAGATTGCGGTTGACTACGGGCCATGGAGATGTTTGGGCATTGCTGCCTTCCCTAGTCTCACGGGACTTGGCCTGGGATCTTGCGGGACTTGGCCCAGGATCTCGAGAGACTTGAGCCGAGATTGTAGATCGGGCCGGCGCCATTCCTGCTCGGCGCGTGAGATGAGACCTGAGAGAGAACGGACGGGGTTAATGCTATTGTGTATATATATTGTAGTTTCTTGTAAGAGTACGTGCCTTGGTTTCTTGTGAGAGTGTGTATGTGGTGTTAGAAATTACAAGAGACAGAGAGAGAAAGATAAAAGAATTTTTTCATTTCCATCCTGTCTCCGGGCTCCTTCCCGCGGCGCCGCCATTCCGGGCTGCAAATCCCTTTCTGGCGGCAACATATTTATTCATACACATTCTTTTTTATTGGGGGGGGGTTTACCAGGGATTGAACTCAGGGGCATTTGATCACTGAGCCACATCCCAAGCCCTATTTTGTATTTTATTTAGATATAGGGCCTCACTGAGTTGCTTAGCACCTCACTTTTGCTGAGGCTGGCTTTGATCTTGCAATCCTCTTTACCTCAGCCTCCCAAGCTGCTAGGATTACAGGCATGCACAACCGTGCCTGGCTCATACACATTCATTTTTTAAAAAATATTTATTTATTTGCTTTAGTTGTACACAATGCAATGCATTTATATTTACGTGGTTCTGAGGATCGAACTCGGGCTGTGCATGTGCCAGGCGAGCGCTCTACTGCTAAGCCACAATCCCAGCCCCCACATTCATTTTTTATGATTATTTTAAATACATATATATTTAGTTGTAGATGGACACAATACCTTTATTTCATTATTTATTTTGTTATGTGGTGCTGAGGATCGAACCCAGAGGCAAGTGCTCTGCCACTGAGCCACAATACATGGATATATTACTTCAAAGTGGGAGTAGTGAGAGAGCAGGATTTTTTAATGTTTTATATATATGTATATTACTAATTAATTAGTTCATTATAGATATAAATACTTTTTATTAGAGCCTTATAGTTATACATAGTAGTTAGATTCATCTCAACAAACTCATACATGTGTGGAATTCAATTTCAGTTCATGATCCCCCCCCCCTTCCCCTTCCTGGCTCTTTTAAAGGCAACTTGGTGGGGGCTGGATAGGGCAAGGCAATGGAGGAATGATATAAGTCTGGTGATTTCAAGATAATTTCTGGCGGTCTGGTCATTGTCAGGATTCTTAGGCTGGCATGGTCTTTTTTTTCCTTTTTAATCCAATCAGTAGATAGCCCTGGAAAGTCTCCTAAATTATAGGTTTCTCAAACTATAACCCCCCCTACTTAATCTATTTATTGGGAGGCTAATTAACAGTGCACAGGTAGATTTACAAATTTCCTAGAAATTTGAAGTGACATTCCTGAAAGAAAAACTGGCTTAGGGGCTGATAGGCCTGGACAAGTATGCAGAACTCCTACATTAAAATCTTATTTCCTTGTCCTTCTGTTGTGTCTCCTATTTCTTGTTCCTTTTATCTACTTCACTCTGATGCAGTATCTGAGGAGCCAGAAGTCAGGAGTACCAGGCTTCTGCCTCATCAGCTCCTATAATAGGCTTTAATTTAACTCCTGTGCCTGCCAAGATTTACCCATCCCCTAAAATCTAAATGAAATTGCCTTAAACCTCATCCACCCCCAGGCCTACAGGCAATGAAGATCCAAAGCCTTTCCAAAACTTTCTGTTACTACAGGGCAACTAAAAACTGACATTCTCTGCATCTTTGGCAAAGAGATTTACTCAACACATGTTGATCTCTGTGTTGGAGACCCTTCTATCTAGATATTGTAGATCTATGTAGATGAGCAAGAGAGCCAACAGTCTACCTCAAAGAGCTTTCACTCCAGATAGGGGAGAATTGGACAAATTGACAAAAAAGTTTCTACATGATATGTCAGGGAGCAGTGAGGACTATGACATAAATAGAGTGAGAGTATGAAGGGAGATGGGGAAGCTGCTCTTGAAGTTGGGAGGTTTCTTGTTTAACATTTGGAAGAGACAGATTAAAGTGATGGAGAGAAATATAGATATTTGGGTGAACAGTGGTCTAGACAGAGGGAACTCCAAGTTCCAAAACTCTGAGTGGCAAGTGTGTATGATGAATTTGGAAACAACAAGGAAGGCAGGGTGGCTGGTGGCAGTCAAGGAAAACCAATAGGAGAGATGACACCTGGCTAGCCATTAGTGGGCAGATGGTACAGAGCCTGGGAGGCCAAGGTCAAGAGTTTGACTGGCATTCTGAGAGTGAGGGAAGTTACAGAAGGGAATGCAGGGGAGTACATGAACATATTTGTATGTTAGAATTACTCTCTGGATTTGTTTTTTATTTTGGTGGTACTTGGGGTGGAACGCAGGGGTTCTATACTAATGAGCTACATCCCCAGCCCTTTTGATTTTTTATTTTAAGACAGAATCTCACTAAGTTGCTGAGGCTGGCCTTGAACTTGAGATCTTCTTGCCTCAACCTTTGGAATCACTGGAATTTTAGGCATGGGCCACCTTGCCCAGCTACTCTTTGTATTTATTTTAATATTTATTTGCTTTAGTTGTACACAATGCATTTATTTTTATGTGGTGCTGAGGATCGAACCCGGGCTGCACACATGCTAGGCGAGTGCCCTACCGCTGAGCCACATCCCAGCCCTCTTTGTATTTTGATAAGGTAGAAAATGGACTTGGGCAAGGGTAAGAGTGGAAACTGGAGGCCACAGCAGGAGTATGTGAATCTTCTCTCATTTCACTGGATCCTTCTCTTCTGGCCCCTCAAATTGCCCAGAAAGCTACTCCATCTCTTAGTGAAGCAACTTTGCCTTCTCAAAGTCTTGGTGAAAATTTAGACCCCACATGGCGATTTGCCTCTTCCCCCTGTCCAAAGACACAATTACAATAAATTTAGTACAAAGATCTTAGTTAGATTTTTTTTAAATTGGCTTTTATTTGCAATTGTAGAATCAGGCAGCACTTCATTCTGTAAAACATAATGAGTGTTCCAATGAGCTAAGAAGAGGAAGTTGGTTTTATAGACAGAAAAGAACTGAGGAAAGCAGAAACAAAGAACAACAACAAAAAAAAAATGGATTGGTTATTTTGAAGTTACTCCCCATGTAAAACAGACTAAAATTGCTCTTTTGGGGAGTTCATCTATATTTGTCTATTCTGATTTCTTGGAAGGTCAAATAAACAACTTAGTTTTGGCTTGGTGATATGGAACTTTTAGCATGAGTTACTACATTTTTATTTAGTTTATTGGGCCTAGTGCAGGAGCTCAGTACAAATTGATAGTCTTCTGTAAATTTTATTTATCAACCCCCATCAAGAATGTTTCAAAATATCTGGTGGAGCACAATGGTACGTGCCTGTAATCCCAATTACTCAGGAGGCTGAGGCAGTAGCATCATTAGTTCAAGGCCAGCCTGGGCACTTAATGAGACCTTATTTAAAAAAAAAATGTTTTTTAAAGGGACAGGATGTAGCTCAGTAGGAGAGCACATGCTTAATGTGCAAAAGGACCTGGGTTTGATCCTCAGCACGACAGGAAAAAAAAGTTTCAAAATATATTTCTAAACAATGGAAGATCTGTATCCTTTTTAAATTTTTCTTTTTCCTTTTCTTTCTTCTTCTTCTTTTTTTATTTATTTATTTTTTTTGTGTGTGTATGTGTGTGTGGGTGGGTGTGTGTGTGGGTGGTGCTGGGCATTGAATCTAGAACCTCACACATGCCAGGCAAGCACTCTGTCACTGAACTATATCCCCAGCCCTGTATCCTGTGTTTAGAGAAAAAAAAAAAAAAAAACAAAAATTGTGTTATTGTGATGCTGGCCTGAGGATTGCAAGTTCGAGGTCAGCCTCAGCAATTTAGTGAGACCCTGTCTTTTAAAAAGGACTGGAGATGTTGCTCAGTGCCCCAGTAACCCACCAATTCTCTACCTCATTTATATACTGGGTTTCTGTGCAGGGTTTCACTGGAACAAGATAAGCATTTCACAACAAAAGCATTTTTTCCCCCTTGAGTCCTGGGGATTGAACCCAGGAGTGCTTTACAACTGAGCTACAACCCCAACCCTTTTTATTTTTTATTTTGAGACAGGATCTCAATAAGGTGCTGGGGGCTGGCCTCCAACTTGCAATCCTCCTACTTCAGCCCTGCCAGTTGCTGGGATTACAGGTGTGCACTATTGTGCCGGGTTTATGAAAACAAATTTGAACATTGCTTTTCTGTTCATCCTTGACTGCACCAATGAATAAACTAAAGTCTGACAGAAGAGACTTCACTAAGTTGCAAAGAGGGTCCCTCAATGCCCCTAATCCCCATCTTCTAAGCCCCACAGCCCAGCTCCTACTGTACCTGCAGTTGTTCATCTTCACTCCAGATATCTAAAACTCTTTCCTCTACCACCTCAGGTCTGTTCAGAGGATCCCACCACCATCCAGCACCCACCTTGTCTCACAAAGGCCTCAGCTCTCGTCTCTTCCCAGCCCCCTCATTTAATTAGAATTAACATTTCCTTCCCCTGGCCTCCTGCTATGCTTCCTATATTCTATCATAGCCTTAATTACCCTGCACTATAATTTATCTGTTTACATGGAAAAACCCAAGAACTCATTCTAAGGCGGGGACCATGCCTGATGCACCTCTGAATTCCCCACCCTTAGCATCACACCTGAAACTGAATAGACATGCCATATAAATGATTGTTGAATGAATAAACAAGACAGATCTTTGACCTAGGCTCCACTGAGATATCTACTAAATTTCCTCCTTGGCTTTTCCCCACAACTATGTCTATCTTCTTCTTCTTTTATTTTTATTTTTTGTAGTTGTAGATGGACAGAATGCCTTTATTTTATTTTCATGTGGTTCTGAGGATCAAACCCAGTGCCTCATGAATGCTAGGCAAGCGCTCTGCTGCTGAGCTACAGCCCCTATGTCTATCTTCTTGCAGGATTTGTATTTGAATTTTCTTTCTTTCCTTCCTACCCTCCTTCCTTCCTTTCTTCCTTTCTTCTTTCCTCCTTCCTCCCCAAAGGCATAGACAAAGGTTTATTTAAGAAAGTAGATACATATTCAGGAGAAAATGGGGGCTATCTCAAGAGACTGCCCTTGGGGTAAAGCAAGGAATACACTTTCAAGGGATAATACAGGCTACTTCCAGAGGGAGAGACAGCCTAGTTTCTTATTTTTAATTCCTTCTTCTGTATTGGCAAAAATATTGGACATAAAGTCACAATTCTGGATCGAAGTCATCAACCCAATATTCTTGGCTGTGTGAACCTAGAAAAGTCACTTCATTCTCTGGAGCCTATATTTCTGCATTTGTAAAATGAGAGGGAAAAATGAATTCTACCTCTCTTAAAGGGTATGATTCAGATGAGCACAGTGGTGCACACCCATAATTTCAAGAGCTCGGGAGGCTTAGGCAGGAGGATTGTAATTTTGAGGCCAGCTAGTAATTTATGAGAACTGCTCTCAAAATAAAAAATGGCTGGGAGTATAACTCAGTGATTGAGCACCCCTGGGTTCAATCTCCAGTGCCATAAAAAAGAAAGGAAGTTTCAAATGCAAGTTCTCTAAATAAGAAGGCTCTTTGTTCAAAACTATTAGGTTATGACACCTCTAGGGCATCTTGGTGGCTATGGCAGTACTAGAGTGGCTCCAGAGGCCAGACTAAGGCCTATAGTAAGTGTAAATTGTTAATCATTTTTAAAGTAAAAAACCTATAACAATGTGGTAACAAGAATTCATGACAGAGCCCGCAGTGGTGGTACACATCTGGCTGTCAGCAACTAGAGAGTCTGGGGCAGGAGGATTGCAAGTTTGAGGCCGCCTGAGCTATTTATTTATATCAATGTTGAACCCAGGTAGATTGCAAGTTTGAGGCCGCCTGAACTATTTATTTATACTGATGTTGAACCCAGGTACATTTAAGCACTGGGCCACACCCTGAAGCCCCTCCACCCCTTTTTTTTTTTTTTTTTTTTTTTAGACAGGGCCTCGCTAAATTGCTGAGGCTGGCTTTGAACTTGCAATCCTTCTGCCTCAGCCTCTGGAACCACTGGGATTACAGGCGTGGGCCACTGCAGTTGGCTCAACCTGAGCAATTTAGCAAGACCCTGTCTCAAAAAATAAAAAGGACTGGGATATAGTTCAGTGGTAGAATGTCTCTGGATTCAAATCTCTGTATTGAAAAAAATATCATAAAGACAATGTTGTTTTATGAAGAGACATGGATTTAAAGTTCCACTCTAGCCCTTACCCACTATGTAACCTACTACACTTCAGTTTCTTCATCTGTAAACTGGAGGTAATAAGACCAACCAATTTTTGTCAAACCCCAGGAACAAGTGTGGCCTGAGTAAATGTTTATTTTATTAAATGTTTATTCTCTCCCTTTAGAGTTTCACAAATTATAGTCCTTCAGATACAGTTATCTTGCTCATCTGCCACTAGTTATATTTTGTGGTTTAGTTTGATTTCAGATGATAGAGATGAACTAATAGAGAACTGCAAAATAATTTTGTGTAAATTGGTGTGTACAACACAAGTTAAAGTCATTTGTGAATGTGTCTTTAATTTCCTTTTTTAAATTGAGGCGCGGGCTGGGATTGTGGGTCAGCGGTAGAGCACTCGCCTAGCACGTGCGCGCCCCGGGTTCGATCCTCAGCACCACGTACAAATAAATTGAGGCGCAATTTGCATTATAGCTTTTTTTTAAAAAAACTCTTTTTTTTTTTTGTATCAGGGATTGAACCAGGGGCACTTAACCAGCCCTTTTTGTATTTTATTTAGAGACAGGGTCTCATTGAGTTGCTAGTTGCTGAGGCTTTGAACTGATGATCCTCCTGCCCCAGGCTCCTGGGCCACTGGGATGCACCCACAGCACCCACAGTATCTGGCAAACCTCTGTGATTTTGCTTTCATAGTTTCCTCATCTCTTACTGAATTGCTTGATAATTATAATTCCTTATTTTTCCTTTGAGTTTATTTTCCCTCTGTTTACATATATTACATGACAATATAATATCCTTATTAGAATCAGCCACATCTAGTGCTCATCTCTGCTAAATAAGCTGCTATCAAAGTGGGACTGAGGTGAGGGCCTTCCACTAGGATGTACTTATTCTTGCTTTGTGTCAGGGAGAATTTATCTAGAAATATGAATTGATTTGGTTTCCTTTATATATCACATAAAATTTAAGTAGTCTGTATTATTCTATTCTCTATTGCTGAAACAAAATACCTGAAGCTAGATAATTTGTAAGAAAAAGATGTTTATTTAGCTCACAATTTTAGAGGCTGAGAGTCTATCAAGTCAGCGCTGGTGAAGGGCCTCTTGTCTATGTCAAATGTCTATATTACATCCTGATAGGAACTTGTGTGAGAGGAAGAGAACAGTCACATGGTGAGATAGAAAGCCAAGGACCTTCAGGGGATAAGTTAACTTTTAGTTTTTATGGGTTTTTCTGGGGTGGGAGCCTCAGTCTTTTTATAACCTACTCTCATGGGAACTAACTGGGGTTCCTAAGGGTATGCCCCAAATGACCTAATCAACTTCCCCTAGGCCCCACCTCCTGAAGGTTCTACCACCTCAGAACATCACTCTGCTGGGCACCAAGCTTCAAGCATATGAACCTTTGAGGGACACACTCAACCCATATCCTAACCACAGCCTGTCATCTGCTATAATGTGTGATATATTGTGCACATGCCTTAAGACAGAAGCAGTGTGTGTTTTGGTTAAGGTACAGACTCTGAGCTAGGCTTTGTTGGAATCCAGAAACTGTGTGCCTTGGCCAAGTTATTTTACTTCTTTGGGCTTTGGTTTTCTCACCTTTAAAAAAAAATGACAAGCAAGTGATAACTATAATTACCTCTTAGCTTTGCTGTGATAATTTTCTTTCTGATTGTTTTACTTATTTGTTTGTTTGTTTGTTTATGGGTATTGAGGACTGAAGCCAGGGGCACTTTACCGCTGAATTATATCTCCAGCCTTTTTTTTTGGTGGTACCAGGGATTGAACTCAGGGGCACTCAACCACTGGGCCACATCCCCAGCCCTTTTTTGTATTTTTTTTTTTTTTATTTAGAGTCAGGGTCTCACTGAGTTGCTGAGTGCCTCGCCATTGCTGAGGCTGGCTTTGAACTCGAGATCCTCCTGCCTCAGCCTCCCAAAGTGCTGGGATTACAGGCGTGCGCCACCACGCCCGGCCAGCCTTTTTTTTTTTTAATTTAATTTTCTTTTTCTTTTTTTTTATTTATAATAGTAGTATGTATTACAATTCATAATGCATATATATAGCATCTTTTTACATACAACTGTTTGTATACAAAGTATATAAGTACCATTCAGATCTTCAATCATGCATTTAGGATAATGATATCCATCTCATTCAACCACCAATTTCGCCCCCCCCCCCATTTTTATTTTGTTTTTTTTCAGACAAGTTCTCTCTAAGTTGCTTAAGGCCTCATGAATTTGCTGAGGCTGGCTTTGAATTTTACATCTCCCTGCCTCAGCCTCCAAAGTCACTTGGATTACTGCCATGCATCCCCACAACTGGCCATTGTTGAGAGAATTAAATGATCAACATGAGTGAAGCTCTAGAACACTACCTGGTGCCAAGCTAGTGTGAAGGAAGTGCTTCTATGTGGCCTGAGTGTGCAGAAGATGAACAACAGAGCCTTATGCTATAAAGAGTGTTTCTATCCTTGGAAATTAGAAAATCATAAAATTCCTTATTACCCCCTCATGTTTTAGCTATAAACCTAATGATATATTTCTAAAATTATATATATATGCTTTGACATTGTTATTTTCCTTCCCAATTGAATACACTGCAGATAAACTAAAGCCCTGTGTGTGTCCAACAGAAACCAAAGTCACTGATTTCAGCATCCAGCGCTTTTGAACTCTGTCCCTATTGTATCCAGTTTATGAGATCTCCATCTTTTCTCTAGTATCATCACTTTTTCATGTCCACTCCTTTTATAAAAGAATAATGACAAAAGGCTCCACTAACCACAGGACACTGTTAAACAGGCAGAGACAGCCTGAACTTAACATAACCCAAAGCACTTACTGAGTACACTTAGAACATGCAAATGAAATGCACGTTGCCCCTTCAGAGAAAACAGAAACAAACACTTCTTCACAGTGCATTGAGAGTGCAGTAGAGGCACATCCACATACAGTCAAGCACAGAGCAGGGAATGTGACCCTACCTGTGGCCGGGGAAGTGTGGCCACAGATGCCAGAATAGCAGAGTGAAAGGATTTCAATCTTTGATATCACAATTTGTACTATGTGTGGAATTTTTATGATTTTCTACTGTCTCGACATCCATATTGAATATAAATTTAACTTTCTCATTCCAGGAGCAGAACCTAGTACCCTTGACACAGTATCCAGTTCTCCAACTCCTCCAGTTCCTCAGAGTTGTCAATCCAGGTATCTGCCTTTTATACAGGCATCCTGGTGACCACCTACCCATGGGACAGCTACATACAACAACTTGATTCACCCCTTAGGCCCTTACACTCTGAATGGACTGTACAAATATGCCATCACAGTGGGACCTCCTGGAACTCCTGTCTTCTTGCAGTAAGCCCACCAGTTAGGATTTTCCTTGAGAAACCTGCCTGAAAAATACTCCCCCCACCTCTCTCACCTGCTGGTTGAAAATGCATGTCCCAGACAACACCCCTTTCCCATGGCCCTGTGAGGCATGCTCTCCTCTTCTTTCTGGGCTCTATATGTAATAAAATACTGCTTCTGATATCTCATGTGTTTTTTTAGCTCTTTTTTTCATAGCTTTTTTTTTTTTTTGTGGTACCAGGGATTGAACTCAGGGGCACTCGACCACTGGGCCACATCCCCAGCCCTTTTTTGTATTTTATTTAGAGACAGGGTCTCACTGAGTTGCTAAGTGCCTCACCATTGCTGAGGCTGGCTTTGAACTCGAGATCCTCCTGCCTCAGCCTCCCAAAGTGCTGGGATTACAGGCGTGCCCCACCGCGCCCGGCTTTTTCATAGCTTTATTGAGGTAAAATTGAAGTACAGGGCTGGGGTTGTGGCTCAGTGGTAGAGTGCTCGCCTAGCACGTGCGCGGCCTGGGTTCAATCCTCAGCACCACGTAAAAATAAAATAAATGCATGTGTACAACTAAAGCAAATAAATGAATATTTTTTAAAAAATTGAAGTACAATAGAATGCACATATATATATTATTTTAAAGTGGTAGAGTGCTCACCTACCACGTGTGCAGCCCTGGGTTCGATCCTCAGCACCACGTAAAAATAAATAAATAAGAAGCCGGGCGCGGTGGCGCACGCCTGTAATCCCAGCACTTTGGGAGGCTGAGGCAGGAGGATCGCGAGTTCAAAGCTAGCCTCAGCAATGGTGAGGCACTTAGCAACTCAGTGAGACCCTGTCTCTAATAAAATATAAAAAAGGGCTGGGGATGTGGCCTGGAGGCCCAATGGTCTAGTGCCACTGAGTTCAATCCCCGGTACCAAAAAAAAAAAAAAAAAAATTAATTAAAAAAATAAATAAATAAAATAAAGGTATTGTATCCAACTACAACTAAAAAATAAATATTTAAAAAAAGAATGCACATATTTGAAGTATGCAATTTGATCATTTTTTACATGTATGTAACCAATATAATCTATATAAAAAGCATTTCCATTGCTTTTTTTTTTTTTGGTACCGGGGTTGAACTCAGCGGCACTAGACCACTGGGCCACATCCCCAGCCCTTTTTTGTATTTTATTAGAGACAGGGTCTCACTGAGTTGCTAAGTGCCTCGCCATTGCTGAGGCTGGCTTTGAACTCGCGATCCTCCTGCCTCAGCCTCCCAAAGTGCTGGGATTACAGGCGTGCGCCACCGCGCCCGGCTCTCCATTGCTTTTTTTAAAATTTGAAATCATGCAGATTGTTATTACATGAGAAATCAATCATGTGCTGGGCACAATTGTGCATGCCTGTAATTCCAGAGGCTTGGGAGGCTGAGACAGGAGGATCGTAGGTCCAAAGCCAGCCTCAGCAAAAGCCAGGAGCTAAGAAACTCAGTGAGACCCTGTCTCTAAATAAAATACAAAATAGGGCTGGGGATGTGGCTCAGTGGTTGAGTGCCCCTGAGTTCAATCCCCAGTACCCCCCCCCACACACACAAAAAAAGGAAATGAAATCAATCATGTTAAGATATATAAAACCCACCCCTACATGTCAACTATCTTAAAATTAAATGTCATACTTATAAATATCTCTGAGGTCAAAGAAGAAAGCACAAGAAAAGTAAATAAAAAGTGCTTTGAACTAAATGATAATAAAAGCTTAAAATATCAGGATCTCTGGGATGAAACAGTACTCAGATGAACATTTATAACTTAAAGTACTTGTATCAGAAATAAACTAGAATAATAATCAAATTATTTTCAAATTATGTAGTAGGAAGGATAAAATAAGAGTAGGAGCTGAACTATATGAAATAGAGAAGAAATAATATAGCTAAAATTTGATTAAAAAATAAATAAGTCTAATCAAGAAAAAAGCAAGAACTCAACAATTAATATCAATGGAAAGGGAGCTATCAAAATAACCCTACAGATGCTAAAAATTTATTAAGGTAATATTACAATTGTATGCCAAAATATGTGATAGCTTACATAACATGTTCTATATTAGAGAAGGATCCGTGTGTTGCTGAGAAGAAAGTGTATTCAGTCATTGGTTGATGAAATAGTCTATATATGTCTGTTAAGTTTAAATTAGCAATTGTATTTTTTTACTTCTATAGCTTCTTTATTTAGTTTGTTTGGAGGATCTATCCAGTGATGACAGAAGCATGTTAAAGTTACCTAGTATTATTGTGTTGTGGTCTATTTGATCTTTGAAATTGAGAAGGGTTTGCTTGATATACATAGATGCTCCATTGTTTGGGGCATAAATATTTATGATTGTTATGTTTTGTTGATGTATAAATAAAAACATTTATGATTTATACATCCCTTAAGCAGTATGAAATGATCTTCTTTGTCCCTTCTGATTAACTTTGGCTTAAAGTCCACTTTATCTGACATAAGGATAGAAACCCCTGCTTGTTTACACAATCCATGTGAGTCATATGTTTTTTTCCCATCCTTTTAACTTCAGTTTGTGGATGTTTTTGCCTATAAGGTGAGTCTCTTGGAGACAGCATATTGTTGGGTCTTGTTTTTTAATCCAATCTGCCAGACTGTGTCTTTTGATTGATGAGTTTAGGCTATTAATGTTCAAAGTTATTGTTGAGATATGATTTGTATTCCAAGTCATTTGGGTTTATTTCTAGTTTTTAATTTGAATTAGTTTCTCCTTTGATTAATTATTCCTTTAGTGTGGTTCCTTCCTTTGCTAGTATATACTTTTTAAATTTTTCATCTTCATGGAATATTTTTTTGAGAATGTTCTGTAGTGTAGGCTTTCTAGTTGTAAATTCTTCTAACTTTTGTTATTGTGGAAGGTAAATCTGAAACTTACTGGATATAGGCTTCTTGGATGGCATCCATTTTCTTTCAGAGCTTGGTATATGTTATTCCAGGACCTCCTAGGTTTGAGGATCTGGGTTGAGAAATCAGCTAAGATCAGAATTGATTTTCCCCTATATATAATTTGATATTTTCTCTTGCAGCCTTTAAAAGTCTATCTTTATTCTGTATGTTAGGGATTTTCATTATAATGTGCCTTGGTGTGGGTCTGTTGTAATTTTGTACATTGGGGATCCTATAAGCCTCTTATATTTGATTTTCCATTTCATTCTTTAGGTTTGTGAAGTTTTCTGATATTATTCATTGAAAAGATTGTGCATTCCTTTGGTTTGTATCTCTGCACCTTCATCTATCCAGATAAATCTTAAATTTGGTCTTTTCATGTTATCCCATAGTTCTTAGAAGTTCTGTTCATGGTTTCTTAACATTTTCTTTCCATGATCAACTCTATTTTCTTTTTTTTAATATTTATTTGTTTGCTTTAGTTATACACAATGCAATGCATTTATGTTTACGTGGTGCTGAGAATCGAACCCCAGCCATGCACGTGCTAGGCAAAGCTCTACCACTGAGCCACAACCCCAGCCCCCAACTCTATTTTCAAGATTATGTATTATGTCTTTGTTGCCTGAGGTTTTGTCTTCCAGTGGTCAAGTCTCTTGGTAATGCTTTCTATTGAATTTTTAATTTGGTTTATTGTTTCCTCATTTCAAGGATTTCTGTGTGTTTTTTATTTTTTTATCAGAATCTCTGTCTCTTTATTGAAGTGTGAAGTGATCTTTCATTTCCTATATTTTCTCTTCTCCTGATTTTTTTTTTTTTTTTTTTTTTTTTTTTTTGGTGGTGCTGGGGATTGAACCCAGGGCCTTGTGCATGCAAGGCAAGCATTCTACCAACTGAGCTATGTCCCCATCCCTGATTCATTTTTTTTTTTTTTTTTTTTTTTTTTTTTTTTTGTGGTACCGGGGATTGAACTCAGGGGCACTTGTCCACTGGGTCACATCCCCAGCCCCTTTTTTGTATTTTATTTAGAGACAGGGTCTCACTGAGTTGCTAAGTGCCTCGCCACTGCTGAGGCTGGCTTTGAACTCACGATCCTCCTGCCTCAGCCTCCCAAAGTGCTGGGATTACAGGCGTGAGCCACCGCGCCCGGCTCCTGATTCATTTCTTATACTGTCCTTTTCTAAACAGATCAGTTTAACTATGTACATTCTAAACTCCTTCTCTGACATTTCCTTCACTGTGGTATCAATGAATTCTGTTATTATTCTTTGTTTTTTTGAGACAATTTGTTCCCTTGCTTTTTTATGTTGTTCATGTGTCTACCCATCTAACAGTATGGATCTGAGGCAGTAGAGTTTCTACCCTGTGGACTTATACTGTCCCTGAAGGTTTCCCCATACCACACTGTTTAGGGGAAGACAAATAATAACAACAACCAAAGCAAAATAAAAGCTCTAAGAAAAATAAAATAAAAACAGCATTAAACCAAATAGTTTTTCCTACTATGATATCTACAACGTGAATTATCACAATAAATGGAAATTATATTATCAGTTATTGCCTACAATAAAAACAAAGTTTGCACAAGGGTTTATAATTTCAAATGGTGGACAGGGGGAGAACAGACATGATATAGTATGTGATGATTATGAGGAAGGAGGGGAGAAAAAGAAGTAAAAAAGGAAGAGTGAAAGAGAACAATAGAGATTGGTTGTTAGCAGAAGAAAAGAAAATCAAGGGAAACAGGTAGGAGAAAAAATATATTTAAAGTAAAAAATAAAGATAAAAGGATATAAAACAAAACTAAAATATTCTAACCAAACATTCTAGTTCACAAAAAATTAATCCATGAAAAATAACTGGCTTCAAAAATTCTAGAAATTAGAAAAAAAAAACAAATAAGTATCCTTGTACCATTAAGGTCACAATTAAACAGAGAAAAACAATTAAAAAAAAAAAAGATCTTGATGAAAAGTTAAATAATTCTTTAGGTTGGAGTTCAAAAAATTCTCAGATACTCTTCTCAGCAGTTTTAGGTGGGGGTCATCTGCAGTGTGATGCTCCACCCTCTGGATTGCTGGAATGAAAGAGGTAATCCATAGGCAGAATTCCTGGAGGCAGGTTTAGGTTTAGGTGGGCTCCAGGCTCTTTGCTGAATGCCTATTGGTCTGGAGATTTTAAATCAGTGCACCTCCAGCCCCTAATACTTGCTGGTCCATCCTGGAAGACTATAATTCAGGGATCTCCCTTGGTTCCACTCATGTGGCAGGGGAGCCCTTAGTCCCCTTATCACCCGCAGACCCCACAATTCCTTGACAGTTGGATTGGAGGGGGAGGGGTAGGCCAGGTGAGTTTCCCACAACCAGTTGTCCCCTGTGTAAACTTCTCTCCACGTTTGATTTTCTCCTGGTCACTTCAATACACTCTATGTGGTTCAGTGTGTTTACTGGACCAAATACTTGCTGGTCCACATACCACCTGGAAGACATGGATTTTTTAAAATAACTATAATTCAGGGATCTCAGCCTTGGTTCCACGAAGGTCATGTGGTCAGGGAGGGAGCCAATTCTTCTGGACAGAAGTCGCACCGGCTCCCTGTCGGCTTATCACCCGCTGTCAGAGCTGCCGTCCCACAATTCCTTGACAGTGGCTTCCTCCTCTCTTGGATTGGAGGGGGATGTTGTGTCCGTGGGTAGGCCAGGTAGGGAGTTTCCACTTTTAAACCAGTTGTGCCCCCCTGTGTGTAAACTTGCTCTCCACGCTATCTATCATTCCCCCCTTTTTGATTTTCTCCTGGTCACAGGTAGGTCTTGAGGGTGAAAAGGATTCCTAATGGCACCAAAAAAAATGAATTCGCCCTCTATGTTGGTTCAAGAAAGTGAGCTGTGCTTTACTGGACCTTTGAAACTTGTCTGTTTGAGAAAACCCTGAGGGAAACTTGGGACCATTTTGCCAGGAAGTGGCTTAAAGGGACCTCAGTCTGCTTTATTCCTCCTCTTGGACCTTTGTCCTGCCCACATACAGAAGGTCACCTGGAGACCTCTGAGAGATGGCAGTACCCTGTCACACATGGGGACTTTTTTTAAAATAACTAAAAATTTTTTAGTTGTAGATGGCACAACTGACTGAAATTTGACCAGTATATCTCGGCCCAATAAAGGCACAGGACATTGACAGATTACTAGAAACTGGTGGGGAAATGAATGGAGGTGGAGGCGGCAAGACAGCATGGGAGTCTTGTGGGGGTGAATGGTGTGTCCCTCTATCCCGACAACAGGGGACGATAAGGTGGTGCCCCCAAAACTCCCTCAAGACCGAGAAAGTCTAGTAGGAAATTTATGGGGTGGCCATCAACAAGAAGGGGATCGGGAGAGGAAAACCAGGGCCCCGTCAAACAGTCCCCCTGCGGGAACCAGTCGGGAGAGGAAACCCAGTCCCCCCTCCTGCGGGAACTGGGGCAGTCAACACCACATGGAGCATTTAGGACATGGGCGCATAGGGGGCCTGGGGTTGGGGCAAGCTCTGCACTTGAAACACAGCCCTGGAGGTCCCCTCTGCGCGGGGGTAATGGCCCCTTGTTTGTGAGCCCGAGAGTTGGTGCCCTGTAAAGCCTGGGCCAGCATTTGAAATCTTGCTCGTTCGGCCTTTTCATGGATCTGAAACCTACGGCGTTCAGTATTCTCATCTCTATTATGATAGGCCTTAAAGGCCATGGCCAAGATCTCGGTCTGAGGTGTTGCAGGTCCTTGCTCTAATTTTCTCAATTTAGCCCGTATATCAGGGTAACTTTGGGACAAAAAGTAAGTCATAAGGACATGACGTCCCCCTGGAGATTCAGGATCTAAATTGGTGTATTGTTGGAGAGCTTTTGTTAGTCGATCTAGAAATTCAGAGGGGGTGTCTTCCCTTTTTTGTATGATTTCCTGCAGCTTGTCAAAATTAACTACTTTTTGTGCTGCACGCTTAAGACCAGTTAGTATACAAGTGGAAAACTGATCTCGCAAGGCCACGTCCCCTGGGGAATTATAGTCCCAGTTAGGGTCCCTTTCGGGGACAGCCTGAGGTCCAATGAGATGGTTAGGGTTGGTTCTATGGTTCTCATCGGCATAGGCCCGTGCCTGCTCCCAGACTCGCCTACGCTCCTCAGGGAGGAGGGTATTTGCCAAAATCATATAGATGTCATGGAAGGTAAGGCTATAAGCTTGGAGGACCCATTGAAATTCCCTGAGGTATGTAGTGGGGTCAGTGCTATAAGAGCCCAATCGTTTCTCGATTTGCACTACCTCGGTCATTGGGAAGGGAACATGGACACGGACAATTCCTTCCGGACCCGCAACTTCCCGGAGTGGGGTCAGGACTTGGGCGGGAGTAAGTGACAGAGGGTGAGCAGACATTGTGCGAGATCGCGTAAGGGGTGGGGCTGGAGGAGAAGGTGGCAGGAGTGTGTAGAAGTGGGGCTGGAGGGGCCGAGGGAGGCGGAGAGGTTTCAGATTGGTATGGGGGCGGCTCATCCGCGGGATCGAAATCAAGAAAGGAGGGGGATGGTAGGGGAGCAGCCGGTTGGCAGGCTAGGAGGCTATTGTTGGAGCTGCTGTGGGTACAGAGTGAGGGATTCGAACGGAGGAGGGAGAAAGCCTGAACATACGGAATCTCTGCCCATTTTTTTGATCGCTCGCAGAAGTTGAAAAGATCTCTCAGTATAGAGGGATCCAAGGACCCAGAAGCAGGCCATTTGTTTTGGTTATCTAAGGGGTATGTGGGCCAATCTTGGGGTGCAAAACTTGGTAAGTCTTGTTGGTTGTATATCGGGAGTTAGGCCAAGAGTGGCTAGGTTGTTTAAGAGGCACTGTAGAGGAGAGTCGGCTGGGAGGCGTCGGAGTGGGTACAAGAGTGACAAATAGTGAGTGATAGCAAAACCAAAGAAGAGAGCGAGGACAAGAGCAAAGAAGAGAGTGATCGGAGAGTAGTCAGCCAGGAGGATAGGAGTAGGTCAGCCAGGAGGGGTGAAGAAGCAGCAGCAGAAGAAGAAGAAGAAGCCCCCATTTTCCCGTTCCGAACGGGACAGATATATTGTCCTGAGGAGCGTCCTCCTCAAGATATATATATCAGAGAGATCCAAGTCTGTGAGACCCAGTCGTCACTGGAGTCAAACAGAGATGGGTCCAAAGGGACCGAAGAACAATGGGTCACCTTGCGCAAGGATTTTCCGTGTCCCGTCCTGGACAGGAAGGAGAGACCCAAGTCCGGAGGCCAGAGGCCGAAAAAGGGCTTTCTTCAACTACTCCCAGGAAAGGGAGAGGGAGAGAGGGAGAGAGAGAGAGAGAGAGAGAGAGAGAGAGCGCCAACAGTCAGTTCCCACTGTACAAGGCCTGACGGGTTTAGGTGCACTGGGATGAGGAGACCTACCCAGGAAAGGGGAGAGAGAGACAAAAAGAGAAAGCTCCACGAGGTCCACTGTGACCATGAAGGTCTAGGTGGGGTGCGATCCTCCCTGTACAGGCCACCAGCGGGGCTGCCGGACGATCAAACGGTCAGTTCCCACTGTACAAGGCCTGACGGGTTTAGGAGCTCTGGGGCAGGGGGGCTTACCAATCCGATGACCGGTGGTGGATGCGTCGGAGCGGCGATCAAAAACCGGGCGAAGGCTGAGGCAGTTCCGGGTGATTATGCCCTCCGGCTCAGATAGGATCCGAGTCACGGCACCAATGAAGGGCAAAGCATCACACCGGGGACAGCCGTGCAGCCAAAAGATTTATTCAACAGCCTTCGTGGCTGGTAGCGAAAACCGGAGAACAGGTGCTCTGGTCGAAGGTCGACGAGGTGGGAGAGGGGAGTCAGGGAGAAGGGAGTGTGCAAGCTCTGGTGGGAGAAGGGAGTCAGGAAGAGGGGAGTGTGCAAGCTCTGGACAGAAGGTGGGTGCCTGGTCGCACCGGCTCTCTGGAGCTGTCGGCTAAAGCAGCTGCTGTCTGGCTGGAGGCTGGAGCTGTCAGCTGGGAGCGGCCGTCGGGCTGAAAGGTAGTCGGTCTGGAGCTGTCAGCTGGAGCAGCTGCCGCGCTGGAGGCGATGGTCGGCTGGAGGCGATGGGTCTGGAGCTGCTGGCTGGGGCAGCTGCCGTCGAGCTGGAGGTGATGGGTCTGGAGCTGTTGCAGTGGCTTCCTCCTCTCTGCAGCGACGAGCCGATGTCTTCCTCCTCTCAGCAGCGACGAGCCGATGTCTTCCTCCTCTCAGCAGCGACGATCTGATGTTGTGTCCGTGTGTCTCTCTCTGTCTGATTTGAGTCTCTCAGACAGGGCCTTATATAGGGATTTCTGGTGGGGGGTGCACTAGAGCAACCCCAAACACCATTGGCTAGAACAGGGTGCCTTTTAAGCCTATTGGCTCTTGCCTGGGGAAAAGAAACATTCTGCCTGGGGAAGAAACATCCTGCCCGGGGGGAAAAAACATCCTGTCCAGGGAAGAAACATCCTGCCAAGAATGAAACAAGGTTGCTTCTCTCAGGATGTGGAAAACTGTGAGGGCGGGGGAGGGTAAGCTATCTATCAGACACAAAACTTTTATTTAATTTATTTATTTTGATGTAGAGCTGAGGATCAAACCCAGTGCCTCCCTCATACTTGAGAGGCAAGGACTCTGCCACTGAGCCACAATCCCAGCCCCCGCACATGGATATTGTACAGCACATCTTTCAGGTTTGCTGGGCAATATCCTCGATTTCTAAATGCCCTGTATCCATACAGACCTCGGGCCTCCCAAAAATTCGAGTTCCTTTACTTCCCTTACTTCTCCACTATGCACAAGGAGGGACTTCTCTGGCTAGTGCTTCTGGCCTGTCCATTGCAGTGACTGTGCCTCTGGGGATTTCTTCCTTATTTCATTATAGCCAACCTCCCAAGTCCTCAATCTGCTTTGAATGTCCAGTAAGTTCCAGTAAAGTCCCCCTGCTTTTCTTTTATTCAACTACTTGCTGAGAAGCTACCTGTCTGCTCTCTTGGTTTCATTCGAAGGAGCAGCCAGGAAAGTGACCTCCTCTGTTTGAACATTAGAGAAGCACGTGGAGGCAAGCATATAAAGCAGGATTTATTTTAAAAGGGGTAACATAGACTTCTCCCAAAAGGGAGAAGGGGGCCATAGCTGGTATCCTGGTATCCCAAGAAGCAATGCGTTCTGCCTTTTTATACATCCTAGGCTTCCTTTGTTCTCCTGCCCTCTTCCCCTTATCTTTCTCCTTTCTGCATAAGTGACTAGGCCCAGGAATGCTCAGTGGGCTGGCCAAAAGGTGGGAAACAGGTGGGCTAAAGGGGGAAGGGCAGGATGGTACAGCCCAGGACACATTAATTAACAATTTTATAGCTCCCTGTAGGGAAGGGCAATTCCTGGGACAGGTTACCTTAGCAACATGTCGGAGTAGGGGCAGTTTCTTGATAAGGGTGGAGTAAGGGCTCTGAAAGAATTAACATTTCAATCCCTCAGGGGACAGTCTCCAATTTCCCAGGACTCACTTAAAATTGGTCTCCTTGATCCGACCTGACTCAATTTACCTTTCTATGCTGACTGCCTGTCTAATTCTGACTTCATATTCAGCCATCTTGGAAAAAGTCCATCTCATGTGTTTTGTGCAATGGCCTCCTCTGAGTCTTCTCTGACTGACACACCTGAACCTAACTCTTCTCCCAGTCAGAAAGTGGTTATCTTGATTTATGGCTTTAGATTAGAGGAAGTCATGACACAGAGAGAAGCAGGATGAAGTCTAGTTTTGCCACTCAATTTAAGGCAAGTACTTAAAGTCGCTGAACCTAAGTTTCTTCATTATTAAAGGAGGGATAAACTGGACACAGTGGTACACTCCTGTAATCCCAGCTGCTCAGGAGGCTAAGGCAAGAGGATTGCAAATTCAAGGCTAGCCTCAGCATTAGCAAGACTCTGTCTCAAAATAAAAAATAAAAAGAGCTGGGGATATAGCTCAGTGGTAAAGCACTCTTGAGTTTAATCCTCAGTACCAAAAGTAAATAAATAAATTATTGTTATTATTGTTATTGGTACTGGTTATTGAACCCAGGGGTACTCAACCACTAAGCCAAATCCCAGCTTTTTTTTTTTTTTTTTTTTTTTTTGTATTTTATTTAGAGACAGGGTCTCACTGAGTTGCTTAGGGCCTCACTAAGTTTCGAGGCTGGCTTGGAATTTGTGATCCTCCTGCCTCAGCCTCCCCAGCCACTGGGATTACAGGCATGTGCCACCGCACCCAGGATAAATAAATTTAAAGAATAAAAATAAAAAGGGTTGGGGATGTGAAACAGTGGAGGAATGCTCTTGGGTTCAATCCCCAATACCACACACACATGAAAAAAGGGAGAGAAAGAGATTTATAAGCTATTTCTTCTTCTTTTTTGTGGTGCCAGGGATTGAACCCAGGGCCTTGTGTATATAAGGCAAGCACTCTACCAACTGAGTTATATCCCCAGCCCTTTCTTTTTCTTTTTTTTTTATATTATTTTTAATTGTAGATGAACACAATACCCTTATTTAATTTATTTATATGTGGTGCTGAGGATCAAACCCAATGCCTCACACATGCTAGGCAAGCTTTCTACCACCGAGTTACAACTCCAGTCTTTTTTCAAAGAGTTTTTGTAGAGGAAAGAGAAAAATGGACACGAAGACCCACAACAGCTATAGCCAGGAGCAGTAGCGTGGGAGGAATCTGAACAGGTAGAAATGTCAGTGGTGTGTACCAAGTAAGATGCAGCTTCCTTTACTGCAAAAGAAGAACATCAGGACAGTTAGAGCTGCAGGAACAGGAAGGCTCACTAACTCTGCAACAGGACAAAAGGAAGGTCCAAATTAGAAGATTTATGATAAAAGTATGGCTGAAAGAAAAGTTTGGCAGGCACTGGAATAAATGATTGAAACAGCACACACCTGTAATCCCAGTAGCTCCAGAGGCTGAGGCAGGAAGATCACAAGTTCAAAGCCAGCCTCAGCAACTTGGCACAGCCCTAAGCAACTCAGTGAGGCCCTAAATAAAATACAAAATAGAGCTGGGGATGTGGCTCAGTGCTTGAATGTTTGCCTAGCATGCACAAGGCTCTGGGTTCAATCCCCAGTACTGGGAAAAAAAAAAGTCAATATTATAGAGGTTGGGAAGGTGGGGAGTCAGAAATGGATGGAGTGGAAGAAAGGGGAGGCTCCAAGCCTCGGGAATTGATGGCCAAAGGTAAAACAAGCCTGGATAGTAGGAATGCGGGTGCCCTAGAGTGGAGGCACAGATCCTTTTATGGTCTTTCAGAGATGACAAGCAATTCTGGATTTATGGTGCAAGACAAATAAGTGTTGAGTGCCTATTTTATGAGGTGGTTTATGTAAACTCAACTATCTGATATTTAATATGAGGATTTGTGAAAAATAGAAAGTCTGACCCGAATTAAGCAGATTCACAACTATAGAGCAGAGAGGCTCAGATGTAATCCCAGGACAAACTGGCTGCAAACCCCAGACTCTTCCTACCCCAGATTTCTCCCAAAAAGGAGATACTTGAGAACTTTCTCACGCATTCTCATTGTTTTTCTCAGCTCTCAAGTTTGGCATCTTGACAGCAAAATAGATGACAGATCTGGCAGGCCTTGAGTGGTGACAAAACTCTGTTGAGCTCAGTCTGTCTATTCCCTGCTGGCAGCAAGATGACCCTGAGTGAGGGATCTTAGCTGAGTTAGTTTCCACTGCAGAGAAGGCAAGAGCAAAGGGAAGAACAACAGGAAGCACCTGGACTCTCTTGCTACATATTTGAATGTTTCATATGATTGACATGGTTGGTAAGTGATTCATTCAGCAGAGGGAGGACTTTGGAGATGGTCAGATCTGGGTTTAGTGTCTATTTCAGCACTTGCTAGTTGTGTAACTTTGGGTCATTCACCAACTTTTTTAGTTTGCCCAAGATTATAGATGGTTTGGTGCTAAAACTAGAATAGTCCTAGGCAAGATGGGATAGTTGGTTAACCCAGACAGACCACATAATCCCTCTAAGCATCAGTAATTTAAATATAAAGTATGGCTGTCTACTTACTGCTTACTTGCATTTAATTTGGGCCTGCTCTCAGTACTTCTTCATACCTGGAACATAAGGGCTGGAGCAGCATTGAATTCTGTCTGAAAAAAAGCATTTCAGGGTTGGCCACATGCTACTTTGTCTGCTGAAACTAAATTTCTGAAGTGAAAAGCAACATTTTTTTTTTTTTTCCTGGCACCAGGGATTGAACCCAGGGGTGCTTAACTAGCCACATCCCCAGCCCCTTTTTTCCTTTCAAAACAGGATCTCACCAAGTTGCTTAGGGCCTCAATAAGTTGCTGAAGCTGGCTTTGAACTTGAGATCCACTTGCCTGCTGGGATTACAGGTGGATACCACAAAGCAACTTTTCAACAACATTCTGTTTGGAGACCTTGGGTTTTGCTCGTATTGTGATTTGAACCACAAATCATGATTCTATCCCTTTGAATCTGTCCCCTACTGTGCTTGACTTTTGCTTTTTGTCACTAAGTGAACTTAGCAAGGCTCAAGCACATAACACTCAGTAAGGAATGTGAGATGGAGGTTGAGTATGCAGGATAGAGGGGGCTTGAAAGATAAGATAGGACTCTGGTCACAGTAACATTGCACAAAAAGAGGTGTTTGGGTTTCAGCCAAAAAGGTGGCATTAAGTGTGATAGGCAGAGAGCCAAGACAAAGTCTCACTGAAGGATTGTTCTCCCCGCCCCACCCTGTGCCCGCTGTCAGTTCTCATCTCACATGAGACTGGTGGCCTCCACATTATGTTTAGTAGTAGTCATCAGGTTTCTGGTGTTCTCTTCAAAAACGTGGAGGAGGATGGGTGGAAGCTGTCATTGCTGTAGGAGGGTGCATTCTGAGTAGAAAATAAGAAGTGGATAAACTTAGCCATTGTAAATTTGGCCATCCACAGTTCCTCAAAAGATAAATATAGAGTTACCATGTATGTGACTCACAAATTCTACACTTAGGTATATGCCCAAGACAAATTGAAAACATATGTCCACACAAACACTAGCCCATGAATTTTCATAGCAGTATGATGTATGATGGCCAAAAAGCAGAAACAACTCCCATGTCCATCAAAGGATAAATGGATAAACAAAATGTAGTATATCATACACTAGAATACTATGCAGCTATAAAAAGAAATGAAAATGGGGAAAGAAGGAATGAAGCACTAGTATATACTACAGCATAAAAGAACCTTAAAAACCTTATGTTTGGACTGGGGTTGTGGCTCAGTGGTAGAGTGCTTGCCTGGCACATGTGAGGCACTGGGTTTGATCCTCAGTACCCCATAAAATAAGGATATTGGATTCATCTACAACTAAAAAACTATTTAAAAAAAAAAAAACTTTATGTTAAGCCGGGCGTGGTGGCTCACGCCTGTAATCCCAGCACTTTGGGAGGCTGAGGCAGGAGGATCGCGGGTTCAAAGCCAGCCTCTGCAATGGCGAGGCACTTAGCAACTCAGTGAGACCCTGTCTCTAATAAAATACAAAAAAGGGCTGGGGATGTGGCCCAGTGGTTGAGTGCCCCTGAGTTTCAATTCCCGGTACCACAAAAAAAAAAAAAAAAAAAAAAAAAAAAACTTTATGTTAGCCGGGTGCAGTGGCACACGCCTGTAATCCCAGCACTTGGGAGGCTGAGGCAGGAGGATCAAGAGTTCAAAGCCAGCCTCAGCAGTGGCGAGGCACTTAGCAACTCAGTGAGACCCTGTCTCTAATAAAATACAAAAAAGGGCTGGGGGTGTGGCCTAGTGGTCGAGTGCCCCTGAGTTCAATCCAGGGTACAAAAAAAAAAAAAAAAAAAAAAAACCTTTTATGTTACATGAAAGAGATCAGTCACAAAGATTACATGTTGTATGATATCATTTATACGAAATGTCCAGAAGAGGTAAATCCATAGACAGAAGGTAGATGAGCGATGGCTGGGGACTGGGACTAGAAGAGAATGGAAGGTGACTGCTAATGGGCTTGAAGTTTCTTTTGGGGGTGATGGAAATGTCCTGAAATTAGATTGTGGTAATGGTCACACAATCTCTTGAATATGCTAAAGCCCATTGGACTGTATACTTTTTTAAAATATTTATTTATTTGCTTCAGCTGTACACAATGGTTTTATTTGTATGTGGTGCTGAGGATCGAACCCGGGTCGCACACGTGCCAGGCGAGCGCTCCACCACTGAGCCACAACCCCAGCCCCTGGACGGTATACTTTTATAAAAATATATTTTTAGTTGTCAATGGACTTTATTTATTTATAGGCAGTGCTGAGAATCGAACCCAGTGCCTCACACATGCTAGTCAAGCACTCTGCCACTGAGCCACAACCTCAGCCGGAATTGTATACTTTTGAAGGGTGAATTTTATGGTGAATTATTGCCCAAGAGAAACAATGACAAAAAACAAATTTGACCACCCCAGTCCTGCTGCATATAGAAGGTACAGCAGTGGAGTAATATCTTCAGGATCCGCTTGATATCTGCTTGGCATCAGAATAAACAGAATTCAGATGAATGAATCCTCAGGAGTCAGGTTCCGTAGGTTTCCCCGTTGGCTCTCAGGTGACTGTTGTCCATGGAGAGAGTAAAACTTCCTGAAAAATGGTGGCAGTGATGACCAGGTAGATTGTCGATATGGTTTGGATCCGAAATGTCTCCTAAAAGCTTCTGTGTTGAAAGTATGGTCGCCTGAACAGCAAGATTCAGAGGTGAGGCATTTTGGTAATGTTTGGATCATGAGGGCTCTGACTTCATTGGTGGATTAATCCATTGATATTTGAATGGATTACTAAGGGGCGGGAACCTCCTTGGAAGAAGCAGGTCACTGAGGCTGTGCCCCAGCCTCTTCCCTCTTTCCTGGTTGCCATGAGCTGAGCAGCTTTCCTCTGCTAGGTCATGCCCTTCTGTCATAATGCCTCTGCCTTGGAGTCAACAACCATGGACTGAATGAATCCTCTGAAACCACAAGCCGAAATAAATCTTTCTTCCTGTAAGTTGTTCTTATCAGATGTTTTGATAACAGCGATGAAAAGCTGACTAACAGTTGTAAAGGGTATGAAACCTGGAGTTTTCTTGAGAGCATCTATCTCCACCAAAATCAAGCTAAGAGCCTGAGTATGGTCAGGCCCATTGTGCATAGGAGTCTGGGAAGGATGCAGTAGTCCCTTGGGCCTTTTTGCTCCTAGGAACACCTCATGGACAGCACTGCAGCATGGGGTTGAGCTAGATGCTGGCCACTGGAAGTTTCAATCTGGAGCAGCCTGTTGCCACCTGCGGCTGCCGCTTGCAGCAACGACGCCGTGGGAGAAAATTCGGAGGCAGGATGGAAATGAAAAAGTTCTTTTATTCTTCTCTCTCCGGCTCCAACAACCTCTCCAACTCCAACCACCAACTAACTAACCCTCACCCAGTTAAATACTTTTTGCCTTAACAAGGACACGTGCTAACAGCTCGAGCTTACAGGTGCATCACGCAGTGTTCACGGGCATAAAAAGATTCTTAGACAAATGCATGAATATCAGGTGAAAATACTTGAACACCTTAATGGCTCTCAGCTAGCCGCCATCTTAGCTATCTCCTCAATTAGGGCTCTTACAGCAGCCCTCAGTGACTTTCCAAGTGGCACAATGGCAGAGAATGTGGCCATGTGGGTAGGGTGTGCCTACATGTACTCAGCTCAATTGATTGCTTCTTTCTTGGGGTGCAGAATTTCTCAGGTCCTGTTGTCTCCTGATAGGGTTCATGAGCTTCAGTTTTCAGCTTACATCTGCAGAGGACTGTGAAGGTATGAGGTGGCCAGACTGGGAAGGCAGGATCCAAGCCAAAGCGAGGGAGGTTACTAGGGTCAGTCAGCCAGCCCTGCAGGCTGAATGCAAGCAAAACCTCATGGGGGTCCCAACCCCCCAAATCTCTGTTCCTCTGAAGACTACATCACTGGACCTGTGATCATCTGGACCTTCTGATTAGAGAGGACAGAGACCAGAATTGAGATCCCCAAGTTTGCAAAACACCTGTTCCCTCAGAGAGGCTGCTCTGCTGGAAAAGCCTGCTTCCTCCTTCCTCTGTCTGTTCACATCAGATAGATTTGTCAAGGGAGCTTTCCTAAAAATTCTACATACACCGAAATGGCAAATAGTTAAGATATGTTGAGACCAGTAGAAGCTTGGGCTGTATTTTTTAAAAATATTTTTAAAAAATATTTATTTATTTGTTTTAGTTGTACACAGTGCCTTTGTTTTCACGTGGTGCTGAGGATCGAACCCGGGCTGCACACGTGCTAGGCGAGCACTCTACCTCTGAGCCAAAACCCCAGCCCCTGGGCTGTATTTGTTTCTAGGGCTCAATATACTGGATTATGATTGCTTGGTTCCTTGTCTGTCTCCCCCAACCAAACTCCACAGAGCCATCTCTGACTGTTCACTGTTCACTGTTGAATCCTACTATCTAGCATCTATATTCTTGGCACACAGACGCTCAATAAATATTCCTTACATATATATATATATATATATATATATATATATATATATTCCTTACATATATATATATATGTTTGGGGGGGTTACTGGGATTGAACTCAGGAGTTATTTACCCCTGAGCTACATCCCCAACTCTTTTTATTTTTTGGGATAGGGTTGCACTAAGTTGCTTAGGGCCTTACTAAGTTGTTGAGGCTGACCTTGAACTTGCAGACCTCCTCTTGAGTTGCTGGGATTACAGGCCTGTGCCACTGCACGCACCTTAGACTTATAATTTGATTTGTAAGTAAAATGTTTTCAGCTCAATTTAGGATTGACAGTGTATGTTTTTCCCCAGCAAGTAAGGCATCCTTAAGGCAGGGATATATATCTGAAAGTAGCCAGGCTTTTTTCCAGAGCATAACCGCAGCTCCATTCAGCTGGCATCATCAGGGACTCTTTTTTTTTAGTTGTAGGTGGACACAATGCCTTTATTTTATTTATATGGTGCTGAGGATCGAACCCAGGGCTTCACACATGCGAGATGAGCACTCTACCGCTAAGCCATAGCCCCAGCCCCTAATCAGGGATTCTGACCCCCAGGCACACGCAAGCACAAGCATATGCACACACAGAGATGGGAGCACACTCATCTGCACACATGCCCCAACCCACATTGGCTCCTCTTCCTGAAAATTAGGTATCAAGCCTCACTTCCAGCATGATGTATCTGCTAGTGAACTTGGCATTGCTGCCTTTTTTGGAAAACTAGGCCAATTCATCCTGGGTGGTTCTTGATGATTTTTCTTGGAATCAAGCCCAGAGTGGAGTCATTCCTTAGGAGATCCTGGGTGAATAGTCAAACTTATTCCTGGAAGCCTTCCCTGCCATAGCCTTTCTGCCCATCACAGAGAGAACTTTGTATCTTCTTCATCTTTAGAGGAGTCATGGAAAACTTCTAAAGGCATGATGTTTTAGATGAGTCTTTTTTTTTTTTTTTTTTTTTTTTTTTTTTTTTTTTTTTTTTTTGCTATTGGAGATTGAACCCAGGGCACTTTACCACTGAACTACATCCCCAGTTCCTTCTTATTTTGAAACAGGGTCCTGCTAAGTTACTGGGGTCCTCATTAAGTTGCTGAAACTGGCGTCAGACTTACAATCCTCCTACCTCAGCCTCAGCCTCCTGAGTCTCAGATTATAGGTGTGTGCCGCCACACCTGACTAGATAGTGAGATTCTACCCAAACTCACTGCCTGATAGAACTTTCTGTAATGATGGAAACATTCTGTACCTATGCTGTCCAGGATGGTGGCCACTGGCTGCATGTACCTGTTAAACACTTGAAATGTAACCAGTGAAGCTGGGCATGGTGGCACACACCTGTAATTCCAGTGACTTGGGAGGCTGAGGCAAGAGGATAGCAAGTCTGAGGCCAGCTTCAGCAACTAAGTGAAACCCTGTCTCAGAATAAAAAATAAAAAGGACTGGAGATGTAAAGTGGTAAAGTGCCCTTGAGTTCAATACCCAGTACCAAAAAAAAAAAAAATACACACATGCACATATATACACGTACACATACACATGTATGTGTATATATATGTGTGTGTGTGTGTGTGTGTGAGACCAGGGAACTCAATTTTTATTTTATTTTATTTTAATTAATTTTAATTTAAAGAACCACATGTGTCTAATGGCCCCTGTATTGGACTGAGCAGATGTAGTAGACCTCAACTATGGAGAGGGTGTTTCTGAGTCTCCTGTAGAATTTCTGAACCAACTCCACTCTTGTTGCTGTTCTACTTCTGCCCACCCTACCCAATTCAGACCCTAAGGTCGTGTAAGAATCTGGCAAGACAGGGTGGGGGGAGATTGGAATTAAGTGTGAACCCTTGAGAAGATCTCACAGGGGATTCTTAACTACTGCCCTTAACCTACCTAGTGAGAACTCTTGAAGTCAAGTGTGCCAGTTATCTATCTTCTATGTCACAATCACCCCAAAACTTAACTCCCTAAGACAGCAATATTTCTTTTCCTCAATTTGTGTTTTGGGCAGGGCTCCAGGCAGATAGCTCATCTCTGCTCTGCTTGATATCAGCTGAGGTGGCTCAAATCCTGGGGCTGGAGTCATCTGAAGACTTGCCCATTTATGTAAATGTTTGGTAGTGGATGTTGGCTATTGATTGGGACCCTAGCTGGGACTTTAGCCAAGGCACCTACATGTGTTTTGGGCTTCCTCACAACATGCGGCTGAGTTCCAAGGGTTAGTGGAGTGGGAGTACCAGGTGGCAGCTCTATCCTTGTTTGTTTGTTTTTTTTTTTTTAATGACTCAGATGTCATGCTGTGTCACTTCTGCTGCATCCTATCTGTTAGATATCAGCATGAAGGCTCTCTGTTTCCTTATTGCCATATCCTGAGCTGATTTCCTCCTTCACACCTTCCGTCATGATCTGCCTCACTTCCAGCCCAGAGCAATGAAGTTGGCCGACAATGGACTATGAGAAGCAAATAAAAATTTCCTCCTCTGAAAAAGAGAGAAGGGGGCCGGGGGGAATCAGCCACTAAGACCAGCCCATATTCGAGAAGAGAGAACTTTAAAACTCAACTTTTTTTTTTTTTTTTTTTTTGAGATGGAATCTGGCCCCAAACTCCTGGCCCAAAAGATCCTCCTGCCTCAGCCTCCTGAACAGCTGGGACTATAGGTGTGTGCCACCATGCATAACTTCAGCCTTTGTTGATAGGAGTGTTAGAGAATTTGTTGTGGTACACATCAATGATTCCAGTAACTCAAGATGCTGAGGCATGAGGAGCTCAAGTTAGAGGCCAGCCTGGGCAACTTGGCGAGAACTTGTCTCAAAAAATAAAAAGGACTGGAGATGGAGCTCAGTGATGCCACCCCTGGGTTCAATGCCTGGTACTGGGGTTGAGGGATGGGAGAAAAGAATTTGCAGACCACATTTTAAAACCTCCAAGTAGACCTGGGGGTGAAGAGCACCAAGCACAGAACTCTAAAGAGCTTCACTGTTTTAGGGGACAATGAGCCTCTTCCTACTTAAACCTTCAGTAAGTCAGTAAAGGCAAGCACATAGCAGTTCACAAACCAGCTCCCCAGTCAATTGAGAAAGTTTTCTTATGTTCCTTCCTGAACACCTGGCCCCAGGAGCAGCCACTTGTCCAGAAGTACCCCCAAGTGCCTGTTTTCTAGGCCTCTGATGCAGACACTTCTCTATTACACATATTCCTTGAGTAACATCCTGATTCCTTTTATCAGAAGTTCTTGCATAGTAGAGTGGGAGGAGTCTGAGGCCAGGACACCTGGATTCAGATTCTTCATCCTGCACAAACCTGTAAAAAAGAAAGGGTTATTGGGAGAGGGTAGACTGTAGGGAATAATTTTATTCTTCGTGTTTTAATTTTCTATAATATTTTCTATAATATTAGTTTAGACGGGCACTGTGGCACAAGACTATAATCGCAGTGACTCAATAGTTTGCAAGTTTGAATCCAGCCTTAGCAATTTAATGAGGCTCTAAGAAACTTAGCAAGATCCTGTCTCAAAATAAAAAAATAAATAAATAAAAGAGCTGGGGATGTAGCTCAGTGGTAAAGTCCCCTGGGTTCAATCCCTAAATAAATGAATTGATTAAATAAAATATACATATATACACATATATATTAATATAAAATATAAGTTTAAACATATTGTGGTAAAGTAAATATAGCATAAAACTTACCACTTTAAAATAATTTTTTTGAGCCAGGCATGGTGGCGCATACCTGTAATCCCAGCACTTGGGAGGCTGAGGCAGGAGGATCATGAGTTCAAAGCCAGCCTCAGCAATGGCAAGGCACTTAGCAACTCAGTGAGACCCTGTCTCTAATAAAATACAAAAAAGGGCTGGGGATGTGGCCCAGTGGTCAAGTGCCCCTGAGTTCAATCCCCAGTACCAAAAAATAATAATAATAATTTTTTTGCAGTGCTGGGGATGAATCCCATGATCTTGCACATGCTAGGCAAGCCTCTATCACTGAGTCACACCCACAGCCCCATTTTAACCCTTAAGTGTACAGTTTAGTGGAATTAAGTACATCGACAGTGTGATACAACTATCAACACTATCCATCTCCAGAACTCTTTCATCTTTTTAAAAAATATTTTTATTTATTTATTTTTCATGTGATGCTGAGGATCAAACCCAGTGCCTCACAAGTGCTAGGCAAGTTCTCTACCACTGAGCTATAACCACAGCCCCCTTTTCATCTTTCCAAACTGAAAGTCTGTACCTATTAAACACTAACTCCCCACAAGCATCCTACTTTCTGATTTTTGACCATTCTAGGCAAAATGGAATTGTACAGTATATGTCCTTTTGTAACCAGTTTATTTTTACTTAGGATAACATTTTCAAGGTTCATCCATGTTGTAGCATGTGTTAGAATTCCTTTTAGAAGCTGAATAATATTCCATTGTATATATAGACCATGTTTTGTATAGACCATTCAACAACCAATGAACATTTGAGGTTGCTTCCCCTTTAAAGCTATTGTGACTAATGCTGCTATGAGTGTGAGTATAGAAATAACTGTTCAAGTCTCTGCTCTCAGTTCATTTGGGGATATATGTAGAGGTGGAACTGCTGAATGAAAGAATTCTGTTTTTCACTTTTGAGGAATCAGTTAAAATTTCTTAAGCTTTATTTGGAGGGAAGCATAGTGGGGGTTGAAACCGGAGGTGCTTTACCACTGAGCTACATCCCTAGTTCTTTTTAAAAATTATTTTCTAGGGCTGGGGTTGTGGCTCAGTGGTAGAGCGCTTGCCTAGCACGTGCACGGCCCAGGTTCAATTCTCAGCACCACATAAACATAAATGCATTGCATTGTGTACAACTAAAGCAAATAAATAAATATTTTAAAAAAATTATTTTCTATATTGATACAGGATATCACTAAGTTGCTGAGGGTTTTGCCAAGTTGCTGACACTGGTCTCCAATTCATGATCCCCCTGCCGCCATCTCCCTAGTCACTGGGCTTACAGGTATGCACCACCACACCCAGCTAAGTTTTTATTATTTTATTTTATTTTTTGGTACCAGGGATTGAACTCAGGGGCACTCAACCACTCGGCCACATCCCCAGTCCTTTTTTATATTTATTAGAGACAGGGTCTCACTGAGTTGCTAAGTGCCTCGCCATTGCTAAGGCTGGCTTTGAACTCGCGATCCTCCTGCCTCAGCCTCCCAAGTGCTGGGATTACAGGCGTGCGCCACCATGCCCAGCTCAGTTTTTATTTTTTTAAACAATAAAAAATAAAAATCAGAACAGCTGCCAGGCACAGTGATGCCTACCTATAATCCCAATGACTCAGGAGGCTGAGACAGGAAGTCACAAGTTCAAGGCCAGCCTCAGCAATTTAGCAAGACCCTGTCTCAAAATGAAAAATAAAATATGTTGGCAATGTATCTCAGTGGTAAAATACCTCTGGGTTCAATCCCTAATAACAGGGAAAAAAAGAGAATCAAAACAGCCAGTTTGATAATAGCAGAAAAATCCTGTCATGTCTAATCATCCTGATTTTTAATGTTTACTTGTCTAAAGGCGTGTCTTTTTTTTTTCCCCCTTCTCTGTACTGGGGATCAAATCTAGGGCCTCATGCATGCTAAGCACTCTACCACTGAGCTACTTCCCCAGCCCTTGTCTTTTTTGCTATTGTTGTTGTTAGAAAGATTAATTAAGGGCTGGGGTTGTGGCTCAGCGGTAGAGTGCTTGCCTAGCACGTCCGTGGCCCTGGGTTCAGTCCTCAGCACCACATAAAAATAAATAAATAAAACAAAGGTATTGTGTCTAACTACAACTAAAAAAATAAATATTTTTTAAAAAGAAAGATTAATTTAATTAAAAGAAAACACACTTAATTTTTGTATTTTCTTTATTTGCTTATTTAGATTTTAAAAAATAAAACATCTTTTGCTTGTAATAAAATATAAAACTTAACCATCTTAACTATTTCAAGTGTACAGGTCAGTGGTGTTAAATTCAGGTTTTATTTTAAGGCTGGTAATCTCATCAAAGTCTAATCCCATCAGGTTTCTGCAGGTGTCCTAAGGCTCAGAGTCCTGGGATTCTCCACTACCACTCACTCCCCCCACACAGTGCCCTGTTCTCTCTTCCTGTCCCCTTTCTCAAAGCCACCAGCAGAACTGTCTTGAACCAGGCTGCCCTCGCACCATCTTTGTAAGGACACTAACCTGTCAGCTTGTTTTTGTAGCCTTTCACATCAATTGGTTGTTACTTTGCAAAACAAAATATGGGTGCCCAATGACTCGTTTTGTGTGCAAGAAGCTTGTCAGACCAGGTATTTATAACTATGCTCCTCCTCCATCTCACCAGCCCTACCACCCCCACCCCACACACCCACACAAAAGCATGTGGCTTGTGTGACTTTGGGTATATCACCTCCCTTTTTTAGGCCTTTTGTCATCTGTTGATGAGTGACTCAGAAATCTCTGGAAGATTCCTAGACTCCAGACTTATATTCCATCAGACTGTGCTCCAGCCTTCTCTGACCATTAGCATCAGGAGAAAGGAGCAGAGATGGCAGAAGGTTGGGGCCCTAGATACAGCCCTAAGCCTTTATACTCTGAATCTTTCCCAGAGGCCTGACATTGTTACTACTCAAGCCCCACATCACAGATACTTTCCAACCAAAACTGAGGTTAAATGGTCTGAAAACAAGGAGAGTTATGTTAATTAAAAGTGGGATGGCAGATGGGTCAGGCAGGCATGAGGGATGTAGGGGGCTGAATGGCAGGAGCAGTTTTGTAGAGGCCAGTGGGCAGGACAGGGCAGGACAAGGATGGGGCAGCCTCCCCGGGGCCAATAGAGGCATGCTGCTCTGGGAATAGAATGGCCAGAATCTCTACATCCTATTTCTTGGCCTCTGGGTGAACATTCTGGGTTCTGGGGGCTGGCCCTGGGGTGAGACTGAGTTCAACAGAGCCACTGCCCATTCTGGCCCCACCTTACCAGGAAACGTGTTCTTGCCACAGTGACCACATCCCCTCAGGTTGCCTTGGAAACACTCCGCGGGGGCTGGAGGAGTTGGGGCACAGTTGCCCAGCAACAGGTGGTGGCCTCCCTTCCGCCCTCCTCTGAAGCCAGCCCTCTCTGTGCCTCCAGGCCTTTCAACAACCTCTCGGCACCAACCCGGGACATGCAAAGGGAAGAGCGGTTCTGAAGAGAGGAAGAGGAGCCCAGGGCTGACCTGAGGTGAGGTGAGGGGTGCAGGAGGCCCCCGCAGAGGGAGGATCTGGGGTTGAGAGAGAAGTAGGCAGAAACAAACAAGGGAGATAGGGACAGGCCCGAGAGCGCAGCTGGAGAGGCTGGGACAGGTGCAGAGGTGGCACCTGAGACCTGGCACAGCAGCAAATACGGTGGAGCCCAAGACAAGACCACCTCCAAGTGGGGAGGTAACACAGTAAGGGAGCATTGAGGTGGCAGTAGCGACAGCCAGAGAGGGGGTGCCCATGCAGGGGAGGGTGCCAGGAGGGAGGTTCTCTCATTTCCTCTCCTGCTACTTCCTCTCTAGGCCAGAGGACCGGAGGGGGCCTAGACTGAGGGAAAGAAGCCCTTGTGGCCCTGAGGCTTTTGTCTGGGAAGAAAATGGGGCTTCCAGAAAGGGGCTGGAGGGCCTGCAGGAGGAGGTCCGCCTGTCCTCTGGCCCCACCTGGCTTGCTCTTGTCTTCTCTGGGTCCCCTTTGTTTCTCTGTCTTACGAACTGGATCCTGAGTCCCCTCTGCCCTGTCTCTTGTTTCCTGGACACTGTGCCCCTCTCCCCGTAACCGACTCGGCCTTATTTGCTCCCTCTTCTCACCTCTGGGTCTCCCAGATGCCTTCACCTCGTGAGCAGCCATCTGGGCACATGGAGATGTCCCCCGCGTCCGAGACAGCCTTGTGGACTCTGCTGCCCTGTGGCCCCTGCGTCCCCATCATGCTGGCCCTGGCCTCCCTTGCCGCCTTCTTCATCCTAACTACAGCCGTGTTGGCCGAACGTCTGTTCCGCCGCTCTCTCCGCACAGACTCTGGGAACCACCACGCACCCACGCTGGTCTGGCGCCCCGGGGGGAGCTGTGGATTGAACCCACAGGCACTGCCCGAGAGCGCTCTGAGGACTGGTATGGCTCAGCAGTGCCCCTGCTGACAGGCAGGGCCCCAGACCCTCCCACGCCTGGGGGCACTTTGGAGGCCCGAGCAAGCGCCCCACTTGCCCCTTTAGCCTCACACTCTGCTCCCAATTCCCTGGTCCTCCAGACCCCACCTGAGGTCCCAGCACAAAGCACCTTCTGGGGACCCCAGTCCCAGGAAGAGAGGCCCCATGCCACAGGCCTGGTGAGTTGGGCTGAGCCTGAGCTGAGGTCAGAGGTTAGCATGCAATTTGGGAGTCCTAAGGCCTGGAGGCAGAGGCCAGGGAGCCCTGAGCCTGACTGGGGACTCCAGCCTCGGGTCACCCTGGAGCAGATTTCAGCATTCTGGAGGCGGGAAGGTCGGACCAGTGTGGGGTTCTGAATCCCCAAAGCCTGTGGGACTGGCCTCCTGGAGACCCCTACAGAAGGCCCCACATCCAAGGGACCATGAGACCCCACGCTTCAGCTTCAGGGCTGGTCCTGAGGCTGCCTCAGGGAAGATACTCCTCTCAGGCCTTCTATGTCATTGTTTCAATTCTGTGCCTTGAATGGTGGGCAGCCTGAGTGTGGACAGAGTCTGTGCTACAGGGAACCCCAGCAGTGCCTCTGCTTAATACTCTGAGCTGTGGCTCAGAGACCCGGAAGTGCTGCTGACAGAAAGCTCCAAGACTGCATTCCAGAGTAAGAACTCAAGGTAACAGACAGGAAATAGTGTCAACCCAGCCACTTCCACCTTCCAACAGTGTGTGCCTAAGATGCCCTATGAAAGCAAAGGGGTCCATGGATGGTGACTTGTGGCCTGGATGTGAGATGTCAAGTGACAGTTGTGTTGGCAACAGATGACAGGAATCCAGCCTCCTGGAGCCAGAAATCTTATCCCTCCCGAGCCACTCTGTCCCCACACTGCTATGAGGTCCTCAGGAAAACACGGAAGACAAGATCAAGCAAAAGAGCCTTTTATTAAATATGGACTATGACTTTGACTCCCAAATGGCAACAAGGAACTTGCTGAGCCAAGCTGGAGGCCCTTCTCATGCCTGGAGTTGGGACTTAAAGTCAAAACAGGCTCCTCTACCGATCTGCCTATGGCTGACGCATCTCAGCCCTCTGATCTTACTACTCCAGGGTGAGGAAAACCTGGGCCAAGAAGAACCCAATTTGGTCCAACTTGGAAAGGAGACTTTCCAAAATGCAACCTCTGGCCATCTTCCCTCTCAGCTTTCTTCATAGTCCAGAGAGTCAGATTTGCCTCAAGACAGGCTTACATATAGTGATTGACCCTATAGAAATGGTGCCCCAAATGCCTGTGGGCCTACTAACTGACCTCCCCACTAGGAGAGGAACTACGGGTGGTGAGTTTTTATTCCCTGTTTTTCTTAATTTCTCAAATTTCTGTCAGGATTATTAGGATTTTTGCTACATTAGCTTATCACCTGCATTATCATTGACTTTAAGTTGGCTCTTAATAAATTTTCTTTTAAAGGAATATTTTTTGTATCACTTCTATAAATGGAAAACCAGTATCACTTGACATAAATGGAAGGTCAAACATGAAAATAAATACAATGTAAATGAAGTTATTAAGTTCTAAGTAGACATTGTTTCCTGCTGGAGGCAGGAAGAGCATACTAAGGGATCAACAAGTTGAAAAAGTGTCAGATACTAGCACCAAACAGACCTTCTCCTGGAGTGCCGAGGAGGATGGAGTTGACAGTGATCCTCCGTTGTTGTTATTTATTTATTTATGGTGGTACTGGGAATGTGCTGGGTACTGAACTACATCCCCATCCCTTTTTATTTTTAATTTTGAGACAAAGTCTTGCTAAGTTGCTGAGGCTGGCCTCAAACTTGTGATCCTCCTGCCTCAGCCTCTCAAGTAACTGGGATCACAGGCTGGTGCAGTCATGCAGGGAAACCTGTATTGTGGCTGGGAGCCTCTGGTGCACCCACACCAAGGGAATCACTCTGCATTTCCTGCTCAGGGTGCTGAGAAGCACTTGAAACCTCCCCTCTAGTCCCTTGCATGCTAGAAGTTGAAGCAGCAGTAAAGCAACAAGAAGCCCCCAGGCAGAGAGACCAAGAACCCTGTGCAGTCTCTGCCCCCAGGTGTCCTCATCCACCTGCATCTTGAACACCTTCTTCTGAGCCAAGTGAGGGAGGAATCAGACCTGTCCCTTCCCTCAAGGAGCTCATAGTATCAGATTGGGGGATGAAGGTAGGGGTGAGATGGGACACAGACTCGAAACTGATACAATGTAGAAATCAGGTCAAAATTGACACAAGGGCCAGGAGTGGTGGTGCACACCTGTAATACCAGCAACTCAGGAAGCTGAGGCAGAAGGATCACAAGTTCAAAGCCAGCCTTGGCAACTTAGCAAGACCCTGTCTGGAAATTAAAAAATGAAAAGGGTTGGGGATGTAGCTCAATGGTTAGGCATCCCTGAGTTAAATTCCCAGTACAAAAAGAAGAAGAAGGAGGAGGAGGAAGAGGAGGAGGAGGAAGAGAAGGAGGAAGAGGAGGAGAAGGAGGAGGAGGAGGAGGAGGAGAAAAAAGAAAGAAAAGAAAAAAACTGATACAAGATAGAAATCTCTGTCACAAGTTGGGTAACTATATCACTTGTCATAGTCATCATCAGCTGACAAGATGGGTTGTGGGGACTCTGCCCACTAGGAGTGAACTGTCCACCAGGGGAGGGGAAAAAAAAGACAGATATGGGAGGTTCAAACTTAGGTGCTCCCATGTCAGTGCTCAGGAGAGGCAGCATGGTCTAGACAGAAAACCAGGGTAAGGTGTCTGGCTTTCATTCTGGCTTTATCACCCATCACTTTAGAGACTTCAGAAAAGTGATTTTTTTTTTTAATTTTAGGGCCTCATATTCTTTCTCTGTACAACAAGAGACAGGCAATGGAACAAGATGCTCCATTGCACATTTTCTAGCTGTGACATTGGAGGATGCTAAAAAGATGGGTGAGTGAATGGATGAGTGGATGGAGGGTGGATGGAGGGAGAATGGATAGCTGGATGAGTGGAGGTGTGGATGGTAGACAGATAAGTGCACAGTTATCAAACTACATGCACAGTTGCACATGATCTTCCTGAGGCAGAGACCAACTTGCTATCTCCAGAATCATCTTCCCATTCCCAGACCCAGAGCATGGGGTTCCAGAACATAATAGAAATCTCAATTGAAGGGGGAATGAGTAAGTGGATGGATTAATAGGTGTATTTTTTTTTTTTACCTTTTCCCCTTTCTCTTTGTTTTAAACCTCTCTAATTTTAACAGCATATTTAACAGCATCTTTATCACATTGCTTCATTCTTTTACATCTTTAGACATTTAAATCATACTTACTGTATAGTCCTTTACCCAATAACTCTAATGTCTGGGGTTCTAGGGCAAAGCAAATCCTGTTGGGTGTTGTGTCTGCTTAGTATCATTCACTGCAGATTTTTGTCTTACATTTTGTAATTTGGGGCTGTAATCTCAGCTTTATCAGAGTTTTATCAGTAGGAATTGACATGACCAGGTTTGAGGATGCTATAGATTGGATCTTAAATGTCTCCCAAAGGCCCAGGTTTGGTTTTCCAGGTGGTACTATTGGAAGGTGAAACCTTTAAAAGGTAGGGCCTTGTCTATGACCTGAATGTACCCAATCTTGTCTAAAAGGTAGGACCTAGTGGGAGGCATTGGGGCCATGCCCCTGAGGGAGATTTTGGGACCCTGGCCCATCTAGTCTCTCTCTGCTCCCTGGTTTTTCTTCCACCATGTCCTCCTACCATGAGGTGCTGCCTCACCACAGGTCCAAAGCAAAGGAACCAACCTATCACAGACTGGACCCTCCCAAACTGTCACCAGGTTTGGTGGCTTATGCTTGAAGTCCCAGCTACTTGGGAGGATGAAATGGAAGGATAACTCAAGCCCATGAGTTTAAGACCAGCTTGGGCAACATAGTGAGACCACATCTCAAAAAAATAAATAGGGACTGGGGTTGTGGCTCAGTGGTAGAGCGCTCGTCTAGCACGTGCGCGGCCCGGGTTCGATCCTCAGCACCACGTAAAAACACATTGTGTACAACTAAAAAGCAAATAAATAAATATTTTTAAATAAATAAATAAAATTACAAGCCAAAATATACCTTTTATCTTTATAAGTTGTCTCAGTCATTTTGTTATATTAAAAGAAAGCTGACTAACAGGTGTGTGTGTGTGTGTGCGCGCGCGCGCGGGTGTGTGGACAAGGAGGTGGGGGCAGCCGAGTTAGAGTTCCAACTCCTTGGACTCCATTTGCTATTCTTTTCTTTCTCCCCCACATCTATCTGGTGGTAGTGGGCGTTTATATTTGCGTTTCTTTTCATTCATTTCCAAATCTTTTAAAATTTTTAGGGTTAGGGGGTAGTGGGAAAAGCAGGAAAGGGGAAAGGAGGAGAGTAGTAGCAGAAGAGCAGGAGGAGGACATGGAGATGAAGAAGAGGATTAACATGGAGTTAAGGAACAGAGCCCGGAGGAGGTGACAGAGTTAGTTCTTGATAATTGCCTGTGTGTCAATGGAGAAATTGAAGGCCTGAATGACACTTTTAAAGAATTAGAGTTTCTGAGTATGGCTAATGTGGAATTAAGTTCATTGGCCCAACTTCCCAGCTTAAACAAACTTCGAAAGTTGGAACTTAGTGACAATATAATTTCTGGAGGCTTGGAAGTCCTGGCAGAAAAATGTCCAAATCTTACCTACCTCAATCTGAGTGGAAACAAAATCAAAGATCTCAGTACAGTAGAAGCTCTGCAGAATCTTAAAAATTTGAAAAGTCTTGACTTGTTTAACTGTGAGATCACAAATCTGGAAGATTACAGAGAAAGTATTTTTGAATTGCTGCAACAAACCACATACTTAGATGGATTTGATCAGGAGGATAATGAAGCACCTGACTCCGAAGAAGAGGATGATGAGGATGGAGATGAAGATGATGGAGGTGAAGAGGAAGATGAAGCTGGTCCACCTGAAGGATATGAGGAAGAGGATGAAGATGATGAGGAAGATGACGAAGATGAAGCAGGGTCAGAATTGGGAGAGGGAGAAGAAGAAGTGGGCCTTTCTTACTTGATGAAAGAAGAAATTCAGGATGAAGATGATGATGATGATTATGTTGAAGAAGGGGAAGAAGAGGAGGAAGAAGAAGAAGAAGGTCTCCGAGGGGAGAAGAGGAAAAGAGATGCTGAAGATGATGGAGAGGAAGAAGATGACTAGATCACTCTAAGACCAGATTCCCCAGCATTTTTGGGTGTGCAATAGAGTGATCAAATCTTTGTTTTTTTCATGTACGATAGCTATCCCTACAGAAGAAAATGTGTAACTTTTTATAGGAAAAGTGTGGTTTTACTATTTTTGCCTTATCATTCCAATTAAGATTTACTAGTCTGTTAATGATCATATTGTATGTAGAGAAAAAATTTCATTGGTACTCCCCTCATTAAGACATTCTCTAGCAATTATATTTAGAAGCTTAATTTTCCTAATTCAAGTTCAAGTTCATTGTATTAGTAATTTTTAGTCTGTAATTAAAACATGACTGCTTTTACACAGGTGAAGTTTGGTGCATTTCATTCATAAGATTTTAAAGTTATTTATAAATTAACTGAAATTACAGTCATCTGTAATATGAAGTGACAGTGGTCTCTTGAATAAGTTGATTATTTTTTTTTTTTTTTTAGAGATGATCCAGGGATCTTAAGTTTGAAGGCATTGGCTCGCTCTCTCTCTCTCTCTCTTTTTTTTTTTTTTTTCTTAAATAGCTAAGGGTATTTGGGTGGTTTTTTTTTTTTTTGTCACATGAATTAAGTTGGAAAGTAGAAGCAGAATAATAAAGGTTCTATTCAGCAATATAATTTGTGGATTTGGGGGAGGTTCTAGTCAGTAATATAATTCATGGATTTTGTGGTGATTGATAGATTTTATTTTTGAAGGAAACATTGCCTATACTAAGTGAGACACGCAGGTGAGCCCTCATTTCAGGCTGCAGATTATGACACGCCAATGGTTGTTTATTTTGTTTTGTCTTAGGTGTGCATTTTTTCTCCTGTCATCAGTTTCTTTATGATCACCTTCTCTTCTTGTTGCACTCCCCTCTTTCTATCCCAAAAGAAAGCTGGGAACTTCTGGATACCCAGAAAACCTTTAGTCTTATACCTCAACCACCTTTTCAGATCTGTCAGGGTTTTAAACAAAGTGGAAGAAACTGAGAATTTTCTGAGATACAAATATTGTTACTGATACAATTGTAGGCAGCAAGCTCTGCTTATTGTAAATCTTTCTTGACTGACAACACGTAAGACCATATAAGTAGAATGAAGAATAAAGAAGCAGGGGAGGGTTTTTGAAGCAGCATCAATATTCATTGCCTGTTGATAATTAATGAGACATTTAAGTCAAATTTTTAAGTTGGCGTCCCAAATGATTTGGATATAAACCCTGTGCAGTATTTATAATTTTTCTGAGTAGAACCTTTAGTTGTTCCTATAGTTTTAAACATTACCAGATATAGCATTTAATTGGAATATAGTAGGCAGTTGGAAAAATATTTGGGATTAAATATTAAAATTAAGATTTATTTTCAAGTGAATGTCCATTAAAATAGGAGAATATTTTGGGTAAGTGTGAGCGTGAGCTTACTTACATGGTTACTAAATAAAATATAATGAATAGATAAGTACATCTCTTGTTTTTGTTATGGAGGCTCCATGTTCAAGGTAATTGCTTTGTTCATCTTGACTATCTAAAAAAAATTTTTTTTTTAATATATGTAAAGTTTTCAAAAGTTAGTGTCAGTAAACTAATTGAAGCTATTCTTCTCTACTGGGACACATTTATTTACTGAGTATAGTACTGCTGCTGCTTTTTTTTTTTTTTTTTTTTTTTTTTAGTTTAAAATGTATGACTTGGTGTTTTAAAGGTTATTTGTGGAGAAACTAAGACAGTTACACAACTGACTGAAATAAAACAGTTGGAAAAAAATTAGTAGGGGGATCAGAAAGTACAAAAGATTAACATTTTTCTCCTAATTTTTAACAATTGATACGCCCTGCTTTAGTCTCTTAAGAATTCTCATTACATACTATGCCAGATTATAAAACACTTATTTTTAAGATAAAATCTATATATTGACTTTCTTATCAATCATCTTATTGTGCAATCAAAATTAGAGTTCTTTGGTTTGAAAACAACACTTAGTGAACCTCCAGATAACTTTAAAGAATTTATTTAGCTTTGTGGGTGGTATTTTCATGCAAATAAGTAAGGGGGGGTTTTATATTTTGTAGAAGTTTTGGGTCCTATTTTAATGCTCTTTGTATGGCAGTATGTATATAGTGTGTTAAGTTCTTTAAGAATCTCCTTTAAAACTTTGAGGTTAATACTTTTGTGCAACTGTGTTTTTGAATAAAGCCATGACAGTGTTAAAAAATAAAAATAAAAAAGCAGTACTCCTGATCATTCTTTTATTGTTTCTGACTATTACCTGTTTTTCCTGTGACTGCTGTAACTTAAAGTTTTTGAAACTGAATTGCTTCAAATAAATTGAAAATTTGTTATATAAAAAAAAAAAAGAAAGCTGACTAACAGAGAGAATTCTTCTTTCTAGAGAAGTTTTGTGTTTGCTTTTGCCTCAGATAATTCAGAGGTATTACCAATCCTGGACCACAATATTTATTAAATGTATTTGGGTTTTCCAGCCCATGCAAATTGTTTAAATTTGAACCTCAAATCTAAGTGAGGGCAAGCTGTCGGTTATAAAATCTCAGGGGAGATTTTTATTGTCATCAGATCTCAGGGTGAGACAGATGAGGTCCTTTTGTGCTCCATGGGCAGATGTCATCCTCTAAAGGTCTGAACTTTTCAATAGGATCTCAGTTTTTAATTCCCCAGGAAAGTGGGGTACAGTAGCCTCTGGAGGCTGGGGCAGAAGGATCCAAGTTTGAGGCCAGCTTTGGCAACTTAGCAAGATCATCTCAAAATAAAAAGGACTAAGGATGTGGCTCATAAGTAAACTGCTGCTGGGTTCCATCCCCAGTACTGGTACTGAAAAAGAAATTCCCCAAGCCTCTTCTTTGCCAGGAGCCTCAACCACCCAGCACCTTCCACAGCTATTGTTTTCTATTTCCTCTTCATGTGGTCCTTCTGGAGAGGCCCCTTACTTTCTTGTGGCTTGGCTGTGCTTTTTTTTTCCCCCTTGTACTGGGGATTGATCCTAGGGGCACTCTATCACTTATCACCCCCAACCCTATATATTTCTGAGGCAGGGTCTCCTTAATTTGCCCAGATGGGGTTTCATCTTGTGATCCTCCTGCCTCAGCTTCCCAAGAAGTTCAGATTAAAGGCATGCACAACACACCTAGCTCAGTTGTTCATCTTAAAGGATGTTTGCTTAATTTTATAAAGTGCTTCTGGATGTTTCATGGTGGAGACCATGCTTGGAAGGTTATTATTTTATTTACAATATTATACACATACACACTCACACAAAACCAGACTATTTCCTCATATAAATGAGTTTCAGATCTCTTTCACCAGGTGCTGGGTGAAGTGGTGCTTTCCCATAGTCCCAGCTATTCAGGAGGATGAAGCAGGAGAATAACTTGAGCCCAGGACCTGGAGGCCAGCCTGAACAACAGAGTAAGTGCCCTGTCTCAAAAAGCAAGCAAACAGGGCTGGGATTGTGGCTCAGCAGTAGAGCGCTTGCCTAGCACGCGCCTGGGTTCCATCCTCAGCACCATGTAAAAATAAATGCATTAGCCAGGCGCGGTGGCGCACGCCTGTAATCCCAGCACTTGGGAGGCTGAGGCAGGAGGATCGCGGTTCAAAGCCAGCCTCAGCAATGGCAAGGCACTTAGCAACTCAGTGAGACCCTGTCTCTAATAAAATACAAAAAAGAGCTGGGGATGTGGCCCAGTGGTCCAGTGCCCCTGAGTTCAATCCCTGGTACCAAAAAAAAAAAAAAAAAAAAAAAAAAAAATTAAGCACATTGTGTACAACTAAAGCAAATAAATAAATATTTTTTAAAAATGCGAGCAAACAGCCAGGCACAGTGGTACACGCCTGTAATCCCAGTGGCTACGGAGGCTGAGGCAGGAGGATTGCAAATTCAAAGCCAGCCTCAGCAACAGCAAGGTGCTATGCAATTCAGTGAGATCCTGTCTCTAAATAAAAAAATATAAAATAGGGCTGGGGATGTGAACTCATCCCTGAGTTCAATCCCAAGTACCCCCCCCCAAAAAAAAAAGCAAGCAAAAAGACATCTTCTCTACCTTAAAACACAGCCAACCATGAGTTGGGTACAATGGTGCGTGCCTGTAATCCCATCAGCTCAGAAAGCTGCAGCAGGAGGATGGCAAGTTCAAAGCCAACCTCAGCAACTTTTTTTTTTTTTTATTTAGCATGTGTGAGGCCTTCAGTTTGATCCCCATCACCACCACCCCAATTGCTAAAAAGGGTTGCTGGTTCCCACAATTTCATGAGCAGTTTTCTTTTAATGACAAAGCAGCCAAACATGAAAAGACTATTAACTGCTCAGATACAATGTGTCTGATTAGAAAGTCCTAAAGCTGGGCTGGGGCTGTAGCTCAGTGGTAGATCACTTGCCTAGCATGTGTGAGGCACTGGGTTCGATCCTCAGTACCACATAAAAAAATAAAATAAAATAAAGGTATTGTGTCCATTTACAATTAAAAAGAGAAAGAAAGTCCTAAAGCTCCAGGAGTTTCTACTAGGATTCCCAATGCACCAGGGAGATATAATATGGGTTTGTTTCCCCTTATATTAACTATGGCATATTTAACTCCATTATAGGGATCTTGAGAATGAAAGATTAAATTAAGCACTTTTCTGTTTCAAACTCAGCAGTGATATCCCATCAGCTCTAGGCCCAAACCCCCACAGGACTCACCGAACCACTTACTATCCTTTGTTTTGTTTGAGGTCCTGGAGATTGAACCCAGGGACACTCTACCACTGAGCAACATCCCCAGTCCTTTTTATTTTTTAGTTTTTTAAATTTTGAGACAGGGTCTTGTCACTTGATTTTCACCTTGTGAAACCCAGAGCAGAGAAAGACCTGATGCATGATGTATGTGAGTTTCTCACACAGTGTGAAACAATAGCAAGTGCTGTTTTAAGCCACTAAGTTGGTAGTATTTGTTATCACAGCAAAAGGAAACTCATACTAGCTCTCTGCCTCCCCTGCTTATTCTTCCCTGCCTTGTTCAGGCTTGGCCTTCTCTAAACTCCTGTCATACTAAATTTTTTTTTCTTCCCTTCTAGTCTCCTTTGCACATCCTGTTCCCCCTTTACAACACTCATCTTCCTCCTTCCACTTTGTCTTGGGTTATTTCCTACCTTTAAGTCTCAATCAAACCACCATTTTCTAGGGAGGCTTTCTTCAGAGGCAGCACTGTTAGAAAACAGACACTATACATAAAGTCTAATGTGGCTCTTATATCATCAGGAACACTCTAGGCTGAAAGTAGCAGGACAATGGGGATTTAATGAATCCGGTCATAAGGGATGGGAAGCCAATACACTGAGCATGGGAGACTAAAGTGTTGAAAATAGTGTCAGGGCTTCAAAAACATTGCTGAGCCACTCTTCCAGCCCTAACTGGCCTTCTAGAAAACGTAGCAGACCCTTTCCCATTGGTCATAACCATGTAACATGGACATTCACATTTACAAGGCAGTTTGGGAAACCAAGTAGCTGGCAATAAGAAATGGGGTTTATCATGGGTAACCCAGGCTAACAGGGATTCACTCTCTAGGGATGAGCTCACCCCAAACAAAATCAGCACTGTGTTAGCAAGAAAGAAGAGTAGGAGGTGGAAATGATGAACATAGGGTAGGTAATGAACCATGAAGGATGTCTGCTACAAGGAGATATAGATTGATGATAGATAGATGACAGAGGGTTCATTTTGCTACATATCATGAAGCACATCACTTTGTTAATAACAAACAGCATTTCTTTCAATAAAACCAATTGTTTGCTACATAAATAAAACTTGGAATGGAAAAATCAAAAATAAACCTTGGTAATATAATAAACAATGAAAATATTCTAATCAATAAAAATAAATGTATGCTGGGCATGGTGGTGCATGCCTGTAATTCCAGCAACTCAGGAGGCAGGAGGATTGTAAATTCAAGGTCAGCCTCAGCAACTTAGTGAGGCCCTAAACCATTTAGTGAGACTCATCTCAAAATGCAAAATACAAAGGGCTAGGGATGTGGCTCAGGGTTTAATCCCCAGAACTAAAACAAAACAAAAAAGTGTGAAGCTGGGTACAGTGGCACACACCTATAATCTAAGCACTCAGGAGGCTGAGGCAGATGGATCCCTTGAACTCAGAAGTTTGAACCAACCTTAGAAACATAGTGAGACCCCCATCTCAAAATAATCAAATACATAAATAAAGTAAAATAAAAACAACATGGACATTGAAGGTAAAGCAAAAATACTTTTTAAAAAAATTTGATATTAGCAAAATGATTTAGGAATAACTTCCTTTTCTTTCTCCTCCAGTTATTGGATTTCTCTGGAAACAATGCTAATACTTTATTAAAGACTTGTCTCAGACTGTTCCCTACAAAGTTTCTTTTTTTAACACTTTTAAAATATTTATTTTTTAGTTATAGGTGGACAAAGTATCTTTATTTTATCTTTATGTGGTGCTGAGGATCAAACCCAGTGCCTCATGCATGCTAGGTGAGCGCTCTACTTCTGAGACACAACCCCAGCCCCTCCCTACAAAGTTTCTAGTTTTAATTTGGGGGAAAAAACATTTGTGGTAGACAGAGAAATTCAAAAGCAAAAATAGTAAGATATACTTTATAGGAAAACGTACATTTATGTTGTAGAATTTTATATTAATTCTAGAAGTACACGTTCTCAGAAGTCCAAATCTCAAGCGAATATTAAGAAAGTATTAAAATAACTGGGCATAGTGACATATGTCTATAACCCTAGTGACTCAGGAGGCTGAGACAAAAGGATTTCAAGTTCAAGGCCAGCCTCATCAACTTAGCAAGATACTGTGTCAAAATAAAAGGGCCTGGGGATGTACCTTGATGGTAAAGAACACCTGGGTTCAATCCTCAGTACTGCAGAGAAACAAAAACACAAACAAATGTATTAATATAAATTTAAAACAGTGCTAAGAGTGGAGGGAACATCAGCAACTTAAATATTAATGTGCATTTTTAGAAGACAGAAAATAAATAGTATCCTACTGACAGAGAAACCATAGCAGGAGAACCTTTGCATAAAACCTACCCAGGAGGGGCTTGGGATATGGCTCAATGCCAGTAGAGTGCTTGCCTAGCATGTATCAGGCCTGGGTTCATCCCTAGCATTGCCGAAAAAAAAAAATTAAAAAAAAATAGAACCTACCCAGGAGAAGGCTGAGGGAGGTAATGGCTTCCAAATAGAAGGTACTGGACTTGCAGAGAGGAATAGGAAGTGGGAGAGAAAATGAGATGACTAATTAAAGGATGATCTCATAATCACTCCATGGCCATCCCTGGGTATAGAGTCAATACTTCTTCCCTGGACAGAAAAAAACCAAGGATCACAAATACAGTATATAAAGTGGCCAAGCACATGGCACAGGTGAGGGAAGTGGATGAGAGGTTGTAGGTAAAAAGAGACCACCTGCCTTACTCTAGTGGCAGCTTCTCTGCGCCCATCTGTTTCTATTCTCTGAACTTCCAGGAAAAGCTAGAAACCTGGATTTCTAGGTGAAAGTGACCAAATTGTTGATAATTTCTTGAATATATATGTAAATCTCTGTCCATAAAAGCTACATGGGGCCCATGGACCATCAGATGGAGGTCTCTTCTAAACAAAATTGAACAAGCTACCCTGGAAGTTTCCAGAAGAGTGCGTGTGTGTGTGTGTGTGTGTGTGTGTGTGTGTGTAGAATCTCCCCTTATCTTGAACTTTGGTGGTTAGAACTCGGGCAGGCAGCTCTTATATGGCCTATGTCAGGTTTTCCCCACCTCTGCACTATTGACATGTTAGGACAGATGATTTTTTGTCGTGGGAGACTTTCTTGTGCGTGGTAGGATATTTAGCAGCATTTCTATCTACTATGTGTCAGTAGCATTCTCCTACTTGTGACAATCAAAAATGTCTTCAGAAGTTTCCAAATGTCCCCTGGATTAGGTAGGGGAATAAGAACCATCGATCTGAATTCAGCATTTTAACCAATTAACACACCTGCCAACACAGCTGTGCCACCTGGTCTGGGATAAGCAGCTGGGAACCAGACCCACTCAGCTGCCAAGGAGAACTGTGTGGGCCTCCTTTTAAATTTAAATTCAGTGGCACATAAAACAATTAAGATGAATAAACAGAACAACCAGCCCTGGAGGAAACATAAGATAACACACCCATGCAATAAGAAGAGCTTCTAGGAAGACATTCCAATTGCAGAACAAGAAAAATTTTCAGAAATTACAATGATTGTCGCTTGTGTGTGCATGTGCCTGCACATGCACACCAGTGGGATTGAACCCAGGAGGAAATATTTTTGGACACCTCTCAGGATGTAGAGCAAATGATAAAGAAATGGGGGGAAAGAAAAGAGTGAAGAGATGGAAGATCAATTCATTCAATGTATGTCTAACAGAATTTCCAGAAAGACGGAACAGAGGAAATGGAGTAAAGGAAATAATCAAAGACCTTATTTGATGGAGAAAAAGATGGCTCTCACCTTGGCTGCATGTTGGAATCACCTGAGGAGCTTTTCAGCCTCTGCTGGAGGACTCCCACTTCTGGGAAGGTAGAGGAACAGGGTCCCCACCGGAAACAACCACATAACCATAACATAGACACAACAAAGACAGACAAAATATGGGAAGACAAAGCATTCCAAACTGTACATCAGACAATGACAAACAATAACGAAGGCAATGAAGTCCCAGAGAGAAAGGAAACATACAAGCTTCTGGGATTGGCCATTTTACTCTCTCAAGAGTTCTCAATGACTGAGCAAGGAGGGAGAAATGAGGTAGAGCCCAGAGGACTTTCTGAGTTGAGGAAATAGAGCTGGGGGTCTAAGGAGACCACAGCAGCTAAAGTTGGAAATGAATACTAGGGAAGATAAGAGCTGCAGAGAGAGAACCCCAGAGACCCTTAGAGGATTCCTTCAAGTACTCAGCAGAGAATTAATCAGCACATGTATGTGAGGAAACTACCCAAGGCCAGGGAAAGAACCATCTGAAAGGATTAGAGGGAACATTGCCCAGGACTCACACAAGGCCAGGGCCAGGGCATTTTCCCACCAGCCAGGCTGGGAACATTCAGAATTCACACAGCACTGGGGAGGGAATAATTAACCCCAGACTGAACACTGCTTTGGGCCTGCCAAACAAGTCCTAAAGATTATGCCAATATCTGGCACTCAACAAAGTAAAATTTACAACATTTGGAAATCAATCAAAGATTTCTAGGCATTAGGAAATGAACAGTGCAGAGACAACATACAGGTTGGAAGAAAATATTTACAAACAATACATCTATCTGATAATGGGTTAATATCCAAAATATATAAGGATCTTTGAAAAATTCAAAAACCAAAAAAAAATATCTTGATTTTCAAATGGGCAAAAGACATGAACAGATATTTCTCCAAAAAAAGACATAGAAATGGCCATCAGATAATGCCAGGCATGGTGGTGTGCACCTGTCATCCCAGCAACTGAGGAGGATGAGGCAGGAGGATTGCAGGTTTGAGATCAGATTGGGAAATCTAGCAAGACCCTGTTTCAAAAGAAAACATAAAAATTACTGAGGATGCAGCTCTGTGGTAAAGCACCCCTGGTTTGTTAGTAGTAGGTAGCAATGAGCAGTGAAATGCATGGCAAGGTCACAGTATTCTTTAAATTGCTTTAGGGTTTTCTTTAAACACTTTCAAGGTGGACAAGAAAGCAAAGGGTGGTGGTTAATTTGTAGAAAATAAATTAAAGCAAATGAGCTACTTGGAAAATATGTCAGAAAAAAGGATTAATGTGACTAACTCTTGACATGGTCCATTGAGGTTGGTATAAAACTACGGATTGTGGCTATAGGTGTTTCAATTTGTCTGGGAAGGAAGATTCCTTCAGTAGTGAGACACTAGGATAAGTTTTTGTTTTTGTTTTTGTTTTTGTTTTTTTTTGTACCAGGGATTGAACTCAGGGGCCCTCAACCACTGGGCCACATCCCCAGTCCTTTTTTTGTATTTTATTAGAGAGAGGGTCTCACTGAGTTGCTAAGTGCCTCGCCATTGCTGAGGCTGGCTTTGAACTCATGATCCTCCTGCCTCGGCCTCCCAAAGTGCTGGGATTACAGGCGTGCGCCACCGCGCCCGGCACTAGGATAAGTTTTGAGGAGCTACTGGCCCCAATGTCCACATTAACGGTATTGACTTGTAGATGAAGCCCCCCTAAATAGGATGGCCACCATGACAGTTCCAGAGAGGACCAATGTCAAAAACTCCACAGTTAGAGCGCTCGCCTAGCACGTGCGCGGCCCAGGTTCGGACCGCATACAAATAAACGAAGTGTAAATATAAAAAAAAAAAAAAAAAAAAAAAACTCCACCATCTGGCCGGGTGTGGTGGTGCACGCCTGTAATCCCAGCATTTGGGAGGCTGAGACAGGGGGATCGCATGAGTTCAAAGCCAGCCTCAGCAATGGCGAGGCACTTAGCAACTCAGTGAGACCCTGTCTCTAATAAAACACAAGAAAGGGCTGGGGATGTGGCCCAGTGGTCGAGTGCCCCTGAGTTCAATCCCCGGTACCAAAAAAAAAAAAAAAAAAAAAAAACACAACTCCACCATCTGATGTGAAGGAGGAGTTGGACACCTGGTTGGTGAAGGCTGCTGGAGGAGGACCCCAGTTCTCCTGGTAAACATCAAACAGTAATAAATTTGGAGACAGCATTGTATTCCTTGTTATTCTCTGCTGAGAGAAGATTGCCCCCGCCCCATGCTCTCCGCTTGAGCCTCACTTTGCTTTGACTTTACTTTCATCTCAGTTTCACTTATAATAAAGTTCCCTTGTATGGATTTCGGTATCTAATTTTTTTTTTTTTTTTTTTTGGTCAGAACATAAGAACCAAGGTTTGGAGTCTCAGCTCCCTGCTTTCCTGTGACCATTTCAATACAAGTACCCCCACCCTCAGAAAGAAAGGAAGGAAGGGAGGGATGGAGGGAAAAGAAAAGAAGGAAGAGAGAAAGAAGGAAAAATAACTTTGATTTCAAAAGAAGGCAGAAAAAAGCTCGTGTGCTGGCACATGCCTGTAATCCCAGCAATTTAGGAGGCTGAGGCAGGAGGATCGCAAGTTTAAGACCAGGCTCAGTGAGACCCTGTCTCAAAAAGTAAAAAGAAGTGGGGATATAGCTCAGTAACAGAACATCCCTAGGTTCAATCCCCAAATCCCCAGTACCAAAAAAAAAAAAAAAAAAGGAAACAAAGAACAGATGGGACAAATGAGAAACAAATAGCTTTAGTACTGGCTCTTGATCCAGAGCCCCCTCCAGCTGGTGCATGAGTGCACACGTGTGTGCGTGTATGTATGTAACTGTGTAGCCCTCTGGGCACCTGTGATGATCCCAGTCAGGTTTGTGTGTATGTATGTGTAGATGGAAATTCATGGGCCAGAAAAAGAAATAAAAGACATCCAAAATGGAATGCTATTTTTTTTAATGCAATAGTGAGACTTGAACCCAGGTCCTTGTACAACTTTGTACATGTTGGGTAAGCACTTTGTTACTGAGCTACATCCCCAACTAAGGCATCCAAATTGGAAAGGAGGAAACAAAGCTATATTTGCCTGCAGGTGGCGCACGCCTGTAATCCCAGTGGCTTGGGAGGCTGAGACAGGAGGATCTCAAATTCAAAGCCAGCCTCAGCAAAAGCAAGGCACTAAGCAACTCATTGAGACCCTAAATAAAATACGAAATAGGGCTTGGGATGCGGCTCAGTGGTTGAGTGCCCGAGTTCAATTCCCAGTACCAAAAAAAAAAAAAAAAAAAAAAAAATCACGTACATGAATTTTCAAAGCAGCATGTGGAAACAACATACATACCTACAACTGATGAACAGATAAATAAAATGTGGTCTACGCATACAATGAAAGATTCTGCCATTAAAAGAAATGTACCCACACATGATACAACATGGGTGACCATGGCAACAAGTGGAAGAAGTCAGACACAGAGGTCCACATGTTGTACTAATCTATTTATATGAGATATCCAGCATAAGCTAATCTGTAGGGACAGGACTTAGAATAACAGTTGCCAGTGGCCAAAGGGAAGTGGGACATGAGCAATGACTGTTTAGTTTCTCGTGTGGGAGGGTGTTAAAATGTCTTGAAATTTTATAGTGGTGATGGTTGCGCAACTCAATGACCATACTAAAAAAACACTGAATTAAACACTTTAAAGAGGTGACTGTTATGGTATGTAAATCATCTCAGTTTTTAAAACAAAGTATAAAGAAGAGGGGATTTAATAGACTATGTTATAATGATAAGCATTCAATAGACTATGAATAAAAATATAAGTAGTGCCCTTTTTTTTTTTTTTTTGGTACCGGGGATTGAACTCAGCTGCACTAGACCACTGGGCCACATCCCCAGCCCTTTTTTTGTATTTTATTAGAGACAGGGTCTCACTGAGTTGCTAAGTGCCTCGCCATTGCTGAGGCTGGCTTTGAACTCGCGATCCTCCTGACTCAGCCTCCCAAAGTGCTGGGATTACAGGCGTGCGCCACTGCGCCCGGCTGTAGTGCCCTTTTTTTTAACCTTTATTTTATTTATTTTTATGTGGTGCTGAGGATTGAATCCAGTGCCTCATACATACTAGGCAAGTGCTCTACCAATGAGCTGCAACCCCAGCCCAGTAGTGCCCTTTCTCTCTCTGCTTCCTGTCTGCCCTGAGCTGAGAAGTTTCTTCCACCATGCCTTTGGGCCAGGATGTCCTGCCTTACCTCCTGATGTTCAGCAATGGAGCTAGCTGACCATAGACTGAAACTTCTGAAACTGTGATCAAAATAAATCTTTCCTTCTGTAAACTGCCTGTCGTGGCCAGCCACAAACACCGCGGGAGGAAAACTCTCGGAGGCAGAGTAAAGCTATTACTACTTTTACTTCTACTTTCTTAGAGCTTAGAGAGAGAAAGAAAGATTTTTCTTCTTCTTAGAAAGAGCTTAGAGAGAAAGATTAGAGATAGCTTTTTCTTCTTCTTCTTAGAGCTTAGAGAGAAAGAGAGAGAGCTTGAAAAGAGAGAGATTTCTTCTTTAGAGAGAGAGAGAGAGCTTAGCTTTTAGAGCTTCTTTCTTCTTTGTTCTTTCTTCTTTCTTCCTCGGGAGCCTCGGCCTGACTCTCACCAGGAATTACTTCTTCTATCTGGTTTCTCTTCTGTAACCGCTCTGCCTGTTGCCGCCTGAAGCGCTTGGAGCAACGGAGCCGCAGGAAGAAGTTCAGAGGCAAACTGGAGACAAACAGCTTTTTATTCTGATAACTTTTCTCTCTGGTTCTAACAACGACTAACACACGCCATACACACCACCAAAAATGGCGCTGACCGATCAGCAATTTCGGCCAAGTCACTCGAAATCCCGGGACAAGTCCCGTGAGACTACGGAAGGCGACAATGCCCAAATCTCCACGGCTCATAGTCAACCGCAATTCAAGCCATCTCCCCAAACAGGGCTCCTACATCTGCCTACGTTCTGGCCGCTCTGATTCTTTTCTTCTTCTCCGACCCGAACTCTTCTTCCGACCGAGCGACTGCATGACTGACTGAATGAATTCATTCTTCTCCTGACTCCGACCGCTTTCACCCGGTTATATACCTTTAGCTTTGCGGGTGCCTCACGTGCATTTACAGGTGCGTCACATACATACTTATTATCAGGTGGAACTTATGGCTTCCAGCTGACCGCAATAGCCATCTCCCTAATTGGGGCTCCTTCATCCTTCTCTCAGTTGTATCTCCCAGGTGTTATGCCAGGCCCATTATGTGTCTCCCTTATTTCCTTACGACAAGCCCACTAAGTCACCAGTGCTCTTGATGACCCATTTTACAGAAGACGATACCAAACTCAGAGAGACTCAATCACTTGCCCATAGTCATACAGTTAAGAAGGAAGAAAATAGATCCTATTTCCACATCAGAACAATGGCGAGAACATTCTCCAGGAGATGCTGATTGGTATCTACTAGCAGATCCAAAAGCAGGAGTTGAAGACCAGTGAGGACCACTGTCCCAGACGCAGAAGATGGAGACACTGATTGTGGGGAAAGAAATGATTAGATCCCTGAATCACAGCTTGGCTGTGAGACTCTCCACTACAATGTCAGTTCCTTGAGGACAGGAATGGTGATCAGTTATGGTAGTCGATAGATCCATCACCTAGCGAGAGCCTGGCACATAGCAGGTATTCAGGGAATGTTTGTTGACTGATAAATGACCACAAGGGCACTCAAGGAGCAAGCCTAGAAGCGGGCTTCAAATCCCAAATCTGACTTCCACACAGGAAGTCCTGCTATTCTTTCAGAAGTGTAATGGGTCAGGGAAGGAAAGGAGGGCTGCCATGGATACCTCTGTGAACAGAAGACAGTGCCGTGTGGGAGGGGGTGCACTGCCCAGGACAAGAGGCACAGAGGATGCAGCGGATCCAATGGTCTAGGGCTTTGTAGTATCCCCCATGCGGAATCAGAGTGAGCAGCTCCCAAGACACCTGGGAGACAGAGGTCACGTGTCTGCAACCTGACCAATCAGCAGAGACCATCCTCCTTGGCCAGTGTGATTGGCTAAAGTCTGGGCATGTCACCAATCAGGTCAGACCTTTAGCTTGAAACCACGAGGGAGGAGAAACTCCGCTTCTGTTGGTTTGCTGAGACAGTTGGGGGCCATCTTCTCTTCCTGATGGTAGACGTCTTGGGAGAATGATACCCGCACAGAGGCAGTTTGCAGAGCAAAGAGGGCAGGACAGGTAATCCTGCAGGACCGTCCCTGAAGCAGAATAAGAAGGAAGTGCACAGAATGGGCCCAGCTCTGGGTCAGTCAAGACCCTGCTGTCCAACCCCAAATCTGCTATTTGCCTATCATGTGCAGTGTCCGGAGGAATATTCTCAAGGTCTGATGGACAGTGCCCTTCTGGTGGCAGTAGTGCACAGCAGATGTCACTTTTGTAAACAACCTTTGGGTTTCTTTCTCCAGCATGGGAACATGCTGTAATGCTCGGTGCGGGAAGCCCTCCTCTGGCAAACTCGGTGACCAAGTATGAATTTCCTTTCAATGTCACACTTTTAACTAGTATAGGTACATATACTCTACCGTTAAGAGAAGAAACTCTTTTTCTTTTTTTAATATTTATTTGCTTTAGTTGTACACAATGCAATGCATTTATGTTTACGTGGTGCTGAGGATCGAACCCGGGTCGCGAACGTGCTAGGCGAACGCTCTATCGCTGAGCCACAACCCCAGCCCAAAATTCTTGTTTAAAAAAAAAAAAAAAAAAAATTAAACACAAGGAAAAATAGAGAAGAAAAAATGTGAGTGAAGTAAATTCTTTGTCCTTCACATCACATTATTTTGGGGTGGGGTACCGGGATTGAACTCGGGGACACTCGATCACTGAGCCCCATCCCCAGCCGTATTTTGCATTTTATTTAGAGACAGGTTCTCACTGAGTTGCTTAGCACCTTACTTTTGCTGAGCCTGGCTTTGAACTGTGATCCTCCTGCCTCAGCCTCCTGAGCCGCTGGATTACAGGCATGTGCCACGGCTCCTGGCCTTCACATCACATTCTTTTTTTGTATGTGTGGTGCAAGGGATTGAACCCAGGGTTTTGTGCATGGGTGGCAAGCACTCTGCCAACTGAGCTACATCCCCAGCCCACATCACATTCTTTTTTAAAAAAAAAAAAAAATATTTATTTATTTACTTTAGTTGTACACAATGCGATGCATTTATGTTCACATAGTGCTGAGGATCGAACGCGGGCCGCACACGTGCGAGGCGAGCGCTCTGCCACTGAGCCACAACCCCAGCCCCCCCACATCACATTCTTAACGGTATAAAAGATCCATCTTTACAATCCGAGAGGAAGCTCCTGGGAATTTAAAGCAGAACTCCTTAGAAGTAGTTATCTCAGGGGGATGGGAGTGGATGGGGATTCTTTTTATTTATTTTTTCTTTTTTTTAAAACTCTCTTCATTTTACATGCTGGTAAGTAAATTAACAAATAGCAGCGGGGGGAGGATGAATAAACATCAGAAATTTTATGGATGGACTTCTTGGGGGGATTCTGCTTTAATTCTTATACTCAGAGCATCACCAGATCGTTGACTCATAGATTGTGTAAACAGTTCTTCTGCATGTTCTGTGTTTTCCCCAACAGACTTTTCATCCAATGGAATTAATTAGTCAGGAATAAAACATGCAAGACTTGTTTTGGCCCTTGAAATCTTATGTCCAACTTAGGTAATTACTACACCAACAATATAAAAATATATTAACTGTAATCCTTCATCTAAAAAAACTGCAGAATCTCAGTGAGTTCCCCTTTGGGCTCATAACAGATTGAAAAATAAAGCAGATTGTACAAAATATTTAAGTATTGTTTTGGTTTTTAGTGAGATTTACCAGGATTTTATTGTTTATTTTTTTAAAGGTGGGAAGTGTGTTTTGTATTCAGCTTTTAAGAAAGGAATATTTTGAGCCCGGCGTGGTGGCTCACACCTGTCATCCCAGTGGCTTGGGAGGCTGAGGCAGGAGAACCATGAGTTCAAAGCCAGTCTCAGCAAAATAGCAAGATTCTAAGCAACTCAGATTGTGTCTCTAAATCAAATACAAAAAAGGGCTGGGGTTGTAACGGCTTAGTGGTTGAGTGCCCCTGGTCAATCCCTGGCACCAAAATAATAAAGAATAAATAAGTAAAAATAAAAAGGGCTAGGGATGTGGCTCTGTGTGGTTAAGCGCCCCCTGGGTTCAATCCCTGATATGAAAATAAATAAATAAATAAATAAATAAAAATAATTAAAAAAAAAAAAGGAATATTTTTGATGAGCGTGGTGGCACAGACCTATAATCCCAGTAACTCAGCAAGCTGAGGCAGAAGGATCACAACTTTGAGGCCAACCTCAACAGTTTAGCCAGGCCTAAGCAACTTCGCAAGACCCTGTCTCAAAAAATAAAAAGGGCTAGGAATGTAGCTCAGTGATCCCTGGGTTCAATCCACAGTACAAAAAATAAATAAATAAATAAAAGAAAGAAAGAAAGGAATAGTGTCTTTATATGTTGGTATAACAAAGAACCTTGCTTTTAAAAACTATCAGTTAATTAGGTAAGAAATTTAGAACACCAATTTGTGAGGATAATTCCATTTTTAAAATATTTTTTTAGTTGCAGCAGGACAAAATATTATTTCTTTTCTTTTTCTTTTTTTTCTCTTTATTTTATTTATTTATTTTGGTACCAGGGATTGAACTCTGGGGCGTTCAACCATTGGGCCACATCCCCAGCCCTTTTTTTTTTTTTTTTTGCATTTTATTTAGAGACAGGGTCTCACTGAGTTGCTAAGTGCCTCACCATTGCTGAGGCTGGCTTTGAACTCGAGATCCTCCTGCCTCAGCCTCCCAAGTGCTGGGATTACAGGCATGCCCCACTGCGCCGGTTTATTATTTCATTTTTTTTTTTTATTTTTATGTGGTGCTGAGGATCAAACCCAGGGCATTGCAGGTGCTAGGCCAGCACTCTACTGCTTAGCCATAACCCCAGCCCTGACAATTCCATTTTTTAGGGCAAAATGGATCACATGTAGCCTTGGTGCTAAGAAATAACTGATCGACCCCTGTAATCTCATGTTTCTCTTTCTTCACGCCCAAGATCTCACCTTCCTGGTGTCTGGGCTTCAGCAGCTTCTGCTTCTTGAATGAAGCATCAGAGGGACATTTTGGCATTTTCACTTTGCTGATATCAGCTTTTGTGGAGGTGGTGATAACAAATTTCTGGTGTGTTCTATGCAGAAGAACTGGCTTGAGGGATAGAGGCAGTCACAAGTAGCAAGCCACTGCTCAGCTGCTTCTGGGAAAACGCTCTCTTGCTTCTGTGGCACTCACTGAGGATGATCAAGATGGTCCTGGAACGATGCTCACAATCTTCCCGCACAGTGAAGGGTTTATGCCAAGGCTCTACAACTTTTATTGCACATCTTCAGTAGGATAGTACCTGGGCATTTTGCGAAGTTTAACCACCCTGGTACCATGGTTTTTGTCACCACGATTGGCTTTGTGACAGAAGAACTACCTCCTTTCAACGCTGGATTTAGCAGCTGAGTACTTCCTCTTGTATGTTGCCTTTGGGGAATACATAGCAGATGGGGAGTTTCTGCCAGTTCCTCTAACCAGGACAGGATTTTGGCTGTAGCGGGGCTCCTTTTCTTGTGCACCTTAACCTTAGGGTTACCCTCTTTAACTGTGCCAGTGGCATCAGCCTTCTTGGTTCCAGGTTTCTTCTCCTTAGTGTCTAGCTTCTGGGCTTTTTCACTGTCATCTTGCAAGCTAGAAAGAGAACTAAGTACTCTGGGGGCTGGAGTTGTGGCTCAATGGTAAGAGCACCTACTAGCATGTATGAGGCTCTGGGTTCGATTCTCAGCACCACATATAAATAAATTAATAAAATAAAGATCCGGGCTGGGGTTGTGGCTCAGCGGTAGAGCGCTCGCCTAGCACACGCGCAGCCCGGGTTCGATCCTCAGCACCACGTAAAAATAAACGCACTGTGTACAACTAAAGCAAATAAATAAATATTTAAAAATAAATAAATAAATAAATAAAGGTCCATCAACATCTAAAAGAAAAAAAGAACTAAGGATTTTGCTTGCTTTTTTCCTTTGGTTAAAAAGTATCCAAACAGGGATGGGAGTGTGACTCAGTGGTATCTTTAAAGCCCTGCTTCCCTCCCAAGCATTGCAAATACCAAAGCAAGAAAGCATCCAAACCCGGCACAGTGGTGACGCCTGTAATCCCAGTGGCTCGGGAGGCTGAGGCAGGAGGATTGCAAGTTCAAAGCCAGCCTCAGCAAAAGCAAGGCACTAAGCAACTCAGTGAGACCCCGTCTCTAAATAAAAAACAAAATAGGGCTGGGGATGTGGCTCAGTGGTTGAGTGACCCTGAGCTTAATCCCTAGTACCAAGAACAACCACCACCAACAACAAAACAAAAAAAACACCACACACACACATCCAAACACCTAGGAAAATATAACTTGCGGAAAAGCTCTTTATTGGTGCTGTGTGAGGCTCCTGACTTAGCTGAAGAACTGAAAGAAAGGAAAGAGGTTACCCAGGAAGTCACCAAACTAAAGATATGTATGATCTCTTTGCCCTGCTAATTTTCCAGATGTGCTGTGCTGTATTCTAGTGATCAGAAGAGCACTAATTATCTGAAATAAGGAAAGTTTGCATATACTGGGGAGAAATCAATGACAGATGAAGATGTTATTCATAGCCTGTGGTCAGATGTGTGTGTGTGTGTGTGTGTGTGTGTGTGTGTGTGTTTTACTGAGGATTGAATCCACAGGTGCTTTACTTGCTGAGCCACAACCCCAGTCCTTTTTATTTATTTCTAAATTTTGAGACAGGGTATTGCTAAATTGCCAATGCTACCTGGAATTTATGATCCGCCTGCCTCAGCCACCTGACTTACGGGGATTACAATTGTGTGCCACTGTGCCCTGTCTGGGGTCAGATTTTTCTTGTGTATTTATAGTTTTGAGCAACTTAGGGCTTCAGAAAGCTGGTCTTAAATGTTACTGAGTAACTGCCAAAATGATCTATGACTCAGGAAGTCATTGGAACAAAGTATAGAGATGCTGAAACATTTATGGAATTTTACCTACTCTATTGTCTTGGAAGGCTAGCAACAAAAAAATGTGTGAGTCCCCAGAATAAAACCACAGTGGAATTATTTTAATCCAAAATTGAATTGTTTTAAGATAGTTTGGTTTGCTAAGCATGTCTTGCTGTTTTTTACTGATGCCACCCTTCATTGGCTGTGGCACACAAAATCTCAAGCCTACTGAGGCAGTTCACTGACAACCTGCTTTGACCTCTTTGACCCTATAGACTGAGTGGCCTAGCTTTAGGTGTCCATAGCATCAGTTGGTGGGTGGGGAGGGGTGAGAGGAGGAATGGGTAGATGGAAACATACATGGGTGCTTGGGACAGATGGGTGGTCAGGAGGATAGAAGATGGAACAGCATTTGGTGGATGGGGTGGGTGGTCAGGCAGGTGGGTAGGTGAGAAGGAGGATGGGTAGAAGCTGAGTAGGTGGGTAAGGGAAGTGGATAAGCAATATAGTAATGGAGGGGGTGGGTGAGTAATGATGGGCTGGTGAACTTGAAGTTCACAGGGCTTTGAAAAGTCACTGAGGTACCCTGGGCAGTCTGATGAAGATCTGATGAAGAGATACAGCTGGAAAAGTGGATGGAAAAATCCTACTTCAGCTTTCAAGTTCCTCCTCAGCTTTCTTCCTGAGCAGATGCTATACTTGGTATTCATTGAGAGGCTATTGTCTTCGGAATCCAGTGTCAGAATCAGAGGTGGAAGGTGGTGTGGTTGCAGTGCCTTCTGGTGGTTATAAGAGGATTTGGCGTTCTATATATTTTCCTTAAGGATTCTTCATTGTCTGTTCTTCTCCACCTCCACCCCAACTAAACATTAGAATATAACCTCCTTGAGGTCAGATATTTTTATTTTTTTTTTACTCATAGTTTCATATTCACCATCTAGACAAATTCCTGGCACATAATAGGTGTTCAATAAACACTTATTAATGACAGATTTTAAATTCTGCCCCACCCACTTTATTGATGGGTGACCTTGAGTAGCTCTCCTAACTTTATAAAGCTTCAGTTTCCTTGTGAGTAAAATGAAGATGCTAACCCCCCCCCCCCACAAGTACTAACCGAGGGAAGGGGACACGTACTGGACCAGGACACTCAGGTACTTCTTGTTCCCTTCCCATCCACCAGTCTGCATTGGTGCATCATATACTGATGGTAGTACATCATTTTCATTTAGCAAATTGATCTGATAGGCACATTTGCCCCATTTGGGCATGGGGCAACCTGGAGAAATGATCCAGGCTTAGCGTGAGACTGGCCAGGCAAGGAGGAAGTGTAGCCAGATGGACAGGAAGATTCCAAGGAGGTGTGAGATTCCTTTTCTGCCATCCATCCCTCACTCCCCACCCCCACAGCCACACCCCATTGTTCCTCCATCCTTGAACCCAAAGGGCTCATCCCTCTGTCCCTGAGCCTTTGCAGATTCTCCATCTTCCGCCTGCTTTCCTTTCTCTCCAACCCCGTTGGCACAACCGGCGTTCAAGCCTTCTTGGACAGCCTCCTCCTGGCTCTCTGCCTCCACTCTGCACCCTCAAATGCACCTTCCTACAGTGGACTGGATCTAAACTACAAATATGCTTATCTCATTTTCCAGCTCGAATGTGATTATTCTTGGGACACAGTCCAAATCCTCTGACCTACCATTTTGTGGTCTGGAGCCAGCCCTTCTCCTAGCCATCTCGTCTTGATTCCAGTCTCAAATCTTACACCACACAATGTAAGCTATTTCTACCTCTGGGCCTTTGCCCATGCAGTCCCTTCTGCCTGGAAATCCATCCCTCTGCAAGAAAGGGTGTGTGTTGCTTTTGCTCACCCAAGATCCATTTCCTTTTCCTCTGGTAATGGATTCCTGCCCACCACCCCTCCATCCCCCATGCCCCCTCCAGGTCTCAATTTGGAAGTTCCTGTAAGGGCCAACCCATTTCTGGGTTCAAGAGTGACCTTAAATCCAGGTGCAGTGTGCACCCCTGTAATCCCAGTGGCTTGGGAGGCTGAGGCAAGAGAATCAAAGCCAGCCCCAGCAGCTTATCAAGGCCCTAAGCAACTCAGCAGAAACCCTATCTTTAAATAAAATATTAAAAAGGCTGCAAGGATACAGCAAGGATGTGGCTCAGTGGTTAAGCACCCCTGGGTTTAATCCTTGGTACAAAAAAAAAAAAAAAAAAAAAAGTCACCTTAAGATTCAGCCTGGCAGATTTCTTTTTCCATAGCAATGCTGTGGGTGTGATATACATCCTCCACAGTTTATCCTCCAGCCACACCCAACTTTCCCTCCTGGCCACAGCCCACTGTCTTCATTTCATTCCAGTTTCACCCATTTAGTTTATCTATTTGGGTCCTGGAGGCATTTTAGTTTGGGACTCCTAGTACACACTACTCAATTCTGCCCCTCTCAGGCTGATTCCCCTCTGAGTCCTAATTCCAGTTCCCAGATCACTGCTGAGCCTGAATTTCCTGCTCTGCTGCCCAGGAGTGCCCCTCTTCTATAGGGATTCAGTCCTCTCCCTTCAAGCATGAGCTGGGGCTTGAAGTTCTGAGTTCCCCAGAGTAGGGAAGGCCACCTTGCTGATGTATCCTTGCATCCCTTGGAGGAAAGAGAGGAGGACCCAGGGCAGAGGTGAGAATTAGCATAGGTGCATCCCCATCTGACACCTCTGAGCTGAGTCCTGTGAGAATAACCCTTTGGCTCAGCGCATCACCCAGGGCAGCATCCAGCCTGGTCCAGCATCTCCATTAAATGAATCTCTGCCTCGTGCTCAGAGCCTGGCCACATAGTAGGTGCATGAAAGATGCAAGTCTTGGCCTGTCCAGAGCTTTTACATGAGATGAGATCACTGTTGTTGTTAATAGTTTCATATATATTTTTTTTTCTTAATTTTTTTAGTTGTTGACAGAATCCAACCCAGTGCCTCACACATGCTAGGCAAGTGCTCCACTACTGAGCTACAACCCCAGCACATGTGTGTGTGTGTGTGTGTGTGTGTGTGTGTGTGTATTATTTTTTAGTTGTAACTGGACATAATACCTTTGTTTATTTATTTTTATGTGGTGTTGAGGATTGAACCCAGTGCCTCACATCTACGAGCCACTGAGCCACAATCCCAGCCCCTCATGTATATACATATATATGTGTGTGTGTGTATATATATATATATATATTTATATATATGTATGTATAATATTTCATATGTTTTAAAACACTTTTTAAAATTTTTGTGGTACTGGGAATCAAACCCAGGGGCACTCGACCACTGAGCTATATATACCTGGCCCTTTTTGTTTTTATTTATTTTGTTATCTTGAGAGAGGGTCTTGCTAAGTTGCTGAGGCTGGCCTCAAACTTATGATCCTCCTGCCTCAGTCTCCCAAGTTGCTAGGATTACAGGCACTGTGCCTACCTAGCTCATTGTTTGCTTTATCTGCCCCTTTCCTAGGCCCTTTGTGGTTCCCGGGATTAAGGAACAGAAAAAAGTTAAGGTACCTACTTCAAGGAAAATTTCCAGAGACCCCCTAGGGATGGAGCCTTTTGTGGGTGACAATTGTCTTTCTATTCTCCTTGCAAAGGGCAGAGAAAAGAGTGGGTTCTGGGAAGGTAGCTGCTTTGGGAAGTCACCTCAGGGATCACCTTTACCCTAGGGACATCTCATGTCCCTGCTTCTCCCAGAGCTGCCCTAGAAAGGTAAATCTAGGACTGAGGGGAGTGTGAGGCGAGCAGGACCTTGGTGTGTGCTTGGGAGCTGGCCTGTATCTGCCTACATCCCCAGGTCCTGACGTAGTGAGGAAGAAAGCTTAACACTTGAACATGGACCCTCCACCTGCCCCGTCCTCACTCCCTCACTGACCTTTGCTCTGGCCCCAGCAGCTCTGTCCTCCATCTTCCCCACCAAATGTTAGCCTTGTGGGGCCAGATCCTAGAAGGCCCTCAGCTGAATGGGAGTCTTTCATTTTGGGGAAGATGCATGATGGGGTGCTGGAGACAGGAGGGGACAGGTTCTCACTGCCACAAAGAGCTTCCAGAAGCAGCCAGGGAGGTGAGGGGCAAAAATTCTTAAAACTGGTACCAACACAGGCATTGGGTGGAATGTTCCTGCTGAATGGCAGACCCAATGCCACATATCTTCATATAGAAGAAACATATTGACTATAAAACATACATCTTAGTGCTCAAAAGAACACTGTCAGTTAAATTATGACCAATACTTTCTTATTGCTTAGAGTTTCTATTTCGTACATACGGAAAGAGCTATTTTAAGTCAGCCACGATGGTCCATGACTGTAGTGCCAGCTACTAGAGCAGCTAAGGCAGGAGGAGCACTTGAACTCGGGAGTTTGTGTCTAGCCTGGGCAACAGAGTGAGAGAGACCCTGTCTCTAAAAGAAGAAAGAGCTGGGCACAGTGGTGCATGCCTGTAATCCCAGCAGCTTGGGAGGCTGAAACAGGAGGATCGTGAGTTCAAAGCCAGCCTCAGCAATGGCGAGGCACTAAGCAACTCAGTGAAACCCTTTCTCTCACTAAAATACAAAACAGGGCTGGGGATGTTGTTCAGTGGTCAAGTGCCCCTGAGTTCAATCCCTGGTGCCAAATAAATAAATAAATAATAGAAGAAGAAAGAAAAAAAAGAAAGCTATTTTGGGCTATTTCAATGTGGATTTTTTTTTTTTTTTTCCAGTGCTGGGATCAAACCCAAGGCCTTATGCATGCCAGTCAAGTGCTCTACCACTGAGCTACATTCCAAGCCCCTTCAATATAGATTTTGGTCAGAGGAGTGTACTAGGGATTGAACCCAGGGGCACTTTCCCACTGAGTCACATCTTTCAATTTAAAATTTGAGACAGGCTTTGCTAAGTTGCCAAGCCTGGTTTTGAACTTACCTCTGCCTCCCGAATTGCTGGGATTGCAGGCGTGCACCCCCATACCTGGTTCAACATGGATTTATACTGTGTATCTACGAGCTTCATGCACAGGCCACAGTGGTTGCATGATGACAGCTGCCCAGTTGACAGGGGTCTTGCTATGAAACACTGTGAAGCATCACTGATTAAAGGGGCACCCTGACTTCATAGAAGGTAACATGTGAAAAATCTGATGGTAGGATGTGAAGGTAGCATCTTGGAATAGATGAACTATGGTAGTTTCTAATATTTACTGACCACTTGCTATGTGATAAGTATCAAACCCCATAAGCTTGGGTATTTATTAGACCCATTCTACAGATTAGGAAATTGAGGTGAAGTCAGTCCCTGGAAGGTCACACAAACATTAAATGGCAGAGCTGGAGCTGAATCCAGTCTAAAGCTGAGTGTGTCCTGTTGGCCACTGAACCTAAAGGTCATGTTGACGCTGCCGTGGTGGTATCCTCTTTGGCTTTAGGAACGGCGGGCATGAGGCACTGGAGTGGCCCCTTCAGCAAACAACTTAAGGGAGAAATCAAGGGCAGGGGCAGCCTGGGTCAGCATCCCCAAAGAGATGACATCAATGTGGGGCCCACAGAACTGAGAGATGTTGTTCAGCGTGACGCCCCCACTGGCTTCCACAGCAACTCTTGGGAACTGCGCCTTCAGTGCCTGGGCTATAGGGTGCAGCTCCTGCAAGACACAAGCAAAGGGGAAGTAAGATCCCCCAAAAGCTCCCTCCCAAGAATCAGATGCCACCTTACCTCAGGCTTGAAGTTGTCCAGCAGAACCAGGTCCGCCCCAGCCTCGGCTGCACGGATGGCCTCCTGCAGGCTGCTGCACTCCACCTCCACCTTCAGGGCGAAGTCGGCTGCCTGCCGGGCGCCCCTGACTGCCTGCCAGGCAGGGGAGGGTGAGGGTGAGGATGGGTGGCATGGCACCAGGCACTAGGGTCCCAGGGAGAGGGCACTGGTATTCAAAATGCCCCAGGTGGTGGGCTGGGGGTTGTGGCTCAGCGGTAGAGCTAGAGCTGTAGAGCGCTCGCCTAGCACGTGCGCGGCCCGAGTTCGATCCTCAGCACCACATAAAAATAAATGCATTGTGTACAACTAAGGCAAATAAATAAATATTTAAAAATAAATGCTCCAGGTGGATAATGAACCTGGGATTGACAAGGATATTGTATGTGGGAAGGTTCTATTGTGTTAAACCACATAAGATGACTGTGTGTGGGTCAAAAAATGGACCTCAGTTCAGCTTAACTCAACATTCAAACTGAAAGGGACTGACATTGAGGGCGGCCCTGTGCCATTGTACAATTCCACAGCTAGGGAAATAGGCCCAGAGTTCAAGTGATCTGCCCAAGGTCCACCGCCTGCCTGCCATTGACAGTGTATTCTCAACTGTTTGTCCTTTGCTTCTGAAGGTCACACTACGCAGCAGAACAAAGGAAAAAAGGCAAGTCTGACTCCCATGCGTGCAGATTGGAGAGCTGGGGGGGGGGGGGCGAAGGGGGTGGAGGAGTTGTTTCCCTGACCCCGGATCACCAGGCAGTGGCTGGCAGTCTCTGCTGAGGGCGAGGGTCAGATCAGAGCCAGGCAGGAACTCGGCCAACACGCACCTTTTCCACACCACCAGCTGCCACAATGTGGTTGTCCTTCACCATCACCAGCCCTCCCAGGTCGTAGCGGTGCGAGGCAGCCCCGCCCACCAGGAGCCCGTATTTCTCCACCAGCCGGAATCCTGGCGTGGTCTTCCTTGTGCCCGCTACATGCCCTGTCCAGCCAGTGCCCCTGGCGATCTTCACAGCCGTGGCAGCAGTGCTGGCAATGCCGCTGCAGCGGGCCAGCATGTTAAGGGCCACCCGTTCCCCCAGGAGCAGGCGGTGGGCGGGGCCCCGCACCTCCGCCACCTGGACTACAGGTACCAGCTGCGATCCCTCTGGGAGAAGCCAAGTGACCTGGCAGTTGAGTTGGGCAAAGATGGCATCGAAGAAAGGCCGCCCAGCCAGTACCCCGGGTGACTTGGCCCACAGAGCTGCCTGCGAGGGGGCAGCCCCAGTGACCAAGGCGGCGAAGTTGAGGCCTGGGCAGTCTTCTTGGAGCCAGCTGTCTGCCAGGGCTGCCAGGGTGGTTGGGGGCAGCAGCAGAGGCAGGCCTGGGAGGGAAAAAGAGAGAGAGCTGTAGCCTTTGGACTACCTCCCTTAGTAGTCAAGGGTGACAGTCAAAATATTTAACAACTTATTAAATTGGGCACTAGCCACTCAGGGTGAAGACCAGGATCTCAGGGGAAGGACTGTCACTGAGGGTGGGGCTGGTGCCCTTGTACAAGGTTGCCAAATGGAGCAAATTAAAACACATCTAATTAAACTTTTGATATGCATTAAATATTTTTTAAAGAAGACATGTGCTCCTTCCTGTCATGACTTGCTTCCCATTTTTAACCTTTATTTACTTAGTCTTATGGTTTGGGGGAGGCATAAGATAAACCCCCTTAACAAATTTCTTTCCTCTTCTTTTCTTTTTCTTTCTTTTTTTTTTTTTTTTTTTTTCTTTCTTTTTTTTTTTTTTTTTTTTTTTTTTTTTTTTTGTACTGGGGATTGAACCAGGTGTGCAAAGCCACACCCAGCTAGATATTGGATTTCTTAGTATACTTCCTAGATGACATTTAGAACATATTAAACATTACCTATGGTTTATCTGAAATTCAAGTTTAACGGAGTGCTCTGTATTTTGTCTGGCAAACCTTGTGCTGAGTCAACAGCTATTTACCAATTAGAAGAGAAGCATTTCAATATTTTAGCAACACATACAACCATCCTGAGCGCACCACCTGAAGGTCACCCTGCCTCCATTCTGGTCTGCTTTGCCCGGAAGGATTAGTTAATTTATAAGCTGAAGCCCTCCAACAGAACGGGACCTTGTGTGGTTTTTTTTCATCCTAGTACCTCTATAGTAACAAGCATTTTAAAGCTGGAAATTCGGAATTTTACTGACGCAAAGGACCACAGGGAAAGGCAAATGGGTGAGGGCACCAGTAAATTGGCCACAGGATCAGAACCAGCCCCCTGGTGGTCATGGCTGAATGTCCCTCCGCATTTGGACATCTCTCTTAAGGCTGAAGCTTCAACAAACTGTCATCTCTCTAGAGATGGAGGCCGCACAAGGAGAGAACGCAGGAAAACTGGTTTGAACCCCTGTTCTGCGAGACATCGCTTCAGGGGCGTGGGCGGTGGTCTCTAAAGTCCTTAACTGCCAGTACGCAGGGGCTATAGGGATTTTTAGGACTGTTGAATCGCGCGACTGCAGAGGCAGAACCCAGACGCGGTACAACATTGCCATCTATCGGCCAGAAAAAGAGCTGCAGCGTCCTGGGCATTCGCCATCCTTGCCGTTGGCTTCCCCGGGTCTAGGAGACAATTAGCTTGTGCTTTTACACACTCACGCACTTTGGCTTGCTCTACTCTCAGAAGCAGGCGCTCTCTTGTCTAGTCCTTTCCTAAAGCCAAGCACTCAGTCTTCACCCACTCATCGCACCTCTCCTGAACCAGTCCGCAGTGGCTGCACCCCACCTTCCTTCTTCACACACTCTCTCCCACATCTGTGCTGGCTGTGCCTAGGCTGGGTGTTCTCCCAGCCTTGTCCCTGTCTACACCCTTCACCATTCTGCTAGGAGATGGAACAATGGCAGCCATGCAGGATCCCGCCCACCCCACCTCATTCAAACTAGTGAAACCAAGCATTGAGGATGTTTCAGTGCCTAGGTGGACTTTGCAACTAACCGAGGAAGGATGTTTTACATTCATTGCGGGAATTTGTACCATGTAATAATAAAGAAAGGATATTCTTATTTATATATTTATATGCAGTGCTGAGAATTGAACCCAGTGCCTCACACATGCTAGGCAAGCGCTCTGCCACTAAGCTACAGCCCCAGTCCAAGAAAGGACATTCTTGTTCATTACCAGGAGTTTGAAGATCAACCGACAGCTCAACAAGAGGGCCTTAGGGCAGCTACACCCATCTCTTGCCTGTCTATTGTATAACATATGGCTAATGAGTGACAAGATTAGCCAAAAGAAATAATCATGATTTTTGAGACTTGCTGAAACCGGAAAACACCTCATGACTAAGTAATCAGGTAGAATGTGCAAAGGCCTCCTGCTGCAGGAAGGCACCCACCAGTCTGGGGAACACCCAAAGGCCACCTATATAAGCCATCTTGGATCAGCTTCCTGGCAAGAAGGGCTTTGGGACAAGAGTTCCCCTTTTCTCTTATTGAGCTGGCTTGCCAAATAGTCACCTTCCTAGACTCAACACCTTGCCTCTCAATTTAATTGGCCGATGGTGGGACAGGCAGCCAGATGGTAATTCTGACAACACAAGGTGCATTGATTTTTTTTTTTTTTTAAGCAAATTTGAATCCTTCAACTGGTAAGTATCAGATAAACAAACTGTTGCATCTATACAATGGAATTCTACTCTGCAATAAAAAAGTAACCAACCACTGATACACACAATAGGAACTTTTTGTTTCAAATATATTATTATTCTAAGCACAAAAAGCAAGATTCAGTCGGGTACAGTGGTGCACGCCTGTAATCCCAGCACTTGTGAGGCTGAGGCAGAAGGATCACGAGTTCAAATCCAGCCTCAGCAATGGCAAGGCACTTAGAAACTCAGTGAGACCTTGTCTCTAATAAAATACAAAAAAAGGTCTGAGGATGTGGTCCAGTGGTCGAGTGCCCCTGAGTTCAATCCCCAGTACCAAAAAAAAAAAAGCAAGATTCAGAAGGGGATATAGCTCAGTGGTGGCAAGCCCATGCAAGACCCTGGGTTCAATCCCCAGTATATTAAAAAAAAAAAAAAAAAAAAAAGCCATTGACTGTATAACTGCATTCATATGACGACCTGGAAAAGCAAAACTATAGCAACAGAACAAACAAACAAACAAAGGGGTGGTTGCGGTGTAGTGTAGGAGGGTTGGCCACAAAGAGGGCTGTTTGACGGATAGAACTATCTTATCTCTTGTCTGTGGCTACACAAATGATGCATTTGCACCCATAAAAAGTGACTTTTACTATTTGTAATTATACTTCATAAAACTCATCTCTAAAATGAAACAACATAAAAAGAACGTTTGAATGGATCACTAAGAGTCTCCCTTTCCAAACTACTTAGGCTCCCCTAAACTCTTCAATGAGGAAGCCCTGACTTTTGAACTTCTGTGTTTGTTCTGTATTGTCCAATTTTAGCAAAATCCTGCCAGAATTCCCCCACTCTCCCTAGCTGATCACCCTCAACATCTGATCCAGTTCCTCTGATCTGATTCCTCATCCTGTCTTCAGCAGGAATCCTCTTGCTCCTTGGCTATTAATTATTTTTTAAAAATATTTATTTATTTGTTTTAGTTGTACACAATGCCTTTATTTTTACGTGGTGCTGAGGATCAAACCTGGGCCGCGCACATGCTAGGCGAGTGCTCTACCGCTGAGCCACAACCCCAGCCCCATTGGCTATTAATTCTAACTTGCCCACACTCTACTCAGAACTGAGCCCTGTTCTATACTGAGGTCTTCTTCCCTTATAGTTCTGAATAAAATCTGCTTTTATCCCTTGAACTCCTGTCCAATTCTGGTTTTCTTTGGTTAACTCTCCTTTTGAAAATCCCACTTTTATGGTATGGTGTTAGCTTTAGCTCTCCTTTTTTTTTTTTTTTTTTTTTTTTTTTTTTTGCTATTGGGCATTGAATCCAGGGATGCTTAACCACTGAGCTCCATCTCCAGTCCCTTTTATTTTGAGACAGGGTCTCATTTAGTTGCTTAAGGTCTCACTAAGTTGCTGAGACTGGCCTCTAACTTGTGATTCTCCTGCCTCAGCCTCCTGAGGAGCTGGGATTACAGTCCTCCCCTTTCCATTTTTAGTTCATTCATTGTTTTCCTTGGACATCAAAACCAGGGCAGCTCTACCACTGAGCTTATCACTGTTTCTTTTATTTGTTTACCACTGAGCTTATCACTGTTTCTTTTATTTGTTTATTTATTTAGTTTTGGAGACAACCTCTTGCTAACTAGCCCAGGTTGGCTTCCAACATGTGATCCTCCTGCCTCAGCATCCTGAATAGCTTGGAGGACAGGTGTGCACTGCCTCACCTTGTTCATTCATTCTTTTGACCAGTCTTTTTTTTTTTTTAATATTTTTATTTATTTGCTTTAGTTGTACACAATGCGTTTTATTCAATGCGTTTCATTTGTACGTGGTGCTGAAGATCGAACCCGGGTCGCCCACGCGCTAGGCGAGCGCTCTACCGCTGAGCCACAATCCCAGCCCTTGACCAGTCCTTTTTGAGCACCTGCTCTGTGCCAGGTACTAATTGCTGGGCCACAATGGTGACAGACTGGGCAGCTCTTTCAGGTTGTGTCTGTGCCTGGAAGTGCCTTTGTTACCATCACCCCAACACACCCCCTCTACCTCTCGCTCCTCTTGGGGGCTTCTCTTACACATCTTTTATTCAGTGGGCCTCACAGAGCCCCAGCACTCAGCTCCCTGTCCTCCGGCCACTGACGAGCTCTGTCATTGTCTTCTCCTTAGAGCAGCCTCTGTCTGCTATTGAATTTTCCAATGTATTCTAAGTGCCCTGCATGCTAAACCTGCTGCTTCTATAGGTTAAAAGAAAAGGTCAAATATGGCCCATTTTGTGTTGATAGTTTAATAGTAAGTATTCAGTGATACTTATCCCCTCAGAGGGGCCACGTGTGAAATACTCAGAGTGCAGACTCCAGGGCCATACCACCTGGGTTTGAATACTGGCACTGCACTTTTAGCTAAGTGATTGTGGCCAGTGACTCAGCCTTTCGGGGGCCTTAGTTTCCTCATCTGTAACAGGGACAGTAATAATAATGGCCTCATTGTGTTATTATGGAAAAAAAAAAGAGTTAATATTTGCAAAGCCCAGGAGCATTGTCTGGCACATAGTAGGTGTGTTTGCTAAAGAAATGACTGAAGCATTTCTCAAGTGTGGTGGGGGCACAGAAGAAGAGGTGACTAATTGTCCCTGAGAAGAAATGAGTCATGTTTGCCAGACAGAGGTGTGGAGTGGAGGCAAGACATTTGAGGCTGAAAAAAAAAAGAGGTGTTCGGGGCTCAAAGGCAAACAGCAGAGGTGGGACAGGGCGGAGCAGAGCGTCTACAGGAGAAACGGGGAGGCGAGGCCTGGGTACAACAGCACTGGACTATTTAGCTGAGAACCTGAACAAATCCCCGAGCCATCATAAAATTGTGAGCAAAGGAATTCTGCAATTAGGTTTCGTTCCTAGAGGGTCACCTCAGCCACGAACAGGAGATGGAGTGGGACAAAAAGTGACAAAGCTCAGAACTTAGGCAGGAATCATAGAAACAAAGAGCAGGAACAATTGTGGGAGCTGCTTCTAAAGCAGGATCCACCAGAATTAGCAGCTAGTAGATGTGAAAGGTGGCTGGAAGTTGCCAGAAGGAGCTGTTCCCGGAAAGGAGCAAGCCAGCGGGAGGAGGGGACAGCAGAAGGCAGTAACTGAACAGAAATCCTGTGGCAAGTGGGCACCGCGATTCTCATATGCTGTCTCATCTGAAACTCCCCACAAGGGATTATTCCCATTTTACAAGTACAGAAACCACATCTCAAAGTTCCCGTATGGTGCCCTGGCAATACAGTCTCTCAGCAGCACGGCTGGGGAAAGGACCAAGTTTGATTCTGCAGATATTAAGGCTGAGATGCCAGCAAGAGAGGTGGCTGGCCATTTCCAGATGGTGGGTAGGAAGATGGGTCTGAACTTCCAAACAGATGGGGGGTGAGGAATAGAGTTGGGAGCCACCAGCAGCACATGGGTACCGTGGCTGAGTGGCAGTGGATGAGATCCCCCAGGACAAGAAGAAGAGGAGGGCTCTGGGGAAGAGCAGTAAGACAAAGACAGGCAGAGACAAAGACAGGCATCCCTAGCCCTTTTTATTAGAGGGGCAGTGCTAGGAGCGGATGTCTGGGAGGAAAGGGCTCAAGAAGTGGGGTGTGGGGCTGGGGACATAGCTCAGTTGGTAGAGTGCTTGCCTTGCATGCACCAAAGCCCTGGGTTCAATCCCAGCACCACAAAAAAAAAAAAAAAAAGAAAAGAAAAGAAAAAAAAGAAAGACAAAGAAGTAGGGTGTGGTCAGAGCAATGAGAAAGAAGACTGAAAATGGGCCACTGGACTTGGCAACTGGGAGGTTGTGGCCAGAGCAGTTTCAGTACCGAGTGACAAGGCAGGAGCCACAACACTATGGTCAAGAAGTATGTGGGAGGTGAGAAATTGACCGGGGGTGTAAACCACTCCTTTCAGAAGATATGGACAAAGGCCCTCGGCTGAATCATCTGGAAAGCTTTTCAAACTTTCAGGTGCTCAGGCCCACTCCAGGCCAACTGATTCAGAATCAGGAAGGAGGGTCCCACGCATCAAGGTTCTGGAAGAGTCACCCCCACCCCTCTGTAACTATCATGCATAAGGGTTAAGAAGCCATGCTTGGGCTGGGGTATGATAAAGCATATGATTAGCATGCAGGAGGCCCTCTGTTTAATACCCAGCATCCAAGGGAGAAAAAAAAAAGAACCAAAAAAAAACCAGTGCCCATCTCAGACCACAACACATTTCTATATGTCCATTGATTCAAAATGCCAGAAAAAGCAAATCGATAGAGACAGGCAGCAAATTAGTGGTTGCCAGGGGCTGAGAATGAACTAAAGAAGAAATGGGGGAAGGGAAGAATAGAAGTTCATTGAATTAGAAAAAAGGGGAATGAAGGGAAGGGAGGGGGATGGGAGTAGGAAAGACAGTGGAATGAATGGGACATAACTTTCCTATGTTCATATACAAATACGCCACAGTGTAACTCCACATCAGGTACAACCACAAAAATGGGAAATTACACTCTGTGTATGTTTGATGTGTCAAAATACATTCTACTGTCATATATAACTAAAAAGGACAAATAAAAAATCTTTTTTTAAAAAAAGAGGAAATGGGGGACTGGGGCTGTAGCTCAGTGGTGGAGTGCTTCCCTCACGTGTACGAGGCACTGGGTTCGATCCTCAGCACCACATGAAAATAAAGGTATTAGGGCTGGGGTTGTGGCTTAGTGGTAGAGCGCTCGCCTAGCACGTGTGCAGCCCGGGTTCGACCCTCAGCACCACGTAATAATAAAGGCATTGTGTATAACTAAAACAAATAAATAAATAAATATTTTTTTAAAAATAAAATTAAAAAAATAAAGGTATTGTGTCCATTTATAACTAAAAATATATATATATATATCAAAAAAAAAGAAGAAGAAATGGGGTTATGAGGATATCCTATGGTGATTGCTGCATATTAAAATCATAGGTTTGCCAGGCGCAGTGGTACACACCTGTAATCCCAACAGCTCAGGAGGCTGAGGTAGGAGGATTGTTAGTTCAAAATTAGCCTCAGCAAAAGTGAGGTGCTAAGCAACTCAATGAGACCCTGTCTCTAAATAAAATACAAAATAGGGCTGGGGATGTAGCTCAGTGTTTGAGTGTCCCTGAATTCAATCCCCACTACCACAAAAAAAAAAAAAAATCATCATCATCATTGATTTGTACTTTTTCCTCCCTGCGGTAGTGGAGATTGAACCCAGAAGAGCTCTACCACTAAATCACATCCCTAGCCCTTTTTATTTTTATTTTGAGATAGGGTCTCACTAAATTTCCCAAGCAAGCCGGGCATGGTGGTGCACGCCTGTAATCCCAGCACTTGGGAGGCTGAGGCAGGAGGATCGCAAGTTCAAAGCCAGCCTCAGCAATGGTGAGGCACTTAATAACTCAGTGAAACCCTATCTCTAAATAAAATACAAAAAAGGGGTGGGGATGTGGCCCAGTGGTCAAGTGCCCCTGAATTCAATCCCAGATACCAAAAAATAATAATAATAATAATAATTGGGCCGGGGCTGTGGCTCAGCGGCAGAGCGCTCACCTCGTACGTGCGCGGCCCAGGTTTGATCCTCAGCACCACGTAAACATAAATGCATTGCATTGTGTACAACTAAAGTAAATAAATAAATATTTAAAAATAACAACAACAACAACTAAATTTCCCAAGCTGGCCTTGAACTTGGGATCCTGTCTCAGCCTCCTGGATTACAAGCCTGTGCTTCTATACCCAGCCATTGACTGTACACTTAACCAACAGGAACCAATGCTCTAATGAAAGGCATAAACCATTTTGCAGCCCTTAGTGAAGCCAATTGATTCAAATGTGGAGCATTGAAGGCCAATACCAAGAATCCAGAGCCGGGCACGGTGGCGCACGCCTGTAATCCCAGCACTCTGGGAGGCTGAGGCAGGAGGATCGCAAGTTCAAAGCCAGCCTCAGCAATGGTGAGGCACTTAGCAACTTAGTGAGACCCTGTCTCTAAATAAAATACAAGAAAAGGGCTGGGGATGTGACCCAGTGGTCGAGTGCCCCTGAGTTCAATTCCCGGTACCAAAAAAAAAAAAAAAAAAAAAAAGAATCCAGGAAGCCAGACACTGGACACCTCCTGATGGAAGAACACACCACCTCGCCCAAGGCTCTTGCCAAAACAGCTGAGACAGAGTCAGATCAGACTTCTAAATGCAACTACCCATTTATTAAACAAACAAAACAAAAACAGAAGACAAAGGAACATGTTAAACTATACTACGGGACTACTATCAACAAAATTGAGACCACAGCTGGGCACAGTGGCACAAGCCTATAAACCCAGTGGCTCAGGAGGCTGAGGCAGAAAAATTGTGAGTTCAAAGCCAGCCTCAGCAACTTGGTGAGGTCCTAAGCAACTCAGAGAGACTCTGTTTCAAAATTTAAAAAATAATAATAAAATAAAAAGGGCTGGGGATGTGGCTCAATGGTTAAACACCCCTGGGTTTGGTACTGGGTTGCTCCAGTACCAAAAATAAAATAAAATAAATTCAGACCACAGGTAATGCTACCAAAAATTTCTTTTTAAAATTAAAAATTTAAATTTAAATTAAAATAAAGATTAAAAATTACTAATTTCTTTCACAGATAAATTGCAAAGAAAACAAAAGATTAAGAGACTCTTAAAACACATACCAACCAATTACAATTTGTACATCTTGAATTCTACTTCTTTTGGTACTTAGGGATTGAACCCAGGAGCACTTTGCCACTGAGATACATCCCAGCCCTTTAAAATTTTATTTTGAGACAGGGTCTTGTGAAATTACTTAGCACTAAATTGCCAAGGCTTGTCTCCAATTTGCAATCCCCCTGCCTTGGCCTGTTGGTTGCTGGGATTCCAGGCCTGCACCAAGGTATTCAGCATTTGGGGGATTTTTTTTTTTTTTTTTTTTTTTTTTTTTTTGTGGCAGCTTCATCACCTGGGCATGATGAATTATTCACACAATCTCTAGCCCCTCTTCCTTTGATCTTTCTGGTGATCAGCCCCATCCCATAGTTGCCTCATTAGTGCTAAAACTGTCCCTGTCACCCAGGAAATTTCAAGGGACCAGCAGCTCTGAGTCAGGAAACCAGTTCAAAGACCAAATATTAGAACCAAAGATTCTTCTAGAAACCCCATTGCTCAGAAAATTACAAAAAGATTATTTTTGAAATTTCAAACACCCCAGCTGCTTCCACCCTTAGGGGCTTCCCTCTTGTATACATCTCCCAATTGATCTGATTGCCTAATGTAGTTTTAGGTGCTCTGTGCCAGGTTCTAGGGATAAAGGCCAAAATATATATTTCTTATTCCAAATCATAATATCAGAATAGGGTGGTGGTTCTGCACCTCAGCTGCACAATGGAATCATGTAGGAAGTTTTACCAAAATGCTGATCTCTGGGCCTCTGAATCCCACCCCTAGAAGTTCTGATAGAATTGGTCTAGCATGTGGCAACCTAATTCTGATTTGTAGTAGAGCTGGGAGCATCTGAGTACAGGAAGAGAGGAAGAGCTGTCACGTATTGGTGCCTACCGTATATCAGGCACTTTCCATGTATTATCACAGATCCTAAAATAGGATAGAAGTAAAAAAAAAAAAAAAAAGAAAGAAAAACAGAAAGGAGACACAAAGGGCCAGGTACAACGCTGCATGCCTGTGCCACTTGGGAGGCTGAGGCCAGGGGATCACAAGTTGAAGGTCAGCCTCTGTGATTAGCAAGACCCTGTCTTGAAATAAAATTTTAAAAATGGCTGAGGATATAGCTCAGTGGTAAAGTGCCCCTGAGTTAAATCCCCAGACCCAAACAAAAAGTAAGAAAGGAGACATAAAGAAAGACAAGGACAAGGTAATCCCAAATAAAATTTCAGCAATAAGTCAAAAGTTCCTACATAGGCCCTGCCCCTGAGTTCAATCCCTGGTACCCAAAAAAAAAAAAAAAAAAAAAAAAAAAAGAAAACAAGGAAATAAAATTTTAAGTCAAAAGTTCCTCATAGGCCTCTCTAAACCAGGCTCTCTCCCAGGCCCAATACTTCAAAATTCCTGGGAAATCTGTAAACCTACCATGTACAGTGCTAATTAACCCAACAAAAATGAATTAAGTAAAAAGAGATATAGCCAGGCACAGTGGTGCACACCTGTAATCCCAGCGGCTTGGAAGGCTGAAACAGGAGGATCATGAATTCAAAGCCAGCCTCAGCAATGGTGAGGTGCTAAGCAACTCAGTGAGACCCTGTCTCTAACTAAAATACAAAATAGGGCTGGGGATGTGGCCCAGTGGTTGAGTGCCCTTAGTCCAATCCCTGGTACAAAAAAAAAAAAAAAAAAAAAAAAAACAATAAAGAGAGATATAGTATTTTAAGAAACTATGGGGGGAGCCGGGCACAGTGGTGCACGCCTATAATCCCAACAGTTGGGAGGCTGAGGCAGGAGGATTGTGAGATCAAAGCCAGCCTCAGCAATGGCGAGGCACTTAGCAACTCAGTGAGACCCTGTCTCTAAAGAAAGTACAAAAAAAAAAAAAAAAAAAAAAAAAAAAAGGGCTGGGGATGTGGCCCAGTGGTCAAGTGCCCCTGAGTTCAATCCCCGGTACCAAATAAATAAATAAATGAAAATAAAGATATTGTGTCCATCTACAACTAAAAAAAAGGAGAAAGAAAAGAAAAGAAAAGACACCGCTGATCATGGTGGTGCATGCCTGTAATCCCAGTGGCTCGGTAGGTGGAGGCAGGAGGATCTGGAGTTCAAAGCCAGCCTCAGCAATTTAGTGAGTTGCTAAGCAACTCAGTGAGAACCTGTCTCTAATAAAATACAAAATAAGCTTAGGGATGAGGCTCAGTGGTCCAATGCCCCTGAATTCAATCCCCAGAACCAAAAGAGAAAAAAAAAAGAAAAAAAGAAAAAAAAAAAAAAACATAAGAAACCTATAATTTAGGGAACTATCCATCAGATAATAAAGACCCTGTCAGCCTAAGTGTTAGGGAACAGACAGATAAGGATGGTTTAAGAGACTAATTCTATAAAATGGGCCCACTGTGCTGGCCCCCACATGCTTTCTTTTCCAAGAAGCAATTTATCTATAGCCCTGCCTGGCCTATGTGGACAGGATATTACACCCCTCAGCAAACTACCTGTTCAGTGCAGAAGAAATGCAAGCACAAAATAATGTTGATAAGAGGATCCCAAGTTATCTTGAAGGAGGAGACTTTTGTGACCAGACCCTGAAACTCTGAGATAAGGATAGTTCCTCCTAACCATAAAATCCATAAGAATGTATGGTTGAGAATCCAATTAGAATCAATCAGCATGGACCAAGGTAACCTAGAGTTGCCATGACTGTAGGGACTTGAAAGTCTGAAGTTACCCTGCTATCCATCAAAAGACAAGAGATGGACCTGGGCAGGATTTTCTGGAAGCTCCTCTGGAATTCCCAATAAAACTGGAGTGCAACTTAGTGAGACCCTGTCTCTAAATAAAATACAAAATAGGGCTGGGGATGTGGCTCCGTGGCCAAGTGACCCTGAGTTCAATCCCTGGTACCCCTCTCCCCCCCCCAAAAAAAAAAAAAAAAACTGGAGTGCAGAAAAGGCATGTTGTTCCTTTCCTCTCTGAGAGGACCCACTCTCCCTTAAGAGTGTTCCTTTTAGCTGAGCGCAGTGGCGCATGCCTGTAATCCCAGCACTTGGGAGGCTGAGGCAGGAGGATGGTGAGTTCAAAGCCAGCCTCAGCAATGGTGAGGCACTTAGCAACTCAGTGAGACCCTGTCTCTAATAAAATACAAAAAAGGGTTGGGGATGTGGCCCAGTGGTCCAGTGCCCCTGAGTTCAATCCCCGGTACCAAAAAAAAAAAAAAAAAAAAAAAAGAGTGTCCCATTTTCCCCTTTCCTATCTCTACTAATAAACTGATGCCTGCTACTCTGAGTGACATGTCTGAAATCTTTCTGACTTGATCACAAGATCAGGGTTTGAAGAGGTGTCTTCACATTGCCTCAGTTTCTTGGAAGGCCCCCAGCTCTGTAACATAAGGATCCTGAGAATGAATGACCAGACCACCAGAAACCATCTTGCAATCACCAGACTGACACCATTCCCACGTTCCTTCCTATACCCACTCCTCACCAAGTTTTAAAGAAGAGCCAGGGGCTAGGGATGTGCCTCAGTGGGAGAGTGCTTGCCTGGCATGTGCAAAGCCCTAAGTTCTGCCAGAGGGTCAGGAGGCTAAGGCTGGAGGATTGCAAATTAGAGGCCAGCCTGGGCAATTTAGTGAGACCCTATTTCGAAATTTTAAAAAATTGAAAAGGGCTTGAGATGTAGTTCAGTGCCTCTGGGTACCTAAATAAATAAATAGCTGGGAACCCCTAAAATGCATCTCTCACTCTTGAGATGGCCCACATTATCCCACAAATGTTTATTCCTTGCTTTCCCAAATAAATCTCTGTGTCTCTACTCACATGTGCTGAAATTCTTTTCGTCATGTGTGTCAAAGGATCGCAATAGGACTGAGTTGAGTCCTCCCCTCCCTGCCCCGCCCCCATCCCTGAGAATTCCTAGGGACCCTCTTCCCCAGATAATCTCTTCTCCCATACAAGCCTATCGCAGTCTTTCCAGGCAGCTGGCATTCATATTTATGGATAGGAATTCAAGACTCAATAAATATAAGGGGAAATTACCCAAAGAGCAGAGCTAGAAAAATGTTAAAAGTAGAATTTGATAAAACATGGATGGGCCTTCCCCTCTCCACAGCAGGACACTTTTAGAACACCCCAGCAGCTGCCTCCTGCAGGGGTTCCCTCTGGCCCACTTCTTGGAGATCAGATGTTCTGGTTGCATAATGTAGAGGCACAACGTTCAAAGTTCCACTTGTGAAAAGTAAATAAACACATCTGGTTTTCTTTGGGCTCATGCATTTCCAACAAAAGGGACTCCTGTGGGTAGCTTTGAATATCCGGGCTCTGCTAATCAGCAGCTGTCCCTGAAAGGCCCTACTTCAGACAGAAGCTGCTGTGTAGTTAGTTGCAGGTGGAGAGCCAGCACAGAAAGCTCTATAGAAGCTTCCTCCAGGGAAGATAGCTGTGCCAGCCCAGTCCCAATTCCTGTCCTTGCAGTTGTTACATGTAAAAGTTCTTCCAAGCCGGGCACGGTGGGGCACACCTGTAATCCCAGCACTTGGGAGGCTGAGGCAGGAGGATCGCGAGTTCAAAGCCAGCCTCAGCCATGGCGAGGCACTTAGCAACTCAGTGAGACCCTGTGTCTAATAAAAATACATAAAGGGCTGGGGATGTGACCCAGTGGCTGAGTTCCCCTGAGTTCAATCCCTGGTACCAAAAATAAAATAAAATATAAAAAAATAAAAGTTCTTCCAAGATGCCAGGATTTCAGAGGTCATAGTTTTATTCTGTGGGGTGTAAACTTGATCTCTCCAGGTGATACCTGCTTTTTTGTGTTTTGTTGGTTGGTTGCTACTGGGGATTGAACCCAGGGGCCCTTTACCACTGAGCTATACCTCCAATCTTTTTTTTTTTTTTTTTAGTTTTTTTTTTATTTTGAGACAGGGTCTCACCAAATTGTTAAGTCTAAGTTGCCAAGGCTGGCCTTGAACTTGTGATCAATCCTCCTCCTGCCTCAGACTCCGGAGTCACTGGATCATAAGCATCCATCACCACCCAGGCGGAGGTGATAACTTCTTAAGTGGTTGTCTGGACAGCAATAAAATAAGCATCTCTCTTTCTGAAGGTTTCCAAAGCTTGGTATTTTCTGCATTTCTTCTCTTTAGGAATAATGTAAAGAGGTACAAATAACTGAATAGATGAGGATTCTCCCCACCTCTGGCCCCTTAGCTGTTGGATTTTGCTGGATCATTGACTGGTTTTTATTGTGTTTCTATGATGCGCCTAACCATGGCTCCCTGCTGGAGGGACAAGGGATGATGTGGACTCAGACTCTCCATTCCTCCATCTTTCATTCAATCACTTAACAAACACTTTTAATGGAAATGCAGGAGCCAGTCAGGGCCTAAAGAAAACCAAACCAGATGTACCAAATGTGCCTTGTCTTGAGGCATGGCAAAGCTTCCCAGAATGCACACAAAATAAATAGAGCAACTTTTGCTCTGTGCTTTCAACAAACAGTGGTGTTAGATGAGGCTGCCAAAGTAAAAAGTATTCTGTAGTTAAAACCAAGCATTTTTTCCCCAAGTTATGATGGGCTTGGAGGGAGGGCAAGCAAATGCATAGAAGTTATTCATTTTGACTATTTTGGGGGGAGTTGAATGCAGGGGCATTTAACCACTGAGCCACATCCCCACCCTTTTAATTTTTTTGAGACAGCATCTTGCTAAGTTGTTTAGGGACTCACTAAATTGTTGAGGCTGGCCTCGAACTTGGGATCCTCCTGCCCCAGCCTCCTGAGTCACTGGGATAACAGACGTGCACCGCCATGTCCAGCTAAGCATTTTTATATATTGACACATTTAATCCTCACAACTGCCTTAAGAATAGGGACTCTAATTATCTCCATCTTGCAGATAAGGAAACTGAGCCACAAAAAAGGCAAGAATTTGACCAAACTGTTCACACAGCTGGGAAGTAAGAAGTTGGGATCATAAGCCCAGGCAGGCGGGTTCCAGGATCCACTCATTCACCCCACTGCTATTGAATCTAGCAACAAATTATATTTTTAGTTGTTATTGTTTGTTGTATGGAGATTCACTGAGTTCTGTGAGCCACGCCCAGGGCCCCAGGGCTCTCTGTCCTGGTGTACTAGGAACAGTCCAGATTGCGGGTCTGAAACACCTGGGCTGGAACCGTGACTCAACCAACTACTCCCCGGGGGACCTCAGGCAAGTCCTTTGCTCTCTGAGAGTTTTATGAGATATCGTGGGGCTCCCTGCTGTGAGGACAGAGTGGTGCGGTTCACATCAAGTGCCTGATCCAAGGCCTGGTCATCGGTGTTGGAACCCAGGTGGTTTTGGAACCCAGGTGTCCGACTCAAAGCTTTGTTCTGATCTATTTATCTGTCGATCCATTCAACACCAGGTGGAGACTGAGGCTAGTCGGCACTGCAGCCTCCTGATAAATGATCTTTCCTTTTCTTCTTCTCTCCCTAGTAAGAGAAACGACTTCCAAACAAGCCTGGTGTGATCCCCAATCACCCAAGTGTCAAAGTGAGAGATGACCTGTCATTAAGATGTGGGAGCAAGCCGGTCACAGTGGCGCACGCCTGTAATCCCAGCACTTGGGAGGCTGAGGCAGGAGGATGGTGAGTTCAAAGCCAGCCTCAGCAATGGTGAGGAACTTAGCAACTCAGTGAGACCCTGTCTCTAATAAAATACAAAAAAGGGCTGGGGATGTGGCCCAGTGGTTGAGTGCCCCTGAGTTCAATCCCTGGTACAAAAAAAAAAGACGTGGAAGCAAAAACGAGGCTGGGAGAGGTTAGCTTTAGAACCAATTGGAATTTGATGGGGAGGGAGGCACACAGCAGAGAATAGAGGTCACAGGCTGCTAGGGAGGCCCTGGCATTTGTATATGGGCCGAGTCTTAGGCACAGAGGGAGAATCAAGAGAGAAGGTGAGGGGCTGGGGTTGTGGCTCAGTGGTAGAGCACTCGCCTAGCACTTGCGAGGCCCAGGTTCGATCCTCAGCACCACGTAAGAATAAAGGCATTGTGTACAACTAAACAAATATATATATATATATATATATATATATATATATATATACATATATATATATATAAAAAAAAAAGAGAGAGAGAAAGAGAAGGTGAGTCGCAGACTGAGCAGGCCTTACATGAGAGGCTGCTGGAGTACGGGTTCTACTCTCGAGGCAACAGGAAGTCACTATGGAATTTTGATCAGAAGTCACAGGATCCACAGACCTAGAAATTAGACCAGAGACTCTGCACCTATAGAAGAAAAAGCAGGCCCAAATCTTCATCATGTCTGCCTAGGATCTGACTTCCTTAACAAGACTCTTAAAGTGCAAGAAATAAAATTAAGAATCAATAAATGGGATAGATTCAAACTAAAAAGCGTCTCAGCAAAAGAAACAATGAAGTGAAGAGAGAGCCTACAGAATGGGAGCAAATTTTTTACCACATGTACATCAGATAGAGCAATAATCTCCAGGTTATATAAAGAACTCAAAACACTTAACACCAAAAAAAAAAAAAAAAAAAAAAAAAGAATAACCCAATCAATAAATGGGCTAAGGAAATGAACAGACACTTAACAGAAGATATACAATCGATCAACAAATTTATGAAAAAAAAATGTTCAACATCTCTAGCAATTAGAGAAATGCAAATCAAAGCCACTCGAAGATTTCATCTCACTCCAGTCAGAATGGCAATTATCAAGAATTCAAGCAACAATGAGTGCCTGCGAGGATGTGGAAAAAAAGGTACACTGATTCACTGCTGGTGAGACTGCAAAATGGTGCAACCACTTTGGAAAGCAGTATGGAGATTCCTTAGAAAACTTTGGATGGAACCACCATTTGACCCAGCCATCTCACTCCTCAGTCTATACCCAAAGGACTTAAAATCAGCATGCAACAGTGGTGCAGCCACCTCAATGTCTGCAGCAGCTCAATTCACGATAGCTAAACTGTGGAAACAGCCTAGATGCCCTTCAACAGATGAATGGATAAAGAAACTGTGGTACATACACACAATGGAATATTACTCAGCCTGAAAGAAGAATGAAATCATAGCATTTACGGGTAAATGAATGGAGTTGGAGAATATCATGCTAAGCCAAATAAGCCAATCCCAAAAATCCAAAGGCCAAACGTTTTCTCTGATAAGTGGATGCTGATCCATAATGGGTGGTTGGGGGGCACGGAAAGAATGGAAAAACTTTGGATGGAGTAGAGGGGAGAGAGGGGAGGTAAGGGGGCATGGGGGTGTGAAGATGGTGGAATGAGATTCTATGTATGGGTATGATCACACGAATGGTGTGACTCTACATCACGTACAACCAGAGAAATGAAAAGTTGTGCTCCATTTGTGTAAAAAAATAAAATTAATTAAAAAAGAAGAAGAAGAAGTCACAGGATTGAAAATGAACTTTAAACATTTAAATTGTATCTTGGTTGGGGAGCTGTTGGGCCTGGACAGAAGAAGTGATGGACTGTGATGAACCCTTCAGGCCACCTGGATACTCCCACAGACCCTGCCATGCTCACAGCTTGGCCCAGCCTGACCGCTCAGCCTTGGCCTTGGCCTTGGCCTACCCCTGCCCAGCGGCATCTGCCCCCACTCTGGACTAGCCCTTTGTTTCCTCCACGTCCCCAGCCTGTGTCTTTCCACCTTGACTTCTCTGCTCCCCCGCGGCTTAATTCACGTGGGTCAGTGACCCCCGGCGGCCCACAGTTAAAATCAGATGTTGTCACATGCACGAAAGTAGCAAAGCAAAAAGGCAGACACACACACAGAGGCCACTCCAGCAAGGGGAAGCAGAGGGGAAGAGGACAAGCTGACGTCATGGAGGTGGTCCAGCGGACACAGCAATTGGGGCTTAAGGGACAGTGAGTTGTCAAAGGTGACTCTGGGGTTTCCAGTCTGAGTAGGAGGACAGCGAGGCAGGAACAGAAACAGAGACATCAGAAGGAAGACCGGCGGCAGAGGAAGACTTTGAGATTAACATGTCAGGGAGATGTCCAGGTGGAAAAGGATGATCTGGAATTCCAAAATGAAACTGGAACCTGAGGCGAGATCAGAGAGGGAAAGACAGAGACAAGAACTACATGCTCAACCCAACAACCGCCAGGTGGTTTCTGTGAGCAAGGCTGCTATTCCTAATCCTCCCCACAATCTTATGGGAAGGCATGGTTTTCGCCATGAGGAAATGGAGCACAGACCTTGTCCGAGATCACACAGCAAGCAGGTGGCAGGGATGACACTTGAATCCAAGTTTCTAACTCTGAGGTCATTTCTTAGCTGTGTGGTAGGCGGCTGCAGAGGTGGGTATATTGTGGATGGGTATCCTTGAGGTTTTTTGTTTTGTTGCTGGGGGTTGAACCCAGAGGCACTTAACCACAGAGTCACATCCCCAGCCCGTTTTATTTTTTTTATTTTGAGAGGGGTCTCACTAAGTTGCTTAGGGCTTTGAACTAGCCATCCTCCTGCCTCAGCCTCCCGAGTTGCTGGGATTACAGATGAGCACCATCATACCCTGCCCATTCTTGATTTTTGAGGTTTTCACTTACTCTTTAGACTTTGGACCTGATGAACATTGTAAACTCCCTCTCAGAAAAATGCATTACTATGTGTACACAAAGACATGTAATTTCACATACGTATTTTGGGGTTCTTGACCATCCCCCAAGCCTATCCATGTTTCCTCAGTAAAGAACGCCAGCCCTAAAGGAATCAGATGAAGATGCCTTGACATCAGCTAAGGTCGTTAATTCCCCTACAATCCACAAAGTCAATGCCATCAAGTCCATTTTCCGGATGTGAAAACCAAGGCGCCTGCAGCTTAAGAAATTTGCCAAGGGTCCCCTCGGCTAGTGAGTGGCAGCTGGGACTCAAGTCCTGGTTGGTGTTATTTCAAAAGGGAAAGGCACAACAGAGAGAGGAAGGTAGGTGTTCAGTGAATCAGACAGCAGATTCCACAGCCAAGCCAGAGGGGTGAGAGTGGGGGTCCAGTAAGAGCCCTGGATGGGGAAGGGTGGCTGGAGGCTGGGGAAGGAGCCCTCAGGGAGAGAGAGTGAAAACATGGAGATCAAGGAAGGACTTCTGTGCCCTAGGCCCTGGAGGGGCACCTGCCAGACGGCCAGTCATCGGTCCTCCTGTCAACCTCGTGGGCAGGAAACTTTTACTGTCATTTTACAGATGCAAGGAAATGAGTCTCTGAGAAGTCAGTGACCTGCCTGTGCCTGGTGGAGACTGGACCCACACAGAGCCCTGTGACTACAGAGCCTGGCCCCTGTCCTCTCACTCCCATGCAGGGACTCACAGACCCCAGGCCCCTTCCCCCACCGGGCCACAGACCAGACAGGACTTTGCCTCGTTCCTCCTGAGCCAGGCAGCGAGTGGCTATGGAGGGGCAGAGTCCAGAGCGGCTCCCCTTCCCTCTACCAGTCCCTGTCCGCAGCAGGAGGCGGACTTCCCTCGGGGGCCCCTGCTCTCTAGGACTCAAGGCCCTTTCTTCCCTGGAGCTCCTTGGGACTCAACATGGAAGGAGAAAGCGAGAAGAGGCCTCTGGGGTTCCCTGAGGTTGAAGGGAGGTGGAGGAGGGAAGAGAGTGGATGGAAAGGCTGGAGGAGAGAGGGTCTTCCAGAGAGGGCGGAAGGGATGCAGAGAAGTTGGGAGGAGAGAAGGGCAGTCCGCATTGGGGGAGGGGGGTGCGGAGACACTGGGGAGAGGTTCCCTTCACCTTCAGTGTCCATGGTGACTTGGAGCTGGAGCGGCCGGGGTAGTGCGTCCACTGCTCAGATTCGGTGTTCCCAGAGGCCCAGGGTGGGGGTGGGGCTCCCAGAGGGAAGAGAGGGGAGGAAGGAGGGAGGGGAGGGAGAAGGAAGGGGGAGGGCTAGGGGGAGGGGGAGGGAGGGGCCAGGCTCTGGCAGGTCAACCCTTCCGAGGGAGGCCTCCCTCTCTCCCTCCAGGACCCTCAAATGTGAGCACCCTGGGAGGAGTTCTGAGCTGTGGATCCTCCCTCCTCAGACACCAGCCAGTAAAGGGGAGCCAGAGCCCCTGTTCTCGCCGGACACCCTACTTGGCTCTACCCCCCAACCCCCGGCAGGGCTGGAGGCTGTGAAAACAGGAATGTGGTTCCCGGGAGAGGGCCGGAAAGCCTTTTCTAGTTATTTATTTATTTATTTTTTAGTTGTAGATGGACACAATACCTTTATTTTATTTATCTTTATGTGGTGCTGAGGATTGGACCCAGGACCTCACATGTGCTAGGCAAGCACTCTACCACGGAGCTACAACCCCAGCCCCCTGGAAAGACTTTTTGATGGCTTATTGGGAAAACCATGGTTCAAGTCCTAATTCTGTTCTCTTTTATCTCCAATGCTCTTTTCTGTGTCTCAGTTTTCTTAGCTATAAAATGAAATAATAGCCGAGCACAGTGGCGCACGCCTGTAATCTCGGCAGCTCGGAAGGCTGAGTCAGGAGGATGGCGAATTCAAAGTCAGCCTCAGCCATGGTGAGGCGCCAAGCAACTCAGTGAAACCCTGTCTCTAAATTAAAAGAAAATAGAGCTGGGGATGTGGCTCAGTGGTTGAGTGCCCCTGAGTTCAATCCCTGTTACCCGTCCCCACCCTCCTCAAAAAAAAAAGAAATAATAGCTACTGAGCATCAAGTCAGAACAACTGCAAGTGAAATAGTAACGTCTACTTCCTTTCCCTTCTGTCTTCCTAGGTGATGGTTTGAATCCCCACGTTCCCCACTCCCCAAGTCCACATGTTGTAAACTTAACCCCCAAATTCATTTGTTTAGGAATTTGAAGGTGGAGCCCTTGGGAGGTAATTAGAATTAGAGGAGGTCATAAGGAAGGGGGGCCCCAAGATGGCATTAGTGGTTTTATAAGAAGGAGAAGAAATAGAGTCCTGTTCTCTTTTTTTCTTTTTTTTAATACTGGGGATTGAACCCAGGGGTGCTTAACCATTGAACCACATCCCCCACTCACTTTTTTTTTTTTTTTTTTTTTTTTAGTATTTTAAGACAGGCTTTCACTGTGTTGCTTAGGTCTTCACTAAATTGATGAGGCTGGCTTTGAATTCACAATCCTCCTGCCTCAGCCTCCCAAGCAGCAGGGATTACAGGCATGACCCTGTACCCTGATGAGAGCCCTATTTTGCTGTTTGATGCCCTTCACCATGTGACGATGGACTAGAAGGCCCTCACCAGATGCAGGCAGGTTGATAAGGGACTTCCCTGTCTACAAAATTTTGAGCAATACGTTTCTTTTCTTTGTAAATTATCCAGTCTATGCTCAGTGGTTTGTAATCCCAGAGATTTGGGAGGCTGGGGTAGGAGGATTGTAAATTCAAGGTCAGCCTCAGCAATTTAGCGAAACTCTGTCTCAAAATAAAAAAATATAAAGGGTTGGGGAGGTAGCTCCCTGGAGCACCCTTGGTGCTAAATAAATAAACAGTAAATTACCCAATCTTTGGTATTCTGTCATATCAACAGAAAATGACCTAAAACACCAAGGCATGTTAAAGGCACAGGTTTAACAGTGTTCCCTTCACCTTCTGAATATAGCCCTTATTGCTCTAAGGTTTATTTATTTATTTTCTCTCTTTTCCCCCACTCCCCCTCCCTAACAAGATTAGTGAGACAGTGTTATCTTTTCTTCCCCTAGTTAACTGCCCTTGAACACACCCACTACAGGAAGGAGATGCCTGCTGAGGATCTGGTAAGTGAATATCTCCCAAATTAACAAGTGAATCCTAACTAGGGCCATCAGGGCACCCTGGGACCCCTTACCAGAGCACACTGGAATGTACCCTTGAAGAGTTCCTTTAAACTCCCCCTGTCCATCCTGATCAGGAAAGTCACAGCCTTTGGGACAGGAGTCCCCTGTGTTTCTCCTTTGCCAGCAAAACAATAAACCTTCTTTTTCCTTTTTCTCAAAACCGTGTGCTCTGGGCTGGGGTTGTGGCTCAGCGGTAGAGCGCTCACCTAGCACGTGCACCGCCCGGGTTCCATCCTCAGCATCATGTAAAAGTAAATACATTGTATGCAACTAAAGCATAAATAATTTTTTTTAAAAAGTGTCCTCATTATTAAATTGGCATTGATCAGCATTGGGGACAGGGACTGAGCTTTCAGTTACACAGGCAGATCAGAGCCAGGCTTCTGAGTTAGAAAACTGGGAAACTGTCGATAACTTGTACTGGCTGGGTGCAGTGGCCTGTAATCCCAGCAACTCAGGATCCTGAGGCAAGAGGATAGCAAGTTCAAAGCCAGCCTAAGTAATTTAGTGAGGCCCTGTCTTAAAATAAAAATTAAAAGGGGGCCTGGGGATGTGGCTCAGCGGTAGAGCGCTCTCCTAGCACATGCGCCACCCATGCGCCACCCAGGTTCGATCCTTAGCACCACGTAAAAATAAACGCATTGTGTACAACTAAAGCAAATAAATATTTTTTTAAATTAAAAAAGAATTAAAAGGGGTGGGGATATTAAGTACCTCTGGGTTCAACTCCAGTACCCACAAACAAACATACCACAAACCTGTACTTGGACTTCAGGCATCTCCCAGTCCAAGAACTTCCAGGGTCTCTGTTCTTCAGCAGAAATTGTTCTTGCTAAAGTTACTCACAGAACCGGGCACAGTAGTGCATGCCTGTGATCCCAGTGGCTTAGGAGGCTGAGCAAAAAGATAATGAGTTCAAAGCCAGACTCAGCAACTAAGCGAGGCCTTAAGCAACTTAGTGAGACCCTGTCTCTGAATAAAATATTAAAAGGGTTAGGGAGGTGGCTCAGTGGTTAAGCACTCCTGGGTTCAATCCCCAGAACCAAATAAATAAATAATAAAATTCCTCACAGGAACCAGTGGTTGCCAAATCCTTGTGCACTTTCCCAGACCTTTCCTGTTTCTCCTCTGGATCTAGGGTGAGGCAAGGAGGCATCTAGAGTGTGCAATTTAAGGCCTCATCCTCATGTTTACTCTTCACCTTACCCACCTTACTCAAGTTCTGGGCCTGCTTCTGTGAGCTCTTCTCCAAACTATTCTTTATTTATTTATTTATTTTTTTGGTACCAGGGTTTGAAGTCAGGGGCACACGACCACTGAGCCACATCCCCAGCCCTATTTTGTATTTTATTTAGAGACAGGGTCTCACTGAGTTGCTTAGCACCTCGCCATTGCTGAGGCTGGCTTTGAACTCATGATCCTCCTGTCTCAGCCTCCTGAGTCGCTGGGATTATAGGTGTGTGCCAGTGCACCCAGCTTCCAAACTATTCTTATTCCCCAGCCCGCCCCCCCCCCAACCAATGCCATCTTCTCCTGGTGTCTGTCTCTCTCTCTCCCTCTCTCTTTTTTTTTAAAAATATTTTTCTTTATTTGCTTTAGTTGTACACAATGTGTTTTGTTCAATGCGTTTTATTTTTACATGGTGCTGAGGATCGAACCCGGGTTGCCCACGTGCTAGGCTAGCGCTCTACCGCTGAGCCACAATCCCAGCCCTCCCTCTCTCTTTTCCATTGCTGAAAACTGAACCCAAGACCTTGCCACTGAGCTACATCCCCAGACTCAGTTTTGTCTTTTAATGTTTCTTTTTTGTCTCTTGCAGGCTCTTGTTCCTATATCCAGTTCTCAAATTTTGGTGTTCCCTCACTGTGGTAGAGACTGGTTCTCCTTTCCTTCCATGCACTCAGCTAAACTACATTTACTAGCCTCCTTTGCACGGAGGCAGTCATGAGGCTGAATTCTGACTAGTGGCATGTGGGCAATGTGGCTTCCAGACGTGGCTCATTAAAGTCTTCACACTTCCTCCTCTCTCCGTTTCTTCTCATCAGCTGGTTGAAAAGCAGAGCACTCTCAGAGCTACAAAATGGAAGGAGATTGGGTCTCTGTTATGACCTTGTGGAAGGTCATCCTTCAAATGCCAGGAATGAGTCATTACATAAGCAAGGAGAAAAATTCTCTTGAATTAGACTACCCAGACTTGGGTGTTGTTTGTTATATCTGTTAGCCTTCCCTAACTATTACACTAAGCTCCCTCCTCATGTGAATAGTAAATGCTAAAATGTATGCATTTATTTACCAATATCATTATCAAAATTGTTATTCATAGCCAGGCAGGGTGGTGCACACCTGTAATCCCAGTGGTTGAAGCAAGAGGATTGCAAGTTCAAAGCCAGCCCCAGCAACTTTGCAAGGTTCTAAGAGACCCTGTCTCTAAATAAAATATAAAAAAGGGCTGAAGATGTGGCTCAGTGTTTAAGCACCCCGGGTTCAATCCCTGGTACAAAAAAAAAAAAAAATTGTTATTCATGCTGGGCATGGTGGCTCATGCCTTCAGTCCCAGCTACTTGGGAGGCTGAGACAGGAGAATTACTTGAGCCCAGGTGTTCAAGGCCAGTCTGAGCAGCGTAGCAAGACCCCTCCCGATTTTTTTCTTTTGCTATTTTTAATCATATGACCTTTAAATTCATATCTCCAGCCCCAAATTCAGGCCTCTATTTCTAACTATCTCCAAATCAAATTGTTCCTCTTAATAATTCTCAAAATTACCTTATGTTTTTCCCCAAAACAATTCAGCTCCCTGGATTTCTATCCACCCATCTTTAACTTCCCAAAACAGAAACCTTGAATCCTAACCTCATTCTTCCCCCACGGGTTCAACAAACAATTCATCCTAAAATCTCTCTCTCTCTCTCTCTCTTTTTTTTTTTTTTTTTTTTGTGGGGAGGGGTGGTGGGATTGAACTCAGGGGCACTCAACCACTGAGCCACACCCTCAGCTCTATTTCATATTTTATTTAGAGATAGGGTTTCTTTCTTTCTTTTTCTTTCTTTTTTTTTTTTTTTTTTTTTTTTTGGTACCAGGGATTGAACTCAGGGGCACTCGACCACTGGGCCACATCCCCAGCCCTTTTTTGTATTTTATTAGAGACAGGGTCTCACTGAGTTGCTAAGTGCCTTCACCATTGCTGAGGCTGGCTTTGAACTCATGATCCTCCTGCCTCCGCCTCCCAAGTGCTGGGATTACAGGCGTGCACCACCACACCCGGCTAGAGACAGGGTTTCACTGAGTTGCTTGGGGCCTTGCTTTTTTGATGAGGCTGGCTTTGAACTGGTGATCCTCCTGCCTCAGCTTCCTGAGACGCTGGGATTACAGGTGTGTGCCACCACACCCAGCTTCATTCTAAAATCTTATTCTCTGAATAAATCTATTTCAAAGCTGACCTCTTCTTCCATCTTCGACTGTGTCCAAGTTGTGGCAGAATAATATCTCATGGGGGCTCCTGGACGACGTGGTGAATTCCAAAAGACAGATCTGTTCTTGCCATATGTTTATCTCAAAACCATAGTTTCATTCATGCCTGCACTCAGTAACCATAGCAGCTACTGCATGTCAGGCCCTGGACTCTGAAGCCTGGAGATTGGGTCCATGACACACGGCCTTAGAGGGGCTCATACTCCACGATGAGGGACACCTTGGCATGCTTATGACCCAGTTGTTCATGCTGACATAGGAGGCGCTGTGGGAGTGGAGACTGAACAGAGGGCCGGGGCGGGGGCAGCTTCGCAGAGGCAGTGACATTTGAGCTGACTCTTGGTGGTTGAGGAAGAGTTGGTGGGAAGTGGAGCTTGAGGGTGTTGTGGGGACAGCTGGGGGTGGGCTGGCTTCAGGCGGAGCGGGTGCAAATGCAAGGGCAAGCAGGTGGCTGTCTTCACGGCCAACAGTCGGCTCTGCTTGAACTGGGATCTCGGCCAAGGTGCAGCCAGGCTGTCCTGATGCCACAAGCCTCGGGGGGCTGGGGCACACAGGCACACACTGCAGCAAGTAGACAGTCTCTAAAATACTCAGGGTTTCCACTGTCTGGTGGCCCCTCTCTAAATCTCCCCTGAGCCCACTGGGAAGTTCCTCAACCCAAGCACCTCTTTAGGGTTTGAACATTCTCTTCTTTCCTTTGGTCTGCTTTTGTTTCTGCTTTGGGAATTACGGAGCCATTTGATCAGATTCTTCTCTTGGCTGGTTGACAGTCCTCCTGTGATCTGCCTCCTGGCACACACAGTTCAAGCTTGGCAGCCCAGGAGTGGGGTCTGTTTCTCACTCCCTCAGCCCTGGGGCTGAGTTGGCAGGAGTCACTGTGCCCGAGGGAGTTCCTTCCCTGTCTTTGCCCCGCCCCTGCAACAGGACACATAGCACATTTCTGGTCAGGGTCAGAAATGGGCATGCAAGGAAAAGTAGGTGTAAATATACATTTTCAGGAATGAAATGTCCTTAGCACCATGCATGGAGCCCTCTTTTCCTGTCTGCCTGTCTGCAAAAGTGAACCACATTGACAGATCTCTCAAGACCTTCCAATCCAAATCCTTCCTTCTTTATCTGGAATTTTACTTTAAATGGCAAAGCCTCATTTGTAACCACGATTTTTTTTTCCAGCACTGAAGATTAAACCCAGAGGTGCTCTACCACTGAGCTACATCCCTAGCTCTTTATAAAAGGGATTTGTTACCGAAATTGGCTTTGAATTTACAATCTTCCTGCCTCAGCCTCCAAGTGACTGGGACTACAAGTGCGTGCCACTTTGCCCAGATGTAACCATGATCTTTTTTTTTTTTTTTTTTTTTTTTTTTTGGTACCAGGGATTGAACTCAGCAGCACTAGACCACTGGGCCACATCCCCAGCCTCTTTTTTTTTTTTTTTGTATTTTATTAGAGACAGGGTCTCACTGAGTTGCTAAGTGCCTCGCCATTGCTGAGGCTGGCTTTGAACTCGCGATCCTCCTGCCTCAGCCTCCCAAAGTGCTGGGATTACAGGCGTGCGCCACCGCACCCGGCTAAAATTTGTTATTTAAGAACCTGGAATGTGCTGGTAATTAACTTTTGTAAAAGAGGAAAAAATTACTAGCTTGATCTCTGAACAAAATAAATATTTTCAATATTTTAAACTATAAACTCTCTTCCCAGTCCTAAGAAGAGCACAGGACTTATTCAGGGAGGACAGGGGTTTGATGAAGCTGGAGGATCTAGAACGTTTGGGCGAAGGAGTCAGGCAGGGGTGAGCACAAGAGGGGTGGGACTATCTTAAGTGGGAAGGCTTGTGGATGCAGGAATAATACGTGGACAGCAGGGCCTTTGCGAAGGGTCCTGTTTGATTTATTATCTTGGCTATTGTCATTAGTGCTTCGATAAACATGGAAGTATTGATGTCTCCTTGAAATACTTATTCATTTCCTTTGGGAATATACCCAAATATGAAGTTGTTGGGCATATTGTAGATCTATTTTTTACTTTCTGAGGAACCTCCATACTGTTTTCCATAATGGCTGCACTAATTTACATTCCCACCAACAAGTATATGAGAATTCCCTTTTCTCCTCATCTTCTTTAGCATTTATTTTTTGTCTTTTTGATAACAGTTATTTTATTCATTTTTGTGGTATGGGGATTGAACTCAGGGTCTTGCGCATACTAGGCAAGCACTCTACCATGGAACTACATCCCCAGCCCTTTTTAAAATTTTGCTTTGAGATGAGGGTTCACTAATTTGCCAAGACCAGCCTTGAACTTGTGATCCTCTTGCTTGAGCCTCCCAAGTGGCTGGGATTATGGGCATGTGCCATGGGATGAGGCAATAGCCTTGTTAATTGGATAGTGGTGACATCTCTTTGTGGTTTTGATTTGCATTTCCCCTGGTGATTAGTGGTCTGAATGTTTTTTCATATACCTGTTGAGAAATGTCTATTCAGGTCTTTTGCCCATTTTTTAGTTGGATTATTTGTTTTTGGAGTTGTTGGAATTCCAATTGTCCACCAGTGGAAGAATGGCTAAATAAAATGTGGCGCACCCTGGGTTCTGGTGTTCTGTTGCACAGTAGGGTGACTACAATTATTAATAATATGTTCTGTATTTCAAAATAAGAGAAGATTTTAAATCTTTCACCACAAAGAAATGATAAATGTTTGAGTTGATGGATATGCTAATGACCATGGAATACTCAGCATTTGGAATAGCATTTTAGTAAATGAAATTCTGTCACTGAGGATAACATGGAAGGCATATGTGATGTGAAATACATCAGACACAGAAAGATAAATACTGCATGATCTAACACATGTGGAATCTAAAAAAGCCAACCTCAGCTGGGATTGTGGCTCAGTGGTAGAGCGCTCACCTAGCACGTGTGCGGCCCAGGTTTGATCCTCAGCACCATGTAAAGGCATTGTGTACAACTATAAAACAAATAAATAAATATTTTTTTTTTAAAAAGCCAACCTCAAAAATGTAGAGATTAGAATGATCAGAGGCTCAGCACCATGTAAAGGCATTGTGTACAACTATAAAACAAATAATAAATATTTTTTTAAAAAGCCAACCTCAAAAATGTAGAGATTAGAATAATGATTACAGAGGCTCAGGAGGGGATGTGAAGCAGGGTGTGAGGTCAATGAGTACAAAGTTACAGTTAGGAGGAATAATTTCTGGTTTCTAGCTGGGAGCCCTGTTCTACACCTGTAATCCCAGCAACTCAGGAGGCTGAAACAGGAAGATCACAAGTTCGAGGCCAGCCTCAGCAACATGTCTACCTCCCACCCCCCCAAAATAAAAAAGTAAAAAGGGCTGGGGATGGAGTTCAGTGTTAAAGCACCCTGGGTTCTGGTGTTCTGTTGCACAGTAGGGTGACTACAATTATTAATAATATGTTCTGTATTTCAAAATAAGAGAAGAGCGGGTGCGGTGGCGCACGCCTGTAATCCCAGCACTTTGGGAGGCTGAGTCAGGAGGATCGCGAGTTCAAAGCCAGCCTCAGCAATGGTGAGGCACTTAGCAACTCAGTGAGACCCTGTCTCTAATAAAATACAAAAAAGTGCTGGGGATGTGGCCCAGTGGTCTAGTGCCGCTGAGTTCAATCCCCAGTACCAAAAAAAAAAAAAAAAAAGAGAAGATTTTAAGTCTTTCACCACAAAGAAATGATAAATGTTTGAGTTGATGGATATGCTCAGAAGCACAGGATGGAAGGAATTAGGATCAGGCAAAGAAGTCTGGACAGGACACAGACAGTGATGGGTGATGTGGCCTGGAGAGAGGGAAGAAAGAGATCCAAATGACATTGGAAGAACAGTCAGCTGGACTTGGCACCTGGGGAGCAAAAACAGAGGAGATGGTTCGAGGATGGTGCCTAGGCGTGTTGCCTGGGCAACCAGAGAAACAGTGGTACTCCTCACTTGCTGAGGCCCCAGAAGAGAGGCAAGAGCAGACTGTTCTGCTGACTTCTCAGCTACTTCCGTGACTCTCTGGCCCTGTCTTCCTGTGTCTGGCCTATTTACCCTCAGCCCCTCCTTGCAGGACATCAATCTGCCCTTCTGGCCTCATCCCCACCAAACCAGACGCACCCCCATGTCGCCCCGCAGAACATCTTTTTTGTCAACATTTTTTCTAAATGTAAAAGTAACAGATGTTTATTGTATAAAATTTGGAACATACAGAAAAGTATAAACAAAATAAAAATCACACTCATCACTTTATAGACAAACATTTGGCAAGTTTCCTTTTTCCTTTTTTTTCCCCATAAGTGTATATGTCTTTGAATTTTTTTTAAATTTTTTTTTGGTTGTTGATATACCTTTATTTTTTAAAATTTTTATTTATTTATATGTGGTTCTGAGGATCGAACCCCATGACTCACAATGCTAGGCAAGTGCTCTGTCACTGAGCCACATCCCCAGCCCCTGAATTTTTATTATAAACTAAAACCATTTATATACAGATGGGTAACTTGCCCCCCCACACACTTAACATTATAGTGTAGGCAACCTCCAAATTATGACATAGATTTTTTTGTTCTGTTTTTGGTTTTTTGCGGTGCTAGGAATGTGCTCTACTTTTGGCTACATTCCCGGTGCCATATATATATAGTGTGTGTGTGTATATATATACACATACATATGTATGTTTTAGTTGTAGATGGACAGAATACCTTTATTTTATTCATTTATTTTTATGTGGGGCTGAGGATCAAACCCAGTACCTCACACATGCTAAGCAAGTGCTCTACCATTGAGCTACAACCCCAGCCCCTATATAGCTTTTAAAACCATGATTTCTAGTGACTACCACAATTATCATGAACTCATTACTATTTTCATAATTGATACATTTGAACCTATCCCTGTATTTTTATATTTCATTATTTCTCTCACTCTCCTTTTTTATTTTTCCTCTAGAAAATTGAAAGGCAGCTGGGCACAGTGTTGCACACCTGTAATCCCAGTGACTCAGGAGGCTGAGGCAGGAGGATTACAAGTTCGAGACCAGCCTCAGCAACTTAGTGAGACCCTGTCTCAAAAGAAAAAGTAAAATGGGCTGGGATGGAGCTCTGTTGGAAAGCACCCTTGGGTTCAATCCTCAGTACAAAAAAAAAAAAAATTAAAATGCATCTATGTTTTGCCAAACATATATTTATTGTGCTCTTGCTATATCCTCTGCGCAAAATGCCCGTCCTTTTTTCCAGCCTGGCAAATCCTTCCTAGCCTTCACAATCTCTAAGGGGTCACCTCTTTCACTCATTCGTTGAGGACCTGCTACCTGCCAAGCACAATAGCCACTAGGAACATAGCACTGAATGTGACAAAGACCCTGGGACAGACTCTCTCTGCATCCTCCTGACCTTCCCTCAGGAGTGAGCTGTGTGTCATTTTTTCCCTTGATGAGCTCATGAAATTAGTAACTTGCTTGTGTTTGTGCCTCTATTTTAAACCCTCAGAACACCTTGAGATTTTCTGAACTGTGAAATTACTGTTGGGTGCTTTCCCACCCTGCGCCTGCCCTCCTCAGGATTTGCCTGGGACCTGAAAATCACGGTTCAGAAAATGATTGTCTCTTTCCAATGAGGGGGAGGTGGAGCTGATGACCACTCAATCTGGTGACAGTATTTTCTAACTCTGAAATTGGAGCACTTGGTTTGACAAATCTGAGATAGCAGTTGCTGTACCCCTAAGGGACTTTGGCAACTCCCTTCTGCCATTCTGGGACTGCAGTTAGTCCAAACAGCACCTTGGGAAAAGTAGGAAAAAGTGCTCAATGTGGCCCCTGGGTGCCCAGTCTGGCTGCCAAAGTACACATTTGCATGCCAACTTAGCCTTTTCCCAGGGACCAGGACCAGTAGCAGTGGTGCAGCCTAAAGCAGTAGTAGATCCTGCCACCACTCTCCATTCCCTCTCCCCTCCACCTCCCTCATCCATAGGCCCTCCCCTCCCCTCCAGGCCACAAGGTGGTCACACTCACATGGCTCCCCATCTTTTTTATAGGTCGCTCTGTCTGCTCTCAAACAACTGCACTCTGACTCAACAACTTCCTCTTTGCAAATTTCCTCTTGGCTCTGGGGAAATAGCAACTACCTTTGGCCCACAGCCCCAGGCCCCACTGGGCTGTGGCTGGGGCTGCTCTCAAAGGCAGCACAGCTGTGGGATTGTTCCCTCCTTTCTACCCCAGACCCAAAGGGGAAGTCCCTGGCATTCCCCTCCCTGGGTGTCTCCTCTCTTTATTTGACTCACTCTCACTGATTCCCCTGGGAGAGGGGAAGAAACTCGGCCCTGGGAGAGGAGACCCTGACAGCAAATTAAATAGGCAACAGCAGGAACTAGTGGTTTTTGCAATGCCGGGTCCCTGCTTCCAGGCAGACTCCTCTCCACTGCTTCTGTATGTGTGTATGTGTGTGTGTGTGTGTGTGTGTGTGTGTGTGTGTGTTGGAAACTGTGACCAAGCTGAAGGAGCCGACCTGGTGACACATTTGGTCTTTCTATCAAACTGGCAAAATCGGCATTCATTTTTGGGTTACAGAGAGAGCCCGATTTTCTGCTGTGTACACCCCGTCTGAGCACATATATTCTGAGCAGGCCCTGTGTCCCCCATCCTGGGTTTGGCATCTCCTTAGTCTCTGCCCACTTGCTGTCCCATCCCTCACACTGCACTTACTGCTTTCTTTAAACATCATCGAATCCTCACCTCTTGCACAAATGGCACGCTCAAGTGGACCCAGGCAGGTGTGGGGCCTCTGAGAACTATACGAGGCCAGAATCTCTTCTCATCTCTGCCCATGGAAGAAGAAATAATGAAGTCACTGGCTGCTTCCATCCATAAGTAGGGGACAGGGTGGTGGCTTGGGCTATGGGCCAGCTCAGAGTCCAGTACACTGAGAAATGTCACAGAGAACACAGCTGGATGATCCTACCCAGTCCCGGCTCCAGGCTGGTCCAGAGTGAATGGAGGTCCCTGGGCTGGCCCAGTAGGACTGTCCTAACTGGAGGACTTGTGCAATCTACAAAGTTTAATCACATGGAATTTGGGGGGGGGTCGTCATTTTCTTCCTCTTCCTAGACTTCAGTGTCCCCAAGGGGGGTCCTTAGAGAAATCAAGTAAGGTTGGCATCATGAAGACTCAGCAGCTGGTTCCAAGGACAAAAAGGTAATGGGGAAAGTGGAGGTTAATGAAGAAGGCTGAATCTTTCAGTCCACAAACATTCTGCAGGTGCGCCCTGGCCCAGGTGATAGATGGGGAGCTGGGTAACGATGTTGGCGGGAGGCTCAGGGTTGAGAAGCTAGGTGCAATTCTGAGTAAAGATGCTCAGCGAGAATCCAGAGGGTGCTGGGTGAACGTGCGGGTGAGGAAAGGGTTGGAAGCGATGCTAAGGGAGAAGGTGATGGAAGCTGGCAGGGATCCTCAGAATTGCGTTATTTACAAACTTGAACGTGCAACCCCATCCCCCACTTCTGGCCCATTGGAAGTGGGGGCTTCCACAGCCTCAGCCTCACTGCCCACCAGTGGCTCCTCCTCCCCCTTTAGGTTGGGACCTGACCCAGACTTTAGTTCCTCCAGTGCCAAGGAGCCCTGGCGGGACTTCCGTCTGCTGAAGAAAGTGGTGAGTGTGGGCCGCTGCCCAGACACCTCCGTCGCAGGGACCCCAGGGTCTTTGTTGCCCCCAGCCCCTCCCACTGTCGTTGTCATGGCCTCCTCATCAGGGACCCTGGCTGGCCCAGCCCAGGCATCCACCACTCCATTGTGCTTTCCACCTCTGTTCAGCATCAGGACCCCTGTCCGCCTCTTCTGCCGCCGGCGCCACAGCAGGAGCAGGGCCAGGAGGACTATGGCCACTAGCAGGGCCACAAGCACCGGTACCAGTAGCATGCTATTTGACCCTGATTTTTGGGGGGCGCTAGTGCTTCTGCTTATAGAGGACTGGGAGGTAGTAGATGCAGATGTTTTTATGCTAAACACTGAGGGTCCTTTGGTCACATTGGAGGTCCCCAGAGAGCTGGTTGTCATGGTGACAGGGGGTCCACTGATCTCATTGGAAGGTTCCAGAGGGCTAGTTGCCATGGTGACAGGGAGTCCACTGGTCTCATTGGAGGGTTCCAGAGAGCTGGTCGTCATGGTGACAGGGGGTCCAGTAGTTTCATTGGAGGGCTCCAGAGAGCCATTTGCTATGGTGACAGGGGGTCCACTGGTCTCTTTGGGGGGCTCCAGAGAGCTAGTTGCCATGGTGACAGGGGGTGCACTGGTCTCTTTGGAGGGCTCCAGAGAGCTAGTTGCCATGGTGACAGGGAGTTCATTAGTCACATTGGAGGTTTCCAGAGAGTCAAATGTCATGTTTTCACTTGTCACAGTGGGGTATTCCAAAGAGTTCACTGCTACAGTGACAGAAGGGTCACTGGTTGCATTAGAGGTTTCGGAAAGCACTGATGACTTCTCAGTGGACACTTCCTGGGATGTTGTTGGGTCAGGCACAGAGGCCCCAGGGCTGGCACCAGTGGAAGTCTGAAGATGGGACATCTCACTGGCTGTCAAGGTAGTTGAGGAAGGTGGGTTTGAGAACTGGCTTCCAGGGCTGTTCACCTCCTTAGAGTCCCTTATTGTAATTGGCCTGGGGGAGCCCTTTAGGCTGAAGTTCAGGGCTTCAGTGGTACCTGAGACTGAAGAAGTAGAGGGTCCTCCTGAGGCATATGTCATGTTCTCTGAAGGCTGTTGGCTCACCACCTGGACCCAGAAGCCCCCAAAGAGAAGGAGAAGCAAGGCCATTTTCAGAGCGACAGGCATGCACAGGAGTTGGGACCTGCGGGTGGGGAAGTTGGAGAAACAGAACACACAGGGGCTAGGGGGAGGACCTAGCCAAGCCCTCCCCTCCTGCCCACTTCCCTGCCAACTGCCAGGCCCAACTTGTGGTTTAACGGCTTTTCCACCCTTGCTTTTACTATTATCAAAAATAACAAGGGAATGTGCTGGCGGCTCCCCCATCGCCCCCACCATATGCACCTCCCACCCCAAGCCTTGGCAACCGAGACTCCAGCAGTGACCATGCCCTCCAGGCCTTTCCTGATCCTATGTAGCCCAGTGGCTCCAGATCCTCTCTTCCCATCACCTGTCAGGGTCTTTTAAAGCCATGTGCACACTGTCGGGTCTTCTGAGCCCTCTGCCTACCCCAGGTCACACTCTCTTACCAGTTCAATTTGATAAGGTGCAGGGCTAGGGCCAGCCACTCCAACTCCTCCTAAGGTTCATGCAGGACTGTGGCAGACTGGGCCCCAAGGGGAAAGGAAGTGGGCTCTGGCTCCACCCACCCCACCCCTGCATCCTGCCCCACCCACTCCCACCGCCACCGTGGTGCTGGAGGACTTGGGGGCTCAGCAGAGGCAGGAGAGGATGTGGGTTTTCTGGAATGGGAAGTTGGATCTTAACTGGGGTACAGGATGGCAAAGGTTGAGACCTGGCATAAGAAGGTGCATCAGGGGGTGCAAAGGAGGAGATGGGAGTAGAGGGTGGTTTCCTTTACATTTGTGGTCCCCCAAGCTGTTAGGCCAGGACTGAGGGTGGTGCATTTCCTGCCCCCAAGAGCTCCCAGGAAGTAGCAGGGTGAGGGGAAGCCCCAGACTCTGACTGGGGGCCCTGAGAGCCTTTCCTTGACCACACCACAAGGAATTAGGGTCACCACAATGGCCCCATTAGGAGATACTTAACTAAACCAAGGCTGTTACTAAGCACTTCATACACTGTGGTCTTATTTTTGTATAATACTAGTAAAGATGTGGGGATCTATGTGGAAAGTGGTCTGGAAATATATTTACTGAGGAGTTAGCCCAATTGTCTTTGGCTAGGTGAGAGTAGGGGACACTCTCCCCCAGCCCACCCAAGGTGCTGGGGATGGAATCCAAGGCCTCACGCATGTTGCACAGGGACTTTACCATTGAGCTACATCCCCAGCCCCAAGTAAAGGGCTCTGTAATTCTTTTTTTTTTTTTTTCCTTTGGATTTTTTTTGTTTCCTGACTTTCCTCTAATTGAGAAGCTTAAAGTTTTTGGTATGTGTAGTCTTGGGGTTTTGCCTTTAAAAACTGATTTTTATATTGTAAAAGCAACACTGGCACATAATAAATTAAAACAGGTCTATAGCAGAGTCAGGGATCATACCCTAGTTATAAGCTGATGAGTTAGTTAGTCTGACCCAAAGACATGAGACTCCTGGGTCAGAGACTTAGGAATTCATTACTCACAGCATAGCAAGAAAAATGAGCATTATGTTTGTATCGATGCATGTTGCCCAGAGTCCCAGGGGGGAGGTGACACAGAAGGGTCCATATTTCCATTGGTACGCTGTGGGCCCACACTGCAGCCGAGGAACCCTGACTTTGAGGCCAAGCGTTCCCTCTTTATAGCATGTGGTAAGCAAGCCTACTGCATGTCCTGAAGGGAGACACAACTTCATCCCTCAGAGTTGCCCACCACAAACACAGTGCTGAAAATGACTTGGGTACAGAAGGGTCAGAGCCTTGCATTTTTGGCATACACAACAAGAATGTGCAGGGATGCTCAGGGGCCACAACTAATGGCTTCTCCCACCAGTCAGCAAAGTATCAAATGAAGATGAAAAATTTCATACCCACCACCAGATAAACATTTCTTTCTTTTCTTTCTTTCTTCCTTCTTTTTTTTCTTTCTTATTTTTTTTTTAATCGCGATTTTATTTCGAGGCAGGGCCTCACGAGGCAGGGCCTCCCTCACTGAGTTGCTAAGTGCCTCAGCAATGGCTTTGAACTCGCCATCCTCCTGCCTCAGCCTCCCAAGTGCTGGGATTACAAGAGTGTACCATGGTGCCCTGCAATATTTCTTACAGTGTGTTTATACAAGCATATATTCATGTATTTTATTGTATACTGTTCTGTACTTTTTTTGTTACTGAAAAATATTAATATATATTATATTATATTAATATGTATATTAATATATTATACTAATATATTAATATATTATATTAATATGTATATATTAATATAATATATATATATCCCATACATACATTTTAAAAATTTTTTACGGTGCTAGGGATGGAACCTGGGATGGAACCCAGGGCCTCATTCATGCTAGGCAAGTTCTCTACCACTGAGCTATAACCCCAGCCATATGCATTATTTAAAAAAATATCTATCTTTTTTTTTGGGGGGGAGGGGGATTGAACCCAAGTATCATTGTACTGCATCAACAGTCCTTTTTCTTTTTTATTTTTAGACAGGGTCTCTTTAAGTTGCCCAGGCAGGCCTTGAATTTGGGACCCTACTGCCTCAGCCTCCCAAGTCACTAGGCTTCTGGCTTCCAAATGCATTATATTTCATAAAAAACACCACAATTTAAGTATTCCTTACTGATGAACATTTAAATTGTTTTCAATATTTCATCACTATTAACAATACTGCAGCTGGGCACGGTGACACACACCTGTAATCCCAGCGCCTTGGGAGGCTGAGGCAGGAGGATCGGGAGTTCAAGGCCAGCCTCAGCAACTTAGCAAGGCCCTAAGCAACTCAGTGAGACCCTATCTCTAAATAAAATACAAAAAATAGAGCTGGGAATGTGGCTCAGTGGTTGAATGCTCCTGAGTTCAATGCCCGGCCCCGCCCGCCCCGCCCCACCCCCCAACCCCCCCCCCCCCGCAAAAAAAAAGGCAAGTATACTTAGCTGCAAAATTAGGTGTGGTGGCACATGCCAGCAATCCCAACAGTTCAGGAGGCTGAGGAAAGAGGATCACAAGTTCAAGGCCAGCCTCAGCAAACTTGTCTCAAATAAATAAATAAATAAATGGCTGCAAAGTAATTAGAGGCAAAAAATATTTTAACTGTAGAAAAAGACAAAAAAAAAAAAAAAATGATGTAAGACTGCACAAAGACTCTCATCCTTTAAAAATAAAACTCACTGAGACAAAAATCATGTTTGACATGGCCAAGAGATAAGACACCCTGGGGTGGAGGGAAAGATGATAAAAACAGGAACTAAGAGGTGACCTCAAGGTACTAAGAGAAGAGTGAAATTGAGAAAGCTGCTGGCAGCAGTGGGGACTGGCACTCGTCATTTGCCAAAAGATTCTCCCTGCCTAGCCGGGCACGGTAGCGCACGCCTGTAATCCCAGCACTTTGGGAGGCTGAGGCAGGAGGATCGCGAGTTCAAAGCCAGCCTCAGCAATGGCGAGGCACTTAGTAACTCAGTGAGACCCTGTCTCTAATAAAATACAAAAAAAAAAAAAGGGCTGGGGATGTGGCCCAGTGGTCGAGTGCCCCTGAGTTCAATCCCCGGTACCAAAAAAAAAAAAAGATTCTCCCTGCCTGATTCCACTTGCTCCTGGAAGTGAGCCCATTTTCAAGTGAGGAAGTGGAGGCGCTGAGAGGTTGAATAACTTCTGGAGGAGCTTAGGATGAGCCAGGGTTGAGGCCCTGCATGGTCTATGCACACAGCATTTACTTCTCAAATCACCTTGTGAGATCCATGCCATTACCCCCATTTTACAGGTGAAGAAACTGAGAAACAATTCTGAGAAACAAAATGATTAAGAGGTTTGCGACTCCTTCAACCAGAAAGTGCTAGGGATGAGATTCAGAGCCAGGCTTATTTAAAGGCCAAAGACTAAGGGTAAGGATCTCATCTGATGTTGCTTATGTATGAATGATTCAATAGAGGATAGATAAAAGAAAAAGAAAAAAATACAGGCTAGATACAGCCTTAGATGTGTCTAGGAAGACTTCAGAGAAGCAATATATTTGAGCTGGATCTTTAAAAAACTAAAGAAAGCTGGAGGCCTGGCACAGTGGTGCATGCCTGTAATCCTGGTGGCTCGGGAGGCTAAGACAGGAGAATAGCGAGTTCAAAGCCAGCTTCAGCAAAAGCAAGGTGCTAAGAAGGTCAGTGAGACCTGTCTCTAAATAAAATATAAAATAGGGATGGGAATGTGGCTCAGTGGTCAAGTGTCCTTGAGTTGAATCCCTGGTACCCTGCCACCCCCTACCCACCCCCGCCAAAAAAAGAACCTCAAATGGCAGGGCATAGTGGCACATGTCTGTAATCCCAGCTGAGAGCTCAGGAGGCTAAGACGGGGGATCAGAGGTTCAAAGCCAGCCTCAGCAATAGTGTGGCCCTAAGCAACTCAGTGAGACCCTGTCTCAAAATAAAACACAAAAAAGACTGGAGATGTGGCTCAGTGCTCGAGTGCCCCCGAGTGCTCCCCTCCCACACACCGGAAAAAAAAAGCTAAAATTCTTTCTCTTATGCACACATCCATCCAGTCTATCTATAAATGCAGTTATTTCCACCTTCAAAATGGACCCAGCATCTGACGGCCAGATCTAGGCTTCCAAAAATACTGTTCCTGTAGGAACCAAGGCTCCTTAAAAAAATGACTGTGGGCTGGGGTTGTGGCTCAGTGGTAGAGCGCTCGCCTAGCACGTGTGCGGCCCTGGTTCGATCCTCAGCACCACATAAACATAAATGCATTGCATTGTGTACAACTAAAGCAAATAAATAAATATTTTTTTTAAAAAATGACTGATTCCAGAGCTGGAGTAGTCAAAGCATGAGACAATCCTGGAAAATCTTGTTGCCTCAAATAAGTGCTCAGAGAATAATGAAGACATGTCAAAAGAACAAGGAACCGACTTTCAGGAGTTACCAAAGCCAAAGCAGGGATACTTTGAGCATCAAAAGAAATAATGGGGGGCTGGGGTTGTGGCTCAGCGGCAGAGTGCTCGCCTCGAACGTGCGCGGCCCGGGTTCGATCCTTAGCACCACGTAAACATAAATGCATTGCATTGTGTATAACTAAAATAAATAAATAAATATTAAAAAAAAAAAAAAAAGAAATAATGGGGGCTGGGGTTGTGGCTCAGCAGCAGAGCGCTCGCCTCTCACGTGCACGGCCCGGGTTCGATCCTCAGCACCACATAAACATAAATGCATTGCACTGTGTACAACTAAAGTAAATAAATAAATATTAAAAAAAAGAAAAGAAATAATGGCAGGCCAGGCATGGTGACACACATCTGTAATCCCAGAGACTCAGAATTCTGAGGGAGGAGGATGGCAAGTTTTGAGGCCAGCCTCAGCAACTTAGTGAGGAGACCCTGTCTCAAAAAATAAAAAAACAAGAGCGGGAGATTGGCTTAGTGGTAGAGAGCTCCTGTTTCAATCTACCATATGAAAGAAAGGAAGAAAGAAAGAGAGAGAAAAGGAAGAAGGGAAGAAGGAAGGGAAGATGAAAAACATCAGGCAAAACTGGGTGGCACACATTTAAAATCCCAGCAGCTCAGGAAGCTGAGGCAGGAGGATTATGAGTTCAAGGCCAGTCTCAGCAATTTAGTGAGGCCCTAAGCAACTTAGTGAGAACCTGTTTCTAAATAAAATATAAAAAGTGCTGGGGATGTGACTCAGTGGTTAAGTGCCCCTGAGTTTAATCCCTGGTACAAAAAGAAAAACAAACTGGGTGGCGTGGTACATGCCTATAATCCCAGCTACTTGGGAAGTCGAGGCAGAAGGATGGCTTGAACCCAGGAGTTTGAGGCCAGCCTGGGTAACACAGTGAAACCCTGTCTCTTAAAAAAAAAAAGAAAGAAAGAAAAGTTAAGAACTACTAGGAAAACTCAAATTAAGGGACATTTAACATAACAGCCTGTACTTTTTAAAAAGAATAGCAATGTCAGGGAGGACCAAAAAAAAAAAAAAAGGCTGAGACATTCTTCCAAATCTTAAATGAGTAAAGAAATATGATGGCTAGGGCTGGGCTTGTGGCTCAGTGGTAGAGCGCTTGCCTAGCACATGCGTGACCCGGATCTGATCCTCAGCACCATGTAAAAATAAATGCATTGTGTAAAACTAAAGCAAATAAATAAATACTTTTTAAAAAAAGAAATATGGCTAATTGCAATATGGGATCTGGGATGGGAGGGGTGTCATTAGAGACACTGTCAGGATAATTAGAAAAATTTGGATGTAGATTGTAGATAACAGTGTTGAATTAATATTATTAGCCTTCCTGGATTTGATCAGTAAATTATGGTTATGAAAGAGAATATCTTTGTTCTTAGGAAATATATGTTGGAAGTATGTAGGTAGGAGGTAACAGTCATAGTGCTGGCTGACTTCCTCTTAAATGGTGCCACACAAAAAATAATAGCAGTAAGAATAATAATATAGGAAGCCAGGTATAGTTAGTTGCCTGTAATCCCAGCTACTCAGGAGACTCAGACCGGAGGATTGCAAATTCAAGGCCAACATGGGCAATTTAGCAAGACGCTGTCTCAAAATAAAATTTAAAACAAGGGTTAGGGATGTAGCTCAGTGGTAGAGTGTTTCCCTGGCATATGGGAGGCCCTGGGTCCAATTCCTGGTATGGCAAACTAAATAAGTAAAATAATGATAATACAGGAGATAAAAATATGTGGCCAAGTGTTCACAGATAGTAAAGCCACATGAAGGGTTGGTGGCTGTGTCTGTTGCATTATTCTTGCAACTGTTCTATAAGTTTGCCTTTTTCCAAAACAAACAAGATATTAAGAAATATATACTGGGCATGGTGGCACACACCTGTAATCCCAGCTACTTGGTAAGAAGATCACAAATTTTAGGTCAGCCTGGAGAACTTAGTGAGACCCTGACTCAAAATAAAATTTAAAAAGGGCTGGGAAGCCGGGCGCGGTGGCGCACGCCTGTAATCCCAGCACTTTGGGAGGCTGAGGCAGGAGGATCGCGAGTTCAAAGCCAGCCTCAGCAATGGCGAGGCACTTAGCAACTCAGTGAGACCCTGTCTCTAAATAAAATACAAAAAAGGGCTGGGGGATGTGGCCCAGAGGTCAAGTGCCCCTGAGTTCAATCCCCGGTACCACAAAAAAAAAAAAAAAAAGGGCTGGGGATGTAACTCTCAGTGGTAGTGCTTTCCTGCATTCAATCTCTAATACAAAGAAGAAGAAAAAAAAAAAAAAAAAAAAAACTAGAATGTGACCACCTGACCAATCTTTCCCTTTTTTACTATTTTTTGTTTTGTTTTATGGTACTGAACCTAGGATGCTCTACCACTGAGCTATACCCCTGGCCCTTTTTATTTGTTTGTTTGTCTATTTGGGGTGTGAGGGGTTGAACCCAGGGGCACTTAATCATTGAACCCTTTATATTTTTTATTTTGAGACAGGGTCTTGCTAAGTTGCTTAGGGCCTCGCTAAGTTGATAAAGCTGGCTTTGAATTTGAGATCCTCCTGCCTCAACCTGCTGAGCTGCTGGGATTATAGGCATATGCCATCATACCTGGACCTCCTTGGCCCCAAGCTATTATCTTCCTTCCTGTGGATTTGTGGCATTAACTCCAGTCTGGTCCCCTCTGTGTGTGACTCATTTTCCTTCAGCTTGTTTTCCGCGGAGTAGCCAGAGGAAACGGAATAAAACATCTGATTTCATTCTTCCTCTGACACAGTTCCCACCTCACTCAGGGTAAAAGCAGAAGTGGGGCTTCTGCCACCCAAGCTTCCATTTGTTCATGGAGAATCACAAATGCCTTTGGGCCTTTGCACTGCTTGCCCACCTGCCCAGAAAGCTCATCTCTCAGACATCTGTCTGGCTTCCTTTCTCACAAGTCTTTTTCAAATAGCACCTTCTCAGAATGACTTTGCCTGGCTGTCCTACTTATAAGTCACACCCTTCCCTCTGGCCTGCACACTCCTCTCCCACCCCTCTCCCACCCCTCTTTCTGTCCATAGTCCCTCTCACCTTCTAATATACCCTATTATTTACTTTAAAGTTTTATTTCTGTTAGGTCCTTAGGCCAAAGTAACTCCATTTTGAAAATCAGCACCTGCCCACTCAGGCGTGACCTTCCTGCTAGGCCCACCCTGAAAGAGTCCCTAACTACAGAAACCACAGCAAAGACGTCAAGTAACAATCACAAGACCAGACGGGTTATTTTTAAACTACTCCATTGTACTTGACTATATAGTTAAGAAGTTTTTTTCCAGAATGCTGCTGCGCCTTGCAGAAAGGCAGCCTGGCAGATATTCTCTGTCAATAAACCTTTGCTCGACTCAGAGACGGGCCTCCCGTGGATATCTGTGCCAGCTATCCTAGCAGTTTCTGTCTTTCTCCCCTCACTGAGACATGAGTTCCATGGCCTGTGGCTATGTGTGTCTGCTCACACTGCACCACCAGAGTGTAGAAAGTGCTTGGTGAACAGTGGGTGCTCCATTGTGTTTATTAACTGAAGACTTCTCAGGCTGAGGGAAAGAAGAGGACAGGAAGCTGAAGACTGATGTGGGTGAAGGCAAGGAGGCCATGGAGAGGTTGAGGCTGGGGTGGGAGCTATAGGGTGCTAGGTGTGCCTGGGGCTAGGATGGCTCTAAATGGCCACCAGAATGCAGGAGGTCATCACAGGCCATCAGTGGGTTAGCATTCTTCTACTGAGATAATGACTCTGCCCTCTCCAGGCTCCTAGTTGCCCAGCAGGGTTTTTTGTTGTTGTTGTTGTTGTTTTTTAGGCGGGAGGAGGGTAGGGGTACCAGGGATTGAACTCAGAGGCACTCTACCAGGGAGCCAACATCCCCAGCCTTTTTTTTGCATTTTATTTAGAGACAGGGTCTCACTGAATTGCTTAGTGCCTCAAGGTTGCTGAGGCCGGCTTTGAATTCAAGATCCTCCTGTCTCAGCCTCCTGAGCCGCTGGGATTACAGGTGTGCACCACTGCGCCCAGCATCCTGCAGGTTTTTGAGGGTCCCTTTCCTAGCCAGATCCCAAGGCAGACCGAGCTGGCTGAAGCCCAGGGATAGAGAAGCCACAGAAGAGAAGTGGGACTCTGAGCTTGATTCCTGGTTACATCATCTGTGTGGCCTTGGGTCACACAGTTAATCTGTCTGCCTGTTTCTCTGTCTGTAAAGTAGGGCCAATGAATATTATTTTTCAAAGTTCTTGGAGGGTTAGACAGTGTGTGGGGCCCTCAGTAATAGTCTAACAAGCACTAGCTGATATTACAAGAGGGGGCATTGAGACCCAGCACCAGGGTACATGCCTGTAATTCCAGCAACTTGGAAGGCTGAGGCAGGAGGATTGAAAGCTTGAGACCAGCCTGGGAAATTTACTAAGACCCTGTCTCAAAATAAAATATAAAAAGGCTGGGATGTAGCTAAGTGATAGAGGACCCCTGGGGTCAGTCAATTCTCAGTAGTGGGGGGGGGGGGAAGAAAGAAATAAAGATAGAGAAAACTGCAGAACTCTCTTAGGACTTGACAACTTCCTCCAAGCCCCTGCACTTAAGAGACTTAAACAAACTCTAGCAAGGCTTCTATCAAGACAAGGTCCCATCTTTAGGATCACCCCCACCTCCATTAATAAACCTGCCTGAGAAAGCTCAGTGCTGACACGATACCTCAACAACACACCTGATGATAGGCCCCTGTGACCTTATTAAAGCATTTGTGACAAAAGACTTCTTACAACTGTAAATACAGTCGGCCTCCTTATCAGCAGGTCCCATATCAGTGGCATACCAACTGTGGATCAAAAATATTCTGGGGGGCTGGGGTTGTGGCTCAGCGGCAGAGTGCTCGCCTTGCACATGTGCAGCCCGGGTTCGATCCTCAGCACCACGTAAACATAAATGCATTGCATGTGTACAACTAAAGTAAATAAATAAATATTTAAAAAATATTCTGGAAAAAAAATTACATCTCTACTAAACAGGCTTTAACCCCTTGTCATTATTCCATAAACAATACAGTTTTGTTGTTGTTGTTGTTGTTGTTTTTGGTAACAGAAATTGAACCCAGGGGTGCTTAATACTGGGCAACACCCACAGCCCTTTTTATTTTTCTATTTTGAGACATGGTCTTGCTAAATTGCTGAGGCTGGCCTTGAACTTGGAGATCCTCCTGCCTCAGGGATTACAGGCATGCACTGCTGGGCCCGGTTTAGCAACTATGTAAATAGTATTTGTTTTGTGTTATTATAAGTCATCCAGAGATGGTTTAAAGTATAAGAGAAGATGTGGGTATGTTATATGCAAATATTATACCATTTTACGTATGGGACTTGAACATCCTTGGATTTGGGGATCTGCAAGGGTCCTGAGAGTCATTCCTCAGAAACATGACCCATGGAAGGTTAGGCTTAGTCTTCCAGTCACTGTAGGAGGGCAGACTCCTAGTTTGTGTCATTGTCATCTGGCAGGCACAGCTGGCCTTGTCACATGGACTCTGGACAACCCATGTGCTTTTTCACTTCCCTGACTGTACTGAGCCCAGCTCTACCTCCTTCCTCTCTCTCCCTTCAAAATCCCAAAGTCAGCCAGGTGCAGTGGTACATGTCTGCAATCCTGATGACTTGGGAGGCTGAGGCAGGAGGATCGTGAGTTCGGAGCCAGCCTCAGCAACTTAGTGAGACCCTGTCTCTAAATAAAATGTGAAAAAAGGGCTGGGGATGTAGCTCAGTGGTCAAGCACCTCTAAGTTCAATCCCTGGTACAAAAAAAAAAAAAAAAAAATCACCTCTGCACGAATTAGAATGGAGCTCAGTTCTTTCCACTCTTGTCAGCAGTTACTGAATAAAATCTGTTTCCAAGCTTCACCTAATGTCTGGCTATGTTTCCTTTTGACACTTTAATTCCCATGCCCATCCTCCATGGGATTTGGGGTTGTTCCTGGCCTGGGACCCTTTCTTCTCACCCACTGTCCTCTCAGGAACAGTAGGGACAAGTCAGGCAGTTCCGGTCCTGTGGGGAATTTCTGGCTGCTCATGAAGTGATATTCATATGCTAATTTCTTCATTGAAAAGCATGATTTCTTGATTTTTACCAAAGTAAGGAACATAATAACTACAGAAGGGTTTGTCATAAATATAATAGTCCTTCACACCAAATCATGGTCCTAGAAAGGAAACATTTTTAATACCTATTTTTTTTTTTTTTTTTTTTTTTTTTTTTTTTTTTTTTGGTACCAGGGGATTGAACCCAGGGGCACTGTACCACTGAGCCACATCCCCAACCCTTTTTTTAAATGAATGTCTCTCTAAGTTGCTTAGGGCCTCCCTAAATGGCTGAGGCTGGCTTTTGAACTTGCGATCCTCCTGCCTCAGTCTCCTGAGCCACTGGGACTACAGGCATGAGCCACCATACCCAGCTCATTTTAAATACTTTTAACTTTTTCTCATTTTGATTCAACCCACCTCCCAAGGTCAGTAAAGTTCCTCTTTTAAGGCCCTTTATTACTGCCACTAAAGTTACTTTGATAACTTTTTTTTTTTTTCCTTGTGGTGCCGGGGATTGAACTCAGGGGCACTCGACCACTGGGTTACATCCCCAGACCTTTTTTGTATTTTATTTAGAGACAGGGTCTCACTGAGTTGCTAAGTGCCTCGCCATTGCTGAGGCTGGCTTTGAACTCTCGATCCTCCTGCCTCAGCCTCCCAAAGTGCTGGGATTACAGGCGTGCGCCACCGCGCCCGGCTCCAGATAACTTTTTTTGAGGAGGTGCCAGGGATTGAACTCAGAGACACTCTACTACTGAACCACATCCCCAGCCCTATTTTGTATTTTATTTAGAGACAGGGTTTCACTGAGTTGCTTAGCACCTTACTTTTGCTGAGGCTGGCTTTGAACTCGCAATCCTCCTGCCTCAGCCCTGTGGAGACACAGGGATTACAGGCATTTGGGGCTTATTTTTGTAACTGTATCCAAATTCTTTTGCAGTGTTAGGGATCAAACCCAGGGCTTTGCACCTCCTAGTCAAGCACTATACACAGAGCCACACCCCTAAACTGTTTTTGTAACTTTTTAAAATATTTATTTCTTTGTCTGTATCAGTTGTACACAATGCTGTTATTTTTACATGGTGTTGATGATGGAACCAAGGCCATGCACATGCTAGGCAGGCGCTCTACCTCTGAGCCACAACCCCAGCCCTGTTTTTTGTAACTTTAAATAATTCCTCTCTTTGGTCAATTTTGGTATCAGTTAGCAGAACCAGAGGAGCACAGTGGTTCAGTGAGAAGACTCAGACCAGTCTTGCTGGGGCCAGACTGATTATTTTCCTGCACCATAATTGGAAACTTTCATTGTCTCAGTTTGCTAATATGTGACAAAGGGATAAGGATAATAATCTCTGCCTGGCAATGTAAGTGGGGACATTAAATGAGTTAGGACATAGTGTGTGGAACCAGTGCCCCTATGTGACCTGTAAATGTTGGCTGTAAAGAATGACAGTCATTCTGTGACATAAAGATAGTGGCTTCCCTCCTGTATCTCTCTTCTGCCCAACTTCTGTTATCTTACATTTACCTTTCAAATGTTAAGTGGAGATAGTAGTGGGTTTTCTTGTTCACATCTTCTAGAGCTGCACAGCTGGCCACATGAGGGTATTTTAATTTAAATTAAATGAGACTTAGAATTCAAGGAACTAGCACACCTATAATCCCAGCACTGGGGAGGCTGAGGCAGGAGGATCACGAGTTCAAAGCCAGCCTCAGCAATGGCGAGGCACTTAGCAACTCAGTGAGACCCTGCCTCTAATAAAATACAAAAACGGGGCTGGGAATGTGGCCCAGTGGTCGAGTGCCCCTGAGTTCAATCCCCGGTACCTAAAAAAAAAAAAAAAAAAAAAAAAAAAGAGAGAGAGAGAGAGAGAGAGAGAATTCAAGGAACTAGAAAAGTTAAGAACAAGCCAAACCTAAAATTAGAAAGAAAGAAATAACAAAGAGCAGAACTAAACAAAATTAAAACTAAAAAAAATTACCAGATTAATAAAACAAAAATTTTTTTTTGAAAAGATAAATAAGATTAAAAAAACAAAAACATTTAGCTAGATTAAGAAAAAAAGAGAAAGAAAATCCAAATAGATAAAAACAGACATGGAAAAGGAGACATTACAACTGGTAGAAAGAAATACAAAGGAGAGACTATTATGAAAAACTACATGCCAACAAATTGAAAAACCTAAAAGAAATGGATAAATTTCTGGATGCAGATGACCTATGAAGAAATGGATGGGCTGGGGTTGTGGCTCAGTGGTAGAGCACTCGCCTAGCAATGTGCAGCCCTGGATGCAGATGACAACTAAAGCAAATAAATAAATTACTTTAAAAAAAAAAAAAAAAGAAAAGAAACTGTGAAGAAACAGAAAATCTGAACAGAACAATAATGGTAACAAGATTAAACTAGTAATAAAAAGTCTTCCAACAAAGAAAAGTCCAAGATCAGATGGCTTCACTGTTGAATTGCACCAAACTTTTGAAAAACTAATGCCAATTCTTCTCAAACTATTCCAAACAATTGAAGAAGAGGGGTCAGCACGGTGACACCCCCCTATGATCCCAGTGGCTTGGGGGGGCTGAAGCAGGAGGACTGTGAGTTCAAAGCCAGCCTCAGCAATTTAGTGAGGTCCTGAGCAATTTAGTGAGACCCTGTCTCTAACTAGTCGGGGATAGGGGGTTTGCTGAGTATGTGGCTCAGTGGTTAAGCACCCCTGGATTCAACCCTGGTACAAAAAAAAAAAAAGTGGGGATTCTTCCAAACTCATTCTGTGAGGTCATCATTACCCTGATACCAAAACAAAAACACAACAAAAATAGAAAACTAGGGCAATACCCCTGATGAACACAGAACTTCTCAACAAAATACTAGCAAGCTGAATACAACAGCATATCAGAAGGATTATACACCATGGTCAAATGGGATTTATCCAAGGGATGCAGGGATGTTTCAGCATGTGCAAATTAACACATGATGTATCACATCAACAGAATGAAGGACAAAACTTATACAACAAGGCTGGGGTTGTGGCTCAGTGGTGGAGCACTTGCCTAGCATGTGTGAGGCAGTGGGTTTGATCCTCACCATCATATTAAAAATGAAAAAAAATTAGGGCTTGGGTTGTGGCTCAGTGGTAGGGCGTTCATCTAGCACATGTGAGGCCCTGTGTTCGATCCTCAGCATCACATAAAAATACATAAATAAAATAAAGGTATTGTGGGCTGGGGTTGTAGCTCAGTGGTAGAGAGCTTGTCTAGCATGTGTGAGGCACTGGGTTCGATTCTCAGCACCACATATAAATAAGTAAGTAAAATAAAGGTCCATGAATAACAATAAAAAATTTTTTAAAAAAATAAAATACTTGCGCAGCTTATGTAGGGCTCGAGTTGTGGCTCAGTGGTAGCGTGCTCGCCTAGCATGTGTGAGGCCCTGGACTCGATCCTCAGCACCACATAAAAACAAATAAATAAAATAAAGGCATTGTATACAACTAAAAAAATAAATAAATATATCACTTGGGAGGCTGAGGCAGGAGGATTGTGAGTTCAAAGCCAGCCTCAGCAATGGAGAAGCACTTAGCAACTCAGTGAGACCCCATCTCTAATAAAACACAAAAAAAGGCTGGGGATGTGGTCCAGTGGCCAAGTACCCTGAGTTCATTCCCCAGTACCAAAAAACAAACAAACAAATAAATAAATAAATAAAATAAAGGTATTATGTCCAACTACAACTAAAAAATACATATTAAAAACTAAAATAAATGTATAAAATATATAATAACATTATTAAAAATAACTATACAACCATCTCAATAGACACAGATAAAGTGTTTGATGAAATTTAACACTATTCGTGATTTTATAAACCTCAAAAATTAGATATCAAAGGAACATATCTCAACACAATAAAGGGCAGACATGACAAACATATTAACAACATACTAACAACATACAAAGTGGGGAAAAGTTAAAAGTTTCTCCTCTAGGATCCGGAACAAGATGAGGATGCCCACCTTCACATCTTTATAGACCTGGGTATCCTAGCCAAAGCAATTAGGCAAGAAAAAGAAATAAAGGGCCTCCACGTTGGAATAGAGGAGGTAAAATTTTCCCTGTTTTGCAGATGACATGACATATATAGAAAGACCTAAAGACTCCATCAAAAATTATGAAAATCCATAAATGAATTCAGTAAAGTGTGAAGATACAAAATCAACATCAAAAATCAGCTAGAAGCGGGGCGCGGTGGCACACGCCTGTAATCCCAACACTCTGGGAGGCTGAGGCAGGAGGATCGCGAGTTCAAAGCCAGCCTCAGCAATGGCGAGGCACTTAGCAACTCAGTGAGACCCTGTCTCTAATAAAATACAAAAAAGGGCTGGGGATGTGACCCAGTGGTTGAGTGCCCCTGAGTTCAATCCCTGGTACCACAAAATAAATAAATAAATAAATAAATAACAATATCAGCTAGGTGCAGTGTCGCACACCTGTAATCCCAGCAGTTCAGGAGGCTGAGGCAGGAGGATTGCGAGTTCAAAGCCAGCCTCAGCAAAGTGAGGCGATAAGCAATACAGTGAGACCCTGTCTCTAAATGAAATACAAAAAGGACTGTGGATGTGGCTCAGTGGTTGAGTGCCCCTAAGTTCAATCCCCAGTACCCCAACACACAGAAAAAAATCAATTTAAAATGGATTGAAGATTTAAATACAAGACCTGAAACTATAAAACTAATAAAAAAAATAAGGGAAAGTCTTCAAGACATTGCTTTGATTTAACAAATTTTTGGATAAGACTTCAAAAGGGGTTGGGGTTGTGGCTCAGTGGCAGAGCGCTCGCCTAGCATGTGTGAGGCCTGGGTTCGATCCTCAGCACCACATAAAAATAAATAAATAAAATAAAGGTATTGTGTTCAACTACAACTAAAAAATAAATGTTAAAAAAAAAAAAAGACTTCAAAAACTGGGTGAGGTTAGCTCAGTGGTAGGGTGCTTGCCTAGCATGTGTGAGGCACTGGGTTCAATTCTCAGAACCGCATATAAATAAAATAAAGGTCAATTGACAACTAAAAAAAATATTTTTAAAAAGTCTTCAAACAACATAAAAAGATACAATGCAAAGTTGTACATATTAAAAATTATAAAAATAAAAAAAATAAAAAATAAAAATAAACATAGGCAATGAAAGCAAAAATAGACAAATGAAGTATATCAATCTAAAAGCTTCTGAATGGCAAAGGAAATAATAAACAGAGCAAAAAAACAGCTTATAGAATGGGAGAAAGTATTTGCAAACTGTACATCTGGCAAAGAATTGATATCTAGAATATATAAGGAACTCAATTTAACAGCAAAAAAGCAATCCAATTTAAAAATGGGCAAGACCAGGCACAGTGGTGCACACCTGTAATCCCAGCAGCTCCAGAGGCTAAGACAGGAGGAGCGCAAGTTCAAAGCCAGCCTGAGAATTTATCGAGACCCTAAGTAACTTAGTGAGATTCTGTCTCAAAAAAAAAATAAATAAGTGCCGGGCGTGGTGGCGCACGCCTGTAATCCCAGCACTTTGGGAGGCTGAGGCAGGAGGATCGCAAGTTCAAAGCCAGCCTCAGCAATGGCGAGGCACTTAGCAACTCAGTGAGACCCTGTCTCTAAATAAAGTACAAAAAAGTTCTGGAGGATGTGACCCAGTGGTCGAGTGCCCCTGAGTTCAATCCCCGGTACCAAAAAAATAAATAAATAAATAAGTAACAAGGGCTGGAGATGTGGCTCATTGATTAAATGCCCCTGGGTTCAGTCTTTAGTACTGACACATAATATTAAATGATAATAAAAAGCAGACAAATTGATATGAATGGACGTTTTCCAGAAGACATACAAATACACTTCAGTTAAAATGGCTATTATCAAAAAGATAAATAATAATAATAATAACAAATGCTGGGGAGGATGAGAAAGGGAACTCTCATACACTGTTGGTGGGAATGTAAATTAGTACAGCCATTAAGGAAAACAGTACGGTGGTTCCTCAAAAAGCTATAATTATAGGGGCTGGGGTTGTGGCTCAGCGATAGAGCGCTTGCCTAGCACGTGCGCGGGTGGGTTCAATCCTCAGCACCACTAAAAATAAACACATTGTGTACAACTAAAGCAAATAAATAAATTTTTTTTAAAAAAGCTATAATTACAAATACCCTTGGATCTGACAATCAAGCCAATGGGTATAAATCCAAAGGAAAGGAAATAATTATGTCCAAGTGATATCTGCACTTCGATATTTATTGCAGCATTATTCACAATAAGCAAGATTGGAATCAATCTACGTGTTCATCATTAGGTGAATAGATAAAGGCAATTTAATATGTACACACACACACACACACACACACACACACACACACATATTCATACCCACAGTGGAATGCATTCAGTCAAAAAAAAAAAAAAAAAGAATGAGATTCTGTCATGGAAGAGCCTGGAGAGTATGTGTGGGGTTTTTGTTTGTTTGCGGTACTGGGGATTGAATCCAGGGGTGCTTAACCACTAGCCACATCCCCAGCCCTTTTTTATATTTTACTTAGAGACAGGGTCTTGCTAAATTGCTTAGGGCCTTGCCAAGTTGCTGAGGCTGGCTTTGAATCCTAGATCCTCCTGCCTCAGCCTCCTGAGATGCTAGGATTACAAGTGTGCATTACTGCATTAGCTGTGTCAAACATTTTTAAGACTTAGAATTTGGTTCCTCACTTGCAACTAACTAGCCGTATTTTAACCACTCAAAAACCACATGTGGCTAGTGGCTATCATGTTGATAAAGATAAAGAACATTTCTATCATATCAGATATTCCAGATCAGCTCTGTCTGGTCCAGTTTGAGTCTAAAAATGGAAATGTTACCAAGCACAAACCTGAATAAACCCTCTAGCTTCACTTGCTCTTGAAAGGTGAAAAATGCAAACACTTTGTAAACATAAGTCATTCCCAAAACTGTTCTCAGTCTTTGGAAAAGCCACAAAACATTCTTGTTCCTTATTTTGTCTAGCTTACAAAACCAGGTGGCCGACTACCCTTCCCTAGCAGTCAGGCTGACCCAAAACTTAAAAATAATGCTTTGTATGTAACTTTATATGTTAACCAATCAAAAGAGCACTGTGAAACCCCCCTTAACTTGCATGTATTTCATTATAAAAACCCTGCTAAATCTGGGCTCGGGGCCTCTTAGCGTCACCGGTTACCGAGTGCGCGGAGGACCAAGCTCGAGCTTGCTAATAAATGACTCTTTGTTGCTTGCACTGACCAAGGACTCTGGTGGTCTTCTTGGGGGTCCCAAGCTGCAGGGTACAACACTCTTAATTGACTTAAAAATCACTAATTTTGGCAACCACACAGCTGGGCAATACCTATTTGTCTCCCCCTAGCTATACTGTAGATCACACCTCTGATATGTGGGTTATGATAATGGTTGTCTAGGTTACTCCTCAAGGACCCAAGGCCACTTTTGCTAAATACACTGACTTCACTTGGGCCTCCAGAAGTCCTATGGGTGACAGGAGTGGGATGACATGCTTGGCATCTCTGTCTTCTTGTTGTGTCTGTCTCCTTATTCCCTTAATCTTTGGGCCAGATTTGACTCAGTTGTGCATGTAGACATGTTGATCATTTGATAAATGCTCTGTCCAAAACTATAACAGAGGATTAACTTGACCTAGATCTGCCTCATCCTCCTATGACAGAGCAAGGACCCACTGCAGAGCTGAGGCCACCGCGGTGGTCCTTGGTTACTGCTTCTTGTGATTATATCAGAAAGATTTCAGACATATCACTCAGAGTAGCAGGCATGAGTTTATTAGAAGGGACACTCAAGGGAGAGAGTGGGTCCTCTCAGAGAGGAGGATGGTGCACCCCTCCTGCCCTCCAGTTTTACTAGGGGTCTCAGGGAAGTTTCCAGAGAGTCTCACCCAGGTCCACCTCTTGACTTTTGACTGATGGCAGGACTTCCAAGCCCCCACTGTGCATGGTCTTACCCTGTGGAGGGGAGACACACTAAGGATTCAAAGTCTGGCCACTTTGGCCCATGCTGACAGGTTCTAATGGAAATTTTCTCTTATAGATTTTATGGTTAGGGGGCTTGCTCCTAATTATTATGTCTCCCTGAATTTTGGAAACTGTTGTGTGTAAAAGTCACAACCTCCTCCCTTCTGATAACTCATGTTCTTAGTGGCAGGGTGGAGCCTTTTGGGCCTGCATTTCTCCTGCACATAACAGGTTGTCTGGTGAGAAATGTAATAAATCCTATTGGTTTAAGCCAGGCATGGCTGCAGGTAAGTTGTTTTTTAAAAGGAAGTATGTGGGGTCAGTGGAGTGGGCCCAGTTTATAGAATCATCTTCTTAACCCCATGTTCCCCGCTGCTCATGTTTGTCTGTTACCGATCACTGTCCAACCTTCAAGGTCAAGGATGCCTACCTACCACCATGACCAGAAGATCTCTGCCTATTCCCAGGAAAGAAATGAATATTTGTCTCCTTTGTTAGCCTGTCCCTCTCCCTCATTACCCCTTTCCTGTATCTCTACCCCTCAGCCTCCTGGAGTTGAAAAGCTGATTTGCAAGCAAAGCTCCTGCTCCCCCCCCCCCACCACTTCTTCTTTTTCTGTAGTTGTAGATGGACAAAATGCCTTTATTTTATTTATTTTTATGTGGTGCTAAGCATTGAACCCAGTGCATCACACATGCTAGATAAGCACTCTGCCACTGAGCTACAGCCCCAGTGCCTCTTCTCCATTCTTTGGCCACTGAATAAAGCCTTTTTTTCCTCCTAACATTTCTATCTTCAACATCGGTTTGTTTATGGGATGAGCCTCAAAACTGCAGCTTGGTAACAGAAAACTTTTTTTCTTATCTTCAAGGGATTATGTGAATATTGTTCAATACACAGTCAAAATTGTACTATGATTACCACTGATCCTTCGGGATACATCTTTTCTTTTTTCTTAGTTTCTGATCACTTTTCCCAATTCCTTGCTCCAGGGTGGCCCACCCTTCCCCTACCCCTCCATGTTGCTACACAGTTTCATCTTGAGATCATCAACTGTTTGTCTCCTGGATGGCATCTTCTGCCTCCTGTATCCCACAACTTCCTATTTCAGGGCTTACCCCGTTCATTTTTCTGGAGCACATCCGCAAGTCACTTCCTAAGAAAGTGGTCTTCTTAAGAAGTAGGGGGGCTGGGGCTGGGGTTGTCAGCGGCAGAGCGCTCAGTGGCAGCGGCCCGCTCGCCTCGCACGTGCGCTAAAGTAAATAAATATTAAAAAAAAAAAAAAAAAAAAGAAGTAGGGGGGCTGGGGTTGTGGCTCCAGAGCGCTCGCCTCGCACGTGCGCAGCCCGGGTTCGATCCTCAGCACCACGTAAACATAAATGCATTGCATTGTGTACAACTAAATAAATAAATAAATATTAAAAAAAAAAAAAACAAACCTGGAGAGCTAACAGTCCAGTTTCGTTTAAAAAAAAAAAAAAAAAAAAAAAAAGAAGTAGGTACACTTTCTAAGTAATTGCGTGCCTGAATCTGTCTTTATTTCATTCTTACACTTAAAATGGAATTCTAGAGCCGGGCGCGGTGGCGCACGCCTGTAATCCCAGCACTTTGGGGAGGCTGAGGCAGGAGGATTGTGAGTTCAAAGCCAGTCTCAGCAATGGCGAGGCACTTAGCAACTGTCTGTCTTAAATAAATTACAAAAAAGGGCTGGGGATGTGGCCCATGGTCGAGTGCCCCTGAGTTCAATCCCTGGTACCAAAAAAAAAAAAAAAAAAAAAAAAAAAAAAAAAAAAAAAAAAAATGGAATTCTAGGCTAAATAACCATTGGTTTAGAATCTAGAAGGCATTGGTTTAGATTCTTCTAGAATCTGGATACATAATTTTGCCAGTAAAAAGTCTGATGTCAATCAGTTTTTCTTTTAAAAAAAATAATCAAAAGCAAAAGGAAAAATGTACAAGTTCAACCTTTATTTAGACTTTTAAATTTTTTTTTTTTTTTTTTTTTTTTTTTTTTTTTTTTTTGGTACAGGTTGGTACTGAGAATGGAACCCGGGACCTCATGCATGCTAGGACAAGTGTTCCACAACTGAGCTACACCCCAGTTCCCCAATTAGCCTTTTATTGGTTCACTTGGAAGTCTGATTGAACTTAAAGAAACATTATACATTCAAAGAAACCCTACAACATGAAAGGAAAGCACCAAAGTAAACCAACCCTGTCATGCACTGTCATGCCCCCTTCTTACTAACGGAACTCCAATTTAGGCAGGTGCCCCTCTATACATATCAAGGATGCTGATCCTTTCTGCGAACAATCAGCACCAGGACAGTCTGATCCAAAGTAACCACATCCCCCTGCCCATGATTGCATCAGGAAAAGGCCAATTCCCTAATTCCAGCCCCTGAGATATGAGAAAAGGAGCTTTCTGGAAAGTTCCTCCTCACTTTTAAAAGAGAACGAGGAACAAAGCCATGATGTGTAATGACACATGCTTATAATCCCCTAGCAACTTGGGAGATAAGGCAGGGGAATAATAAATTCAGGGCTAGCAACTTAGCAACTTAATTAGACCCAGGCTCAAATATAATAAAAAATATAAAGGACTGGGAATATGCCTCAGTGGTAGAGCACCCTGGGTTCAATGCCCAGTACCAGATAAAAAAGAGAAAAGAAAGAAAGAAAAGAGAGAGAGAGAAAGGAAGGAAGAAAGAAAGAAAGGAAGGAAGGAAGGAAGAAGAAAAAAGAACTAGAACTAGGAACAGTGACCTGTTTTCCCAGCAGACATAATGGTTAAGTATACATCCTACAACTCAGAGGCACCAGCCCTAGGATGATGACAACATTGTAGGTGGCTGAGCAAGGGGACAAAGAGCACAAAATAATCGAGGCAGGCATCACAAAAGCTGATCAATGGCCTTGAATCCCACCAGTCCCCTTTTGTGGCCTTCCTAGAAGTTGGATTTTTAGATCTTTGTAGCCAAAAGTTTTATTTATATAAAGAAAAGAAAAAAATATATTCCTAGAGAAATAAAAACTGGGTTCTATGACAAAGAAATAGAGCCCCAGACTGAATTCTTAGAATTAAAAACGATAAAACTCAATTACCAAAAGTATTGGCACAAATATGTCAAGGAACTAGTCCAGAAAATAGAGGCCCCCAAAAGTGGGTGTGGGGGACAAAATATTACAGACAATATATGAAACTATGTTACTTCAGGTGAACACATGCTACTGTAACATTATGATTCACTGAAGTGGTGGCCTGTAGATCACTTTGTTCTGTGTGTTGGGAGTTGGAATGCCGGGGATTAAACTTGTGAGAAGGAGAAAGTCTGGTGGTCGATTTTCAAAATATAATACTTAGCATTAATTGGACATAATTATAGTCATTTTAATTGTAACCCTTCTCTTTTGCCCGCCCTAATTCTAAAATTAGCTAATTGCATGGATCGTTACCCCCAACTCTTTCAGTCAGAGTGAAGGGTATCGCTGTAGTAGGTCAGAAATATAAGCAGGTGGTCTGCCCGCCCTAGTGCACTTGCTAGCCAGGTTCAGGTAGCCAGTCCTTCTCACAGAAGTAAAGGTTTGCCTTGCCCACCCACTTTTGAGAATGTCTGATGTCTTGCAACACCTGGTTATTTCTAATAAACCCAAGGCCACTTTACCACTGAGCTACATGCCCAGCACTTTTAGAAGTTTTTATTTTGAGACAGGGTCTCACTAAATTGCTGAGGCTGGCCTTGAACTTGCAATCTTCCTGCCTCGGCTTTACGAGCTGCTGGGATTGCAGGTGTGTGCCACAGAGCCAGCTGATTAATTCTCTTCAGTGGAACATGTCCAGGTTGAGTGTGGTGGCTAGCGAGGTAGCTCTGTTCATCATATCATTTAGGGACCCTGTTCCCATTGTAGTCACTGCTCTGCCACCTACTAGGGCCCTGCTGTCATCCATGCGTTTGGCGATAAGGGAAAAGTGAGTACAGAGGTGGACCAACCTCTTAAGGCCTAAGCCTGGAAGTCACACAGATCATTTCCATCAGGAGCTATTGGGGAAAACTTAGTCACCTGACCACAGCTCCCTGCAAGGGAGACTGGGAAATGTAATTCAGCCATGTCCTCAAAGAGAGAAAAGATATTTGGAATTTGGTGAACAATGAGTAGTTCCCACCACAGAGACCCAAAAGACAACCCATGAGATTGCCAGGAAGAGAGAATTGGAAAAGGGAAGGGGAGACTAATCACAGAAATATCACAAGACGATCTCACTCTGCTGAACTCAAGCATCCTTCAGGTGAAAAGCCCAGCTAGTGGCAGCCCAAGGAACCCGTGAACATCCAAACCCCAAAGAAGTAATTTATGACTTACATTTAAGGGGAAGCAGCTGGTGATGAAGTTAACCTGAATGAAAGAGGATGGAGGAAGCCTAAGGAAGGGCCAATAGATTGACCTGCTCCACATTTAGCTGGGAGCTTCCTGGGACTAACCCCAAAAGGGGAAATTTCTATGAGTTCTCATAGTTAAAAAAAGAAGAAGGAGGAGGAGGAGGAAGGAGAAGAGGAGGAGGAGGAGAAGAGGAAGAAGAAGAGGAAACAGTCGTTTCTCAGAGGAGGCCAATGTGTTTCTGGTACTTCATTTTCATGTGAGAACATACCTCATGCCCGCTGATGTCACTGTTACGATGGCTGAGGAGCATGAGTCCCCAGTAAGGGCATGTGCGGTGCGGTCGGACAGACTCGCTGGAAGTCCTTCCTCACTCATTAACCGTGTGCCCTCAAGTATGTTCCTGGGTTTCAGTTTTCCTCGCTTTTAAAGAGGGAAGAGGGCATCTACCTCATAACATTAATGTGTTCATTTATGCCACAAATATTTGCTAAATACCAACCGTGTGTCAGGCGTAGGAATATGATAATGAACCAAATAAAGACCTGTCCTCCTGAAGGTGACCTTCTCCACAGTGAGACAGACTCTGAACAACATAGGTATGACAGAGGAACATAAAGCAGGGAAGAGAGATAGGAAATACTCCTTTCTGCAAGGCAAGCATCTCTGAGGAGGTGACCTGAGGAAAGGGACAGTCAACCAGGAGATACCAGAGGAAAGACGAGAGAAGACAAAGCCAATTCAAAGCTCCTAAAACTGGGTGGTGCTTGGCATGTTCTGGGAAACCCCGAGGGGGCCAGTATGGCTGGAGCAAAGTGCATGAAAGGGAGAAGTCAGGAGGGAGGTCAGGGAGGAAACAGGGCCAGAACCCACGTGGCTTTAGGTCATCATAAGGACTTTTACTCTGAGTTAATAAGGAGAAGTCAAAGAATTTTTTTAAAATTTTTTTTGGTACCAGGGATTGAACCAAGAGCGCTTAACCATTGAGCGCCCACCCCCCTTTTTTTTTTTTTTTTTTTTTTTGAGACAAGTTCTCCCTAAGTTGCTCATTAGGACCTCACAAAGTTGCTGAGGCTGGCTTTGAACTTGTGATCCTCCTGCCTCAGCCTCCCAAGTGGCTGGGATTACAGGCATGCACATCACACCCAGAAAAAAAATTGACTTTGTAAAGGATCTTTCCAGCCAGGACAGAATATGGAGTCAAGGGCAAAAGTAGGGAGAGCAGGAAGGAGGCTACTGCCACCATCCAGGTGAATGGTGATCAGGTCTGGACCAGGCTGATGGGAGATGTGGAGGGAAGATGCTGAATATCTTTTGAAAGTAGAACCCACAGGGTGTCTTAACAAGTTAGATATGGGGGTGTGAGAGAGAGGACAGAGAACACCACCAAGGTTTTTGGCCAGACCACCAGCTGTAGAACAGAATTGTTCTTCTCTGATATGGGAAAGCTATGGGAAGAGAGGTTTGCAGGAGAAGATAAAAAGTTCATTTGGGGACACGTTAAGTTTGATATGCCTGTTAGACTCCCAATGGGAGGTTCCCAGTAATTTAGAATAATTTTATAAAAGAAGTCTAAAGTGAATATCAAAATCTGGGGACATAAACATTTGGGAAATATTCACAGCCATGATTCTGAGTCTGGGTGAGCTCACCTTGAGAGTGAGTGAGTCAAGAGAAGAGGATCAGTGCTGATGTGGGTAATGGGTACTATTCTATTTACAGAGAGGGCAACAGCGGCTCAGAGCAGTCAAGTATCTTTCCCAAGGCTACACAGCTGATAAGGAGTAGAATCAGGTTTCAAAACTAGATGCTAGTTCAGATCATTTTTGTACTCCATTTAAGTAATCTCTGTAGGCTTCTTTGGTCTCATGTGACCCATAAGCTATAATTCAGAATATTTGGAAGACTTAATAGTGTTCATGCAGTCCAGAAACACAAGGTGGTTTCTTGGCTGGCTTTTTGAGAAGAGTTGGGGAATCATTTCTTGCCTATGTCCTGCGCAGGTGGAGGAATTTGGGTTTCCTCTGAGTATAACCAGTAAAGCTAAGAAAGAGAAAACGGCAAAGAAACAACATGACACAGGAAGTAATTTTAGAAAGCCGGGATGGGATGGCTCTTCAACCTTAGGGGTGGAGCTTCCACATTGGGAAGAGAGAGCGAGAGCCCACGCTTGCTTTATTTATATGGGGGAAGCATCAAAGGTTTTCCCATGGAATGTTCTTTTGCCAAAAAAGGCAGGAGGTGGGCTGTCCAGTTCCCAATGGGTTATGCCCAACTCCAGAGCTAGGAGAGCTGTCCCATTAGTAGAGCAAGGGCAAAGATCTCACGCCTTGGGCAGTCTACACACGGGAATGCCCACATCATTTCCAAAGGGAGACCTAAGTCCCCCATAGCTCAGTACCGAGTAAAAGACCTCTCAAGTAACTTTACAGACGGCATCCCACAATCAGTAGTCCAAGATTATTTCTATTTATTTTTGTAGTGGTGGGGGTGGAACCTAGGGCCTCACACATGCCAGCCAAGTGCTCTATCACTGAGTTGCACCCCCAGCCTCAGTCCAAGACTCCTTTTTAAATTATTTATTGATTGATTCTAATCAGTTATACATGACAGCAGAATGCTCTTCAATTCTACCCAAAGCAGGGTCACACCATTCGTGCAATCATACATGTACCTAAGGTAATGATGACCGTCTCATTCCACCATCTTTCCTAACCCATGTTCCCTCCCGGTTCAAGATTCTTTTTTTTTTTTTTTTGCTTTAGTTGTATACAATGCGTTTATTTTGACGTGGTGCTCAGGATCGAACCGGGCTGCGCACATGCTAGGTGAGTGCTCCACTGCTGAGCCACAACTCTAGCCCCCAGGTTCAAGATTCTTGATGCAGGAGAGGTTCTAGTAGTTGTCATGGATATGGAAGGGTGGAGGACCCCACCACGTTGATCTCAGGCAGTAGAGACACGATTTTGGATCAGCCGGGGCTCCTGCACAGTTGATGGAATGCTTGGCATTACACCTTGGCAGGCCTTTCTCCAGTCTGGAAAAATGTCAAGATAGGTGTCACTGCTTGTCCTTGTCCCAGCTCTAAGTTGAAGGTAATGGTGCTGCTCTGTCTGGGACTATTATAAAGTTAAATAAGAAAATGTCAGTGAAATTACTCAGCTTGTGACAAGGCCTGGCACGGAGTTTAATTTTTCTCTTCTCCTATTTCAGTCGTTAAGAACTCAGTAAATATCCCTCTAAAACCATATGAGCTCCAGAGCTGTCCCCTGCCCCTTCCCCATGTATCTGTTCAGTTCGATGAGTTGAACCTAGGTCGTGATCTCAGACGATGCTACGCTGTGCGTTTGTCATCTGGGCTAGTTGTCACCTACCCCTTTGCTCTCCAGATCTATTCTCTTCCCTGGAGGCTCCCTTTCACCCTCTGGCTTCCACCTGGGTTCACTAAAGAGAGGACTGGCTGGAGACCAGAGGAAGAGAGGAGAGTTGGGACATTCTTTCCCTGCTCCATTCCTGCCAGTGGCCTCATGACCTGACCATGTTTGCAAAATTGTGAGATTCCCTCCTCAGTAACACAATTTCCTCCCCTTCCTACTTCAGTCCTAGAGGTAGTAACAGCTCCCCATAGTCGCCAACCTCTTGGTGCTACAGAGTTTCTTGTCAGTTCTCTTATCCATGCTCATATTTCTACAAGGAGTCCCTATATGAATCCTCTAGAACTGCACTTTCAACATTAAACCACTAGACACGTGAATATTTATATTTAAGTTAATTAATATTAAATGCAATTTAAAATACAGTTCCTTGGTTGCACTAGCCACATTTCAACTGTTTCCTGGCCAAAGTGGCTAGTGGCTGCCATTTTGAACGGCACAGATATAGAAAGGTCCATCACCCCTGAAGTTTCTATTGGACAGCACTGCTCTAAAACCATCGGAATTGGAATCTGTTTCCTGCTGGGACTGACTATACATGCCCCATGTCCATCAGAACCAAAGCACTTCTGTCTGGCTGACATATCTGGGAATCTAATTTAAACCACCACCAATTCTCAAGTATTCTAACAGGTACTCAAGACATAATGTCCAGTGCTCACATAATGCTGATGGAAATGTGAAATGGTATAACAACTTTAGAAAACAGACTGGCAGGGCTGGGGTTGTAGCCCAGCGGTAGAGCGCTCACTTAGTATGTATGCGGCACGGGTTTGATCCTCAGCACCAAATACAAATAAAGGCATTGTGTACCTCAGCACCACATACAAATAAAGGCATTGTGAGGTACACGCACTAAAAAAACCCCAAAAAGCAAATAAATATTTATAAAAAGTTCAAAGCCAGCCTCAGCAACAAACACTCAGTGAGACCCTGACATAAACTTACCCAGCACCAAAAAAAAAAAAAAGAAAAAGAAAAGAAAACAGACTGGCAATTCCTCAAATGCTACACATGGAGTTTCCATGTGACCCAGAATTCCACTCCAAGGTCCATTTCTAGAGAACTGAAGGCCTGGAGATGTAGGTCAGTGTTAGAGTGCTTTCCTACCATGTATAAGGGGCCTAGCACGACAAGTGAACAAGCAAATAAAGATTGAAAACTTGCAGATGAGCAAAAATTTGTACCCAAGTGTTCATGTGGCATTACTTATAATTGCCAACAAGCAGAAACAGCTTCATATGTCCATCAACTGATGAATAGATATGTCACGAGCTGTCCATGGGTGTGTGTGAACTATTGTGCATAGTAGCCAAATGAGGGGATAAGTCTGGCACTGCAAATTCCCTGTCAGGGATTGGTCGCATGATGCAGGTGCACTTCCCCCTCTAGCTCTGCCTGAGACCCCACACAGCACCTGAGATGGGTGTGATTGCAGGAGCCCTGATTGGGGAGATGGCTGAGATTGCGGTTGGCTGCGGGCCATGGAGATGTTCGGGCATTGCCGCCTTCCATGGTCTTGCAGGACTTGGCCCGGGATCTCGCGAGACTTGAGCCGGGACTTGGCGGATCGGGTCGGCGCCATTGGTTGTTGGTTGGTTGGCCGAGTGTGGTTTTGGTGTGCGGGAGTTGTTGTTGGAGCCAGATAGAGAAGCTACAGAATAAAGAGCCTGTTCGTTTCCAGTCTGCCTCTGAACTTATTCCCGTGGCTTCGTTGCTCCAAGTGGCAATCGCTTCAGGCAGCAACAGGTGCACTTCCCCTCTAGCTCTGCCTGAGACCCCACACAGCACCTGAGATGGGTGTGATCACCAAGATGTCAATCAATCTGCTGATCACAAGACATCATGAAACAATATTCCACCCTTGAAACCTTATCCCTCTCTGATATCTGTGCTATAAAATAAAGGAAGTGTGGACTCACTCTCTCTCTCCAGCTCTCTCTTTCCAGCAAGGATGCTGACCCTTAAGGTCAAAGAGCCATCCTGCCCTCAATTTGAAAACATTATGTCTGTGTGTTGTATGATTTTTGGTCACCTTCTTCTTAGCTTAATGTTGCAGCCAGCCTGTTTAAACCCAGTTTGGCTCGTCTGCACAGGTCGCTGGCAAGAGAATAAATAAAATGTGCATCTGTGCAGTGGGTATTAATTAGTCCACTGATACATGCTACAGCATGGATAAAGTTTCAAAGTTATTATGCTAAGTTAAAGAAACAAATCACAAAGTAGCACATATTGTATGATTACTTTTAGAGGAAATGTCCAGAAAGGGCAAATCCATAGAAATAGAAATTGGTTGTTGCCAGGGACTTGGGAGGTTAGGGAATAAATGATATTAGGGAGTCTGGGTTTTTGTTGGTTGGTTGGTTGGTTTTGCTTTTTTGGTACCAGGAATTGAACTCAGGGGCACTCGACCACTGAGCCATATCCCCAACCCTATTTTGTATTTTCTTTAGAGATAGGGTCTCACTGAGTTGCTAAGTGCCTTGCTGTTGCTGAGGCTGGCTTTGAACTGGCAATCCTCTTGTCTCAGTCTCCTGAGCAGCTGGTATTACAGGCATGCACCACCCCGCCCAGCAGTGAAGTTTGTTTTTGAGTAACAAAAATGGTCTAAAATAGATTGTGGTAATGATTGAGAAACTTTGTAAAAATCATTGAATTGTACATTTAAATATGTAAATTGTATGGCATGGAACTTATAGTACAAGAAAGTTGTTATAAAAAAGGCATAGTTGGAGCAGAGCATGGTGGTGTACGCCTGTAATTCCAGCAGCTCAGGAGGCTGAGGCAGGAAGATCGCTAGTTCAAAGCCAGCTTCAGCAAAAGCGAGGTGCTAGGCAACTCGGTGAGACCCTGTCTCTAAAGAAAATACAAAAATGGGCTGGGGATGTAGCTCAGTGGTCAAGTGCCCTTAAATTTAATCCCCGGAAATCCACCCCCATACCGCCCCCCGCACAAAGAAAGAAAAGACATTGCTGGGAATGCTGGGCATGGTGGCGCACACTTGTAATCCCAGAGATTTAGGAGCCGAAGGCAGGAGGGTCACAAGTTCAAGGCCAGTCTCAGCAATTTAGCAAGACCCTGACTCAAAATAAAAAAATTAAAAAGGCTGTAGCTCAGTGGTAAAGCACCCCGAGTGTTCAATCCCCAGCATAAGAAGAAAAAAGAAGAAGAAGAAAAGAAAGAAGGAAGGAAGGAAAGAAAGAAGGAAGGAGGGAAACATAGCTGGGGGGGATAGCTCAGTGGTATAGAGAGTGTGCTTTGCATGCACAAGACCCTGGTTTTGGTTTGGTTTGGTTTGGTTGGTTTGGTTGGTACCAGGAATTGAACCCATGGGCACTTAACCACTGAGCTTTATCCCCAGACCTTTTTATTTTTTATTTTGAGAGAGGGCCTTGCCAAGTTGCAGAGGCTGGCAAGACCCTGCCTTTGATCCCCAGCAGCACACACACAAAAAAGACATAATGTCTAAAACTGATGAATTTTTAAAAGTGGTATATTATTAGGAACATGGAATCAAAAATCAAATGCCAGTAGAAACAGCTAAAAAAAAAAAAAAAAAGTTTCAAGAAATTGTCTACAGAAGTGAGACATGGAGGGCTGAGGGTGTGGCTCGGTGGCCTAGCACTTGCCTAACAAGTGTGAGGCCCTGGGTTCAATGCCCGCACCATTTAACAAAACAAAACAATACAAAAAAAAAAAAAAAAAAAAAAAAACCCACAGAAGTGAGCCCTGGGGAGGGAACTGGAAATGTTCCTATCTCAATTTTAAACCATGTAATTTGAATAGAAACATTAAAAATAAAAATGACTTTCAAAAGATGTTTACTGCTAAAAACAAAACAAAAACCAAGTTCAAAAACAGCTCTTCTAGCTGGGCACAGTGATGCATGCCTGTAATCCTAGCCACTCAGAGGCTGAGACAGGAGGATTCCAAGTTTAAGGCCAGCCTCAGTAATTTGGCAAGCCCTTGTCTCAAAATGAAATACAAAGAACTGAGGGTGTAGTTCAGTGATAGAGCATTTGTCTAGCATGTGTGAGGCTCTGGGTTCTATTCCCAGCAGGAAAGGAAAAAGGAAAGGGAGGAAGGAAGGATGGAAGGAGGAAATGCCAGTAGTGTTGGGGCTGGAGCCTGGGATAAGGAAGAAAAAGAAAACAGGCTGGATTCAGCGCTCCTACTATTTGGAACAGAGAGAAGTTTGTTGAGATCTTTTATACTTCAATTCTCAATTTGTCATGGTTCCTTGGGCTGTTATCTATCCATTGAGACTGTGCAGTTCCAAGTAGGCCTGGGCTCTGTTCCAGGGCACCCTCTCAAAGCCATCTACCACCCTGGAATCCCTTTCTAACAAATATTTACTAAGCATCCACTATGTACCAGGCTTGATACTCAGTGCCATGGATTTATATCCTCCCCGTGGTTCCAAGCCTCAATAGGCCACAAAAAGGAAACATAAGGACCTCTGGGGCCAGATAATGGGAGCCCTTATGCAAATCTGGGGTCCTAAAGGAAAGGTGCCTATGCCTGCTCTTGAAGAATGAGTAGTTTAGGTCACACAGGCAGAGAGAAGAGGGAAGAACTGTAGCGAAGACCTGGAGAAAACAAAGAGCCTGTGAGAAAGAAGTTTCTGGAAGGAGTTCAGTGTGATTGGAGCACAGGGAGCTGGGTAATTGTGGGAGAAGGAAAAACACAGACCTTGTTAGGGAAGGATGGCAAACCTGCCAAGCTCTCACCGGTGTTAGAACTTGCAAAGCCCAGTGTCTTGGTGACATCCCCACAGGAGTCAGGTTCACCTGGTACACAGGAGTATGGTGGTTCCAGCTGTTAAAATGTTGAAATAGTTCTGTACCTCTCAGTAAATAGTTGCTGGCCCAAGCAATGCTTCCAGTACTCCCCACCCTAGTCACTCCCCTCAGGAAATCCCCAGAAGGCCCCACATTCCAACTAGAAGAGGTGGACACTGAATAATAGCACTGTCCCCCTTATCATGAGGACAAAAACAGATAAAATTTAGCCTAGTGTCTAAGTGCACATTACTAGAGTTTAATAAATGTTATTATAGTCACCAAGGCAGTTTCAGATACAATCAGATCAAGACCCATTCCCCAGAATACAAACCTCTGGTGGGCTCCAGGCTGATGTCAAATGGCCCTCCTCCATGGGCATCCCTGATCAGTTGGTGGCAGGAGGATCCCAGGGAGCCCATGATTGACATTGAATGCCAGGCACCCTCTACTTTCCTTGTCCCCAAACCAGCCTCTAGCCCACACTGCGCAAGTACTAATGAACACAGAGAATGGAGCCCCCTGCTGACCTCCCGGGAGAACTTCAGTGACATCTGTGAAAAATCAGAAGCTCCTCCAAACCTCTTCTAAGGTTAAGTTGGGGCACAACATAGTGTAATCAAAAAACCTAACTAGGGACTGGGGATATAGATCAGTTGGTAGAGTGCTTGCCTCACATGCACAAGGCCCTTGGTTTGATTCCTAGCACCACAAAACAACAACAACAAACAACAACAACAAAAAAATTTAACTGAGCATGGTGGCACACACGTGTAATCCCAGCGACTCAGGAGGCTGAGGCAGGAGGATCCTAAATTGGAGGCCAATATGGGCAATTCAGCAAGACTGTCTCAGACCAAAAGAAAAAAGGCTGGGAATGTAGCTCAGTGTTAAAGTGCCCCTAGGTTCAATCCTCAGTACCAAACAAACAACAATTCCTAACTGGGGCGTCCAATATAAAATTCCAATATTATACTCCAATATTAATTTAATATTAATTCCAATATTGTATTATTCCAATATAATATATTTTATGTTTTTTTTTTTTTTTTTTTTTGGACCAGGGATTGAACTCAGGGTCACTGGGCCACATCCCGGCCCTTTTTTGTATTTTATTTAGAGACAGGGTCTCACTAAGCTGCTAAGTGCCTTGCCATTGCTGAGGCTGGCTTTGAACTCTCGATCCTCCTGCTTCAGCCTCCCAAGTGTTGGGATTACAGGCGTGTGCCACCACGCACGGCTATTATATGTTCTTATAACCTCAGAATATAGTTATGGGACCAGATAGAGCTACCTAGTTAAACAAGAAAAAGTCATACCGAATCTAGGCCTTTCAGACACTGGACACCCAACTCCTCAGGGCAGTGAGCCCCGAGAAAAGAGGGACAGATGGAGTGACCCTCAACTGCCCACCTTAGTGCCTGGAGAGCATTCCCAGGCTGCTGTAGCCCTGGTAGAGGAACCAAACCGAGTCCATTATTCTCCATGAGTGGAGGAGACAGAAGTCAGAGGCAGGCTGAATTCACAGGGCAGAGTAATGATTAATGAGAGAGAGAGAGGCAGACTCCTCCAGGATGTCATCTGAGCTGCATATGTATTATGGTTTTGTTACCAACAAAACCTAAATAAACCCTCTAGTTTCACCTGCTCGTAATTGACTTAAAAATTACTGATTTTTGGAGGTCACACAGCTGGGTAATACATTATTAGTCTCCCACGAGCTTTAGTGTAGATCACACCTCGGACGTGTGGGTTATGATGATAACGGTTGCCTAGGTTACTCTCCAGGACCCAACGCCACTTTCCCTGAAAACACTGCCTCTTTGCTCCTGCCTACAGATGTCCCACGGGTGACTGCGAGAGGATGATAATGCTTGGCAGCTCTGTCTTCACGTTGTGTCTTTCTCCTCTGTTGCCTTAGCCTTTGGGTCAGATTCGACTCAGCTGTGCATGTAGACATGTTGATCGTTTGAGAAATGCTCTGTCCAAAGCTATTAATAGAGGGTTAACTTGACCTAGACTCGCCTAGTCCCCTTAAAGTTAAGGACGCCTGCCTGCCGCCACAACCAGAAACACCAGACCATGAAAGGAGTGAAAAGAGGTGGTTCCCGACTTCCTGGAAGGTCTCTGCCTATTCCCCAAAGACATGAATATTCATGTCCTTTGTTAGCCTGTCCCTCTGTCACCCCCCCCCCTTTTTTTTTTTTTTTTTTTTTTTTTTTTTGGTATCAGGGGTTGAACTCAGGGGCATCAACCACTGGGCCACATCTCCAGCCCTTTTTTGTATTTTATTTAGAGACAGGGTCTCCCTGAGTTGCTAAGTGCCTCGCCATTGCTGAGGCTGGCATTGAACTCGCGATCCTCCTGCCTCAGCCTCCCAAGTGCTGGAATTACAGGCATCTGCCACCACGCCCAGCCCTCTCTGTCACCCCTCAACTCCATGGAGTTGAGAAACTGATTTGTGAACAAAGCTCTCTGTCCTCCATTCTTTGGCCACCAAATAAAGACTTTCTTCCTACCAACACTCATCGCTCAGACATTGGTTTTTCCACGAGATGAGCCTCTGAACCTTAGGTTCACTACAGTTTGGATCTGGACTGTCCCCCAAAGGCTCACTGTGTTTGGAGTCTTGGTCCCTAATGTGACAAGCCTCTGAAGTGAGGCTTTGGGGAAGTGATTGCATCCTGAGTGCTCAAATCTCATCAGTGGATTAGTCCATTGATGGATTCATGATTTTCTGTTGTTGGTAGTGATACTAGGGATTAAAGCTAACGGTGCTTGGGGCTGGGGTTATGGCTGAGTGGTAGAGTGCTTGCCTTGCATGTGTGAGGCACTGGGTTTGATTCTCAGCACCACACAAAATGAATAAATAAAATATTGTTTCCATCTACAACTAAAAAAACAACTTTTTTTTTTAAACCTAAGGGTGCGCTACCACTGAGCTACATCCCCAACACTTTTTTACGTTTTTATTTCAAGACAAGTTCTCACTAAATTACTGAGGTTGGCCTGGAACTTGCGATCCTCCTGCCTCAGACTCCCAATTCACTGGGATTATAGGCATGCACTATCTAGATTCATAATTTGGTAGCGTCATTGAAAGGTGATGAATATTTTAGGAAGTGGGGCCTAGTTGGGGTAAGTAGGTCACTAGGCATGTGTCTTTGAAGGCTATATCATGTCCCTGACCACATGTTCTCCCCACCACCACCACCTCTCTGCTTCCCAGCTGCAATGAGGTGAGCTGCTTTACCCTACCGCACCCTTTTGCCAAGTCAGCCTCACCACAGGCCCAGAAACAATGGAGTTCAGACCGTGGACTGAAACCTCTGAAATGGTGGGTCAGAATAAACCTTTCTTTCTTTAAGTTGATTATTTCAGGTATATTGTCCCAGTGACAGAAAGCTGACTAACACATGGGTCAATTAAACACTAGACTAAAGATAAATCTCATCCTGCCTAACAAAGTTTAAAAGCAAGCCCTGGAAGGATCAAACTGGCTCCAAAACATGAAGATACCCCCAAACACTTCAGCCAAGTAACCTAACTGCTTCCCAGAACAAAGCTCAAAAATATTTAAAAGAGTGAGGAGATCTACAAACCACGTCCCCAAAACCAACTACAGTCATGTGCAGCATAATGATGTTTTTTGGTCAACAACAAACTGAATACACAACAGTGGTGTTATAAGATTATAATAGAGCTGAAAAATTCATTTCACTAGCCAGGTGTGGTGGTACACACCTGTAATCCCAACAACTTGGGAGGCTGAGGCAGGAGGATTGCTAGTTCAAGGCCAGCCTCAGCAACTTAGCAAGTGAGGCCCTAAGCAACTTAGTGAGACCTTGTTTTGAAATAAAAAATTTAAAGGGCTGGGTATGTAGCTTAGTGGTAAAGTGTCTCTGGATTCAATCCCCAGTGCAAACAAAAAAAGAAAGAAAAAATTCCTATCATCTACCTACCATTTTTGCTGTACCTTTTCCATATTTAGATATGTTTATATACACAAGTGCTTGCCATTATGTTACAGTTGCCTCCAGAGTTAAGTATTCAGTACAGTAACATGCTGGACAAGGTTGTAGCCTGGGAGCAATCAGCAGGCATGTAACAGGTTACACCATCTGGGTTTGTGTACATACACTCAGTAACATTCACACAACAATGGACTCACCTAATGATGCATTTCTCAGAATGTACCTCTGTTGTTCAGCAACACATGACTATATAAAGCTAGACAGGACTGGGAATGGCCTACCGCGCACACCTGTAATCCCGGCACTTGGGAGGCTGAGGCAGGAGGATCACGAGTTCAAAGCCAGCCTCAGCAATGGCAAGGCACTTAGCAACTCAGTGAGACCCTGTCGCTAATAAAATACAAAAAAGGGCTGTGGATGTGGCCCAGTGGTTGAGTGCCCCTAAGTTCAATCCCCGGTACCAAAAAAAAAAAAAAAAAAAGAACTGGGAATGTGGCTCAGTGGTAGAGAGCACTTCCCTAGTATGTGCAAGGCCCTGGGTTTGGTCCCCCGCACTGCAAAAAATAAATAAATAAAGCTGGACAGCCAGGTACAGTGAAGCATGCCTGTAATCCCAGCAACTCGGGAGGCTGAGGTAGTTCCAGGCCAGCCTCAGCAACTTAGTGAGGCCCTAAGCAACTTAGCAAGACTCTGTCTCAAAATAAAAAATAAAAAGGAGTAGGAATGTGGCTTAGTGGTTGAATGTCACTGGATTCAATCCCCAGTACCAATAAATAAATAAATAAATAAATAAAGCTGGACAAAATAGATAAAACCATGTCACTGCTCTGAATTGGACCAAAGGCATAAAACCATCTGAGAAGACTACTTGCTTGACCTCCACTCAACTCTAAATAAAAGCAGAGCGAGTCCGGGGTGTCTCCCCTGGGCTCACTCCCTCTCTGCCTCTTCCTGCCATAGTAGGTGCAGAGCTGACCTTGAGGACCAGCAGCTTCACTGCTGGAGGGGACTCATTTGATCTGGAGAGGTGGACAACACCCATGCCTGGTGATGTCGTCAGTGGAAACGATGAACTCCGGGATGAGAGTGAGGTGAACCAGTGGGTTTGCTCAGCCAACTTGATGTGTTTGCGGTTGAGGCAAGTCTGTGTATATTTGCAGCAGAGAGCAGAGAAAGCCCAGCTACCACAGGCTGCTGACTGACCTTGAAGCTGCCTACACAGAAGAGACTTTCAAGGGTGCAGAAGTTCAGTCCAGGCAGACTTGAAAATAGCCTGAACTAATCAAGTGTGTGGTGCACGCTTGTAATCCCAGCAACTAGGGAGGCTGAGGCAGGAGGATCACAGGTTCAAGGCCAGCCTTATCAACTTAACAAGGCCCTAAGCATCTTATAGAGGCCCTGTCTGAAAATTTAAAAATAAAAATGGCTGGTATGTAGCTCAGTGGTAAAGTGCCCTTAGGTTCAATCCCCAATACCAAACAATCAAAACACCCACACACACACACACCAAAAAAAAACAAACAAACAAAAAGCCTGAACTTTGTGATCTCCTACCCACATGCAGATCTGTTGGCAGAGGACAGAATTCTCACTGGCTCAAGGTGACAATCTCTGTCAATAACTGGATGACAATTATGCTACATCAACACAGAGTTGTTCCTAGGAATGGAAACTTAAAAAAAGAAAGTCCTTTTTATTTTTTATTTTGAGACTGCATTACTAAGCTGCTGAGGATCTCCCTAAGTTGTTGAGGCTGGCCTTGAATTTGTGATCCTCCTGCCTCAGCCTCCCAAGTCAGTGGAATTACTACAGGTATGCACCACCTGCAACTGGCTACCCCATCTCAAAATAAATAAATAGATAATTTTTAAAAATAAAAATAAGGCCAGGCACAGCAGCACATGCCTGTAATTCAGTGACCTGGGAAGCTAAGGCAGGAGAATTGCAAGTTTGAGGGCAGCCTTGGCAGTTTAGTGAAATTAATAACAAACAAACAAACAAAAAAGGACTGGAGATGTAGTTCAGTGGCAGAGCACCCTGAGGAAGAGAGAGAGAGAGAGAGAGAGAGACAGAGAGAGAGACAGAGAGAGAAGCAGAGGCTCTAGTGGCTACCAACGGGAAAGCAGATTTAGTAAACAAAAAGCAAAGACAATAACAACCACCTTGGGGTGTTTCAGACTCCAGTCCAAACTTGGAGGGGGCAGGGAGGGGGGTAATCAGAAATATCACATTTACCAAAGACTTTCAAGCAATTATTTAAAATATGTTTACAGAATTAAAATAAATTGTGTTTAAAGACTCAAAGGAAGGCTGGGAATGTAGCTCGGTGGGAGAACACTTGCCTCACATGTGAGAGGCCATGAGTTTGATCCCCAGTATTGGGGGAAAAAGTCTCAAAGGAGGGATGGGGGTTATCTCTCAGTGGTAGATGAGATATACTTAACATGTGTGAGGTCCTGGGTTCAATCCCTAGATGTCCCTCAAACAGGAGGAGGAGGTGGAGGGGGGAAGGAGAAGAAAAAAGAAGAAGAGGGAGGGGGAGGAGGACTAATAATGAAATTCAGATTCATGATATAAGGGAGGGACCTTGAAAATATATTATATAAAGCCAGGCATGGTCCCAGGGACTCAGTAGGCTGAGGCAAGAAGATCACAAATTCAAGACCAGCCTCAACAACTTAGCAATACCCTGTCTCAAAATTTAAAATAAGCCGGGCGCGGTGGCGCACGCCTGTAATCCTAGCACTTGGGAGGCTGAGGCAGGAGGATCGCGAGTTCAAAGCCAGCCTCAGCCATGGCGAGGCACTTAGCAACTCAGTGAGACCCTGTCTCTAATAAAATACAAAAAAGGGCTGGGGATGTGGCCCAGCGGTCGAGTGCCCCTGAGTTCAGTCCCCGGTACCAAAAAAAAAAAAAAAAAAAAAAAAAAAAAAATTTAAAATAAAAAGGACTAGGGATGTTGCTCAGTGGTTAAGTAACCTTGAGTTCAATCCCCAATACAAAAAAAAAAAAATATATATATATATATATACATATATATAATATATAATATATATATAACATATATTATATATATTATATATTATATATAATATATATATATTAAGTGAAATAAGCCAGACACAAAAGGACAAATATTGTCTGCTTTCAGTTATATGAGGTAATTAGAATAGAGAAATTCATAAACACAGAAAAAATGGAAATTACCAGAGGCTGAAGGAAAAATTGGGAGTTTTGTTTAATAGGTAGAGTTTCTGGTTATAATGAAAAAAATTCTGAAAATGATAGTATTGCTGGGTGAACAACATTATGATTGTACTCAATGCCACATAAATTAACACTGAAAGACGGTTTAAATGGTAAAAAATAAAGGGGGGGGGGTTGGGCAGAGAGGGATTCCAAAGCTGGAAAGTACAATAACTGAAGTGAAAAATTCACTAGAAGGGCCTAACAACAGATGTGAGGTAAAAGAAGATAAAAATCAGTGAACTTAAAAATGGATCAGTAGAAAATAGAAAACTATCTAATCTGAAGAACAGAGACAGAAAAAGGACAAGAAAAGTGAAGAGATGCCAGTCATGGTGATGCCTGGCTATAATCCAAGTGACTCAGGAGACTGAGGCAGGAGGATCCACAAGTTTGCAAGCTTGAGGCTTAACAATTTACCAAGATCTTGTCTCAAAATAAAAACAAAAAGGTCTGGGGATGTAATATAGTGGTATAGTACCCCTATATTCAATTCCCAGTATCAAAAAAAGGAGAAGAAGAAGGAGATCCCAGCAGCTCAGGAAGCTGAGACAGGAGGGTCTCAAGTTCAAAGCCAGTCTCAGCAAAAGAGAGAGCAACTCAATGAAACCCTGTCTCTAAATAAAATGTAAAATAGGGTTGGGGATGTGGCTCAGTGGTTGAGTGCCCCTGAGTACAATCCCCAGTACCTAAAAAAAAAAAAAAAAGGAGGAGGAGGAGGAGAAGGAGAAAGAGAAGGGAAGAAGAAGAGGAGGAGGAGGAGAAAGAGAAGGGAGGAAGAAGAGGAGGAGGATGAGAAGGAATCGGTGGGACACAAGCATAATAGGAGTCCCAATAGGGAAGGAAAGACAGAAAAGACAAGAAAAAAAATTGACAACATAATAGCAAAACACTTCCCAAATTTTTTCACATAAACCCACTTTCAAATATTTGGAAATAAAAAGAAAGGATTCACTCTCAGGATTCCTCATCATTAATTTGCTAAGGACCTTGATAAAGTTGATTGGATTCCTTTCAGTTCTACTAAACTTGGACAAAATAATGGAAATAGTCAAGAGAAAAAAATTCTATGAAGCTGGGCATAGTAGTAGTATATCCCTGTAATCCCAGCAACTAAGGAGGCAGGAACAGGAGTGTCACAAGTTCAAGGCCAGCCCAGCAATTTAGTGAGACTCTTTCTCAAAATAAAAAGTAAAAAGGGGGCTAGGGTTGTGGCTCAGCGGTAGAGCTCTCGCCTGGCACGTGCGCGGCCTGGGTTCGATCCTCAGCACCATGTAAAAATGAAGGCATTAGCCGGGCGCGGTGGCGCACGCCTGTAATCCCAGCACTTTGGGAGGCTGAGGCAGGAGGATCGCGAGTTCAAAGCCAGCCTCAGCAATGGCCAGGCACTTAGTAACTCAGTGAGACCCTGCTTCTAATAAAATACAAAAAAGGGCTGCGGATGTGGCCCAGTGGTCAAGTGCCCATGAGTTCAATCCCCAGTACCAAAAAATAAAAATAAAAAATAAAAATAAAAATGAAGGCATTGTGTACAACGAAAGCAAATAAATAAATATTAAAAAAAAAAAAGTAAAAAGGGTTTGGGATGTAGCTCAGTTGTATCATGCCTCTGTGTTCAATCCCCAATATAGGAGGAAAACAAAACAAGAACAAAAAAATCATTTCTATAAAGAAAACTCCAGGTACAAATATCTTCACTGGTAAATTCTACCAAACATTTAAGGAAGAAATATTATCAATTTTACTTAAATTCAAAATTACCCAGTCAAATCTCAATAGAGATTTTTAAGATATTGACAAGATGATTCTAAAATTTACAGGAACATACCAAGATCATACAATAACCAAAACAAAACTTTTTTCAGTACTGTAGATTGAACGAACCCAGGGCTTTGCATATGTTAAGCAAGCGCTCTACCACTAAGCTACAAATTCAGCCCAAGACAATTTTTTTGGTACCATGGATTGAATCCAGGGGCATTTAACCATTGAGCCCTGTCACCAACCCTTTTTATTTTTTTATTTTGAGACAGGGTCTCTGTAAGTTGCTTAGGGCCTTGCTGAATTGCTGATGGTGGCTTTGAACTTGTGATCCTTCTGTCTCAGCCTCCCAAATCACTGGGATTACAAATATATGCCACCTGGCCCAGCCCAAGACAACTTTTATATATTTTTTGGTACTGGGGATTAGCCCAGGGACACTACCACAGAGCTACATCCCAGTCCTTTTTTTTTTTTGAGACAGGATCTCGCTAAATTGTGTAGGGCCTGACTGAGTTGCTGAGGCTGGCCTTGAACTTGTGTTCCTCCTGCCATAGCCTCCTGAGTCACTAGAATTACAGGGCTGTCCCACCACCTCCAGCCCAAGACAAATTTTAAAAAGAAGAAAAAAGTTGGGCGCAGTGGTTTGGGAGACTGAGGCAGGAGGATCATGAGTTCAAAGCCAGCCTCAAAAAAAGTAAGGTGCTAAGCAACTCAGTGAGACCCTGTCTCTAAATAAAATACAAAATAGGACTAGGGATGAGGCTCAGTGGTTGAGTGCCCTTGAGTTCAATCCTCTGTATGCCCCCTACAAAAAAGAAGAAGGAGGAGGAGGAAGAGAAAGTTGGAGAATGCCCATTACCTGATGTCAAGTCTCATTATAAAGCCATAGTTACCATGATAGTATGGTATTAGAGATAAATGTACAAATCACTGGAACAGAATAAATAATCCAGAAATAAAATGGGGCTGGGGTTGTGGCTCAGCGGTAGAGAGCTTGCCTAGCACGTGCGCGGCCCGGGTTCAATCCTCAGCACCACATAAAAACAAAGGCATTGTGTACAACTAAAACAAATAAATAAATATTTAAAAAAATAATAATAATTTAGGTCATATATGGTCAATTTATGTTCAACAATTCAATTGGGAAAAATAATCTTAGCAAATGGCACTGGAACAATTGGATAGCCATATGGAAAAAAAGTGATTCATATGCAAAAATTCACTGAAATGTATTGCTATACACCAAGGGCCCACGGTGGTCCTATAGACCAAGCAGCCATGGTTGTCTTCTGCTACTGGTTCTTGCAATCACACCAGAAAGATTTCAGACATGTCACTCAGAGTAGTAGGCATGAGTTTATTGGAAGGGTTAGGAAAAATTAATAATGACACACTCTCAAGGGAGAGTGTGGGTCCTCTCAGAGAGGTATTGTGTGCCCCTCATGCCCTCCAGTTTTATTGGGGGGTTCTTGGAAATTTCCAAAGAATCAGCCCCAGGTCTGCCTCTTGAATTCTGACTGACATCTGACTTTCAAGTCCCCACTGGTCATGATAAAGATTCAAGGCAACTCTGGGTCACTTTGTCCCATGCTGCCCTGTTCTAATTGGAACTTGTTCTTACAGATTTTACAGTTAGAGGGCTTTTCTCCTAATTATCATATCTGGAATTATCAATTTTTTCAAAACCATGTCCTTATTATTGGATTGGCATCAGGGACAAAGACCGAGATTTCAGCAACAATATTGGAATTGAACAGAGACATTCCCAGTTTTCTTTTTTTTTTTTTTTTTTTTTTTTTTTTTTTGAGTCAGGGTTTTGCTAAGTTGCTGAGCATCTCTCAAATTGCTGAGGCTGGACTGGAACTTGAGATACTCTTTCCTCAGTCTCTTTGAGTCACTGGAATTACAGGCATGTGCCTAAGGTAGGATTTGACATGACATCGATTTGTAAGTGATCACTTAAGGCTTTAGAAACATTAGCAGAGTTGTCAGAAATGAATTATTTTATTTATTTATTTATTTATTTATTTATTTATTTTTGAGAAAAAGAAAAAAGAAGTTTTATTGCTTTGCTAGCAAAGGAGAAACACAAGGGACTCCTGTCCCAAAGGCTGTGATTCTATCAGCAGAAACAGGGGGCTTTTTTAAAGAGGTGACTAAAAGGCTACATTTCACATGTTCTCTGTTGCAGTTGTAATTCTCTTGTTAATTTGAGAGATAGTCATTTCTGAGATCTTCTGGTGCCATCCCCAAAGTCTGGATGACTTCATTCCTATGGCGGGTGTATACTCAAGGAGAGAAAAATCTGCCTAGGATGCAGAAGAAAAGTAATCCTGTTTCCCCTGAGATTAGTGAGGGGGAGAGATTAGGAAGCAACAGGGAGAGAGGAAGAGAAAGAAACCTGTCTATTTTAAAAATAAATTGCAGTGGCAGAGTAGCAAGGGGTATATTCAAGCATAAAGTGGACCATGGTTACATTTTCCCACTGTCAATTTCTACATTCCATTTCTATGGAAAAATGGATGACAATATCTCCAAACTGCTTCTGCAGAAAGAGGGCAAAGTTAGGGGAAGTAACCAAAAATCCTTGTTCTCTCTCAGGTGGAGTATGGACAGTTAAGGGCATTCATCAGAGCAGTCCAGAGAGCCATAGTGGCAGATGGCAGGTGACTGGACGAGGTATACATAGGGCAGGGATTATGTGAATGGCCAAGGTGTCATGACTTTACTGCATTCAGTTTCCTTTTTCTCAAAGTAGACCAAGATGTGTCACAGGAAAGCAGGGAGCTGAAACTCCAAACCTTGGTACTTACATTCTGATAAAAGAAGATTTTAAAGTCAGACACCAAAAGTCATGCCAGGCACCTGTAATCCCAGTGGTTCGGGAGGCTGAAGTAGGAGGATCAAGAGTTCAAACCCAGCCTCAGGAAAAGCAAGGGACTAAGCAACTCAGTGAAACATTGTCTCTAAATAAAATACAACATGGAGCTGTGGATGTGGTTCAGTGGTCAAGTGCCCCTAAGTTTAATCTCTAGTACAAAAAAAATTTTTTTAAATTTTTAAAAAGTCATGCAAGAGAACTTTATTCGAAGTGAAAGTGAGGTGAAAATAAGGGAAAATAAAAGTTAGGCTTAAGCAAAATCACTCTCAAGGGAGAAAGTGGGCCATCTCCAAACAGAGAATAATGAAGAAGACAATGCTATCTCCAATTTTATTACTATTTGATGTTTACCAGGCGAACTGGGGACCACCTTCTGTACTCTTTGCCAATCAGGTGTTCAACTCTCCTTCACATTGGGTGGTAGAGTTTTTTGCCTTAGTTGGTCCTCTCCAGAACTGGCATGGTGGCCATTCTATTTAGGGGGGCTTCATCTACAAGTCAATTCCATGTTAATGTGGACACTAGGGTCAACACTGGTCAGAAGTTACCTTAGTGCGCCTGTGCTACTAAAGGAACCTTCCTTCCCAGACAATTGGAGACACTTTAGCCATAATTCCTAGCTTTATGTCAACATCAATGGACCCTATCGAGAGTTAATCCTGGGCTGGGGTTGTGACTCAGCGGCAGAGCGCTCGCCTCGCACGAGCACGGCCCGGGTTCGAGCCTCAGTACCACGTAAACATAAATGCATTGCATTCTGTACAAGTAAATAAAAAAAAAATTAAAAAAAAGAGTTAATCCTATTATCCTTTTTCCTCTTGACATATTTCCCAGTTAGCTCCTTTTGCTTCTGTTTATTTTCTACAAATTAACCATCACACTTTGCTTTCTTGTTTACTTTAGAAGTAGTTTAAAGAAGGCCCTAAAGTAATTTAAAGAACACTTGTGACTTTACCTGCATTTTACTGCTCATTGCTAGCTACTAACAGATGGAGCAATCCATATAGTTCAGGGAAGGAAGATGGGAGTTCCCTGAAGCAAAGGGGGCTTTGGCAACTGCTGAGACAGTCCCTCAGTCCCTCTCTTTACTCACAGGAATAGTTCCTCTGGTTTGACCTGAGGCACACTCACCCATCTCCTGACCTTTCAGCAGTCAGCCCTCAAAAAGTTCACCTTATACCTTCAGCATGGAAGCGGAGTTCGTTAGAGAGTCAGGCTTGCCCAAGAAACCTGGAGTGGGGGCTGCTCTCAGGTCCTATCTGGATCACCAAATTTTATGTGGAAAGCGCGGTCCTTGTCCGCAATTGCCAATCCAATAACAAGGACATGGTTTTGAGAAAAAGAAGATTTATTGCTTTGCTAGAAAAGGAGAAACATAGGGACTCCTGTCCCAAAGGCTGTGATTCTTTCCATCAGCAGAAACAGGGTCTTTTAAAGAGGTAATTCAAGGGCTACATTCCACATGTTCTCTGTTAGAGTTGTAACTCATTTGTTCCAGAAATGAATTTTTTTGTATATCTATATCTATAGATATATACACACATATATATATGTATGGCAAAAATATATATATAAATACATATATATACTATATTATGTTATAAAGTGACACAGGTGCTCCCTTCAGCTGTAGTTAAGATATCTAATATTATCTGGTTTTTGTGAAGTAACTTTCTCATTAGCATTACCTCTGTGTTTTGTAGAGGGATCCCTTCATCTGTGTCATTCAGGGCTCTCTTAATATCTAGTTGGGTCTTCCACGTGCCCATTATGTCTTTTAGACCAATATAAGGAATAAATGTTGGGGCTAGATAATCACAACAGGAAAAAAATATATACAGATCAAGTCAACCTATGCAGGAACATTCTTTTAAGATTTGTAGTTCTGTGAGACAAACATGTAACTCTGGTAGAGTCTTTTGTGATGGTTATTATCAGGTATCAAAACCCTTCCTTTATAACCTCCCAGATTTATTTACTTGTGATAGAGCTGAGAAAATTGTGCATCTCAAGTTACATTAAAAGGACCATTGTTTTCTTTTCTTTTCTTTTCTTTTTTTTTTTTTTTTTTTTTTTTTTTTTTTTTTTTGGTACTGGGGATTGAACTCAGGGGCACTCGACCATTGGGCCACATCCCCAGCCATTTTTGTATTTTATTTAGAGACAGGGTCTCACTGAGTTGCTAAGTGCCTCACCATTGCTGAGGCTGGCTTTGAACTCACGATCCTCCTGCCTCAGCCTCCCAAAGTGCTGGGATTACAGGCATGCACCACGGCGCCAGGCCATTGTTTTCTTTTCAGTGTTTAAGTGCGACTATGTTTTGGTTATACTTTCCTGCCAGGTGTTCAAAATCAAGTGGGCAACTCCAATGTTGGTCAAAAGTTAACTTCTTTCCTTTTTACTATTAAAGTCTGTTGAGACTCCTCAGGGTTACTTTTGAGAACTTGTGTAAAGTCTTTTGGCTCCTTTTTTTTTGGGGGGGTGGGTACCAGGGATTGAACTCAGGGGCACTCAACCACTGAGCCACATCCCGGGCCCTATTTTGTATTTTATTTAGAGACAGTGTCTCACTGAGTTGCTTAGCACTTCACCATTGTTGAGGCTGGCTTTGAACTGGCGATCCTCCCTTAGCCTCCAGAGCCACTGGGATTACAGACATGCGTCACAGCACCCAGCTGTCTCTTGGCACCTTTAACTTTTTCTCTACCAGTTGTGCCATCTACCAGAATAGGTCAGGGTCTTGCTGACCACACATGGATTCCCTTGGAAGCATCAGGGACATTTCCCTCTCCAATGATCCTCCTCTTTGCAGAAGGTACACTGGCTGGCTTCCAGTTCTTTAGGGTCCTCATGATTCCAATTAGGAGATCAGGTGACTCACTAAAGTTGTAGGGCCCTTAGAGCGGTTCCATCATTCCCTGGGTCCTGGCTGACCTTAAAGGGCAAAGGCCAAAATATTGACTACTTTGCCTTATCCCTTTTACTACCATGGTTTTGATCTCCAGAGTTTGGTTTTAAACATCCACCAGCCCCATTTCACCAGTCTTGAAGTGGGAGTAATGGGATTTAATTTTAATGTCTATAATTTTACATTTAATTGGTAGTCAATAGTAATATTGTAAGTTAGCATCATCTCCTACCTGTCCTGTAGGTGACGGCTTATTATCTTTTTTTTTTTTTTGGTACTGGGGATTGAACTCATGGGCACTTGACCACTGGGCCACATCCCCAGCCCTTTTTTGTATTTTATTAGAAGCAGGGTCTCACTGAGTTACTAAGGCCATTTGAGGCTGCTTTGACTTGTGCTGCCTCAGGTGCTGGTACAGGCGTGCGCCACCGCGCCCGGCTACGGCTTATTATCTTAAATTAAGCTGGTTGTTCTGTTAGAAGTAGTATTTCTGGAGGCTGGGGTTGTGGCTCAGCGGTAGAGTACTCGCCTAGCATGTGCGCAGCCCGGGTTCGATCCTCAGCACCACGTAAAAAAATAAAATGCATTGTGTACAACTAAAGCAAATAAATAAATATTAAAAAAAAGAAAAGTTTTTAAACAAAACAAAAAAAGAGCCGGGTGTGGTGGCGCATGCCTGTAATCCCAGCACTTTGGGAGGCTGAGGCAGGAGGATCGTGAGTTCAAAGCCAGCCTCAGCAATGGCGAGGCACTTAGCAACTCAGTGAGACCCTGTCTCTAATAAAATATAAAAAAGGGCTGGGGATGTGGCCCAGTGGTCGAGTGCCCCTGAGTTCAATCCCCGGTACCACAAAAAAAAAAAAAAAAAGAAGAAGAAGAAGGAGGAGGAGGAGGAGGAGGAGGAGGAGAAGTATTTCTGCAGGGCTGGGGATATAGCTCAGTTGGTAGAGTGCTTGCCTGCATGCACACAGACCTGGGTTCAATCCCCAGCACCACAAAAAAAGTAGTATTTCTGCAAAACACTAACAGGTAACAGTTATATAGTTTTGCAAGGAAAATACAAAATTAAAATAACAAGGGCAAAACCACATTTAGTTTTCGTAATAGCTTTGAACCAAGAAACATAATATTTATAAAAATATTAATGTATCTTTTTTGCTTTTTATTTTTTAATTTGTTCTAATTAGTTATGATAGCAGAATGCATTTTGACACAATGTACACAAGTGGAACACAATTTCTCATTCTGTACATGGTTCAGAGTCACACTGGTAATCATGCGTGTGTGTATATAGGGTAATAATGTACATTAATGTATCTTTGATATCATTTAGCCTCTACAAAAAAAAACATAAATTTGTCAACTTGTAACAGTTTCACTTGATGCCACCCTTGTGGCTTTGAAACTTACATACTTTTTTCTTCTTTCCAATATTTTTCTCCCTGACCTTCCCCTCACTGATCTTTTCTTCCCCCCCACCCTATGGACTTTTTAAAATTTATTTATATGTAGTGCGAAAATCAAACCCAGTGCCTCACACATGCTAGGAAAGTGCTCTACCGCTGAGCTACAACCCCAGCCCCCCTGATCATCTTTTCCCAAGCCTTCTCCTTCCTGATTTTCTCCTCCCTCATCTTCTTTTCCCTAACCTTCTCCTCCTGATCTTCTTGTTTGTTTTTTTTGGTTTTTGGTGGGTACTGGAGATTGAACTCAGGGACACCTGACCACTGAGCCACATCCCCAGCCCTATTTTGTATTTTCTTTAGAGACAGGGTCTCACTGAGTTGCTTAGCACCTCGCTTTTGCAGAGGCTGGCTTTGATCTCAAGATTCTCCTGCCTCAGTCTTCTGAGCCACTGGGATTACATGTGTGCCCCACTGCACCAGACCTCCCCAATCTTCTCCTTCCTGATCTCTCCTCCTCAATCTTATTTTCTCTGAATCACTTCTTTAAAAATCTCCTGTTCCTGCTGAAGGGGAGAATCACAGCCTTTGGGACAGGAGTCCCCTGTGTTTCCCTTTATTAGCAAAGCAATAAACTGTCTTTTTTCCTTTTCTCAAAACTGTGTCCTCGTTATTGGATTGGCATAGGGGACAAGGACTGAGCTTTTGGCAACAAACTCAATCACATATGAAACCTACAAGTGTTTGTTCTTTCAGAAATTTTTTACAACCTCTAAATAACTTTTATAATTTACCCAAGCTTTTATTTAGTTTTATATTATATCTTCCTATTGCAGGATCACAGTAATCTTTAAAACAAAAAAAAAAATGTCTTTTGAACATAACTTTAAATGAGCCTAATTCTAGTCTACTTTGGAGCTATCCTAATATGGAGTAGGATGAAAAGCAGAGTGTCTTATCTCAGATAAGGCTGGCTTTTGACATACTTTAGGTAAGTGTTTTATTTTTGAAGCTGATCTTTGCCTCCTTTTAAACTATCATTCTATTTAGGAGCATAAGAAAACCAAATTTTTATATGCTGTTTTGTGAATCTATTTGAATATCAGTTAACATAATATCACATTACATTGAAACATGATCAAACAGAAAAGCTAAGAGAGCTCCTAACTTCTTTATTGTGGAACATATAGCAAAATGTTTCCATATTTCACATCATTAATCTTTAAACAAATCAGGCTTTCTCTATTATCTTTCCAAAAATATATTTAAGGGCTGGGGTTGTAGCTCAGTGGTAGAGTGGTTGCCTCACATGTGTGAGACACTGGGTTTGATCCTCAGTACCACATAAAAATTAAAAATAAAATAAAGACATTGTGTCCATCTACAACTAAAAAAATTTAAAATATATATATATATGTATATACACACACATATGCATGTATATATATAAACTCCCATTCCAGTGTAAAGAGTAACAAAATTTTTATTTATACTTATTGACAACTTATCAAATTACAAAACATTAAATGACATAAATAGATTCCCAACTAAATTTGTTCTTTTTATATAAATCTGAAAGAGACTATCACTGCAAACAACTTTAGTTTGGAGAGAACACCTGCTTAGTAAAGTGTTCACTTAAGCTTTACATTTTATTACATTTTATTTATTTATTTATTACCAGGGATTAAACTCAAGGGCACTCGACCACTGGGCCACATCCCCAGCCCTTTTTTGTATTTTATTAGAGACAGGGTCTCACTGAGTTGCTAAGTGCCTCACCATTGCTGAGGCTGGCTTTGAACTCGCGATCCTCTTTCTTCAGCCTCCCAAGTGCTGAGATTACAGGCATACGCCACCACACCCAGGAAGCTTTACATTTTAGAAGTCTTGTTGTATACTTGGAAAACATGAATACATCTAATATACAAAGAAGCCAGTAATCCCGGGTGTGGTGGTGCACACCTATAATTCCAGGGACTCTGAAGGTTGAGGCAGGAGGATTGCATGTTTGAGGCCAATCTCAGCAATTTAGCAAGGCCCTAAGCAATTTATGGAGATCCTGTCTGAAAGTAAAAAATAAAAAGGGCAGGGTAGGTGCTGAGGCTGTGGCTCAGAGGTAGAGCCTGCATGAGGCACTGGGTTCGATCCTCAGCACCACATAAAAATAAAATAAAGAAAAGGGCAGGGTACAGTGGCACATGCCTGTAATCCCAATGGCTTGGGAGGTTGAGGCAGGAGGATCGCTGGTTTAAAGCCAGCCTCAACAATAGTAAGGTGTTGGGGCTGGGGTTGTGGCTTAGCGGTGGAGCGCTCACCTAGCACGTGCGCGGCCTGGGTTCGATCCTCAGCACCACGTACAAATAAACGCATTGTGTACAACTAAAGCAAATGAATAAATATTTTTTAAAAAATAGTAAGGTGATAAGCAACTCAGGGAGACACTGTCTCTAAATAAAATACAAAAATGGGCAGGGGATGTGGCCCAGTGGTTGAGTGCCTCTGAGTTCAATCCCCGGTACAAAAAAACAAAATTTAAAAAGGCTGGGGATGTGGCTCAGTGGTTAAGCACCTCTGGGTTCAACCCTCAGCACCAAAATAAATAAATAAATAAGACTGGGAATATAGTTTGGTGTTAAAGCACCCCTGTGTTCAATCCCCAGTACCTTAAACGCACAGACAGACACACACAAATAATTAGCATTACAATTAGAAGATATCTTTATATTAACTTAGTTTTAACTTTTAAAGTACAATTCCGAATCCATGGTGTAGGATAACTATAACCATAACCATAGGTATGTGTAGGTCAACAGCAATGACAAAAATCAAAGGGTAGCTTTAAATCTCTAATAAGTTTTGGAAACAGTGTTAATGATCAGAAATAGATGTACTATCTAATGTACAAGTGTATCTCACTTACATAGGAATAAATCATTTATTTAGTCAAAGCAAACAGATATAAGCCAGGTTTTATTTTTAATATTTATTTATTTGTTTTTCATTGTACACAATTGTACACATGCCTTTATTTTGACGTGGTGCTGAGGATAGAATCCAGGCCGCGCACGTGCTAGGTGATCGCTCTACCGCTGAGCCACAACCCCTGCCCATAAGCCAGGTTTTTAAATGATAGTATAACCATTTTATGTGTTTAAAGTCCACATACAATGAATATTGTATAGAAGAGAGCACACATTGATTACCTTGCTTTAATTTTACAAATTTTTATACAATACTTACACAAAGCTCTGAAAATTAAGCCTTTAGATGTATACATACCTTTAGTCATATATATTTAGGGTGTCAAATATATTGTAATGGCTTGAAATAATAGTTTTAAATAGACAGGTACTTAATTCTTTTAAGATTGACTTTTCCGGGCTGGGATTGTGGCTCAGTGGTAGAGTGCTTGCCTAGCACGTGCATGGCCCAGGTTCGATCCTCAGCACCACGTAAAAATAAACGCATTGTGTACAACTAAAGCAAATAAATAAATGTTTAAATAATAAAAATGTAAGAGGAGGGGCTGGGGTTGTGGCTCAGTGGTAGAGCACTTGCCTAGCACGTGAGTGGCCTGGGTTCGATCCTCAGCACCACATAAAAACAAAGGCATTGTGTACAACTAAAAACAAATAAATAAATATTTTTTTAAAAAGTAAGAGGGGCTGGGGTTGTGGCTCAGCAGTAGAGCAGTTGCCTAGCATGTGCATGGCCCTGGGTTCGATTCTCAGGACCACGTAAAAATAAATAAATAAATAAATAAATAAATAAATAAATAAAATGTATCCAACTACAACTAAAAAATAAATATTAAAAAAAACTTAAGAGAAACAAGGAATTATCTTAATAAATAAGAGAAGATCAACGTTCTAAGAAACCCTTGTTGTTCTAAACAAAGAGAATTAGATCCTGGCCTAATACATTAAATTTTGACCTCAGAAAAACTCTTCAATAACTTCAACTGTGTTCATTGTTCCCAATTTAATCTCCCATAAAAAACTTTCTAAGTGGGGACTGGGGTTGTGGCTCAGCGGTAGAGTGCTCACCTAGCACCTGCACGGCCCGGGTTCGATCCTCAGCACCACATAAAAATAAATGCAAACTAAAGCAAATAAATTAAAAAAAAAAAAAAAAAAAAAAAAAAAAAAAAAAAAAACCTTTCTAAGTGGCTGGGGCATGTGTGAGGTCCTGGGTTTGCTCCTTAGCACCACATAAATAAAACGAAAAGGTATTGTGTCCACCTACAACTGAAAAAAACAACTTTCTAAGACTTACCTTCCACAAACCTTTCATAACTTATTTAAATACACTACAGCTTGTTTATATCCTTAGTTTGTTTTTTTTTTTTTTGGGGGGGGTGGCTAGGGATTGAACCCTTAGTTTGGTCTTATCTCAATTTTTTTCATCTTGTACTTGATGACAAAAATATTTTCCCTCAAAAATATTTCCTTTTCTGCCAGGCGTGGAGGCGCATGCCTGTAATCCCAGCACTTGGGAGGCTGAGGCAGGAGGATCGTGAGTTCAAAGCCAGCCTAAGCAATGGTGAGGTCCTTAGCAACTCAGTGACACCCTGTCTCTAATAAAATACAAAAAAAGGGCTGGGAATGTGGCTCAGTGGTTGAGTGCCCCTGAGTTCAATCCCCAGTACCAAAAAAAAATTGTTTTCCTTTTCTTTTTAATTTTCCTTACCAAAATGTATTTCTACACCTATAATTTTTATATCTCCTTTTTCTTAGTTATTGACTCTTAAGTTTATAATTTAAAATAATCCTTAAGAAATTTTTAATTTAGACAACACATTCCTTTTCCAATAAGATGAAATACTGGGCTGATGTTGTGGCTCAGTGGTAGAGCACTCACCTAGCATATGCGAGGCCCTGAGTTTGATCCTCAGCACCACATAAAAATAAATAAATTAAATAAATAAATAAATGATAAAATCTTGTTAAAAAAAGAATGAAATACTTTACTTTTTTTGTTTGTTTTTTGTTTTTTACATGAATTCTCTTACTTTACTTTTTTTAAAAAAATATTTATTTATTTGCTTTAGTTGTACACAACGCAATGCATTTATGTTTACGTTGTGCTGAGGACCGAACCGGCCGCGCACGTGCTAGGCTCTATCGCTGAGACACAACTCCAGCCCCTTTACTTTTTTTTTTTTAACAGAGTTTTCCTAATCCAAACACAAATCAAATCCTTTGTTTTGTTTGTTTGTTTTGGCATATAAAATTACATTTGTTAGTTAGAATTTTAACTATTAGTAACCTTGTTTTTAATTTAGGCTCAAAAGCAAAGCAATTGTCTTTCCACTTACCAACAATTTATAAAACACATTCATTAATAGATCCCAATATAAATATATTGTCTTATAGAATTCAATAAGCCAAGAGTACTTGAATTTATATTTAGCAGTTGATGTTTTAATATTTTAACTTCAATCAGATGTCTTGTTTAACATCCACACTTATAAATGTTTATCCCATTTATATTAAATGTAACTTACCCATGAAAACCGTATCAGGCAAGCATAGTTAACATTTTAGGTCATTTTCTATCAAAGAAAAATCCTGAGGGGCTGGGGTTGTGGCTCAGCAGTAGAGCGTTCGCCTAGCACGTGTGCAGCCTGGGTTCAATCCTCAGCACCACATAAACATAAATGCATTGCATTATGTACAATTAAAGCAAATAAATAAATATTAAAAAAAAAGAAAAGAAAAATCCTGAAAGAAATGGACATTATACTTTAGACATTTATAGATGTTAACACACTCTTGATTTACTAGACACCTGAAAACTTGGGTTAGTAATTTTAAGGAAATTTTTACTTTAATCTTTAAAAAAATTTTTTTAGTTATAAATGGACATAATGCCTTTATTTTGTTTATTTATTTTTAATATGGTGCTGAGGATCAAACCCAGTGCCTCACACATGCTAGGCAAGCACTCTACCACTGAGCCACAGTGACAGCCCTACTTTAATCTTTTTAACCAATTTAACTTGACCTTTTTGTTAAACATTCATTTAAGTCATGTGAACTAAAAGGCATCTAGATCCTTTTTCTTTTTTTTTTTTAATGTATGAGCACTCATTTATTCTTAAGCCAATTTTTGTAACATGTAAACAATATATAGACACAAGCACATATATAGATACAACATACAATACACAAGTGTGCACAAATATAAATAAAAGCAGAAAACACTAATTTGTGGCTTTTAACCAAGTATTAGATCCCAGGAGGTAGGAGACAAAAGAGCTACAGATGTTTACTACAGAGTATCTGTCAGATTTAACCCTTTAGAAATCAAAACAGGTGGCACACGCCTGTAATCCCAGCACTTGGGAGGCTGAGGCAGGCGGATCATGAGTTCAAAGCCAGCCTCAGCAATGGTGAAGCACTTAGCAACTCAGTGAGACCCTGTCTCTAATAAAAAATACAAAAAATGTCTGGGGATGTGGCCCAATGGTCGAGTGCCCCTGAGTTCAATCCCCGGTACCAAAAAGAAATCAAAACAGGCCAGGGACAGTGGCCCATGCCTGTAATCCCAGCAACTTGGGAGGCAGGAGGATCACAAGTTCAAGACCAACCTCACCAATTTAGCAAGGCCCTAAACAACTTAGCAAGACCCTGTCTCAAAATAAATAAATGAATAAATAAAAAGGGCCAGGGATGTGGCTTAGTGGTTAAGCACCCCTAGATTCAATCTCCAGTATTAAAAGAGAGAGAGGAAGGGGAGAGAGAGAGAGAGAGAGAGAGAGAGAGAGAGAGAGAGAGAGAGAGAGAAATCAAAACAGAACCTGTGAGAAATTTTTATGACTTGGACATGAGGAGGACCCATATAGTTGAGGATATTAGGAACAGAGTCTGTTTGCCACAGTGGACACTGAAATCAAAAGTTCAGGTAGCCACTTTCCCTCCATGAAGACAGATTTATGCCAACCATCACTACTCTTCATCTCCCTCCTTAGGACTTTCCAAAGGAGAAGATCTCCTTTCTTTTAGTTTCCATGAATTTGAGAGTTAAACCTTGAAAACCTGCCTCTGAATAAAGATGGCCAGAAAAAAAGATAAAGGGCAAAAAAACAAAAACAAAAGCCCAGTAGACAAAACAGAACAAAAATATATTGATTTAGGTATACAGGACAAAAGGTGAATTCACTAGAAAAACCATGGTTAAAAAAAAAAAAGATGGTGACACACCTCTGTAATCCCAACAACTCAGAAAGTTGAGGCAGAAGGATCTCAAGTTTGAGGCCAGCCTCAGCAACAATAGTGGTAGTGAGACCCTGTCTCAAAATAAAATAATAAAATGGGGTAGGGGTATAGCTCAGTGGTAAATCACCTCTGGGTTCAATCCTCCCCACCCCCCAAAAAACCGAGAGCCCATGAAGTCAAGGGAGGGGTGGATCTCCGGAAAAGGCTTTCAACAAAAGGAAGTTTGTACATACGGGATTTTTAAAATTCTTCTTCCCTTTCTTCACTGTCACTTCTGAAAAAAGAGAATCTCAGTGGGAGGTGGGTGTCCCCTAACATTCCCAGGCTTCTCACGTCAGCTCCCTTTCTTATGAAGTTGAGTTCCTACAGTTTGGGTTAATGTCTGTGTTGTCCTCAAAATAGAATATAAGATCTCTTGGAGCATCCTCAAAGAAAGAGGTCTGAGACCTGCCTTGTCCTGATCAACCTTTTCCTGATTCTCCTTTTCTCTGGTATTTAGAGAGGAACTTGTTAAGAATAGAATCCCAGTATACAAAAAGAAAAAAAGAAAACAACAATTTATGTCCAAAGCAGCTTGGACTTAAAAGTGACACTTTTTTCTTCTTTAGTCCCCAAACAGGTTTGGTTAGTTATTCCTGTAGCTTGTATTTCTCAGAGGAAGAGATAGCAAGCAGGCAGCTAAGAGTAAAGAAAGTTGCTATTTGAGCATGACATGTAAAGCTTAAGTAAGGCATACTGATCCAAAGAGATGATGGGCATCTCTTAATCTCAGACGTGAATTAAGAGATTCTGGCTCATTTGAGCCTTGAGTGAAGTCCCATGGCATTCTGTTGGTCCAGAAATAAAAATGAGATGGTGAGAGGAAGAGAAAGAGATCTATTTACCGAAACAGGAACCAGTGTTCAGGAATTTTGTAATTTGCTGCCCTTCAGGCTATGTTAGGAAGTATCTTTGTTTGTTTGTTTGTTTGTTTTTGGTACCAGGGATTGAACTCGGGGACATTGGGCCACATCCCTAGCCCTTTTTTCTATTTTTATTAGACACAGGGTCTCACTGAGTTGCTAAGTGCCTCGCCGTTGCTGAGGCTGGCTTTCTGAACTCATGATCCTCCTGCCTCAGCCTCCCAAGTGCTGGGATTATAGGCATGCACCACCATGCCCGGCTTACACTAGGAAGTATCTTGACTAGAGCTCTCAAATGTTAGCAGACAAACTCTAGTCTTCAAAAAGATAAAAAAATGAGCATCTGCCATTTTTGGTGGGGATACCCAGAAGAAGATACCAGATTGGTTTCTTTGTAATACCAGGTACCTAGGTTCCTCCTGGTGACACCTCTGGTAGGTGTGCAGTTCTACAATGGCTTTCAAAATGTTGTGCTCTTACACATAGAAAGAAACATATTGGGCCAGGCATGCTGGCACACACACCTATAAACCCAACAACTTGGGAAGGCAAGGCAGGAGGCCAGCCTCAACAATTTACAACTTGGTGAGGCTCTAAGCAATTTAGTGAGACTCTGTCTTAAAATAAAAAATAAAAAGAGCTGGGGATATGGCTCAGTGGTAAAGAACCTCTGGGTTCAATTCCCAGCACACACACACACACACACACACACACACACACACACACACAAGAGAGAAATGAAAGACCAAAAATGGAAGCCCAGTTTCTCACCCTACAAGAGCCCAGAGCAACTGGATTCCAACTGAGAACACCTTTCAATTCTACCAAGGTGTGTCCTGGCCAGAAACTAACTGTTGTATCACAATGTCCTCCAATCACCCAGAAACTAAGGCATAGATTTAAAATAGTTCAGAACAAGAAAATAAATAAGGCTGTGAACATCAAGTGTCACAAAGCAAGGGCCTGCCGTGGAACCAAGGGAACTTCAGTGGTCCTTGGTCACCAGTTCTTCTGATCATACCAGAAAGATTTCAGACATGTCACTCAGAGTATCAGGCATGAGTTTATTAGAAAGGTTAGGAAAAGGGAAAAGGGGGTATAGGTCCACTCACAGAGGAGAGGGATGGTGAACCCCTCCTGACCTCCAGTTTTACTGGAGTCCTAGAAAGTTCCACCCAGGTCTACCTCTTTTTTTCTTTCTTTTTTTTTTTTTTTTTTTTTTTATACTGGGGATTGAACCCAGGGCTGCTTAGCCACTGAGCCACATCCCTAGCCCTTTTTTATATTTTATTTAGAGACAGGGTCTCACTGAGTTGCTTAGGGACTTGCTAAATTGCTATTTTAAAAAACAAACAACAACAACAACAAAAAAAAAAAAAAACCAAGTTCCAAAAGAAAGCTTTGAACTCATGATCCTCCTGCCTCAGCCTCCCAAACTGCTGGGATTACAGGAGTAGACCACCACATCCTCTTGAATTTTGACTGACAGCAAGATTCAAGGCAACTCTGGGCACTTTGGCCCATGCTGGATCATTCTAATTGGAACTTGTTCTTACAGATTTTATGGTCGATGGGCTTTGCTCCTAATTATCACATCTCCCTGAATTCTGGAATCTGGTTTGTATAAAGGTCACAAAAATCCCCTCCTTCAGGGTGATTTTTGTTCTTCTTATCAGCAGGGAAGAGCTGTTCAGGCCTGCATTTTTCCTGCAGATAAGAGACTGTTTGCTGAGAAATTTAACGTATCCTATTGACTTAAAGCATGCAGGATTGCAGGTTAAAGTGTTCTTTTGTTTTTTGTTTTTGTGGTGCTGGGGATTGAACACAGGGTTTTGTGCATGCAAGGCAAGCACTCTTATCAACTGAGTTACATCCCCAGTCCAAATTGCTTTTTAAAAGAAAGTATGTTAGGGTAAGCACCATGGGCCCAGTTTATAGAATTATTCCCTAAACCTTGTGTTCCCACCACTAGCGACTGTTACCTATCAGTATTATGCACCTAAATGTTAGAGCTAAATGTAAAACTTATAGAAGAAAAAGTAGAAAATGTTAGTGACCTTGGGTTTGATAGACTCCTTAACTAGAATATAAGGAGTACAAACTATAAGAGAAAAAAGATAAATTTAACTTATCAAAAAATAAAACATGGTGGGGGAGGGAGGGAAAGGGGTAAGGAGATAGAAACAATGGCAAAAGGAGTTGGACATCAATATACTAAGTGCATGTATAAAAAAACTCAAATGGTGGGGCTGGGTTTGTGGCTCAGCAGTAGAGCGCTCGCCTAGCATGTGCGCGACCCGGGTTCGATCCTCAGCACCATGTAAAGACCAATGCATTGTATACAACTAAAGCAAATAAATATTTAAAAAAAAAAAAAAAAAAAAAAAGCCGGGCGTGGTGGCGCACGCCTGTAATCCTAGCACTTGGGAGGCTGAGGCAGGAGGATTGCGAGTTCAAAGCCAGCCTCAGCAATGGCGAGGCACTTAGCAACTCAGTGAGACCCTGTCTCTAATAAAATACAAAAAAGGGCTGCTGGGATGTGGCCCAGTGGTCAAGTGCCCCTGAGTTCAATCCCCGGTACTGAAAAAAAAAAAAAAAAAAAAAAAAGGGCTGGGAATGTCACTCAGTGGTTAAGCACCCCTGGGTTCAATCCCTGGTACCAAAAACAAATTTGTGATCCTCTCAGCCTCCCTAGTTGCTGGGATTACTGGGATTACAGGTGTGCACACTGTGCCCCAGGCTTGAAAGACTGATTAAAAAAAAAAAAAAGAAAGAAAAGCTTTGACTGAGACAAAATATTTGTAAAACAAGTGGCTCCAGAGGTGGGTGTTTAGCTCAGTGGAAGAATGCTCACTGGCCCAGTAAGCCCAAGGCCCTGAGTTCAATCCTCCTGCCCTGAAAAAGAAATGACTCATACATGGAATAAATTAAGGGTCTCTCAATAATAAAATTATTCAATAATAAAATTACTCCCCTGCTTTTTTTTTTTCCCCATTGCTGGGAATCAAACCCAGGACTTCACATATGCTAGACAAGCACTCTACCACTAAGTTACATCCCAACCCTCCAATTTTAAAAAACAGGCAGAAAAATATAAACTGACACTTCACCAAAACTTCTGACTTTGGAGTCACATATATTTGGGTCTTCTGGGCTAGGGCAACTGGCCACTCCATTGGAAAGGGGTGGTGGATGTGTAGAAGGCATTAAGAACCTGGCAACAAAATAAACAGTCCTAGAGACCCTCCTTTTTGGTCTGGCAAGAGGAAACTTCCCAACACATAGGAACAGGGGAGAATTGGCTCATTTCCTTATTCAATCATCAGTACTAAATTAGTCTCAGGCTACTGGTGGAGACAGCTTGGGAGAAGATACTTTGGGTGTTGGGTCACACATCTGTATTACAGGAACAATGGGAGATGCAATGACCAAGCTGGGAAATGGGCAGTGGGAATCCAGGAAGCCCTGAGGAAAAGGGGACTAAGTCACTGCAGGTAGTTAATTGGTCTTTCCCAAATAATCGGAAAAGAGAGAAAGGGATCTCTGGCCAGGCCTGGAGAACTAAAATCTTCTACCCATTCAGGAGTAGGATGGAGCTGGTGTGTGATGGAAGAGAGAGAAGGAAAGCAATGGCGGATGGGACTGGAGGGCAGGCTGGGGCCAGGTCCTGAAAGAGCTTCCCAATCAGCTCTCAGCTTTGTTTTTCTTTTTTCCTTTTCAGTACTAGGAATTGAACCCAGGGTTTCTTTCACACTTGCTAAGCAAGAGCTCTACTACTGAGCTACACTCTCAGCCCAGCTTATAGCTTTTGGACCTCAGCTTCAGAGCAGTAGGGAGTCATTAAAAGTTTTAAGTGAAAAGCAGCCGGGTGCGGTGGCACACACCTGTAATCCCAGCACTTAGGAGGCTGAGGCAGGAGGATCACGAGTTTCAAAGCCAGCCTCAGCAATGACGAGGCACTTAGCAACTCAGTGAGACCCCATCTCTAATAAAATACAAAAAAAGGGCTGGGAATGTGGCCCAGTGGTCAAGTGTCCCTGAGTTCAATCCCTGATAAAAAAAAAAAAAAAAAAAGTTTTAAGTGAAAAGCAAGGGAGGGGCTGTGGTTGTGGCTCAGCCGTGAAGCACTCGCCTAGCACGTGTGCAGCCTGGGTTCAATCCTCAGCACCACGTAAAAATAAAGGCATTGTGTACAACTAAAACAAATAAATAAATATTTTTAAAAAAAGAAAGAAAGAAAACAAGGGAAACCACCTGTGATTATCTTCTCAAAAACCCAGATCTAATCAAGAGAAAAATATGCAAGCCCAAATTGTAGCAATATTCTACAAAATACTAACTAGTACTCCTTAAAACTGTCAAGGTCAGCAAAAACAAGTCAAGTGTTGAGAAAATGTTTCTAGAGGAGGCTGAAGAGACATAACAATTAAATGTAATGTGGTAATCTAGAAGGAATCCTAGAGCAGAAAACATTAGGGAAATCTAGTACAACTGAAATAAGTCTGAAGTTTAGTTAACAGTAATTTGCCATACAATAAACAATTACTTAACAATAAAAAATGATGGAATACTGTTACATGCAACACCATAGATGAGCCTTGAAAACACTGTGCTTACTGGACACAAAAGACCACACATTGTCTGAGTCCATTTATCTGCAATGCCCAGAATAAGCCAATCTAGAGACAGGAAGTAGATAGTGGTTGTCAGTGCTGGAGGATGAAGAGGGGAATAACAGGGAGGGACTACTAATGGGGCAGGTTTCTTTTATGGTACAAAATAAAGTTCTAAATTTAGACTGTGGTGATGGTTGCAAAACCCTGTGAATATACAAAAAGCCACTGATATGGGTGCTTTAAATGGGTAGATTAAGCCTGGTGTGACAGCACATCTATACTTCCAGCTACTAGGAAGGCCGAGGCAGATGGATTTTAAGTTTCAGTGCACTGAGAGAGACCCTGTCTCAAAAATAATAATATTGGGCTGGGAATAGAGCCTTTCTGTAGCATGTGTGAGGCTCTGGTCTTGATCCCCAGCAACAACTCTGACAAAATAACGTTGGGTTTGTTAGTTGTGGTAAATATGTCACAATTTTTTTTTTTTTGTACCAGGGCTTGAATCCAGGGGTGCTTAGCCACTGAGCCACATCTCCAGCCCCTTTTATATTTTACTTTGAGAAAGGGTCTTGCTAAATTGCTTAGGGGCTTGCTAAATTACTGAGGCTGGCTTTGAATCCTGCCTTGGCCTCCTGACGCTGGGATTACAGGTGTGCGCCAATGTGCCTGGCTCACAAAAAGATGTTAATAAGAAAAACTGGTGAACTCTGGACTACTGGTAAGTGCAGTAGTGTAAATCAAGGAAACTATTCTAAAATATAAAAGGCTTACTCAATAAATATGATGGCATAAAATAAAAAAGCTGTACAGTAGGCTGGGCACGGTGGCGCACACCTGTAATCCCAGCACTTTGGGAGGCTGAGGCAGGAGAATCATGAGTTCAAAGCCAGCCTCAGCAATGGCGAGGCACTTAGCAACTCAGGGAGACCCTGTCTCTAATAAAAACACAAAAAAGGGCTGGGGATGTGGCCCAGTGGTCGAGTGCCCTTGAGTTCAATCCCCAGTACCACAAAAAAAAAAAAAAAAAAAAAAAAAAAAGCTGTACAGTAAACAGGAATGTGAAGAGAGAACCACAGAATGGAACTCAAAAAAAAATTTATACCTGGGCTGGGGTTGTGGCTCAGTGATACAGCACTCCCCTAGCACATTTGAGGCACTGGGCTCAATTCTCAGCACTACATAAAAATAAATAAAATTAAGCTGTGGGATGGGAAGGACAGTAGAATGAGACAGACATTATACCCTGTATACATGTATGATTACACTACTGGAGTGACTCTGTACCATGTAGAGCCAGAGGAATGAGAAGTTGTGCTCCATGTGTGTACAATATGGCAAAGTGCATTCTACCGTCATGTATAACTAATTAGAACAAATAAAAATAAATAAATAAATAAAATTAAGGGAAAAAAAACTTTACACCAAAATCAAATAACCCAATTAATCAATGGGCAAATTAATTATATATTTTCCCTACTGTTGTTTTCTGTTCCAAGATTCCCTCCAGATTACCATAATACATTTCTTCTCAAAAGAAGAAATACAAATGGCTAACAAATATATAAAAAAATGTTCAACATCACAAGCAATTACTGAAATGCAAATCAAAACTACACTAAGAGCCAGGCGCGGTGGCGCACGCCTGTAATCCCAGCACTTTGGGAGGCTGAGGCAGGAGGATCGCGAGTTCAAAGCCAGCCTCAGCAATGGCGAGGCACTTAGCAACTCAGTGAGACCCTGTCTCTAATAAAATACAAAAAAGGGCTGGGGATGTGGCCCAGTGGTCTAGTGCCGCTGAGTTCAATCCCTGGTACAAAAAAAAAAAAAAAAAAAAAAAAAAACTACACTAAGATTTCATCTCATACCAGTCAGAATGGCAGTCATCAAGAATATAAACAAATGGGGCTGGGGTTGTGGATCAACAGTAGAGCACTCGCCTAGCATATGTGCAGCCCAGGTTCGATCCTCAGCACCATGTAAGAATAAAGGCATTGTGTACAACTAAAAAAAATAAATAAATATTGTAATAATATATATATATATATATAATATAAAAATCTGGAGAGGATGTGGAGAAAAAGAGACACTTTTACACTGTTGATGGGATTGTAAATTAGTACAACCAGTATGGAAAACAGTATGGAGGTTCCTCAAAAGACTAGGCATGGAACCACCATATGCCCCAGCTATACCACACCTTGGTATTTGTTATGATGAATTAAAGTCATCATACTATAGTAATACGTGCATACCCATGTTTACAGCAGCACAATGCACAATAGCTAAACAATGGAACCATCCTAGGTGACCATCAACACATGAACGGATAAGAAAATGTATTATATATACACAATGGAGTTTAATTCAGCCATAAAGAAAAATTCAATATGGCATTTTCAGGAAAATGGATGGAACTATACACCTTTATGTTAAACAAAATAAGTCAAAATCGGGCCAAGGGTCATGTTTTCCCTCATATGCAGAAACTAGAGAGGAAAAAGGAAAAGGTGGGGGCTCATTTTATGAAAATCAAAGGGAGATCAGTAGAGGAGAGGGACCTAGAGGTGGGAGGGAGGGAAGGTAAAAGAGAGGGGTAAGGGATATTGGTCAAATCATATTGTTATGGGATGCACATGTATGACTATGTAACAACAAATCCCACCATGATGTACAACTAATACACCAATCAAAAAATGGTAGCTAGGCACGATGGCATGTGCCTGTAGTCCCAGCTACTCAGGAGGCTGAGGTAATAAGATCCTTGGAGTCAGAGTTCAAGATCAGCCTGGGCAACAAAGAGGCCCCATCTCAAAAACAAAACCCCCAAAACTTACTCAAATTAAAATTATAGTCACATCGGATGCAGTGACACACAACTGTAATCTCAGGAGGCTGAGGCAGGAGGATCAAGAATTCAAAGCCAGCCTCAGCAACTTAGGGATGCCCTAAGCAACTCAGCAAGACCTAAAAAAAAAAAAAAAAAAAAAAAAAAAGGGGGCTGGGAATGTAGCTCAGTGATTAAGCACCCCTGGGTTCAATACCCGGTACCAAAATAAGTAAAAAAATTAATAAAATTATAGCCATTAACTAGTTATATACCTTTAATTATATTAATTACACACACACTTTTTTTTTTTTTTTTTAAGCAAAGGGTGCTCAGTGTGCAGATGGGTTACAAGGTCCATGTGGCAAGAAGTTTTCCCAATCCTAAATGCTAACAGAGTTGTATGGGGCCACAGGGAAAACTCAGTGACTATTAGGTGGCTTCCCAGGAGAGGCATGCAGCTGGGTGGGTGCATGTTCATTTCCTATTAGGGTGTATCAACGGACCACAAACTCAGAGGCTTAAAACGATACCAATTTATTCTTACAGTTCTAGAGGTCAGAAGTCCAGAGTGGTTTTCACAGGGCTAATGTCATTTCAGGGGGCTGCATTTCCTTGCGGAAGTTCAAGAGAAGAAAGTTTTGTGCTTTTCCCAGCTTCTCCATGCCACCTGCATCTCTTGGCAAATGGCCTTTTCTTCCATCATCACAGCCAGTAGCATGAAGTCCTCCCCTCTCTCTTACTGCCCTGACTTCCCTTTTACTCATAAATTCCCCTGTGATTACATTGGGCTCACCTCAATAATTCAGGGTAACCTCTCCTCTCCAAATTAATTTGATCACATTTCCAAGTCCCTTTGCCATTGTAAGGTTCTGGAGTTCAGGACATAGTTAACTTTGGGGGCCATTATTCTGCCCAATTCACATCAGTGAGGTGGACTCAGGAGGCTATGAGGGGAAGGTGAAGTCAATTTTGGATAGATGGAGTCTTGAGGTGCCTACATACATCCAGGGAGAATTGCCCTTGGCCTCCACATAATCATCAAATACTGACTAGCCACCTCTTAGGAGTCATGGACCTATAAAGGATAATACTATTTCACTAGTTCAAGAGACCTGCTTTTCACGTCTGAAAGTTTTGAAATCAAGTACCTTTTAATCAATGACATTTACAACTATAACTGGCAGGTTGTAGGTATCTTTTCTTTCTTATTGACACTCAAATTATCCTACTGCCAATGGTTTCTTGGAGCCAAGGAAATTCTGACTGAGCTGATACTAGAGTAGGCCTTATAATATAAGTTGGAGGGCTTGAGAGAACATCAAGTGGGTTGAAGGTGTAGCTCAGTGGCAGAGCATGTGCCTAGTAATGTGGCCCTGAGTTCAATGCCCCAGCCCCATGAGCAGAGGCAAGCCAGTATCCCCATCCAGCCTGGCCCCTATCTTTCCTAGCTCCTAGCCTGGTTCTTCCTACCCTGGGGCTGCTTTTTATCCTGTGGCTCTGGTGCTCAGATCCCTTGCAATTAATGGATTCCACTAGAGCCACACACACGCTCAGCTCTGCTGCCCCATCAGGGTGGAGGAACTGGGCTCTCTCCAAGTGTGCCTCTGTCACGGGAGTCAGGCCTGGTGGTTGTCAGTTAGCTGCATGAAAACACCCAGGGAGCTTCTAAAAGACCAATCATGTAGGCTACAGGCCATCTCAATCAGTATCTTGGAGAAGTGTTTTACAACTCCCCAGTAAATTCCAATGGGCAGCCAAGGTGGAAAAGTAGAAAAATCAATCTAACTTGGTGCAAGTGACATGAGGTATAAGGCAGCACTGGTGGGGGGTGAGGGCATTATATCCAGGCTGTAGAATTATATCTGTCTCCTCTCACCAGCCCAGTTATCTGTTTTCTCAAAGTACTAGTCCTGGGCCAGATATGTGTGGGAGCCCAGGAAATGTAAGCTGTAGAGTCTCAAAGGACAAACAAAAAAGGCTTTGTGCCAAGAAAGGCCTGGGAAAGGAGCCCATTGGGTCTAGGCCAGCTTTCTGATTCACTATGTGACTTCCAGTAAGTTGCTGCCCCTCTCTGTACCTTTATAATGCATGACTGGCCCAGGTGGCCAGTCATGAAGGGCTCTATAAGTGCCACACAGTTCACACTTCACCCAAGTGTCGTGGGAACTGCTGCAAAAGATAGAGGAACCAGATTAGGAAAAGGTATTGGTGCTTACCTCTGGGGGACTCTGGATGATCCTGACCTACCCATCCCACTTCTGTCTGACATCTAAGGAGATTAAGTGGGAAGACAATGTGTAAGAGACATCCTGCTCACCTTCAATAGATTTCCAAAGTCTACTAGATATCCCCACCCCTCCAGGCCTAAAATCTCTGGTTCTGGGGCTCTATTCCCTGGGGGATATAAGGACAGAGAATCTGAGGTCCTAAAAGTCAAAGACCTAAGAACAGCAGAACAAGAACTCCCTAGAGAAGACGGGAGAATAGAGTGTAAGAGATTTTTACATGGTAAGCAGAGTCTGGGTAGGCCACACAGGATACCTGACAGGCTCCAGTTCTGCCACGAAGGGAGGTAAACAAAGGTGAGGTGGTCTAAGACATCAGAAACTTCCAAGGAGAAACTTCATGGAAGGAAACACTCTAAGGACTGAGGCAAGGCCAAAGGGGCTATGGAGAAGGCCCCTGGCTTTTGGCCATCAGCACAGCCAAGGCCCTAAAGCACACTCAACACTTTTATTAGGAAAGGGAAACTGAAAAGCAGCCTCCAGTACCCTCACTGCCTGAGGCAGCTGGGCCACCTCCAACAAGTCCAGGAAAAAAGGGACCACCAAATTGGGCCCTCAGCAGGCTCAGGTGTAGAGATCAAAGTCAATGCGTTTGGAGTTATAGAACTGACCACCAGGGGGGTCCAGCTTCCGGCAATAAACACCATCTGGGAAGTAGCCTTCATTCACCCAAGTCTGCAGGAAGAGAAGACAGAACTAGAGAATGATGATAGGAGTGAGGGAAGGGAGGGAAAAGGCAGAAGGAGGTAGGAGGGGCTTACCTGCATCTGGGCACTGGTGAAGGGCCCATACAGCTCAGCATCTCCTGTGTTCTCCCACTTATATTCCCACATCACATCCACTAGACCATCTCCTGGTGACTCTGCTTCTAAAATAACAGGCAAAGTCATTTGGGCCTCAAGTGCCCTGACTCCTGCCCACAACACCCCTCCTCTGCCCTTCAAGCTCACCTCCTCTCTGGGTAGGGGTCGGGGTCGGGGTCTCCAGCTCCCCCTCTGTTACTTCCTCAGCAAACATGTCCAGTGAGGGTGTAGGTGTGGGGTCATGGGGTCCCTGAGTCCGGCACCCCAACCCCTTTAGCCGCATAGCCAATCGTTCCCTTGTTTCCTGGTATACACCAAGGTTGCCTCGGGCCACCATCTGGTCAGCCAACCCAGAGAGCCGGTCCAGCGCGCTGGGGGGAACTGGGCCTCCCAGGTCCCTTGCTGCCCCCTTTGCCTCCTCCTCGGGCCCCCAGACGCCTGAGTGCCCCAGCCACTGTCTCTCTTGGCAAGAGCAGCTCCAAAAGTCCCTCCAGGAGGGCTTGGGCACTCATTGGTGTTTGTCCCAGGCCATCCTCCTCCTCTGAGTCTGAGGCCTGGCGCTGATCAGGTGGCCGCTCCCTGATTTTCACCTGTAACAAAAATTATTACCCACCAACTGCCACTGGGCACCCAGGCCCAGCACTTGCCACCCCCAGGTCTCAGCCATGCCAGCCCCTAGGCCACACCCAGTCAATGTTGTCCAGCCAGCTGTCACGGATCTGAGCATCCCGGTTCAAGAAGTAGTTTCCATCAGCATCAAAGTGGCCTTCCTCCATCTCTTCCTGCAGGTTGAAGGGTGTGATCCGCACACCTCCTTCACTGGGGAGTGTGGCTGCTTCCTGACCTGCACCAAAGATACAACTGCCCCATGCTACATGTGTAAAAAAGACAGAAGCTCCCCTTGCTCCACACTCCAAAAGCCCCTACTTGTCCCTCCAACACAGTCAATTCTTGGATGTAGCTCACCTTCTACATCCTCTGAGGCCAGGATGTCATATTTGCTGGATCCCTCTTCATCATCATCCTCCTCATCACTGTCCAAAGAGTGTTTGCCTTTGAAGCGACTCCCAGGACCCCCTGCCCCAGCTACAGGATCCACCAGCTATAAGCAAGAACCAGCAAGTTAGAAATGAAGATTACTGGCTGTTTCCCCAAATACTCCAGGATATGGTTCCAAGCTGAATGTTTCTGAAACCCATTCCTCAAGAACGTGGAAAAACTAACTTTTTTTTTTTTTTTTTTTTACATCTCCCACTTCCCAGCTCTTTCTCCTCAGGCTTCTAGTTCCTCTTTTCCCTTTATACCTCCCCAGAACACAGAAGTCTGGCCACCTCACCTTCTTCTTGGGGACACTGATTTCATCCTCCTCATCCTCATCACCCACGCCCTGGAAGGTCACTTTCCTCTTTGGCATGATCGGGCAGAAGGACCTTCCTCCAGCTGAGCCAAAGGAAAGAATATGAAGTAAGGAAACTGGGAGAGGAGGGGCCTCACCGCGTGTGGGCCCCCCGTGCAAGAAACATTTTCAATGGCATGTGCCAAGTCTCGTTTGGGAGGGGAGAGAGTGCAGAATCAAGAGTGGAAAGGGAAGCTGGCAGACAGGACGCCCCCTTGAGACTCGGTTTGGCTTCTGAGAGTTAGTGAGGCAGAAACAGAAGCGTAGAAGCGCTAAGGATACCCCTCTGAACCCTATGGGGTCCTCCAAGCTGGATGAAAGGAACCAGGCTTCCCACGTCATCACCCCCATACCAGTCTATCGCGACCGGGCTAAAAACTGGTGACACGCGGTCCCCACACCCGCAGCGTCCACAGAGCCTGGGCGGACCCGGGACCTGGCGCCCTAGTCGCCCCGTTCCTCCCCTCGCTGAACTCCTAATTCCACACAGCGACCCCTCCCCCAATTGCCCTCTGAGACGAGTACAAATTAGACCGTCAGCAGAGCCATAGGGATTCAGGTAGTCTGACCCACTCGCGCTCACCTGGGGATCCAGGAGAAAAAGAAAAAAAGAGGAAAGCTGCTTTCGCCAGGGATACATCCGGGGTATCGGCTTCTATCACCCGGAAGAGGACTGCGGAAGGCGCTAGAGGAGGCCGGAAGTGGCTTCACTCCAGTCAGTGGATTATCTGCAAGAGCGGGCGGAAGTACGCGGCGAGCGAGGAAAGACACCCTCGCTCTTTTCCCCGCCAGAAGTGACGCAATCCGCGTGGCTGTAAAGACCAGAACAGTGAATATACGAACGCCTAAACCGTGACCCATCACGAGGGGCGACCGGAAGAGGTTTTGGTTCCCTCATGTAACAGTAGAGGCTCTGGAGAGAACGTAGAGTGCATTCTACTTACAGGGGCGCCTAGGGTCCGGATGGAGGGACAGAATTCGAGCAGGGACTGTGGGTTCCTGCTCCAGTTTAACTTTGCAGGCTCAGTTCGAGTCGCCCTTCCCCCAGGACTGGCTAAGGACTCTGCGCCCCTCACCATTTCATTAGAAACTCTTCCTTCCCACTCCTAATGTCCAGCTGTCGGTCTTCTCCAAGTCTGAAAGCCGCAGCCTTGATGGCCCACATGCGAGGCCTTAATGATGCTTGGGGTACTTTATGAATATAGCTCCTTTTAGGACCCAGGGGAAGTCATTTGCCCCACCCCTATTCCCTGGCCCAGTTCCTGGTTTCTGAGGTGTGAGGGCTATCATAGGAGAGGTGGCAGTGGCACCGGTGCCCCGTCCCTGGCCGGAAGCCTCGTTCTCTCCTCTCAGGTAGGCCTAGAAAAGGGCAACAGTTGCTAACTGCAAGCCTGTAATTCCAGCAACTCTGGAGGCTGAGGCAGGATTGCAAATTGAAGGCCAGCCTGGGCAAGTTAGCGAGACCTTGTCTCAAAAAAAAAAAAAAAAAAACAAACAGTGGGGATGTAGCTCCATGATAAGAGTGCCTTGAGTTCAATTCTCAGTAACTACAGCTACAGGATGAAGCCCACCCCACCCCTTAGCAAACAAGGCCAGGCGTCATCTGCTTAGGTGACTGGAATCTGGCCCCAAGCAGAGGTGGGAGGGATCAGTTCCTGTCTTATCAGGACTAGACCTGCTTTTGAGGACAGAGCCTCAATGCCCCTAGACCTAGATTGTCCAGGCAGAGCCTTCTGGAACTAGAAAGCAGCATGGGGATCCCTCCAGGCAACCACCATTCCTCTCCCCCCAGGGTTCCCTCCGTATTGGATCACCATGAAACTACACCGAAAATCTGTGCTCAGTTTCTTCCATGAGTACAGAACACAGGCACCAGACCAGGAGGGCATCTTGCTAAAGAAAGGAGCCCGAAACACCAGCTACCAGCGCCGCTGGTTTATCCTCCGGGGAAACCTCCTTTTCTACCTGGAACACCAGGCAGACCACACACCACTGGGCTTCATCCTGTTGGAGAACTGCCAAGTGGAGCCACGCCTTAAGGCCACAGAACCTTATGCCTTTGCCATCCTCACCCCAGGGATGGAGGGTGCAGGTGGAAGGGCCTACAAGCTAGCAGCAGAAAACCAGGAAGAGCTGGGGGCTTGGCTCTGTGCCCTGGCTGGGGTGAGCTGGAGGCGGCTGGCTGGGCTGCTATCCCCACTGGAAGCCCAGTATCGGGAGTTGTGCCAGGCAGCTGGCCAAGAACCCAGCTTACCCCCAGAGAACTGTGACTTTCTAGAAACTCTCAGTGCCCCCTCCTGCTTCCAGGAATTGCATGAACACTTTGGGAAGGAGATACGGATGCTGCAGGCAATGCATAGAGGGCTCCAGGCCAGTGACAATGGAGGCAGCAGAGCCCAGGCAAGTCTGGAGCAGGAGCTTAACCAGTGTTTGTTTATGAGTGACTGAATGATGGAGCAAAGGTCAGCAGACTGCTTCAGTAGACACCCAGGTCCTGGCTTTCTCCTTCCTCCTTATTTCTTATCCCCAAAACCCCTTCATCAAATAACAAGGCGGGACACAGACCCAGGTACAACAGCAGGTTCTTTTTCCGGTTCCTCAAAGCGTCGCAAGGGATGGGAGAGATGAGACAGAAGAGAATGTAAACATTGGATTCCACCCCCTGGAGCTCAAGGGAAGACCCCTTACTCAGGAGCTTGAGGGTTGGAAGGGAAGAAGATGAAGGAGGGGGATCCTGGTAAGACAAAGCAGAGGCCTGAGAATATAAAGCAAGGTGGGTAAGGGAGGAGAGCAGGATGAGGGTGGGAGGGGGAGTGGGGGACATTTCCTATTTCAGTGCATGTCCCCTTAAATAAACTGGAGTGTAGGAGAACTGAAGGACAAAGAGTGGGCACCCCCATCTCGGGCCAACCCAGTCCTCTTTACATAATTACAACACAGAGATGTTCAGAAGTAGAATGAGGAGAGTCTTGGCCCCCAGAAAGGAAGTGGGGGAGACAGGCAGGGCCAAAGAAGGGAAAAGGAACCCAGCTCCAATTCATGAGTAAGAGGAGCCATTGGAGTGTAAGAATCTGCAGACTGCCAACTGCCATTGCCAAGAGTCACCCTGTGGTGACTAGAGGCCAATCAGGACAGCACCTGGGATGGGATATCAGAGGGAACTGGCAGGAGTGACAGACCCCAGCTGGGTCTAAATGGAGGCAAGAGTCTCCAGAATTGGTCACAGCTGCCCCATGCACTGTGGCTGTCCTGGCTGTGTAGGGATCAGCAGCTGGCAAGGAGATGGGAGTCAAGCCACTTTCCTCGTAAAGAGGGACACCTGCTGAGGAGCTAGGGCAGCACCCCAGGCCAGGCCTTCTCTTGGCTGAGGGGAAAAGAGAGGGGCCATGCAGTCCAGCCCCAGGCAGAGGTCAGAAGTAAGCGTCCTGCCGGGCTTCAGCTGCTGAGGACCTGTCCCCACCATCCTGGGGTGCTGGGGGCCCATCTGCCTTTCGACGCAGCGAAAGCTTCCGGCCTTGGCCCTTCTTCTCTTGCTTCTGCCTTTCCTTCTCCTGTTTCTGTTGCTCCTTCTCCTGTTTCTGCCGCTCCTTCTCCTGCTTCTGCTGTTCTTTCTCTTGCTCTTTTTCCCACTTCTGTCGCTCCTTCTCCTGTTTCTCCCGCTCTTTCTCTTGTCTCTGCCGCTCCTTCTCCCGCTCTTTCTCCTGTTTCTGTCGCTCCTTCTCCTGCCGCCGGGTTTCCTTGCTGGGACCCAGAGGGGTGCTGTTGCCAGTAGGTGAGGGAAGGGATGGGTGCAGTCCCTCGGCAGTGACAACTGGCCCTGGGGCAGGCCCAGCACTGGCCCTGCGGGCAGGAGGGGGTGGGGAGGGGGCCCCTCCAGCTGCCCGGGAGCCTCGGCTCTTGAGGCCTGGGAGACTGAGTAGGCTGGAAGAGGGTCCCAAGGGTGGCTGTTGCCGCCTTCGCTCTTCATGGATGGCCCGGGAGCCATGTAGTCTCCGTGAAGGCCGATATTGCAGCTCTCCCCGGGTTTCCCTCCACTTCTTCAGCTGGGCTGCATTCTCTCGCTCAATCAGTGCTTCTGTCACTGGGAGGTTGGTTACCTAAGCAAAGAGGAAATGGGTACCAGAATGAAGATCATGGGAATGGGCTGAAGCACGTAGGGGTGTGCTGAGGCTCAAGTCCTACCTCATGTACCAGGAAGTCCTCTTGCATGCACTGTTGGGGCAGGTTGCGCAGTTGCTCCATGGTTTCATACATGCCTTGGCAAGAGCGCAGCTTTTCCACTGAGCCTAGTGTGTGTCGCAGCAAGACCAGGGCTACCCGGAAGATGATCTTAACGCCTGTAGGATCAGAGAGGAGAACATGGGGGGACCAGGCCTAGGATCTCAGCCTGTCCCAATTAGGAGGGACTCATAGACCCTATCTCTGTCTACTGTCAACCTTACAGATGAGGAAATTGAGGTTCCAAGAAGGGAAATGAGTTGCGATGGGTATTATATTCCTGGGAGGGAGAGCAGTCTCTAGGTCGGTGACTGAACCAAGATCAGGCCTGTTTTTCCAGGCTAGGGCAATAAGTACCTTTTGTCCATGGGCTGCCAGAAATGTAACAGGACCATCTGGTAGACACCATGGAAACCCCAGTTCCCTCACAGCTTGGATGGCCATGGAAGTACCTTCACAGAAAAACATGTCCCAGACGCGAAGCACTGAAGCCCAAGGCAGGGTGCGGGCAAAGATGCACATGAACCATTCTGTCATGTAGAGCACGGGGTCAATGCGCTGTCGCCGTAGGTGCCGATGTGCCAGTGGGGAAGCCCGGCGCAAGAGTGCAAAAAAGATTTCTCCATCCAGCTGAATGGCCTCCTAGAGTGGGAAGAGCCATGAGAAGGAGTCCAGCCTGCTATGGCACCCTTGAAGTAGAATCAGCCCTGACAGGGGATCCTCACCTCAGTGGTAAGAGGCCCAGAGGAAAGGGATAGAAGGGCCAGGGTGGGGAAAGGGCAAGGACCTCCCTACAGCCCTGATACACCCAGCCTCCAGAAACTCACCAGCCCTGCACTGTAGTAACCAGGAAGATACTTGTCACAGATCTGCACCAGGCACCAAAACGCTTGCTGAGAAGGGCAAAAATAAGGAGGGAGGGGTGGGGCCTGAGAGGCATGGAGTAGACAACTCCCCCATCACCACTATAGGCCAAGATCCTCCCACCCCCCAACCAGGACCACTATGCTGACCTCAGCAGGCATGTGCATGAGCAGCACTGCAGCCACTGGGGCCTGGGCCTGGCAGTAGCCCTCATCAGGCCGGTAGATGGTGTAGGCCTTCAGAATTCGGTACAGGTCCTGTTGCCTGTGGAGATTGCAGAGGATGGCAGCTGCAGGAGTTGGAAGCTCTCTGTCCAAAACCAAACTTGCTCCCAAGAATCCCAGCCCAGACCTCTCCCATATCCAGTTCCAGATTAACCTCAGAGCTTTACCACCACATTCCTCTATCCACCTTCCAGGCCCTGCTTAACAAGCTTAAACCAAAGGTTCAGCCCACAGTCAACATTCCAGGCATCAGCCTTCCACCCTCAGCTGTACACCCTACATGTTCCCTACTGATTCCCCAGCACAGGCTGTGTTTTCTCTCCATCTGCCACCAACCAATGTTCAAGGTCATTTTCTCCAGGAAGCGTTCAACATCCATAGAATCAGCCTTCCTCTAGCACTATCTGAATGTTTTTTTATCACCCCAGTACAGCACTCTCTTGAGGCAGGGCCTGCCTTATCCATCACACTGGATTTCATCAACTCTTCCCTGCACGCCCAATGAGTCCTGGTTCTTGGTGAAGGCTTGGAAGCTAACTGTGCCTCAGAACTTTCTCTTGTCTCTGCATCAAAAAATAAAATCTCTACCCTATACCTGCTCCACTTCTTTGCAGATGCCCCTTTGTATCTGGGAATTCCATCACCTCATTGCTACATTAGAAAACAGTCCTTCTCGTTCCCTGTGGCTAAGTCACCAAGTCCAAGCAATGCTACATCCTGAACTCCATTCATGTCTGTTCTCTCTCTCTCTCCCTCCACCTCCACAGCCACTTCCAGCCTAGACCTCCATCTCTTGCCCAGAAAAACGTAACAACCTCCCAGATCCTCTCACTGCCTCCAGTCTCACACATAGACCTAACACTGCCTATAATATCTTTGCCCCAAATCCAGTCATTCATGTTTAACATTTGTCTTATCTGCATAGCACTCCTACTATTTAATATTTTTTTCTCTACTTCGCAAAAGCACCCATGAAATGACAAGTTTGATATGGATATTTTACCTAATACATATTAAAATAAACATGTAACTTCCACAAGCTCCCACACTACATCCACCCACCTGCCTGCTTCTGTGTCCCTGCCTTCTCTCCTGTTGCTATGGGTAAATTGTCTGTGATCCTGGCCAAGCACAGCCTTTCCAGTTGGGTTCTGGATCCCATCCCCACTCGCCTACACAAGCCATCAACCCAGCAATACTGCCATCTCTCCTGCATCATCAATTTTTGTCTCACTACTAGATAATTCCCATTGACATACCAACATGCTATTATTTCTTCTTGCTTAAAAACTGTCCCTGACCACACTGTCCCCTCCTAATAGGACACTGTCTCTTTCCTTACTCAGTCAGCAAGACAAACTGTCTTCAATTCCCACCTCCCACCCCCAATTCTCTCTGCAGTCTTTTACCCACTGCTGCATGAAAAACTGCTTCTATCAAGTCACTAATGACCTGTATAGTGTTAACTACCTGTATAGGTCAATTTTTAGGCTTGACTTACTTGACCCCTCAGCAGCATTCCCACAGCAGATTCTTGAAACCCTTCTTTACTTTGCTTCCAGGAATCACACTCTCCCAGTTTTCCTCCTGCCTCTCTAGCTTCATGTTCCAATCTCCTTTACTGCTTCTTTCTCATCTTCCCATTTTCAAAAACACTGGGGTGTCTGAGCTCAATTCTTGGACCATTTCCTTTTGCATCTACACTTGCAGCCTTGATGACCTCATGCAATCCCATGGGTAACAGCCAGTCCCTCTCCGTAAGTGATACTCTCAATTTCGAATTTATCTCCAGTTTAAACTTCTCCTCTGAGGCCGGGCATGGTGGCACACACCTGTAATCCCAGCAGCTTGGGAAGCTGAGGCAGGAGGACTGCAAGTTCAAAGACAGCCTCAGCAACTTAGCAAGGCCCTAAGCAACTCAGCAAGATCCTGCCTCTAAATTAAATATAAAAAAGGGCATTGGTTAAGCACCCCAGGAACAATAAACAAATAAACTTCTCCCATGAAATCCAGACTTGTATAGATTATACATCCAACTTACAACTCCATCTGGATGTCCAATGAGCATTTTAAAATTAACATTCCAAAACTGAGCTCCTGATATACCCCCAAACCTGTTTCCCCCAGTTTTCCCCATCCATGCTAGTAAACAACAGCTTCATTCTTGGAGTCTCTCAGGCCAAAAACCTAGTGAGTACCCTTAACTCTTCTCTCACACTCAAATCTAACCATTAAAATCCTTTTGACTCTACCTTCAAAATAGATCCAGAATCCAACTACTTGTCTTCTTTACTTTCATTGCTATCATCCTATCTACCATCATCCCTCCTGGATTATAGAAGTAGCCTCCTAGATGGTCTGGTTCTCTCCTTGTCTCTGTATGGTCTGTTCTCAACACAGCAAACAGAATGATCCACATTTAGGTCAGATCCGATCACTTTTGTAACCACATCTCCACTCACATTCTCTATTCTCCTTTCTTGCTTTAAATTCCTCTTTAATACCACCATTTCTAGTCGGGCTTGGTGGCGGATGCCTGTAATTCCAGCACTTGGGAGGCTGAGGCAGGAGGATCGTGAGTTCAAAGCCAGCCTCAGCAATGATGAGGCACTTAGCAACTCAGTGAGACCCTGTCTCTAATAAAATACAAAAAAGGGCTGGGGATGTGTCCCAGTAGTCAAGTGCCCCTGAGTTCAATCCCCAGTACAAAAAAAAAAAAAAAAAAAAACCCATTTCACATATAGTATACTTTCCTTCTTTTTCTATATCAAGTGCCTGTTCCCATTAGAACAGACATACCCCATGAAGACCGGAGTTTTTGTTCACCTCCATCATTTATGATTAGAACAGTGTTTAACAGGTAGCAGATAGTATTTTTTTAACTCAAAAAGTATTGTTAAAAGATGACTTATAGCCAGGTGTGGTAGCAAATGCCTGTAACCCCAGCAACTTGGGAAGCTGTGGCAGGAGGATCACAAGTTTGAGGCCTGCCTCAGCAATTTAATGAGACTCTGTCTCAAAACGGACTGGGGACACAGCTCAGAGGTTAAGCATCCCTGGGTTCTAACCTCAAAATAAAGAGGAAAAAAAATAAAAGAGGAAAAAAAAAGGATGTGCTTATTGATAAAAATGTTCATCTGAGAACCTCTTGCATACTACTAGGGAACAGCATATATATCATCTTTTTTTTTTTAATATTTAGTTATTTGCTTTAGTTGTACACAATGCAATGCATTTATGTTTACGTGGTGCTGAGGATCGAACCTGGGCCGCGCACGTGCGAGGCGAGCGCTCTGCCGCTGAGCCACAACCCCCATATATATCATCTTGAGGAATATTAGCCTACAGAACAAAAATCCAAGTGCTCTGGCATAGTATTTAAGAACTTGGGACAGACACAGTGGCACATGCCTGTAGTCCCAGCACTTGGGAGGCTGAGGCAGGAGGATCACAAGTTCAAAGCCAGCCTCAGCAATGGCGAGGCACTTAGCAACTCAGTGAGACCCTATTTCTAAATAAAATACAAAAAGGGCTGGGGATGTGGCCCAGTGATCGAGTGCCCCCGAGTTCAATCCCCGATACCAAAAAAAAAAAAACTTGACTGTTGATGATCTGGCCCTAAACTTCTTTTTCAGCCTCAGTTCTACCCAATCCCACTACCCAAACACAGCTTACACAACTCCCCAGGCAGGAAACCCCCACCTCCACAGTTCCCATCTATCCTTCAAAACCAAGCTCAATGCAACCTCTTCAATGTGCCCTTGATATGCGCACACACACATACACAACATCAGATTTGAGTCTCCCTCCTGGAACACTTCCTTTAACATGACCTGACACCTAAGACATATTAAGAATGACTCTTCTACGAGACCTGGAGGGCAAGAACTGCGTTCAATCCAGTCTTATATCTACCTGAATCTTTCAACGAACATTTGCTGACTGATCCACATGGTCAGGCCACCTTACCCATGCCCCCCTCGAGCAGCAAACATCTCATGGAAAGGGAACTGGCGGTGCAGGTCTTTCTCAATCACATCCAGCCACTTGGGGTCCCCAGGGGCCCGTTCCAGCTCCTGTAGTGGGACAGCAGGGATTATCTCAGGATCTGGGGGAGCTGACACACCTTGCACAGCCACATGTCCCCACACCCTGGAGCTACACGCACCTCAAATTTGCCCGGGTTCTGCTCCAGGAGTTCCTTGCTATTAGACAGGTATTGCCAGGCCTTGGCTCTGAGGGAGGAGGGGATCCCCTTCCGGCAGCGCAGTTTGACCTAAGGCACAGTGGCAGCCAGGGGGATAGCTTCAGAGGCTGGCACAGCCTCCAAGCTTTCCCCAACAGTCCTCAGGCTCCCTGAGATACTCCTCCCAAATGTCAGATTTTACTCCACTGGACCTGGCCTGACCTTCTACTTAAGGCCTGACCTTCTACTTAAAGTTCCTCTTACCCACAAGGCCCAAGTACTACCTATCCCCAATGTGGTCCAGAGGGCAGATATTATCAGTTTCCTGAGCTTCCAAGGAACACATGCCCTCCCCAACCCTTGTGTATTACCCAGCCCACCACACAACCCTCTCAAACCTTCTGGAAACGCCGTGACAGCCACTTATCCCAGTTATTGAACATCTCCAGCCATTTGAGCTCCCGCTGCCGAGCCACATCCACAGGAATGGAGCTCTCTCTGCAGGATGGGGTGGGGGAGCATGGAAGGGGTCAGTAACAATAGTATAAAACCTGAGTTACTGGGAGAATTGAACCAGTCATCTTACTAAGCTCAAATGACAAAATGGACTTTTTGTGAGCTACTAAAATCAGAATGTTTGGCCACTTGGCCATCCAGGGCCCTAGCCACACTAAAAAGGCTTCCCTCCCTGTAGGATCCCTATACAGAGGTCATGTTCAAAGCCCATTTTTGACAGATCAAAATTTGAGGAACGAGTATAGAATATTTAAGTCACATTTTGCATAGATTTACCACTTATTCATTGTGTGACCTTGGGCAAGTCACTTAATTTTTATAAGCCTTAATTTCCTCATTTGTAAGGTAGAGAGAATAACAGTATCTATCTGAAGGGGTTTGTTGAAAGGTTATATGAAATAACACACAGCAAGGATCTCAGTAAGTAAGAGCAATTATTATCTATCAAATAAAAACACAAGATACATACTTTGTCTCCTTAGGAGCAACTGCCTGAATTTCATCCTTTCAAACTCTTGAGATCCCCTGCACCATCTGGGATTTCCTCTACCACCACCTCCCTGAAATCTCCCCAGGCTCCCAAATAATGTCCTCATTGCCTGTTTGCCCACCATCGTCAGAGTTTCTAACTTCAAGGTGCCCCATCTGTCTTGAAACAGTTGCTTGTAGCAGCCAGTACCAGAAGGTACAAGAAAGAGCTTGAGTTTTAGAAAAGAGACCTAAGCTCAAAACTCAGAAGTTGGGAGTCTTGGCAATGATAACCTGAGTCTCTTCCTCAGCTATAAAAAAGGGATGCTACCAGCTACAAAGTTATGAGGAGACTATTGAGAAAATTTATATAAAGTACTGTTACAGGGTCTCATTATAGTTTCTTTTGTCCCAGAAGTTCCTAAAGAGGGACATCTCTCATTAATCTCTATTATAAGCTAGTTCCAAACTCTACGAAGAGCTGGGAAAATGAGGATACCTTTCTGCCCACAAGAACATCACAGCCTAAGGGGAGATAACTACAATATGGTATAGGAAATGCAATAACAAAGATGCACAGAAGAGGCATGTAATTGGAGTGGGAGCAGTGGATAATATGGGAAGGCTTCCTGAAGTAAACCACGATTGAATGGAAATGAGCAGGCAATGAAGGGGGAGAAGAGAATTTCTAGCAGATAGGACAGGCCTAAATACAAATGGGGAGCAACAACAAGTTCAGCAGGACCACAGCACAAAGTGCCTGATAAGAGTGGTGGGAAATCAGAACAGAGAGGCTAGCATGGCTGGACAATAAGAAGCCTATGTGTAGGCTGAAGAGCTTAGACTTTACCCTGTAAATGAAAGAAAGCCATGAAAAGCTTGAAGAGCTTTCAAGGTAATGTGTGCCACAGCTAGCCTTGCCTCAAGAGAGAGAGTTCTCTGGCATGGAAAACAGACTTTGGAAGGACAAAATTACAAAACAGAGAAAGAGCAACTAGCACAGTGCCTAACACACAAAAAGAACTCTCTAAAATTTAATTCAACCCAAATTCCTTAGGACAGCCTGGAAAGAACCACTTAAGATTATTTGAAGGAGTAAATTAACTCACTGCTTTATTTCTTCATCTATAAGCTGAGTACAACCATGCACCCCTATGTGTTAGAAAGCACCAGAGTCAAACTTCAGTTATCTTCCCCACATTGGACAAAGAATGTTGGTGCTTAATCAAAAGTTTCCTGATTTTTGTTAGCTTATAAACCCTGTTTGCAATACCCTCCCACAAGCCTTTCCCCACTCCAACCCACAGCCATGACTAAATCCCATTCATTCTTCATGATTCAGACCATTTTCAGCTGAATTCCCAGACTGGGTAAAAGGCACCTTCCCCAGGTGCTTACAAAACCATCTGATGAGCTCTAGGCTAAACCTGATGTATTATATTGAAACCAACTGTTTAAGTTTTCATCTCTCCCTCCAGATGAACTCCTTGAAAGGATTACTTTATCCTTAATATGCAGCACAGGGCCTAGCACCTGTGTGCTCAGGCAATGCTGTAGGTTGAACTGACCAGCAGGTTAAGGGGGCACAAGAATAATGGGGTAGGATACAAAGAGAGAAGGAAAAAGAAGCCATCACACCCCCACCTTAGGAGTGACTCAGGCCCCTGGAAGGAACTAGGAAAGAGTAAGGCGGACTGGGGAGATGAGGAAATGGGGAAGAGGCCTTCCCCACCCCCTTTCCTTCAGTGAAAACAAGACTAGAGACTGTCCTGTTTCCCAGAGGGGCCCTGCCTTCAAGGTCTCCCCTCCATCAACCAGACTTCCCCACCTCACTATGCAGAAGGAGAATGCCTGCATCCCTCCAGACTCTGCCCATAATTGAGCAAAGGTCAATACCAAAACTCCTGTCCAAGGAACTTTCCATAACATATGGTCTGTAGCTGGAGTTTCAAATCAAGGAGCTGGGATGAGCTTAGGTATCATTTCATTCAACCCTTCTGAGGAGGAAACTGAGGCACAGAAACAGGGACACCACTAGCTCAAGGACACACAATGCACCAAAGCAAGATCTAGGCTTAAACTCAGCTGTCCTGACCCTGGGTCCAAAACTAATATGCCAGTGTTACAGAATCCCAGGATGCTCTAGGTGCCACAGCTTCCTTAACCACCCCCTTGATCCTCAGAGGAAGCCAAGGTGTTATCATTTCCCCTCCCCCAACCTGTTTCCCCAGGTAGTCCCACAGGGTGCCCACTGAGTACTCACAGACTGCCCGAGTACTGGCTGCCCCCAAGGAAGCCATACTTGTCCGTCTTGCGCAGGGCCAGCCCATTTATCTCTGAGTCTGAGCCCATGGAGCTCACATCATCTGCCAAGGACTCCAAGGTTCCAGACATAAGGCTCACAGAGTCCAAGTAGCTCAGAGTGTCCGGGGCCTGCCCTCGAGGCCCAGAGATGCCAGGTCCCAGGCTGGACGTGGAGCCCAGGTCTTGAGAGTTTTCAGCAGGCTCTGGAGCTGGAGTCACCGTCACGACCGCTACCGGAGCTTCACACATCCCCGGTGGGCCTGTGCCAGACCCTGAGGGGTCCTCAGGAGCCTGTCCTGCTGATGCTGATGTTGCTGTTGTACCTCCATGTCCACTTGTCACCTGTCCTGCTGCACCCCGTGCAGTCACTCCTGAGGCCCCTGTGGTTCCTGGCTTAGGGGCAAGCGGGGGTTTGGCGGTCAGAGCCCCTGGTGCCGTTCTGGAAGGGGTCCTGGTGGGGGTCCCAGTGGGAGTTCCAGGTCCTGGAGCTGGTGAGGTTCGAGCCTCCTCCGTGTTCGGGGAGTCTGCCCCTGAGGCCAAAGCCACCGACGTCTCGGTTCCTGCCACTGCAGCCGGCACGGGGAGCTCTGGATCGGGGGGCACCTGCGTCTTCGGAGCTTCATGTGAGGCATCCGAAGTAAGCACCGCCACCGTGCTGCCCCCGACCTCCGGGGCCGAGGTCGGGGCCGGCCCAGGGACCCAGGCGGGCCGTGCCTCTCCGGGGGCCACCAGGGTGACAGGGGCCGAAGTGGCCGTAGTCACTGGCGGTCCCGGAGCCACCACCACGACGGGCCCGGCCCGGGAACCCCGGGGCGGTGGCGATGGGGCCGCGGGGGCGCCATGACGGCGCGGCGGGGCCACCAGGGGCGCCGGGCCCGTCTCCATAGCCGCGGGCCGCCCCTCACATCCCCCACGCCGGGGAGGCCGCAGAAGGCGCCGCCCCTCAGGCCGCCGGAGCCGCCCGTAGGGAAAGGGGAGAGGGCGAAGGGCGCGGCTCGGCGCGCGCCAGAGGCGGGGCGGCGCGCGGGAGACAGCCGGGAGAGCGGAGGCGGGGCAGGGGTCTAGGGGCGCCTAGCGCAGGGGTCTTGCTCGTGCTCTCTCACCCCCTCCCTCCCGCTAGGGGCGAGCAGCCGACGTCGCGCTTGCGCACACGATGCAGAGCCGGCGGAGCAGCTAGCGTCTCTGCGTTCCACGCCTGCGCGCGGGTCGGCCCATCGCGCCCCTTTTTTCTCCCGCCTTGACAGAGGACTTGGACGAATAATAGGAGAGAAGGATCTGGGTTCCTGCCAATCGATGGAGGGGTGGGTGGAGTTGGAGGTGGGAAGGGGGTGGGTAACTGGAAAGAGGAAACGGAGTAGGCAGAGGGCTATACGACCAATCATAGGTGAGTAAGGAAAAGAGGAGGGACCAATAAAGTAACCAATAGAAAAGCGGGACCTGGACCTTCTAACCAATAAACATGGCTGAAGAGTGAACGACCACGGAAGGGCGGGGAAGGAGGCAGGGCTGTGAGATAAAAGGCGGGGCCTGACAGCGTTCTGACTAACAGGAATGATCAAAAGGGAGCCAATGAGAAGAGGAGTAAGCGGTCAAATTGACAGTGACATCTATTTGGGCGGTGACAGACAGCATCCACAGTCAATAGAAAGAGCTGAGAAATATTTAAGGTCTCCCAAAATGGTCAGGAAGGAATGACAGCTGGGGGAAGGCGGGCCAAGCTTGCGATTTATTCGCCTAGTCAGCCAATAATTGTTTTCTTCCAGTTTGGTAACAGTGAAGGAAGATAGATAGCTGTCTCAGCCAATGGTAGCATTGAAGGGGCAGGAATGTTTCCCTGCAGGCGGTGCCAACCCAGTGACAGTCGGTGACAACCGGAGACAAGCGCCAGAGGGGGGGTAACAGTTGGTGACAGCGCGGAGAAGGGGCCGGGGGCACGAGTGTGGCTCTTAACAAATAAGAGTGCCACGCTGTCCTTCCTGTGTCCTTTCTGGGCCCCCATTCTTCATTGACCTCTTGCGTTCTCCTCTCTAGTGATCTCTGGGATTCTGAGCCTCACCACAGATCCAATGCCGTAATCCAGTACTCTCGACCTTGATATCTCTAATTCGACTCTATTCAGAGCCCCCAATTTTTCAAGAGACCAATCTCTCTGGACCTTCCATTTCCTGCAGGAATCCCAAGCCTAACTCCCTGTCTTCAGATCCAATCTATCTGAGCTCCTCCCCAGGCCCCAGTTCTTCAGATCTCATCCCTCTGGGTGCTCCCCCAAATCTATGAATCCCCAGCATCATAATTTCTCCCTATATGTTCCCATTCTTTGAGGAATCCAGGACTCCAGTCCTATCCAACCCCTCTCCCCTTGTTGTCTCATCTGTAGTCTTCATTTTCTGCTAAGAACCCCAATCTCATAAGCTTCTCCAAGTTGCCCTTAGACTACAAACATGAAGACCTGATCTTATGTTCTCCAATCTTCCAATTTCTAAATACCCACCTCTCTCTGACCACCATTATCCTGTGCCCCAAAGTTAGAGGACCTCAATATCCATACAGCATCTAATATCCTGAACTGTAGTCAGACCTAGCTCCCAATTTCCCAGTCCTTGTTTTCTGAGGCTCCTTATTCCCAACTCAGACCCAGATTCTGTGAACACCCTTTCAGTGTCTGATCTCCTTCTTAACCTCCCACACTTGACTCAAGCCTCCCGAGTACTCTCTCCCCCATCCCCCTTTTTTGATTCCTCCTCACCTCTCAGAATCCACTAAGTGGGCTCCTCCCTGGCCAGGACCCCCATGGTAACCATATATGGTGTGTCAGCTGCCATCCGAGGCAGGGGAGGGAATAGTGCAGGAAGCCAAGGGCAGCTGCTAAGTTTAGGGTGGCTCCTTCTCTCTTCTTAGAGACAACAGGTGGTGGGCCCCAGTGCCCAGAAAAGAAAATGTCTTAGAGGCATTGGCATGGGGCTGGAGGAGGGGGGAAGGGCAGAGGCACCTTCCTCAGGACATCAGGTCCTAAAGGAAGGAGGAGAATGAGATGGGTATCCTTGCAAACCTGGGGCTTCCTCTACCACTATTTCCCCAGACATCCACTGAATGGCAGGAACTGGGCACTGAGGCCTAGAGGTCTGGGAAAGGTCAGTTAGCCAAGGCGGTTCTTGCCCAGAATGAAGAAAGAAGCCACCAGCCATCCCAGTTGCCTAGGAGGAAGTGGAAGTGGTAGACAGCTTCCCTCTTAGTTTCTTTGACTCCCCTCCTCTAAGGACCAGCCTCTACACAGGTACCCAGAAAAATGATCTAGAGTCATACTAGACCATATCCTTCTGCTTCACACCTTTCCATGTTCTCCAGGGTCTCCACCCTTACCTGGCATTGAAGGTCCTCTGGTGCCTGGTCACCAACTCTTTGCATCCTCTGCTATAGCCTCATAACAATTGTGGCAACCTGAACACCTGATCTTTCACTGTCCAGGCCTTTGCCTATGGCATGTCTTCTGCCTAGCCTACCTACCCCTCCACTTTCACCTGACTTGCTTCCTCTGGCCTTCAGTAAGCCATTCCTATACTCTTAGGATGCCATGCCCTCTACTTCTGGGCTCCTTACCAGATGATACATCATTCTTTGCATTTATGCCTGTCTCTACAGCTAGACTACAAATTCCACAAGGCAGGGCCTAGTTGTTAATTTTAATGCAAATTCTGTGGGATGGGAATTATGTTTCTTTCCATTTTATACAGAGGAAACCAAGGCCCAGGGGGTTGACACACAAAGCCTGAGACCACATAGAATCTTTCACAAAATCTCCCCTCTTCCTTTTTTAAAAAATATTTATTTTTTAGTTATAGGTGGATACAATATCATTATTTTATTTTTATGTGGTACTGAGGATTGAACCCAGTGCCTCACGCATGGTAGGCAAGCCCTCTACCTCTGAACCACAACCCCAGCCCCTCCCCTCTTCTTTTATTGATTGATTTTGTTTATTTTGGTACTAAGGATTAAGCGTGGGGGTGCTTTACCACTGAGTTATAATCACCAGCCCCTTTTATTTTTTCTTCTGAGACAGGGTCTTGCTAAGTTGTCCAGGCTGGCCTCAAACTAGCGATCTTCCTACCTCAGCCTCCTGAGTAGCTGGGATTACATGTGTGCCAGCATGCCCGGCCTCCCCTCTTCTTAAAAGGTTGTAAGAGACCTTCCTGATACTGCAGTTTTGACAGATGGCTCTCTCCCATCTTTAAGCTCTGCCATCATCCACATACACACACATTCACTTGACTATGAATCCCACGATGTGGGGGTGAGGCAATAGGGCTCACCAAAGCATATCCCCAGAGCCCAGCACACTGCTTGGCATATTGCAGATACTCAATACATGATTGCTGGTTTTTAGATTTGAGTCTATCCCACCCAAGGGTAGAGGGGTACAGGGGTACTCATTTCTCTCCCAGACCTGAGCCTTGGCTTAGGCCCCCTCTGAACTCTGGCACATTCCATCCCCCTTTTGGGAGAAAGATCATCCTTTCCTGTCTAGGTCCTAGTGAGACCTGCATCCCAAGACCCACTCCCTCCTCCCTCTGTGTCCTCCAGCTGCTTCTGGCCCTCCAAGAAAGGAGAGTCCCTGAGCCGGGCTATTTTGGTATCTGGGGTGGGCACTAGCAGAGCTAAGGTTACCCTGGTATGTTAAGGGCTCCCTGGGGCAGGACTATATAACCCCAGAGGGACTGCGCCAGGCTGACTCTTCTGCTTCTTTCCAGCTGGAGCCACTGCCTTGCCCCCAGGAGACGTAAGACATGGTGAGTGAGAATCCCCAGCCCCTGGCCAGATCCATTAGACTCAGGGCAGCCTCACCTTTTGGAAAAAAAGTAGCAACTTTCCAATCCAACAAAAGATAAAAAGATGACTCCTCACTTCTGTGGTATCACTACTGAGAAACAGGCAAATGATGGCCTAAAGGACCCAACCAGTGCTAATCTGCCGACATTCCACTCTCAGGTTTTCAGGACCTTTCAAAGACTGCTTCATCACCTGTACTCCATCTTCCTAAAGTTCTAGGACCAGCCAGTTGAAGATTCTCACTCCTATTTTATAAATGAAAAAGTAAAGGTTCAGATAAAGAAAATTAGTGGATCAGGGTCACACAACAAACCAAGGACTGAAGGAGGCAGGCTGAGGGTACTCAGAAGGGAGAAAGCTTTTACCTGTTGGGTAGGATGGAAGTATGGGGACCCAGGAGCTGCAGATAGAAATTTAGGGTATACAACTAAAACCAGTCCCTCAGCCAAGAGGTCCCAAGGGAGGGAAGAGTTACTTTAGAAGAAGGGATTCAAGGAGCTCTGAATCTAGCTGTAGTCCCAGCTACTTGGGAGACTGAGGCAAGATTCCTTAAGCCCAGGAGTTTGAAATCAGCCTGGGTAACATAGGAGACCCCATCTCAAAAAGCCAAACAAAACAATAACAGTGAACACTGGGTCTAATCCATTGCCCGCCAGAGAGGTCTAGGGACTGACCAATGGACCCCCTTGTCCAAACTTCACCCCCCAGGCACCTAAGAAGGCCAAGAGAAGGGCAGCAGCAGAGGGAGGAAGCTCCAATGTCTTCTCCATGTTTGACCAGACTCAGATCCAGGAGTTCAAGGAGGTGAGTTGGGGAAGGCTAGAAGCTGAAAGCTGACCAAAGGCACCCCTGCCATCACCCACAACCCCCTCCCTGGAATGTGCACCTGTTAGGGGGAGGGAAAAGGTTTAGAATTCCTTCCTCCCCTCCCTGCTTGGGGTGGGAGAGGACAGCTGGCTGTGGGCCAGAATCTGATATGTCAGGGGTGGGGATGCTGAAGCCAGGCCGTGGGGGACCCCATCTCTCCCCACCCTGCCCTCCACAGGCCTTCACTGTAATTGACCAGAACCGCGATGGCATTATTGACAAAGAGGATCTTCGGGACACTTTTGCAGCCATGGGTGAGTCCCACTCCCACCCACAAATACTCAAGATGATGAGCGGGGGAGGGGAAATTTTCAGCGACCTTGGGTTCCAACCCTGTCAGCTCCATCTTGGGCTTCAATCTATATTGTGAAAAATGGGTGGGATGCTCTAAATTTATGGGAATGCACAGCCCTTGCCTCGGGACCCAACTTCACCCCTGCTTCCCCTAAACCCCTTCAGGTCGCCTCAATGTGAAGAATGAGGAGTTAGATGCCATGATGAAGGAAGCCAGTGGGCCCATCAATTTCACTGTCTTCCTGACCATGTTCGGGGAGAAGCTCAAAGGTGAGTGAGATGTCCTGGGTCCAAGCCCACAGCTGCCCCTTCCCAGACCTCAAGGGACTCTCTAGACTCATGTTCCCCCCTGACCCCTCAGGTGCCGATCCCGAGGATGTGATCACTGGAGCCTTCAAGGTCCTGGACCCTGAGGGGAAGGGCACCATCAAGAAGCAGTTGTAAGTATCCCCTTCCAGTTGCTCCTATCCAGAAAGCCAGGCACTGGCGGAGTAAGGGAGAAATAGGACTGGGCAATAGGATTACATTTCACAGCAAATAGTGGAGAAGGACAGAACCAATCGGGGAGGCCAGAGTGTTCTGGAAATCAGTGAAAACGGGGATAAAGTGAGAAGGAGTGAACAGGAATAAGGCACCCAGTCTTAACTCCTGTCACCTTTCAGCCTGGAGGAGCTGCTTACCACCCAGTGTGACCGCTTCACTCCGGAGGAGGTGAGTGGGGGAGGAGTTGGGAGAGGCTACAGGACAGGGGAGGAGGAGCACTAGGACCGGTTCGAAATGCCCCTACGTCTTCCCGCAGATCAAGAATATGTGGGCAGCCTTCCCCCCCGACGTGGGTGGCAATGTAGACTACAAGAACATCTGCTACGTCATCACGCACGGTGACGCCAAGGACCAGGAGTAGAGGACGTTCTTAGGCCTCTGGTGGGCTATGCTTCCAGCCAGTCCGACCCACACCCCGATTCCCAATAAAATTCAACTGGTCTTTGTTTCTTATGGGCGGCGCCTTCAATTTGTTTATGTGAGAGGGACTCAGGTAGGAGGCTGGGCGGAGACACTACCCAGCAGGAAGGGAGTGCCCAACAAATGAATGAATGGCCCTGAGACCAGCGGGGCTCCACCCACTAGGCCGGTTCCCGCCAGTAAGAAGACGTGCGTGGCGCCCGGGAAGCTACCTTTTTATTGAAGACAGTTTGAAGAGGTGGAGAGAGGCGGGCAGGGGCTGGGCTGGAGGGCCCTCGTGGGAAGTGAGCCAAGGGCGAACTGGGGTCGGGGCTACAACCTCCGAGACCGGCTGAACGTTCAGCCGCAAGAGCCTACACAAAGCAAGTGCAAGGGGTGGGCGTGGGCCACCCGCTGAGGCTCCGGAATTAGACTCCGGGAAGTCTAGGGCCCCGGGATTGGACAAGTAACGGACCGAAGGCGGAGCCAAATTAAGGCAGGCCCGGGCGCGGGCCTCAGAGAGCATCCGACTGCTCGCCCTGAGCCTGATTCTGCTGCATCTGGGCCTGCATCTTCTCCAGCATCTCTTGCATGCGGCGCAGCTGTGTGGGGCAAGATTATTGGCAGTGAAACCCGGCGATGCCAGAGAGGGACCTTGAAGAGGATCTGAGGCTTTGGGTGGAGGGGAAGCGAGGTGCTTGCTCACCTCTTCGTCCTTCTCGCGAATCAACTTCTCCGTCTCGGCCAGAGGCAGCATGGGCAGCGGGATTTCTGTGGCGCTCTGGCGGGAAAGTTTACTAGCGGGTAGAGGGAAGAGAGACAGGAATCAGGGACGGGATCTGAAATTTTAAGTTATGGCTGGAGGACGGTCCCGGGGCGAATTTGGGTCTAGGAGGCGGGGCCGTGTCTGAGATGTTAGGGTCGGAGGCTAAGTGGGTGGAGAAAGAGAGCTGGGTGGCAGAGGCGGGGTCATGGATAGGGAGGCGGGGTCAGGGTGGGAACTATGCAGTCTTGAACGTTGCCCCAAGAGTGGAGATTTGGAAGCACCAAAATCATTGGTCCGGGTTCTCACCTGCGGCTGGCTCGATCACGGGCCCCCGGCCGGGCTAGGCTCTGTAGGCAGCGGGCCCGGTAGCCCTCGTAGAGCAGATCATGTGTCACCTCTTTCAAGTCCTGCAGGTGTGTCTGCACCAACATCCGTCTCAGGTTCAGGAAATCGCAGTGATGTGGGTTCTCCACTAGGGGGCGGACCAGTGAGCGTTAGGGAGTTTCCGGTCCAAACCCACCCTCAGTCCGCCGGGAGTCCTGCTGCTGATCTAGCCAAGGATCCTCAGTTTGCAGTTCAAATATCCCTCTTTTGACTCTTAGGAATTCCCAGGACTTAGAACCCGCCCCAACTTTACATGTTGGGTGCAGCTTCTGCCTCCTGCTGGCTTCAGAACTTGTGCTTGGCCTTACCCTCCACGGTACCCCAGGAGTAGCGGCGTCCCCTCACTGGTCGGGTCCCACCGTCCCTCACCACCTCACATGAACCAACGACTGCGAAAGGGATGCTTCCCTAGAGGGCAGGGGTCAGGAGTCATGGTTGGCTGCTTGTGGGCAAAATCCTTATCCTCCACCTCCACATCTAACCTCTGCTCTGCCCCTTCCTCCTCTTCCTCTCATACCTTCATCTCTGCATCTTGTCTCTTGAAGTCTTCATCCTCATCAGAGTCACATTCTGGAAACTGGTAAATATTGATCTCTTCCTCCTTCAATTGGTCCCGTATCTCAGAGGAGAAAGATGCAGAGAGAGTGAGATCCACAGGCCATGAACGACAGACATTGCATGGCCAGAGACATTGAGATACAGAGATACCTGGTAGTCAGTGAGAGAGAAAGGAATGACAGAGATGGTGAGAAATGGACATACAAGATGACACACAAAAAAGACACAGATGATGATAACAAACAGGACTCTAAGATGGGGCAGACATAAAGAGACCAGGAAAGACCTAAGAGAAACAGTAGGATAAGACTCTGAAGACCCTGGGGTAGGAGATCATCAGCATCAGGAGGCCAGAGGGATGTAAGGGGTCATCATGTCCATGCCCTTGCCCTTAGGCCTTCTCTGAGTATCTAGCCCTGGGGATGCATATCCAGCCTGTCCCCACCCACCTCACACCAGGGATTGAACCCAAGGGCGCTTCACCACTGAATCACATCCCCAGCCTTGTTTTATATTTTATTTAGTTGCTTAGGCTAAGTTGCTCAGGTTGGCTTTGGAATCAAGATCCTCCGGCTTCATCCTCCAGTGTGACACCATGCTGGGTTTCAGACTGTTTTAAACCTCTAAAGACATGGCTACTTCTGGCAATTTGCTGCCCACCTTTCTTGAAAACTCTCCCACAGTGTTCCAAAAAGACCACCCCAAGATCAAAGAAGTCAAAGCTGAGATCAGGTTTGGTCGTGACTTTGGGCTTCACTTGGGGCCAAGGTTACCACCCACACCTTCTGCTTGAGGGCCTGGGTTTCCTTAGGCATCAGGGCATCTGCTTTGCCAATGACTGGAATGATGTTGACTTTCTCGTGCACTGCCCGGAGGAAGGCCACATCTAGGGGCCGGAGCCTGCACCCAAAAATTGGTCAGGGCCCAGTCCCAGGGGTAAAGCCTCCCTCATCCCCTCCCCAATGCTCCAACCCTTAGGATCCCCCCTTCAGACCCCCGGCCGAATGGTGAGATGAAGTAGAGACAGCAGTGGACTCGGGAATCCTGGATGTTCTTCCGGTTCAAGCCACTCTCGTCCCTGAGATACTGCTCAAATTGCTCCTCAATGAAGCGCACCACAGGCAGCCAGCTGAGGTGTGGGGAGAGGACATGTGGTCAGAGATCAGAAGCCACAGGACAGTCAAGGAGACAAGGCTTGCCAGGGCTATGGGGATGAGAAGTAGTTCCTTTGGCTCCAACCAATATATGTCAAGGGAAACTGGTGAGGGTGTTGGTGTGAAGTTAAGAAGCATACTTTGGGCCAGATGGCTTCCAGAAACAGGTGCTTCCTTTTAGGTCAGGGAACCAGGACAGACCAGCCCTATAACTGTTCCCTGGGCCTCCACAGAATAGCTGCTTTGAGAGACTCAGCCCCTGTCCCTTTCCCTCCTCCTCACCAGTCTGAGCAGTCCACAGAATCCCCAAAGCCAGGTGTGTCCACCAAGGTCAGCTTCACCTTGACTCCCCCCTCTTCAATCTCCACACCCCTGCGCTCGATGGTCAATGTTTGTGTCAAGCGAGCTGTGGGGACAAGGTGAGGTCAGAGGACAGTATAGGGCTCAAAGCAAGACTAATTTCCTTTCCCACTGTCACAGCTGCCCCATCCCTTTTTCAAGGGAGGAAACAGTCTCAGAAAAGCAGCGGGCACTGAATGAACTTGAAAGAAGAATGCAACCTAGGGAAGGGGACCGAGGGCACTGCCTGGAGATGGCAGCAGGATCTTACCGCTAGCCTCTGGCACTTGCCGATCCTCATAGAGGTTGGTGAGGAACAGGCTGTTGATGAGTGTAGATTTCCCCAGACCTGACTCCCCTGTGGTCAGGACAGGGCAACTGATGAGATGAGGGGACAGCCAGGGTCTTCTGAAGACACCTCCACCCCCAAGTCTGTCTCTAGAACCTCCAGACCTGCCACCATGAGTGTGAAGTCAAACCCCTTCTTGACGGACTTGCGGTGCAGCTGGTTGGGGAGCGCAGCAAAACCCACATACTCCTTGTCCTGTTGGGGGGTGGGGGAGTGATATGAGACTCTTGAGAGTGGCAGGCAGAACCTCAGTATCACCTGAACCCAAAGACTTGGAAAAGTCAGCCTATTATGGGTCAACCTGGGTCTGGGGACTGAGGGGATAAGGGGTTAGGATGGGATGCCTGGCTTCCTGGGCACAAAGACTCACCATGGCTCCGCTAGCTGTCTCTGCACCTGCTATCTCTCCCCACTTCCTCTGGTGGGGCAGGAAGTTGAGTGCAGCAAACAAGGGGGCGGGCAGTGTAGGAAGCTGAGATGCTCAAACCACCCCAGACCAGAGAGGTGGGGAAAGCCAAATCCAAGAATACCTGGACTCCTCTGCCTGTCACCCTCATAGGCAGCTTCAACTCCTCCGTTCTCCAAGTGCCCTTATTCCAAGCCCCTTTGTCACCAGGGTGAGAGGTGAGGTATGGGCAGAGAGGAAGGAAGCAGGCTGCTCTCTTTAGCAGGTGTGACAAAGTCTTGAACAAGATGACAAAAATGTTCCCAGGGTCTCTGAGTGGACCAAAATTCCATAATGGGATTAGAGGTAGAAGGGGGCCATCAGACAATAGTGCACATCTGTAATCCCAGCGACTCAAAGGCTGAAGCAGAAGGGTAGCAAGTTCAACCCCAGCCCCCAGCCTCTGCAATTTAACAAGACCCTCAGCAACTTAGTGAGACCCTGTCTCAAAAATAAAAAAATAGCCCTGGGATTGTGGCTCAGTGGTAGAGCACTTGCCTAGCATGTGTGAGGCACTGGGTTTGATACTCAGCACCACATAAAGATAAATAAGTAAAATAAAGATGTTGTGTCCATCTACAACTAAAAACATTTTTAAAAAATATTTATTTATTTTAGTTGTACACATGCCTTTTATATTTACGTGGTGCTGAGAGTCGAACCTGGGCCGCGCACATGCTAAGCGAACACTCTACCACTGAGCCACAACCCCAGCCCCACTAAAAATATTTTTTAAAATAAATTTAAAGCTGGGTGTGGTGGCGCACACCTGTAATCCCCGCACTTGGGAGGCTGAGGCAGGAGGATCGCGAGTTCAAAGCCAGCCTCAGCAATGGCAAGGCACTTAGCAACTCAGTGAGACCCTGTCTCTAATAAAATACCAAAAAGGGCTGGGGATGTGGCCCAGAGGTTGAGTGCCCCTGAGTTCAATCCCCGGTGCCAAAAATAAATAAATAAAATAAAATAAAATAAAAAGGGCAGCCGGGCTTGGTGGCACACACCTGTAATCCCAGCACTTGGGAGGCTGAGGCAGAAGGATCAAGAGTTCAAGCTGGGCGCGGTGGCTCACGCCTGTAATCCCAGCACTTTGGGAGGCTGAGGCAGGAGGATCGCGAGTTCAAAGCCAGCCTCAGCAATGGCGAGGCACTTAGCAACTCAGTGAGACCCTGTCTCTAAATAAAATACAAAAAAGGACTGGGGATGTGGCCCAGTGGTCAAGTGCCTCTGAGTTCAATCCCCAGTACCAAAAAAAAAAAAAAAAAAAAAAAGAGTTCAAAGCCAGCCTCAGCAATGGCAAGGCACTTAGTAACTCAATGAGACCCTGTCTCTAAATTTAATACAAAAAAAGGGCTGGGGATGTGGCTCAGTGGTCAAGTGCCCCTGAGTTCAATCCTTGGTACCAAAAAAAAAAAATAAATAAATAAATAAATAAATAAATAAAAAGGGCTGGGAAGCCGGGCGCGGTGGCGCACGCCTGTAATCCCAGCACTTTGGGAGGCTGAGGCAGGAGGATCACGAGTTCAAAGCCAGCCTCAGCAATGGCGAGGCACTTAGCAACTCAGTGAGACCCTGTCTCTAAATAAAAAAATACAAAAAGGGCCAGGGATGTGGCCCAGTGGTCGAGTGCCCCTGAGTTCAATCCCTGGTACCACAAAAAAAAAAAAAAAAAAAAAAAAGGGCTGGGAATGTAACTCAGTGATAGAGTGCCCTGAGTTCAATCCCAAGTGTTGCAAAAAAAGAACAGAAAGACTACAGCATATGGGTTAATACGGGTTAATACATAAAACTCTTAGAATAGTGCTTTAGCATATGAGATGAGCTCATGCAAAATGCTAGTTGTTATTATTACATGAGCTGAGCAATATGGTGGTGCTGCCAGCTAATATCCAGTGACTACGCTTCTGGATTAGTTGCCAAGGATCCAGACAAGGTGAATTAAGTCAGCATTTCAGACTTCTGGGGAGAGAGACAGCCACAAGTAAGCGTGACTCACAGCATTCATGCTAAAAGTGCCAGGGGGAAAACCGTACTTAGATATAAAGGGAAGAGATGATTATATCTTTTCCACTCTACCACAGCCCCTCCTCCTCCATTTCTCATCAGGCTGAAGAGCCCCACTGTCTTAGTTAAAACTCTGGGAGGCTGGGAATATACTCAGTGGTAGAGCTTTTGCCTAGCATCTGGGGGGCCCTGAGTTCCATCCCCAGCACCACAAAACAAAACAAACAAACAAAAAAACCCCACATGACTCTGAACTCCTCTCACCCTCACCCTCTACAAGTACATCCAGTTGGTTTCCAGATCCTGCCTATCCATCAGAAAAATTGGTTTCCTTTTCTCCATAACCTCCAACCCCTGTCCTGGGTTCAGACTCTGATCTTCCCAGAGTTATTCAACAGCCTTTAGATAGCATGCAAGCTGGACATGGTGGCACAAACCTGTTAAACTCAGGAGGCTGAGGCAGAGGATTGCAAGTTTGAGGCCAATCTCATCAACTTAGCAAGACCCTGTGTCAAAATAAAAAAGGATTGGGGATGTAGCTTGGTAAAATGCCCCTGGGTTCAGTTCTTAGTACCTGGAAAAAAATAGAAGACCCGTTTTTTGCCACTTTGTGTGTATTTTCTATACTATTTGGGGGTGGGGGCAGCAGGGTGGGGGATACAAGGGATTGAACCCAGGGTTGCTTAAGCACTGAGCCACATCCCCAGCCCTTTTTATTTTTTATTTTGAGACAGGATCTCACTAAGTTGCTTAGGGCCTCAATAAATTGCTGAGGCTGACTTTGAACTTGTGATCCTCCTGCCTTAGCCTCCAGAACCACTGGGATTACAGGCATGCATACCCATGCCTGGCTACTTTACATTCGTTTTCTATGTAGCACTGTTCTTTTTGAAAGTATTCTGTGATTTGATAGACATCAACACAGACATTCTCTGCTAAATTTTCCCATGTTCTGTGCGATGCTTCTGTGTTGTTTTGGGTACACAGAAATCCATTCTGAATGTATTCATAGCAGACCACAAATATGAAAGAAACAATACTGGTGAGTTAACAGCAACACCCAAAATTAAGTGACTTCTTATCCTACTTTAAACATAATTTTGTGTTTGTCTTTTGTGGTGTTGGGGATCAAACCTAGGGTCTCGTGTGTGGTAGGCAAATACTCTACCATTGAGCTGTATGTACCCCCAGCCCTTATAATTATTTTCAAACCAGTTTGAAACTTGACTGGCTTCTTCAAGCAAATGTAACTTTAATTCATTAGGAGCTCCTTGGGCTAGGCATGGTGGCACACACCTGCAATTCCAGAGGCTGAGGTAGGAGGATCATAAGTTCAAAGCCAGCCTCAGTAACTTAGTGAGGTCCTAAGTGACAGTGAGATCCCACCTCAAAGTAAAAGGTTGGGGATGTGACTCCATGGTTAAATGCCCCTGATTCAATTCCTGGTAGAAAAAAAAAAAAAAAAAAAAAAAAAGCTCATGGAATTTCATCAGCTGGAAGGAATGCCAATACAGACAAATGATTTTTAAACCAAATTTTCCTTCCTTGCCATATTACATAGCCTATCAATCTACTCATCTGACTTTTCTGCATTGGTCTGAATGGAAAAATGAACGGTATTGGTAACATCTTGAAATTAACTTTTAGAATGCTTGATCCCACCTAATTCCAAATTTGTCATTATGGTTTGGGATTTCAATTGAATTGGCTTACATGATTGTGGTGTCTGAGAAGTTCCATTACACTCTGTCTGGAGACCCTAGGATGCCATTGGCATGGCTCAGTCTAAGTCCAGAGGCTTCACCTTGGAACCAGAGACGTTGACTCCCAATCTGAGGCTGACCACCTGAACTCTTCTGAGGCTGACCACCTGAAGAATGCCTGAAGTGCTGGTGTGAAGTCCTAGAGTCCAAAGGTTAGCCAGTCTGGACTTCTAGTGTCTAAATAGCAGAAAAAAACTCTGTCCCAGCTCTGAGAGAGACCACTAGCCTTCTATATTTGTTTCTCTAGGTCTCCAGCCTATGTATGGGATGAGGCCTGCCCACATTTGAGGGCAGATCTTCCCCACTTAGTCCACTTGGGTTCACACATTAATCTCTGGAAACACCCTCATGGAGACATCCAAAATAATGCTTTACTAGGTTTCTATGTGGTCTTTCTGTCCAACATGATGTAGTTATCCTGCTTATAACCTAAAACTGGGTGCAGTGGTGCATATCTAGAGTTTTACCTAACCAGTTAGAATGAGGAGGAAGATAAGCTTCTTGGAGCCAAGTTTGGGGTCAGCCTGGATAACACACTGAAACTTGGTCTCTTAGGAAAAAAAGAACACACTAATTCCTTCTCAGAATTCAGTATTTACTGCCTTTTTTTCTTTTTTAAACTGCCTTTTTTTTCTTTTTTTAAGGTGGTCTTAAGGATTGAACCCAGGGGCACTTTATCCTGCTATTTGTGTTTTTATTTGTTGTTGTTTTTTGTTTTTGTTTTTGTTTGGGGGGGGGGGGCTGAGGATTGAACCCATGGCCTTGTGCATGCAAGGCAAGCACTCTACCAATTGAGCTATATATCCAGCCCTTGTTTATTGTGTTTTGAAACATGATCTCACAAAGTTGCCAGGCTGGCCTTGAACTTGTGATCCTGCTGCTTCAGTCTGCTGGGATTACAGGTGTTTGCCACCATGTCTGACACTCTCTCTCTCTCTTTTTTTTTTTTTTTAGTTGTAGATGGACACAAAACCTTGATTTTACTTATTTATTTTACCACTGAGCCACAACCCCAGCCCCCTGGCTATTTTTTTTTTTTTTATTGTAATTGCAGTTCTCAGGATTTCCACTTTCATGATTTCAATATCTTGGATTTTAATCTTTTAGGATTGTGATTTTCAGATTTTTATTCTTGTTTATTTATTTTTGCCACCATGGGGACCGAACCCAGGGCCTCATGCACTTCAGGGAAACAGTTTACCACTAAGCTACATCCCCAGCCCTGATTTTCAGGATTTTAGACTTTAGGGATTTTGATCTTTTGTGACTTTATCAATCAGAATTATGGGGGGGTGGTGGTTCTTTGGGGATTACATTGAACATAGAGCCTCCATATTTATCAAAGACCCATGCATTAGGACTTTTCCATCTCTCCTACACTATCTTGAACAGGTCGGTATAACTTTGTCACCCTTACAGTTCTCTATTCCCCCGCTCCGCCCCCCAGTCCTGGGGATCCAATCCAGCCTTGAGCATGCTAAGCAAACTCTCTTTATTTTGAAAGATTTGTGTGCTTGCCTGTTTAAACTGGTAGTACTGCAAGGACAGATCTGGAATTTGTCAACTGTTTATGCCAATCACCTGGTTTAGCACTAAGGCGCTAACACATATGAATTAATATAAAAAAAAAAAAAAAAAAAAACTGTGGTTACCCCTCCTCATCATTGGCAAAGGGGCCGAAGACATCTCCCAGTCACTCTTCCCACAAAAGCAGATCCTGGGAGCAAGTTTCCAGGGCCCTGGGTCCCCTAGCTAGAACACAGCCCCAGCGAGGGCCCCACCAGGATGGAAAAAGGGATATTTCTTCAGCCTCTTTCTGGGCTTAGCTTTTGCAGGGTTGTCAATCTGTCCCCAGTCTTTCTAGCAGCTTCTTTGTGTCTCTGTTTCTTTGTCTCTGCCTGTTTTCACTGACTGCTGTCCTTTGTTTCTCTGTGTCTGGGCCTGATTCCCTCCAGGCTCCTTGCTTCTTTTTCTTATTGCTCCCAAGACTGCTTCAATGCCTTTATAACTATCTTTCTACATCTGTTTCTGGTGGCAAATCTTTTGCCCCTGTATTTTTGATCAGCTGCTGTCCATCCTCTCTGGGAGTCCTTTTTTGACTCAGGGCTTTTATTTACATTAGGACTGTGTAAGTCTGATTCAGGGTCTATTTGGGGGCCGCAGGTCTGATTGCATCTGCCTGCCTCTCCCTAGCAGCATTTACCTGACCTTCCCCTCCAGTCTATGCTCCTGCCTCGGTCTCCCCCCAGCCCAGCCCCCACCGCGGTCTTCGGCCTCTCGGACCAGCCGGGCTTTGTTTCCCGTGTCTCAGCGCCCCGCCCCGCCCCGTCTGGGGTCTCCGCCGCCCTTTGTCTGCCTTGGTCTCTCCCCCACCCCTTTCCCTGGGTCCATCTCTGGATCCCTCTTTCTTTGTCTCTCCCGGGCTAGGGTGGCTAGCGCTGCTCGCCAGCCCCAGATGTCTGCGCGGGTGGCCTGAGACACAGCGACATTTAGGAAGAGGCTTCAGCCCTTATCACCCAGCTGCAGCCCAGGAGGCACACGGTTAATACCACCGAGTTCGGGCCACTATTCTCGGCTTAGAGTAGCCCTCCCGCCTGCACGCAGCCACCCGCGAGCCACCGAGCTCCCACCAACACGGGCGTCCCCCACAGGCGTGCAGCTCCTCCCAGGTCCTAGAGCGGCTCCGTACGCCCCAGCGCTTCCGCTTCCCGTCCCCGCCCCCGGCGGCCGCCCCCGGGACGCCTGGGACCGAGCCCCCTCCCGTGTTGGCGCGGAGCCCGCATCCCGGAGCCGCCGGTGGCTCGGGTACCCGCACCCTGCAGAGGCGCTCGGGAGGGCGCCGGGTGGCTGAGCTGGAGGCGGCTGACGAGGTGAGAGGGGCGGCTGTGTGCAGGGAGAAGGAGCAGCAGGTGCAGGGGTGGCCGCTGGCGCCGGCGGGAGTTACCGGGAGCCGCGCCCGGCGCCTGGAACCCGACGGTGCCTGGTGTCCGCGCCGGCCGACAGAGGGCAGCGGCAGGGTCCGCGGGCCGCACATGGCTGTGTGACCACAGGATTATGTGTCTGTCCCCTTGCCCAGGGCCGCGTACTGGCAATGGAACGCGCCGTAGAACCCTGGGGTTCGGATCTCCCTGGCCCGGAGGAGAGGGAGCGGTTAAGAAGCGCCCGCACAGGTGAGAGCCGCGGCCGTGCGCTGCACAGACAGGTAATAGCTGGGTGGGGACTCCGGTGCTGGGCTCTGCCCCACTGAGAAAAATCAGACGTAAGCTGTGCCTCCAAGGAGAGAGGGGGAGGGGAGCAAAAACCAAAGGAAGGAGCCAACATTTCTGAGTACCTACTGTGTGCCAGGCTGTTAGGGGAATCTTCTCAAGGATCCTCCCCTCCCAGTCTTCATCTCTGCCCTACTTCAGACCTCATTCTGTCTCATCCCCTCTGCAATAAACTCCCCTCTGCCCTTTTCTCTCCAGTGATGCACTCTGCAGCCAAATTGATCCAATTCCAGATCTAATCCTGTCTTTCTACTCAAAAATCTTCCTAGTTCCCCTCTGGCTACTAATTAAAGCCTAACTTAGCCTAGTGTTCAATCCAAACCTTGCATGCTCAAACTAGTCCAACAACTGTTTCCAGCTTTATCTTCCATTCCTCTTCACGATTTTCTGTTTGCTGTGAATGCCATTCTCTGTCTCCTTATCTCCTCTCCTGTGACAACAAACAAGTATAAATTGTTCTGAACCCACAATTATTGAACCCACACTTATTAAGTACTGATACTTTATCTCTCCTACCACCCCTAAGCATCTTGAGTGATATATGTTGAGTACACACAGGATGACTGAAGTAATAAGATACAGAAAGGCTAATATAACAAAATGCAATAGAAAGAGCAAATACCAAGTTTTCCAAATAAAGGCAATAAAACGTGGTTGGGTTCAGACAAACCTGAGTTAGAAAGCTGGCTTGGCTACTTTATAACTTAGAACCTTGAGCAAATAACTTATGTTCTCTGCATTTCCATGATTGTAAAATGGGGATAGTAACATAATAGTATTACCTCCTAGGATTGTTTGCAAGGATACAATATTACTTAGTTTAGTGACTGGCATGTATTTAGGACATAGTAAAAGGAAGTTATTACCATGTTATTGAAAGGCACAGACAATAAGTGCATCCGAAGTTCAAAGGAGAAAGAGAGATCCTTGAGACCACACATTGTCAGGGGAGTCTTTTTGGAGGGGTGGTGGGGTGTGTAGCTCAGTGCTGTAGAAAGCTCACTGAAGGCCCTGGGTTTCATTCCCAGCACCACACACACACACACACACACACACACACACACACACACCAAAGAGGCTAAGCCAAAATGTGAGAGCTACAATTCCTTTTTCTTTTCCCAGGTCTAGGGAGTGAGAATGTGGTGATTTCTCAGCCGGATGTGTTTGAACACACCCCACCAGAGGAGGATGACTTGGGGTTCAAGGAAGAAGATTTGGCCTCCGGTCATGAAGTAGGAAATGACTCTCTCAAATCTGAAGGTATCCAGACCTGGGATGACTTATGGGTTCAGAGAGAGGGACTAGGAAAGCCTCAGCCTCGGAATCGAGGCCCCCGGGTCCTGGGAGAACCACGATGGGGCCAGGCTAGTAGCGATCGGACTGCGGTGTGCGGTGAGTGTGGCAAGAGCTTCCGGCAGATGTCAGATCTGGTAAAACACCAGCGGACTCACACAGGGGAGAAACCTTACAAGTGCGGGGTCTGTGGCAAGGGCTTTGGGGATAGCTCAGCCCGCATCAAACACCAGCGAACTCACAGTGGTGAGAAACCCTATAGGGCCCGGCCACCAGCCCAGGGTCCCCCAAAGATTCCTCGGCCTCGGATACCTGCTGGTGAGCGCCCCACTATCTGCGGTGAATGTGGCAAGAGCTTCCGGCAGAGTTCTGACCTGGTGAAACACCAGCGAACACACACTGGTGAGAAGCCCTACAAGTGTGCCATCTGTGGCAAGGGCTTCGGTGACAGTTCTGCCCGCATAAAGCACCAGCGGACACACCGGGGGGAGCAAGCCCCCCGGCCAGTTGTGCCCCGCCGGCAGCCATCTCGAGCAGCCACAACAGCTGCACAGGGACCTAAGGCCCAGGACAAGCCGTATATTTGCACTGATTGTGGCAAACGGTTTGTGCTAAGCTGTAGCCTCCTGAGCCACCAACGCAGTCACCTGGGGCCCAAACCCTTTGGCTGTGATGTGTGCGGAAAGGAGTTTGCCCGGGGCTCCGACCTGGTGAAACACCTACGGGTGCACACAGGAGAGAAGCCCTACCTGTGCCCTGAGTGTGGCAAGGGCTTTGCTGACAGCTCTGCCCGGGTTAAGCACCTCCGCACCCACAGCGGTGAGAGGCCTCACGCTTGCCCAGAATGTGACCGCACCTTCAGCCTCAGTTCCACACTTCTTCGCCACCGCCTCACTCACATGGAGCCCCAGGACTTCAGCTTTCCAGGTTACCCTGTAGCCCCTTTGATCCCCAGCCCACCTCCACCTCCTCTTGGCACCAGCCCCCCACTCACACCTCGAAGCCCTTCACACCCTGGTGATGGGCCTTTTGGCCTGCCTGGCTTGGAGCCTGAGCCTGGAGGCCCACAGGCCGGGGAGCCACCCCCACCACTGGCTGGTGACAAGCCCCACAAGTGTCCTGAGTGTGGCAAGGGCTTCCGTCGAAGCTCTGACCTGGTGAAACACCATCGAGTACACACTGGGGAGAAACCCTACCTCTGTCCTGAATGTGGCAAGGGTTTTGCTGACAGCTCGGCCAGAGTCAAGCACCTCCGAACCCACCGTGGTGAACATGCCCGGCCACCACCACCATCTACTCTCCTACGGCCACATAACCCACCTGGCCCAGCACCCACGGGCTCCTCGACCTCGAGTCCGGGCCCAGCCCTCTGGACCCAGCCAGCCCCATGTGTGTGGCTTCTGTGGGAAGGAATTTCCCCGGAGCTCAGATCTGGTCAAACATAGGCGCACACATACTGGGGAGAAGCCATACAAGTGTGCAGAGTGTGGCAAGGGTTTTGGTGACAGTTCTGCCCGTATCAAGCACCAGCGAGGGCACCTGGTTCTGAGGCCCTTTGGGATAGGGGATGGTCGGGCAAGACCCCTCAAAGAGGAGCCACCAGTGGGACTGGAATGATAGGGTCCAGGGACGGTGGAGGCCCAGGAAACCAAAGGGAGGGTTATCTGCTGCTGAAGCAGAGTAGAAAGGACCTGGGAGGTGGTGGGAGGGAAGAGGAGGGTAAGAAATGGGAGAAAGGAATGAATAGATAGAAATAGAAATTGGAGACCATAATATTGATGCTCAGGAAACTGTCCTGGCTTGGCGTTAGGACCTTGCCAGTATGGGCTATACCCCCAAATTCTAGCACACTGCTTAGCACACAGTAAGCACTCAGTAAATACTTATTTAAAATTTAGAAACTGTCCTTAGCCTAAGAACTCTTAAAGAACCCTAAATTCCTGCTGCCTCTTGTCTGATAAGAACTACTGCTCCCAAACTTGCCAAGGGAGACCAACACCCTGAACCAGTTTGTTTGACCCTATGGGGTGCAACAAAGGGAAATCTGGAATATAAGGTGTCAAATGAGGCAGGGCATCTTGATCATCCTGATGGGGACAGTATTGCTGTGTGTTAGGCAGATCCCACTCCTAACCTTGGGCCACTGGACATGGTCTTAGCCAGGAAGGGCACTCTTGGATAGAGCCCAGATCTATGTCCCTTGAGGACCTGGACCAACCCTGACACCTGGTCACTTGTGAAATAACAGAAGGAGGAGCATTCATGGCATCCAGTCTGAATGCCACACCCAAATTCTGGTGGCCATTAGCAGAAACCAGCTGACTGGGCAGGGGAAGGACTAGAGAGAGGAGAAGCCCCAGAGGCCAGGGAAGCTGCAAGGCCTGACAGCCACATTTCCATGTGTCTCCTTACTAATAAACTGTTTCTTGTCTGAGGCTTGGACTCTGTAGGGGTGTGTGGTTGTGTATACACGTGTACATACATGCAGGCAAAGATTGAAAGAGTATAGAGGTGACACCACAGGCAAAACACTCATACGATTTGTAAACTTGTGCAGATCCCTTGTGCTCTTTGCGCCCATTAAATAGGTTTTCCTGGCAGGGTCAGCCACTCTCTACCTCTGACAGTGGGGTTTTAAAAAATGTTTGTTTTAGTTGTGCACAATGCCTTTATTTTTACGTGGTGCTGAGGATTGAATCTGGGCCACGCACGTGCTAGTGGAGAGCTCTACCGCTGAGCCACAACCCCAGCCCCTGACAGTGGATTTTAAAGGGCCACCAGATTCATCAGCAGATGCCGGAGGCCTAAGGTCTGACAGCCCATATGCACCAGCCTGGAACATGATCCTTAAGAGGAAAAATGTGCGACGCTGAGGAAGGAGGGCAAACGACAGGGAATGGGTGGAAAGTGGCTGTTAGCTTGGCTAAGTGTTGCAGAAGGTCCCAACATAGATGCATGGCCTACGGGGACACTGGGAAACTCCGATTCCCTGGGTATGTATGTATCAAGAAACATCATCTGGTTCCACAGTCCAAAGGGAGGGTAAACAGGATGCCTTCTCATCCCTTGTAAAGGCAACCGTATTTGCCAGCACCCCGTGCATCCTCAGGAGCAGGGCTCCGATTCCTGACTTGTTCCGAGGAGAACGCCTATAGGGAAGAAGGAAAAAGAGGAACTCGCCTGATTGGCTGGGAACTAAAAACATTACGCCCCTGCACCCTCTAAGCAATAAAAGTATTTGATTGCTTTGCAAATTCTCCAGTCCGGGTCTCAGCTAATGGTCGAGCGGGAATAGTCCTGGATAGAAGTTCACGCGAGATTTTAGCCATCCGACTGGCTTCCCTAGAAACCAATGAAAGCTTACTGTAAGGAGCTTCCTCCCGATCTTCCCACCCCTGCCAAATAGTGCACACACTGAAAACCCAGAACTTTGCGTCCAGGGCAGGGGTTCTAAGCAGCTTCCGGCTAAACGTGCACCGGCATCCATTGGCCTGAATGGAGTCCTGCAGGGCTTTTGGAAGATCCTCTTCGCTGTTTTCCCTTTTTACTCTTATCAGTTTGGCTTCCAAGCTAATTTCAGTGAACTTGGTAAAATTGCATCTGGCCAAGTTACACCCCCACCTCCGCACGCCGCCCCCCCACCCCCCCCAAAAAAACCACCTTTGCCGTATCTTCCCATTCCCTCTCTGTAAAGTATAACTCTTTATTGGCATTCACGGCCGAACGCTTGTGTGGTTTCAGCTCTGTGCCTTTTGAATTTTGTTTCCTTTGTTGGGGGTGTGGCTCAGTGGTAGACTAGGTACCTTGGCGGTGCCTTCCTGTAGACAGGATGTTCTCTTGAACCTAGGTATATGAGGCCAGCCTATGCAACATAGCAAAACCCCATCAAAGAAAAAAAGAAAAGAAAAAAAATTATGGGAGATTTGTTTTATACAGAATAAAAAGTATACACCAAATCCTCAGGGATTCAAGAATGATGTCAAGTTCCAAGTTCAATTTTCTACTCCCAGTCCTAAGAAGGGCCTGGCATCTATAGGCTTCACTAAATGCTTTTGGGAAGGGTATCCCTGAAACATGATCTGCTCTTTATAAGCATTTACAATCCCATAAAGTCCTTACCATCTGGCAAACTCCCTCTTTGAAGGTCCTTCACATTTATCCCCTTGGTATTTATCTCAGAGAGGCCTGCACCCAATGCCTGTCCCTCTCAGGGAGTTGTTCACTCATTCCACTACTCTTCTGCCAGAAGACCTATTGTCCTTTTTGTATGTTCATAGATAATTCATAATATATATTAATTTTATTTTTGCAGTGCTGGGGATCAAACTCAAGGCCTTGCACATGCTAAGCATTTTTATCACAATCTGTGTGTGTTACTGGGGATTGAACTCAGGGCCTCACTAGGCAAGAACTCTGCCACTGAGCTCCAGCCTTATCACAATCTTCTACTCTATTTTTTTTTTTTTTTTTTTTTTTTTTTTTTTTTTTTTTTTTTTGTGGTACCGGGGATTGAACTCAGGGGCACTCGACCACTGGGTCACATCCCCAGCCCTTTTTTGTATTTTATTTAGAGACAGGGTCCCAATGAGTTGCTAAGTGCCTCGCCATTGCTGAGGCTGGCTTTGAACTCGCGATCCTCCTGCCTCAGCCTCCCAAAGTGCTGGGATTTACAGGCGTGCGCCACCGTGCCCGGCTCTTCTACTCTATTGAGTATGAGACTCTCTCAAGAGCAGGAACTACATGTGATTGCAAACAGAAAAGTGTATCTGTTTGCAGAGCAATTGGATGGAGCCCTTTTCCTTGTGTTAGTAACAGTAGATCGCTTGCTGAGTCTCCTCAGAGACTCCTCACTGATTCTCTCTCTGAATTAGAGACAGGCAATCTTTGCCTTTGTTGGAGATGGGCTGCAGCTATAATCTGACCTCTACTTACTGCCTCTTCTCTACTACATTTACCCTTGCTATTACACTAAGATCCAGTCACACGAGCCTTCTGTTTCTAAGGCATGTAGAATTCGTTTTCCTTTTGGTGGTGCTGGGGATTGAACCCAGGGCCTCGTGCATGCGAGGCAAGTACTCCACCAACTGAGCTCTATCCCCAGCTCCTCCTTTCTCTTCTTTTTTGAGACAGGTCTTGCTATGTTGCCTATGTTGCCCTTGAACTCCTGTGGTCAATCAATTGTCCTGCCTCAGCCTCCTGAGTGGGTGGGAATATAGGTGCATAACTCAGTACCTGACTTAAACATGCCAAGTTTATGCTTCAAGGCCTCTGCAGTTTTGTCTCATTCTTCTTCCAGATTTTCAAATGGTTAACCTTTTTAACCATTCCAGGTTCATCCCAAATATTATTTCTTCAGAGATGCCACATTAAAGAAACCCTCCAGGTCTGGGGTTGTGGCTCAGAGGTAGAGTTCTTGCCTCGCATGCTTGAGGCACTGGGTTCGAACCTCAGAACCACATACAAATAAAATAAACATATTGTGTTCACCTATAACTAAAAAATAAATATTTTAAAAAAAGAAACCCTCCAACCATAGCCACTCCCTATTGAATCATCTTGCCCTAATTTTCTCATAAATTATCATATTTATTTGCTTATTTGTTGACTTTTTTTTTTCCTATGGTGGAATCCAGAGTCTTACACATGCTGAGTGCTCTATCACTGAGCTACGCTCCCTGTCACATGTCACATGTTTACAATTTTTATACCTTTTTAAGTGCCACAGAAACCAGTATGTTTGTTTTATTCACTTTGCCTAGAATGGTACCAGGCACATAGTAGAACTCATTAAATACTTGAATAGAAAATGAACACATGGCTGGGCACAGTGGTACAAGCCTGTAAACCCAGCAACTTGGGAGGCTGAGGCAGGATGATAGCAAGTTCAAGGCCAGCCTCAGCAATTTAGCAAGGCCCTAAGCAACTTATTGAGACACTGTCTGAAAACAAAACAAACAAACAAAATGGCTGGAGATGTGGCTCAGTGGTGAAGTGCCTCTGGATTCAATCCCCGGTACCAAAAAAAAAAAAAAAAAAAAAAAAAAGGAAAATGAACACAAAGTTGTTTTGAGGGAATGCGCACATGATATTTGGACATTTGCCCCGTTCTCTCAGCTCCGAGGAAGAACTAAAATTTGAGTAGATGTTATTCCAAACTCCAAATTATGCCCTAGGCTCTGCAGATGGATTTCCAGTTTGAGTCCTGGATCTGCCACGAATTTCCTTGGTATACCTCATTCCCAAGAGAGAATTTCACACAATAGAATAACAAGCTTGGACTCTGCTGCTTACCAGATGTGAGACTTTGAGCAAATTTCTTAGGGCTGAGTTTTATAATTTGTCAAATGGAGATATCGATCCCCACAGGACTATTGTAAAGAGACAACATTGTAAATGCTTACTGCATGCTGTTTCTTCTTTTCTTCCATTCTGAATCTTAGTTGCCCCATTCATAAATTGGGAGAATTAGGTACTGGCATGTTCAAGAGAAGTGGGAAATTTCTATATGCAATATTCCAACTTTTTCTTTTATTTTTTACTGCTGGGGATTAAACCTAGTCATGCTAGGCAAATGCTCTACCACTTAGCTATGCCCCCACACCCCAACTTTTTAAATGTTGTAAAGTAAAATTTGTAAAAGATCTCTATTCTGTTTTGAAACTAACTTTGTTGTTGTTGTTGTAATACTGGGGATTGAACCCAGAGGTCTTCTACCACTGAGCTACATCCCCAGCCCTTTTTATATTTTGAGATAGTGTCTCACTAAGTTACCTAACCTGGCCTTGAACTTGAGATCCTCCTACCTCAGCCTGGAGAGTCTCTGGGGTATAGGCCTGCCCCACCATGCTCACAAAACTAATTTTTAAAAGTTGCCAGGTGTAGTGGCATAACCTATAATCCTAGCTGTTAAGAGGCTGAAATAGGAGGATCATGAATTCAAGACCAGCCTCAACAATTTAGGGAGGCCCTAAACAACTTAGTGAGACCCTGTGTCAAAATAAAAAATAAAAAGGGCTAGGGATGTAGTCCAGTGGTAACTTGCCTGTGGGTTCAACCCCCAGTACCAAAAAAAAAAAAAAAAAAAAAAAAAAGTAAAAATATCCTTGGGGGGGGGGGGGATATCCTGAGAACTTCTAATTTTCCACCTGGGCTACCAATTGTCAAGGATGCTATGACACTCTTACTGTATAACTTAGGCAAAACAATTTACCTTCATTTAGCTCATCTGTAAAATGGGCCATAATCCTTATTGTGCAGATCAAAAGAAATCAAGCGTGTAAAAATGCTTAGCATAACTGGACCATAGTGGCACAGCACTCAATAAACGACAGCTGTAACTTGCATGGTTGTTGATTCGGGTAGTATGTATTCAAGAAGTAAGGTATCCCAAAGTCCAGGAGATAAGGGAAGGAAATACGGGGAAAGGAAAAAAAGGGCAGAGGAAAGAAAGAGGGAAGAGGTGAGGAGGCAACAGGGTCCGCCCTCCAGGCGGGGTGCCAGTAAGAGGCCCAGGCGGGGCAGGAGCGCACGTGGCCTATTTCGGGCGGTGCAGACGCGTTTGGCGTAGAGGAGACTAACGAGCCAGGCCCGGAGACTAGCCGTGAGGGTAGGTCCCAGCTGCGAGGACCCTAAACGCTGGGCTTGGGTGGCTCCTGGTCCTTAACAGTTAGCAGACAAGGGAGGGATCCAGGTCCGGGATCGCCGCCCTCCCTTGGCGGTTTGGGCCGGATGCCTAGGTTCTCTGGGCTCCTCCTCTGGAGGCGGGGCTCTGAGTTCAGACCAATAAACGACTGTTTCTGGGGCCCCGCCCCCGCCCCGCCCCCGGAGCCGCGGCCTCGCAGAGTGCCCAACCGCCCCGCGCCTAGGCCTGGGGCAGCGCGAGCGCCGAACCTCCGGCTGGTGAGTGCGCACCTCTCCCCAGGGTCTCCGCCCCATCCCGCCTCCAGCCCTTGCCCTAGCGCTCCAGGTCGCCGACCCAGACTCTGGGGAGTGACTCAGCGCGGGGAGGGTGGTGACTCGCGGGGGCTGGAGATTAGAACTGCTCTGGGCCTTGAATGCCGGGATGAGTGGGGTTGAGCGGGTGTCTCCGGGGTTGGTCCCTGGAGAGTGCTGGATCGTGGGCTGGGCAGGGGTGAATGGGAGAGGGCCAGACTCGGAGACCAGGGCAGGGCGGGAGAAGCCACGGCTGCACCGCCTTGCCTGGGCCAGGGCCATGTTGGGGGGGCGGGTCCTGAGCCTCTGATCCAGCTCCCTGCCTCAGGACACCAAGATGCCTGGCGAACAGCAGGCAGAGGAGGAGGAGGAGGAAGAGATGCAGGAGGAGATGGTGCTGCTGGTGAAGGGTGAGGAGGAGGAGGGTGAGGAGAAGTATGAGGTGGTGAAACTCAAGATCCCCATGGACAACAAGGAGGTACGTGTCACACACACACATACACACACACACACACACACCCTGGGGCCCACTGCCCCCAAACCTAGTCCAGGCTCAACCTCCCCAAGAAGAAATCAGGGATCCTGCCCTACTCTCCCTTGAATCTCAGATCTAAAATCTTGGGGTTGGCCATCTGTCTGCCATCGTACAGATGTCTATCTAGCTCCTTGGGTATGCCAGGCTCCATGCTGCGTACTGGACAGTAAACTCTATGGTAGGATTCCCGTGGAGCTTGGTGTCTAGTAAGGTTAGACCGACGAGTAATCATGCAGTCACAATCTTGTGTGATGGGTGCAGGCAGGAGGGGATGGTGAAGTCCAAGGTGGGAACTTAATTCAGACTTGGGGTAGGGGGGGAGTCAGATTAGGCAACAGTAACAATAGTTAACTCTTAAATTTACTGTGTGCCAGACACAATTCCAAGAACCTCCATTTGATGATGTAGGTAGCATTTAGTCCATTTTACAGGGGAGGCCCAGGATGTTTGGCAACTTGCCAAGGTCTCAAAGTTAGGAAAGGGATGGCTTATCTTAGACCAGTAAGAGACTGAAGGCTAAAGAGAGGTGACTGCCCCTAGGCAGAGGGACTGGCTCTATTAGGGGCTCAGAGGAGTGAGCAGGATTCTGAACAGTGAGGGCAGGTAGTTCAGTCAAATTGTAGCATGGATAAGAGTAGGTTGGTTGTCAGGCCACAGAGTTTTATCCTGAGGTTATATGAAGGTTTTAAGAACAACAGATTGATCTGAGTTCCCACTGAAGACCTAACTGCCATCAGGTATGTTTCCACTTTCCATAGGTGCACAGTACTCTGGCTACCCCTAGTTTGAATATCACTGAATCTAGCTGGAGGGCTCCTGTACTGCCCAGTTCTCAGGGAAAGAAGGTTCTGCTGCCCCCTAGTGGGCATGGTGGATCCTAAGGGGAGGGGGACTGGCTCCTTAGGCCTCCTCCAATTTAAGTAACTATCTAGTTCTGTTTTCTTGGGCTTTTCAGGCCCATCATCCTAGCTCAGCCTGCTTCCTCTTTCCCTGTGGATCCCTGATCTCCTCCTTTTGCCTGTAAGTTAAGTACAGAGTCCTGAACTTAGGGTGGATTTCCAACTCCATCACTTACCAGTCATGTGACCCTGGGCAAGTTTCTTAACTTTTTTATGCCTCAGTTTCCTCACTTGTAAAAGGAAAGTCATAATAGCACTTACTTCTTGGAGTTGTGAGGATTGAATGAATGAATATGTGTATAGAATTAAAACTGTCTGGCACATAATAAACATGTTAATAGTTACTATTATTAGTTGGTACCATCCCTGAAGTTTAGCACCTGGGGCTCAGCTGTCCTTTGGGAGATATTCTAATTCATTTTTATCAAAGGACTTTCTGGGCTGAGCTCCGAGGACTGGGAATGAACAGAAAAACCAACATGGAGGCCTAGATGGAGGACTGAGGGCAGACAACCCGAGGCAGTGGGGAAGACTTCACAGAGATAATGTTTGATGGGGGCCTTAAAGGCTTAGTGAGGGTTTAACAATTGGAGGAGGAGGAAGGGCATTCCAGGAAGAGGAAACTGCAAAAGCAAAGCCTCAGAGGAGATGTGACTGAAAAAGGTAGGTGGGGCCACAGCATAAAAAGCCTTGAAACAAGCCTGGGTAACCACCTGAAGGTAATGTGTTAGCTTAAGTGATGCCGTTGGAAGCTTTAAATCAGGGAAGGGACATGATTGGATTTCTATTCAGAAGAATGATTGGCTGCTACGGGAACACCAGGCCATGTGACTTGCTCTAAAGTGGTAGTGGCTGTGAAAGAGAGAAGGAGATATTTGGGAACCCCAACTAGTTTGGCTGGAGCTGAGGGGTATAGGGAGGGTTTGGTGTGAAAGTCATGAAAGGTATGTTGGGCCAGGTTGCAAGTGGTATCATCTGGTAGTCAAATCCCAGCTCTGCCATTTATCAACTTTGCTTCAGCTTTCTCATCTGTAAAATGGGATAATTATATAAGATCTTTGAATGCCAGAGTACACATATCCCATGAACATTTAGCATTCTGCTCACAAGATAGCTTAGTGGTTTGCTGTGTGACTTCCCAGAAGCTCATTTCTGTATAAATTAATAATTTCAAAAGTGTCTTCCAGGCTGGGTACAGTGATGCATACCTATAATCCCAGTGACTTGGGATGCTGAGGCAGGAGGATTGTAAATTTGAGGTCAGCCTCAGCAATTTAGTGAGACCCTGTCTCAGAATAAAATAAAAGGGGGCTAGGGGTGTAGCTCAGTGGTAAAGTACTCCTGGGTTCAATCCCCAGTACCAAAAAAAAAAAAAAGATTTCCAATGCTGTGATTCTTAGATATCACTCAGACCCATGACCAATCACTGACCAGAACAGACCTTAATTATGCTGCACTCAGGGACTAGAGTATTCTTTCTGCCTATCTAAATCTAATCTGTCTTTAAGGAGTGGAAAAGATTTTCTCAGGGCTCTTCACACATCCATGCCTGTCTTGCCCTGGCTTGAACCCTGGAGTTCTGTTTCCCTAGGATGAAGTCTCCGTTTCTAAGGCTGGCATTCAAAGCTCTTCACCATGTGATCTCATGTCATTCTTGCTTCTCTAACTCTTCAACACTCATCCCATGTGCAGCTTTAAACTGATATAACCCTTTCTCACCTCTGAGGTTTTACCCATATGCTCTCAGCCCGTAAAACCCTCTTCATCTTTCTATCTGCTTTTTCCACAAGTAGCTCTTTTCTCTTCCAGATCGAATTGCTTAATTTATTTTTCCTTTTTTTTTTTTTTTTTTTTGGAGATGGGATCATGTTACATTGCTCAGGCTGGCCTTGGTCACACTTATGATCCCTCTGCCTCAGCCTCCCAATAGCTGGGATTAAGAGGTGTGTACCACAACACCTGGCAGGTTGCTTAATTTTTAACATGTATACAAATCTCCTGGGGATCTTGTTAAAATGAGGTTTTGTTTTTGTTTTTGTTTTTGTTTGTAGCGATGGGGATTGAACCCAGGACCTTTTGCATGCTAGGCAGGTGCTCTAGTACTGAGCTACATCCCATCCTAAAATAAAAATTTTGATTCAGTAAATCTAAGTTGGTGCTTGAGCATTTCTAACAAGTTCCCAGTGATGCTGATGTATCTGGTTTGTGGGCCATACTTCCTATAGCAAAGAACTAGAGGATAGGGATTGTTTTATACTTTGTTCCAAAAGAAGGAAGGAAGATTCTGAATACTAAAAGGGTCCAGAGGAGGAAGTCAAGCTGTGCAGGTGACCTCAAAAGTTAGCAAGATTAAAATGACATCATTGGGGGCTAGGGTTGTGGCTCAGCAGTGGAGCATTTGCCTTGTATGGGTGAGGCACTGGGTTCGATCCTCAGCACCACATAAAAATAAACAAAATGAAGATATTGTGTCCATCTACAACTAAAAAAAAAAAAAAAATTACATCATGGTTTAGAGAATAGGTGTTTTGGATAATGAAAGACTTCTAGTTCAGATCTTGGTTCTTCTGTTTAATAACTCTATGGCCTTGAGTGTTCTGTTAACTTCTAAGTCTTATTTCCTTAATTACACAGGAGGGCTAAGATACCTAACCCAAAGAGTTGTGAGAATTTAAAATGAGAACATGGAGTACTGGGGGTGTAGCTCAGTGGTAGATGGTTCTCCTAGTATGCACAAGGCCCTGGGTTCCATCCCCACTACTGTTTAAAAAAAAAAAAAAAAGCATATTGTTCATAAAGTGCTTTTAAAAAAATGAGAACATGGGTAAGAATTCCTAGTACAATTCCTGGCACATAGTGAGTGTTCAATAAATGATAGTTGTTATTATCAATAATTAGAAAAGTAGTGACTAAGGAGGAAACTGGGATATTTGCCCTGGTTAAGAAATTTTTTTTATTTTTGGTACCGGGGATTGAACTCAGGGACACTCAACCACTGGGCACATCCCCAGCCCTTTTTTGTATTTTATTAGAGACAGGATCTCACTGAGTTGCTAAGTGCCTCGCCATTGCTGAGGCTGGCTTTGAACTAGCGATCCTCCTGCCTCAGCCTCCCAAGTGCTGGGATTACAGGCGTGTGCCACCGCGCCTGGCTTCCTGGTTAAGAAATATTTAAGGGGGTCTGGGGTTAGGGCTCAGTGGTAGAGTGCTTGCCTAGCATGTGTGAAACACTGGGTTTGATCCTCAGCACCACATAAAAAATAAATAAAGGTATTGTGTCCATCTACAACTAAAAAAAATATATATATATATATATTTAAGGGGCTGTAATGTGGCTCAGTGATAGAGCACTTGCCTAGCATGTGTGAGGGAGGCTCTGGGTTCAATCCCAAGCACTGGGAAAAAAATTAGGCATGGAATTGTCTTAATCATTAATTTCAAATGCCTGGATTATTATATTATACTATACTGTATCTCCATGGTTCCTCTTATTACAGGGAAAATATTATTTATTTTAATTTTTAATACAAAAGTTATAGAATTTGAGACATGTAAAGGCCTTTAATGATTGCCTGGTCTGGTGTTTGCCAAGTTCCAGTCACATGCATATCACATACATGTTATACTCATGTCATTTAGTAATGCTTTTTTTTTTTTTTTTTTTTGGTACCAGGGATTGAACTCAGGGGCACTCGACCACTGGGCCACATCCCCAGCCCTTTAGAGACAGGGTCTCACTGAGTTGCCAAGTGCCTCGCCATTGCTGAGGCTGGCTTTGAACTTGTGATCCTCCTGCCTCAGCCTCCCAAGTGCTGGGATTACAGGTGTGCGCCACCACGCCCGGCTAGTAATGCTTTTTAAAAACAGATTCACAGGCTAGGAACATAGCTCAGTTGGTAGAGTACTTGCCTTGCATGCACAAGGCCGTGGGTTCAATTCCTAGCACCACACACACATACACAAAAAACAGATTCACAATATTTTGTGAAATAAATTTACCTTCATCTAAACAATAATATTTATGAACTTGTGGGTTTCATGTGATCTATATATTTTCTTTAAAAAAAAAATTTTTTTTGTTTTAGTTGTTAATAGATCTTTATTTTATTTTTTTATATGTAGTGCTGAGAATCTAACCCAGTGCCTCACACGTGCAAGGCAAGCACTCTACCACTGAGCCATAATCCCAGCCCATGATCTATTATTTTTCTAATGTTTATACAGAAAGCACATAATGATTATAATAAGATAAAAACTTGCCCACATACCACTTAGAATGCTCTTGTGTCTTGTGCCTCAAGTTGGGAAATTTTGATCTTACTCATCGTACCTAGCCTTCTTGGGATGGTGAGGTGGGGGAAGAGAGTGACTTACCCAAGTTCCTCTTTTTTTTTAATATATATTTATTTGTTTTAGTTGTACACAATGCCTTTATTCTTACGTGGTGCTGAGGATCAAACCTGGGCCATGCACGTGCTAGGTGAGCGCTCTACTGCTGAGCCAAAACCCCAGCCTTACCCAGGTTCTTAATGAGCTAGACTCAGCCGCTTACCAAGATTCTTCTTCAAGCTGGGCTTGGTGGCGCACACTTGTAATCCCAGTGGCTCAGGAGGCTGAGGCAGGAGGATTATGAGTTCAGAGCCAGCCTCAGCAAATTAGCGAGGCCCTAAGTAACTCAGTGGGACTCTGTCTCTAAATAAAATAAAAAAGGTCTGGGGTTGTGGCTCAGTGGTTAAGCGCCCCTGGATTCACTCTCCAGTACCAAAAAAATAAATAAATAAAATAAAATTCTTCAGGTGGCAGATGTCCAAAACCTCCCCTTCTGGACTGTAGACAACCAGGATTCTTGTGTGAAGAATTCAGTGAGGCCAGTATAAGAAAGTCCTCAGGCTGACCAAAGTCACCTTAAAGAAGGGTGTTAAGGGCTGGGGATGTAGCTTGGTGATAGAGTACTTGTCTGTCATGCTCAAGGCCCTGGGTTCAGTCTCCAGTACAAAAGATTTTTTAAAAGCGTGGGGGGTTGTCAAGGAAAACAGGGTCAGAAAAATGTAGCTGTAATGAGAAAAGTTGTCTCCACCATGGCTGACATGCTGAAATAAACCCAAGAGACATCAAAACCAGAGCAAAATTGGAATGTGTGATCTTGCATTCAGACTGTGCCAGGCCTGCTGTGGAGAGTTTCTTGATTTAAGTATCAAGTTGTATTTTTCTTTTAAATATTTATTTATTTACTTTAGTTGTACACAATGCAACGCATTTATGTTTACATGGTGCTGAGGATCGAACCCGGGCCGCGCACGTGCGAGGTGAGCGCTCTGCCGCTGAGCCACAACCCCAGCCCAAATATCAAGTTGTATTTTAACCTTGAATTTCTCTTGGGGAAAGCCAGGGACTTGGAGTCCAGCCTCTGTAATATCTTGGCTGTGTGAATTCAGGACAGAATGTAGCCTCCTCGTGGAGAGTAAGCACTTTGAGTCCATCCTGCCCACCGTTGGCATGTGAATTGAGTTTCCCTGTGTGCCTGTATTCTCTATTAAGTCACACTTGACGTAAGGGGGTGACAGGAAGATTTAGTACAATAATGTATATACAGGACTATTGTCAAAGTTTAACATTATGATGTGGATTATAGTAGTCCCCTCTTATCTTGGGGAATATATTACAAGACACCTCTCAATCCCACCGTGGATGCATGAAACCTTGGACAATACTGAATATCCTGTGTTTTTTCAGATATATACATGAAGTTTAAGCACCATAAGAGATTAACAACAATAATAAAATAGAACAACTATAATAATATATTGTCCAGAGTTCCTGTGGCTATTGCTAAATTTCCCAAATTATCCTGTTTTCCAGCTTGAGTTCAAAGCTGCTCTTTTCTGGGGGAGTGGAGGTACCGGGGATTGAACTTTATCACTGACCTGCATCCCCAGACCTCTTTTTGTTTTAATTTTTAAAAAATTTTGAGAGAGGGTCTTGCTAAGTTGCTGAGGCTGTCTTCAAACTTGCAATCCTCTTGCTTCAGCTTCCCAGGTCACTGGAGTTACAGGCAAGTGCCATTGGCAAAGCTGTTCTCTCTCTTTTTTTTTTTTTTTTTTAATAATTTTAATTTGTTATATATGACAACAGAATGCATTACAATTCATATTACACATATAGAGCACAATTTTAAGCAGTTCTCTTTTTTTTTTTTTTTTTTGTGGTACTGGGGATTGAACTCAGGGGCACCCGACCACTGGGCCACATCCCCAGCCCTTTTTTGTATTTTATTTAGAGACAGGGTCTCACTGAGTTGCTAAGTGCCTCACCATTGCTGAGGCTGGCTTTGAACTCGCGATCCTCCTGCCTCAGCCTCCCAAAGTGCTGGGATTACAGGCGTGCGCCACCGCACCCGGCAGCAGTTCTCTTTTGATAAAAGATTTTTTAGAAAATATTTATTTCTTTTGCTTTTAGTTGTACACAAAGCCTTTATTTATTTTTACGTGGTGCTGGGGGTTCGAACCCGAGCCGCACACATGCTAGGCGAGCGCTCTACCGCTGAGCCACAATCCTAGCCCTTGACAAAGGATTTCGAAGGCCTTGAAGTTGCCCTTGAGAGAGAAGGCCCCACTATTCTCTTACAGTCACTTACCCTCTCATTACCTGTATCCCCTTCTTTAAAATGGGGATTGTGATAGATTGATTACAGGAGACGCTAACACTGTCTTGTCCTTAATATGTATCAGGTATTTCCTTTGATCATGTTCTTTTATGGTACTGGGGATTGAACCTAGGAGTATTCTACACTTAGCTAAGTCCCCAGCCCTTTATATTCTTTATTTTACTGTGTTGCCAGACTGGCCTTGAACTTGCAGTCCTCCTCCAGTCTTGCAGTCTGCCTCAGCCTCCAGAATAGCTGGGATTATAGGCATGCACCACCATGTCTGGTGAATTAATGTTCTTTTTTGTTTTGTTTGTTTGTTTTTGTTACTGGGGATTGAACTCAGGGGCACTCAACCACTGGGCCACATCCCCAGCCCTTTTTTTTTGTATTTTACTAGAGGCAGGGTCTCACTGAGTTGGCTTAGTGCCTCGCCATTGCTGAGGCTGGCTTTGAACTCACGATCCTCCTGCCTCAGCTTCCCAAGTGCTGGGATTACAGGCATGCATCACTGTGCCCGGCTGAATTAATGTTTTTTTGTTTGGCCTACAGTAGATATATAACATCAGCTTCACTGGGGTGAGTGTTCTCTTTTCAAGAAGGGAGCAATGTGCTCTCAATATTACTCTTCATTCTGTTAGTACAAAATGTTTCCCCTTCACCTGTCTCTTACAAAGCATTCTTTCCTCTTTCTGATTTTATCTTTAGAAGCTCAGACTTCATGAAACAGGCTCATTTTCAATTTTTTTTTCCACTTAGGGCTCAAAATAACATTTGGGGTTTTTTTTTTTGCTATTTTCTTCACAGCTTAAAATAAAATGATAAGTGCTTGCTCTTAAAGGTTTATGAAAGAGCCTGGACCTGGTCCTGGCCAAGCTGCCAAGATGTCACTTTCCTGGCTTGCCTCCTTCTCTGACTGCTTCTGATGCTTTCCATCTGTTTGTCTCTGCCCATTCTCTGGGTGATCACCTTTCAGTCTTAATGCTTTAAAAACCATCTGTAGGTTGACAAGTTCTTCTATTAACATCTCCAGCTCAGGCTTGCTTCTGAGCTCCAGATGTGTCAAGAATTCTCCATACAGTTCAAAACAGATCTTACCTCCCAATTTGTTCCTTCCACCAACCTAACCTCTGTAAATGGCCACTCCACCTTTGCAGTCTCTAAGCCCCAAAACCTTTAAGTTGTTTTGATTCCTCTTTCTTTACATTCCACACCTAATCTATTATTAAATCTTTTGACTCCAACTGCCAGGCTGGCCTGTGGCGCAGGCCTGTAATCCCAGCACTTGGGATTACAGAGTTCAAAGCCAGCCTCAGCAATGGCAAGGCACTTAGCAACTCAGTGAGACCCTGTCTATAAATAAAATACAAAAAACGACTGGGGATGTGGCCCAGTGGTTGAGTGCCCCTGAGTTCAATCCCCCACACCAAAAGAAAAAATATATATATTTTGTCTCAAACTGGTAAATATATCCAGAAGCAGACCACTTGCCACTACCTCTACTTTTCAGTTGTTTCCTGGATCTGAGACACAGTCTTCTCTTGCCAGATCACAGCAGTATCCTCACTCCTACTTCTACCCTGTTCCCTCCTTCCCCTCCTTCATTGGGTTCTCAACCCCAGCAGCATGAGGGAAACTTACTTGCTTATTTGCTTACAACCACTGCTCTAGTGGTTCTCCATCTCATTTTAAAATATTAAAAACCAAAGTCCTAACTGGGCCTTGGGCCCTAAACTACACCACTACAATTCCATCCATTTTTCTCTTTCTCAAGTTACAGTATCAATAAGGTGTTGTCATCCCCACCTTGCTTCCTGGGGATTGAACCCTTGAACCCCTGGGCACTCTATCACACAACTACATCCCTAGTCCTTTTGGCGGCTGAATTGCTATGGATAGGCCTTGCACTTGCAAAGGTCCAACCTCAACCTCCCGAGTCACTCAGTAAAAAGTGTCTTGATATTTATATTTAAATTTGCAACATCTCTCCAACATAGACAATCCTTATTTATTCTCTCTAAAAGCAGAGATTTCTTTTTAATGCCTTATTTTTATAAATTTTTATTTGGTGCTGGGGATTGAACTCAGGGCCTTGTGTATGCGAAGCAAGCACTCTACCAACTGAGCTATATCCCCAGACCATGCCTTATTTTTAGTTAATGCTGAATTCCCAATGCTTAGTCTAGTATATTGCAGGCGCCCAGTGAATATTTGCTAAGTTGCGATTTCTATTTCATAGATGGGGAACTGAGGCTGAGAGAGAGATAGTGTGCGGAGACCAGGTCTCTGGCTCAGAGGTCTGCTCATCAGGGCTGATCTGTACCCCTCTCCCTGCAGGCTCCCAGCGAGGTGCCAGTGCCAGCGCCGTCTGCCGATCCGGCGCGCCCCCACGCGTGCCCGGATTGCGGCCGCGCCTTTGCGCGCCGCTCCACGCTGGCAAAGCACGCACGCACGCACACGGGCGAGAGGCCCTTTGCGTGCACCGAGTGCGGCCGGCGCTTCTCGCAGAAGTCAGCGCTGACGAAACACGGCCGCACTCACACGGGCGAGAGGCCTTACGAGTGCCCGGAATGCGACAAGCGCTTCTCTGCCGCCTCGAACCTGCGGCAGCACCGTCGGCGTCATACTGGCGAGAAGCCGTACGCATGCGCACACTGCGGCCGTCGTTTCGCGCAGAGTTCCAACTATGCACAACATCTGCGCGTGCACACGGGCGAGAAGCCGTACGCGTGCCCGGACTGCGGACGAGCCTTTGGCGGAAGTTCGTGCCTGGCGCGCCACCGACGCACGCACACGGGCGAGCGGCCTTACGCATGCGCCGACTGCGGCACGCGCTTTGCGCAGAGTTCGGCATTGGCCAAGCACCGGCGCGTGCACACTGGCGAGAAGCCGCACCGCTGCGCCGTGTGCGGACGGCGCTTCGGCCATCGCTCCAACCTGGCAGAGCATGCGCGCACGCACACGGGCGAGCGGCCCTATCCGTGCACGGAGTGCGGCCGCCGCTTCCGCCTCAGCTCGCATTTCATCCGCCACCGTCGCGCGCACATGCGGCGCCGCCTGTTTATCTGCGCCGGCTGTGGCCGGGACTTCAAGCTACCCGTGGGCGCCACCGCCGCCAATGCCACCGAGCGCTGCCCAGAGTGTGAGGGCAGCTGAGCCAGCGTGGGGTTGGAAGCGTCCGACTGGGGAGGGCTACGTTGGAACTTCAATCTGGCTGCATTAACCTTGATGGCTCTTCCCAGGTCCCCAGGTCTGGGAAAGGGTGGTTTGGCAGACCTGACCATTGTGGGTCTGGGAGACAGGGAAAGTATCCTATCAGGGTCCCTGGAAATGGTGCCCACCTTCCCCCATTACATCCCGTTGGCCCGTGTTAGTGAATAAAGTATTATATCTTAATTCCTCCCGTGCCTGTGAATGGAGTGGGTGGGGAGAGGTGGAAGGTTGGAGTGTTTTCCACTCCTGGTTGTCGCGGAGTTAAGTGGGGCTATAAAGCTAAATTAGATGCTTCTTGGAATTAGGCTGGGGGTGGGAATCATCCTACACTTGGCCTTTGGTTATCATGTTCTCATAACCTCAGATCTAAAGGGACACAGAGCAAATTCCAGACAAGTAGTATTGCATTCTGCAGAGCTTTGGAAAGGAAGGCATGACCTTCTTGGCATATGGGAAGGGAGAAGTATAGCACTGTTAAAATTTTTGGTCTTTCATTTTGTGTTAACTCACTTTCACCCTTAAAACATCCTTTGTCTCCATTTTTGCAGACACAAGGAGCAAAGGGCAAAGCAGGGACAAGTCAACAGGCAGTTGTGGTTTGGTGTCAACTGGAAGTATGATGAAGTTTAGAGAGGTTCTTAGAAGTAATGTTTAAGCTGGGTCTTGAAGGTCAAGAAAAAATTAGGATTGGGGAACATGGAGAGAGCCCCTAAAACTGCATGCCAGGCTCATTATAGTTTGCAAACATCCCCTGGATTGGAATGTGGGGACAAAAAAAGCAAGGTTGGCGGGAGATGGACTATGAGGGACCCTGGAAACCAGGTTAAAGGATCTAAGGCAATAAGGAAGCCTGGAGGGATCAGAAAGGATGAACTTGACATCCCTGAGGAGCCCTTAAGTTCAGGGCTGGGGGTGTGCTCAGTGCTGGAGCACTTGCCTAGCATGCATGAAACCCTGGGTTTGATCCCCAGCATTAGAAAAACAAAACACCCAAAGCAAAGGGTACAACTTAGGACATAGGGTGGTCCTACGGTTGAGGGAAAAGGGAGATGGCACTATTCGCTTGGGTGACCACAGGGCAGTGTCCCTGAGAAGGGAACTTGGGATTAAGGGCAAGATAGAAACTGGAGTGGGGACAGTCTCTACACCCCAATCTGGACATGTTGAGTATGAAGTAAATGTGGCAGGGTCAGGGAGTTCACTGAAAATAAAGTCACCAGGTTAGGTGTCCTTGACACTATGTCCATCTCCCAAAAGTTTTGTCTGGGAAATCAAGAGAAGTTTCTCAAAGGAGGGAGTAGTGAGATGCTAGATGCTGCTGTGATATCAAGAGCATTCATCTTGTGTGCGATGCCTATGGGAGAATGAAGTAGTGTAGGTGAGTGCAGATAACTCTTTCAAGAAGATGTGTTGTACAAAGCTATAGGAAAAGTAGCTGGAGGTTTGATGGTTAGTTTTGTCAAAAGGGGAGATTCAAACATGCTTTATGTACTATTGGGGAGGGCTAATGAAAAAAAATTAGGTGGGTAAAAGGGTGCGCACCTATCGTCTCAGCTACTCAAAAGGCTGAAGCAGGAGGAACACTTGAGCCCAGGACAACACAATGAGACCCATTCCTTTAAAAAAAAAAAAAAAAAAAAAAAGATGACGACTATGGCTGGGCACTGTGGCACATGCTTATAATCCCAGCAATTCGGGAGGCTGAGCCCAAAGACCACAAGTTCAAGGCCACCCCAAGCAATTGATGAGACTGTCTCAAAAAAAAAAAAAAAAAAAAAAAAAAAAAAGGGCTGGGGATATAGCTCAGTGGTAAAGAGCTCCTGAGTTCAATCCCCAGTACTCCCACCCACCAAAAGTTGATTACATAAAAGGGGAAGGAGATAGTAAAGAGGGAATAAAGTGGGCATGGTGGCACATTCCTGTAATCCCAGTGGCTCTAGAGGCCGAAGCAGGATAATTGTGAGTTCAAAGCCAGCCTCAGCAAAAGTGTGGTGCTAAGCAACTCAGTGAGACCCTGTTTATAAATGAAATACGAAATAGGGCTGGGGGGGGGTGTGGCTGAGTGGTGGAGTGCCTGAGTTCAATCTCTGGTACCCCCCAAAAAAGAAGAGGGAATAAAATTGGAGACTATTAATAAGATTCCTCTTATCACTGGACAGGGACAGGAAAGGTTGGCTCAGGGACATAAAGCTGAAGCAGTTCCAATCTGATAGATTGTTTTACCTGGGAAAGAGTCACTGGATAAGAGGACAGCAGAGTGGGGCCTTAGGATGAGAGGGATAGCGAGTCAGTGACCATTGCTAATTCTCAGTATTTATTTATTTTTTAATGGCAGTTGGGGGGGGGGGGGGTGAACCCAGGGCCTTGCACATTCCAGGCAAGTGCTGTAACGTTTAAGTAGAACACCAGCCACAAAGAGTAGTTAAAGGTGATTTCTTTGTATTACACTGCTCTGCGAGAGGCAGGCCACAGGTGTTTCAGATAGGAAAGTGACGTGCCAAGGTTACACAATAGATAAACTGTACATATTCAACAATGTCATTAACTTGGAGAGGAAGAACAAGAAATTGACTTAATTGATATGTGGTCTTCAATTTTATGAAGGTGCCCAAGAGAAGAAACAGCTCCCTTAGGCTCTACATCAGAGATCTGGCCCTGATTTGTGTCCCTGATGTCATGCTCAGGACTCCTGAAAGCTTTGAGTTGAAAGGCAAAATAGAACTACAAACTAACAGTTATTTAAACTATGTGCCAGGCTATTATTTTCATTTTGCAGAAGATGGAGTAAAATGATGAATATTATCCAGCCCATAAGTATCTGAACCCAGAGAGCCTGGCTTTGAATATGAACCATTAACCAACACTGTATACAGCCTCTGATGTCCTCTATAGGTCCAGAAGTGGGAAGAGACTTGCATGAAATTCCATTAGGAAGTTGCTAGCAACTGGATCACTGCCCTGCAGATAGAGGGTAAAATAGAGAACCGTGGAGACTGGGCTCAGAGACACTCCTGTGCCCCTCTGCAATGCTACTGATAGCCTTCCTAGCCACCTCAGAAGAATCTAGAAGTTGTTGCCCAAAATCGTTTTATTGGGGGAGAAAACACCAGAAGCCTATCTTCTGGAGGCTCTTGGGCCTCAAAAACTGGGAAACGGGGCCCTTAACCCCTGATTTGTTAGGAAAGGACTATAATTAGTTCTGAAGCCAGGCCACCCTCTGCTTTTCAGAGGCCATGCTGAGTTGCAGGTTCTGATCCCAGGTTTCTATGTTGAGGTCTGGCTTGTGGACTCCTGGGCAAGGTCTGCAGGCCCCATAGTCTGGTCTTCAGAGATGGCCCCAAGGGGCAAGTCTGTATACTTGCGGGCTGAGCCACGTGACAGATGGACTGGGTAACGTCGCCGGTTGGTATCCATTTTGGAGAGCACTGCTTGGGGCAGATCCACATGGCAACGGGCTGCTAATGCCACCAGATAGATGAGGACATCACTAAGCTCCTCTTGAAGGGCTGCCCGTTCCCTCAGCGGCCAGGCTTTGGGGCCAGGCTCTGCATCAGACTTCCACTGACTGGGGGTAAAACAAAGACAATCACACATAGCTGTTAGCTAGGGCAACGGGCTCTACCTCCCTTAGGAGCACCTTCAGTCCCTGCAGCAATGAACTACCATCTCCCAGAAAGTTCCTCCAAGGATAACCCAGAGTTGGGTTCAACCCTGGTGCCAAAAAAAAAAAAAAAAAAAAAAAAAAAAGTCACAATTCCAGATGTTTTAAAATTAGTTAAATTATCATCATCATTAGTCTCCTTCCACTGTGAAGTTTTCTGCCTTGTTCAAGGCCATATTTCTTGATTCTTTTTTTGGTACCAGGGACTGAACCTGGAGCCCTTAACCATTAAACTGCATCCCCAGCCCTATTTATTTTTTTAAGTTATACATGGACATAATATTTCTTTTTTGGTACCAGGGATTGAACTCAGGGGCACTCAACCACTGAGCCACATCCCCAGCCAAATTTCATATATTATTTAGAGACAGGGTCTCTCTGAGTTGCTTAGTGCCCCGCCATTGTTGAGGCTGGCTTTGAACTTGCGATCCTTCTGCCTTAGCCCGCCAAGCTGCAGGGATTGCAGGCTGCGCCACAAGGCCTGGCTAATAACTTTATTTTGTTTATTTATTTTTATGTGGTGCTGAGGATTGAACCCAGCACCTCATTTGTGCGAGGCAAGCGCTCTGCCACTGAGCCTCAACCCCAGTCCCCTTTTTATTTTTTGAGCCAAGGTCTCACTAAGTTGCTTAGGGCCTTGCTAAATTCCTGCCTTAGCTTCCCATTGTGCCAGGCAAATGGGACACACATGCTGGGATTATAGGCATGTGCCACTGCACCTGGCTCATGTCTTGATTTTAATTAATTGGCTGATGCTAATTAATCTGTAATGAATGAATGGCCTGCCCTCACACACACCTGTGCCCTCATTTCTTCTCCACAGTGCCTGCCCTGGTCTAGGCCTTACCACCTGTTGCTTGTTCCACATCAGCCTCTTCACTGGTCTCCCTGTCTCATTCTCTCAGTGATTTAATCCATCCTGCAGGTACAGTGATCTTTCTACTACTCAAATGAGGTCAGGTCTTCTGTCCAAACTCCACCACTCTCAAGCCCCTATCCTACATTTCTGGGTTCATCTCCAACCCCTCTTTTCCACAGCTCTGTCACTCATCCTCTAGATAAGTACCAAATGGCTATGATGTGCCAGGCAAATGGAACACATCCAAGAACAAAATAGATACAAAATCCCTGATCTTTCTTGGGAAGATGATACTGAAGGAGGATGAGATTCTCTCTGAATTTAACTTGCCCTTTGTTGACTCACTACCATTGCAAACTCCTGTCTGGAATGCTATAAACAGGTATTCTAGAGAAAACCTTGTTTTCAGCCCCAGAGACAAAGATAAAGGGCTGTTACCACAACTTCTTAAGATTTGGGTCTGTCTTACTGTGTTCACACTTTCTTTCCCAGGAGACTGGGTGCTCCCAGAGGGTTGGTACCTGGGAGTCACCTCTGTAACCCCAGCACCAGGCACAGAGACCAGCAGTGAGGAGGGAAACTGAATCCATAAATGTTTGAGGATCAAATAATTGCTCCCCTCCCCCACAACACAGATTCTTCCAGAAAGCTTCCTATCTACTCACAAGAGTTCTGCCAGCTCTCCCACTTCCCCGACCAAGGCCAGGAGGAGGTTCCGCGGCTGGTGGAACTGGTCCCAGTCCCGCTCTGCAGCAAACTCTGCATGGAGGCGCCGGCTGGAATAAGATAAAGGAGTAGAAGCCCAAGTCCCAAGGTTAGTGGTTGGGGGAGGAGCTGCAGTGTCCAGGCAGGTACCTCAGTGATATGTAAAGGAGGCTTGGAACCAGAAGATTCTGCAACTAAATCCGTGGATGGCCTTGAATAAGTAATTTCCTCTTTATGAGACTTGGTTTTCTCATCTCGAATTCGGCGCGCCCCTGCAGACACTTTACCCTCTTGCTGTACCTACCAATACTTTATTATTCCATCTCTTGCTGCTAATTCTGAAACTTTTCCACTTGGAATATCCCTATCTCTGCACATCTAAGTCCTGCTTATTTTACAGGATGCTCTTCTATAACCACTTTCCCTAAGAAACTTTTCTTGATTTCCTCCAGCAAGAATTAACGTTTCCTACTTCTCAGCACTACATCTGCCCCTGTTGTACCACCCATTTCGGAAGGGCAGAAGCAGTATCAAATTCCCGGGGCAATTTCCCCGCTTTAGTTATGAACTGCTGAGCCCACTTTGCTTGAGAGGTTTAGAGGCTCACCAGGGGTCAGCCAGCGCTGCTGCTAGTCATTTTGCCCCACCACGTGGGAGGACCCGCCCCATAGCTTAGAGAAAGGGGTCAATCTCTCCACCCGAGGCTGGTCGAGGATTGCTTACATGTCCTCCAGCGTGGGTTCCGGGCTGAAGCTGAACGAGCCGGCAGCAGCAGTATACCTTCTCCCAGCGTCCCCCTGCGTATCACCTCCGGCACTAGACATGCTGCGTAACCCGCTACTGCCGCCACTGCACAGAACTCCGCGCCACACTTGGAGCCCGCCTCCACGGCCCCTAACCAATCACGGGCGAGCTCGACTGCTTCACGCAGTAGTGCCGGAGGAAAAACCAATCACCTATGTGGAATTTGCTACAGCCCGCCCCTTAGCAGGACTGGACCAATCTGAGGGAGCTTCAAGGTCGCATTCCGTTGTTCCTGCCGGCGAATTCTTCCGCCTAGGAAGGCAGCGGTACCAATTTGACCCTGAGGAAAGGCTGGAGCCGCGGAGGAAGGGAGAGAGCGCGCAGCCGCTTCACTCCTTTGTGGGCGCCAGATGGCGCCAAAGCAAAATGGCAGGTTGGGAGCCCGAGGATACGTTCGGCGGGAAATTCCGTAAATGAATGCTCCCTACGCCTGTCTTAAATTTGTCAGGGTTTAGGGACTCTGAAAACCCTCTAGACCAGCTTCCACACTATTTGGATAAGATCGAAGGGAAAGAATGGAACAATGTCAGGACCACGACCTAGGTCTTCTGTCCCAATTCGGCTCCCAACCCCGGCTGATTGCTGTGGTTAAAAGGAGTTAACCCCCAATTCTGTCTCAAGGAATCAGTCCGTCCTCTTCCCTACACTCAACGTAGATTACATGACATTGAAATATGTGATCCATTACGAGCTGGCCTTTGCCACCTCTCCAGACCCAAGTGTCTCTACCATGGCCACACCACACACAAAAACACCAGGCTTACCTACACTAGGGAATTTATGAGGTGATGAATCATGGAATTGTTACCTTGAATCTGAGAACCTCTGAGTTGTTATATATGACCAAGGGAAGAATTTTTTTTTTTTTTCCCCTCTCGGCCCTGGGGATTGTACCCTTAAGCTACATTCCCACCCCCCTTTTATTCTTTGAGACTGGCTCTCACTAAATTGTCGAGTCTGCCCTCAAATTGGGGATCTTCCTATCCAGTTGCAGGGATTACAGGCGTTCTCCATTGCACGCAGACAAAGGAGATCTTCGTGAAACACAGGAACTTGAATTTTGTCAAACCCAAGCTTTATAGAGAATTCTTTATTTTCACATCCTTTAAGGGTCACTTTATCTGTTCTCCAGGAGTTCAATGAGGCATACAGTTTATTGGAAGTGAGAGTTAAGAAAGTGGAAGAAAAAGACAGATTTTAGAAATTAATATCCCAAAGGGGCAGAGGAACTGAGGATGTAGTTCAGCAGTAGAGTTCATGCTTAGCATCGCCAGTGACAAAAAATAAATAAACAAACAAAAATAAGCCCCAAAGGAATGGCAATTCCACCAGTAGGCACAAGTTTTATTAGCACTTATGCTATAATACTTAAAGTTGTGATAAATACTAAGAGAAAAATTAAATGTTACTGTAGTTAAAACACTAAGGCTGGGGACAGTGCTACATACCTGTAATCCCTGTAATCTGGAGGCTGAGGCAAGAGGATCAAAAATTCAAGGTCAATCTGGGCAATTTAGTGAAACCCTGTTTCAAAATTAAAAGGGCTGTGGATGTAGAGCACTTACTTAGCATGCAAGAGGTCCTGGGTTCAATCGTCAATACCACAAAGAGCGTTTTAAAATATTTTTAGATAAAGCAAGCCAGTAGCAGTGGTGCAAGCCTGTAAGCCCAGTGGCTCAGGAGGCTGAGGCAACATGAGTGTAAGTTCGAGGGCCAGCCTTGACAATTTAGTGAGATCCTGTCCCCAAAAAATAAAACAAAACAGAGCTAGGGATATAGCTCAGAAGTAGAGTGCCCTGAGTTAAATCCCTATTACCTTCCTACCCCCCAAAAAAACACTGTGAAGGTGATGTGACGGCATGCATGAGACCCTGAGTTTGATCTTCAGCATTGTCCCTACCCCCAAAAAAATATAATTTATGAAAAGTGACTAGGGGCATTTGCAGATTGTGTGTTTCAGGAAAGAGGTGATAAGTGCTATTGGTTAACCTACTTAACTGCCTTCTTCAAACCCTCCTCCATCTGCATACACACACATACACACACACACACACACACACACATTCAGAGAAAGTATTCCAAAATAAGTGGGCATTTGATTTGTGTGCTGCTAAACTGATAAGCAAAATGAGACTGCTGAATTAGCCACTGGATTAGGTAACACAAAGATTGGATAAGACAGATAACAAAAAAAGAGGGGTCCTGGATAGCTCTGGCTTAAGTAACTAGATGGGTAGTTTTGGTATTTGCTGAAATGAAGACATAGAAGAACTGGGAGTTGGGGTGGGAAGGAAGATAATTCAGATTTGAGACATGTTGAGTCTAAGATGGCTGTAGGATATCTGGGTATTGTCCTGCAGGTAGGTGGACATAGAGGTCTAAAGTTCAGATCACTGTACTACCTCATGGGTCTGGGAATTGGATATTTCAGGTGCACCCAGAACCTTCACTAGCATTTATTGAGCTTCTCCAGACAAGAATCCCAACTCTTACACTGGAATACAGAATATAAAACACCATTGCAGAGTATCCATTTCAGGAATTTGTGCCCCAGATTTTGGAAGTGTAAAGGACCAGAACTTGTAGAGCTCAAAGAAGCTTGTAGATTACAGGAAGGAACTGCTTCTACCTTCCTCCCAGGAGATCCTTGACTGAGCTGTCAGGATCTTGTAAAATATCTTTCAGGGACATCCAAGTTCTTTTTTCCATGACATCGTTCTCTGCAGACCACCCAAACCCAGAACAGAGGGAAAGACATGAACACATAAATGGCCCCATTATCTGGACTCCTTATCCCAGCCTCTTCCTTCACCCTCAACCCATATCCAACCAGCTTTCTTCATTCTCCTCAGACATGTCTTGACAAACTAGACCTCCCTCCTTTACTCAGGGCCTCAATGTGTTTGGACTTGTCTTTTGGTTCACATTTATTATTAACCCTTTATAAGCCCATCTTCCCAAGAAATTTGGTCCTTTCAAATCAAAGGTGTTTCTCCATTGCAGAACAATAAATGTTTAATGACAGGCTGGGTGGACTGGGTCAGGCAAACGTGTATATGCATGCATACAGCCTGCTACTACTACTCAAAAGAATTTGGTCACCTTTCCCACTAGAGCAAGCTGGTGCAACTGGTCCCAGTATGGTGCTTTAATGCTGGAGTGGAAGAGGCGGCAGCTGCTGGAGAACTAAGTAGCATAAGTTCATGGATGAACAGATGGTGTGAAGGTCAGGGAACCTGACTATCGGAGGTCCCAGAGATAACAGGGTATGCTGGAAAAGTAGGAGTCAGGTGACTGGGTACCACTCACTAATGCCCTTGAGAAGATTGTTTTTCTGCTTCCAGCCTCAGTTTCCCTATATGTATAATGGGGATCTGACCTAGGTAAACTCCAAGGATCTTTTCTGTGTGTTCTTAGAGGAATGGAACAACATGTATTTTATTCACAGCTCTCTCTCTCCAGCACCTACCACAGTACTGTTGTTATTGGAGGCAGATCCATAGGCCTTGCTGGTTTTGAATTGGGGGATGGGATGCTGGGGATATGGGTCAGTGGTACAGTGCTTGCTTAGCATATGCGAGGCCCTGGGTTCAATTCCCAGCACTACGGGGAAAAACAATGAATTGGGGAATAGAGGGAAGGGTACTGCTATAATTTAGAACATTTATTCTGTTTATATTTTTAGTTGTAGATGGACACGATACCTTTATTTTATTTATTTATTTTTATGTGGTGCTGAGGATTGAACCCAGTTCCTCACATGTGCTAGACAAGCGCTATGCCACTGAGCTACAGCCCCAGCTCAGAATATTTGTTCTTATTAAATTTTTCAGGAGGGGCTGGGGTTGTGGCTCGGCGGTAGACCGCTTGCCTAGCATGTGCACGGCCCGGGTTTGATCCTCAACACCACGTAAAAATAAAAGGTAAGAGCCGGGCGTGGTGGCGCACGCCTGTAATCCTAGCACTTGGGAGGCTGAGGCAGGAGGATCATGGGTTCAAAGCCAGCCTCAGCAATGGCGAGGCACTTACCAACTCAGTGAGACCCTGTCTCTAATAAAATACAAAAAAGGGCTGGGGATGTGGCCCAGTGGTTGAGTGCCCCTGAGTTCAATCCCTGGTACCAAAAAAAAAAAAAAAAAAAAAAAAAAAAGGCATGTGTACAACTAAAATAAATAAATATTAAAAAAATTAAAAAAAATTTTTTTCAGGAGGAACCAGGGTGGAGGCTGTCAGGAATCTCTAACCTAACCCATTCAGGCCAGGGAGTCCCCAACACCCTTAGCAGTCTCCCAATCTACTTTTCCAGCTTTATCCCTCTACACACATGCTGAAATCTAGTCAGATGTTCCCACTTCTCCCCTTCCTGACTTTGCTCAATAGCCCCTGCAACCCCTGTGTGGAATGCCCATTTCTTCTGTGCACACTCAAACCTAAACTCCACTTATCCTGCAGAGCCCTGCTTCAAAGACGATTCCTCTTGGAAGCCTTCCTAAACTTCCTCCAAAAAGAAAATAATCTGGCCGGGCACGGTGGCGCATGCCTGTAATCCCAGCACTTTGGGAGGCTGAGGCAGGAGGATCGCGAGTTCAAAGCCAGCCTCAGCAATGGTGAGGCACTTAGCAACTCAGTGAGACCCTGTCTCTAATAAAATACAAAAAAGTTCTGGGGATGTGACCCAGTGAGTGTCCCTGAGTTCAATCCCTGGTACCACACACACACAAAAAAAAAAAAAAAAAAAAAAAAAAAGAAAAAAAAGAAAGAAAGAAAATAATCTGGCCTTCTAGCTTTTCATTCACTCTCATTCTCAGAACACCAATTTTAACCATGATTTTTGGGAAGTTTGGTGTCCCTGTCCTAGATCTTCCCTTAGACCAAGGTCTTTTGGAGAATAGGAATGTCAGGCTTACTTTCTTCAGGGTCTGGTAGTCGATGGATCTAATAAACAGTAATTTGTGGGAGCTTATCTCATGGGACTCCTCCATGATTTCCCTGCCAAAGGTGGGTATGTCTGCACTTGTTTTACACAGGAGGAAACTGAGGCCCAGACCAGGAGACTTATGCCAAATCAACCAAATAGTAAAAGGCTGAAGTTCAACAGCACACCCAGCTCTCAGCATATGAAGGAACCCTCCCTCTCCCAGCCAGGGAGGAAAGGAGGCAGCCAATGTGTGCTGAGGTCACTTATCACTGCTCTTTTGTCCTCCTGTCCTTTCTCTTTGGCTAAGCTCCATCACCCTCTCCCTTATCTTTTTCTCCATTGTCTTCTCTACCACTGCATGTCCTTGATTCTAATATCTACCCCAGTCCCTGTTACCTCTACTACCTGCTACCTCCATTTTGCTGCCCTGGGAGGCTTGGGGGCCTATCTTGCTTTCAACCTCTAATCCTTCCTAGTTAATTAACAGAACTCAGGCCAGAGAAGCATCCCATCATTAATAATTTCCCTCTGCTTTTCTACTTGCTCACCACAGGCTAGAAAATGAACCAGAAAGACATTTAAATGGACGACCAACCCAAGGCTTTAATATCTTTTCCAAAGATTTGTCTTTTTGCTTTTTATTGCTGGAGATTAAAGCCAGGGGCACTTTACCACTGAGATACATCCCAGCCCTTTTTTATTATATCTTTATTTTTGGTGGTTCTAGGGATTGAACCCAGGGCCTCACGCATGCTGGACAAGTGCTCTACCACTGAGCTATACCCCCAGCCCCTCATTTTTTATTGTGAGACAGGGTCTCATTAAATTACTGAGGCTGTCCTCAAGGTTGCAATCCTTCTGCCTCAGCCCCTAAATTGCTGGGATTAGTGTGCCACTGTGCCTAGCCAGATTTGTTGATGGATTGATGATGGTACCAGCTTCCACCAATAGGAGACACCAAGAGCTAGGAAAGTGTGAAAAGAAAGGGTGTTAAGGTCCCAGAGGTCTACTTTATTCGCTCATTCATTCATTCTTTCATTCATTCAATATATTCTGAGCACTAACTCTGGATCAGGCCCTGTTCTAGTTGCTGGGGATATTGAACATCCCTGCCATCTTGGAGCTTACACGGCAGGGGATAATTTTAAAGCAAATTAATACATTCTTAAGATAATTACAGATTAGAATAAGAGCTGTGAAGCAAATAGGGTGATAAATTAGAGAATAGCTGGGTGTTGGCTGGGAGGTCAGAGATGATTTTTTGGGGGAGTTTTTTTCTTGGTTGTTTTGGTTTTTGGTGCTGGAGATCAAACCCACTGAGTTACAATTCTAACCTCTATGAAGAAGTTTTATTTTAACTGAGACAGGACTGAAAATGAGCCTACCAGGTAGAGAGTCTGAGTTGAGCTTCCAGAGGGGACTACAAGTACAAAGGATATTGATTTGTTTGAAGCCCCATGGAAAAGCTAATGGCCTAGAGTTTAGTGAGAAATGAAGGTGGAGATCTGTAGCAGGGGTGGAATATGCAGGGATTTTGTGGAAAGCTATTTGAGAGCTTTGGGTGAGAGAAAAGTTGAATTTATTTGCTTTTCATTATATTGATGTTAAATATATTTATATTATTAACCTTAACTTTTTTTGGGGGGGTACTGGGGATTGAACTCAGTGGCACTCGACCACTGGGCCACATCCCCAGCCCTTTTTTGTATTTTATTAGAGACAGGGTCTCATTGAGTTGCTAAGTGCCTCACCATTGCTGAGGCTGGCTTTGAACTCGTGATCCTCCTGCCTCAGCCTCCCAAGTGCTGGGATTACAGGTGTGCACCACTGCACCCGGCTTTTCTTGCTATTCTTAATTATTTCATCATAAACCTAATGTGATAAGAACCTGAAAATGGAATGAGGATTGTTCATTCTTTTATTATTATTATTTTTATTCTAAGTTGTTATAAATGACAGCAGAATGCATTACATTTCATATTATACTTATAGAGCACATTTTTACATATCTCTGATTGTATACAAAGTATATTCACACCATTCGTGTCTTCATACATGCGCTTAGGGTGATGATATCCATCTCATTCTACCATCTTTTTTTTTCTTCTTCACCCTTTTACCCCCTTCCTTTTCCTCCCTCCCCATTGGCCATTCTAGTGTTCCTCTAATCGTCCTGTGCTCCCATCCCAACCCTACTGTGAATTGGCCTCCCTATATCAGAGAAAGCATTCAGCATTTGGCTTTTTGGGATTGGCTAACTTCACTTAGCATTATATTCTCCAACTTCATTCATTTACCTGTGAATGCCATGATTTTATTCTCTTTTATTTCTGAGTAATACTCCATTGTGTATATATACCACATTTTCCTTATCCATTCAACTACTGTAGGGCATTTAGGTTGGTTCCACAGTTTAGCTATTGTGAATTGTGCTGCTATAAACATTGATGTGAGCATGCCTTTATTTTATTTATTTATTTACTTTGGTACCAGGGATTGATCTCAGGGGCACTTGACCACTGGGCCACATCCCCAGCCCTTTTTTGTATTTTATTAGAGACAGGGTCTCACTGAGTTGCTAAGTGCCTCGCCATTGCTGAGGCTGGCTTTGAACTCTCAATCCTCCTGCCTCAGCCTCCCAAGTGCTGGGATTACAGGCATTTACTTATTTTTATATGGTGCTGAGGATCGAACCTAGTGCTTCCCATGTGCTAGGCAAGTGCTCTGCCACTGAGCTACAACCCCAGCCCTGAATTTTTAAAAAATAATTTTAGTTTGCAATGGACCTTTGTTTATTTATATGCAGTGCTGAGAATTAAACCCAGTGCCTCACATGCTAGGCATGTGCTCTACCATTGAGCCACAACCCCAGCCCCTGAATATTTTAAAATTTAGTTTTCTAAGTGTTGTTCTCTTACTAATCATTTATGAATACTTTGTCTCTTTCCCCCTGCTATTCCCTGTATATTTTCCTTAAGCATTTTTGTTATTTGATTTTGGTACTGGGGATTGAACCCAGAGACTCACAAGTGCTAGATAAGCACTCTGCCACTGAGCTACATCTCCAGCACTTTTTATTTTGAGATAGGTTTTTGCTAAGTTGTGCAGGCTGTCCTTGAATTTGCTTTCCTCCTGCTTCAGTCTCCCAAGTAGCTGGGGTTATAGTTGTGTGCCATCTTGCCCAACTGATTGTTTACTTTAACTTTTTTCACGTTGGAATCTTGCCTCGTATGTCTAGTGATCCTTGACTGCTCATATTTAAGAATGAGGCATTTTTTGGTACCAGGGATTGAACTCAGGGGCACTCGACCACTGAGCCACATCCCCAGCCCTTTTTTTGTATTTTATTAGAGACAGGGTCTCACTGAGTTACTAAGTGCCTCGGCATTGCTGAGGCTGGCTTTGAACTCGTGATCCTCCTGCCTCAGCCTCCCAAGTGCTGGGATTACAGATGAGCGCTACTGCACCTGGCTTCATTTTAAAGTTTTTATTCTTCTGTTTTCAGTCACACTCCTTGTCTTCTGCTGTGCCTAATGTTCCTGACTAACCCTTTCCCTGAAGAAGTGAGAGGTAACTCACCTGACTGTGAAATGGATGGAGGAATTTGAGGAGCATAAACATATAAATTACCCCGTGTGTAAACTTTGTTTTTTTTTTAAACGGTACTGGGGATTAAACCGAGGACCTTGTGCATGCTAGACGAGTGCTCTATCACTGAGCTACATCTCTTTTATTTTTGAGACAGGGTCTCACTAAGTTGCTTAAGGCCTTGCTAAATTGCTGAGGCTGGCCTTGGATTTCTGATTCTCCTGTATTAGCCTCCCCAGTCACTGGGATTACAGGAATGGGCTACCACACCCAGCTTTATATTTTTTCTTTTTGAGACAGGGTCTCCCTAAATTGCCCAGGCTTGCCTCAAACTTATGATCTTCCTGTATTGGCCTCCCACATAGTTGGGATTACAGGCATGCACCACTGTGCCCAGCTTTGTAGATAAACTTTTAAGCAATAACTGTTTTTTTGCCCACCTCTTGTCCCCACTGCCCTATGTATCTCTGGAACATATCTCCTTGCTTCTTGTTGGTGTGTCCCCCACTCTGGCAGCTTCTTCTATTTTGCTAAATCTCTCTTTCCTTCTCCTTTTCATCTTCCAAGAATTGTTGATACCTTTCTTTTGCTATTTTCTCTCCTGCCCTCTAATCTGTGGAGTTTATGCCCATTGAGTCCTTCCCTGTCATCCCTGGGAGAAGATGCAAAACTAAATTTGTGTGTTAAATTCCTTCACCCAGGATCAGGAAAAACACTCTCACTTTGCCAGCTACTAAATGTAGCAATGGGTTCATTTTTGACTGTAAAAGATTAGAATCCCAAAGAACCAAACATTAGCCAGAAGAGTTTTCCAACAAAGTCACTCTTATTTATTTAACTATAAGAAACTACTCTTTATTAATTAAATCACCAGGAATTTTTAACACAAAAATTTAGCATCTTAATGACAACCACATCCTGGGCTCTAGGGCTTGCTCTGCCTTTCCCAATCCTTAGTGAGGTTTAGAGGGAAAGACATCATTAACAGAGACCAAGTCAGATGGTTGCAGGTCCTCCTTTCCCAGTCACTGGACAAGCTGCTCAATTCTTGTCCAGAGAAGGAAAGAGCCAGTTCCTGATAAAAATCTAATAAAGAATTTGACATTGTATTATAAGATCTCTCTTAACAATTTAGATTTATCAACAGTTTTGGTCCAAACTCATTGCTTCTATTTTTTTTTTTTTTTCATTTTGCAATTTACTTTTTGAGTATGTAATTTTAGTAATCTCATTCCCTGTGCAGAAACAAATTAAACCAGTGCAAAGAAAAATCCCTCAAACTACAAACAGCCTCATCTTGCTTTGGAAAGGTTTTTCTGCTCCTCCTCCACCCAAGAGATAAACGCATCTACTGATGGGCTGATTGAAATCACGGAGTAAGGGCAGCTGGAACAACTATACAGGCAGCCTTCTTTGGAAGTTTCTTAAAATCAACTCTTGAGAATCCTCCATGATTTTATATAAAGGCTCTAAGTTCCCAACAACTCCTGCAATTCCATTTCAGGAGCTAGCCTCTAAGGAGGCATTGGAATTATCAGGCGCAAGAGCAGCAGCAGTGGCTCCACGAGGTAGAACCTCAATAACTCGAGGCTTGTCTATGATACGGGCTGTTCGGTTTCCCTTTTCCACGATGCCGACGATCCATGCTTGGTGACCCTCTCCGTATTTGGAAGATTTGATTTCAGAGCAAAATCGAGCTGCCTGTTCTCTTGGCAGACAAATTAGTAATCCCCCAGAAGTTTCAGCGGAGGTTCCTTGAAGTAGTCCAAACCGCCCACTGGCCTTGCTGATGGCAGCCATCTTGGCAATGATGGGCAGATTATGAATGACAAAGGACACCTCATTTCTTTGTTGTTTTGCGAGGTTCTGAGAGTGCCCTAAAATGCCAAAGCCTGTGATATCGGTGGCTGCATGGGCATTAAAAGTGTGCATTAATCCAGCAGCAGTTCTATTTAGGGTAGCCATATTGAACATAGCTTCCTGATAGGCCAGCTCTACCTCTTCTCTAGAGACCACCATTTTTATCTTATTCCATCTTTCAGGATTATCCAGCCATTGGTGAGCATTAGCGGCAACTTGAGTGCCTAAGGGTTTAGTCAACACGAGCACATCCCCTACAACTGCATTGTCAGGCATTATGATTTCATTTGGCTGACATACCACAGTGGCAACTCCCCCAATGATAATCCAAGGGTTGACCACTGTTTGTCCACCGGTCACTGCAGTGCCTCCCTCCTCAGCAGCATCCCGAAAGCCTTTGATCATGAGTGGTGTTACTTTTTCTCGTTCTTCCTCATTCATACTCTGGCTGACACTGAGTAACATTAACATGTTGTCACATTCAGTAATGCCCATGGCATAGAGGTCACTCAGCACATTTGCACAAGCTATACGCCCCATCATGTACGGATCTTCCACTAAGGGGTAAAAGAAGTCCGTGGTCTGCACCAGTGATAGGCCTCCGTGTCTCAGGGGAATGACGCAGGAGTCCATCCCAATGCTCAAGAATGGAAACGTTGGGGTAGGGCCTGCCCCAGAGGTCAGGCCAGCTTCTTGGGCCGCCTCTTCCTGGCCTCCGACCAGGCCCGAGCCCGGTTGGGGCCGCACGTCCGGCTGTGTCAGTCCCGCCAGGAGTTTGAGCAGCGTCTCCTGGGGGACCTTGCAGCCTCAGCCCTTCATGCCGGAGAAACCGGTCAGCCGCCAGCTCGGGCTGAAGCCCAACGTCTGGGGATCGAAGGGCCGGTAGCTCGAGAAGCCCCGGCCGAGAGACAAGCCCGCCGGGCCCGAGGTGCCTTCCGCGGTCACCGACGCCGCCATCGACTCTCCGCAGGCGCCCGCCACGGTCTCAGCCATAGCGCCGGCCGGGCAGGGAGAGCGGAGGAGGAGAGGGGAAAAGAAGAGATGGTCCTTTTATTTTCTACTCAAGCTAATTTTAAGTAACAGTCAGATATTACCGGAAGAGCTCCTCCCGGCAGGTCTCGCGCCGGAAAACTCACTGCACACGCTGCCTTCCCGGCCTCCAAGTAAGAAGCCGCCGGCCTCTCTTATTTATAGGCCTAATGATTGACAGCCACGCCATCCAATGAAAACCTTGCCTCTGAGAGGCGGGCTTCCTTTACTCCGAAAGAAGCATTATAAATCAACCACCCGCTTGTAAACTGATCCCAGAGAGGTTACGAAACGTCACGTGCTTTAGTATGCTCCGCTCCTCGAAATTTAAAAAGTCTTTAGAAAGTGGCTGGCGGAACTCTGCGTCCCTGAAATCACTTTACCAAAGTCTAGAATTCTTGCAGGCTAAAGAAGATCGGTCACTCGATAAACCTCGTGAAGGTCAGAATAGTCCTAGGGTCACTTCGTATAAGATCCAGGATAGAAAAATAGATCAAGGGGAAAAAGCGGAAAAAAATGAGAAATTAGAAATTAAGTTACTGCCAGTAAGTGAGCAAGTTGCAGCATCGATATAATGAAATGTTAATATGGACCTTAATGAAATTTAGGACTCACAGTCCGGACACCTCCTTGGGTTGTGATGCTGTTAGGGTCACAGCTTTATCACTTTTTTTTTTTTTTTTTTTTTTTTTTTTTTTTTTTGTGGTACCAGGGATTGAACTCAGGGGCACTCGACCACTGGGCCACATCCCTGGCCCTTTTTGTATTTTATTTAGAGACAGGGTCTCACTGAGTTGCTAAGTGCCTCGCCATTGCTGAGGCTGGCTTTGAACTCGCGATCCTCCTGCCTCAGCCTCCCAAAGTGCTGGGATTACAGGCGTGCGCCACCGCGCCCGGCTAGCTTTATCACTTTTGGTGTCAAGTTGATTTATCTCTGCAACAGAACAGCTCACCTGGGCCTTCTAAAACGTCTTTATCTCTCTAAGTTAATATTCGTGAGAATCTGTGGCATATATATGAAGGGCAATTTGCCAAAGTGTATTAAAATTACAACTGTCTCTAAATACTTTTGACCCAGCAGTTCCAAGTCTAGAATTTTATCTAACAATACTCACCAGTGTGGGAAAGGATAACTTATTTATTGCTGTGCCATTTGTAATATCAACATACAGGAAACAGTTTAGATGTTTATCAATTATGATTTAAATAAATTATGAAAAAATAAAATAAATTGTGGTATAGTCACAAAATGAATTTTATTTATTTGTGAAGTTATTTACAGCAATAAGCAGCATCAATATGGATAACCTTAAAAACAAAATGTTGGGAATAAAAAAGTTTCAGAAAAACACATAAAATAAGATGTGATTTATATAAAGTTCAAAACTAGGCAAAACAATAACATAAAAGAAACATATGTAAGTTATAAAAACCCTTTAAGAGGCAAGAGAATTAATATAAAATTTAGCATGGGGGTTATTTCTGGGGAAGGGTACCTGGGAAGCTTCTGATCTATATTAAATTCTGTTTTCTGGGCTAGTGGTGGGAACATGTGTGTTCTTTTTTTTGGCAGGGGGTACTGGGGATTGAACTCAGGGGCACTCGACCATTAGGCCACATCCCCAGCCCTATACTATATCTTATTTAGAGACAAGGTCTCACTGAGTTGTGTAACGCTTCTCTTTTTGCTGAGGCTGGCTTTGAACTCATGATCCTCCAGTCTCAGCCTCCCAAGCCACTGGGATTACAGGCATTCACCACTGCAGGCACATGTGTATTCTTTGAATCATACAGGGCTGCAGATGTGACTCAGTGATGGGGTGCTTGCCTAGTATGTGTGAGGCCCTGGGTTCGATCCTCAGTGCCAAAAAAATGAAAATCATGTTTTTAATTTTATTTATTTTAAAAATATTTATTTATTTACTTCAGTTGTACACAGTGCAATGCAAATGCATTTATGTTTACGTGGTGCTGAGGATCGAACCCGGGCCACGCACGTGCTAGGCGAGCACTCTACTGCTGAGCCACAACCCCAGCCCCCAAAATAATTTTTTTTATACTTTCTGTAATTTATTTATTTCTTCCTTTTTCTTTCTTTTCTTTTCCTTCCTTCTTCCCTTCCTTCCTTCCTTCCTTCCTTCCTTCCTTCCTTCCTTTCTTTTTTTCTTTTTCAGGTTTGCTGTACGACTGAGCTGCATCACCAGCCCATTTTATTTTTTAAAGTTTGAAAACGGGTTTCACTAAATTATCCAGGCTGGCCTCAAACTTGTGATCCTCTTGCCTCAGCCTCCCAAGTCATTGGGATTATAGGCATGGATCACCACATCCAGCTTGTAATTAACATTTTGAATGAAGAATGTGTGCTGTACTTCAGAACTTTAAAAAAAAATGATGTAGTGGGGCTGGCTCAGTGGTAGAGCACTTGCCTAGCACGTGTGCGTCCTCGGTCCCTCAGCACCACATAAATAAACACATTGTGTACAACTAAAGCAAATAAATAAATATTTTTTAAAAATGATGTAGTGAAAAAAGACGATGTGTTTTTGCTAAAAGACTTTTGAATTTTTCTTTTTCTTCTTTTTTTTTTTAGTGTTGGAGATTGAACTAGGGCCTCGTGCATGTTAAGGCAAGCTATAACCTCAGCTCAACTCATGGATTTTTAACCTCTGCATTGCTTGATCAACATAATCAGACTGTTACCTTGAGGAAGTTATTTCTCTCTACACTTAGTTTTTACTTCTGTAAAATGAGGATCTAATCTCTGCTTAGGACCTGGCATGAGAAACTTATGAAAACCTCAGGGGTAAAAAGACCTTTGCAAAAATGTTCATCATATTGCACTCATGAAGTATTGCTCATATTTCTAAGGGAAAATATTATGTCTGTAATTTCCTGAGTTAAAATGTGACTGAGGTCCTGCTGGTTGTTTGCTCTCAGTTCTTTGAACTTTTCCCTCTCAATTGCGATGTGTAATTATTTACGCAGGTGACAATGCCATGACTATGTCTTCCCCACTAGTTTAGAAGCTCCACAAAGCAGGAGCTGCTCTGTTTTCCCACTCTTGCTGCCCTAGCACTTTCTATGGTAAAATAACATTTGTTGAATGAATAAATCATTTTATGCAGTTATCTGTCCAATATGCTGAGCACTTCGATAAACTATGGTGCTAAGCGTTAGGCATTAATTGATCTTTTCATTTCATCTTCATAGCAGCCCCAGAAAATTAACATTATTATTTCCATTTTGCAGGGAAGAAAACTGGGGGCCCTGAAAGGTGAAGAGTCCTGTACAGGGTTAAAAGCTGGGAAGCATGGGCTCGGGTTGTAGCTCAGTGGTGGAGCGCTTGCCTACCACAAGTGAGGCACTGGGTTCGATCCTTAGCACCACATAAAAATAAATAAATAAAATAAAGGTATTGTGACCATCTGCAACTAAAAAAAGAAAAAAGCTGAGAAGCAACATAGTGAGATTACACACCTAAGTCTGACAGACCTAAAGACTCCTGCTCTACCTCTCCTGCTCAGGGCCTCAGTAGTAATACTAACAATCCCCACATCGCACCCCTCAATCAAGCAGGGTCTTTGCAGGGAAGGTTTCATCCATGTAGTTCCCTTATGGATAGGACCTTGCTACTTGGGAGCAGTGTTCACATAGACCAGTGCAAAGAAAGTGTCAAATCTGCCATGGCCACTGACCAATTCACTGAACTCAGAAAAACAAGTTCATGTGTCCTTGTGCAAATGATCCCTATGGATGTCCCAAGAGTGATCTTTGTGACTGTGCATCATAAGCACTGGAAAGCATCCATTTTATCCTTTTTGTTGTTTTGCACTGAGAGGTCCATTGAACTACGTTTCTCATTTGGGGTAAAGCATGTAGGTCAAAGATTGCAAAGTTTAAAACCTGAGGGTGGGGCTGGAAGAGCAGGCCAGGAAGAAAAAGGGGTTTTCAAGAATAAAACGAACTGAGACTCAGCCCCACATTTTTAAAAAAATATTTATTTATTTGCTTTAGTTGTACACAATGCGTTTATCTGTACGTGGTGCTGAGGATCGAACCTGGGCTGTGCACGTGCTAGGCGAGCGCTCTACCGCTGAGCCACAATCCTAGCCCCCCACATTGGTTTTTCACCCACAAAAAAAGCATTTGGTCTCCGGGTGCAGTGGCACACACCTGTAATGCCAGAGGCTCAGGAAACCAGGCAGGAGGATCACAAGTTTGTGACCAGCCTTGGCAATTTAGGGAGATCCTCAGCAATTTATCAAGACTCTTTCACAAAATAAAAAAATAAAAGAACGAGGGAAGTAGCTCAGTAGTAAAAAGTCCCAGTACTGGGGGGAAAAAAAAAGCATTTGAGTTCAAAGCCAGCTTCATAACTAATAAAGCATATGACTAATTATGATAATAATAACACTTAGATTTTTTTTTTCTGGTACCGGGGATTGAACACAGAGGCACTCGACCACTGGGCCACATCACCAGCACTTTTTTTATTTTATTTAGAGACAGGGTCTCACTGAGTTGCTAAGTGCCTTGCCATTGTTGAGGCTGGCTTTGAACTCTCATCCTCCTGCCTCAGCTTCCCAAGTGCTGGGATTACAGGCGTGCACCACCACGCCCAGCTATAACACTTAGATTTTAAGATTCAGTACACTAATTTTTTTTACTGTGGCAAAATATACATAACTTCGGTGTACTTTTTTGCTTTCATTTTTGTTTGTGCTGAGGATTGAATCCAGCCACTGCAAATGCTAAACATATGCTGTACCACTGAGCTACATGCCCAAACCAAATATATATTTTTTGTGTATGTGGTTTTGGGGATCAAAATGATTGCCTTACACATGCTAGGCAAGCGTTCTATCACTAAGCCACATTCCCAGCCCATTCCTCCCCCACTTTATTTTGGCGGTACTGGGAATTGAAACCAGGGTCACTTTACCATTGAACCACATCCCCAGCCCTTTTTTATTTTTAATTTTGAGACAGGCTCTTGCTAAATTGCTTAGGGCCTCGCTAAATTGCTGAGGCTGGACTCATTTGCCATCCTCCTGCCCCAGCCTCCCCAGGTGCTGGGATTACAGGTGTATGCCACCACACCTGGCTTCTCAGCACACTTTTTATGACATTTTTTACCTATTATAAAATAATCCTATTTTTATTTACATATACATCTTAGTAAAAAGGGAAAAGTTAAAATAACCTGAAATTCACTTGGCAGAGAGACATATTATTAGTGGATAGTATTTTAGATATTTTTCTTCATATATGTTGACAGGCACCACCTCGCACTGAACTCCAGGGGGCGCCCTGTGTGCTCTGTGTTGATGCACCTTTTTTTTTTTTTTTTTTTTTTTTTTTTAAGTACCAGGGATTGAACTCAGGGGCACTGAATCACTGGGGCCACGTCCCCAGCCCTTTTTTGTATTTTATTTAGAGACAGGGTCTCACTGAGTTGCTAAGTTCTTTGAACTCGCGATCCTCCTGCCTCAGCCTCCCAAGTGCTGGGATTACAGGCGTGTGCCACAGTGCCTGGCTTTGATGCACACTATTTTTTAGCAAAAACAGGATCTTTCCATTTTTCTCCCTTCTTCCCTCCCTTCCCTCCTTCCTCCTTTTCTTCTTTTCTTTTTTTGTACCAGGAATTGAACCCAGGGGCATTTAACCACTGAGCCACATCTTCAGCCCCATTTTTTATTTTTTATTTTGAGACAGCATCTCTCGAACTTGCTAAGGGCCTTGCTAAATTGCTGAGGCTGGCTTTGAACTTGCCAACCTCCTTCCTCAGCCTCCTTATAGCAGCTGGGATTACAGGCATCTACCACCATGCCTGGCCATCTCATTTCTTTCTTTCTTTCTTTCTTTCTTTCTTTCTTTCTTTTTTTTTTTTTTGTTTTGTACCGGGGATTGAACTCAGGGGCACTCGACCACTGGACCACATCCCCAGCACCCCCCCCCCCTTTTTTTTTAAATATTTTTATTTATTTGCTTTAGTTGTACACAATGCGTTTTATTCAATGTGTTTTATCTGTACGTGGTGCTGAGGATCGAACGCGGGTCGCCCACGTGCTAGGCGAGTACTCCACCGCTGAGCCACAATCCCAGCCCCCCAGCACCCCCCCTTTTTAAAAAAAATATTTATTTATTTGCTTTAGTTGTACACAATGTGTTTAATTTTACTTTTACGTGGTGCTGAGGATCAAACCCAGGCCGCGCACGTGCTAGGCGAGTGCTCTACCGCTGAGCCACAACCCCAGCACCCCCAGCCCCTTTTTTGTATTTTATTTATAGACAGGGTCTCACTGAGTTTCTAAGTGCCTTGCCATTGCTGAGGCTGGCTTTGAACTCACGATGCTCCTGCCTCAGCCTCCCAAGTGCTGGGATTACAGGTGTGTGCCACCATGCCCGGCTCATCTCGTTTATTTCTATAGTTTGAATATCTTTTATCCCAAATGCTTGGGACTAGAAGTGTTTCAGATTTCAGGTTTTTCTGGATTTTTAGAATATTTGCATATACATAATGAGATATCCTAGGGATGGGACCCAAGTTTAAATAGGACATTCATTTATGTTTAAAATTTACCTTATACATATAGGCTTAAGGTAATTTTACAGAATATTTTTAATGATTTTGTACTGGAAACGAAGTTTCTTAGTGTGGAATGTTCTACTTGTGGCTGATGCTAATGCTCTGTGTTGATGCACACTTTTTTTTTTTTTTTTTTGTACCAGGGATTGAACTCAGGGGCACTTGACCACTGGGGCCACATTCCCAGCACTTTTTTGTATTTTATTTAGAGACAGGGTCTCACTGAGTTGCTAAGTGCCTTGCCATTGCTGAGGCTGGCTTTGAACTCTCGATCTTCCTGCCTCAGCCTCCCAAGTGCTGGGATTACAGGCGTGCGCCACCACGCCCAGTTAGGATATATGATCTTGATGGTCATTGTGGGACTATTGGTCCGACTTTGTTACTTTTTTTTGGTACTGGGGATTGAACCCAAGGGCGCTTAACCACTGAGCCACATCCCTATCCCTTTTTATATTTTATTTAGAGACAGGATCTTGCTAAATTGCTTAGGGCCTCATTAAATTGCTGAGGCTGGCTTTGAAGACTCGATCCTCCTGTCTCAGCTTCCCAAGCCACTCTGCCTGACTGTTATAGATTATTTTTTCCTGGTTCTGGGATCAAAGTCAGGGCCTCATGCATATTAGGCAAGATCTCTACCTCTGAGCTACATCCTCAGCCCCCTTTGTTAGAGATTTCAATTTGCAGTCAAACTCTGGAGGTACACACTTCTAAGGTGCCTTTCCCACCAGTCTGAACCCCCTGATCCAGCATCCAGATGAGTGTCCCCATCATTGGTCCCTGACCTGGGCCTGGCTCAGCACAGTCTGTTTCCAACCCCCTCCTCCCCTGTGTTTGCCCCATGGGACTTCCAGCAACAGGCTGTGCCTCAACTTGAGGGTTGACACCCAGGGCCATGGCCCTCACGCCCTCTCTAACTTCCACCAACCTAAGCGACAGAAAGCTTCAGTTTGGTTTCTGGGGAGCCAATGTGAGAAGCTCTCGTGAGTCATCTCCTGCCCCAAGAACAGAACAAAGAGAGAAAAGGGATGAAAAAACTCGGAGCAAGGGGACACTCAGGGAACAGAGGATACACATACAGAGAAGGAGAGGGTGGCTTTGAGGGAGCTGAGGAGAGACTTGTGTGATAATCTGGGGGAGGAGCATTTGGGGTGAGAGACGGCCATGGTGAAGCCCCCAGTGGGAGCAGACCCCACATATGGGAGGACCAAAGAGTAGGCCCCTGTGGCAGCTGATGAGGAGGCCAGGAAGAAGGAAAGGAGGTGGCATCAGAGAGTCCGTGTAGGGCAAGATGGTGCAGGGCCTTGTGGGCCAGGGGATGCCTCTGGCCTTGACTCATCCTGGATAAGATAGGAGCCAACGGAGGGTTTAGATGAGAAGAGTGACAAGGGCCCCCTGGCTGTGGATGGGTTTCACGGAGCCGGGAAGTGAAAGCAGAGAGACAGTGAGGAGGCTCCTGCAGACATCCAGTGGGGGCAGCGGTGGCTTGCCCAAGGGTGGTCACCCTGTGAAGGAGCCTATAATCAAGGAGATAGCTAAAGATTGCGGTTAGCTGAGAGCCATAAAAGATGTTCTAGTTTCCACCTGATAGTAATACATTATCCAAAGAATCTCTGTATGCCCGTGAACACTGCGTGACGCACCTGTAAGCTCGAGCTGTAAGCACGTGTCCTTGTTAAAGCGATATGTATATAACTGGGTGAGTTTAGTTAGTGTGTGCGGGAAGAAGAAGAAGGTGGTGGTTGGAGTTAGAGCATTTGGAGTGATTGCTGGAGCCGGAGAGAGAGAAGAAGAATAAAAGACCTTTTTTCATTTTCATCCTGCCTCCGAATTTTCCTGCGGCGTTCGTTGCTCCAAGGCGGTTTCCGCTTCAGGCAGCAGCAACAACCCTGCAGATGGTGAGAGGGGATCAGACTCGATATATTTTGAAGGCAGAGCCAACAGAATTTCCGGATGGATTGGATGTAAGATCTGATGGGTCATGTGAAGGATTTTTGGACTTTTTATGCAAGAGAAAGGTACAGGAGGGTTTTAAACAGGGACATGGCATGGTTGGCTTGTGGTTTTGGAAGGTCACTCAGGCTGCTGGGTAAGAGTAGAAAGGAAGGACAGGGTGCAGCAGAGAGCTGGGGTGGCAGGGGCGAGCGTGCAGGGGCTAGAGGAAGCAGACAGAAGGCAGCATGAGCTGCTCCATCATCTGAAAGTCCTGTGCCATGGCTGTTTCTGTGCCCAACAAACACTATGCATAGTCTTCAAAGCTCTAGGAAGTCCCTCCTCTGGGATCCCAAAGTTCTGAGCTTTCTGTTGTTTTAACATTTACCATGCTAGGCTTCCTCTGATAACTGTGAGCTCCCCATAGCTATAACTACACTTCACTAAGGCTCTGTGAGCTCAAGGCCCCGCCTTCTGTCTGGTGCAAAGAAAATCTTAGTGTTCATTGAATGAATAAAAGAAAGAATGTGAATAAGGAGAGAGTAACACTCTGATATTCGGAACCCATCAAAGCACTGCAAATTCTTTATTATTCTTTTTAACTATAAAATTAATATGTGATCTTTATTCAAAAATTACACATAATTTTTAAAAATTTAGGGCTGGGGTTGTGGCTCAGTGGTAGAGTGCTCGCCTAGCACATTCAAGGCCCTGGGTTTGATCCTCAGCACCTGGCATGGTTGGCTTGTGGTTTTGGAAGGTCACTCAGGCTGCTGGGTAAGAGTAGAAAGGAAGGACAGGGTGCAGCAGGATAGCACACAAAAATTTCCCCAAACTTCATTTTCTATGCTCTAGAGAAAACTCAAGACATCTCTAGAATCTAGAAATAACAATTATTTAGAGTTCAGTAAATATTCTCCTGTATTAATGTGTACAGTAAAGGCCAGGCATGGTGGCACACACCTATAAACCCAGCAACTAGGGAGGCTGAAGCAGGAGGATTGCAAGTTGAAGGTCAGCTTCAGCAACTCAGTGAGGCCCTAAGTAACTTAGCAAGACACTGTATCAGAATAAAAGAAAAGGAAGAAAGAGAGAAGGAAAATAGTTTAAGAGGCAGAGATATGGGACTGGGAGGCTGAGACAGACTTCCTGCCTAGCAGACATTGTAACACCTTCTGTTTTGTAACTTGTTTTTTCCTGCTTACATTATCATGACAATCTTTCTATGCTATTACATGTAGGTCTAACAAATTTTGTTCAAGATTGAATAGTATTCTAGAAAATGGACATATTTCATTGCTTTAACCAACATTTTTTTTTTTTTTTTTTTTTTTTTTTTTTTTTGCAGTGCTAGGGATGGAATCCAGAACCTTGCACAAGCTAGGCAAGCACTCTACCACTAAGCCACATCCCCAGTCTCCACCAGTTTATTCTTGCTAGATTGATTTTTTTTTTTTTTTTTTTTTGTGGTACTTGGGATTGAACCCAGGGCCTTGTGCATGCAAGGCAAGCACTCTACCAATTGAACTATATCCCCAGCCCTTTTTTTCTTCTTCCTTTCTTTATTAAAATATTTTCTTTAGCCTCCTTGTTGCATGTATTTTGAGGCAGCAGATTTTAGGAGGGAAGCTGAAATAGTTGTTCTTCCTGGGGTGGCCAGATGACTTGGGAATTGGTCTTACAGGAAATTAACAGAGGATGATCAACCAGGAAGAGAGAAGACTAAGGGTGATATGAGCTTTGTCGAGATTTCTGCAGGAGCAGTCGAGATTTCAGAGGTGCAGGAGATGCAATAGATCTGCTTGGAAAGTCGTGAGCATCCTGTCTCTGAAGGTGTATAAGCAGGGGTTGGTTGAATGTGTATTTGGAGGAACTTTGTGTGAGGTAGAGGAGGATGGAATTAGGTGATATTTGGAACTCTTTCGACTTGATATTTTGGTTTTGTTTTGTGTTGTTTTTTGGTACTGGGAGTTGAACTCAGGGGTGCTTTATCATTGAGCTATATCCCAAAATCCTTTATATTTTTTATTTTTATTTATTTTTTTAAATAAGTGAGTAGACTTCTTTTTTAATACCTTTATTTTGTTTGTTTATTTTTATGTGGTGCTGAGGATTGAATCCAGTGCCTCACATGTGCAAGGCAAGCATTCTATCACTGAGCCACAACCCCAGCCCCCTTTTTATTTTTTATTTGAGATAGGGTCTTGCTAAGTTTCTAAGGGTCCCACTAAGTTGCTGAGGCTGGCCTTGAAATTATGATCCTTCTATCTTAGCTCCCCATCTCATTGGCATTATAGATGTCTGCCACTGCACCCAGCTCAACTCTGATATTATGTTATTAGGCAAAGGTATATACAAGATTGCACAGTGGGGGGGGGGCTGGGGTCGTGGCTCAGTGGAAGAGCGCTAACCTAGCATGTTTGAGGCCCTGGATTTGATTCTCAGCACCACATAAAAATAAATAAATAAAATAAAGGTATTCTGTCCAACTACAACTAAAAATAAATAAATATTTTTAAAAAGATTGCACAGTGGGGAGGGGGTTGTAGTTCAGTGGTAGTGCACTTGCCTAGCATGTGTGAGGCACTGGGTTCAATCCTCAGCACCACATAAAAATACATACATAAAATAAAGGTATTGTGTCTATCTAGAACTAAAAAAATTTAACAAATAATTAAATAAAAAATGTATTGTGTTCATCTACAATGAAAAACATTTTTAAAAGATTGCACAATGAAGTTGTCATGATGTTTTAGGCACTTTGGAATTTTTTGGCAAGTGGTGTTGGGGAATACACATTACAGATTAAGGGGATAGAATGATCAGAGACATTGAGGAAGAAAAGTGGGACATGAGGCTAAGGGAAAGTTTGGGTCAAGTTATGGAGTTATTGATCAGCTTTCCATCACTGTGACAAAATAGCTGAGATAATCAACTTAAAAGGAGAAAAGCTTTTTTTTGTTGTTGTTGTTGTTTTGGTACTGGGGATTGAACTCAGGGGCACATGACCACTGGGCCACATCCCCAGCCCTTTTTGAATTTTATTTAGAGACATGGTCTCATTGAGTTGCTAAGCGCCTCACCATTGCAGAGGCTGGCTTTGAAAACTCTTGATCCTCCTGCCTCAGCCTCCCAAGTGCTGGGATTACAGGCATGCGCCACTGCGCCGGGCTGGCCCTGTTGCTTTGAGCCTGAACCAGCACAGTACTTCATGATAGGAGCACATGGTGGAGGAGGCCTGTTTACTTTATGACAACTAGAATGCAGAGATAGCAAGAGGCTGCAGTCACAATATTCTCTTCAAGGACATGCCCCAGATGAACTAACTTCCTTCCACTAGTCCACACCTCTTCAAAGTTCTACCACTTCCTAATAGAGCCAGAGGCTGGGGACCACATGGGCCTTTGGGAGACACTTCAGAATAAGATTGGAGAATGGAGTAAGATTGAGTTTTACCTCAAGTGACAAGTTTGGTATGTCTACTGGCATTATAACTGCTACTTGGGAATTACTTCTCCACTCAGGTGAGGTGGCCAGACACTGGATTTATATAAGCATGTGACCCTGTTCTTTTGGCCATAGCTGACTCCTGTAAAGTGGACATTTACCTCTATCTGGATGAATCAGATTTTCCCTTCTAAGGTTGGAAGCTGAAGGCTCAGCCTCCAGGATCTTTTCAATGAAGTATGCATGAAGTTGGGAATTGAGGTGGCCACTGAAGGGCCGCCATCTTCACCCTTTGTTGAAAAGGTAGAGAAAGATGGCCTGAAGAGAGAGAGAGAAGGATGGAGGAGATGCAGTGCCCTCTTCCCCCCACTTGGGAGGCCAGATTGTATTTGGGTTCCTCTAAGGGTTTCATTATATCCTTTAAACAAATTTATTCTTTTGGTTTTGGACAGCACAAATGGGCTCCTATTAGTTCCACAATATGAGCTTTGGCCAATATCCTTTAAAGTAATTTTTTTTTTTTTTTTTTTTTTTTTTTGGTACCGTTAATTGAACTCAGGGGCACTCCACCACTGGGCCACATCCCCAGCCCTTTTGTGTATTTTATTAGAGACAGGGTCTCACTGAGTTGCTAAGTGCCTCGCCATTGCTGAGGCTGGCTTTGAACTCGCGATCCCCCTGCCTCAGCCTCCCCAGTGCTGGGATTACAGGCACACGCCACCGCGCCCCGGCAAAAGTAATAGAAAGTCACACAAGGCTTTGAAAGGAGTTGTCACAGCTCCTGGAGGAGTTTTGGGAATGTTCAGCGGGAGGAGGTGAGGCAGAAAGAGTCCAGTAGGTGGCGAGAACAGGCAGGAGGTCTCTCTAATCATTTCACTATTAGAAAGAGGCTGTGTACCACCCCACAGCACTCCACCTCATGACAGTGACAAGACATCCTAGTGTTGCTGAAAGCTCAGTCCTTGTCCCTGATGCCAATCCAATAATGAGGACGTGGTTTTGAGAAAAAGGAAAAAGAAGGTTTATTGTTTTGCTAGCAAAGGAGAAACACAGGGGACTCCTGTCCCAGAGGCTGTGATTCTGCCCATCAGCCAGAACAGGGGGCTTTTAAAGAGGTGACTCAAAGGCTACATTCCACGTGTTCTTGGTTGGAGTGGTAATTCTCTTGTTAATTTGGGAAATAGTCATTTCTGAGATCTTCTGGTTGCCATCCCCAAAGTCTGGATTACTTGTTCCTATGGTGGGTGTGTGCTCAAGGACAGATAAATCTGCCTAGGATGGGGAAGAAAGGTGATCCTATTTCCCCTGAGATTAGAGAGGGGGAGAGAGGAAGAGAAAGAAACATGTCTATTTTAAAAAATAAGTTGCAGTGGCAAAGCAGCAAGGGCTATATTCAAAGCATAAAGTGGACCACTGTTAAAATAGTAACAAATCTGCTAGGTTCTGCTTGAATTTTTTTCTTAAAGTACTGGAAATTGAAGCCAGGGGTGCTTAACCACTGAGCCATGTCCCCAGCCTTTTTTTAAATATTTTGTTGAGAGACAGAGTCTCATTAAGTTGCTTAGAGCCTCGCTAAGTTGCTGAGGCTGGCTTTGAACTCGAAATCCTCCTGCCTCAGCCTCCCAAGCTGTGGGATAACAGGCATGGGCCACCATGCCCAGCTTCCTTTGTTTTCTAGATAGGCTCAAGCTACCTGGTTGGAAGATGGAGAATGCATTTCTTTTTTCCCATTGAGAGAGAGTGGTGGTGGGGAGTTCACTGTCCTTGATGTGATGAGATAAAACAAGCAAGGGGTTCCCATATCCCAGTGTGCAGAGCAGTCCAAATTTAAATTTGGGTTATTTTGGAAGTTCCAGGATTCCTAAGCATGTTTAGAAAACAAATGAGGTGACCTGCAGAAGACCTTTTTGAGAGGGAGCAGAGAAACTTTCAGGGGTGGAAGAGGGGACTCAAACTATAATGAGGTTGGACCCAGAGAATGATAGGACCCCTCTCTGGGCCCTGCAACTCTGGTGAGTCACCCTTTCTGCTGATCAGGGAGGTCAAGAAGACCCTAAAAAACAGGAAGGCAACCAGTGCACATTCTCCAAAGAGAGGGATCATTGAAGACAGAAATGTCCCTGATACTTGTCCTGGGATCAGCCAGACCCCAACCCATTCTGGCAAGTGGCACCACTGGTAGAGGAAAGCTAAAGCCAGGAGGCTTTGCACAGGTCCCTAAGAATGATTTCTGAGGAATCTCAGCTGACTCTTAAAAGTAAATAGGAACAAGGTCAATTTTGACCAACTTGGTCTTAAACATCTGGCAGGAGAGTACAGCCTAAAAGTGCAGCCCTACATGGACATTTAAAAGGGAAACCAATATTTTTTTTAATATAACTTAAGATGTACACTTGTGTCAGCCTTACCAAAAGTAAGTAAAGCTGGAGGCTAGGGAAATAAAAACTACAATGAGCTTGACCTGGGAGCAAAGTGTTAGTTGTCAGAGGGGAGTAGTGATTCTTCTTATGGTATGGTGGCTATTAACCAAGTGTGTGTCTGGCTCAGCCTGTAAAGATTAATTTGGGTACAAGAGAGGGAGGGAGGGAAAGAGAGAAAGCAGTAAAAACCAAAAGAGCTGCATCACCAGCCTGTACATGCAGAAACTCAAGTAGTAGATTTGGGACAACCTTACTATGATGCAATTAATCAAAGCAGAGAGAACTGTTCTCCTCCCACAATCTGGCATTTCCAGGGTTCAGGGTCAACAATAAGAAGCATGGCTCTGTCTAAAGTCTTGGCTTAGAACTGCAGCCAAACTGGGAGAGGTGGCACATGCTTGTAGTTCTAGCAGCTCTAGAGGCTGAGGCAGAAGTATGGCAAGTTCAAGGCCAGATTCAGCAACTTAGTGAGAGCCTGTCCCAAAATAAAAAATGTAAAGGGTTGGGCATGTAGCTCAGTGGTAAAGCACCCTTGGGTTTAATCCCTAGTGTGAAAAAAGAGAAAAAAAGAAAAGAATAGCAGTCAAGGTGTGACACCTGGGGTAGCCCACACACCAGAACATGGAGCACAAGTGAATATCACTGAAGACTTTCCTTAGTAGCACAGGGGGGTCGCAAGAACTAGAGATCTTGTACTGGCAGATGGGGGTAATAAGGCAATAACAAGGAGCATGCAAGTTAATATGATACAATTTGAGCTCACAGATTGGTAAGCCCTATGGAAGTCTGTGCTGTATGTGGAGGATGGCACCAACTGACAGAGAGGCATCACAATAAGAGTATTGCCCATCATTGGTTCCTAAACTGTATGCTCTTTTGGCCATACCCACCTACAAGATCAGCCTCACACCAAAGTCTGGATACACAGCCCTAGAGTGAGATCACCCAATGACGATAGGACCCATACAATGCCCAAGGGATGCCACCCTTAGAAAATCCCTACCTGTAGTGTGCTCAGCTCAGGCCTCCCTCAGAAAATCCAGGGTGAGTTTCTAGAACTTTAGAATGCTCAGGCCCACCTACCATGAGATCACAAGGGTCTTGGAATAGGGTGGTGGCCTCCAAGCCCCAACCACTATAAGGTCCCTGGCCTTTCATGACTTCCTCTCCCGTGAGGTACAGCCTCCTTCTATCCTCTTGACGGCGGGTGGGGGGGGGGGGAGAAGGGGAAGGAGCACTGTTGTGACCTACATACTTCTATATCTGTCCATCCTGACCAATGCGCCTGTGTCACCGTGCCCAGGAGGAAGTAGTGGGTAGGGAGTGTGGGCCAGGAGGCAGCAGCTGATGGCAAGCTGTTTCTGTACCAGCTCATCTTTTGGGTGTATCTGGGGGGAGACCTTTAGCCCTGATTTGTCCCTGGTCTTTGGCCAGCACACCTGGTGGTGTGGGGTTCCTGCCTGCTTTTCTGGACAGATCTTTGTTGCCATATAATAGTCAGAGGCCCACTGGTCCCCAAGCAGAACCAGAAACTCCCTTCTGCCACACCCTTGCTTACTCAATATCTAACAGCCACAATAAAGATAAGTTCATTATGAGAGTATAAGGACTGGGACTGGAGAGACTGTTAAGAATGAGGGCTTCTCTACAAATCATTACTCTTCCCATTTATGGATCTCCTGATTAAGCTTTCGGGACATCTCAACATCTATTTCTCTCTCTCCATGTCTGCACTGAGCGCTTCTAACCTTTTTTTTTTTTTTTTTTTTTTTTTTGTACCAGGGATTGAACCTAGGGATATTTTAACAATGAGCCACACCCACAGCATTTTTATTTTTTAATTTGAGACAGGGTCTTTCTAAGTGAGGCTTAGGGCATCATTAAGTTGCTGAGGCTGGCCTTGAGTTTGCCATCCTCCTGCCTCGGCCTCCTGAGCCTCTGGGATTACAGGTATGCGCCAGCTAAGAGGTGGGACTTAAAAGAGGTGACTAGGCCATGAGCACTGTGCCCTCATGAATGGATTAATGCCCTTATTGATGGCATTAAGTGAGTTCGTTACCAAGAGAGTGGGCTCCTGGTTAAAGATAAACTCAGCCCCTTTCTTCCCAACTCCTCTCACCCTCTCTCATTATGTGATTCTTTCCACCATGTGTAACCCAGCGAGAAGACCCTCACCAGGTGCAGTTCTTCCATCTTGGACTTGCCAGCCTGCAGAACCATGAGCTAAATAAACCTCTGTTGATTATAATTTACCCAGTCTGTGGTATTCTGTTATAGCCATGTAAAACAGACTAAGACAACTAGGCAATGGGGAGCTATTGAAGGGCTTTGAGTAGGAGGAATTATGTGATCTACTCTGTGCTTACATGGAGGACAAAGGACATGGGTATGATTAAGTGCCCACTATGTTTATACCTAAGGGTTTAAGGCATTCAGATCCCCATTTTAAAGAGAAGTAAAGAGAGAATGAGATGGTTTGGAGAATTTCCCAGGGTCATTCATGAGATGCCTTTGCAATGGTGGGATTAGTGAGGTTCCAGAGTGCAGGCCTTGCCATGATTGTTCCTTGCTTTGGGAAAATGATTATGGCAGTAGATAAAAAGATTTGGAGCAGATGAGGTCCATCAGTAGGGGAGCTGAAACAACAGGGGAAAATTGATAAGGACCTAGACCAAGGTGAAGGGTGGGGCTGGAGAGAGGGGGTGGGTTTAGGAGGCATTTCCCAGATGCCAGGCTGCTCTCCATGACCACCCCCTCTTAATGAGCTCTCAAGTTCCCATTAAGTATCCTTAAAAGACATTTTAATCTCATCAGCAATGTTCCCAGTAGTTGGGCTGGGCCTAAATCCCAGAAATCTCTGCTGAAGGAGACCTTTATTTATTTATTTATTTATTTTCAGTGATGGGGATATCAAATCCAGGGTCTTGTATATGCTAGGCAAGCAGTATACCACCAAGCTACAATCTCAGCCCATAAGGAAAGTTCCAGAAGGACCCTCCTCTGAGTGGGTGGTGTTCACCTGGCAGTATCTATTCTAACCTACTTGTTAAACTTTCATGGATCTTCCTTTAGACTCAAGGACCATCTCAAACGACTGTATAGAGGTGGTCAGTGAAGAATATTTCCTCATTGATATCGCCTGAGCACCACTCTCCATCAGGAGCTTCTAGTTCATGATGTCATTTAATCCTTTGAACTGAAGTTTGAGACAGCTATTGTTCCCATTTTGCAAATAAAGAAAGTGAGTCTCAGCTTCTTTATTGAACTCACCCATTGTCACACAGCTATCAAGTGGCAGGGTGAGGTTTTTGGGGTTTTGTTTGTTTTTGTTTTGAGACAAGTTCTTGCTTTTTTTTTTTTTTTCTTTTTTTTTTTTTTGCAGTGGGGGGGGAGTACCGGAGATTGAGCTCAGGGGCACTTGACCACTGGGCCACCTCCCCAGCCTTATTTTGTATTTTATTTAGAGACAGGGTCTCACTGAGCTGCTTAGTGCCTTGCTTTTTGCAGAGGCTGGCTTTGAACTCATGATCCTCCTGCCTCAGCCTCCTGAGCCAGGGATTATAGGAAGTTCTTGCTATGTTGCTCTGGCTGGCCTCAAACTCCTGTGCTCAAGGGATCCTCCTGCTTCAGACTCTGGGTGTAAACTGGGACTACAGGTGTGTGCCACCAGGCCCACCTCAGGGTTAGGATTTAAACACAGGTGTAATTAACTTAATTGCCTAGATTGGGCTTATTTTTTTTTTTCTTTTTTGGCACCAGGGGTTGAACCCAAGGGGCTTTATTACTGAGCCACATCCCCAGCCCTTCCCTGCATTTTTTGGTACCAGGGATTGAATTTAGGGGCGTTTAACCATTAAGCCACATCCCCAGCCCTCTTTTGTATTTTATTTCGAGACAGGATCTCACTGAGTTGCTTAGGGCCTTGCTAAATTGCTGAGACTGGCTTTGAACTCGCGATCCTCCTGACTCAGCCTCCTGAGCCGCTGGGATTAAAGGCTTGTGCCATTGCACCTGTCCCACCACCCCCTTCTTTATTCTTTATTTTGAGACAAAGTCTCACCAAGTTTCTTAGGGCCTCACTCAGTTGCTGAGGCTGTCTTTGAACTTGCAACACTCCTGCCTCAGCCTCCCTGTTGCTGGGATTATGGGCGTGTGCCACCATGCCCAGCTAGATCAGGCATTCTTAAAGTTTGGCCCAGCAGCAGCAGTACCCGGGAACTTGTTAGAAAAGAATATCCTTGGACTTCATCCAAGATCTGCTGAATTGGATTTTTTTAAAAATATTTATTTATTTGCTTTAGTTGTACACAATGCGTTTATCTTTACGTGGTGCTGAGGATCGAACCCGGGCCGTGCACGTGCTAGGCGAGCGCTCCACCGCTAAGCCACAATCCCAGCCCCTTTTTTTTTTTTTTTTTTTACCTGTACCCAAGATTGAACTCAGGGGCACTCAACCACTGAGACACACTCCCAGTCCTATTTTGTATTTTGCATTTAGAGACAAGCTCTCACTGAGTTGTCATTTTCTGCTGAGGCTGGCTTTGAACTCCTGATCCTCCTGTCTTAGCCTCCTGAGCCCCTGGGACTACAGGCGTGTGCCTCCGCACCCGGCTTGAATTGGAAATTTTGAGGAGAGGTATAGTAACTTTTCAGCAAGCTCTCCAAGTTTGAGAACCGCTGGTCTAGACAGATATACACACTAATGCAGTATGATAAGTGATAAGAACAAAGGAGTGAAGGGGAAATTAGAGATCAAAGCAACCCAGGGAGGGTATTCCAGGGGACAGAAGGCTGGACTTGTCTGTCCAGTGCTTTTTTGCTGTGGGGAGGGGACTGGGGGTTGAACCTGGGGTATTTACCAATGAGCCAGAGCCAGATCCTGGCACTTTTTTTTTTTTTTTGAGACAGGGTATCATTAAATTGTCTAGGCTGGCCTCCAATGTGATTCTCCTGCCTCAGCCTCCCAAGTAGGTGGGATTAGAGTCAGGCAGCACCATGCCCAGCTGTTTCTCCAGTTCTTTATGATCAAAGTCTTATTGCAAATATGAACAGGTGTTAAAAAAACACTTGAGCATTTAATAATTTGTTTTTCTAAATCCAATTTGATGCTGAATCCTCCATGAACCTGTTGGGTGGAAATCCAATCTCAACTATGTTTAGGGCATTCTCCACCTTTGGTAGGGTACTTCAAGAGCCCTGGAGCATTCATTGTCGGTTATAAAACAAAATGCAAAAATTTCTAGGGAATAGCCAGGCATGGTGGTACATGCCTGTAATCCCAGCACTTGGGAGGCTGAGTCAGGAGGATCATGAGTTCAAAGCCAGCCTCAGCAATGGTGAGGCACTTAGCAACTCAGTGAGACCCTGTCTCTAAATAAAATACAAAAAAAGGGCTGGGGATGTGGCCCAGTGGTCAAGTGCCCCTGAGTTCAATCCCTGGTACAAAAAAAAAAAAAAATTCTAGGGAAATAGTTTGACAGTTTCTTATAATCATACATTTCCCATATGATCTAGCAATCCCACTCCTAGGTACTTACTTGAGAAGTAAAAACAGGGCTTTGGAAGTAGCTCAGTGGTAGGACATTGCCTAGCAGGCTAGAGACTCTGGGTTTAACCTCCAGCACCACAAAAAATAGACAAACATATGTTCATACAAAAACCTGTATCAAAATATTTATAGTAGTTTTATTTACTAAAAACTGGAAACAATCCAAATGCCTAACAGTTGGTGAATAGATGAAGCAATTGTAGTAGTCAGGATGACTACTCAGCAATGAAAGATTGGACATGCAGCATTGTAGATGAATTTCAAAGACATTATGCAAATCAAATGAAGTCAGGCACAAAACCTACATACTATCTGATTCTTTTTTAAATTTTTTATTAGTTGTAGGTGGACACAATATCTTTGTTTTATTTATGTGGTGCTGAGGATTGAACCCAGGGCCCCACATATGCGAGACGAGCTCTTTACCACTGAGCCATAGCACCAGCCCCACTATATGGGTCTTTTTTTTTTTTTAAGATTAGAATCTTTTATTTTAGCTTTGTGTTTTAACTTTGACTCTGCCTTTGAGAATGAGAAAATTAGACTTTTTTCCATTTTCTTCACCTATTTTTGTTGATGTATTACATTATTATTTTAATATCATCAGGTTATATTTGCATTCTGTTATATAACATAATTTTCATATTCTTTCTTTTCCATTAATTTCTTGGTTAACTGGATATAGAGCTATTGAGTTTTGCATAACTGAACTCTTTCATTCTTTTTTTTTTTTTTTTTTTTTTTTTTTTTTTTTTTGTGGTACTAGGGATTGAACTCAGGGGCACTCGACCACTGGGCCACATCCCCAGCCCTTTTTTTGTATTTTATTTAGAGACAGGGTCTCACTGAGTTGCTAAGTGCCTTGCCATTGCTGAGGCTGGCTTTGAACTCGCGATCCTCCTGCCTCAGCCTCCCAAAGTGCTGGGATTACAGGCGTGCGCCACCACACCCGGCTTCTTTCATACTTTAATATAGCATTGTACAGCAGAATTTTCTGTGGTAACAATGTCTGTCCCACTATATGATTCTTAAGGAAGACTCTTAGCTATGCATACTGGCAGGGGCAGCCCCAAACATTCATTCATTCAGTATGTATTTATTGAGCACCTACTGTGCTCCTCACCTGTTTTTAGGTCCTGGGGATACAGCTGTGAACGACAGTAATGAATAATATTACTACCCCTGTGGAATTCATAGTCTAGTAGGGAAGATGAACAATAAATGAGATGAAGAAGTAAGTCTAATAGTAAGTATAGTCGGAGGCTATAGTTACTAAGGATTAGATGACATTTGAGCAAAGATCTAAAGGAGAGAGAATGATCCATGAGTCCTCTTGGAAAAAAGCATCCCAAGCAATGGAAGTTGTGTTGGGATCACCAAACATCAGGGCAGCAGTGTGACCAGTGAGGAGTGAGCCAGAGGAGGATGGAGTCAGAGAGGTCAGAGAGATATAATGAGAGCTCTGTTGGTTAAGGCCACATCAAGAACTTTTGTGTACACATGCATGTATTATACATATATGTACATATATGCATATGTACATATTTTGAGGCAATGCATATATGTACATATATGTATAATTTTAAATTTTATTTTGAGACAGGATTTTACTAAGTAGCTGAGGCTGGTCTTGAACTTGCAATCCTCCTGCCTCAGCCTCCTCAGTTGCTGGGATTACAGGTGTGAGCCATGGTACCTAGGTTTTGGCTTGTATTTTGAGTGACATGCGGGGGACACTGGAGGATTTTGAACAAGAAGTGACAAGGCTATATGTATATTTATATTTTTATATGATATTCTAGGCATTCAATGAGCTGCATGCTCAGACTTTTGTTGTTGTTATTTGTTTTTGTTTTAGATTTTAAAAATTTGAGACAGGGTCTCACCAAATTGTCTGGGGTGGCCTCAAACAGTAATGCTACTGTCTCAGCCTCCCCAGTCACTGGGATTACAGGTGTGGACTACCCTGCCAGCTAAAGCAATTGTTGTTGAGCTTACTGCTTGGTTTTAGCAGTAAGCACTTTTTATACATTCTGTTTTATTTTTCAATTAAAATAATGTAATTTTACAAATTCAAATAGTAATTCTTTTTATCTTCCCCCAATCTAACGTCCCCCACCTCCTCTCCCCCGTGATCAAACCCAGTGCCTCACACATGCTATGTTAGGTAAGCACTACCATCCCCAGCCTCACAGACTTGTATATTTTTTTTAATTTTTTTTTATTTTTTTGGTACAGGGGCTTGAACTCAAAGGTTCTTAATCACTGAGCCACAACACCATCCCTTTTAATTTTCTATTTTGAGACAGGGTCTCACTAAGTTGCTTAGAGCCTCGCTAAATTGCTGAGGCTGGCCTAGAACTTGTGATCCTCCTGCCTCAGCCTCCTGAGTTGCTGGGATTATAAGCATGTGCCATGGCACCCAGCTCAGACTTGTATATTTTTTTTTTTTTTTTTTTTTTGTGGTACCGGGGATTGAACTCAGGGGCACTCGACCACTGGGCCACATCCCCAGCCCTTTTTTGTATTTTATTTAGAGACAGGGTCTCACTGAGTTGCTAAGTGCCTCACCATTGCTGAGGCTGGCTTTGAACTCGTGATCCTCCTGTCTCAGCCTCCCAAAGTGCTGGGATTACAGGCGTGCGCCACCGCGCCCGGCTCAGACTTGTATATTTTAAAAAAAATCTCTGACTGCTGACTGGAGCAGGGTCAAGTTTGAAAGCAGGGAAGCCACTTAAGAGACTGTCACAAAATCCAGGCAAGAAATGATGGTGGCTTGGATCAGGGATCACAAGTGAAGTTGAGGAGTGGCTGGACATAAAGTGCTGTGTGCCCTTTTTTTTTTTTAATATTTTTTCTTTTGCTTTAGTTGTACACAATACGTTTATTTTTACGTGGTGCTGAGGATCGAACCCGGGCCGCACATGTGCTAGGCAAGCGCTCTACCGCTGAGCCACAACCCCAGCCCCCTGTGTGCTCTCTTGAGTGGGACGGAAGAAAATCCCCTTTCAGTATTTTCAGATGAACCTTTAGGACAAGGAGACAAAATTAAGAGCATTTTACCTCACAGAGGACACAGAGGACTTGAGCATGGGCCAGGATGCTGGATCCATCTTAGATGTGCAGATTCTCTGGACCTTAAAATTTCCCAGTCAAGGATGTCACTTGTCATTCATCACCCCTGTGAAACCATGGGATTGGGCCCATGTTCAAGATCCTGTATGTAACAACTCATATTAAGCAAAGTGAGGAAGCCATCCTCAAGAGAACTAACATCTGTCAGGTTCAGTCTATATGTGACTCCTTTTTTTTTTTTTAATGTTTAGTTTTTAGTTGCAGATGGACACAATACCTTTGTTTTTTTTTTATTTTTATTTCTTCCCTTTTTTTTTTTTTTTTTTTTTTTTTTTTGGTACCAGGGATTGAACTCAGGGGCACTCGATCACTGGGCCACATCCCCAGCCCTTTTTTGTATTTTATTTAGAGACAGGGTCTCACCGAGTTGCTAAGTGCCTCCTCATTGCTGAGGCTGGCTTTGAACTCACAATCCTCCTGCCTCAGCCTCCCAAGTGCTGGGATTACAGATGTGCGCCACCTCACCCGGCTATTTATTTATTTTTATGTGGTGCTGAGGATCGAACCTAGGGCCTCACATGTGCTAGGCAAGTGCTCTACCGCTGAGCCACAACCCCAGACCTCTATGTGGTTCCTTTGGCCTCAGACACTGAGCTGGGTCTCGTGAGCCACAACCACACAGCCACACCAGCAGGTGAGTTTCAGACTGCTCATTTGCTGCAGGCAAGATGATGTCACGCAGAAAATCCCCTACTGGGCTTCTGCAGAAGGAGATGACCGTCATGCAAAAAATTGCCTACTGGGTTTCTGCAGAAGGAGGTTCCAATGTGGCCAATGCTCTGATTTCCGTGGACTGTTTTCCAGGACACGTGGCCTATTTGAACACTGATGAAATGTGGGGTAGAGCTACATGTGGAGTTCAGAGAAATAATGACTGAAGACCCCGAAAGCCATACCAAGGAGTTTGGACTTGATCTTGTGTGCATAAAAAAGGAATTTATCAGAAAATTTCAAAAGAAATCTGTTTTGTTTTGTTATTTTTTTCCCCTTGGATACTGGGGCTTGAACTCATGGGCACTGGACCACTGAGGCTCATCCCAATCCCTATTTTGTATTTTATTTAGAGACAGGGTCTCACTGAGTTGCTTAGCGCCTTGCCATTACTGAGGCTGGCTTTGAACTCACGATCCTCCCCGCCTCAGCCTCCTGAGCAGCTGGGATTACAGGCATGCGCCATGACGCCCTGCTCAAGAGAAATCTTGAAATTTCAAGAGAAATCTCTCTGTTGAGAGAACATGCTCAGGTTTCTTATCAAGGCTAATCTGGCAGTACTTGTGGGGGACAAGACTGAGCAAGGGATGAGCTGCAGTGACAATGAATACTTTCTGTGAGAAGTGAAGGAAGTTCACACAGAAGGAATGGAGTCAAGAGACAGTTCAGGGCTGGGATTGTGGCTCAGCGGTAGAGCGCTCGCCTAGCACATGCGCGGCCTGGGTTCGATCCTCAGCACCACGTACAAATAAATGCATTGTGTACAACTAAAGCAAATAAATAAACATAAAAAAAAAGACAGTTCAGAGGACCTGAGTGATGGACGCAGCCTAATTCTATCTTAAGATTGGGAGCCAGTTTGTCACAAAGTTATGAAAAATTCATTTCTGTTTTACTGTAAAATGCTAAGATTCCTATTGGCCTAATTATATTTTGATGTTTTTAAAACACTTGCTTGGAATTCCTGCTTATGCCTTGAACTCACCCATGCCTGGCTTTCCCTGACCAGATAACAACCCTCTCTGAAGTCCCAGCTGCTCCTCATTAACTTTGATGTTAGAATCTGAGTTTGCTCCCTACCTTGAGATGTTAACAATGTAAATCATAAACCTGCTATCTGCCCTTGTATTATGTTTGCCAGAACCCTGTTAGCTGTAAGTTTCCCAAGACACCCCACCCCCAAACCTACTTTGTAATTTTCTCTGCTATATAAACCTTTTTTTCCCAGAGAGCTGCTGCTGTTCTCTAGCCTGGTTTTGGAGAGACAGACACTGATCAGCTCGCTCTGTGGAGTCGGTGGACTGTTCTTTGCGTCGTGGTTCAACACTGAGAACTGACAATCTGAGTTAAGAAGCATTGAGACCAGTGACTAAAGAGGATATCTGTGTGGGTATGTGTGAGAGAGAGACATCCTGCTCAGGACTTCCCCGTGTGATTCCAGCCTGAGATCTTTGCAGCCTAGTTCTTCAGGGGAATTACCTACTGTCACACATTTAAGACCCTGACTTCCTTTAATCCTTAGGCTTACTTGAACTTCGTAACTTCCTCAGCCATAAAGCTCTCAAGCAGGGAAGAAAGAAAGAAAGAAAGGAGGGAGGGAGGGAGGGAGGAAGGAAGGAAGGGAGGGAAAGAAAGAAAGAAGAAAGAAAGAAAGAGGGAGGGAGGGAGGGAGGAAGAAGGAAGGAAGGAAGGAAGAAAGAAAGAAAAGTATTCGCTGTTGTTTGAATGTATGTGTTCCTCCAAAATTTATACATTGGGAGTGACAGCGACTCAAGATGGCAGCCACCACGGGCTCGGGCAATTTATGAAAACTGAATATACAGCCTTAAAGTAGAATGTGGACCTAAATACCCAGAAGCACCCCCCTTTGTAAGATTTGTAACAAAAATTAATATGAATGGAGTTAATCGTTCTAATGGAGTGGTGGACCCAAGAGCCATATCAATGCTAGCAAAATAGCAGAATTCATATAGCATCAAAGTTGTTCTGCAAGAGCTGCGGCACTTAATGATGTCTAAAGAAAATATGAAACTACCTCAGCCTCCAGAAGGACAGTGTTACAGCAATTAATCAAAAAGAAAAACCACAGGCCTTCCTCCCATTCGATTTAAGCAGTCTTCATTTTCCACTGTAGTAAATTTTCTACATACGTCTTGTAGACCTCAAAGTACTGGAAAGGAAGCTCCCATTCAAAGGCAATTTATCTTAAGATTCTGTAAATGATACTAATTTTTTGTCCATTTGAAATATATAAGTTGTGCTATAACAAATCATCCTGTCAAGTGTAAATTAAAAAATATATATACAGGGCTGGGATTGTGGCTCGGTGGTACAGCGTTCGCCTAGCACGTGCGCTGCCCCGGTTCAATCCTCAGCACCACGTACAAATAAACGCATTGTGTACAACTAAAAGCAAATAAATAAATAAATATTTAAAAATATATATATATATATATATATATATACATTGGAATTTAAATACCAAGGTGATTGTAGTAAAAGGTGAGGCCTAGGCTGGGGATGTAGCTAGGTAAAGCACATGTTTAGCATGCATAAGGCCCAATTCCCCAGTGTGCATGGACGTGTGTACACACACACACACACACACACACACACACACACATACAGGAGAATTTTGGAATGTGACTAGGCCATGAGGGCTCCACCCTCATAAATGGGATTAGTGACTGGGCGTGATGGTGCTCACCTGTAATCACAGTGGCTTAGGAGACTGAGGCAAGAAGATCGCAAGTTTAAAACCAGCCTCAGTAACTTAGCCAGGTCCTAAGCGACTTAGTGAGACCCTGTCTGAAAATAAAATATAAAATATAAAAAGGGCTGGTGAGCCGTGCACGGTGGTGCTTGCTTATAATCCCAGGGGCTATGGAAGCTGAGACAGGAAGATCATAAGTTTAAAGCCAGCCTCAGCAACAGCAAGGTGCTAAGCAGCTCAGTGAGACCCTGTCTCTAAAATGCAAAATAGGGCTGGGGATGTGGCTCAGTAGCCAAGTACCCCTGGGTTCAATCCCTGGTATCAAAAAATTTAAAAATAAAATAAATTGAATTAGTGCCTTCAAAAAAGGGCTTGAGGTACAAAATCTGATCCTTTTGGCTTTCTGCTATACAAGGACACAGTGAGAAAGAGCCATCTTGGAAACAGCCCTTAACAGATACCAAATACCATGGAGCCTTGTTTGACCTTGGACTTCCCAGCCTCCACAAATACAAGAAATAAATTTCTGTTACATATAAATTACCCAGACTAAAGTATTCTGTAATATAGCGGCCAAAACAAACCAAAACAGAAATTGGTACTGAGAAGCAGGGTACTACTCTAACAACTACCCAAAACTATGGAAGCAGTTTTGAAACTGGGTAAAGGGCAGAGGCTGGAAGAGTTTTGAGGTACATTGCTATGAAAGGAGACTTAGGGCAGTTCTAGTGTGGGCTCAGAAGAAGAAGGTGCTGTAGAGAGGTACTCAGTCTTCTTAGAAATTGCATCAGCGGTTGTAATCAGATTATAGGTGGAAATATGGACAGAAAAGACCATTCTGATGATGTCTTAGGTGAATGTGAGGGAACATGTTATTGGGAAAAGGGAGGAAAGGTCATTCTTGTTATAAAGGGCCAGAAAACTTGCCTGAATTGGGTTTGGGTCATAGTGTTTTGCAGAAGGCAAACTTAACAGAGATGAAATAGGATATTTAGTGAAGAAATCTGTAAGCAAAGTGTTGAGAATATAGCATGGCTTTTCTTGACTATAGTAAAATTTGAGAAGAGAGAAATGAATCAAAGGCAGAAATGCTGGACATGGTGGCACATGTCCCAGCTACTTTGGAGGCTGGGGCGGGAGGATCACTTGAGCCTGTGAGTTTGAGGCCAGACGGGGAAACATAGCAAGATGCCATCTCAAAAAAAAAAATGTTTAAAAAATTTTAAAAGACAGAATTTATAATCAAAAGGGAAGCAGAATTTAAAGATTTAGAAAATTCTCAGCCTGGCCATGTTAAGAATGGAATACCATGTTCGTGAAAGAACATTGAAGATGTTTAAAAAGGAGATCGGTATGGATAGAAGGAGACATGATATTCTCCAAGACATGGAAGAAGGATTCAGAAGCCATTTTGGAGAACTTTGATGCTGCCACTCCCATCACACGTCTGGCCTTGAAGGCAAACTGGTCTCAAGGGAAGGGCCCAGGGTACCAATGGGACCTCAGGATTTGCTGTCATAATCTCAAGGTCCTGCTTCACGCGTTCCAATGCAGTTCTCCTTAGTTGCCCCAGCTGTGACTAAAGTGACTCCAGGTGGTCTTGGCAGCACCCATAAAGTGTCATCTCCATGGGAGTACAGGGTGCATGAGCTGTGGGGCCTGGCTACCTCTTACTAGATTTCAAAGGATCCCTGAGGCCCATGCGGAGAACTAGCTGAGAGGCTGGGCCACTGCAGAGAGTCACAACTAGAGCAATTCCCAGGAGAGTTGCAGGGGCAGGGCTATGAAGAAAACCCCACAAGGACAATGCCTAATGGGGCTGTAAGGGTAGGGCCACCCGTGAGACCCCTGACTGGTAAGCCACAGCATATAATTTCAGCCTGGGAGAGTGGCAGGCATATGACTCCAAGAGCTGCTATTCTCATGCCCAGTAAAGCCATGGGGCCCCAACTTCCACTCCCTGTGTCTGAAAGGTGGGACATGAACACACACAGAACACTATTCTGTCAGCTGTGATATTGCACGCCTGTAATCCCAGGAGGAGCACAAATTCAAAGCCAGCCTCAGCAATTTAGTGAAGCCCTAAGCAACTTAGCGAGACCCTGTCTCAAAATAAAAACTAAAAAGGGCTGGGGCTCAGTGGCTAAGCACCTCTAGGTTCAATCCCCAGTATACACACACACACACACACACACACACACACACACACACACACAGAATATTCTGGAAATTTAGGAGTTAATGTTTGTCCTCTTGGATTTGCTTGGGATCTCTTTTCTCTTTTTGTCTTCCCTATTTCTCATTTTTGAAATGAGAATATCTATCCCATGCCTCCATTATATTTTGGAAGCACCTTAACTTGTTTGATTTCACAGAATGATAGCTGGAGAGGGAGACTGCCTCAGGATGAATCAGACCTTAAGTCTCACCCAAATCTGAATTAAATGACATTTAGATGAGACTTTAGAGTTAGACTGTAAGGTTGATGTTGAATCAAGTTAAGACATTTTTTTTTTAGGTTTTTGGGATGAAATGAATGTATTTTGTAATTGAAAAGGACCTGGATACTGAGGGCCCTGGGGGTGGAATTTTTTGGTTTGAATGTTTATGTTCCTCCAAAATTCATGTTGAAACTTAATCCTCAATGTAATAGTATTTAGGGGTGCAACCTTTGGGACGCAACAGCAAGAAGGCACCATCTTTGAAGTAGAAAAAGCCCTCATCAGACATAAAATATTTTGTTATAGCAGCTGAAATGGACTGAAATAGTATTAGTCTTACTTTTTTTTGTACTTGGAATTGAACTCAGGGGTGTTTAACCACTGAACTACATATCCATCCTTTTTTATGTGTATATACATATTTGAAACAGAGTCTCACTAAGTTACTTAGGGCCTCACTAAATTGTTGAGGCTGGCTTTGAACTTGTGATCCTCCTACCTTAGCCTCCGGAGCTGCTGGGATTACAGGCGTGCGCCACCATGCCCAGGGGCTTTTGCTTTTTTAAAATCTGAAACCAGAGCCAGGCATGGTGGTGCATGTTGCCGCCTGAAGTGCTTGGAGCAACGGAGCCGCGGGAAGAAGTTCAGAGGCAAACTGGAGACAAACAGCTTTTTATTTTGATAACTTTTTTCTCTCGTTCTAACAACGACTAACACACGCCACACACACCACCAAAATGGCGCTGACCCGATCAGCAATTTCGGCCAAGTCACTCGAGATCTTGGGACAAGTCCCGTGAGACTACGGAAGGCGACAATGCCCAAATCTCCACGGCTCATAGTCAACCGCAATTCAAGCCATCTCCCCAAACAGGGCTCCTATAGGTGCACGCCTGTAATCCCAGCAGTTGGGAGGCTGAGGCAGAAGGATCGCGAGTTCAAAGCCAGCTCAGCAATGGCGAGGCACTTAGCAACTCAGTGAGATCCTATCTCTAAAAAAATACAAAAAAGGGCTGGGGATGTGGCCCAGTGGTCAAGTGCCCCTGAGTTCAATCCCTGGCACCAAAAAAAAAAAAAAACTGAAACCAACTATGATAAATTTATCAATGAGTACACTTGCCTGCTAAAACATACACTTAAATTGTGATCCAAGCAATGGAGACTTTGAGATCATTTCTTGAATTCCTTTTATCCCAACTGTCTTATCCATCACTGCTTAAATGTTTATAAACATTTGAATTAAATACACATTTAAGTTAAACACTTAAAGTTTTTATAAATTTAAGCCCTAATCCAAGCATTTCAAACGTGGCCTTAAGGAAAATTTTCACAATGGGGATGGCTGATTTGACTATCAATTCTTTGTTTAGATATTCTGTGGTGAGATCATTACAGTTTCCCCAAACAAGTTAAACCTGTATAGTTAACTATTAAAATTAACCTTTTTTAGTTTTCATGGAGAATGTGTGACTCCAACTGTTAACAATGGTTATTCTTGGGACTTAGGCATGGTTGGGGGGGAGGGCTTTAAAAAGTGTTTTTATCCTTTTTCTCTGCATACTTCTACAGCATTTGAATTTTAAAATGTAAAATTTTTTTGTAATTTCAACATAGAATTTGGTTAGTTGTAAATAGGAACTGCTATTCAGAAAACGAAAGCAATCAATCTGAATCATCTGATCTTTTTTTGGCTTTTTTTTGGTGCCAGGGATTGAACCTAAGGGCACTTAACCACTGAGTCACATCCCCAGCACTTTTTTATTTTTTATTTAGAGACAAGGTCTCACTGAGTTGTTTAGGGCCTGGCTAAATTGCTGAGGCTGGCTTTGAACTCACATTCCTCCTGCCTCAGCCTCCGGAGCCACTGGGATTACAGGTGAGCACCAGCCTGAATCATCTAATCCTAACTGAAAAATTTTAAAGAGATTTACATCATCTAATAACCAGGAGCCATCTAGTCATGACATAACTGACTGGCAGTAGAGATTACAGATAATCTGTTTGCAAACGGCTTCCTTCCCCTGGGCAGTGATCCTGGAAGTGACCTTGCTGGTTGAGTAGGATTTCCTCACAGCACAGGGAGAAACTGAAAGTTCTTCCCATTTGTCCAATAACATATACAGTTCCTGTATTCTGTTGTGTTTTTATATATTTTTGTGCTTTTTTTAAAAATGTAAAGTTATACATCCTCATTGTAAGAAATAATTCAGATGGTGTAAAAATGTATACACCCTGCTGGTAGCAAACACCTATGATTCCAGCTGCTTAGGAAGCTCAGGCAAGAGGATTACAAATTCAAGCCCAGCCTGGACAATTTAGCTAGAACCTGTCTAAAAATAAAATTTTTTTTAAAAAAATATTTATTTATTTACTTTAGTTGTACACAATGCAATGCATTTATGTTTATGCGGTGCTGAGGATCGAACCCGGGCCGCACAAGTGCGAGGCGAGCGCTCTGCCGCTGAGCCACAACCCCAGCCCTAAAAATAAAAATTTTTAAAGGGCTGGGGCAGTAGCTCAGTGGTGGAGCCCTTGCCTGGCATGCACAAGGCCTCATGTTCAATTCTTCACACACACGCACACACACGCACACGCACAAACACACACACAGAAAAGTATAAACCTCATTCTGTAGAAACAACCACTATTTAGAATTTGGTTGTATATCATTTTAGATTTTTAAAAATACATACACATATAACTTTATTATTATTATTATTTAAAATATAATTCACATATAAAAATCTCCATTTCCACTCAGGCACCGGAGTGCCTACCTGTAATCCCAGTGACTCAGGAGGTTGAGGTGGGAAGATCACAAGCTCCAGGCCAGTGTGGGCAATTTATTAAGATTCTGTCTCAAAATAAAAAAATAAGAAGGGCTGGGTGTGTAGCATGGAGGTGGAGCACTTGCCTAGTATGCATGAGGCCCTGGGTTCCATCCCCAGTACATAAAAGAAAAAAAAAAGAATTTCAAAGTACAGTTTAGTGGTTTGTTTTGTGTTTGGTTTGGTTTTGTGGAGCTAGGGACGGAACCCAGGGCCTTCTGCATGCTAAGCAAGTTTCTACTACTGAGCCACATCTTCAGCCCTATTCAGTAATTTTTAATATGTTCATTAAGTTGTACAATCATCACCACGATCTAATTCCAGAGTATTTCATTACCTCAAAAAGAAATCCTATATCCACTAACAGTCACCAACCCATTCCCCATTGTCCCCCATCCCTGGCCACCACTAATCTACTTTCTGTCTCTATGGATTTACCTATTCTGGACCTTTCTATTAGATGAAATTATATAACATGTGACCTTTTGTGCCTGGCTTCTTTTACCTAGCCTATTTTTATGATTTATCCATATTGTAGCATGTGCAGTATTTCATTCAATTTTATGGGGTGAATAATATTACATTATATGTATATATTATATTTTGTTTATTCATTCATCAATTGTGGCACATGAGGATTATTTCCAGTTTTTGACTGCTATGAATAAGGCTTCTATCAACAATTTGTGTATAAGTTTTTGTATAAATACATGCCTTTCTCTCTGTGTGTGTGTGGTACTGGGGATTGAATGCCTTTACTCCTGAGCTAGATTCCCAGCCCTTTTAATTTTCTTAAAATTTGAGACAAGGGTGGGATTGTGGCTCAGTGGTAGAGGGCTTGCCTCTAACGTGTGAGGTACTGAGTTTGATCCTCAGCACCACATAAAAACAAATAAAAATAAAGATATTGTGTCCATCTACAACTAAAAAACAATATTAAAAAAAAAACCACAGGGGCTGGGGTTGTGGCTCAGCGGTGGAGCGCTCGCCTTGTAAGTGCGCGGCCCAGTTCGATCCTCTGCACCACGTAAAAATAAAGGCATTGTGTACAACTAAAACAAATAAATAAAATATTTTTTTAAAAAAACCACAGAGTTATAAAAAAAATTTGAGACAAGGTCTAAATTGCTTAGGGCCTCACTAAGTTGCTGAGGCTGGATTTGAACTTGTGATCCTCCAGCTTCAGCCTCTCAATGGGATTACAAGTTTGAGTCACCACACCCAGCTAAGTTTTCAATTTTGGGGGGTACATACCTAGGAGTAGAATTTCTGTTTCATGTGGTAACTCTATTTTTGTTCATTTTATGGTGCTGAGGATTGAACCCAGGGAGTCTCTTCCACTGAGCTACATCCCCAGTCTTTTTTTTTTTAAATATTTTTATTTATTTGCTTTAGTTGTACACAATGCGTTTTATTCAATGTGTTTTATTTGTACGTGGTGCCGAGGATCGAAATGAACCCGGGTCGCCCACGCGCTAGGCGAGCGCTCTACCGCTGAGCCACAATCCCAGCCCCATCCCCAGTCTTTTTAATTTTATTTTTGTGGTACTGGGGATTAAACCCAGGAGCACCCTACCACTGAGCTACAGCCCCAGCCCTTTCTATTTTATCTTGAAACAGGTCTTGCTAAGATGCTCAGGCTGGCCTCAAACTTGGCAATTCTCCTGCCTCAGCCTCCATAAAAGCTGGTGCCCCTGCGCCAGGTTTATCTTTAACTTTTTTGAAGAACTGTCAAATTGCTTTCTATAGTACCTGTATCATCTTACATTCCCACTGGCCGTGTTTCAGGATTCCAATTTCAGCCTCACCAACAGTTATTTTCCTCCTTCCTTCCTTTCCTTTTTTAAAAATTCTAGTCATCTTGGTCAGTGTGAGGTGGTATCTTATGTGACTTTGATTTGCATTTCTTTTATGACTCATGATGCTGAGCATCTTTTCATGTGCTTCTTGGCCATTTATATGTCATCTTTAAAGAAATGTCTATTCAAAACCTTTACTCATGTAAAAAATAGCTTATTTGGAGAATAAATAACGAGGGCTGGGGGTGTAGCTCAGTGATAGCATGATTGCCTAACATGTAAGACCATCAATTCAATCCTCAACACCATAAAAAGTCAATCAATCAATTAATTTAATTACATAAAAATAGATTATGTGTCTATTGTCAACTTGAGGATTATATGTTCTGGATACAAATGCCTTATCAGATATGTGATTTGAAAATACTTTCTTCCAATTTATAGATTTTAAATTTTGCTTTTGAGGACCAAAAGTAAGTACTAAATACCCCACTCTGTAACTTGCTCTTTTGAATAGTGTATCATAGACATCTTTCAATGTCAAGAAAAAACTACCTCAATTTTCCCTTCTCACTTATCTTTTCCGCCCCCATTCTTTTTCATGGCTACGTTGCATTCCATTACAGTTGTACCACAGTTTGTTTGACCAGTCCTCTGCAGAGCTTTTTGAAGAGTCTTCAGTTGGTGGCTGATGAGAAACTATGATGCAGCTGCTCAAACACCCTGCTGTCTGCTTTTGGATGATGTGAAAATGCAAGTAGGCACAGGAAATGTCTCTAACCCGTTTACACTTCCTCTCTGAACCAATGTGGTTTCACAACCCCTAAGGCATCTCCTCTCACCCTCCTCCCACCCAGTGTCACCAGCCTGGCGCCTCTGTGAGAAAGTTCCACTGCAAGAGGCCCCTTAGGCATTATCATTTCCCTCTTTCACCCGTCCAGGTTGTCAGCAAATCCCAAGAGCCTTCAGAGACTGAGCCTCGGCCCCGCGGGTTCCTCCAACATGGGAAAGATGAAGAATTCCTGCGTTACCGTAATGAGGCTACTGCTGTCTGGGTCCTTTTTCTTTGGTAGGAAAGTGGGGCAGGGAGGGGGGTAGGGACATGTGTCTGTAACCAGAGAAACTGCAGGACTTTGTGGAAGGGGAGTAAAGGAGGAGCTGCTCTAAGGATGGGATTGGCCATAGGCAATGTGGGACCCAGGAATCCTAGAGGGTGAGAAGGGAAAAGAAAGAGAAAGAAAGCCAAAGCCCAAAGTACGAGCAGAGTATGGAGGCAAAGACAGAGAGAGGAGACAAAGGCAGCATAGTGAGAGAGGAGGAGAGTGCAGCCTTTAAAAGGGCAGATGGTTACTGGGTATGTAGCGCTAAAGAGAAGGAGGAATTCAGTTGCTATGCATGGTCTCAGGCAAATCCTTTCCCCTTTGTGGGCCTCTTTCCCTTCATCTGAACAAACAAAGGTGCCAGCATCCCTGACATCCCAGGATGCTGTGAACTAGTTCTGATGCCCATAAGGAAAATAGGGTGGGGAAGAACAGTTTGGTTTGCGGGTGATGCCAAGCTGCCTGATATGGGAGATGGGCTGGGGAAATCTGAGACAGAACATTTCAGGAAAAGACCCATCTCTGGTGGGGTGGGGGAGTTGAGATGAGTGAGGAGGCAGCCTCACAGGGTTCAGCGGATGTTGAGTCCCTGAGTCTGCTCCTTTGAGTCCGGGCACCTGAGGCCCATGATCATGGGAGAAATGGGTGTGTGAGGAGGCGCAGCCTGCCTTGGGAAATCCCCATCTTGGTTCCTGCCTAGGAGCCTAGCCACCCTGTACCTAAGGGCCCCCTTTGGCCTGCTCCTCTCTCATGGCCACCACCTCTTTATTCTTCCTTCTTTGTTAATAGACCAAAAGGGAAGTTGTGTCCTTCTCATGCCTTGGGAAGAGCTGCCAGAACTCCGGGTGGTAGGGTGTGCTGCTTTCGTATTCCCCAGAGTCAAGAACTTTGAGGGAAAGTCCAAGAATGTTTTCTAGTTCTGTCTAGATACAGGTGCCCTGGGGAAGGTGGGCTGGGTTTTAGGGACCAGAAATGTAAGCAGTGGCCAATCAGTTCCTAGGCTCTTGGTGTGTGGGGGGGTATTGTGGGAGCCCCAGTCAGAAGCAACTGAGCACCCTTGCCTCCCTTAGCTCCAGCCTCAAGCTACAACTTGGATGTGCAGAACGTGCAGCACTTTTCCATCCCGCACGCCGGGAGGCACTTTGGGTACCGCGTCCTGCAGGTTGGAAATGGGTGAGCTGCCACCACCCCCCAAATCCTCCCTGCCTGGCATAGTACACAAGACCAGATACCCCTTTACCCACCAAGAGGCTGCTCCCGCCTCTGGGGACACTTCACCTACCTCCTACCGGCCAGTCAGTGAAACAGGGCAGGTCTCCTGTCTGGAGGAGTGTCCGTAGGAATTCTCTGGAGACAGAGCAAGATTATCAAATAGTAGGATGGGGACAATCATTAAGGCTCCACTGAAGTACCTAACAGGGGAAACATTACAGTCCTTAAAACACTTTGCATCACATCCTAGACTTTTGACTCTCCCTGACTACACAGTGAGCTCCTTGAAGGCAGAGATTTTGTCCCTCCCCCCCTTCCTAGTACATTCTCTAGCCTAGCACATAGTAGGTAAGCCATTAAGGACTTTTGAATGGATGGCTGAATGAGTAACACTCTGGGAGATCATTCTCTGGGCCTCAAGTTTTCTAGACTGTAAATGGAAAGGATCTTTGATCTTTTAGCATTCAGGCATGTTGGAATTATTCCTGTGGGATTCAGGAGGGAAGAGGTGGGGGCTAAAAAGTCTCCCCAAAGGGGAGTAGCTACATTGCTTTGAGATACTTAGTGGGATCTGATCCTACTTAATAGACAGGAGTGGGTGTGTAAAGACCTGGGCAACTCCATCTCACAGATGAGATTTCTCACCAGGGTTATTGTGGGAGCTCCAGGTGAGGGGAACAGCACAGGAAGCCTCTATCAGTGCCAGCCGAGCACTGGACACTGCCTGCCAATCAGCCTGAGAGGTGAGTAGTTAGTAAGGGAGCAAGGAAGAATGGGATCTGAGGGAAATTGAGGCTGTCCTCAGTACATCTGGATTGCCTGAGTTCCTCCAGCCCAACCTTCTGGTGCTTTCAGGTTCCAACTATACCTCCAAGTACTTGGGGATGACCTTGGTGACAGATCCCTCAGGTGGAAGCCTTTTGGTAAGAATTTTGTATAGTGGTGATCTTAGAGCCTATGAACCTCAATGTTAGAAAAGAGAGATTGAAAAGAGGGAAAAAGAAAATGGATAAAAGACTCCGTAAAATGTTAAAGGCATCAGAGAAATTCAGATTCTATTGGTGTTTATTGAGAACCAGTTATTTTCAAGAACTAACTTACTTCAGTTATTTTTACAAAGATGAAGTATCTATGCCTATTGATATATAATATGATCTTTAGTGGTATGTCTACTTTTAATGTTTTAGTAGTTACATGTATTTCAATTGCTAATTAGAAATATATAAACTGGAGCCAGGTTCGGTGACGCACGCCTGTAATTCCAGCACTTGGGAGGCTGAGGCAGGAGGATTGCAAGTTCAAAGCCAGCCTCAGCAATGGCGAGGCACTTAGCAACTCAGTGAGACCCTGTCTCTAATTTTAAAATATTCAAAAAAGGGCTGGGGGTGTGGCCCAGTGGCCCAGTGGTCGAGTGCTCCTGAGTTCAATCCCTGGCACCAAAAAAAAGAAAGAAAAGAAAAGAAAAAAGAAAGAAAGAAAAGGAAATATATATATTCTTTTTTCTTATATATATATATATACTGGGCTCGTCTGTAATCCTATTGGCTCTGGAGGCTGAGGCAGGAGGATCACAAGTTCAAAGCCAGCCTCAGCAATTAAACAAGGTGTTAAGCAACTCTGTGAGACCCTGTATCTAAATACAATACAAAAAAGGGCTGGGGATGTGGCTTAGTGGTTGAGTGCCCATGGGTTCAATCCCTGGTATCAAAAATAAATAAATAAATAAATTTTTAAAAGGGTTGGGAATATGGCTCAGTGGTTAAGTGCTTCTGGGTTCAATTCTTGGTACCAAATAAATAAATAAATAAATATATAGGAGGAAGCTAAAGTTTTTTTAAAAAGTAAGTTTTTAAAAGAAAGCATTAAATAAGTATGCCATATGTTAGAAATTATAAAGTGTTATACAAATGCCTAAAGGTTGGGAAACATTGCTTCGTTTCTTTTAACCCTCAAGACTTTGGAATGAGATAAGGATCAGTATATACTTTTTTTTTTTTTTTTTTTTTTTTTGGTGGTACTGGGGATTGACCTCAGGGGCACTCGACCAGACCACTGGGTCACATCCCCAGCCCTTTTTTTGTATTTTATTTAGAGACAGGGTCTCACTGAGTTGCTAAGTGCCTCACCATTGCTGAGGCTGACTTTGAACTCGCGATCCTCCTGCCTCAGCCTCCCAAAGTGCTGGGATTACAGGCGTGCGCCACCGCGCCCGGCTCATTTTTTTTTTTTTTTTTTTTAATGTGAGGAAACAGAACCCAAAGAATTAAGAAATTTACCCTAGATCACATGGCTGCAAAGTAGAAGAGCCAGGATCAATCAAATTCTCAACTGATTTCAGTTCCATTGTTCTTTCCAGTTTTTCCCATCCAGCATCCTTCTGACATGGCTGTGTGAGAGCTAGATGAACTGGTGAAATACTGATCCATTATTTAACTGTAGCTAGTTTACTTAGCTGCTATTATGTATCGGGCATTGTGCTAGGTTCTGAAGGGGAAAGGAAATTGAATAGAAAGTTGACCTTCATATCTAATACAAGCCCTGTCTGGAAATGTCAGTCTGGCAGGAAAGATAGTCATGAAACGAAAGAGGCAGTATTATATACTCTGGGAATAGTGAGTCTGTGATTTGGGCTTACACAGAATGTGTGATTGGGCATGGGAGGGAATGTGCCTGGAAATGTGCCCAACTGTACACAGTGTGAATGCCAAACTAAAGTGTTTAGACTTTACTTCATAGGTGGTGACTATCCACTGGCATAAAGTATTTGTTGTAAAGCCAGGCGCAGTGGCGCACGCCTGTAATCCCAGCACTTGGGAGGCTGAGGCAGGAGGATCGCGAGTTCAAATCCAGCCTCAGCAATGGTGAGGCACTTGGCAACTCAGTGAAACCCTGTCTCTAAATAAAATATAAAAAAGGGCTGGGGATGTGGCCCAGTGGTGGAGTGCCACTGAGTTCAATCCCCAGTACCCCCCCCAAAAAAAGTATTTGTTGTAGAAATGGAGGGATGGACACGAGAGACCTTGCAGAAGGAGAATTACTTTGCTTTGGAGTAACCATTTGGCTGTGGGGAGTGAGGGTGGTGGGCAGGATTCTGAAGGCTCTTATTCATTGCTGATAATACCTAAAAGATACATAGCAAGAGGAAGCCCCAACCCTTTTGCTTTTGTTTCCTTCAGGCCTGTGACCCTGGGTTGTCTCGGACATGTGACCAGAATACCTATCTGAGTGGTCTATGTTACCTCTTTCCCCAGAATCTGGGGGAACCTGTGCTGCAAGGGCATCCTGGTTATCAGGGTAAAGGAACTGGGGGCCCAGTGGGTAAAAAATGGGTCTAAGTAGCTGCCCCTCTGTGGGAAGCAGCGTGGGTGGCCCAAATGCTGGAGACACTTCAACAGCCCCCTTTGCATCTGGCCTCTGCAGAATGTATAAAAGGCAATGTAGACCTGGTGTTTCTATTTGATGGCTCAATGAGTTTGCAGCAAGATGAATTTCAGAAAATTGTGGACTTCATGAAGGATGTGATGAGGAAACTCAGCAACTCTTCTTACCAGGTAAATATGTTGGTTAGAATTCTTGATTACAGGCAGTGGATGCCTACCTGATCCAGCTTAAGTCATTAAAGGAAAGTTTGGTATGAGTTCTCTCTCCATAATCTATGGGCATGGCTATAACTAGACCTCTGGAAGGAACAAGAACCAAGAAGTAGAAAGCTTCTAGTATTCTGTCTAATTTTCTTTTCTTTTTTAAAGTTTTGAGTTGTCAATGAATCTTTATTTTTTATTTATTTATATGCGGTGCTGAAAATCAAACCCAGTGCCTCAACATTCTAGGCATGCACTCTGCCACTAAGCCACAACCCCAGCCCCTCATCTCTCTTCTTCTTCTTCTTCTTCTTCTTCTTCTTCTTCTTCTTCTTCTTCTTCTTCTTCTTCTTCTCCTTCTCCTTTTTGGTACTGGGGATTGAACTCAGGGGCACTCGACCACTGGGCCACATCCCCAGCCCTTTTTTGTATTTTATTTAGAGACAGGGTCTCACTGAGTTGCTAAGTGCCTCACCATTGCTGAGGCTGGCTTTGAACTCGTGATCCTCCTGTCTCAGCCTCCCAAGTGCTGGAATTATAGGCATGCACCACCGCGCCCGGCTCCTAATTTTCATTTCTGTTTCTTTTTGTGTTCTAGCTTCCCTCTTTTCTTTCTTGCTGTCTGCATAAATTAACTTCTTTGGATCACATGGGCCACTTGGGCCTGTGGAAAGCTCCCAAGTCATATGTTAAAAGTTCCTCTCAACCAACTCCTCACTCTGAAAATTCTAAATTTTCAGAGAAGAGATTCCGACTAGCCTAGAGTCAGTCTGGTGACCATATGTTTTAGTCAGCTTTTGGGAAGAAAAGTTTATTTGGGGCTTACAGTTTCAGAGGTCTCAGTCCATAGATGGCCAACTCCATTCCTCAGGGTCTGAGATGAGGCATAACATCATGGCGGCAGGGTGTTGTGGAGGAAAGCAGCTCAGGACATGGCACCCAGGAAGCAGAGAAAGAGCTCTGATCAACAAGGACAAAATATAAACCTCAAAGGCACACTCCCAGGGGCTTACCTCCTTCAGCCACACCCTATCTGCCTATAGTTACCACTCAATTAATCCCTAGCAGGGGATTAATTCACTGATTGGGTTAAGGCTCTCATAATCCAACATTTCACCTCTAAACATTATTGCATTGTCTAACACATGAGCTTTTGGGGACACTTCACATCTAAATCATTACACTATCCCTAATTAATGCATCCACTTTAGCCAGGGTCACTCCACAGAAATATGGCTACCAGGAATCATCCTACTAATGGTTCAGGCCCAAGAACAAGAGCTCATCAGACAACACTGCAAAAGAAAGCAGAGGTTCATTTTATTTTATTTCTCCGTTTATTTATATATTGCTTCATTTCAAAAGATGATTTTAAGCAGAAGTGCAGAGTTGGGTTACCCAGGTCCTGCATAGGAAGTAGAGATTAGAGGAGACCGGTGGGAAGGGATACATAACTACATATCATTTCTTCCTTCCTTTCCTAGTTTGCTGCCGTTCAGTTTTCCACGAACTACAGAACAGAATTTAATTTCTTGGATTATGTGAGACTAAAGGATCCTGATGTTTTATTAGCCAACGTGGAACACATGTGCAAGTTGACCAACACCTTTGGTGCCATCAAATATGTCGAGTGAGTTCCCTTTTGAGGGGAGAACATGTCCATTCATCTGTTCAATGGGAGTGAGCTTCTTCCAGTTGCAAGGTGTGGGAACTCAACAGATAGGTACAATAAGGGAGAGTTTATTGTAGGGATTCAAGTGGAATAACTTTAGACCAGTTTCTTTTTTTTTTAAATATATGCATATTTTTAGTTATAGATGGACATAATACCTTTATTTTATTTATTTATTTTTATGTGATGCTGAGGATCGAAGCCGTTACCTCATATGTGCTAGGCAAGTGCTCTACCACTGAGTTACAACTCCAGCCCTCGTCCAGTCTAGTCTTTGGTTATAAGTAACAGTAATCTGCTCTATACTTCCTAAATCCGATGAAAAATTCTTGAGAGGACACAGGGACAAGAAGTATTTCAAGATCTCATGAGGGACTAAAACCAGGACTTTGAAAATAATTATGAAACACAGCAGCCATGAAGAGTCACATCTTAGATGGGGATCAGCTTTGGAAATCAACATATGAACAAAAATATCAAATATTCAAAAAGAATCCTTGAAGAGGAGCTGGGGTTGTGGCTCAGTGGTAGAGCACTTGCCTAGCATGTGTGAGGCACTGGGTTCGATTCTCAACACCACATATAAATCAATGAACAAAATAAAGGCCCATCAATGTCTAAAAATATTTTTAAAAAAGAATCCTTGAATTCTTCATAAAATTTGATATACTCAAGTCCCACATTAGAAACTACCATATCTGCCGGGCGCGGTGGCACACACCTGTAATCCCAGCGCTTGGGAGGCTGAGGCAGGAGGATCGTGAGTTCAAAGCCAGCTGCAGCAATGGCAAGGCACTTAGCAACTCAATGAGACTCTGTCTCTAATAAAATACAAAAAAGGGCTGGGGATGTAGCCCAGTGGTGCCCCTGAGTTCAATCCCTGGTACCAAAAAAAAAGGAAAGAAAGAAAGAAACTACCATATCTGCTAGGGATGTAGCTCAGCAGTAGAGCACTTGCCTAGGGTTTAATCCCCAATACCACTAAGGAGACAAAAACGAAAGTCAGGGGGGAGAAAAGAAAAGAAATGATCATATCCTACCCAGGCAAGATGGTGTACACCTGTAATCCCAGCTACTGGAGAGGGTGAGGCAAGAGGATCTCAAGTTCAAGGCCAGCCTTGGCAATTTAGCAAGACCCTGTCTCAAAATAAAATGACTCTGCTTGTTATTCAGTTCTGGAGCACTTGCCTATCAGGTGCAAGGCCCTGGACTCAATCCTCAGTACTGCAAAAAAAGAAAAGAAACGAATTACCCTATCTTTATTTCCTTGATCCAAAGCAGAGCTTCTCTACTCATCTATGACCTGGAACTACTTTACAGTAGTGTCAAAGCAGATGGCACAAACATGAATGCTGGAGCCCCGCCTCTGCAGCAAGTTGTCTTAGAAAGTTTCTCTCTAAATTCTTTTTTTAAAAAAATATTTATTTATTTGTTTTAGTTGTACACAATGCCTTTATTCTTTACATGGTGCTGAGGATCGAACCCGGGCCGTGCATGTGCTAGGCCAGCGCTCTTCCGCTGAGTCACAATCCCAGCCTCTCTCTCTAAATTCTTAAGAGAAAGAGGTCACCATACAATGAGTAGACTCTCTAAAAGGGTCATTTGTGGGAGCAAAAAAGAGAGTCGTGAAAATGTCTGTCATAAACACTTTTTAAATTTTGTACTGGGGGTTGAACCCAGGGGTGTTTAACCACTAAGCTAGATATCCAGCCCTTTTTATGTTATTTATTTAAACAGTAGATTCTTGTTTGTTTATTTATTTTAGTTGTTTTTATTTTTATTTTTTAATTTTTTAAAATATTTATTTATTTGCTTTAGTTGTACACAATGCAATGCATTTATGTTTATGTGGTGCTGAGGATCAAACCCACTGCCTCACATGTGCTAGGCAAGCGCTCTGTCACTGAGCCACAACCCCAGCCCTACAGTTTTTTCTTTCTTTTTATTTCTCTCTCTCTCTCTCTCTCTCTCTCTCTCTCTCTCTCTCTCTCTTTTTAATGTGCTGCGGATTGAACTCAGAGACATGTTATTACTGAGTTAAGTCCCCAGCCCTTTTTATTTTTCATTTTGAGACAGAGTCTTGCTAAATTGCTTAGGTTCCTGCTAAATTGCTAAGGCTGGTTTGAACTTCCGATCCTCCTGCCTCAGCCTCCTGAGCCTCTGGGATTACAGGCGTGTGCCACCATGAAGGGCTCCTTTCCTTCTTTCTTTCATCTCACACACATTAAGCATCTATGCTGTGCCTGGGGCCATAGATATAGCAGTGGATGAAATATGGCCCTTTCCTTGAATATTGATGGTGCAGAGGGAAAACTGATACAGAAACAGGTCACTAAATTCACTAGGTTATCTGCTATGGTAGAACTTTCTAGATAGCCTGGGGAAGGTAGGGAAAGAAGGCAGAGGAGCTACTTGCTGTGTGAGCTTGCTCCTTGAAAGTGACATCCCAATTTTCTTTAACTCTGCAGCTCTTTTTTAGCATGGGATCTCACCTAGATCAACATCTCTAGCTGATGAAAGGGTGGTTGCTATATGATTGAAATGGAGGGTAGGAAGCCCCGGGTCACCCTGCGCAAAACTTCCCCTGTGGACTCTGGGACACCCACTAGGCTGCCCAAAATAGAAGAGTGTAAAGATCACTGGTCCAGAGAGAATGGGTGGCAGGAAGGGCAAGGTCAAGGGTTAGAGAATGTTGAATGTTTGGGTACCTGCCTAGGAGATTCAAGAGGGGCTTTTGCATAATTGGTAGGGCAGCGATTTAATGAGCAGAGAGGTAGGGAGACCTCAGGCTCTGATTTACGGGGAGTCTCTAACTTCCCCCTCTCCTGGACACAGGACACAGGTGTTCCAGAAAGAGCAGGGGTCCCGGCCAGATGCCACCAAAGTGCTCATCATCATCACTGATGGGGAGGCTACTGATGCTGTCAACACTGACATGTCCAAAGACATCATCCGCTATGTCATTGGGGTATGGGTCCCCAGCTCCATCTGCTTCTTACCTCTCCCCTTTCCATTCCTACTCCTGACACCCAATTCCTTTTCTCTCTGGGGCCAAAGTCTTGGTCTGAGGTTTGGGGACGTCGGCTCTTCACTCTTTATTCCCTTGCAGATTGGAAGGCAATTCCAGACCAAGAAAAGCCAGGAGACCCTCCACAAATTTGCCTCGAAACCCATAAAGGAGTTTGTAAAGATTCTGGACACGTTTGAAAAGCTCAGAGATCTATTCACTGAGCTGCAAAAGAAGATCTATGACATCGAGGGTGAGTGATGGTCCCTGGGAGAGAATTTGGGAGGATGTATTCAAGAATTCCCCAGGACATTAGATAAGAGACACTAAACAGTAATGAACACTAGGTATCCTACACTGTGCTGACAGCACTCCTAAACAAACAAGCAAGTAACAGCCCCAAGAAGGAATTTAGGAGACGGCAACTTAAGAACAGGCTCTGATGAGATAGTTTTCTCTGAGATTCTATCTTCCTCTTGGAGCTCAGCTTGATCCAAAGTGGGGCCCAAATCTGACCTATATCTGGGGTCATTGGAGCCCTGAAAGATTTCTGTCTAATTTCTTTCTCCTCTTGGTCAACTCTTTCATTTTCACTTATCATAGACCCTATCTTACTTAAGATGGGCAAGTTAAAGTGGGACATGGTGGCACACACCTGTAATCCCAGAGGCTCAGAAGGCTGAGGCAGGAGGATCACAAGTTCGAGGCCAGCCTCAGCAATTTAGCGAAGTCCTAAGCAACTTAGCAAGATCCTATCTCAAAATGAAAAAAAAAAAAAAAAAGTGCTAGGGATGTGGCTCAGTGGTTAAGCATCTCAGGGGTTCAATCCTTGGTACAAAAAACAAACAAACAAAAAAGGATGGGCAAACTAGTAGAAACAAAGTGTGAGGAGCCCACAGATGCTCTTCCTTGGCCTAGAATGAAATAAAGTTCTTACTGCAGTCACCTGATGGAGGATTGGTCATAAGAAGGCATTACCTCAGGAAGTCCACTCTGCTGCCAGATGTATGGTTTCAAAGAGGAAGTCCCCTAGGCCAGGACACAGCCTTGGTGTTCAGCTCACTTGAAAATGCAATATGGTGTCTAGAATGGAACTGGGCAGACTTGATCAAGAATTCACTGTGCCTAAAGCTGGGCGTGGCAACACATGGCTGTAATCCAGCAGCTCAGGAGTCTAAGGCAGAAGGATCAAAAGTTCAAAACCAGCCTCAGAAACCAGGAGGGGGGCTGGGGTTGTGGCTCAGCGGCAGAGCACTCACCTCACACCTGTGCGGCCCGGGTTCGATCCTCAGCACCACGTAAACATAAACACATTGCATTGTGTACAACTAAAGTAAATAAATAAATATTAAAAAAAAAAAAGAAAGAAAGAAACCAGGAGGCACGAAGCAACTCAGGGTCTCACAAAATACAAAATAGGGCTGGGTATGTGGCTCAGTGGTCAAGTGTCCCTGAGTTCAATCCCCCATACCAAAAAAAAAAAAGAAAGAAGAAAATTCACTCTACCTCTTACCTACTGTGTGACCTCAGTCAGGTTACCTCCCTCTCTGAGACTTGTTATTCTTTGTTAAATGGGGATAATAGTACCAGTCTTACAGTGCTGTAAGGTTTAGCTGCTGTGATGAAGTACCAAAGACCAGGTGGCTCAACACTACAGAAATTTATTGTCTGAATATTCTGGAGGCTTGAAGTTCAGAAGAGCAGGAAGATGCTCTTTCTGATGGTTCTAGAAGAGAGCCCTTCCTTAACAATTTCACTTCTGGTGTCTGCCTGCAATCCTTGGCATTCCTCCATTTGGTAGGTACATCATTCCAGTCATATGGCCACCTTCTCTTGTGTCTCTTCATGTCATCTCTCATCTGTGCACCTGTGTCTATCTGTCCCCATTTCCTTTTTAATAACAACACCAGTCATGTTGGATTAGGGCCACCCTAATGACCTCATTTCAACTTGATGACTTCTATAAACGTCCTATTTCCAAACTAGCTCACATCCTGAGGTACTGGGAATTAGGATGTCAACATACCTTTTTGGAGGACATAATTCAATCCATAACCTCAGTTTATGTACCCAGTATGTTGTGGACTCTCTATAGATTATAGCTCCTTTTTTTCCCATTATTATTATTATTATTATTATTATTATTATTATTATTATTATATGGTGCTGGGATTGAACTCAGGGGTGCTTAACCACAGAGGCACATCCCCAGCCCTTTTTATTTTTTTTATTTTTGAGACAGGACTAACTAAGTTGCTTAGGTGCTCACTAACTTGCTGAGGCTGGTCTTGAACTTGCAATCCTCCTGCCTCATCCTCCTGGGTCTCTGGGATTACAGGCATGCACCCCAGCACCCAGCTCCATATTTTTTCTTGTGCATTGTAAGTCATAGCTCTTGTTGTTAGCTGTCATCCTCTATCGTGATCTGCTCCTGCTCATCCTCCTGCTCTTAGTTTAGATGTCACTTCCTCCTATTAGAAGTCACAAGTTTGGGTTAGGTGCTGCATGCTACTATAACTGCTGCATGTTCCCTGTCGTAGCCTCTGTAGCACATGTTGGCTTCTAATTTGTCTGTTGACTTTTGTCTCCCACGCTGCCCTCCGAGGTACCTGTCATGGCAAATGCTGTGTCTGCTTTCTCACTACTGATATCCCTGGCACCAGATACTTAGTCATGCTAATTACTTATTCAATAAATGAACAAATTATCATAATATTTGCCACGTTTCTTGAAAATTTACATGGAACAGGCCCTTTAGCTACAATATTTAATTTATCTCAGCATCATTGTACGGCTGGTGTTATTATTTCCATTTTATTGATTCATGCTTGCAACACTTGTATACCAGACTCTGTGATTAAGACACTTAGGGATATTTTGAAAGTACAACTCATATTCACATTGGATAAAGAAAAACAGTGAACTAGTGAACAAATGGGATCATTAAAGATTGTGATAAGTGCTATATAAAGGATGAATAAAACAATGAGATAAACTGGGTATGGTGGCGCATGCCTGTAATCCCAGTGGTTTGGGAGGCTAAGGCAGGAGGATCACAAGTTCCAGGTCAGCCTCAGCAATTTAGCAAGGCCACAAGCAACTTAGTGAGACCCTGCCTCAAAATTAAAAAATAAATAAGGGCTAGGGGTGCAGCCCAGTGGTAAAGTGTCCCTGGGTTTAATTCCCAGTACCACCAAAAAAAAAAAAAAAAAAAAAAAAAGCAGGGAGATAGACTTATGTATGGGAAGCTGGGCTGGGGTCGAGCTCCATGGTAGAACACTTGCCACTTTGGATTAGCTTTTGGAGGAAGGCCTGTTCCAGATTATTTTATTTATTCATTTATTTTTGGCACTGGGGATTGAACCACTGAACTCCATCCCCAGTCCTTTTTATTTTTTATGTTGAGACAGGGTCTTGCTAAGTTGCTGAGGCTGGCCTCAAATTTGCAATTCTCCTGCCACAGCCTCTCGAGTTGCTGGCGTTACAGGCGTGGCTGAGATGACTTTTTAAAAATGGTTTTAAAATACACTCTAAAATGACTTTTGAGCTGAGACGTGAAGTATAAGAATCAAATGGCAATGGAGGAATATAGGTAAAGAGCATCATAGTTAGAAAGAGGAAAGAAATCACAAAGCCAGGAGATGCAAAAGGACTTGACATGTTGGAGGAATAGAGAAAAGTTCGATGCGATAGAAACAAGGCGAGGAGGAGACAAAGGGGGTCAGAGAAGGAGGCAGGACCTTGCAGGCCCTCACTCAGAAGAGACTGAATTTCAGTGTGACAAGCAATGGCATGATTTTATCATATATCAAGATATGGTCTGATATACATTTTTGGGAAAAAAAAAGATTACTCTGGCTTGCTCTGTGGAAAGAAAACGCAGAAAGAATGGAGTCAGAGACCAAATCAGTAAGCTGTTATATAATTTTTGTGGGGTAGGGGGTACCAGAGATTGTACTCAGGGGTACTTGACCCCTGAGCCACATGTCCAGCCCTATTTTGTATTTTATTTAGAGACAAGGTCTCACTGAGTTTCTTAGTGCCTCGCTGTTGCTGAGGCTGGCTTTGAACTTGCGATCCTCCGGCTTCAGCCTCCCAAGCCACTGGGATTACAAGTGCGCACCACCGCGCCCAGCAGCTGTTACATCATTTAGGCAAAAGATGAAGATGGCTTGGACCCATGTGGTGGCAGTACAGACTTTTCAGAGGGGGGAAGTGTTTGTTATCTTGAGGTAGAACCATTATGATTTCATGATTCTTAGAGATGAGACAGGGGAAAGGGAAGAATCAAGGTTGGTTCCTGGTTTCTTAGCATGATTCCCTAAGGAGTTAGGGGGTGTTCATCATTGACTTGGGGAAGCCTGAGTAGGAGCAAATCAAGAGCTTACTTTATCCAGATGGGTCTGTGATCCCAGCTACTCAGGAGCATGAGGCAGAAGGATCACAAATTTAAGGCCAGCCTGAGCAACTTAGCAAGACCCTTTCTCAAAACAAAAAAAATGAAAAAGGGCTGGGGATGTGGCCAGGGGTAGAGTGCTCCTGAGTTCAATCCCTACTACCACAAAATAAATAAAATAATTTTTAAAAATAGACTGGACATGGTGGCACACACCTGTAATCCCAGTGATTCCAGAGGTTAAGGCAGGAAAATGGCAAATTTGAGACCAGCCTCTGAAACTTAGCAAAAGACCCTGTCTCAAAATAAAAAAATAAAAAGGCCTTGCAATATAGCTCAGTGGTAAAGTGCCTCTGGGTTCAATACCCAGTACCAATAAAACAAACAAATAAATGTATACATATATATATTTTAAAGCTGTACCTTAGACATGCTAGGGTGGAGTCACCAGGGTCCTGGGGTTGTACAGAGAGAGCTAACTCAGAGCATCAGGCCACTTCCCTAATCTGTCCCACTCTAATGTTCATGCTTTCTACTTTGCTCTAAAGTAAATGCTGGGCTTCCTCCAAGTCCTCTTGAGTGTCACTGCTTTTACTGCTTTTGTGGTCTCAGCCTGATATCTCCTACTTTGTCCTTCAGGCACAAACAAACAGGACCTGACATCCTTCAACATGGAGCTATCTTCCAGTGGGATCAGCGCAGACCTCAGCAAGGTGCTTGTTGGCCTGAATCGACGAGCAGGGGGATGTTGTGGGGACATAGCTGGCTCAAGGAGGGTCCTGACATGATCCCTTCCTTCCCTGGGCAGGGCCATGCAGTTGTGGGGGCAGTTGGAGCCAAGGACTGGGCTGGAGGCTTTCTAGACCTGAAGGCTGACTTGCAGGATGACATATTTGTTGGAAATGAACCATTGACACCGGAAGTGAGAGCAGGATATTTGGGTAAGTATTTCTCTTTTTTGATGGGTTCTTCTCTTTGAGATGTTGAGAGTAGCTCAGATTGGCTTTCCAAATAATAATGAAAGTGATTAAGCAACCAGCTTGAACAAGCTCAGGGTTTAAGTATGATTATAACAGTCTTAATTTTCCCCTTAATAACCTCTTACCTATGTGTTAATTATGTTTTTTCTTTTAACTTTCTTGATTTTCTGATGCTTTGACTTTTGGGGGCCTGGCTAATCCTGAAGAAACTGCCCCTCCCAGGGCTGGCTAATTCCTAGAGCTAGAGAACTCTTGCCTGTGAACATGACTTTCATATGCATACCAGCCATCCAGGGTCCAGAGCACCAATCACTTATTTTATCCAATTCGCACACCAAGCCAAGAGTTTCCCTGCTCTAAATCACCTCAAGGTCAGGTACCAGACCACTAGAAAACACCTTTACAACCCTGAGCCTACCAAAATTCTTCAATATGTCCAATCCTAAACCCGCTAAAACTTTCCTACTCTACTTCCCCATCCTTCCTATGAAGACCACAATCTTGTTCCTTCTGCCTCCTCACTGACCTGGTGCTTCTCCACTGGCTCCTTTGTGGGAAGCATCACCTCCTGCTTTTGGGAAAAGGAATAGGAAACTTCTTTCAATGTCAGTGACTCTCTGTCATCATTCAGTTGTACCTACACATTAAATCCCAGGTCCATTTTAAAACAACCTGCCTTATTAGTAGGAGGACTACTTGTTCTTTTGCGAGACTTCCTTTCTTGATTTGTTGAAGAATTCTAGAGTTTTATTCACTTTCAAGATTTCTTTTGACGCTGAACATAGAGGAAATGAGTCTGGTCAATCCACAGTTGCTGTTGCTTATCTATGCCACATGGTGTCACTGTTGAAGTCAGGGCCTGCCCAGCTCTGTATGTGCAAGTCCACCTCAGTGATGCCATTCTCAGACTTAATCCTTGGGCTCTGAGGTTATAGCTTTTTTGGTTTGTTTCATATAGTCAGCGTACCCCAAGGTATGAACTGGCTCCAAGAGCCTGGGATAGGACTGCTTCCAACTTTGACCTTCTCATGGATCTAAAACCACATTCTTCCACACTCTCTGATCCATGACCACTGCTTAGGAGTAGGTCCATCCTTGTTAAACTCTCAGAACACCAATGCCTTATTAAGTTTTTCTCAGAAAAATTGGTGATATTCATCGTACATCTACACTTCTACAGGAGGCTACCTGCAGTGATTGTTTTTCTTTCCTTTTTTGGGGGGGGGCAGTCTTTACTGAGCAAATATTATGTTCTAAAGGCTTTACATGTGTTAACATACTTTTTTTTTTTTTTTTTTTGGTACCAGGGATTGAACTCAGGGGCACTCGACCACTGGGTCACATCCCCAGCCCTTTTTTGTATTTTATTTAGAGACAGGGTCTCACTGAGTTGCCAAGTGCCTCGCCATTGCTGAGGCTGGCTTTGAACTCGCGATCCTTCTGCCTCAGCCTCCCAAAGTGCTGGGATTACAGTGTTAACATACTTTAACTCATTTCATCTTCACAACAACACAATGAGAAGGAATTATTAAGTGAGTTTTTATTTTGGAGTATTTTTGTTTGTTTTTTTTTTTTGTTTGTTTCTTGTGGTGCTGGGGATTGAAACCAGGAATACACGCACAATCACACACACATACACACACACACACACACACATACACACACACACTGAGCTACCTCCCAAGGCCAAGAAAGTATTTTTATGATTTCTGTTTTACAGATGAAGAAATTGAGTCAAAGAGAATTTAAATAACTTGTTTAGGGTCACATTTTTAGTAGGGGAACGCAAGTAGATTGTTCCGTAAACCACTACACTTACATTACTGCCTTCAAGGGAATTTCTTGTTTTTCAGTATAATGTAAAATCCTTGGCAACTTTACTCACTAAAGAAGAGACAAATTGTGCACAGTGATATACTCTGTGATTCCGGGGACTTGGGAGACTGAGGCAGGAGGATTGCAAGTTCAAGGCCAGCCTCTGCAATTTAGCAAGATCCTGTCTCAAAAACAAATTTTTAAAAAAACATTTATTTATTTGCTTTAGTTGTACACAATGCCTTTATTTTTTTCAATGTGGTGCTGAGGATTGAACCCAGGCCATGCACATGCTAGGCAAGCGCTCTACTGCTGAGCCACAACCCCAGTCCCCAAAACCAAAATTTTTAAAAGGAGCTGGAGATGTGACTCAGAGGTAGAGTGCCCCTGAGTTTGATCCCAAGTAACAAAATTAAAAAAAAAAAAAAATGAAAAAGATGCAGTCACCACTACTCCCTCTCTCTTTCATTCTCTCACACACTCTCTCTCTCTCACACACACATATATAAATTTATATGTATATATAAAAACATTGATTTACATATATATTATGTATATAATATATATAAAACATTGAGTGCGTATTCTGCTACTCACCTTTAGCTCTTAACTTAGTTATCATTAGCAAAGTACTAGCATTTTATATGCTTGGCCTGATTTCATCCTCAAAATTACTCTATGAGGTTGGTACTGTTCCCATTTTTATTTATTTGTTTATTTTTAACTTCAGGAGAAGGTCTTCTGGCTGCTTTGCTGCCTCTTTGCTTCAAGTACAATTTCTAAATGGCCTCTGCCCTTTCCTTGTGGTTGTTTCCTTATTCCAGCTTCCTTTGCTTTTTCATGCCCCTCACTCTGTCTCCTCAGGTTACACTGTGACCTGGCTGCCTTCTCGGGGGCCCACACTACTGCTGGCTGCTGGAGCCCCCCGATACCAGCATGTGGGGCGAGTACTACTGTTTCAAGAAGCAAAGGGCAGAGGACACTGGAGCCAGGTTCAGAAAATAGATGGGACCCAGGTGAGCATGGCCCAAGAGACATCTTCAGGATAGGGGCTGGTGTGACATGATGATTTATGTCCTTTCAACTCTCATCCCCTTATTGTGTGGCAGACCCTATCACAAAATCCTCTGAAGTGAGCCCTGTGTCTCTATAGTTTAAGAAACTGAACCTTCCAGAACTCAACTTGTCTTAATCTACATAGGCTTTAAGGGTGGGTCCAGGACTTGAACCTGCATCTGAGGGACTGTAAGAAGATGGCTGTGGTGCAACTAATGGGGGAGGTAACCTGCCACCTCCTGCTGTCCCTATGGGCTCTTCCTTCAACATCTTCCTTTCCCTACAGGTTGGCTCTTATTTTGGTGGGGAGCTATGTGGCGTTGACATGAACCAAGATGGGGAGACAGAGCTGCTGCTGATTGGAGCCCCCCTGTTCTATGGGGAGCAGAGAGGAGGCCGGGTGTTTATCTACCAGAGAAAACAGGTGGGAATCAGGACCCTGAGTGAGGTGGAAAGGGAAAGGCAGAGATTCTCAGGCCTACTCGGGTCCTAATTATTCCAAAGGGCTTTTCCTATCTGATCATTTTTAAATCAAACCTTTAGGACAATAAACACTAGCTAACACTACTTGGAGGAAGACAGTGTGCAAAGGCCCAGTGCCAAATGTTTTATATATATATGACCTTATTTCATCCTTCCATCCACTCCTGAGACCCTGCAGGCCTTATTTTATAAATATTTCAGGAATGCTAGGGAACTTTCCAGAGCCACAAGATCACACAGACAGCACAGCTGGCACTAAGACCCCAATTAGTTTGACAGCATCATTCTGACTGTGAGGGACCACACCTCACATTTCTTTAGCGTTCTCCCACTAAACTGTTCTTTACAATGCTATGTTCTGTAGAAGCCTGCTATGATGGAGTTGCTATTTGTTTCCTTGTTCTTTCTCAGCTGGAGTTTGAAATGGTCTCAGAACTTCAGGGAGATCCTGGTTACCCCCTTGGGCAGTTTGGAGCCACCATTGCTGCCTTGACAGACATTAATGGGGATGGGCTGATGGATGTGGCTGTGGGAGCCCCTCTGGAGGAGCAGGGGGCTGTTTACATCTTCAATGGGAGGAACAGCGGACTCAGCTCCCGGCCAAGTCAGGTGAGAGACCCCCCTGCCCATCAAACTCTGTTCCCAGGCACCTTGAAGCCTCCAGTCCCCAGCCTGCCTCTACCTATCCTGTTCCCATTTTAGCATGAATTTCTTTCTTGCTTTCAGCGAATAGCAGGGACCCAGATGTTCTCAGGAATTCATTGGTTTGGACGCTCCATTCATGGGTGAAGGACCTTGGAGGGGATGGCCTGGCAGATGTGGCTGTGGGGGCCGAGGGCCAGGTGATTGTGCTGCGGTAAGATAGATTCCTGAGTCCCCCTGATAACTTTAGGTCTTATCCTTTGAGTAGTGAATTGTACACTATGCTGAATGCTGGACAGCACCAGCCCATTTGGTCTTCATCCAAACCCTGAGAGATGGGTTCTCCATTTTCCCCCCTGTACTGAGGAATCAAACACAAGAGTTGCAGCCATGTGTGGTGGCACATCCTTATCTATAATCCCAGCAGCTGGAGAGGCTGAAGCAGGAGGATTGTAAGTTTAAGGCCAGCCTCAACAATTTAGCAAGGCCCTAACCAACTTGGTGAGATCTCGTCTCTAAAATAAAAAATAAAAAAGGCTGGGGGTGTAGCTCAGTGGTGAAGTACCTCTGGATTCAATCCCTAACACCTCCCTTCCCCCCCCCCCACAAAAAAAAAAAAAAAAAAAAAAAAAACAACCCAAGGATACTCTACCACTGAGTTACATCCCAAGCCCTTTTTATTTTGAGACAAGGTCTCACTGAATTGCCCAGGCTGGCTTGGAACTAGTGATCCTCCAACCTCAGCCTCCAGAATCCCCAGGATTACAGGGATATGCCACTGTGCCTGGCTGGGTTCTCCTTTATAAAGTCTTCATGTCTTACTCCAAATCAACAGCTGCCATTCAGCAACAGAACTGGTTTGAACCCACCTACCTGACACTTCCTAGGGATGACCTATCTAAAACTTTCTAGAGAAGCAACACATGTGATTGACAAAGGCATGGCTTTAGAACCTGGTGACCTGGGTTCCTGGGACCTAACTTTTCTCACATTTGAAGTGGTGGTGACATTTCCTGCCTTATCCTCTCTTTGTGTTGTTGGAAGCATCCTTTGTACAGGGTACAGCTATTTATTGATCACCTGCTATGTCTTGAACAATGAGCCCAACACTGGGTCCAGAGTTTATGAGTAGTGATAGATATAATAAATTAAACAAGCCAGGTATAGTTTCCCATGCCTGTAATCCCAGCGACTCAGGAGGCTGAGGCAGGAGGAATACAAGTTTGAGGTCAGTCTGGGCAACTTAGAGAGACCTGCCTCAAAACCAAAAATAAAACATGCTGGGTGTACAACCCAGTGGTAAAGCAACCCTGGGTTCAATCCCAGTATTGCAAAAAAGTAAAAAAGTAAATAGATAATTATTACAAATTGTAGCAAGTGTGGTGAAAGAAATGAACAGGGCACTGTGGGAGAAAATAGTGGAGGGGGCCTCTTGAAGATTGGATGGCCAAATAAGGCTCTCTGAGTAGGTGATATTTGAACCTGGAATTGAAAGATGAGAAAGAACTGGGCTTGCAAAAATCTAGGTTAAGATATTCTGTGTAGAACGCCCAGGGTATGTCAGGGCCGTCGGAGGCAAAAGTTTCTCACCAAAGTGGACTGATTTGACTGGAATGTGATTAGCTCAGGGTCAGGAGACATAAGTTAGAGATAAGGGTAGGGAGTTAAGAAGATTGGAGATACAGGAAGTATGGCTGGGATTGTAAAATATCTGAATTTTATTCTAAATATCACATGGCATCACTGGATGGTTATATGCATGGAAGTAGCTCAATATGATTTCTCTTTTCATTTTATTTTTATTTTTGTAGTGCTGGGGATCAAACCCAGGACCTTGAACATGGTAGGCAAGCACTTTACCACTGAGCTACATCCTTAGCTGCTATGATTTCACTTTATTTATTTATTTTTTTTTTGTACAGGGGGATTGAACCCCGGGACACTTGACCACTGAGCCACATCCCCAGCCCTTTTTTATATTTTATTTAGAGACAGTGTCTCACTAAGTTGCTTAGGGCCTCAATAATCTGCTGAGGCTGGCTTTGAACTTGTGATCCTCCTGCCTCAGCCTCCTGAGCTGCTGGGATCACAGGCACTGAGCCTGGCACAACTCACTTTTCTTTATAGAAAATGGGTCACAGGGCTGCCAGAAGTGAACTAGGGATGCCTAATTAGTTGTCATGGTCATTGTTATCATTGAGAGATGACAGGGACCTAGAGTTCAGCTTAGGAAGAAGAGTCCTTTGAACTCTGCTGGATGCAGCCCTGGGACTGATGAGGGTGTGCAGCTGAGGCCAAGGGAGCGACTTGGTGGCTTTCTGTCTGCCAGCTCCCGGCCCGTGGTGGATGTTGTCACTCTGATGTCCTTCGTCCCCGCTGAGATCCCAGTGCATGAAGTGGAGTGCTCCTACTCAGCCAGTCACAAGAAGAAGGAAGGCGTTAACATCACAGTCTGCTTCCAGCTCAAGTCTCTCATCCCCACGTTTCAGGGTCAGTGCTGTCCTCCTGCCTAGCCCAAATCCCGGCTATGACCTCAGGATCCTCCACCGTCCAACTCCTGCCTTTTTTACCCTCTCAGGTCTCCTGGCTGCCAATCTCACCTACACCCTGCAGCTAGACGGCCATAGGACCAGGAGCCGGGGCTTGTTCCCAGGAGGGAAACCTGAGCTCACTGGGAACACAGTGGTTACCCCAGCCAGGTCCTGCATGGAGTTCTGGTTTCATTTCCCGGTAAGGGAGCCAGTGCTGGTGTTCTGGAAAGGGCGGATGGGCCTACTGTGGTGAGAGGGTGCTGGCTCGGCTCTGCTGTTGTCCAGCTGGGTGACAAGTCATGTTGATCCTTAGTACTACCATTTCCTATGCTGTACAATAGTGGGGATAACACCCTTAGTGTATTTTCTTCTAGTCCTGACTATATTTATATAAGCATTTTTAACATGGTGACGATTGTAATGCACTTACCATTTTCCCCTATTCTTTTTTTTTAATATTTATTTATTTGCTTTAGTTGTACACAATGCAATGCATTTATGTTTACGTGGTGCTGAGGATCGAACCTGGGCAGCACACGTGCTAGGCGAACGCTCTACCGCTGAGCCACAACCCCAGCCCCTCCCCTATTCTTTTCTCACATCATATATTAATGCTGCTACTCAGCTTTCACAGTTTTTTAAATTTAAACAAATTTTTTTTGTACTAGGGGTTGAACTCAGGGGTGCTTTGCCCCTGAGCCACATCCCCAGCCCTTTTTTACATTTTATTTAGAGACAGGGTCTTGCTAAAGTACTGAGGCTGGCCTTGAACTTGACATCCTCCTGCCTCAACCTCCTGAGCTGCTGGGATACATGTGTGCACCACTGCACCTGAATCTTTCAGTTTTGGTTTTTATATTTTTTTTGTTTGTTTGTTTGTTTTTAGTACTAGGGATTAAACCCAGGGGCACTCAACCACTGAGCCACATCCCCAGCCCTATTTATATTTTATTTTGAGACAGAGTCTCACTAAGTTGCTTAGGCCTTGCTAAATTGCTGAGGCTGGCCTCAGACTAGCAATCCTCCTGTTTAAGCCTCCTGAGTGGAATTACAGGTGTGTCCTACCATGCTCAGTTTATTCTAGAATGTTCTTGTGCAAACATTGATAATGGCTTCCTAGAACAGTTTGACAGAGTCAGTAGCTTTCATTAGGACTCAATGGTAAACAGTGCTGTGACTGATTAGTGATGACTCCATGGAATTGGGGCTGGGCAATTAGAAGCTTGTGCTGAGAAGTACCCTAGGCACAACATAAAAAGTATGCTATATGGCATATTTATTTATTACTAGTAAACAGTGAAACAATGTTCACTTCTGTTAAAGTCTTAGACAACTAACTACTAGCATTTGATCATTGGCAAAATGCAAACAAGGCATGCACTCAATTGGAATGTTAAGATTCAGGACAAAGATTGTGTTCTTTTTTTACCTTCAGGTCTGCATTCAAGACCTTATCTCCCCCATCATTGTCTCCCTGAATTTCTCTCTTTGGGAAGAAGAAGGGACACCCAGGGATCAAAGTATGGTAAGAAGAGATTGGATGGGGACATTAATGGGTAATATGGAAGAGAAGAAATTCTCTTTAGCAAGAAGTCACTGAATTATATAGGAGTCTGTGATTCTAAGCAACATAAACCAGAAATAGCTTACTTAAGCAGGAAAGGAATTTATGGGAGTTTTATATTTTAAAAATTCAAAGACACAACTCTGGGAATAAGAGGGGCCTGGGTAGTGACTCTGGGTGCTCTCAAGAAGAGAGGATAATGGATAGACTCTCCAGGTCCCCTTCAGTGGATCTGCTCTGGGTTCCTGCCAGGTATCAACTCCAGATCACATCAGGTTCCAACACTGCTCAACCTATAAATTCCAGGGAGAGAAGTTCAGAAGGCCTAGCTTTGGGCCCAGGCTTGTCCCTTACTGGTGGAAGGACAGGGCACCTTGATTAACCTTCTCACCTTTGTATGTTCAGTTGGGGACAGATAGTTTCCTCAAAGTCAAATTGGGATGTTGTAAAAGTAAGGGGAAACAATATCCACCCTCGACTCCAAGATCAGACACTCCCCCCCCCACCCAGTGCCAAGAGCCTGATGTCCTTTTCTGAAGTCCTTGGCATTCAGGGGATGTTTGGTTGGTGGAAGACCACAGGGGTCTGGAGGACAGAACCTGGGCCTGGAAGCCTGAACATGTGGATTTCTTTGCTGGCACAGGCATGAGCAGGTTCTGACCCTCCTTGGGACAGTTTCTCCACCTATGAGGTGAGTCAGCACAATGAGGCCCCTTCCAGAGCTGGAGGCCTCTCACTGCAGGCTGCACTTTCCTGTGGCTTTTGGCAGCATGCATCAGAGCACCCCGCCCACCTGTGCTCACTCCCCCGAGATTTGAAGATATCTGTGGTATGCTCACTAGAAATAAAGCCCTGCCCACCAGATGCTCACCATGCTCCTGAGCGAAGCCGACTGAGCCCCTTTCCTGTGTTTAGGCCTTTTCTGGGCACTGGCTCCACTGAGATCAATAGGCATGACCCCACCAGTAGAAAGCTCACAGTCCACTGTTGGAGAAGCTAGGGGAGTTCAGCAGTGACAACACACTGCCATGATGCCACAGTCAAGTTAGGTTCAGGCAGCCAGAGATTTGAGGGTATAAGGAATATCTGCCCACAGAGGTGACCAGGAAGTCCCCAGGTGGAGAAGAGGGCATTCAGAAATTGTCTTTCTTCATATCATCACTTACTATCTTTGTGTTGGTATCATTGTCAGACATTGTCTTCATCACTTGGCAACTCCAAGTAGAAAGCAGAGATCTTCTTGTTGTCATGACCTTGGCCATATTCGCATCTCTAAACTAATCCCTTGGACCAGGCCTGGGTAGAATGTGTACACAGTACATGGATATATGGGGACATTCAAAGTCCTTGGTGGGACCAGGCACGGATAAGAGTTGGAAAAGCAGGGAGTAGACATCTCTAATGTCACATAGATTTTTTAAAAATATTTATTTATTTGCTTTAGTTGTACACAATGCGTTTATTTTTATGTGGTACTGAGGATTGAACCTGGGCGGCGCATGTGCTAGGCGAGCGCTCTACCACTGAGCCACAAATCCAGCCCCTCACATAGATATTTTAGGAAGCTAATTCCAGCAGTGGTAAGGAGGCTGGCTTGCAAGGACTTGAGTCTGGGATCAGGGAGACTTCTGTAATGATTGGTCCCACTGGGGGATGGTAAGCCCTGAAACAAGGCGTTTTCTGTGGAAGTAGAGAGGAAGAGATGCATTCAAGAGAGGTGTTTTTTTGTTTTGTTTTGTTTTGTTTTGGTACCGGGGATTAAACTCAGGGGCACTGGACCACTGGGCCACATCCCCAGCCCTGTTTTGTATTTTATTAGAGTTGCTAAGTGCCTCCTCATTGTTGAGGCTGGCTTTGAACTTGCGATCCTCCTGCCTCAGCCTCCCAAGTGCTGGGATTACAGGCGTGCGCCACCGCGCCCGGCTTCAAGAGAGGTTTAAGAGGCAGAATTGTCAGAGGCTGAGATGTGGGGAGAGAGGCAGAAGATGATGCTCATATCTGACTTGCATCTGGGTGGATGACGGAGCCCGCCCCCAACAGGAAACACTGAAGGGAACACAGATTTGTCAGGAAGGTGAGCTGGAGAGTTCAGCTTTGAACTTTTTTGAACTGGGTTGCACTTTGAGCCTGTGCATCATCTAAGCGGCAACTGGATTCATTCTTAGCAGAGGCAAAGTACCATCAGATTAGCTCAATTGCAAACACAGAAATTTACACAGAAAGTGCCTTTTAAGGGGCTGGGGCTGTAGCTCAGTGGCAGTGGCAAAGCACTTACCTTGCACATGTGAGGCACTGGGTTTAAGACTTAGTGCCATATAATGATAAACAAATAAAATAAAGGCATGCTGTCTACAACTACAAAAAGAAAAAGAAAGTGCCTTTTAAAAAGTCTTTCTCCTGTAAAAGGCTGGTTGGAGTTGATGTGGCAGTTCTGAGTTTCTAAATCAGGGGTTTAATGTGAATGTCATCTTTCTGTTACTGTAACAAATACTTGCCAGACTTTATCTGGAAAGAGCCAATCAATGTTTTTGGCATTGCAAGCCAGGTGGTTTCTGTTGCTACTCAGCTCTGCCCTTATAGCATCAAAGCAGCCATAAACAATAGGCAAATGAGTCTGTGCGGCTGTGTTCCAGTAGCACTTTATTAACTGAACAGTGGGGGCTGGAATTGCCCTTCTGTCATAGTTCAGTTACTCCTTTTCTAAGTCAGCAGCCTCGGTTCTTTCTGTATTGCTTCTTCTTCATCTTCCTTCTTCTTCATCTTCTTTGTGCCTTGTTGTGCTCAAAGTGGTTGCATGGACTCTACCCATCACATTTGTGCCTTGCCAAGGACGATAGAAGAAATATGTCTTTAAGAATAGTTCCTAAACACATAATACTTTCACTTACATCTCATTAGTTGGAACTTGGCCGTGTGACCCAACAAAAAAATGTAGAGGCTCTGTTTTAAAAGCAAGAGGTGAGGAAGGACATGTGGGTACAACCAGTAGCCTCAGCCTTAGGTACTAATTACATGCCAAACAATGTGGTGTAGATACTCAGGGAGAAAGAGACATGAGGTCAGTCAAAGTCAAAAAAAGACTTCCTGGAGGAAGTGTCATTGGTTCTGGGTCTTGCAAAATGAGTAGACTTTGGGCAGGTGGAGAAGAGAGGAAAGGTATGGTGGTGAGGTCAAAGGAAATGGGGAGATGGACCTCACTTCTGGCACAAAGGCGGTTGGTCAGGTTCAAAGTCTGGATTACCATTTGGCCCATGGCCCAGTGGGGGGTGGAGATCTGTGTGTGAATGTTGAGGGTATATGGGGAGCAGTCAGCAGAGACCACCAGGACCCCAGACCCTCAAGGAAGAGTCTAGAGATTTCACGGCAGGTGATCTGAAGTCAGAGGAGGCTAGAGTCTTTCTAGAAGGTACAGTCAATAACCCACAAAAATCTTTCTGGGGCCCCCATTACCTTTAGAATAAAGTCCCAACTCTCTACCATGGCCTGTAAGACTCAATGAAATCTGGACCCTGCTCTGTCTCCCGGCCCTTTCCAATGCATGGCGCTCCAGCAAGTCTGAGCACCTTCCTGCTCCTTGAAGGAGCACAGTCTGTCTTGCCTCTTGGCCTTTGTATACACTATTCTTTCTTCCTCTCCATTCTCTTCATCTGGCTCCCTCCTTTAATGTATCAATCATCTTTCCATTACTGTAACAAATACTTGAGGCTATCAACTTATATAGAGGAAAGGTTTATTTTGGCTTGTGGTTTTGGAGGTTTTGGGCCCTGATCCATTGACCCTGTTGTTTTTGGCCTGGGGGGAGGCACCACATCATGGTGGGAGCACACAGTAGAGTGACCGGTTCACCCTCATGGTTGCCAGAAGCAAAAGAGAGAGGGGGGGGGCAGGTGCTGGGGTCTCAATATCTCCTTCAAAGGCACACTCCCAATGACCTAACCTCCTCCAAATAGGTCCCACCTCTTAGAGGTTCCACCGCCACCCGTTGCTCTTTAACACATGGCCTTTGGGGGACATTTCAGATCTAAACTATAGCATTTAGATTTCTGTCAGAATGGCATTCCTTCAGGAAGCTTCCTTGATCTCCAAGTCTGAGATAGGAGTCCTTTCTCCATGCTCTGAACATACCCTGCACTTGTCTGGTCATAACCTTGACTCATAGTTGAAAAAGCGGGTCATTTTTCCCTCCAGATCAGGAGGACAGGCAGCATGTCTGTTTGTCCTTTGGTGCATAACCAGTGACCAGCACAGGGCCAGGTCTGGGGTCGAAGCTCAGAAAATGTTGGAAAAATCAGCCTTGATCTTCTAAGAGCTGGAAAGTCACTGTAGGGGGTGAAGGAGTTGGCAGAGGAGAAACCCAGGAAAGGGTCATTGGCAGGCAGGTGAATCCTGGGGCTGTGCAGTCAGGAGTCCTTGTCAAGGAAGAAACTGTGGGGCTGCTTTGGCCCAGATTTCTTCTCCATAGGAGGGAACTGGTCACCCTGAGGCTCTGGCTCCCATTAGGTAGCTGCCAGCAGACAAGGGCTGGACACATAGGCACGGGCTGAGGCAGGAGGGTGGGGCCAGCCCTGCAAAGGCATTTGGCTCCCGGGAGGGAAGACCACAGCCATTCCCACTGAGTCCCAAGCCATGAGCTCCTCCAGCCAGGGGTTCACTAGTGCTGCTGCTTCAGCTGAGCTCCCCTGTCCTTCCTCTGTGCACAGCAGGACAAGGACTTGCAGCCCATTCTGAGACCAGCCCCACACTCTGAGACTAAGGAGGTAAGAGGGCATGAGGGGCAGATGCCAAAGCCTGGGGTGGGGCTCCTGCTGGGTCTGAAGTCAGAGCCTCCCATTCCTTTCTTCTTGGCCTTTCAGATCCCTTTTGAGAAAAACTGCGGAGAGGACAAGAAGTGCGAGGCAAACCTGGGACTGTCCTCCCCTGACAGGTCTGTAAGACTTCCCCCAACTCCCACCCCCAGCCTTCCCTTCAATTCCATCTGTATCTTTTTATTTTCCCACTTTTCTTTTCTTATTTTTGGTATCAGGGAGTGAACTCAGGGGTACTCAACCACTGAGCCACATCCCCAGCCCTTTTTAATATTTTATTTAGAGACAGGGTCTCGCTGAGTTGCTTAGGGCCTTGCTAAATTGCTGAGGCTGGCCTTGAACTCAGCATCCTCCTGTCAGCCTCTCGAACTGCTGGGATTACCAGCATGCGCCACTGTGCCCAGCTCGTTCTGTATCTGATGCAGCAGCTCCCATGTGCTGGGAAAAAAAAAAAACACGTCCAAAGACATCCCTTAAGAAAAAGACACCCCTTTCCCTGCCCACTCCCTCTCTGAGTCTTGAGTTCCTTCTCTGAGAAATGCACAACCCTTGTGGTGCTCCTGTCAGGTTGGATGAGATCACAGAACTCAAGTCTGTGCATAGGAGCTCATTTTGTGTGGCCCTCCAAATCTCTCAGTTCTGAAGTCCCCACCTCCATCCTATTTCCTCTTGGTCCCTATAACTTTTCCCTGATTCCCCCCACCCCACCCTCAGACCCCCAATCCTGCGTCTGACCCCATCTGCCAGCCTGGCTGTGGAGTGGACACTGAGGAATTCAGGAGAAGATGCCTACTGGGTCGAGCTGGAAATGACCTTCCCCAGGGGACTCTCTTTCCGAAAGGTGAAGATGCTCGAGGTGAGCCTGAGGGCAGCACCTATCTGCTGCTCTGATTCCCACAGATCCTGCTCCATCCTACAGCCTGAGCAGTTGGCAGCAGCTGGTAGCAGAGGACTGTCATATCTGTGTCCCCAGGCTGATGGTTCCCCTGGCACTCTGTGATCTGAAATACAAAGTTTACCTACCTTCTCTGAACCTCAGATTTTGAAGGGCAAAAATCACACCAGAGACAACTGTGCAGCCAAGAGATTTATTTACCAGCCTTTATGGCTGGTCAGAGGTAGAAGAAGTATGGGGAGAGAGGAGTCAGGGAGAGGGGAGTGTGCAAGCTCTGAATGGAAGGTGGGTGCCTGGTCGCTCTGGCTGTGGTCTCTGGAGCTGTCAGCTGGGGCAGCTGCCATCGGGCTGGAGGTGATGGGTCTGGAGCTGTCGCAGTGGCTGCCTCCTCTCAGCAGGGAGGAGCTATTGAGACTGAGCTCCAGGCAGGCAGGAGCTTAAGTAGGGATTTCTGTTGGGTGGTGTACCTGAGCGACCTTTAACACTATTGGCTCTTTGCCCGGGGAACAGGGTGATCCTTAAGCCTATTGGCTCCTGCCTGGGGTACAGAGCGACCTTTAAGTCCATTGGCTCCTGCCCAGGGAAAATGAAACAAGGTTGCTTGGGGTGGGGGGTGGCTCATCAGCCCAAGACCATCTATCAGATTTCACAACCAAAAGTGAGACTGGGGACACCCAAGTAGGTTAATGAGAGGGTCATACAAAAGGAGTGTGTGGAAGAAAGGCTCAGGAGCCATGTCCCCCATGCAGTTGGTGAGTAAGATGTATAGTTGAGTGAGATGGATTTACCTCCCTTGTAGAGGCAACCAGAGTATTTTTGAGCAATGTCCTGGAGTGTTTTACATATAACCTTTAGTTTGTAATGACTATTATAAAAGTAATATCTGGAGCCGGGTGCGGTGGTGCATGCCTGTAATCCCAGCACTTGGAAGGCTGAGGCAGGAGGATCGAGAGTTCAGAGCCAGCCTCAGCAATGGCGAGGCACTTAGCAACTCAGTGAGACCCTGTCTCTAAATAAAATACAAAAAAGGGCCCAGTGGTTGAGTGCCCCTGAGTTCAATCCCCGGTACCAAAAAAAAAAAAAAAAAAAAAAAGAGTAAATATCTGATCACAATGGAAAATTGAAAATTACAGAGAAGTTTAAAGACAATGATATGTACTTCTACAACTCAGCAATTGCTACCTTCCCCTCCCTCCTTTGGTCCCAGGGATTGAATCCAGGGATGCTTAATCACTGAATACATCCCCAGCTCTTTTTTTTTTTTTTTAATGTTTATTTATTCGTTTTAGTTGTACACAATGCCTTTATTTTTATGTGGTGCTGAGGAACCCAGGCCATGCACGTGCTAAGCGAGCGCTCTATCACTGAGCCACAACCTACATCCCCAACTCTTTTTATTGGTTCTTTTTAGTTAAACATTTTGATAAAATTATACATTCACAGGATATATCTTATTCTAATTAGGATCAACCCCAGCCTTGTGGGTATACATGATGTACATCACTGTGTGTACATGGGGAAATTGTGTCAGATTCTTTCCCCTGTCTTTCCTATTCCTATTCTCCCTCCCTTGCCTTCATTCCCCTTTGTCTAATCCTCTGAACTTCTAGTCTTCCCCTCCCCCATTGTGAGTTAGATTCCACATATCAAAGAAGATATTTGCCCTTTGTTTTTTAGGGATTGGTTATTTCACTTAGCATGATAGTCTCCAGATTCACCCCTTTATTGGCAAATGTCATAAAGTCTTCTTTATGGCTGAGTAATATTCCATTCTCACAATTTCTTTCCTTTTTATTTATTTATTTATTTATTTTTGGTTCCAGGGATTAAACTCAGGGACACTGGACCACTGAGCCACATCCCCAGCCCTTTTTCTGCATGTTATTTAGAGACAGGGTCTCACTGAGTTGCTAAGTGCCTTGCCATTGCTAAGGCTGGCTTTGAACTCACGATCCTCCTGCCTCAGCCTCCCAAGTGCTGGGATTATAGACTTGCGCCACCGCACCCGGCTCTTTTTATTTTTTATTTTAAGACAGAGTCTTGTTAAGTTGAGGGTCTCACTAAGTTGCTGAGGCTAACATTGAACTTGTGATCCTCCTGCCTCCGTCTCCTGAATCACTGGGCTTACAGGTGTGGGCCACTATGCCTGGCCAATTACTACTTTAATCTTTTAGTGTTTATCTTTTTTACTTTTCTACATATAGTTTCATACATATACATGTGTATATAGGTGCATATCATATATTATCTGTTTATTTATACACATACACAGTATTGTGTACTTTATTCTTTTTGTTTTTGTACTATGGATTGTTGTACATGCTATGCAAGTGCTCTCCCACTGAGCTACACCCCTACATTGTGTACCATATATATATGTGTGTATATATATATATATATATATTTTTTTTTTTTTTTTTTGTACTGGGGATTGAACTCAGGGGCACTCGACCACTGGGCCACATCCCCAGCCCTTTTTTTGTATTTTATTAGAGACGGGGTCTCACCGAGTTGCTAAGTGCCTCGCCATTGCTGAGGCTGGCTTTGAACTCGCGATCTTCCCATCTCAGCCTCCCAAGTGCTGGGATTACAGGCGTGCACCACTGCGCCCAGCTTATATTTGTTTTAATTGACATTTTGCCCTCCATATGGTTATTCCCCGCTCATGTTTAAAAAAAATTTTATATGGTGTTAAATATACACAATATGAATCTTACCATTTTAACCATTCCCAGGCCTACAGTTCATTGTCACTGAGTACGTTCACAATGTTGTGCAGCTGTCACCACTGTTTCTAAAACTTCTATGTTATTTCAAACCCACTAAGCAATAACTCATTCCCCACCCTCTGTCCCTGGTAAGCTCTCATTTATTTTCTATGAATTTACCTATTTTAGATAATTCATATAAATTGAATGATACAATATTTGCCCTTTGTGTCTGGGTTATTTCACTTAGCATAATGTTTTTGTTTGGGGTTTTTTTGTTTTTTTGGTTTTGTTTTTCCGAGACAGGAGCTCGAGGTGTTGCCCAGGCTGGTCTCCACCCCGGCCCTAGCAGTCCTCCTGCCTCAGATTCCTGGGTAGATGGAACTACAGCACATGCCATCATCTGGCTATGACCCTGATTCTCTGACTTTGCTTCTCTGAGAATGGGTTATGAAGGGCAGGTGTCCTGGAGGAGGTTGATGACCCCTGGGGAATCCTGACCCCTGGTCTCCCTTCTCATTCCCAGCCGCACAGCCAGATGCCTGTGAGTTGTGAGGAGCTTCCCGAAGAATCCAGGCTCCTGACGAAGACCCTTTTGTGCAATGTGAGCGCTCCCATCTTCAAAGCAGGCAGCTCGGTGAGTGAAGTGTGTGCTTGAAACCAAGCAGCCAGGGGGCCCTGAGCTGGAGGAGGGGCCGTGGACTTTGGCTCTGAGGAAAGGAGCAGGCGATCAGCCAGGAAGCCAGCCCCTACTCCAAGGGGCATGTGTAGGAGCTGTTCTCTGTCGTGTTAGAAAGCCTGGACCTTGCACTCAGACAAACCTGGGACTGGGCTATTCATTTATGACCATGTGCACATGACTGAACCATCTGGAGCCTTGGTTTTCTCATCTGTACAATGGGATGAAACGCCTAGCCAAGTGTTTGGGACGTAGTGAGCACCTGCAGTGGTCACTGCACCATGAGGTGCTCAGACTGCTCCAGAGGTCCCCTGTCCTTCCCTGCTAGGTTGGTATCCAGGTGATGTTTAATACTCTGCTGAACAGCTCCTGGGAGGACTTTGTCGAGCTGCGCGCCACTGTGAACTGGTGAGCAGGCCCTCAGGGGGGCCCCCCCCGCCAGCATGGCCACCACACAGGCCTGGCCAAGCCCTTCTAACACTCCCTCTACCTTGCTCTGATGTAGTGAGAATGAGGACTCAGGCCTCCTGGAGGACAACTCGGCCACCACCAGCATCCCTGTCCTGTACCCCATCAATGTGCTCATCAAGGAGTGAGTCCTTCTAAGCTGTGTTGATCTCCCCACTCCCACCTCAGCCTCCCCACCCAGCCTTGCTGCCCAGGGAGCTCCCCCTCCACACATCCTTCCTTTTCTTTCCTTTTTTCTTTCTTTTTTTTTTTTTTTTTTTGGTTCTGGGGATGGAACTCAGAGGTGCTCTACTATTGAGCTACATCCCCAGTTCTTTTTATTAATTTGAGACAGGATCTCTCTAAGTTGCTGAGATTAGCCTCAAGCTTGAGATCCTCCTGCCTCAGCCTCCCAAGTTACTGGAATTACAGGCATATGCCATTACGCCTTGCTCCTCTTCCTTTTCTAGAGCCTGGGGCACAGGCGGTAATTAGAACTGATCCCAGCCACAACCCCTGTGGTTTTCCATGCTCCAAAGATAGAGGGCCCTTTAAGAACTCAGGTCAGCATTAATTGATGGAATTAAAAACTGCACTGCAAGCTGCCTTGTGTCAGATGCTATGCCAGAGGCACTACATGGCTGCTCACTTTCCCCGGAGCTCTTGACACCTCCATGGGGAAGCTGTACCTCTCTCCATTTGACTAATTAACAAACTGAGGCTCAGAGAAGGCAGGCACTTGCCCAAGGTCATATAGCCAGGAAGCACTGAAGCCAGGGTCTCAACTTTGTCTGGCTCCAAAGCCACAGCTCTTAGCTGTTTTCAGCTGTGCTAGAGTCTCTCTCTTCCTGGGCTTAGCAGTGCTGGGAGAGATTAAAGTCCCCACCATGACCCCTGCCCTCAGGGAGCTTACAGTCAAGCCAGAGAAACCAAACTCCTGCACACCCAGAACCAGTGAATCTCAGAATGCTGGAGCAGGAAGGACTCATGGGGAACTCTAATTGGATTTTCTAGTTTATAGAAAAGAAGATTAGAAAAGTTGAGGAGCTTTTTAAAATCAGCTCAGTGAGATAAGAGCCAGGTCAGCATCTGAGTTCAGGTCTCTGGTGCTTTTTACCATAAATTCCAAATTGATATGAAATTATGTTGATATAAAATTAGAGCCAGTAAAGGTCAGGGTAGGTGAGGGAGAGATGAAAGATCGATGCAGGTGAGGCTTGGACTGGGGTCTGGAATATGGGACAATTTGGATAAGGACCAGAAAGGGAGGCAAAGATCACAGCACAGGCAAAGGGAAGAAGGCAGAAAGCAGAGGGACTCCTCTTAGGAACAGGGAGTGGGCAGGTGCCACCAAGGGCAGGTGTGTGCGGGGGAGCAGGAGGAAGGCAGTCTAAACATGGGAGCTTGGAGCTGACCCTCCCAGGGAGCAGGGAGCCATGGACGGGTTCTGAGTAGTAGTATCAGGATCAGAGAGATGTCAGGAGGTGCAGCCGACCACATGCACTGGAAGCATGGGGTGAGGGAGGGATGAAGAAGCTGCCATTGTTGTAGGTACAGACGGGGCAAGGCACCAAAGATAACAGTAAACAGTTTTATTTGGCTGCAGCCTGGTTCAGAGGGTACAGCTTTTGCTGTAATCAATTGATCCCCTGAACTCCAAGTTCAGGTAGTTTCAGAATTTTATACCCAGCATGTAAGGGGAGGGGCTCAGAAGTTCACAGTTTACAGAAGTTCACATGAAAGCAGCTTTTTTTGTTTCACAGTTCTGGGCAAGTTAACCCTTCAAGGATAACACCTGGGAAGGGGAGAGCTTCTTTTCCCCTTTCTTTCCTCCCCCTGCCAGCTGTTACCATGGAGCCCAATTAGTAACTTCTCTTATCTTAGAAATGTAGACATATCTGTGAAGCTCCAGCTCAAGACCAGAGGCCTTGTTAAAGAATTTGTCCTTTTTATTATCACACTTTGCACTTTCAAACACACTTCTACAAACTACCATATTGGATACGAGTTTGTGAAAAATAAGTAAAGGGGCATCCAGCACCTGGAGTGCTGATTTCTTCCAGGCCAGTGGCCAAGTAATAGAGCAACAGGAAAATAGGAAGTTTACCTACATTGAATTTTTTTGTAGAGACTCTTTTGCTGATAGTCCTAAAATCAGCCATGGTGAAGATTTCTGGAGAAGCTGAGTTAAGATTTTCTGTGGAGGAGGGGGTGCCACTACAACATGGTTATCTAGGAGATAAGCAGGGCCCAGAGGATGGGGGAGACACTGGTGAGGTCACACTCAGCAGAGAGAACACAGTCCCCAAAGCATGGCCCTGCCCCCCCAGACCTCTGTCCTGTCCCCCTCCACTGTGGGGCTTTGGGCAAGAGGTTGGCCTTAGTTTCCAAAGAACTAAATGAGATGGTGCCCTTGTAATCCTTAGCCCGGTGCTGACAGCTCAGAGGCTTCCTAGACTTCTGGTTGACGTCTCCTCCACCCTCCATTTCTGCTCTTCTCTCTCTACAGCCAGGAAAACTCCACACTTTATGTCAGTTTCAACCCCAAAGGTCCCAAGATTCACCAAGTCAAGCACATCTACCAGGTATGAACCTCAAGGGGGAAGGGTCCTTATAGATGCGAACTTGTTTGTTCAGGTCTGCCCTGGGGATGGAGGTTGCACGTGCCAATTAGACACAGTCTATTCTCAGTGAATCCAGGTCTGTTGTCCTGCCTACAAGCTTCACAGCCTCCACTTAAATGCTTCCACCAGCAGTGGGCTCACTACCCGCCTTTCCCTGTGAGGCCCTATATGATTGATAGTCATTGCCATTCTCATCGAACAGATGAGACAGGTCAGTAGCTAGCCCAAATCACATAGCTCATAAGGGGAAGAGATCCAATTCAGGCTTGCATTTGAATACCCAAATGCATGTGTTTAACCTCCAGATTCATGATTTGTCATTGCTCCTGCAATATAGTCAATGTTGGGCAGTGATCCCCACCTCCCCATCCCCCATCACTCCCGTCTAGGGTTTCCTTATAGGTGACCTCCAAGGGAGGAGGAGGCATTGACTAAGTCAAGAGCATTTTCATTTTACTTTGTAGGATAAATATAATCCAGTACAGTACAGTGTAGAGTAGCATAGTGAACTTTGCATACAATTGTTATGTTGCAGCTTTGGTCTCCACATTTTCCAAGCCAAATTTGTCATCTTCTCCAAAGTCAGCATTTCCTCTGACTTGCTTGGAATCCTTTTAAAGCACCATCTTTTTTTCAAGTAGAATTGCCAAGGCTGCATGAATTTCTCCTTCCTCTGTGCTTGGTCCCAATGTTCTATTGTCTGTATCCCCTTTTCTCTTTGCCCCCTCATACTTCTCAGACTAAGTTCCTCATCTTCTTGCAATTGGACTGTAGGGACAGGCCCTAATATTTGAGACAGGGAGAGAGCTCTGTGGTAGAGCGCTTGCCTAGCATATGCTGAGCCCTGAGTTCCATTCCCAACACCACAAAAAATAAAATAAAGTTGCATACAATTTCAATGAATCTAGTAATGCCTAAATAGCCCAGAGTAAGAGTTGTTAAAATTTTTTTAAGTTAAAAAAAAAAAAAAACAACTGAGACAGGCCCTAATGTGGGGCCTGATCTACCTTTCTAAACTTCTTCCATTCCACACCTCCTTGAATCTGCTCTTTCCTCAGCTACCATCCATGATTCTCCTTCACCTAGTTGATAGTACCCTGACTCCTATGCTCAAGCCTTCTGGGCCCCATAGTTGGATCCCAATATGATGGCATGATCCCCCAGGTCTCCTTCCCACTCTCCAACCAATCACACTCACCTGATGCAGTTCTGCCTCTCTATATCTTCTCCTTCTGGATACCCTCCCATCTTCACCTGTGAAAACCCTGGCAGACTCTCACGGTTAAGTTCAATTGCTGCCTCTGACATTTTGGCCTTTTCAAGTTAATTTAACTGATGTTTTAGCTGTCCACCAATGTTTGTTGAATGAATAAACAATAGATAGAACCCCTCATACTGGATATATATTTCCCTGCTTGACCTCCTTGAGACATATTGGTGCCACTTCTGTGTCACTTTCTTATAAATTTCTGGGTCTCCAGCCCTAGTACAGGTAGCTCTTTTATATAAAAAGTACTCAAGAGCTGGTCATGGTGGCACATACCTATAATCCCTGTAATCCCAGCAACTCAGGACATTGAGGCAGGAGAATCACAAGGTCAAGGCCAGTTTGGGCAATTTAGCAAGACCTTCAGCAACTTAGCAATACCTGGTGTCAAATTTAAATTTAAGTTTTAAAAAGTTTTAAAAAGGACTAGGGAGCAGGGCGCCGTGGTGCATGCCTGTAATCCCAGCCTCCCAAGTGGGAGGCTGAGGCAGGAGGATCTCTAGTTCAAAGCCAGCCTCAGCGATGGCGAGGCACTTAGCAACTCAGTGAGACCCTGTCTCTAATAAAATACAAAAGGCTGGGGATGTGACCCAGTGGTCAAGTGCCCCTGAGTTCAATCCCCGGTACCAAAAAATAAAAATAAAAAAAAAAAATAAAATAAAATAAAATAAGGACCAGGGATATAGTTCGATGGTAAAGTGGACCTAGATTCAACCCCCAGAACATAAAAAGATAAAATAAATAAAAGCCAGATATTTTAGTCAGCATTTTTGGTGCTGTAACCAAAAGACCAGACAAGACCAAAGTAGAGGAGGAAAAGTTTATTTAGGGTTCACAGTTTCCGAGGTCTCAGTCAGTAGACAGCCAACTCCATTGCCCTGCGGCCCCAGATGAGGCAGAACATACAGGCAGAAGGGTGTGACAGAGGGAAGCAGCCCAGGTCGTGACAATCATGAAGCAGAGGGTGCTCTGCTCAACAAAGACAAAATATATACCCCAAAGGCACACCCTCGGTGACCCACATCCTCTAGCCACACCCTAGCTGCCTACTGTTATCACAGTGATCTCTACCAGTGGATTAAGGCACTCTTTAGGTTAAGGCTCTCATAACCCAATCATTTCACCTCAAAACTCTCTTGCATTGTCTCATACCTGAGCTTTTATTTGGGAACATCCCAAATCTAAACCAGGCATGACAGCTCATGACTATAATCTCAGAGACTCAGATGGCTGAAGCAAGAGGATTGTAAATTTGAAACCAGCCTCAGCAATTTAGTGAGGCCCTGAGCAATTTAACGAAACCCCCATCTCAAAAGGAGAAAAAAACCGGGCGCGGTGGCGCATGCCTGTAATCCCAGCACTCGGAAGGCTGAGGCAGGAGGATAGCAGGTTCAAAGCCAGCCTCAGCAATAGCGAGGCACTTAGCAACTCAGTGAGACCCTATCTCTAATAAAATACAAAAAAAAAAAAAAAGGCTGGGGATGTGCCAGTGGTCGAGTGCCCCTGAGTTTAATCCCCGATATCAAAAGAAAAAAAAAAAAAGATTTGGGGATTTAGCTCAGTGGTAAAGCCCCCAGGTTCAATCCCCAGTACCCACCCCCCAAAAAATATGCCCTACTTTTCTGGCTGGGGTTGGGTAGCTAAGTGGTAAGAACACATGCTTTAGCATGTGCAGGACCCTGAGTTCAATTTCCAGCACCTAAACAAAAGCAAAAAACTACCTTTTTTTCCAGCTTCTTATGTACGAGACACTACATCAAGCAATAGGGAATTGAAGATGAAATAAGACATTGCCCCTGTAGTCAGGAAGTTCACGATCTAGTGGAGTTAGAGACACAGAAACAGATACTTTGCCATCCTGCCAGGGATGATGAGCGCTGTGGGACATGGGAGGGGGAAACTGCCCTCTCTTTGGGGTGGCAGTAAAACCTTCAGAAATGATGGTGGGGCAAGGCCTGGAGGATATGTGAAGGGTTGCCATGTGGAAGAGCAGGAAGCCACACTGAAAGGCTGTGAGGACCGACCACATGTGGCTCATCAGTGCCCAGTGCCCACAAATAGTGGGCCCTGGGGATTCAACCAGTGAGGACTGCAGGGCACTCAGGTGAGGTGGCAGTTGGCATGGTTGGTATTCAGGCTCTGAAGTCCTTGTCCTCTGTACTAGGTGAGGATTCAGCCTTCTGTCCATGATCACAACATGCCCACCCTGGAGGCCTTGGTTGGGGTGCCACAGCCTCACAGCAAGGGGCCCATCACACACAGGTGGCACGTGCAGATGGTGAGTGCTCCCGAGAGAAGGGGACTGCCCCGGCCTGTGGGGTGAACTTGTCCTAGGTTCAAAGCATGGAGCTGGATATGGGAAGGGGGCGAGGATGGAGGGATCCAAATCCCATAGACTCAGTGATGTCTGAATTAACTAAGGGCCCAAGGGGTAAGAAAACTGGAATGCCAAGGTCTTTCTGGGGTAGAAAGAGGCCCCAGACCAACTGGAGACCCCACATCTTCATTCCTAGGAGCCTCCTGTCACCTGCCATCGTGAGGAACTGAGAAGGTTGCCCAGTGCAGCTGAGGTATGAGCATGTGAGCTAAGAAATTGGGCTGGGGCCAGGCACAATGGTGCACTCCTGTAATCCCAGTAACTCAGGAAGCTGAGGCCAGAGGATCGCAAGTTCAAAACCAGCTCTGAGCAATTCAGTGAGATCCTGTCTCTAAATAAAATATAAGTACAAAATATAAATAAAATAAATATATAAGTTTTATAAATATAAAATATAAATAATGAAATATTAAAAAGGGCTGGGGATGTGGCTAAGTCATTAAACTCCCCTGGGTTCAGTCCCCTATACTGCTTCCCCCCAAAAAAAGAAATAGCAAGGGAAAGAAAACAAATTTAAAAATTTTTTAAATTAAGAAAGGCTGGGCACGTAGCCCAGTGGTAGAGAATCCCTGAGTTCATCCCCAGTACCACAAAAATGGGGGTGGGGTAGGGGTGTAGCTCAGTGGTAAAGCCCCCTGGGTTCAATCCCCGGTAAAAAAAAAAAGAAAAGAAGAAGCTGGGCGCGGGTGGCGCACGCCTATAATCCCAGCACTTGGGAGGCTGAGGCAGGAGGATCACGGGTTCAAAGCCAGCCTCAGCAATAGCGAGGCACTTAGCAATTCAGTGAGACCCTGTCTCTAAGAAAATACAAAAAAAAGGGCTGGGGATGTGGCCCAGTGGTCAAGTGCCCCTGAGTTCAATCCCTGGTACCAAAAAAAAAAAATAAATAAATAAAAAGAAAAAAGAAAAAGAAACAGAAAGAAAGAAAGCGGGCTGCGGTTGGGCAGTGTGCAAAGGGACAATAGCCCTCTCTTACACCCCTGTGTTCCTGACCCCGTCAGCCTTGTCTCCCAGGAGTCCAGTTCCACTGCCCATTTGTCTTCAGGCAGGAGATCCTTGTTGAAGTTACCGGGACCGTGGAGCTGGTGGGAGAGATTGAGGTACCACCTACTCATAACTGGTGATGGGAAGTAGTCGGGGGCCTAGGAGAGCCTGTGGTGGGTGGGATGGGGTAGTGCATGGAAACTCTCCCAGATAGTCTACTTCCATTTTTCTTTCTGTCTTGATGAAAAATTCCCCAAGTTTAGACAATTACAGATGAAAGAGAACTTGAAATTTGAAGGGCTGTTTTTGTGGGTCTACAGAAAGTTCTCACATGTTCTTTATGGGCAAAAACCTCCCTTCCAGCAATGAGGAGGTGCGCACGGTAGAGAACTGAGTAGAGGAAGGTCACCCCACTGGGTCTCACTCCCTTCTTCTCCTCCCCATTGTGTTGAAGTGGGGGCAGAACTCAGTGAGTTCTCCATCCTTGTTCTCCTGGTCCTGACTGACGTCTCCCCACCCTTCCAACAGGCCTCTACCACGTTCAGCCTCTGCAGCTCCCTCTCCATCTCCTTCAATAGCAGCAAGCACTTCCACCTGTACGGCAGCAACGCCTCCATGGCCCAGGTATCTACCTCCTTAGAAGTCCCAGGAACAGGCAGCAGAGGGCTCCGAGGAGTCCCAGGCCAGAGCTAGATGTGGACAGCTACACACACTCACAGCCCCAGTCAAAGCCATCTGCCCTGGAGAAGCTTCCACCCCACTGGGGCGCAAGCAGACCCCAAAGTCACCCCTCTGAGCAGTTTAGCAAAGGGTCACCAGCCCAGTAGTGAACATAGAGAGGGTGCTCAGAGCAGTACAGAGGTACAGGGAGTGATCAGGGAGGGCGGGAGGAGCAAGAAGTGCAGCTGGCCTAGCTGGTGAATCTTAAAGTGTAAGCAGAAGCCAGATTCAGATTTGAATGCTGAGCTGAGGTCCTGGCACTGCATGCTGGGGCTCATGGGAAGCCATGTAAATCTTAGGGAAGACTGTGATGTGGGTTGACCAAGCCACTGTGGTGACTACAGTGGGTGACACATTTGAAGGAGAGGGTCTGGAGCCAGAGTCCAGTGCTGTGATAAGCCCAGATGGACATGGTGAGACTGGGGACTGGGTGGTACCTGGGAAGTTTTAGGAGTGGGAAGGCTTTTCCTTGCACTCAGCTGCCCCTCCTCCCTCAGGTCCTCATGAAGGTCGACGTGGTGTATGAGAAGGAGATGCTCTATCTGTATGTGCTGAGTGGCATTGGAGGGCTGCTACTACTGCTGCTGATTTTCCTAGCGCTATACAAGGTGGGAACTGCTGGGAGGAAGGACATTGCCAAGACAGCAGGCTAGGGGAATGGGCTTTGGCGGGAGCCAGGGGGGGAGACCACTGTGGCCAGGAAGCATTAGAGCCAAAAAAGGTGTCAACTTATCTCCTCTTTCTGCAGATGAGGCTACTGAGGTCCAAACAGCATATGAGATTTTTTTTTCCCAAATTGTTGCTCAGTCCAGCACTGGCAGAGTCAAGACTAGGTACCCTAGAAAGGAGGGACAAGGAGGCTTTGTTTTGTTTTGTTTTGTTTTGGTACTGGAGATTGAACTCAGGGGCACTTGACCACTGGGCCACATCCCCAGCCCATTTTGTATTTTATTAGAGACAGGGTCTCACTGAGTTGCTAAGTGCCTCGCCATTGCTGAGGCTGGCTTTGAACTCATGATCCTTCTGCCTCAGCCTCCCTAGTGCTGGGATTACAGGTGTGTACCACCGCACCCTGCAAGGAGGGATAAGGAAATGCCCATGTAGCAGGGCCTTCTGGTGCCAGGCACTGTACCAAGTCCCATGTAGTACAGAGGCATATATCAAAATATGGTCCCTGTCTTCCTGAAAGAGGAAGACAGACAGGAACAGATATAATGAGTGCCACACTGGAGACCAGTGTACTCTGGAACCTGTCACACAGGAACCTAACTCAGGCTAGGAGGGCCTGGGAAGTCCTCCTAAGAGAGGTGGCATTTGAGTTGGGATTTGAAGGATGAGTAGAAGATAGAGATGAAGAGTGAAGAGCATATGTTCCAGGTAAAGAATCTCAAATAATACAGAAAAGAGAACACAGAAAATCAATTCTCTCTAATTGCACTTCCAGAGGGTTGTCATAAACATCCATTTTGTTTATATTCCTTCAAATTCCAATTTCATTGTTAATATATGTGTGCATGTGAGTATAAGAGAAAAGAGAAATTTTATGTGTGTATATGTGTGAAGAATATAAATGGGATAATACTATAAGGAATTCTTGGGAGTTTGTGCTTTCCACTTGATACTATACATTTTTCTTTTTATTCTTTTTCTTTCTTTTTTTTTTTTTTTTTTTTTTTTGGTACTGGGGATTTAGCCCAGGGGTACTTTACCACTGAGTCACATCCCCCCAGCTCTTTTTTGAAAGTTGTTTTTGTTTGTCAATGGGCCTTTATTTATTGATTTATTTAAATGTGCTGCTGAGATTTGAACCCAGTACCTCACACATGCTAGGCAAGCGCTCTACCACTGAGTTACAACCCCAGCCCCTGCCCAGCTCTTTTTATTTTTTATTTTGAGGCAGGATCTCACTAAGTTCCTTAGGGCCTCACTAACTTGCTGAGGCTGGCCTTGAACTCGCAATCCTCCAAGCCTCTGGGATTACAGGTGTACACCATGCTTTCTGGTATCTACTTGATACTACATCTTGATGTCCATCAGCTTTACCTCCTGCTTTTGAACTTGGCTAGTTTTCTGATGTCTGGACGTCCCGTTTTTTAGTTAACAAGTTCCTATTTTATTTTTATTTTTCTCATACTGGGGATTGAACCCAGGGGCACTCTACCACTGAGTCCCCCGGCCCTCTTTTATTTATATATATTTTAAGATGTGGTCTTGCTAAATTGCTCAGGCTGGCCTTGAACTTATGATCCTTCTGTCTTAGCCTCCCAAGTCACCGAGATTAAACAAGTTCCCTATTGATGAATAATGAACATTTAAATTGTTTCTCATTCCCATATATTTCAACCAATGTGACAAAGAAAGGCTCTCTTTACCGACATCTTTTCACATTCATTCAAATACTTTTTAGACTTAATTACTAGAAGTGAAATCAGTAGGGAAAATATATGTATATATATGTTTTGAACTTCCAACAGAGTGTGTATTACATAATAAGCACTATATAAGTGTTGGCTCTTCATGTTACTAAATATTGTCAAATAACTGGCCAATGGGCTGGGAAGTAGATCAGTGATAGAGCACCTGTGTGGAACATGGGTCAATCCCCAGCACTTGGGGAATAAAAAGACACCACGTAAAAGATTGAAACATGACATTTTGATGAGCTGAAAGAATGAACTACTAGGGCTGATGTAGCTGTAGCTCAGTGGTAAAGTACTTGACTAGTACACATGAGGCCCTAGGTTTAATCCCCAGCACTGCAAAAAAAGAATGAACTACTAAACTTAAAGCTTTAAAAAGTATTTTCCAGGCGAGTGAAGTGGCGCACGCCTGTAATCCCAGTACTTGGGAGGCTGAGGCAGAAGGATCGCGATTCGAAGCCAGCCTCAGCAATGATGAGGCGCTAAGCAACTCAGTGAGACCCTGTCTCTAATAAAATACAAATAAGGGCTGGGGATGTGGCCCAGTGGTCGAGTGCCCCTGAGTTCAATCCCCGGTACCAAAAAAAAAAAGTATTTCCAACCAGGCAGGGTGGCACGCACCCATAGTCCCAGCAACCCAGGAAGCTGAGGAAGGAGGATCACAAGTTCAAGGCCAGCCTGGGCTATTAACAAGACCCTGTCTCAAAATAAAATATAAAAATAGGGCTGGGTATGTGACATATATATATATATATATATACATATATATATGTATATATGTGTATATATATGTATATATGTATATAGGATGTGACCATATATATGTATATGTATATATATATATATATATATATATATATACACACACACACACATACACACACATACACATATACAGATGGCTGGGCATATAGATCAATGGTAAAGCACTTGCTTAACATGTGTGAGCCCCTGGGTTACATTCCCCGACAAAAAAAATTTTCATGATTTATATATACATATATTTTCCCCCACCCAAGGACTAAGCTTGCAGATGACAAAGTGTCTTCACATGTTGCTGGAGCTGACTGGTCCAAAATGCTGCATGGACTTTTGCTCACTCAATGTCTGTCTTCCTACAGGTTGGATTCTTCAAACGGAACCTGAAGGAGAAGATGGAAGCTGACGGAAATGTCCCAAATGGAATCACTGGAGAAGACTCTGAGCCTCAGACAGCATCTCAGGAAAAGCTCATGGACCTGGATTGTTTAGAGCCCCTCCAGGGAAAGGAGGCCCAGGATGGAAGTGACAAGGACTGAGGTCCAGGCTTGATGCACAGAGGACCCAGAACTGGACTTATGATGCCTGGGCTAGTCAGCCTCTGCCTGCGTTGCAACTGTGTGTCCTCGGGCAAGTCAGTGCTCTCCTAGGCCTCAGTTTCCTGGTTTTGAGCATGGATCTCATTCCTGCCTGCCTCTTCTGCAGATTCATAGTAAGAATGTACAGAGATGAGGCCTTGTGGTTCTCAGATGGTCCTGGCTCTCAACAGCCTGTCTTCGTTTTTCTCCCCTGGAAGAGAACATCTGATTTAAATTGAAATTTAAATATGAACTGCAATCTCAGAACCTAGTGATAATCTGGCCTTCACATTTGCCCTTGAATATCCAGAGGCTTCAGATTCCCAGGACCTGCTCCTGTACTCTCTCCTGCCTAGTGTCAGTTCCCCTATTCTGTTGCCAGAGAGCAAATCTGATCTATGTAACTGCATTGCTATAGCAAATGCCAAAGACCAAATTCCTTAAGAAGACTTTCAAGGTCTTGCAGAAATGGGCCCCTGCAATTCTGGAGATGTCCTACCTTGCTTTCTAGGGATTTCTAGGCTCTTGTTATTCCAGCCTTTCTTGGCTGCCAAGCTCCGTCCTCTCTTGCTGCATTTGCCCAGACAGCCCCCTCTGCCCGGAACATTCCTGCCTCCTCTTCTTTCCTGGTTCACTTTCACTCAGCCTTCAGATCTCTGCACACTCGTCATTTGCTCAGAGCAGCTCCTGTCCTGGCTCAATCCTGCTCTCCCCTGTCCACACTTACACCAGCCTGAACTTGTTCCTTGTCCCCCAGGTTGTATGTGTTCACTGATTAATGATTTATTTAATTTCTGTCTCTCAAATAGTGAACTCCATGAATGTAAGAAGTGCATAACTGTCCCATGCACCTTAGGATCACTGGTGCTGTCTCAGGGTAGGGCACACAGCAGGTGTTTGACCCAATTTCATTAAATTCATGATGGAACTTTTGGAAAGATACAGAAAAAGTTTAGACAGGCCCTTGGGAACCCGGTCAAGGCTCAGCCTTCACAGGCTCTGCCCCTCCCCTGGTTCCACAGCGCCTCCCAGGCTTCTTCACACCCTGATCAGAGGGAGGCCAAGCTCAAAATGGAACGGGTTCCACTGCAGCCTTGGCACCAAGCACAATGCCTGAACAAATTTGCCCGGTACATGTGAGATTCAGTCCAATTTTGTGATGCTTTTGTGCTGGTGCAACATTCCAGACTGGCCGGGCGCGGTGGTGCACGCCTGTAATCCCAGCACTTTGGGAGGCTGAGGCAGGAGGATCCAGAGTTCAAAGCCAGCCTCAGCAATGGTGAGGCACTTAGCAACTCAGTGAGACCCTGTCTCTAATAAAAACACAAAAAAGGTCTGGGGATGTGGCCCAGTGGTCGAGTGCCCCTGAGTTCAATCCCCGGTACCACAAAAAATATTTAAAAAATAAAAATAAAAATGAAACATTCCAGACTGTTTCAATTAAATGAACATTCCCCTTTCAATCTAAGAGGTTGAGATTTCTCCCTAAGAGGAACCAAAATGGTCAGCCCTGCCTCTTCCTTTTCTCTTCCCTTTCTCTCTCTCTGTCTTCCCTCTCTCTCTCTCTCTCTCTCTCTCTCTCTGTCTGTCTTTCTCTTTCTGTGTGTGTGTGTGTGTGTGTGTGTCTCCCTCTCTCACTGTTTTTTCTTTTACCGTGATGACCCTCAGATACTGACCTGTGCCTGACATTGTAGGTTTATTCAAAAAGAGAAGGAGAGAGACTGGTGGTAGAACACGTGCCTATAGTCCATGAGGTCCTGGGTTCAATCCCCAGCACCACAATAAATAAATAAACAAATACACACACACACACACACACACACACACACACACACACACATATATATAGAGAGAGAGAGAGACTGAATCAGAGAAAAGGTAGACAAGGTTAGGGGCATCTGATAATTTATTAAGATGGGAGTATAATCCAGTAATAATGGTGCATGCCTGTAATCCCAACTGCTTGGGAGGCTGAAGACAGGAGGATCACAAGTTCAAGGCCAGCTTGAGCAACAAAGTGAGACCCTGTCTCAAAATAAACATTAAAAAAGGACTCAGTGGTATGTTTGTGCATGCTTGAGACCCTGGGTTCAATGATCCCCCACACTTTCCTCAACTTTTATTTAGAGCAAGGATAAAAGAGGTGTGGCCCTCGAGCCCCTCCTTTAGAGGGGAAAGAGGGGGCCAGTCACTGCTGTCCTCCTGTGGTCAGTAGGACCCCAAGGAAATATTGAGTGACTAAGGCCAGCTCCTGGTCCAGAACTCCATGTAAGGCTGGAGACTGGAGGCAATATTTTGGTCCCCCAGGCAGTGACCTTTGACTGCCCCCTTCTGCCTAGAGGAGAGGATGTGAACATTTATGAGCCTGGCATGCAAGACCCAAGATGGTCATTCAAAGCCTGCTAGCCTCTCCAACCTCTCCACCCATTCTCCTGGTTTAGCCCCCAAAGAACTGGAGGCTGGCTCATAAACAAGATATCAGGAAGGAAGAAGTGAGGCCCATTTTCCCAGAGTGGAGAAAATGTTTAACTGCCAAGAATATCACAGAACTAAGAACAGCACATGAAATGATCTGTAGGGCTCATGAAAGGTAAGTCAGGTTCTTTTCATTCAGTATGTCTTGAGGGCTTTGTGTCTAGCTCTGTCCTGGGATCTGAAAATGTAGATGAAAAAAACAAATCCCTGCTCTCAGGAAGTTTGTTCCAGTGGGAAAATAGTACGGTGACTTCAGGTAGTGATTAGGGCTGGGAAGAAAACAAAGCAGGATAACATGTCAGGGAGTGATGCGGAAGGCCATGGGTGGTCAGGGAAGTTTCTCTGAGGAGGTGATATTTTGTGACATACTTGCAAACAAAAAAGTAATTGTTTTCATCAAGTCTGAAACCACAAAAAACAAGTCTCATTTCAGGATGAGAACTGCCACCATTTTTGCATCTTGGAATCTATTCTAACTCAGCTACCAGCACCTGTCCTCCCATACCTACTTATCTTTCTCTGCCTTTATGACTTTACACAAAATGCTCATTCCACCTCTCCTCTTCCTTCCTTTTTTAAATATTTTATTTTTTGTTTTGTTTTGAGATGGGGTCTCCCTATGTTTCCCAGAATGGCCTTGAACTTCTGGACTCAAGTGATCCCCTCACCTTAGCCTTCCAAGTAGCTGAGACTATGGGTACACACCACCACACCTAGATTCTACCTCTTTTCTTTCTGTCCAGTACGATTTTCCTTACTTCAAAGCACTTGAAGCTTTCTTCATCTGCTCGGTTCCATCAGCATGGAGCTTCCTCCTCATCGGGGCCAATCACGCTGCCTCTGGGCACACTTCTCTCCAGATTGTTAGGTCCTGCAAGGAGGATAAAGCCTCATTCATATCTTAGCAACACCTGGCCCCTCCCCAGAGCTGGCACAAAGGGGGTGTTCCATAAGTGTGTAATTCAGCAGTACTTAATATGAGGATTCTTTTATGCTTTTAAAAATATTGATAATCCCCCACAGAACCATTTTTATATGGGTTATATCTATTGATATTTATTAAATTAGAAGTTAAATGGAAAAAAGTTAAATCATAAGAACATCCAAGCCCACATTCCACATGAACCATCAGAATAACAACATGTCATTGCATGACTAGAAAATGCTGTACTTGCAAGAGAGTGAACAAAAAACATCTTAATATCGCTAAGGCAAACAGTCAAAATTCAGTCAGCCCTGGTTTGAATTCAGGCTCTGCTGCCTCCTAGCTGTGTGACATAGGCCAATTACCTTACATCTTTGGGACTGTTTTTTTTTATCATCTGTAAAATGGAAATAAAAACTATATATATATATAATTTATATATATATATTTCAGAGCTCCTGTGAGCATTAAATGAGATGACACTTGCAAACTGTTTATCACTGTTCCTAGCCCATATATGCTTACAAATGGTAGTGGATGGCAAAGATTTCCTTGTGCAGACTGTAGTAGAAAGCCAAATGTGGAACCTTGAATCTGGAGTTGGAGTTCTCCCACCAGCTTGCTGTGTGGTCTTGGGAAAGAAACCTGCCCTTTCTATTTTGTTTCCTACTCTGGAAATCTCCCAGGATCTATCATACAAGAGAAGGGTGGAGTCCGAGTACCTAAATCCTCACCCTCATTTGATCTGCTTTTTTATACAATCAACCTTTTATATACAGACTTTATCACATTTGCCAATTCAACTAATTGTGGATCAAAAATATTTAGGACACTGGGGATGTAGCTCACTGGTACAGCATGTGTCTCACATGCATGATGCCCTGGGTCCAACCTCCAGCACTACAAAATATATATTCAGAAAAAATTGCATTTGCACTGAACATGTACAGATTTTTTCTTGTCATTATTCCTTAAAACAATGCAGTTTAAAAACTATTTACATGTATATTGTATTAGGTATTGTAAGTAATCTAGATTTAAAGTGGCTGGGCGAGGTGGCACATGCCTGTAATCCCAGTTGCTCAGGAGGCTGAGGCAGGAGGATCATGAGTTCAAAGCCAGCCTCAACAATTTAGCAAGGCCCTAAGCAACTCAGCAAGACCCTGTCTCAAAATACAAAAAAGGGCTGAGTATGTCACTCAGTGGTTAAGCACCTCTGGGTTCAATCCCCAGTATAAAAAAAAGTGTATGGGAAAATGTACATAAGTTATATGCAAATAGTATGCCATTTCATATAAAGAACCTGGGCTCAGTGGTGGAGTGCTTGCCTAGCATATGTTTGGCCCAGGTTCGATCCTCAGCACCATGTAAAAATAAAGGCATTGTGTACAACTAAAACAAATAAATATTTTTTAAAAACATAGAATCTGAGCATCCTCAGATTTTGTTATCTTCAGGAGGTCCTGGAGCCAGTTACCCATGGATACTGATGGATGACCACATTGAGGGTCTGTTCAAACAAACCACTTCTAATTAAATGCCACAGGTTCTGTGCCCTGAGTCTTCCAGTTTTCAAGGGTTTACAGACATGTTTGGGAGCTGAATACAAAAATCAACTCCAAAATACAAAAGTAAAATTATAGAATTGAAATGAATGTTTAAATTAATGCACAAATATGTCAGGTAGTCAGCTGCAGTATTATTAAAATTTATGCCTCTGTAGTTATTTTATATGTGGAAGTATTTTAGTATTTGAAATTATGTGTGGTAGAATGTCAGTACAAAAAATCTGCATCAGCTGGGCACAGTGGCATGCACCTGAGGCAGGAGAATCACTGGAATCCAGGAGTTTGAGGGCTGCCTGGGCAACATTTAAACTCTTTTTAAAAAAAAATGTTTATCAGATTCATAAAGGTTGGGCTGAGGAGGTAGCTCAGTGGTAGAGTGCTTCCCTACCATGCACGAGACTCTAGGTTTGATCCCCAGTAACACACACACACACACACACACACACACACACACACACAAGTTCATAAAGGTCTTTAAATGATTATCAAGATTTCACTTAACAATGATGTTTTACTTTTTTTTTTTTTTCCTTTTGGTGCTGAGGACTGAACCCAGAGTGTTGTGTATGCTAAGTAAAAGTTCTGCCTGGGAGCTAAAATCCCCAACTCCTACTTTCAAAAATATTTTAGTTTGAAAACCAAACAAACTGAACTACATAACTCATGAGAGCTGGATTGAAATGTGCTCTGAGAAGTTATTTGCTCTTTACAAGTTACAAGGCCCTGAGGCTGAATATGGGGCTGGATCCAGATACCCAAGAGACTCAAATATGCCTGTGTGACCAAGCTGCTGGGGAGAAGCAGAGCCACTTAAATATAATCTGAATGTCACATCTGCCTCTTAGCCACAGAGTAACTTTAAGTCACTTAGGTATGTGAGTTCTTTCCTTATCTGTGAATGAGTAAACCTTCAGAGAGAACTATCAGGCCCTTAGTAGTCATTATCTCAAAATGTGTCCAGCAGCAATTAATTCCCCAAGTTGTGGCCTCTGTCCTCCTCAGCAAAGGTCACAAGAGGCCACATTTCAGATGGCACTTTCCATCCATTCCTGAGGGATCAAGTGTTAAGAAGACTGGGACTGAATGGAAAAGTAGCACAAAGGTGGGACAGGGACAGGGTGGTCCCACCAACTGGCACGGGGGCACTAAAAAGGAAGCAGAATTATGGCAAATCTAGCCCAGTGTGGTGGGAGGGTGATGGAATAAGAAAAATGGTCCAGTCTTCATACCTGCTTAAAAATGGGTAAAGTTGGAATAGCAGCTGCCCATTCCAGTCTCAGAGCCTGGACAAAGGATCTGCACAAGATAGTGGCTGGAGATTCCAGCTTAAGGGACAGAGCAACTGGGTGCTAGGAACCAGGGAGGGATGACAATCAGGGTGTTTTCTGGCCCAAGGGGAAATCCTCTATGATCAGGAAGAATCTGCATGAAGTTGAGGGCTTCCTCACACCTCCCATACTGGGCCACTCTATTTGTGCAGCATGCAAAGTATGGAACAAGAACTTAGGTGGAAATCATGTCTCCTGAATTTTAGATAAGATTCCAAGGAAACACTGAACATAAAAGTACTTCCCAGACAAGGCCTAGGGCTTCACTCGCTGTTCATAGTCATGACTAGTGGTTCATGGTGCCCAGGGCACTGTCCACACACTCATTTTAAGGACAAGTCTCTTTTATCACATAAGGTTTTTTATTGAACTCAAATTCAGGGGCTCCAAAGCCTGAGGAAGACAAGGCAGGCTGGGGTTTGCACTCAAGAGGCCCAGGCCCTACCCCAAGGCCCCAGTCCCCACCCTACCTACCCTTTTAACCCCTTCCAGACTCAATAAGGGTCTCTCAGCAGCTACCAATCTAAACTACTCCACTCTAATTAGCCCTCCCTCTCCCTCCCCCCTCCCCATCTAGCACTTTGCCAAGCCAGGCACCCACTAAGGAGCATGCTGCTGAGGCCAGTTCTCTGCTGACCTCTTTCTGGATCTCTCCCAGAGCCTCCTGCTGCCTGTTTGGCCTCCTTCCAACCCCTCTTCATAGCCCATTTCCCATAAGTCTCCAGGGCATGTAACTTCCTGTACCCTGGCCCTCTTGTAGGATGCTCAACTCCTCCATTCTCCTCCAACCCTTCCACTAACTTCTCTAAAGGTTTCTCTAGCTCCAGGCCCTTTGTCCTCTGCCCACCACCTCCCCACCCCTGATGGGTCCCAGGTTAACGCCGGCCAGCCGCGTGGGTCCGCTGGTGGCGAATGAGGTCGGAGCTCTGAGAGAAGGCCTTTCCACAGTCATCGCACTTGTAGGGCCGCTCCCCACTGTGGACCCGGTGATGCTGCAGCAGCGTGGAAGAGCGGCAGAAGCCCTTGCCGCACACTGCGCACCTGTAGGGCCGCTCGCCCGTGTGTGAGCGCTGGTGCTGAATCAACGTGGAGGAGCGATTGAAGGTCTTGCCACAGTCGGGGCAGCTGTAGGTGCGGCCCGGCAGGTGGGTGCGGGCGTGAATGGCCAGCACAGAGCTTTGGCCAAAGCGCTTGCCGCACTCCGGGCACTTGAATGGCTTCTCACGGGCGTGACTGCGGGCATGGGGGATAAGTGCCGACCGCTGGGAGAAGCTTTTGCCGCAGATACCACAGCTGAAGGGCCTTTGCCCGGTGTGCACCCTCTGGTGGCTACGCAGGGACGAGTTCTGGCTATAGCACTTGCCGCACTCAGGGCAGCTGTAGGGCCGCTCGTGGCTGTGGGTGCGCTGGTGCCGCAGGAGGTAGGAGCTGTCGCCGAAGGCCTTGCCACAGTGGGGGCACTTGTAGGGCTTCTGGCCAGAGTGGGTGCGCTGGTGGCGAAGCAAGTAAGAGCTGTCAGCGAAGGCCTTGCCGCAACGGGGACACTTGTAGGGTCGCTCGCCCGTGTGGGTGCGCTGGTGTTTGATGAGGTCAGAGCTCTGGGAGAAGGCCTTGCTACAGACCTCACATTTATAGGGCTTCTCACCGGTATGGATGCGCTGGTGCTGGATGAGGGTGGAGCCCCGCCCAAAGCTCTTCCCGCAGATTCCACAGATGTTGGGCCGAGGGCCCTGCCCACCCCTGGCCCTGCCACCCCGTCGGCCCCGAAGAGTCCCTGTCAGACCCAAGGGATTCTGGAGCATCTCAAACTGGGGTGTCGCCAGCAGAGCCCCCGTAGGCATTTCAAAAGGTGGCCCTAGGGGGAGGGCTCCTGTAGGCTGTTCCCCAAACCCCTGAGTGAAGGAGTCCAGGGGGTGAACTCCTAAGGGGATACTCAAGGAATTCTTTTCCTCTGGGTTCAGAAGCATCTCTGCACCTTCCTGGAATTTAGAACTTTCAGCCTCAAATTTGGGGCTCTGGGTTTTGAACTCAGGATTCTGGGGTTCGATTCCAGGGTTTCGGGGTTCATATTCCAGGCTCTGGGATTCATACCTGGAGCTTTGAGATTCAAATTCAGGGCTCTGAGATTCATAACCAGGGCTCTTGGGTTCATACCCAGGACTCTTGGGTTCATAGCCAGGGCTCCGGGGTTCATAACCAGGGCTCTTGGGGTCATAGCCAGGGCTTTGGGGTTCATACCTAGGGCTCTGGGGTTCAAACTCAGGGCTCTGAGGATCTGATTCAGGGCTTCTGGGTGCAAACTCGGGACTTGGGGGCACAAACCCAGGGCTTCGGGACTCGAACCCCGGGCTTTCAGGCTCAAACCTGGGGCTTTGGGATTCAAACTCTGGGCTTTGTGGCTCAAACCCAGGGCTTTGGGGTTCAAGCCCAAAAGGTATCTCTTCAACTTCATAGTCCTCACTGCCTTCGTGCTGAGAAATTTCCTCTTCCTCATTCTCACTGGAGTTGCCTGTAGGGTCAAGAGAATTACAGAAAATCCAGATTGTGTGGGGAGCTAGAAGGTCATTTGGTCCATCAGTTGCCACAAACCTCTCCCCGCGCCCCAAGCAGGGTCGCTGGCCCTTGGGCAGGTGCTGAAATTCCCAACCCTCCTGAGAAGACCCAGAACATCCAGTCCCCAGCACCCCCCCACCAAATCCCAGGTGTCCAAGCCCCCGACCCTCTTTCCCTCCCACGGACTAAAGCCCCTTCTCCCACTCCCGGTACACTCCTCGGAGGAGAGGTCCCTCCCTCACCTTTGAGGGACCCTTCGGGGCTCCCCATTTCGTCAGGACTTTGCACATCCCGGGGCTCGAGGCCCCACGGCGACGCCTCCCGCTCCATCCCCGCCAGCTCCCAGTGCAGCGGCGGTGGCGATGGTGAACGATCCTGAGACCCTGCCTGAGTGCCCTGAGACTTGGGCCCTCGCCACCTGCCCGCTCAGCGCCGCCCAGGGCACCCGGCTGCCCAGCCCCGGCCCCCGAGGCCGGACGTCTTGACCCTGGGCCTCTCCAGCCCGCCGAGCCCCTCCCCTACCCGCGGCCCCGCCCCCCTCCCAAGGTCTCGACTTGCCCGGTGGCCCTCACGGCCCCCACGCGTCGTGGCCTCAGAGATGAGGGGCTTCACGACTCGCCCTGCCGCCCCCGGCCACCGCTCCCCGCCCGAGACCCCGCGGTCTGGCCCCCCGGCCCGGGGTTGGGCTGCGGCTCTCCGACCCCCTCCCCCCGCACAGGAAGTGTCCGTCCGCGGCCAGTTCCCCCCGCTGGCTAGCGCCGCGGCCTCTCTAGGAGCGGCTGGAGGTGGAAACTCGTTGGCATTAACCCTGGGCTGGATGGCCCAGGCGTTGGGGCGAGGGGAAACACAGCGTGCCGGAAACAGCAGAAGGGGCTAGGGCAATTTGTGTGCCTATATCCTGGGTCTCCGTCTGTCCAGAGGCCTGTCTGTCGATCTCCGGGCCCTGTGTCCGTCAGTGCGTGTGGCCAAGGGCGAGGCGACAAGCGAGACCAAGGTCAGCGAGAAGGAGCGACGCTTCCCGGCGCCAGCGGGGGCGGTGTCTAGCTCCCCTCCCCTCCCAAGCCTCCGGGTCAGCTCCGGCCGCACCTCGAAATCCTAGACGGACTCCCCTTTGACCCCATCAAGGCTCTTGAGCCTGGGACTCCCTCGTCGAACTCCACGTCCCCACACCTGCGCGCCCACCCTCACTCCTCTTTGGCCCCCTCCCCGTTCTTCTTAATCCACCCCTCTCCCCTACTGGGAGGGCTAGGATAGTTGCCAAGGAGACAGCCCCGCCTTCGGCTTCCAGAAGCACCGCCCCTAACTTCCCAGGAAGCTCAACGATTGGTCAATATGGCTAGTGCTCTCACCGCCCCTCCTCCTCCGACTTCGGTGACTGCCAGGCGTTAATGGTCGCCAGGGAACCGGAGGCATCTTTATGATTGGCTGAATGCCCTCAGGCCGGTTCCACCTCTGTCCACCAGAAATGCCTGGGGGAGTGAGTGGGAGGGAGGTGCCCGGCGCCTCGGCCAGTGCTTTCAAAACTTTTCCCAACCCCATTTGCCCTGCATTTGTGTTTTATCTTTTTGAGGAATGAAAGCCAAGGGATGTGAGGATAGACACACTTCCTTACCTGCTCTCCCTTGCACTCCCTTCTCAGCAGTTTCATTCTTCCCACAAGGTTCCAAGTGCTGAAGGGGCCAGTCCAGAGATCCTCCTGCAGAGAGGAAGCCTCTTTCTTTCCCATTACCCTGTCTCTTCCCTTTACTCTCCTCAAAGCCTGAATTTAACTCAATCCCTGGGAACCTTAGTCCCTGGTTTCTGAATTTTCTCACAGGCAAGCAGGATTTCTTGCAGGGGAGGATGACAATGAAGAGTTCAGGAGGAGAATTGGACAGATAGAACCACAGAAACTTTTAAGTGATCTAAGAACTCTCCAGTCCTGTCTGGCTTGACTGGATGTTTGTGGAGGATGAGAACCTGAGAATACTGCCCCAGGTGTAGCTTTGAATGCAGAAGAAAGTGACCCTGAAAAGACAACTTAATATCATCCAATCTTGTCCTTTTTCTGCCCTTCTTGCTGAAACAAGTTAGGTAACATTCTTGACAATTAAGGAGCCAAATTGTCCTGTGTGAGTGATGCAGTGGCCATGGATTGTGTGTTTTCTTGCCTAACTGAACAAATAAAGGTGAAAAACTTGCTGGGCACTGGCGAGTTCAAAGCCAGCCTCAACAATGGCAAGGCACTTAGCAACTCAATGAGACCCTGTCTCTAAATAAAATACAAAAAAGGGCTGAGGATGTGGCTCAGTGGTCAAGTGCCCCTGAGTTCAATTCTCGGTACCAAAAAAAAAAAGGTAAAAAACTTGTTGGGAAGAAAGATGGCATCTTCTGATAGTCCTGAAAAGAGATGAGAACAATAATTTGGAGAATACCAAGTGGTAAAAGACTGGAGAAAGAGAGACTTACAAACAGATCTTTCCACAGTGAAGTGAAGGCACCTTTCTGCCCTCCAGGGAAACAACTTTCAGTTCTGTGCTTCTGCCCTATCACAATGTCTGTTTGTCCTAAAACCTTTGCTAAGAGTGATGTGCATGGTCCATCACTAGAGAACCCACATAGGCAAAACACTCTACAAAGTGCACTGATTATGGGAAGAGCTACACATGAGGCCACCTCTTGTTGTCCCCAAAGCACAAACACAGGTAAGAAAAAAAATGTCCTTTACAAGACAACTGTTCTCTGACCTCTAACTTGTTTATTCACCATAAGATTCACAGAAGAGCAACCAAATGCTACAAAATATGTGGCAGGTCCTCCAGTCACAGCTCTGACACAGTCCATTGCCCGCATTCTTCCTGTCATGAGTCACAAGCCCAAAGTGTGGCAGAAGTCAGGTCATGACTTCAGCTGCTTTGGCACCAGCATTTCCACATGGAAATTCAGCCTCTTTGGTCTCTAGAGGAAAAGAGGCTGACTTCCACTCCACCTCCCCCAGCACTGGGTCCTGTCTATACAAAGGGCCTTCAACGGGTATCCAGCCTCCACTTGCCACACACCCACAGAGTAAGAAGCTCTAGCAGATGGTGCAGTCCCCTCTGATAAGGGTTACAACTTCACTGCAAGGCACAGAAAACTTAGGAGTCCATTGAACTTGTCCTACCACTGTGTCCACAGTGAGGAGCCCTGTGCATGTCCTGAGCTGAGTGGCCACTTTGTTTACTCAGTGTACAGGAGCAGAACCATTCAGTCTAGGGACAAAACTTATTGGACAATACTTCAGGGCCCATGCTAGAAAGAGCTTCTTGATGTGTGAAGGACTTCTGCATGATCTGTCCCTTCCTGCAAGCAAAGGACAAGCCCTCTAAAAGGCCTCTGTCAGGTGTGAGAAGAGATGCCCCAATATAGTCAATATGATTTAAGGTGCCCAAGAGAGACCAGCTAAGGCACAGGGCTCCTTGGAAAGGAAAAAGGAAATGTGGTCTTTGTACCAGGGCAGGTCATCCCCTGGCATGACACATTTGGGACAGGCCAACCAGTATTCTTGCAAAACTAAAAACAGTGAGGGTCTTGGGATGTAGTTTGGTAGTAGGGTGCTTGCTTAGCATGTATGAGATTCCTTTTAAGTGATCTAAGAACTCTCCAGACCTGTCTGGCTTGATTGGAGGCTTGTAGAGGAAGAGAACGTGAGAACACTACCCCAGGTATAGTTTTTGAATGGAGAAGAAAGTGACCTTGGAAAGAACTTCAATCTCCAGCACTGCCTCAAAAAAAAAAAAAAAAAAAAAAAAAAAAAAAAAAAACTAAGAGTAGTTAGAAAATGACCTTTTGTCTTTTGTTCAGAGCAGTAGTTCTCTTGAACTTTAGCAGGCATAAAATTTCATCCCTGGAGATTCTGATTCACGAGGCTAGGGGCAGAGCCCAGAGAGCTCGCTACATTTTTAAAAAGACACCCTATGTGATAATGTGACAGGGAGCCCTTATTTTGAAAATATAATCAGCTCTCTGTATCTGTGGGTTCTGTGTCCACTAATTCGACCAAACATAGATGAAAAATATTTGGGGGGCTGGGGTTGTGGCTCAGCGGTAGGGCGCTCACCTAACACGTGCACAGCCTGGGTTCGATCCTCAGTACCATGTAAAAATAAAAATGCATTGTGTACAACTAAAGCAAATAAATAAATATTAAAAAATATTTGGGAAAAATGTCTGTTTTGAATATGTACAGACTTTTTTGGTCTTGTCAGTATTCACCAAACAATAGAGTATAACTATTTATGTAGCACTTAAGTTGTATTAGGTATTTAAGTAATCTAGAGATGATTTAAAGTATACAGGCAGATGTGTATAGGTTATATGCAAATACTATTTTATATAGGGGACTGGAGCATCTGTGGATTTCAATATCCATGGGGATCCTAGAACCAATTCTCCAATACTGAAACCAACTGTACTGGCCTAGAGAAAGGTTTAGCTTCTTTGAATCATAAATATCTTTGTGCACCCTATTCCTAGAAAGACCAGTGTTCCGAGGAATTTTACAGGGTCTTGGGAATGCAAGTTCACACCTGCCCTTATTTTAAGTGGTCTGGTCAAGCTAGGGATGGATGATGTGGCTGTAGCCTTTACTTCTCACTCCGCTTGGCTATTCATGCAGGCTTATCTTGTCTAGTGCAGACAAGTGTTTCTCCCAATGCACCTGTGAAACCTTGGGAAAACCCTGAATTCGAGATGCTGAGGCAGATCACGTTTGAGGCCAGCCTTAGTAATGGAGCAAATCCCTAAGCAATTTAGTGAGACCCTGTCTCAAAAAAAAAAAAAAAAAAAAGTAGGGTTGGTGATGTTGGTGATGTGGCTCTGTGGTAAAGCGTTGTTGGGTTTAATTCACAGTAAAAACTAAAGTCGGGGGCTGGGGTTGTGGCTCAGCGGTAGAGTGCTTGCTTAGCACATGCGAGTCCCTGAGTTCGATCCTCAGTACCACATAAAAATAAATAGAATAAAGGTATTGTTAAAAAAAATAAAATAGCCGGGCGCGGTGGCGCACGCCTGTAATCCCAGCACTTTGGGAGGCTAAGGCAGGAGGATCGCGAGTTCAAAGCCAGCCTCAGCAATGGCGAGGCACTTAGCAACTCAGTGAGACCCTGTCTCTAAATAAAATACAAAAAAGGTCTGGGGATGTGACCCAGTGGTCGAGTGCCCCTGAGTTCAATCCCCGGTACCACAAAAAAAATAAATTAATTAATTAATTAATTAAATAAAAAAACTAAACAAAACCTCTTCCTTGCTTAAATTGTTTCTGAAGCTGAGCCTCAAAGACCTACAAAAACAGAAAAGGGAGCCCTACCTTTGGTAGAAAAGTATTTGTGCCAAAAAATACGCAGCTGAGAATGGAATGGGGCTGAGGCTTAAGGGTTTCATGACCCTAAAGACTTGATTAAAAAGTGGAAAACCGTGTCATGAGGGTAGGAAGCAGAGGAGTTGAGTCTGGTTTCTTTCTCAGTTGAGCCCTGAGCAAGCTTTGCAAACTTCAAAGCACTCAGAGATGTTTAAGTTGCAATTATGGCACCTTTAATTGGCAAGCTGAGGGCAGGGGCCAGATCTGGCTTGAATCTGAGCTGAGAACTGGTGTTGCAAACTGGGATTTCCCCAGGCAGCACTGAGCCCCAGGGAGGGGCTGGGGCTGTATGCTGGGAACTAAAATCTGGTACAAAGGTAGCTCCTACTGCCAAGGTGCCTCTTCTCACCTCATGTTCCCTTGTGATAAGGTGACACATAAAACAATCCTCCCCAGAAAAGGTTAGGGTTAGGGAGATCTTGATGGAGTCAGATTTGAAGATTATTCATTACTTCACCAGAACAGTGTCTTTTCTCCCAATTTTCTACCTTTTCAGAAGTTGACAGGCCTGGTTTCTTCCTCCCAAACACAAGGCTAAAACAGGTGAACAGGCAAGTGCATACAAGACAGCTAGGACATAAGCCCTTGCCATGACTCCATGAAGTGAAGGGTCTTCCTGACCAAGGGAAGTCAGGGTTCACCCATGGCTGGCTGTTCCTGCCCACCTGCACGAGGCTGGACTCAAACCAAAAAGGAATTGGTGGTAGATGGATAATAGAGTCACAGGGTGATCAGGAAAGGATTCTGCAGAGCTTGGAAACAGATGGTACAGGTCTTTCATAATGCCAGGTGGCTCCTGACCCCACCCCCCTTTGTTCATTATGGCAAGTACCAAAAGAATGAAGATGCAAGATTTGCTTTTGTTGATTTGCAACTCTCATCTCAGGCTGGGTTTTCCCTTGCCTGAGTCTGTCACATGGCTGTACTCTCAGGACCATCTTGTACCTGGGCTTGACTATCTCCATCCAGGTCAGTGCCTGGGTGTTATCACAAGGAGCAGGCAGATGCCTTTAGAACCCTGACTGAGAAGTTAGCAAGGAACGCATGAATGGTATGGTGAAAACAACAATAGTCAGGCACAGTGTGTGCACCTGTAGTCCCAGCTACTCTGAGGCTGGGGCAGAATATTGCTTGAGCCCAGTAGTTCAGGGCCAGCCTGGACAGTATAGTGAGACCATATATCTTTAATCCCAGTGGCTTGGGAGGTGAGGCAGGAGGATTGCAAGTTCAAAGCCAGCATCAGCAACTTAGCAAGGCCCTAAGCAACTTAGTGAGACCCTATCTCTTAATAAAAAAATTAAAATGGGCTGGTGATTTGGCTCAATGTTTAAGTGCCCCTGGGTTCAATGCTTGGTAAAAAAAAAAAAAAAAAAAAAAACTAAGAACCCTGGAGTTTCACTGTGTGTATGTGTGATGTTGGGGGCAGGTTGCTTAGCCTCACCTGATCTCAATATTCCCAACTGCAAAGGGATAAGAAAAGTAAGATCTCTAATTAAAAAGTGTGAGGAGGCCTTCTAGGGTGGCTAAGAAGGCTTGAGCCAGAGGGGTCTCTCAGGAATGTCCAAGGAGGACTAGGAAGAAATCTCAGGGCCTTCCCCTTTAAAACCAGGACCTGCCATGGCATGGTGGCACATGCCTATAATCCCAGCAACTCTGGAGGCTAAGGCAGGAGTATCAAAAGTTCAAGGCCATTCTCAGCAACTTACTGAGGCTCCAATCAATTTAGCTAGACCCAGTATCAAAATAAAAAAGGGCTGGAGATGTGGTTCAGTGGTTAAACACCCCTGGATTTAATCCCTGGTACCAAAACCAAAAAACAAAAAACCAAGAGCTGCTGGTCAACTGAGATTGGTACTGTGGCATGGCAGATGTCACACTTGGTTTTGATTGACTGATTCGGCCCTTACTGCCTCATCCTGACTAGGTTGTCCTCTTCAAGCAAGGTGGGTGAAATGAATCAATGGATGAGACTGCACTTTGTACACCATAAAACAGGACAGAAGCACAGATCTGAAACAAACCTTGCTGTTATTTCCCTCTTGCCACACTCTCACATATATACCCGCTCTTATTCAGGAAAACCTAAACACTTTAGACCTTGGTTTGTAAACTCAAATGACTACCTGGGCCCAGCACAGGGAGAAGACCTGCTTTGTCAGAGACATGGGTTCAAGAAACAATTTACTTTCTCTTTTTGCTCTACTTTAAGAAAAACACAGAAAACACTAAAAATCAAACCATGACAAATGGCAGCTGATATGGAGTGTGGGCTGTGGTTATTAGAGAGCTCTGGCTTCACCAAGGGAGCAGCCGCTGATCTGCTCCTGCCAGCTGTGGTTTAATGGGAACTTAGGTTAGGGCAACTTGCCAAATCTTTGGATTTTTCAAGAGAAGCTAGAAACCTGGATTTTTGTGTGAAATAACCCAATTTTTATTATCATTATTTTGTGGTGCTGGGGATTGAACCCAGACCTTTATCCATGCTAGCCCTTTTCAATTTTCTTGAGACGGGGTCTCCCTAACTTGCTGAGGCTGTCCTCGAACTTGCAATCCTCCAGCTCAGCCTTTTGAGATTTAAAAATCTTGGGTTGCTAATTTATAACATTTGGAAATGCTGCCTGAGTCAAAATAAGTAAGTAAACAAGGCAGCCACAGCCCTGATTCAGGATGCAGCAGTGAGTTTTAACTTCTACATTAAAGAGACAATAGGTCAAACAAGGTTCTCCTTTGAGCCTCTTGATACTTCTGAGCTGAAAAACTGCCCTTCTTTTTCCGCCATAGGGAAGTCCAGTGAGGGTTACTACAGCCCTACCTCAAATGAGAGCTTCTAGAACATGGGCAGTAGAGAGCAAGGCATCAGCAGATGAAGCTGGTGAGGGCCTATAAGACCATCCTCAGTCCCCAGGTCCAGCTCTTAACTACAAATTCTGTGATTTCCCTGGAGGCCACCACTGAAGTTCATGCCCCTGAGCTCATCTGGGGCTTCGGTCTAGGTCTAGAGCTTCACCTTTTGCCTTATCACTTTTGAGGCTGTCCCCCACACTCCTGGAATATCTCTGGGTAAAGCTGAAAGCCTACAGGTGGGTCCAGGTCCCCTGGGCCAGGAGCCAGGGTCACAAGCAATCCACTAGCCCCCCGGCCCCTGTGGACCCCGGCTCCTGGCCGATGGACCCACTGATGCTTGGCCATGGCTGACTTCTGGCCAAAGCACCTGCCACACTGAGGGCAGGGATAGGGTCTCTCGCCACTGTGGGTACGCCTGTGGGCTGCCATTTCAGAGCTCTGCCGGAAACATCGCCCACAGTCTGGACACGGGTAGGGCTTCTCGCCTGTGTGGGTGCGCAAATGGCGCCGAAGGTCTGAAGCGTGGGCAAAGGCCCTGCCACAGTCTGCGCAGGGGAAGGGGGTCTTGCCGCTGTGCACCCGCTGATGCTGGTGGAGGGCTGAGCTCTGGCTAAAGCAGCGGCCACAGTCAGCACAGCGGTAGGGCTTCTCGCCGGTGTGGACGCGCAGGTGGGTAGTGAGAGCGGAGCGCTGCGTGAAGGCACGGCCACAGTCAGGGCAGCGGTGGGGCCGCTCCCCTCGGTGGATGGCCCGGTGCTTACTTAGGGAGGAAGCCCGGCCAAAGCCCTTGCCGCAGTCAGGGCAACAGAAGGGCTTCTCGCCTGTGTGGGTGTAGAGATGCTCCACCAGTGTGGAGCGCCAGGCGAAACTCTTGCCGCACACATAGCAGCCATGGCGCTGATCTGCTCGTGGGACAGATGGGTGAGCACGGAGTGGAGGGCGACCCCGGTGACAGACGTTGGACCGCCTCTCTAAGCCAGAAGGGAACCCAGCTGAGGATGGTTGGGGGACCTTCTGCGCGGGAATTTGAGAGTCCACAGAGAGTGTCTTCTCCAGCGCTTCTGTCTCTTCCCTTTCTCTCTTTTCTTCCTTGATTCTGGAATCTGCTGAAAAATAGGGACAAGAGCTCAGACTCAGGCTCATCCTGGTCCTTGAATCCCACACCACTGCACGGTGACAGGCCTCTCTGATACACCATTTTTTGAATCCACAGCTGTCTCTGGGACTTAGTGAAGAATGGGCAAAGGATCTTGATTTGACACCTTTCATCTGCTATAGACAGAAAGGAGGGGAGGGAAGAGCAATACATTGTCCCTCAGGGATAGGGAAATGGCACTTGGGGACAGGAGAGGTAACATCTGAGCTGGATCAAGAAAGATGAATGGGCCAGGCACAGTGGCACAGGCCTGTAATCCCAGCATTTGGGAGGCTGAGGCAGGAGGATCACGAGTTCAAAGCCAGCCTCAGCAATGGCGAGGTACTTAGCAACTCAGTGAGACCCTGTCTCTAATAAAATACAAAACAGGGCTGGGGATGTGGCCCAGTTGGTGGAGTGTCCCTGAGTTCAATCCTGGGTACAAAAAAAAAAAAAAAAAAAAAAAAAAAAGAAAGAAAGAAAAGAAAAAAAAAAAAAAAAGAAAAGAAAAAAGAAAGATGAATGGATGCTTATGGATGTTCCCAGCGGCAGAAACAGCTTATAGAAGGGCATGAATGAGGGCTGGAGCTATAGCTCAGTTGGTACAATGCTTGCCTAGTACGTGTGAGGCACTGGGTTTGATCCTCACCACCACATAAAAATAAAATAAAGGTATGGTGTCCATCTACTATAAAAACATTAAAAAGGCAGAAAGAAAGCAAGAAAGGCATGAATAAGACCAGCAATGACAAAGTAATCGAGGCTGAGCTTTTTGTAAAGCGCTGAACTGAAGAAATAAAGCAATAAAAGCCAAGAGAAAATGAACTACAACACAGAAGGTGGTAGAGAAGCCAGAGTAAAGATGTGTGTGTGGGGGGGGGGGGAGGGGTACTAGCAACAGACCTTAGTGACCAAATAGGTGTGAGGAGCTCAAAGGAGTCAGGTGGGCCCAGCCCCCTCTTTCTAGGCTGAGAAAGCAAATCAGGGAAGAAACTGCTAAGCAGGTAAGTCCCCTTGAGCCTGAGTACATATTTCACCTGTATCTGCTTCTGTTGGGCACTTGGCGAGCTGGGGATCCTGGGCATCCGGACGCCACAGTTCGGCCTCTTCCTCCACCCAGGAGATGAGCGCGGGCTTGGCGCCTCCGCCTCCTGGAAAGAAGAACGCAAACACCGCGTTGTGGAGAGGCCGCCCCACTCGGTCCCGACTTCCCCGACCTAGGGCCTCCCACTCCTCGTGCAGAACCCAGGATATAAGGGGCATGTGGGCACCGGCAGGCAGGCAGGGCTCTCACCGAGAGCGCTCAGGTGGAGGTAGGTTTCGCGCATCACATCCCGATACAGCGCCCTCTGCGCCGGCCGCAGACACTCCCACTCCTCCAGGGAGAAGTACACGGCCACGTCCGCGAAGCTCACGGTCCGGGCTCATTCGGTTCCCGGGCGGGGATAGGAGCCAGAGGCGGCGCCATGGAAACTGCCAGCTCCGGCGACAGGCCAGCCACCTCCCCCTACCGAACCTGGCTCTGCGGAGCGGCCCGCGCTCAAGAACGCCTCCCCAGCCCGGCCTCGGGGTTCGGAGGGCGGGAATTAGGACCCAGACAGGGCAACACCGGGCCTCTCCTGGGCCCACTGGAGTGGATGAAAACTGAGAGCGACGGATACATAGTCAGAACCGGGAGATGCCTTCATAAAAATGGCGACAACACGGCCTCTCGAACTTTGCTCCCACGCCGTCATGCCCACGGTGATGCCACCCGGGTGCTTCCCTGTCCCTTTGTCTTCCAACCCTCATCCAAAATGGCCGCAGCGGCTGCAAGTGCCAGTCTGAGAACCCGCCGCGCGCCTCTGGGTCTGGTGGGCTAGGACTCCGCGCGCGGAGGGCGGAGCTGCTGCCCTGTCGGGGTTTAGACGCCGGGTGCCTTGCGCAGGGCAGGTGTGGGCCGAAACTGATGATGTTTGTGCCCTTGGGATTGGGATGTTCGTTTGCTTTTCTGGGCCGTTTAGTCGAGCTCCAGCCCACGACTCTCTTGTTCTGTTATTAGCTCAAAAACTGTATGAGAGCAGCAATTTCTCAATGTTGACAGTTAAAAAAAAAAAAAAAAAAACAAAAAAAAAAAAAAAAAAAAAACAGATAAAAGAGAACCTTTTCTATTAGAAGCTTTTCAAGACTAAAATTCTAGGCACACTAGGTAATGAGGGCCGCTGGAGAGCCTAGCCTAAGGTCTGAAAAAGTACAGAAGGACCCGATTGTGCAAGCTGATACTCCCCCCACCTCTCTGCAGGATCTGCCTTTCTAGGCCAAGGCCTGGATGTCTTACAAGCACCTTGGATTCCTCACGGCTCAAACTGATCTGTTAGGGAATGGGTATAGTTCAATGGTAGAAGGTTTGACAGTATGTGTGCCAGACCCTGGGTTCCATCCCTAGTACTGCAAAAAGCAAAAACAAACTAACAAACTGAACTCACTTTCTTTTTTTTTTTTTTTTTTTTTTTTTTTTTTTAACCAGGGATTGAACTCAGGGGCACTCCACCATTGGGCCACATCCCCAGCCCTGTTTTGTATTTTATTAGAGACAGGGTCTCACTGAGTTGCTAAGTGCCTCGCCATTGCTGAGGCTGACTTTGAACTCGCGATCCTCTTGCCTCAGCCTCCCAAGTGCTGGGATTACAGGCGTGCGCCACTGCACCCGGCTCTGAACTCTCTTTCCCAAGCATACTCCCAGTCCTGCCTCAGGTCTTCTGTCACCATCTCTAACCCTAAAACTCCCTCTCATTAAAAAAAAAAAAAAAAATGTAGATGGACAGAATGCCTTTATTTTATTTATTTTTATGTGGTGCTGAGGATTGAACCCAGTGCCTCACCTATGCTAGGCAAAGCGCTCTGCCACTAAGCTACAGCCCCAGTCCTCCCTCTCATTTATTGACTGCCAACTCTGCTCCCACATGCCTTCATACATACGCTGCCCTAGGGAGACTTGGTATTTTTCTCTGGGCAGGCTAAATCAATCACAGCATATCACATGCCTCATGAAAAGACTTCACCTCTTCAACAAGTCTGCTGTGAGGCTTTCACCTGACACTTTGCTTAGTGGATGCTTCTCTCCACACCCAGGGTAGATGGGCAAATAGAGTTGATCACAGCAGACTGGGGAGGAGACGAAGAGCTTGGTCAGGGTCCGACTGACTGAGGAGAAAGGTTTGCTGGAGAGTGGGATGCAAAAGGTGAAGGTGTAGAGTTGCTCCCAATGGTCTACACCCCAGCCCTGGTTCCTCTCCCAGCCTCTCAGGCCCCTGAAGGACACAAGAGAACATTGAAAACTTCCCTTAAGAGCAATGGCATTTTGTCACCTCTCAGTGCCCACTCCCTGAGTGATGTATCACCCACAGGACTGGAAAGACTTGTGGGGGGCCTGGATCCTTCTAGGGACGAACAAGGAGCAGAATTCACATCCCTAGAGGTGAGCTCCTAAGGGCCACAGGATTAGGGCATTGGGTCCCCCGTAAGCCTCTGACTGAAGTATTGCCCACTAAAGGGACAGACATAAAAACACTGTTCCTGTGTCACTCACTGTGGTAGAAATGGGTGCTGCAGGCAAAAGGTCACTCCCTGCAGTACACTGGCCAGGCTGAAGGTTTTGGCAAAGCATGACTACACTTGGGAACAGCCATGAGGTTGCTGGGTGAGTGCCAGGTGTTGAAACCTGGCACAGATTGAGGGTTTGGAGAAGGCCTGGGATACAGGGAGTCTTGGCTAGAGGCTCAGAAACCACATCAGTGTCTCTGAGCACAAGGGCTCATGACAACTTCCAAATAGATCCCTTTGCTGGCCTTTTCTAAATGTATATATTTTTTCTGAGTGGCTACCAAGAAAGAAACAAAGTAGATTCTTTCTTTTTTTTTTTTTTTTTTTTTTTTTTAAACAAAGTTTGGGCTGGGGCTGGGGCTCAGTGGTAGAGCACTTGCCTAGCATATGTGAGGCACTGGGTTCAAGTTTCAGCACAATATATAAATAAGTTCATAAATAAAGGTCCATCAACAATTTTTAAAAAAAAATCTACCTCCCTTCCCCCACCCTACCCTGGGACCTCCCCAAGGGTTACTTATATTTAGGTAACAGCATAAAACCCCACAACAGCAGAAGTATTCAGATGGGTATCTAGTCCCTGGGGGTCACCCCACCCCTGGATTGTGCTGGGCAATTGAGGGGGTTACCAGGTATGGCCAATCACACATTTTAGGACGGACCATAGAAGCAACTATTACAGTGCCTAGGGAACAGGAGATGGAAAGGTGTACCACCTCCAACCTAAATTTGAATTCACACTCTGCCACTGATCTTAAGTTTGGATGATTCATATAGTGTGGCCTGATCATGGTAACACTGGATGTCTCAAAGCCAATTACATGAGAAGAAGGTCAAGATCCCAGGCTCCAGTGTGTGTTAGAAATTTAGGTCAGCAGAAATTAGTAACATTGGTAGCAAAGAATATGTAGGTGATGTTTCTTGCTCAACAGAACATCTTCTCTTCTAGCTGGAACCAGGACACTGTCCCTACCGGCTTTCAGGTTTCTTCCTTCCTAGTGATCCTGAGTACCTGGGCCCCACAGCTGAGATTCCTCCTTCACCCAGGAGATGAAGGTTGGTTTGGGGTCTAAGAATTCTGGGGAAAACACTTATCACTAAAGAAACCTATCCTAAGATTACATGTGCATAGCCGAGCATGGTTGCACATGCCTATAATCCCAGAGGCTAAGGCAGGAGTTTGATGCCAGCCAGGGCAGTTTAGCAAGGCCCTAAGCAACTTAGTGTGAGACCCTGTTTCAAAATAAAAAATAAAAAGGGGTGGGGATGTAACCGGGCGTGGTGGCGGACGCCTGTAATCCCAGCACTTTGGGAGGCTGAGGCAGGAGGATCACAAGTTCAAAGCCAGCCTCAGCAATGGCGAGGCACTTAGCAACTCAGTGAGACCCTGTCTCTAAACAAAATACTAAAAAGGCCTGGGGATGTGACCCAGTGGTCAAGTGCCCCTGAGTTCAATCCCTGGTACCACAAAAAAAAAAAAAAAAAAAAAAAAAAAAAAAAAAAGGGGTGGGGTGGGGATGTGACTCTGTTGTTAAACACCCTGGGTTCAATCCGTGGTACCACTGCTGTCCCCCACCAAAATTACCTGTGCACTAATTGAATGAAAGTGGAACATCTCTTCTACACAGGGCATTGTTCTAGATGTTCTGGATGTTGGAGTCACTGTTGAGCCAAAATTAAGTTTCTTCTCTAAGTTTACAATAAGCTGGGAGAGAGAGACACCAGGTATGAATTTCGCTGCCACAAGTTTCTAAAAGATCTTCTGGGCAGATTGTATAGAACTTCAGGACTATACAAACAAGACACAGAGCCACAGTTCTAAGCAGGGTTCTAGCATGGGGTGGAAAGGATTCAAGAGAATTTTCCCCCCCAATATTGAACCCAGGGCACTCTACCACTGAGCTATAGCCCCAGACCTTTTTTCATTTTTTTGAAACAGGGCCTTGCTAAATTGCCAAAACTAGCCTTGAACCTGAATGCTCTTGCCTCGGCCTCCAGAGTCGCTGAGATTAGAGGTAAGCCACCAAACCCAGCTCCAGGGGGAATTTATCGAGGTAGCATTTGAGAGCATTGAAGGATGAGTTAAATTTGGAGGTGTAACCTAAATGGGAGGGCTTATCTACAGGTAGAGAGCTGGCTGGAATTCCAAGGGATGTAGCAGGCTGGCCACTGTTGGTATATACACTCTGAACTTTTTACAGTAAGTCCTGAGAGGCCACTGGAGGACTCTGGCAGGGGAAGCAGCCAGGAATTTCAGTGAGGTTGTAGTGAGGGAGGAGTCAATCTGGGGCAGGAGGGGGGCGAGTCAGACACAAGGCCCTGCCCATGCCACCCACCTTTTCCCTTTTTCCGAAATCCCGATCAGCTAGACCTCACGAATACGTGCACACCCCCACAACGCAGGCACCCCACTGCCCCAAGGACAACTACACGGCCACGTCTGCGAAGCTCACAGCCTTTGGTCTCTCCCCTTCTCAGTCCTTCACAGGCACACCGGGAAGGAGATGAGAATTCCGCTACCCCAAAGAGCTACGCTAAGGAATATGGGGACCAAGAGTAGAAGCGGGGCTGTTCCAAGCTTCAGCCGCAGGAAATACCTTTGGGACGGCGAGAAAACGCCAGTTACACGAACTCGTTGGTGCGGGGGCTAGAAAACAAAGGTGCCCTCAGAAAAGATGGCTACATCCTAGGTTCTTTTCATTTTAGAAGAAGTCACTCAACAGCTTGAATGTCAACCTGGCGTCAGTAACTTGGATTGTTCCCCCTAGAAACATTCTGTTGTCTGTTGTTCCCAAAGGGCTCTTGGCCACTCCATTTGCCCATAGTTAAGATGGCCCCGGCAGCTTCGGCGTAGGAGCTCAGGTCCGGCGGCGGCGAGTGATCCAAAAGTAGAAAAAGATGGGAGATGGGGTCAGGGAACCTGATGGTCCCGCCTCAATTTCCGCAAGAAGGCCTATCCAGTGATCTGGTCTTTTTTTTTTTTTTTTTTTTTTTTTTTTTTTGGTACCGGGGATTGAACTCAGGGGCACTTGACCACTGGGCCACATCCCCAGCCCTTTTTTTTTTTTTTTTTTTTTTTTTTTGTATTTTATTAGAAGCAGGGTCTCACTGAGTTACTAAGTGCCTCGCCATTGCTGAGGCTGGCTTTGAACTCGCGATCCTCCTGCCTCAGCCTCCCAAAGTGCTGGGATTACAGGCGTGCGCCACCGCGCCCGGCAGGTCTTTTTTTTTTTTTTTTTTTTTTTTTTAACAAACTTATTTATTTTAAAAATTCATTTATCAGGTGCGGAAGAATATTCAGTGACGTCACCTCCCATTCAATTCCTTTATCAGTTTTCTAGAGATAGTCTATGGTATTTCCACATATTTACCAAATCAGAAGACACTGGGCCGAATATCTCTCAATGCCTTAGGAGTTCAACGAAGTTTTAGAAAAGAGAAAGCCGAAGCCCAGGTGTTAACCAAAAGCAAACACCCAAATCAAATTCAAATAGCCAAATCACAAATCAAATTCAGTGATTCCCGGTCTTCAGCCTTTTCCAGCGCCTCACACTGCCTCCACCAGGTGTGTTCCAGAAAAGCAATGTGAACACTTTGAATATGCTGACCCCTGCTGACCATATGAGAAGGAACTGGATTCTAAATGTATTAAGGTATGATTGTATAAAAAACTAGGTGCATTAATGGGTGACAGGACTCCTTTGTTTCATTTATTTGTTTATTTTTAATTCTTTTGTGGGTGCTACGGATGGAACCCAGGGCTTTAATCATGCTAGGGAAACGTTGTACCACTGAGCTACATCTCCAGCCCCTCGTTTGTTGGAAAGCTCCACTTCCTTAGGATTTTGTAATTCCAGGCTCTCCAAACAGAAGACAATAGCCCAGTATACAAAACTTAACTTGGTTCTGTGATATGACTAAAGAGATTAATAGTAATCGCTTACTTTAATTGATCATTTACTATGTACAAGACTTTAAGTGCTTCGGGGCATGGTGGTGGACACGTGTAATCCCAGCAGTTTGGGAGGCTGAGGCAGGAGAATCACGAGTTCAAAGCCAGCCTCAGCAAAAGCAAGGTGCTAAGCAACTCAGTGAGACCCTGACTCTAAATAAAATGCCAAATAGGGCCAGGGAATGTGCCTCAGTGGTCGAGTACTCCTGAGTTCAGTCCCCAGTACCCTGCCCCCACCAAAATAAATAAATAAATGGGATTGGGGATGTGGCTCAGTGGTTAAACAATTCCTAGTTTTAAACACACACACTTTAAGTGCTCTTTCTGGTTAATTCATTTAACAACTCTTCAGAGATAGGTAATCTCGTTTACCAGGAAGCTAAGGACTAGAGAGGTTACCTTTCTCCAGGTCACAGAACTAGTGAGTAGTGGAGCCAGGATTCAAATCCAGGCAATCTGACTCCAGAACACATGCTGGAACACACAGAATTGGGAAGGCAAATTTTCACCAACCAGAGAGAAGTGGAATTTGAGGCCAGATAAAGTAGTAACATGGGGTAGTCCAAGAAGCAGGAACCCAAGAGATAAGAGAAGCTACATCTGGTCATATGCACTATTCCACAGTCCTATAAGCCTGAAAAGAAAAACTGAAAATAACAGGCTATTATAAGCAATGAAAACCAAATAAGAAAGATATATTTAGGGGTCCTGTAAAAGACAAAGAAAGTCATTTCAAGTGTATAGGAGGTATGTGAAATTGCCCAGGAGGAAGGGTGACAGGAACAAAAGGTGCCCTGTGGCTGCCCTTATCAGTGGGCTTCTCTTGTTCAGGCCCTTACAGATTTAAGTCTGGGGTTTCCTTGCTGGTCTCTGGGCTTCCAGCCTTTTGCCTTTCCCATCCATCCTGTATGACAGCCTGTTGTAGTGAATAGAAATCAGGAGATTTGGGTTCCAGACTTGTCTCTGCCACTGACTCAACTGTACGACCTTCAGTAAGTTCTCTCCTGTCTGTGGGCCTCAGCTTTCTCTGACTATATTCTGTAGAATAGTATTCCCATGAAATAAGCATTTTCCCCCATGTCCCTTAGAGAGCCCCTTTAGCATATTTAAGATACAGGGCAGTCTTCAGAAAGAAACCTAAGGCCAGGTGTGGTAATGTATGCCTGTTGTCCCAGCTACTTGGGATGCTGAAGCAGGAGGATCCCTTGAGCCCATGATTTGAAGACCAACCTAGGTGAGACTCTGGCTCCCAAAAAAAAAAAAAAAAAAAAAAAAAAAAAGGAATGGGAAGAAGAAAGAACGAACCAGGTGCAATGGCACATGTCTGTAATCCCAACTACTTAGGAAGTTGAGTCAGGAAAACTGCAAGTTCAATGCCAGCTTGGGCAATTTAGCAAGACCCTGTCTCAGATTTAAAAAAAAAAAAAACATAGAAAGGGCTGGGGATGTAGCTCAGTGGTAGAGCACCACTGGATTTAATCCCTAGTACCAGAAAGAGAGAATGAGGCTGAGGATGTAACTCAGTGTAGAGTGCTTGCCTAGCATGTATGAGGCCCTGAGTTCCATCCCCAGTACTGAAAAAAGAAAGGAGGGGAGGGAGAAGGGAAAGAAAGAACTGCATCCACTGCTTCCCAAACCCTGCTTAAAACATTGAACCACAGGAGTTTTCTTCCAGTTTAAAAGGCTTAAAAGCCCATCTCAGGGCTACCCCCAAGAACTGGCTCCTCCATCTTCCTCTTCACTCGACCAAAACCTGAAACCATCATTCCAACCTCCTTTGATGCTCCCCACGTCCAGCCCATGAAGAAAGCAGGCACTTCCTGTTAACCTCTAGCCCCGTCTGCAACTCTCCATCTCCACCCTTCCTCTATCCTCCTCTGTAGTTCATTCTCAGAGCAGCCAAAGTGTGTTTGTTTAATGCAAATCAGATCACCTTAACATGCTGCCTAAACCCCAGTGGTTTACGCAAAGCACATAGAAGAATCAACTTCATGGGCTGGGATTATGGCTCAGCGTAGAGCGCTCGCCTACCATGTGCGCGGCCCGGGTTCGATCCTCAGCACCACGTAAAAAAATAAACGCATTGTGTATAACTAAAGCAAATAAATAAATATTAAAAAAAGAAGAGTCAACTTCACACTCAGAAAGGGACAGAAAGAACAGTGGTTGCCGGTGGTTGTGGAGAGGGAGGAATATGGAGTTAGTGTTTCCTGGGTGCAGAATTTCAATTGGGGAAAATGAAGAAGTTCTGGAGCCTGATGGTTTTGATGGTCATACAACAATTTGAATGTACAGTTATGAGCCACATGATGAGGTTTCGGTCCATAGCAAGTACAACAACAGTCCTGTGGGATTATGTTGCCTGGTGATGTCAAATCCTTCTTAGTTTAAGTACTCTATGATATTCACACAACAATTAAGTGGCCTAAGGCAGAATTTCTCAGAATGAACCCCTGTGCTTAATCAACACATGATTGTACTTAAAGCCACTGTACTGTATACTTAAAAATAGTTTAGGTGGGACTGGGAATGTGGTTCAGTGGTAGAGCAATTGCCAAGTATGTGAGAGGCCCTGGATTTAATCCATAGCACTGTACAGACAAACACAATCCCGGTATATTTAGAATCAAGTCCAAACTTTGCATTCTTGCAAGCCAGAACTTCTATGACCTGCCCCTTTCCTTTCTTCAAGCCCATCTGTAAATCTGCATTTTGCTCTTGGGTCCAGACACAAGTGTCCTTTCTGTACCTCTCCCAAACTCATCCCTAGTTCAGAAGGTTCTACTTGCTGTGCCCTGTACCCCCTACTCTTCCCACCCCAATCCCCCCAGCCCCTGAGACCCTTTCCTCTCCAACTCGCATGGCTCCTCAACAGATCTCTAGGGTCTAGGCTTCTTCCTCAAATCTTACTCCACACTGCTTTGCAAAGACATCTTCTGATAGCACCTATCAAACAGTCCTACTCTTGTTCAAGAACTTTCTATGGTTCCTTGGTGCCTGCAAAATAAACTTCAAGGCCGGGCGCAGTGGCGCACACCTGTAATCCCAGCACTTGGGAGGCTGAGGCAGGAGGATCACGAGTTCAGAGCCAGCCTCAGCAATGGTGAGGCACTTAGCAACTCAGTGAGACCCTGTCTCTAATAAAATACAAAAAAAAGGGCTGGGGATGTGGCTCAGTGGTGGAGTGCCCCTGAGTTCAATCTCCGGTACCAAAAATAAATAAATAAATAAATAAACTTCAAACTCCTCTGCTGGGATGAGTTGCTTTCTCAGATTTGACCTATGATGGCTTAGATATGAGATGTCACCTAAGGTCATGTGTGAGATAATGCAAAGAAGGTTCAGAGGTGAAATGATTAGATTATGACAGTTTGAATCTAATCATGTGGATTAATCCACTGATGTGGATTAAGTGGATAGTAATGATAGGCAGGTAGGATGTGGCTGGAAGACATAGGTCACTGGTTGCTTGACTTTAGGGTATATACTTTGAACCTGGTTAACACAACATTTCCTCTCTCCCTCCCTTTCCCTTTCCTCTTTCCTCCTCCTCCTCCTCCTCCTCCTCTCTCTCCCTCCCTCCCTCCCCTCTCTCTATCTCTCTCCCTCCCTCCCTCTCTCTATCTCTCTCTCTCCCCCCACCCCTTCCTAGTTGTCATGTCCGGAGCTGCTTTCCTCCACCATGCCCTTCCACCTTAATATTCTGCCTCACTTGGATTTTTTTTTTTTTTTTTTTTTTTGTACCAGGAATTGAACTCAGGGGCCCTCGACCACATCCTCAGCCCTTTTTTGTATTTTTTTAGAGACAGGGTCTCACTGAGTCGCTAAGTGCCTCACCATTGCTGAGGCTGGCTTTGAACTCGTGATCCTCCTGCCTCAGCCTCCCAAGTGCTGGGATTACAGGCATGCGCCACCATGCCCAGCTTAATATTCTGCCTCACTTGGGTGCAGAGCTATGGAGTTGGCCGACCATGGACTGAACTGCTGAAATTGTCAGCCAAAATAAATTTTTCATCCTCTACATTGTTCTCGTCTGGTCTTTCAGTCACAGTGACACAAAGCTGACTAAAACATGACCTCATTCCTTAGCCACCTGTTTTCCATTATTCCATACCTAGATCTTCATGCTTCAGTCAAGTGGAACTGCTGATCGTTCCCCATGCAGGCCTACCTAGTCTATTGAAAACTTTGTCATTCTTCAAGTCCAGTGTGCTCTACCTCCTCTAGGAAAACTTCCTTGATTCAGAAGACCTGCCCAAATCTCTTTGAGAGCCTCACACATATTATTTTGTAATAACAATAACCAATGTTTATTAAACACTAATGTGAAGTCAGCTCCTGGGGAGGCTGGGTGGGAGAATTGCTTGATGGTAGAACATTTCCCTAGCACAGGCAAAGCCCTGAGTTTGATCCTCACCATTGCAAAACAAGAACAAATCAAATCAAAACAAAACAACAACGACAATAAAACTAATGTGCAAGACTCTATTATTTATAATCTTTATACCAATTTATCGTAGGGTGACCAGCACCCCGTCAGGGTAGTTTTCTGCTCAGGAACTGATGAGCCACCTGAGGAAATGAAAGTCTGAAACAACTAGTGAAGAATTAATTTTAAATTAGTTTAAAAAAAAAAAAAAAAAAAAAAAAAAAACAGAGCACCTGATAGGCCTTCTAGTCCTGGTAGGAGCTGGAACAAACGCCTAGAAAATGGCTCTGGTAAAGGCAGGGATAAGGTTTCAGCGGGAGGAGTCTTGCTTTAGGTGTGGCAGGGGGTTTGCAGCAAATAGGTTGACTGGCATCTTGGCAAGTTTCACCCATCTCTGAGAGGCTGTGTGGCTATGTAGCTCCAACGGGTCACCCCAATTCCAGTGCAGTGCTGAACCTGGCATAGCTAGGTTGGAATTCACATGTATTGGGCAGTCTCAGAGCCAGCAGGAGTGCCTCTGGGAGTTCCCAGATTCCAGACTTTCCTACCCAGTGGCTTCCGTGCTGATTGGGTTCAAGCACATTTCACGGATGGATCCTGGCACCAATTGGTTTGTTGTTGTTTTTGTTTTGGTGTTTTTCTTTTTTTTGGTACCAGGGATTGAACCTAAGGGCACTTAACTACTGAGTCACATCCTCAGCCCTTTTTTATATTTTATTTAGAGACAGTGTCTCACTGAATTGCTTAGGGCCTGGCTAAGTTGCTGAAGCTGGCCTTGAATCCTCCTGCCTCAGCTTCCCTAGCTGTTGGGATTACAGGCATGCACCACCACACCCTGTTCTTTATACCAGTCTTATGAGATAGGTGTTGTAATTATCCAGGTTTTTAGAGACAAGGAAACTGATGCACTTGAGCAATGATTTGCACAAGATTGTGTGGCAAAGAGCAGGTAAGTCAGGAGCTGAACCCAGTCTGCCTAGAGCCAGTGCTCTTAACCTTGCCCCACATTGTGTCCCTTTTCTATCATTTTTCTGAAACAAGCCTCCTTTGCTGCTTCCTCTGCTGGAGAACCTCCCCCACACCAGTTCCTCCTCATGCCATGGTAAGCAAGTTCTTCTCCCAGCAGCATTTTCTGGCTTATCATCAGCTAGGCTGGGTTAAGTGGTACCTGCCCCAATCACTTTCTTCCACATTCCATGTGCAACCTGGGTGAGCTTTGACCCCAGAGCCCAACACAAAACACACAGAGGCCTCAGATGGTGTTTGCTGAATGAATGAAGGAATAAATGAATGAGGTCCACTTTCCTCATCTTGGAATTCCCTTACCACCCAGTCCCTCCAAAGAAAGCTTTCAACACAGTCACTGAATATTGGCTGCACCTACAGAGTGAAAACAGGCGCTAGCTTTGCTGGAGTGCTCAGTTTTTTGCGCAAACTCTCCAGGCAGGTTGGGCTAAGTCCTGTATCCTAAGCCCCTGACCCATTTTTTTTGCCCAGATATGACTTCTCAGAAGTGGTAGAAATACTGGAGCTCAATGTCAGTTTCCAGCCTTGCTGTGGAATAGTGGTCAAACCTGGAAAGCATCACTAGGTCACTAAATCTGACCTTCAGTTTACTTATTTGCAAAACATGGTGTTGGTATCCATACCTTCCTTTAGCAAGTTTCTTCTGCTTCTCCTTCTCCCACCCCTCCTCCTCCTTCTCCTTCTTCTTTTTTTTTTTTTTTTTTTTTTTTTTTTTTTGGTATTAGGGGTTGAACATGCTTTATATCCCCAGCCCCTTTAAAAATATTTTTTTTGACGAGTTGGGGATATAGCTTAGTGGTAGAGTGTCATGAGCTGCCATATCGGAGCTGAGCGCCCCTAGCTTTGAGCGATGGAAATGTGGAGACTTGCTTACTGGCTTCCCTGACCGGGAAGCAAGTGGATCCCCATCTCTGCTCAGCAGAGGAGCAAAGCTTTGGGAGTGGGCGTTTACCCAATGGGAGTGGGCTGCCCCTTGTAACATTACCCCTCTGCCTTATATGGATGGAATGTTCTTTCAAACAGCCTCCCCCAATAAAACCAGGGTTTGAGGCACACTCTCTTCCTTGCCTGCCTTGCCCTTTTGTGGGAGCTAGGTCAGAGGAGCCATCACAGAACCCAAAGAAAAAGGTATTTTGTCTGTCTTTGTGTGATTATTTTGTGCCAGCCCAGTTCACGTGGAGTGACCCTGACTGATTTAGTCGTGTGTCACAGCTGGCATGTGGGAGGCCATGGGTTCTGGGTTAAATCCCTAGTGCTGCAAAGAAAGAGAGGAGGAAGTACAGGAAGAGTAAAGGCATGTACCACCATGTTTTGACTTCTTTCCTTTCTTTTTATTTCCTTTATCCTCCCCTCCCCACCCCGCTGATGATTGAACCCAATGGCAAGCACTTTACCAATGAGCTACATCCCCAGTCCTTTTTACTTTTTATATTGAGGCAGGGTCTAACTAAGTTGCCCAGGCTGGCCTGGAACTTTACATCCTCCTGCTTCAGCTTCCCAAAGTTGCTAGGATTATAGATGTGTGCCATTTCATCCAACCCCAGCTCTTCTCTCCATCTCTCTGTCTCTCTCTCTAGACAGGATCTTGCTAAGTTGTCAAGGCTGGCCTCAAACTTGAGTTCCTCTTCTCACAGCTTTTCAACTAGCTGGTATAGCTGGCATTACAGATGTGCACCACCACAACCAGCTCTTCTTTACACTTTGTAAAGTGTAAAATGTTTACAATAATTCAGTCTTTTCAACAAATCTTTATTGCACATTTACTATGTCATACATATTATCTTGTTAAAATGTCAATCTTCACAGCAACCCTTTGAGGTAGATATTAACCTTCCTCTTACAAATGAGGGAACTGAGGCTCAGGGAGGGCATTTGACTTACCAGCAGTGCCCTGGGGCAATTTGCAGAGACCAGATTTGGGCTACATGCATCTGTACTCATGCACCAGTCCACCTGCCCCGCATCCTGGGGGACCATGTCTGCCTGCAGGCCTCTCTCCCCAAGCCTCTGCATTTACCTCTGAAGTAGATAGGGAGCCAGTGGATGTTTCCTGAGATGATGGCAAGGTCTCAGTTGCACCTGCTACTGAGGTAACACTGAGAAAAGTCCAGCCTCTCACTCTCCCTTTTTTTTTTTTTTTTTTTTTTTTTTAAACAGAAGACTGGGAGAGGGGTATCAGTTTTAATCTGTTTAGATCTTTACAGGCACTTTTCTTTTTTACAAGTTTGGAAACTTGAGGGATCCTTGAGGGAAGCATAAGGAATGAATATCAGTTTCCAAATCCCTGACCTAGGAGCCAACGTTAGGGCTCAGTCAGTGCCAAGGTGAAGTTGAAGTCCAGCTGGTGGGAGCTGCTCACCCGCACTCCTCAAAGATGTCTGGGTAGTGCCGGAAGAGCACTGGCGGGTCCCGGTCACCTCGGACTGGGGCCCGAGGCACAGCCCGGATGCCAGGCCTCCTGCCCCGCCGCCCCCCAGAGCAGGAGCGGTGAATCCACTGGTGGGCTTCTACTGCGAATTTCCTCTTGAAGCGCATGCCACACTCAGGGCAGGGGAAGGGCCGCTCGCCCGAGTGCATGCGCCGGTGGCTGACCAGCAGCGATGGGTAGGTGAAGCGGCGGCCACAGTCTGCACATACATGGCGCCGCTGGTTTGCCTGAGCATCCACACTGGGCACCGGGACTGAGGACTGTGCACCTGCCGTCTGGTCCCAGGCAGCTTTCATGGGCAGCTGTGCTCTTGCAGAGGCCTTGCTAGTAGTAGAGTCAGGGTTGTGTTTAACAAATTCTTCATGCTGCTCCTTCCCAGGATTCTTCCCGGGTCTTTTGCCTCCAGAACCTTTCCTGGGTTCCAACTTGTTCTTGTTGGGGATGTCTCCTGGGAAACAGGTATTAAGGTACATTTTAAAACACTTTTGCATAAACCATCTCAGTTTATAGGGTGCTTTTTACTTATGTAGTGCTGAAAAAATATTGCCAGTAATTAACATGCCAGCTTTGGTGGAAGGTGAACGGATCTCCTTCCTCATGTATCAAATGGGAACGATAATGGTTTCTTGACTTCATAAGATCCATGGAGAGAATTAAATGAATACTACATGGTCAGCACTTAGTAAATGCTCAATAACAAAAGTTATTGGTGTGATTTCTTCAGGTTTTGGAGGATAAAACTGTTTTATAGATGAAGAAACATTTGCTTCAGTTCACCCCCCTGGGGGTTGGCGAGGGGAAAGACCCAAGTTAATCAATTACCAGTATTTTCTGATACTACTTTGCCTTTCTTGAGAAATGTGAAAAGCAGACCGGAAGCCACTTCCATTGTTAAGGACATTTTAGTTGTTCTTGAAAAGGGGAGAATAGTGTTTTCTATCAGAGGGACTTGGAAACCTGAGTCTTGGACTTGGGCTCCTGATTCTCCTACTCTGGTGTCAACATGACTACTGTCCCAAATTCTGCAAAGTTTGTACTAGGTCTGCCTTCTTTCCTCGTCTAGTATCCAACATAGGTTGGTTCTTTCATTTCTTTAGAGATGTTGGGACTGAGGACCTGAAAGAAAACTTTGCTAGCAAGAGTATCAAGGGGGATGGGAGGAGACCTGGGACAACCCCTCACCTCTCAGAGCTCCTCCCAGGCTTTTCCCCTCCTCAGGATCCTGGGCGTCGGAGCTCCAAGCCTCACTCTCCTGTTCCATCCAAGAGATGAGGGCTGGTTTGGGGCCTGGGAATCCTGGGAGAGAACAGGGATCACAGTGCTGGCCTGAGAGGCTGTCCTGGAAGACGGCATCCCCTGCCAGAGTGAGGGCACCTCCTCAGAACTTATGCTCAACCTGGTCAGAGTCTGCAATACTCTTGCCTGGATGAAACGGAGGCGGAAGGGTAAGACTCCCAGGGGAGTACCTGAAGCCCCGGGAATGGGAGGTGGCTGGCGCTGTTGGTGGAATAGTGCGGGGTTAGGGCTCACGATCCACTGGGTCCTTCTGTATCATCTCCCCCTGAAAACCCGGTGAAGAAGGAGGGGGGCTCTGGCCAGGGGCTCACCGAGCGTGCCCAGGTGGCCGTAGGTCTCCCGCATCACGTCCCGGTACAGGGCCCTCTGCGCGGGCCGCAGACACCCCCACTCCTCAGGGGAGAAGTACACGGCCACGTCCGCGAATCTCACGACCCCGGGCTCCCTGCAACCAGGCCGGGTCTCCCTGGGTCTCAGCGCCAGGAACTGGGCTGGGGGCGGCGCCATGGGGGTTCCCAGCCCCGAGCAGCGGCAGCCTTGTCCCTGAGGCCACCGCCTCCCTGCTCCTGGCCTCAGCTTTCTTCGTCCACGGGAAGGGTTGCCCAGGCCTGGGCCCCGCCCAGCCTCGGCGTCCGAACGCTGCCGGGAATGGGAACCGAAGCAGTAGGGACTGGCTGCTAGAGATTCGGGGATGGGGACAAATAAAACTCCTTGGTGTTTATTCACTTCATGGCCGCTTGGACATAGACACCCGGGTTAAAGGACCCGGAAGGTGCCTTCAGAAAATATGGCGACAACTTGGCTTCAGTTGCCACTGGTTGTTCACGAGGGCGCCATTTCTTTTAAGCATATCAAATATGGCGCTTTCTGGCTTCTCTAGGCATTAGCATCTCATTTGCCCTTCAATATAATGGCCGCTTCAGGAGTTTCCCCCGCCTTTCTTGTTTCCCCCGCCCCTTCTTTTGGTGTGGCGGGAGCACTGCTGACTAGAAAGTCGAGGAAATCTTTCTTGCCCTCAAGAAAGATGGACGGACCCGCAGCTCCCTACACCTCTCTTTGCCCTCAACACACAGCGGTTAGTGATTGGCTGTAACCACAGGAAGAATCTGCACTGTGATTGGCCCGAATCGGCGGGGCGTTTGAAACTGTTCGAGACCCTGAATCCTCCTTTGGCCAACTAGAGTTCAAAAAGAACCTTGGCTGCCTGAGAATCCTCCCTCGACTGTTTCCCACCGTGCCTGTCGGCGGCAGAATCTAGAATTTGGAGCCCAGCTCTTGCGGGAGGACACGATGGCAAAACCTGAGTACAGCAGTCAAGGTAGAAACAAGTACGTGTTTACAGCTGTAGAGTCAACAGACCCCCTTGTATCCATGATTCCACTTGCTCTGTCTCTGGACACGCCTGTAATTCCAGGTGTACGGGAGGCTGGCACAGGAAGATCCCAAGTTCAAAGCCAGCCTCAACAACTTTGGGAGACCTGGTCTCAAAGCAAAAAATAAAGAGGCTGGGGATGTAACTCAGTTGTAGAGCGCCCATGGGTTCAACCCCCAGTACCGCAAAATAAAAGTAATATAACCAGGTTTGTTATGAAGAGAGGAGTAACCTAAATTCCCCTATTTCTTTTCTTTTTATTTAATCCCTTTTTTTTTTCATTTTTAGTTATAGATGAACACAATTTCTTTCTTCTTCTTTCTTTCTTTCTTTCTTTCTTTTTGTGGTGATGAGGATCGAACCCAGTGCCTCACATGTGTGAGGCAAGCACTCTGCCACTGAGCCACAACCCCAGCCCTCCCCCTATTTCTTGAAGGAAACTACTTTTAACTGTCTTTATTACTTTATAGCACACATACAGTAAAATATACAGATCTTCAATAGTAAAATTGCTTGAGTTTTAACAAATGTAACTGTTACCCAAAAAGAGATATAGGATATGGGTGTCACCTCTGAATGTTTCCTTGTGTATCCTTTCCAGTCACTTTTTTAAATTGACACGTTAAAATTGTACATGTTTGTGGAATACTGTCTGATGTTTTATACATGTATACATTGTGTAATGTTCATATTAGGATAAGCATATCTAGCCCCTCAAATATTTATTGTTTCTTTGTAGTGAACACATTCACAATAGTGAATTATTGTACTGTATGTTTCAAAAAACCTAGAAGGAAGAATTCTTCCTTTTTTGAAACATACAGTACAATTATTGTTATCTGGAGTCAGCCTGCCATCCAGAACACCAGAACTTATTTCCCAGTCAAAATTTCTTTTTTTTTTTTTTTTTTTCTTTTTTTTTTTTTTTTTTGGTACCGGGGATTGAACTCAGGAGCACTTGACCTCTGGGCCACATCCCCAGCCCTTTTTTGTATTTTATTTGGAGACAGGGTCTCACTGAGTTGCTAAGTGCCTCACCATTTCTGAGGCTGGCTTTGAACTGGCGATCCTCCTGCCTCAGCGTCCCAAGTGTTGGGATTACAGGCGTGCACCACCATGCTCAGCTCCAAAATTTCTTATTGTGGGAAAATACTTATAAGATAGACTAACCATTTTAAGCCTTCCTGTTCAGTGGATCTTAGTACATTCACAATGTACAACCATCACCACTTTGGTATTTTTATCACAAGGAAACTTTCCACCCATTAAGCAGCAACTTCTGTCCTTTCCTTCCCCACCCAGCCCCTGACAATCACAAATCTGCTTTCTGTCTCTATGGAATTGCTTTTTCTGGATATTTCATATAAATTGAATCATACCACATGTGACCTTTTGTGTTTGGTTTCTGGCACTTAGAATACTGTTCTCAAGGTTCAGCCACGTTGTAGCATTTACCAGTATTGTTTTTCATTCCTTTTGGTAGCGGAATAACAAACATCCTCTTATATGTAGAGACCATATTTTGTTTATCCATTCATTAGTTGGTAGACATTTGAGTTTCTACCTTTTGGCTATTGTGAATAGTGCTGCTGTGAATATTTGTGTACAGGTTTTTTCTTTTTCTTTTTCTTTCTTTCTTTCTTTCTTTTTTTTTAATATTTATTTATTTGTTTTAGTTGTACACAATGCCTTTGTTTTTACGTGGTGCTGAGGATCAAACCCAGGCGGCGCATGTGCGAGGCGAGTGTTCTACTGCTGAGCCACAACCCTAGCCCCTACAAAGTAGTTTCATTCCTAATTTTTAGCACCTTACAGTTTAAGAATACACTTTTACTGATTATACGGCTTTGTGGCTCCAGCAAAGCAGTTCCCCCATTTCCTGCCTCCTCTTCCCTACACCTTCCCTGTGCTTCCTGCCTCTGCTTGTTGCCTATGGAACTTCGTTTTCCTTAAATGTCCATGTATTTTCCTCATCCCCCAGATCTGTAAACCTGCTTCTTCCTTTCCAGAAAGAAAGGATCAACTTGTGTGAGCTCTATCACCCACACTCTTGAAATATATCTGGAAAGTAACATAAATGGATTGGGGGATCCTGGCCTCCCAAGAGAAAGCTGGGCCCAGAACACCCTGCTGCAGCCTGCTGCCATCTCAGCCTTTTGCCACCAGGGTGATGGACCCACTGGTGCGCTTCCAGAGCGTACTTGCACTTGAAGCTTTTGCCACACTCAGGGCAGGGGAAGAGGCAGCTGTTAGAGTGAACAAGCCCTGTGACTGAGGAGCAGGGAAGAGTAGATGAAGCAAAGGCCGAAGTCAGGGCAGGGGTAGGGCTTCTCTCTCCCGTGTGCATGCGCCTGTGGATGGCCAGCAGGGAGGGTAGCTGAACTTTTGGCCACAGTCTGAACAAGAATAGGGTGGTCTGCGCATAGGAATGCCCATCAAGCATAGGTTTGATGGGGCTCTGCCTGTGGCTCCAGCGGAGATTTGAGCAGGCACCTCTGTTGGGAATAGAGACAGGTGACAGGCTGGCTGGCAACCACTGGAAAAACACTTCATTTTTTACTTCTTTTTGTTTTAAACTCTTCTTCTTCAGCCCTTCTTTCTCCTCATTCCCATCCTGGATTCTGGGGGGTGAGGGGTAATAAACGTGAAATGTAGCAGCATATTCTAGATTGTCCTGCCTGGGAAGGCAGCAAGAAGCGTGGCATATGGCCCTCTGGGAGCCTGGCTCAATGGGGCCTCCTGAAGCCCTAAAAGTTTGCCTGGAGTGGGCTGGGGGTGTAGCTCAGTGGTAAAGCACTTGCCTAGCATGTGCAAAGCCCTGGTTTGGATCCTGGCATGGGAGGAGGGTGGAGCCTGGAGTAAAAAAAAATCCATTTTCTGAGCACTGGAGATAGTGAAAGAAGAGTTAACAATTTTGAACATATACTCATGTCTGGTACTGGGGACATGACAGTCCCACCCCTCATGGAACTACATTTTTTTTTTCACATCAAATGGGTAATGTGCCAATGTCATAACAAGGTTTTAGAGGCAGGCACACCTCACAACAGCATGAACCGCCAGTCATCACACTTATGAACTGAAATGGATCAAAGAACTTAGAATCTTGAACCTGGGGGAAGGGGTTGTGGCTCAGCGGTAGAGCGCTCACCTAGCACGTGCACAGCCCGGGTTCGATCTTCAGCACCACGTAAAAATAAGAGCATTGTGAACAACTAAAGTAAATGAATAAATTAAAAAAAAAAAAAAAAAAAAGAATCTTGAACCTGTTTATGATCTTTGCAAAACAGTCGTTAAATGAACCTCCTTGGTGCCATGTGAGGCCATCACCAAAAAGTCTGCAACTTGGACCACAGACTAGGATCCATGGAAAAACCTAGGAACAAACATTTACTATGACGTGCTGGCTTTCGGTGCCAAAAGTGGTTTTTTTGCCTTCATTATCTCTACCACACTGTGATCCATGTAACAAGTATCCTGGAATAGCGGTTGTCTTCATATTTCAACAAACCCAAAACAAAATTGAATGTGTTTTCTCTATCCTTTGACTTCCTGGGAAACTCAAGCTGTATTTTGCGGTAAACTGGATTTTTCCAGTATGATTAATTGGTTCTCTTGGCCATTCTGCAGTGAGATAACCTTTCAGTTAAGGTGCAGGGAGATATCAAGGGACCTCAGTGCTGGAGGTGAGCCCTAAAGATCTGGGTTGGGGTTGGGGTGGGTTTGAAATGAAGTATTTGCTACCTCTCGTTTGCTTCTGTTCACAGCTGCTGGGCTCTCACCCTCTGGATCCTGGGCTTCTGGACTCCATGCCTCCACCTTTCCTTCCATCCAAGAGATATAAAAGCAGGTATGGGGCCTGAAAATCCTGCAAAGGAGAAACTGTGGCCTCGGCTAAGACCACACAGGAGGTGCAGATGCTGCTACTTTCTGATTGCCCCACCTCCAGCCCACTCGCCTGTGGGAACACCAATCCCCACTTCCTCCAGATCTTTTGGGGGGTCCTGACAGGATCGCCAGGCCCAGGATGCCGTAGGTGTTCTGCATCACGTCCCGGTACCGAACGCTCTGCGCTGGCTGCAGACACCACCACTCCTCTGGAGAGAAGTACACAGCCACATCCATGAAGCTCACAGCCCGCGGCCTGGGTACATTCACTAGGGGTGGCGCCATGAGAAATCCCCTCAGTGCTTGGCTAAGACAGGCTTCCAAAACACGAGGATATGCTGTAGCTTTCCTATTTCAGAAAAGTCCATCAGGACCCATTGTCCTGCCCTTAACCAAGACGGAGCCTCTCCTGGGTCAACATCCCTGCCTTTCCTCTTGGACCTTAACCTACGGGAGTGGAGAAACCAGAGGGGAGATTGGACAGCAGGGCGCAACTAACTGAGAGATGACCTGCGTTGATTGGACGGCGCTGGGAAGCCTTTGATTGGTCTTTCCGGAGCGGCCTGTTTGAAAGGCTGAGAATGAAGGAATAGTGGCCATGGCTGAGGGGACACATGGCCTTCCCTGACTCGCTTTTCCTGGACAGCAACCTAGGAGAAAGGTTCTGCCTGCCCGGTGCAGTTCCTTCTTGCTACTTAGGTGAGACTGCCTACGGATAGATGAAGTGAGTAAAAGCCGAAGGGCGAAGACCGGAGCCGTTCTCAAGGGAGCGAGGGGCGGCCCGAGCCACCTGGTGCTCCGGTCTCAGGGCAGGGCAGGCCCGCGGCGGCAGGTTCCTGCCTCGCTTTGATTTGTCCCTTGCCGTGGTCACAGATGTCGTCCCTCTTAAGAGATGCAGAAGGCCAAGGTGCTGCTCGCAGAGGGCAGAGCCGAGACCCAGAGCTTCTGAATCCCAGATTCCGTCGAGTACTTTGTCCCTGCACAGAGTGTCCAAGCCCGCGGTGGCTCACGCCTATCACCCCAGTGGCTCGGGAGGCCGAGATGATGAGGATCGCAAGTTCCAGGCCAGTCTGGGTCAGCAAGAACTGTCTCTAAATAAATAAAGAATAAAAAGGACTGGGGATGTAGCTCATTGGTAGAGCATCCCTGGGTTCAGTCCCCAGCACCTAATAATAACAATAATGTTATAATAATGTTATGTTACCTCATCCAACAGTCTCCTTTTTACTGTATTAAAAAACGGAAACAAAAACAATCTTCTGGGCCCAGTGGCACACGCCTGTAATCCCAGCGTTTCAAAAGGTGGAGGCAGGAGGAACGGAGGAACGCAAGCAATTTAGGGAGACTCTAAGCAATTTAGGGAGACCCTGTCTCAAAATTTTAAAAAAGGCTGAGAATGTGGTTCCGCGGTAAAGTGTCTCTGGCTTCAATCCCCGGTGCCAAAATACAACAAACAAAAAACAGTCTTCCTTACCCTTGAAATGCTTTGAAATACTTGTTTGGTTTTTTTTTTTTTTTCTCTTTGAGGTGCTGGGTGTTGAACACAGGCCTCCTGCAACCTGGGTAAACTATCTACCATCAAGCCACACTCACAGCCCTATTTGTTTGGTTTTCTAAGTGAGCCTGATGCAGGACATGGGAACTTTCAAGTTATTGATGGATTCTGAACAGTTTTTTTTTTTTTTTTTTTTTTTTTTGGACTGGGGATTGAACTCAGGGGCACTCGACCACTGGGCCACATCCCCAGCCCTTTTTTGTATTTTATTAGAGACAGGGTCTCACTGAGTTACTAAGTGCCTCACCATTGCTGAGGCTGGCTTTGATCTTGCGATCCTCCTGCCTCAGCCTCCCAAAGTGCTGGGATTCCAGGCCTGCGCCACCGTGCCCGGCTCAACAGTTTTTTTTGTTGTTGTTGTTTTTTCTTTATGTTGTCCTTGGAGAGTAATGGCAAGAGCATCATGCCCCTAATGATGCACCTGGTGTCTGAAGCTGATAAAGTTGTTTAACGGGGTAGTTAAAGCATACCAAGCTTTTGCTTATCTAACAAGCTATGAGATGAGTGGGAGAGCAGAGGAGGGGGGAAAGAAAACGTTTTGCTATTTTTTTGGTGGGGGGAGTACTGGGGATTGAACTCAACCACTGAGTCACATCCCTAGCCCCATTTTGTGTTTTATTAGCAACAGGCTCTCACTGAGTTGCTTAGCACCTTGTTTAAATTTCTGAGGCTGGCTTTGAACTCACAGTCCTCCTGCCTCCACCTTCCAAGCTACTTGGATTACAGGTGTGAATCTCTGCGCCCAGCTATGTTTTGCTGTTTTTTAATGGCTGTTTGGTCATGTGTGTGCAGGAGTGCATTTGCCCTTTGTCCCTTTGGTGGTGTCTGTCTCAAACCTATGCCCCCTGATTTGCAAATCTATTCTATATCTGAATTTAAGACATCTTTCCTTTTATTTTAACTTTGTCTATGACTTCTTGGTTGACTTCTCCCACACTGAAGGGTCCAGAGATATACCTTTTTACCAATACTTTGAAAAATAGATATGTGAGGAGATTCCCAGCATCCCTGTAGAACTCCATGACAATGGGAACCACAGTAACTCAATTGGAAGACTTAAATGCATTGAGAATAATTAGATCCTAGCAAGGCAGGAGCTAAGTGACAGCACTCAACCATCAAATGCAAGATGAACAAAGTTACTATAACAGGAAGTAGAGGCAAAGCAACAATCAGAATAGTCTGATTAGTGTAGATCTGTGATGTTGGCTGGTTGTTCCTAGGAATTCATGGTGTTCCCAGAAGTAAAATAGGTAGGAAGGCTACTAAATTCTTACTTCATTTGTATAACTAGAAAACTTTCAGATCAAGTGAACAAGAGTCTAACTTGAATCATGAAAACAAGCATGTCTTAAGTACAAAGTTTGATCATCCTTACCACTTGTATGTATAATCATTTGCTATGCATCTAGCAATGTAATTGTACCTTTGAAATATTGCAGAGTTTTCAAGTTGCTGTGATAGGGATTTGAGGTTTCTGTATTTATCACTGTTTTCAGAATCTGTAGTTTTATACAGGTGCCAATCAATAATGTGATATATGTACTGTGCACATTATGAGAAGCTTTTAATTATGTATAAAAAGAGCCCTACCGAATGTGATGTAAATAATAGTGAAAGATAGTAAATGTGATTTTAAAAATGCCTTGAAAAAATAAAATAAATATAAAAACAGAATCGTGGCCCTTCAATCAATTCTCAGATTTGAGCCAGGTTACAGACCCAGAACCTCTTTTTTTTTTTTTTTTTTTTTGGTACCAGGGATTGAACTCAGGGGCACTTGACCACTGGGCCACATCCTCAGCCCTTTTTTTGTATTTTATTAGAGACAGGGTCTCACTGAGTTGCTAAGTGCCTCGCCATTGCTGAGGCTGGCTTTGAACTCTCGATCCTCCTGCCTCAGCCTCCCAAGTGCTGGGATCCATAGGCATGCACCACCGTGCCCAGCTAGACTCTTGAATGAAGTATAGGCCAGGTTGCATCCAGAAAGGACCCTGGTATATTATTAAAAACTTATACTATTAATCTTCCTCCCATCCTTCTCCAAAGGGACTTATAGCCTTTTATGAGGGTAACTGTACATTGGGTAAACAGAAATAAAAAGACATTTTGGGAGGATTACCGAACACTGGCTCTGAATGGACACTGATTCCAGGAGACCCAAAACATTACTGTAGCTCTCCAGTTAGAGTAGGAACTAATAAAGGTCAGGTAATAGATGAAGTTTTAGCTCAGATCCCTGAACCCCTCCTTTGATCATTTCCCCAGTTCCAGAGTATATAATTGGAATTTATATACTTAGCAGCTGGCAGATGCCCACATTGGTTCCCTAACCTTTGGAGGGAGCAAGTCCGGTATTATAAGTGTTACAGTTTGTATATGAAGTGTTCCCCAAAGATTCATGTGTTGAAGGCTTGGTCCCCCATGTAGCAATATTCAAGGGCTTTTAGGAAATGAGTAAACAAGGAGGGCTTTCAATTTAACAGTGGATTAGTCCATTTAATTAATAAACTAAGTGGACTACTGGGAGATGGTGGAGGCAGGCAGGGCATCATTGGAGGAAATAGGTTGCCTTTAAGGACTATATTCTGTCCCTGTGTCATTCCTCCTCTGCCCCCTGCCTTCCTGGCTACCAGGAGCTGGCTACCTGTCACACCCTTCTGCCATCATGTTCTGCCTTACCCCAGGACCAAAGCAGTGGAACTGGGGACGACAAACTGAAACCTCTGAAATTGTGAACCAAAATAAACTTTTCCTCCTGCATATTATTATTTTTCTCCAGTATTTTCTTTCTTTCTTTTTTTTTTTTTTTTTTTTTGGTACCGGGGATTGAACTCAGGGGCACTCGACCACTGGGCCACATCCCCAGCCCTTTTTTGTATTTTATTAGAGACAGGGTCTCACTGAGTTACTAAGTGCCTCGCTATTGCTGAGGCTGGCTTTGAACTCGCGATCCTCCTGCCTCAGCCTCCCAAAGTGCTGGGATTACAGGCGTGCGCCACCGCGCCTGGCTTCCAGTATTTTCTACAATGACAAGAAGCTGACTAACATTAGGAAAAGCCAAATGGAAGTTATTAGAACTGCTCTACCTAAGAAAGTGGGAAATTGCAAAGATTATTGTGATGATCAAGGACTTGAAAAATGCAAGGGTTGGTTGGTATACCCATTATATCCCCATTCAGTTTTCCTACTTTGCCTCTGTGGAAGACATGTGGATACTATAGAATGACTGAATTACTGTGAGCTTAAGCAAGAGATGACTCCAATTGCAGCTGCAGTATCAGTTGTGGTTTCATTGCTTGAGCAAATTAACACATCTTCTGGTACTTGGAATGTAGCTATTGATGTGGCAAGTGCCTTTTTTGCCTTCACTGTCTTACTCTGCATCAACTCTCCAGCTGTGTATCACAATTTAGTTTTCAGGGATCTTTTTTTTTTTTTTTTTTTTTTTTTTTTTTGTGGTACCGGGGATTGAACTCAGGGGCACTTGACCACTGAGTCACATCCCCAGCCCTTTCTTTGTATTTTATTTAGAGACAGGGTCTTACTGAGTTGCTAAGTGCCTCGCCATTGCTGAGGCTGGCTTTGAACTCGCAATCCTCCTGCCTCAGCCTCCCAAAGTGCTGGGATTACAGGCGTGCGCCACCGCGCCCGGCTAGGGATCTTGATTGCATTTCCCTTCTACAAGATATCATACTTTGATATTATTCTGATTAGACCTAGTGAGCATGAATAGCAACTACTCGGGACTTAATGGTAAGACATTTGTATATCAGAAAATGGGAAATAAATCAGACTAAAATTCAGGGGCTGTCTACATCAGTGAGATTTCTAGGAGTCCAGTAGCGTGGAACGTGGTTTAGTTGTAGAGTGCTTGCCTGGAACACATGAGGCCCTGGGTTTGATTCCCACTGCCACAAAAGAAAGAAAAGAAAAAAATGATATCCCTTCAAAGGGTTTATACAACAGAGAAGAAGTCACAGTGCCAAGTTTGGATTTTGGAGGCAATTCAATTCTCTTTCCATTTTGATGTGCTACTGTGGCCTCTCTATCAGGTGACTTAAAAATTACTAGTTTTAAGTGGAATCTAAAACAGGAGAAGGCTGCAACAGGTCCAAATTGCTGTGTAAGCTGCTCTGCCACTTCAGCCATAGGATCCAGCAGATCCAATAGTACTTGTTGGTAACACTTGAGGTTACTGGCAGACATGGGTGCTATTTTGGAGCCTTTGGTAGGCACATATAGGTGAATTATAGTGAGACCCTTAGGATTTGGGGGCAAGTGCCTGCCATCATCTGCAGATAACTACTCTCCTTTTTAAAAGACAACTGTTGGCCTATTGGACCTTGGTAGAAACTGAGTGCTTGACCATGGGCTACCAAGTTACCATGCAACCTGAACTGCCCATCATGAACTGGGTGTTATTTGACCCACCACACTAAGAAAGTTGTACAACAGGGACTTGAAGAAGTTGCCTTTCCTAAAAGCACTGACTCTTTACTTAGGTCTGCAGATGCCCAATGGGTAACTGAAAGCAGAATAAGCTTGGCATCCCTGCCTTGTATCTTGTTTATCACCTTAAACTTTGTAAACTGCTTAGCTCTATATGTAGGCATATTAATCATTTACAGAGTGTTGATCTAACAACTAGTAATATAGGGTCTATTAGCCCTGAGTTTACCTAACCAGTTTGCCCCACTGAGATGAGATTTTTCAGGGACATGCAACTATCAGCCTATATAGCATCCTGTTTCAGATTCCTGGAGTGGTACTTAGAAATCTTCAGTCATTGTTCTACACCTTCCAGGAACAACAGAACCTTATAGACAAATTGCCCCACTTTGAGATTGCCATCCTAAGCAGGAACAATCATTTCATTTCATGGGAACTAAATTGTTCTAGGATCACAGGTCTGGTAGATAAATATCCTGAGCAGCAAGTGGAAATTGTCTTCTCAAGCAGTAAGAACTCCAGAGCCACATCACAGAACCAGAACTGAAATAGTGATCAACCAGACTACCGTCTAAGACTGCTTAATTTTGCATACCTCTTACCCCACCTCAATTCTTCCTCTGTTTAAACTTAAAGCTTCTGTCAGCACGCTGAAGACAGGGCTAAGATGATGGATCCCACTTTGTCTTCTCAATATGGTCATATTGATTGAAGTTCTTTTCCTGCTTTTCACCATTATCTTTTCTGTTTGGTTCTCTGGACAAGTGGCTGGATCTGGTTTCTTGGAACCCCTGAAGTCTGGCCTCTGGCCCAGGACTCGAGTAATAGTTGGGCATGTACAGAAGCAATCCATTATTAAATTTGATATGTGATCAGGCCCAAGCAGATCCTGAAGGAACAAGGAAGTTACATAAAGAAATATCCCAAATTACCATGGTTTTCTGCTTCTGAATTGTGGGCAGAAGGCAAATCATATCTGGAGTATCTATTCCAGTAATGACAAAATACTGCCCCTGCCAAAACAGAAGCAGTACAATGTAACCAACTTGCCACCAGTTAGCTGACTGGTCACCCCAGAGACTGATGGTGTCATATCAGAGGTTCAATGTTGGTTACTGCTACTAGCAGATTGAGCACTCAGTTGTGGCATAGCCAAGTTGGCTTTGGTGAATGGAAGTCCATGTTGCTAAGTGCATACATAACACCTTCATTCCTGCCACCATGGTCACTTGGTTCACAAGGCCATTTGGTGATGGTTGGCAAAAAAGGCTGACTAGGATAGTCATCCTATCCACCTGATTACTAAAGTCATCCTTTGGTGAGCATTCACATGGGACACAGATATCTCCACATCCTTTGCCCATTCAGATAGATTGATTTACATACTTCTGTCAAATTCTTTATCACAAGTTTTCCAATCATGTTTCTTCCAAGTCCCTGGTTATCTGGCCAAAACAATGCTTCTGCCAAAATTATATCTGTGTGGATTCACAGAATGCTTTATCCACTATCATGGTGTTCCACACAGCATTGCTTTTGATCAAGGAACTCACTTTGTAGCCAAAGAAGTGAGACAGTTGCCTCATGCTTGTAGATTCACTGGTCTTAGCATGATCCTCATCATCCTAAAGCATCTGAAGTAGTGGAATGGCCCTTAGAAGGGTCATATCACCAGGTAGGTGACAATACTTTGCAGGGCTGGGGCAGGGTTCTTCTAAAGGCTGTATTTGCTCCAGATCAGCATCCAACATTGATGTTTCTTGACTTATGATAGGGTTATGTCCTGATATGCCCATTGTAAATGGAAAATATCAAGTTGAAAATGCATTTAATATAATCAACCTACTAAATATCATGACTTAGCAACACAGTACTACCATTAGAGACTATTGTTGGTTTATCTTCATGATCATGTGGCTGACTGGGAGCTGTGACTTGCTGCCACTGTCCAGCATTATAACAAAGAGTATCACATTGCACATCGCTAACCTGGGAAAAGATCAATATTTGAAATTTGAAGTATGGATTCTACTGAATTAATAATGCTGCTTTTGCACCATTTTAAAATTGAAAAACCAAAAGTTGAATCATCATAAATTGAGGACTGTGTATATAGTACTGTTTCTCCTGTAGCCAGGACTCACAACTCCAGGATCCAAGGGATACAAATTAGAGTGACATTATTCACCATTACCCCTATTGACCAACTAATTTTTTGCTTTCTGCTTCTGTAACGTTTTATGCTCTTTTGGCCTAGAGGTCTTAGTGCCAGAGTGGGGATGCTTCCACCAGGAGACATGTTAAAATGGACGTTAAGACAGCTGTCAGGTCACTTTGGGCTCCTCATGCCTCTGAGTCAACAGGCTAAGTTGGCTGGGGTCACTTACCCAGACTACCAAGGAGAAGTTAGACTGGTCCTCCACAATGGAGGTAAGGAAGAGTATGTCTGGAATGTAGGTAATCCTTTAAAGCATCTCCTAGTATTACTATGCCCTGTGATTAAGATCAAGGAGAAATTAGAACCCAATTTGAGCAAGATTACAAATGGCCAAGACTTCTGGAATGAAGGTTTGGGCCACCCTGGAAGGTAAAGAACCATGACTAGCTGAGGTGCTTACTGAAGGCAAATGGAGTACAGTATGGTAGTAGAGGGTAGCTGTGGGGCTGGGGTGTAGCTCAGTGGTAGAACACTTACTGAACATGTATGAAAACATTACATTCCATCCCCAGCACTTGGAGGCATATGTAAATTGTGACTAGTTACAGAAATGAGAACTATGATTATCAAGAGTATTTTCTTACACCGTTAAGAATATGTTGTGTGTGTTTACATATGTTAAGCAATATAGCTTGTTTTCCATTCCTTTCTTGTTCTTTTATCATGTAACAGTAAGATTTATTGGAGCCAGGCATGGTTGCGTGTGCCTGTAATCCCAGCATCTTGGGATGCTGAGGCAGGAGGATCAGGAATTCAAAACCAGCCTCAGCAAAAGCAAGGTGCTAAGCAACTCAGTGAGACCCTGTCTCTAACTAAATAAAATACAAAACAGGGCTGGGGATATGGTTCAGTCAGTGGTCGAGTGCCCCTGAGTTCAATCCCTGCTAAAAAAAAAAAAAAAAAAATGGATTTATTTCAGTGCTTAAGGGTTGTTAATTTTACATCATAGTATTTTGTCACAGGCCAGCCATGGGCTGTGTGTGTGAGCTATGCACATTTGAGCATATGGGAGAACTGGCCTGGTGTTACATGCTCTTTGGGCCCTGCAACACATATGGGCACTTTCCTCTCGCTCTGCTTTTTTTTTTTTTTTTTTTTTTTTTTGGTACCAGGGATTGAACTCAGGGGCACTCGTCCACTGGGTCACATCCCCAGCCCTTTTTTGTATTTTATTAGAGACAGGGTCTCACTGAGTTGCTAAGTGCCTCAGCATTGCTGAGGCTGGCTTTGAACTCGCGATCCTCCTGCCTCAGCCTCCCAAAGTGCTGGGATTACAGGCGTGCGCCACCGCGCCCGGCTTCGCTCTGCTTTTGATCCCACACAGCACCTGAGATGGGTGTGGCCTTCCAAGATGTCAATTTGATGACCACAGGACTTCCCAAAGCTAGACTCAACCTCCTGAAACCTGACCCCTTGCCTTATTTGGAAAGAACATTCCATCGATCCTCACTTTGTGTGGCCCCCTATAAAAATAAAGAATTCAGGTGGCTTGCTCTGTCTTTCCAATGGACCCCTAAGGTCGAGAGCTGTCACTGGACCCCAAGAAAAAGGTATTTTTTCTTTGTGTGATTATTTCATGCCAACCCAAATTCACCTGGAGTGACCCTGAATGATTTGGTCGAGCGTCTTGGCAGTATTTAAGATAAAAGATATCAGGAGAAAATATCACCCAAGTACTTTACTTTCCCTTTGGGGGAAGGGGGGGTTGGGTGGAACTATTTCATTATTATTTTTTTTTTTTTTTTTTTTGGTACTGGAGATTTCACTTTTTGTTGTATACAGAATAGTTGCTAAGTTGCCATGATCTTGAACTCGCGGTGGAACTATTTCATTATTATCTTTATTTGGAGATTAAATATTGTTTAAGGAGGTATATATGGGTACCAAATTGGACTTGTGATGATTAACTTTAGGTATCAATTTCACTGGATTAAGGAATACGTAGAGAGCTGTTAAAGCATTATTTTTTGGCATGTCTGTAAGGGAGTCTCCAGAGGAGATTGGTGTGTGGGTCTGAATGAACTAAGTGGGGAAGATCTATGCTCAATATGGGTGGGCACCATCCAATCAGCTAGAGGCCCAGAGAGGACAAAAAAATCAAAGGTCTCTTTCTCCTGAAATTGGTAAATGCTTTTCTCTTGCCCTGAGGCATTAGAATTCCAGGATCTCCAGTTTTGGACTTTAGGACTTGTATCAGCGGCCCCCAATGTTCTCGTGCCTTAGGGCTGCGATGGAGCCACCCTTTTGGCATCCCATGGCCTCCAAATTGCAGAGCGCCTGTGGTTGGACTTCTTAGCCTCCATTATCATATGAGCCAATTCCCCTAATAAATCTCTTATCAATCCATCCATTCAATTGGATGTTAAAGGGAAATAATATCTACTATCAGGTCTGGAATTTGAGGTTACTCTACTTGCAAGTTAATAAATTAGTTGGTTACTGGTAGAAAACAAGAGATATCTGGATCAGAGACAAAAGACCTTATAATTCAAGGCACAAGTGGCACAAGTAGCACAAGCATGTATGCCTTGGTTTCTTTTGCCTCCCAAGTCCCAGAGCCAACATGGAGGGGACCAGAGGGATGCAAGGCATACAGGAAATTGAATTATAGGGGAAGAACAAGGAACTTGGGGGTCCTAATATTTTATAGTAAGTGGTGAGTAAGCTGCTCTTTTTCCCAGCTGGAGACATTATCCATCCCTCAAGGTTGCTTGCTACAAACACGACTCTGAGAAAACGGCCTGAGTAAAGAGTTGCTTTGCTTATTTATTTAGATATTTGTTATATTTATTTTGTGGTACTGGGGATTGAACCCAGGGGTACTGTACCACTGAGCTACATCCCCAGTACTTTTTGAGATAGGATCTCATCAAGGGGCTCTGTCTAGGTCTGTGAATTAGCTTAAGTATGAGAATTTGCGGAGGGCAGAGTCTTGCATTTTTGGCATATTCACCAGGTTGTGCAGGAATGTGAGGGACCATGGGGAAGTATCTCCTAACACCTACCTCATGGAGTTCTTGTTAACATTAGATTAGAATGTATACCAAGTGCTTAATACAGTACATGGCACACCATAAAATCTCAATCAAGCCAGGCGTGGTGGTGCATGCCTGTAATGCAGCGGCTAGAGAGGCCGAGGCAACAGAACTGCAAGTTCAAAGCCTGCCTCAGAAACTTAGCAAGGCCCTAAACAACTCAGCAAGACCCTGTATCTAACTAAAAAAAAAAAATTTTAAAGGGCTGGGATGTGGCTCAGTGGTTAAGTGCCCCTGGGTTCAATCCCTGGTACCAAAAAAACAAAAACTTGATCAAGGGCTGGGGATTTAGCTCAGTTGGTAGAGTGCTTGCCCTGCATGCACAAGGCCATGGGTTCAATCCCCAGCAAAAAAACAAAAAAACTTGATCAAGTGGCTATTAACAATATTGCAGTAGGTCAAAGAATAACCAGAAATGGACACATGAGTGTAGGCTACTGCTGCAAGAAATTTAGTTGAAGCCCAGTGTGATGGTGCACACCTATAATCCCAGCAACTTGGGAGGGTAAGGCAGGAGGATCACAAGTTCAGACCAGCCTTAGCAATTTTGCGAGACCCTGTCTCAAAATTTAAAAAATAAATAAAAAGAACTGGGATGTACCACAGTAGTAGAGCATCCCTGAATTCAACCAAAGGAAGTAAAAGAAGGGAGGGCTAGAAATTAGCTGAAAATAGGAGATGAAAACAGAGGCCAGGGGGAAAGTTCTTTATTGTTTTAAAGAGAGATCTTAGCATGTTTATAGGCTGGACTGTGTGTGTCAAGATGAGAGGGACTCTGAAACTACAAATCTAAAATAGAGAGAATAATAGATGGAGTGAAGTCTGAGGAATAGGCACAGCTACGTCAATGAACATTGCATACGAGGGATCTTGCCTTAAAATGACATGGAAGCAAGTAAATCTGAGTAGGTACTTAAACTGGCAAGTTTAGAGTCAGAATGAAGGAGTTCCTGTTCAACACTTACTCACTTGTGGTTAATATCTGGAAGACATAAATACTAGAAGATCAACTGAGGTTGGAGATTAAGAAAGGAATTCTGGCTTCTGTCAACAGCACTGTGATTTTTTCATTTACAGTTTACATATAGGCATGAAGGAAGATGGGAGATTAACTCATATTGGGGCTGTGTATTAGTTAATTCTTTTGCATGCAAGTAAGAGAAACTCAAACTATCTTAAACAAAGAAAGGAATTTATTGTAAGGATCACATGCTGAATGAGTCCAGGTCACAGCTGGAATGAATCCTGAGACTGAAGTGTCTTAGGGAGTCTAGGAAGTTGTCTTTCATCTCTGCTCTCCACAGACCACATGATGGAATTTAACTATCATCAGTGGATCCCAAGTTTTATGAATTACAATCCAGGCCCAAAGGAGATTATAAAGTTCTACCAGGCATGGTAGCACATGCTTTGTGATCCCAGCTACTCTGGAAGTTGAGGGAGGAAGAAAGCAAGTTTGGGGCCTGTCTAAAGTTCAAAACAAAAGGGCTGGAGACGTAGCTCAGTGGTAGAATTCTTGCCTAGCAAGTATGAGCCCTAGGTTCAAGTCCTAACATAAATAAAATAATAAGCTTCCTACGTGAAAAAATACTTGGACTAGCCTGGTGATAACAGGTAGTAAAGAGAGCTGGTTTTAACACAGGATGGTCTCTGCTAGGGCAGGGCAGGCAGGTCTGTCTCCTGGTCTGGAAGGCTGGATATCCATCAGAACAGTGGATTTCTTAAGTCAAGGAACTAGATTTACATTTTGTAAAGAGTAATTCTAAGGAACATAATTCATTCGTCAGATATTTTAATGAGTCTCAATCTGATATGACCCCTGCCCAGTGGGCAGCTCATCATCCAAGGAGAAACAAGACAGTTATAATGCAACTTGCTAAAATACCTGAACAGAGGTAATCACAAAACACTGTTTTCCCCAGCCACTCCCCCACTCTGGAGCGAAAATCAGGACTGCAGGAGAAAGCAGCCAGCATAGGGGAAAGACCCATTCCAGCCGATGGAATGAGTCATGTTTGCAAATTTCAATTTGGTGCAGCTGCCCAAGACAAAGTGGTAGGCCTTGTTCACATTTAATTTGATAAAGCTTTACTGTGCACCTACCTACTCTGGTGGGTGCCGTGGAGATATCAAAATTTAAGACACACTGCTGCCATGGTCCCTTTGGATATTAGGAGAGGTGGGCATGGACATTATATAAGACTCTTCTTTGTTTTCAGTTATCTTTCTACCCTCCTTGAATGGTCTCATTTAGTTTATGAAAAAATGTTGACTGAGGCCTCATAGGTTCTATGCTGATTTTCATAAAAATCAGGGAGAATTAAGACCCAGTTCTCCTGGACTTTTCAGCCACTAACTGCTGGAGTGAATCCAAGTCTACCAGATGAAGTACAATAAAAGCCAGTTCCATTTTTACCTCTTACTGCTAGAGCACAGGTTCTTTGCTTTTACTTAAGAATAGTCTTTCTGCTGGGGATGGTGGTCGATGCCTGTAATCCCAGCAAGTCCTGAGGCTGAGACAGGAGGATTACAAGTTCAAAGTCAGCCTCAGCAGCTTAGTGAGGCCCTAAGTAATTCAGTAAGACCCTGTCTCAAAAAGAAAAAGTGAGGGGTGGGACTGAGGACATAGTTTAAAGCACCCCTGGCCCCTGGGTTAAATTCCCAATACCAAAAAAATCTTGTCTTTCTCTCAAAGCCTAGTGTGCCAGTTTTCCAAACACAGGGTAAAAAAGGTAACTTTATCAAATGCCATTTAGAAAGAAAGGATAGGGAATTTAGAGGTCTGCAACTCAAGAGAGCCCTGGTACAGCACAGCTGCCCAAAACCCATCAACCTAGAGCTGTTAAAACAAGTATAGACCAAAAGTATAGAGCTGGGGTTGTAACTCACTGGTAGAGTGCTTGCCTAGCATGTGTGAGGCACTGGGTTGAACTCTCAACACCACATGTAAACAAATAAAGATCCACTGACAGCTATAATATATATATATATATATATATATATATATATATATATATATATATGGAGAGAGAGAGAGAGAATACTATACCTACACTACACTATGGATACTGCCTTATTTTTGTATGACCCTTTAAAAGGGATACTGAAAAAAAAAAAAAAAAAAAAACATTTTTTGAGAAAGATCACATGTGGAAATTGAAACCCAACTTTAAAGGATGACTGATCAAGCCAAGCACAGTGAAGTAGCCTGTAATTCCAACTACTCAGGAAGGTGAGAATTGAAAGTTTGAGACCAGCCTATAGGAATTAGCAACCTTGCCAGGGGCCCTGGGATTACATCTGTAATACCTGCTACTCAGGAAGCCTGAGGCAGGAAAATCGCAAGTCCAAGGCTAGCCTCAGCAATTTAGGAAGATCCTGTCTCAAAATAAAAAATAAAAGGTGCTAGGGATGTAGCTCAATGGTAAAGTGCCCCTGGGTTCTATCCCCAGTATCAACAATGATAATAATAATAATATTAACCAGATTAGTACTAAATTGTGTTAAAAAAAAAAAAAAAAAAAAAACAAGAAATTAGATAATTTGAAGGACTGTCATGTAGATGAAATGACCTGCCTTGTGAGGTAGTGAGCCCCCTACCTCAAGGGGGGTTTTCCAGCAAGCAGTAGATCACTTGGCAGGAATGGAAAAAATGGGCTTTTTGGCCTCGTTTGGAGAAAGCGGCAGACTATGAGAGGTCCTGCTCCCTATAAATGGGATTTTCCTAACAGCATGCAAGGGGACAGGTTATCCCTGTATGCACAAACTAAACCGGTAGCCCTCGATATAGATGAAGAGCATTTTTAGCCCTGGGATCTGCTCACATAAATTATTTTAGGATAGGGTAGCTTGGAAAATTTTTAACAAAATGATGTCACCTCTCCTAATGGGACTGTTTTAGACACATACAGTAAGGCAGCCAATGTGATAGAATACACTAAAGGTCAGGTATTGTGAAGCAGGAGACCTAGATTTTAGTTCTCGCTCTGCCCTGTGTGACCTAGGACGACTCCTCTTTTCTGGATTCCTCCATGAAATGAAAGGAAGTATACAGTCCTTTCCATTTTAAAGAGCACTACCCCTTTGGCTGGGCCCCCCTATAGCAGATCTAGGACTACAGTTTTGGGCCTTGGGGCTACACTTGTGGACTGCCAAAGACCACCTCTGACGGAAGCATCGGCCACACTCAAGGCAGGGGAAGGGCTTCTCCCCAGTGTGCAGCAATTGGTGCTGAGCCAAGTGGCTCCACTGGGCAAAGCGCTTGGAGCAAAGGTCACAGGCATAGGGCCGCTCGCCCGAGTGTACCCGCCGGTGACTGGCCAGCAGCGAGGGGTAGGCAAAGCGGCGGCCACAGTCCTCACAGGCGTGCAGCTTCTCCTCAGTGTGCGTGCTGCGATGTATGGCTAGGGAGCCGCTCCGGCGGAAGGCACGTCCGCAATCAGGGCAAGGGTAGGGCTTCTCTCCCGTGTGCAAGAGCTGGTGCTGGAGCAGCGTACTGCGCTGGGAGAAGCGGGCTTCACAGTGTTCACAGGCGTAGGGCCGCTCCCCAGAGTGCACACGCCGGTGGCTGACTAGGCGAGATGACGAGGAGAAACGGCGCTCACAGTCTGGACACGGGTATGGCTTCTCACCAGTGTGGATGCGCTGGTGGATGACTAGGGCAGTGCGCTGGCGGAAGCGGCGGTTGCATTCTAGGCAGGTGTAGGGCTTCTCTCCCGTGTGTGTGCGCTGGTGGATGGCTAGCAGGGAGGGGTAGGCGAAGCGACGCCCACAGCTAGGGCACTGGTGGGGTTTCTCGCCTGTATGTGTGGTCCGGTGATTGGCTAAGGACCGGCTCCTGCGAAAGCAGCGGCCACAGTCAGGGCAGTGGTAAGGCTTCTCCCCGGTGTGGATAACCTGGTGCTGAGAAAGATTCTTGCGCTGGGAGAAGCGTTTGCCACACTGGTCACAAACATAGGGGCACTCACCAGAGTGTGCCCGCCGGTGACTGACCAGCAGGGATGGGTAGGAAAAGCGGCGCCCACAATCTGGGCAAGGGTAAGGCTTTTTCAGATTCTGGGCACACTTGTGGCTTTCCAGGGCCGGGTGATCAGGGAAGGTACAGCCACAGTCAGGGCAGATGGGGCCCCCATTTGTTTGCCTGGGAATCAGTCGGGGTTTGCTGGGTCTCCGCCCGCGTTTGCCTTTTCTGGGTGCCTCCTTAGGTGGGAATACTTCCTTTTCCCCGTTCTTCTTTCTGGTTTCTACAGGGACAGAGAGAGAAATTAATTTAAGAAATACTGGGCTCATGTTCTTACAATGTTATAGGTTATAAAACCCATAGATTCAGGGGCTGGGGTTGTGGCACAGCAGTAGAACACTCACCTAGCACGTGCCAGGTCCTGAGTTAGATCCTCAGCACCACATAAAAAATAAATAAATAAAATAAAGGTATTGTGTCCAACTACAACTAAAAAAATAAATATTAAAAAACAAAACAAGCCAGGCGCGGTGGCGCACGCCTGTAATCCCAGCACTTTGGGAGGCTGAGGCAGGAGGATCGCAAATTCAAAGCCAGCCTCAGCAATGGCCAGGCACTTAGTAACTCAGTGAGACCCTGCCTCTAATAAAATACAAAAAAGGGCTGGGGATGTGGCCCAGTGGTTGAGTACCCCTGAGTTTAATCCCTGGTACAAAAACAAAAACAAAAACAAAAACAAAACAAAACAAAACATAGACTCAGCTCCTATTCTTAATAATGCCAGAGACAGGTAAGTGTGACATACTATTATGGAAATGTGGATGGTATTATTGGAACCCCTAAAACAGCTTGGAGAAGTCAAGGAAGAGTTTTTGGAGGAGTTTAAGATGACTTTAAAAACTGAATGTTTTTAGAGGACAGGGTGTATGTAGTTGAGTGTTTTTGAAAAGGTAACACAGAGGAACACAGAGAAGTTTAACACCCCTCCTCATCCCCATCTACATTGTAGAAACCATAATATGTAGTTTCTTTCAGTATTTTTTATGCAGTACAAATATCATTCTCTTCTCTTACCTTTCTTACATAAAAGATAACACATACATGCTTTATACATACTTCACCTCGTCTTCATTTTTTCCCACTTAACATAGTCTAAGGTTCATTTTATAGAAATAATAGAATATAGAATGTTAGAAGTAATGGAAAAAAAATGGCAGACCAGACAGAGGAGACAGCATGAAGTCCCAAGACTCCATGTGCAGTGTTACAGGGGCTGTGAAGTCTTACAAAAAAGTATAGGCCCACAAGCCTGGTGGGGAATGCCTATAATCTCAGCAACTTGGGAGGCTAAGACAGGAGGTTGCAAGTTTGAGGCCAGCGCCAGTCCTAGCAACTTAGTGAGGTCCTAAGCAACTCAGTGAGACTGTGTTTCTCAAAACAAACAAACAAAAAGAAGGGCTGGGGATGTGGCTCAGTGGCTAAGTATCCCTGGATTCAATCCCCTGTACCAAAACAAAAAAAAGAAGAGTATAGGCAGAAATGGAAATAAATGAAGTGTAAGCTGGCAGTGTCTGGGTTATAAGACCCTCTAACTAATGGCTTTCAAACTTTATTGTGATTAGAAGCATTTGAAACAGACTGCCTGGCCTTACTGGCAACTTTGGATTCAGCTAAACTAGGGAATGGTTCAAGAATTTGCATTTCTAACATGTTCCCAAGTAATGCTGCCAATTTGGAACTCTGGAACCACACTTTGAGATCCAGTGCTGAAAGTCTTGTTAATAAGGTCCTTGGACTATATTTTACCCACTGGTTCACAAATCTAGGTGCACATCCAAATCAAAGGAGCTATTAAAAAGAAATACAGCCGGGTGTGGTGGCGCATGCCTGTAATCCCAGCACTTTGGGAGGCTGAGGCAGGAGGATCACGAGTTCAAAGCCAGCCTCAGCAATGGTGAGGCACTTAGCAACTCAGTGAGACCCAGTCTCTAATAAAAATACAAAAAAGGGCTGGGGATGTGGCCCAGTGGTCGAGTGCCCGAGTTCAATCCCCAGTACCCAAAAAAAAAAAAAAAAAAAAAAAAAAAAAAGAAATACAAACTTCTAGAAATCCACAAGAGTGAATCAGGGCATTTGGGATAGGGTCTTGGTATCTGTACTTTTACCAAGTTCCTCAAAACTTAGATATAAACAACAGCCATTTGATAACCTTGGCAAAAACTAACTGAGCCGGGCGCGGTGGCACACGCCTGTAATCCCAGCACTTTGAAAGGCTGGGGCAGGAGGATCGCGAGTTCAAAGCCAGCCTCAGCAATGGCAAGGCACTGAGCAACTCAGTGAGACCCAGTCTCTAATAAAATACAAAAAAGGGCTGGGGATGTGACCCAGTGGTCGAGTGCCCCTGAGTTCAATCCCCGGTACCACACACACACACACACACACACACACAACAAAAAAAAAAACTAACTGAAAGTTTTTAAACAAGGAAATATTATCAGATCTAAATCTTAAGAGACATGTGTGGCCTTATAGAATCTGGCTCAGAAACTCCAGCCCAAATAGTTCTTTCTGCCCCTGTGGGCAGATATGGGGTCTTTTCTACCTGAATGGGCTTGACCAGAGCTTTACTTGATCCTGAGAAGAAATGTTTTTCACCACTTAGGGTCACACTGCCATAAAAGCAGAAAGAGGCTGGGTGAGGCAATGCAGGTCTGTAAACCTAGTTACTCCCGATATTGAGGCAGAAAAATGGTAGGTTTGATTCTTCAGTAACTGAGCTGGGGATGTAGCTCAGTGGTGGAGCACCTGCCTACCATGGGCTCAACATGGGGGCTGGGGAGATTGGGCTGCATCCCAGGCAGTGTTCCCCCATGAGGTCCCTTACTCCCTTCAACCAAACCCCAAAACACAGGAATTTAAGGTGTTTCAGTCAGAGTCCAATTTAAAGGAGGCCACGAAAGGGATCCTGGGAAGGAGGCAGGAAAATGGCTCTTTTAAAAAGCTCACTGATCATCTACACAACGGAGTACAGCAGGTGGTTAGTTTGAAAACTGGCTTGATAATCTTTGTTTGTGGACCAACCCCACACCATCAAAAACAAGACCCTGGGCTGGGGTCTAGCTCAGTGTTATATCACTTGCATAGCATGCACCAAGCCCTGGGTTCAATTCCCACACTGCAAAACAAACAACAACCTGAGGCCCTGAAAATGAACAAAGTGTAGCAACGCAGAATGGATTATGGGTACTCCTAGCCAGACCAAAACTCTACTGAGTCATTAGAGATTAGAACACTATAGGAGGGCTGCAGGCTCTCCATGGGCATTTTTCACTCACTTCTCTGTACTGTTACTCCTTTCCGATACTCCTGCGGATCTAGGGCAGCGGGTTCCCACTCATCGGTATTTCGTTCCAACCAGGAGATGAGGGCTGGCTTGGGACCTGCACATCCTGGAGAAGGAGAACCAAGTCAGAGGGCTATCCCCAGATAATCCACCCGACGGCTTCTGCTGCTGAGACTATGCCCTCTCCCTTGACACAAACCTGGTCGCAGGACAGGACCCTGGACTCCCTGCCCGCCCCGGCCCTCAAACTCCTTCATCCCTTCGAGGCCCAGCGGAAGCGGATTGGGGCGGGCCTCACCGAGCGCGCCCAGGTGGCCGTAGGTCTCCCGCATCACGTCCCGGTACAGCGCCCTCTGCGCTGGCCGCAGACACCCCCACTCCTCAGGGGAGAAGTACACGGCCACGTCCACGAACTTCAAGGCCCTTGGCCTCCTTCCCCTTCTCCGACTAGGTCCGGCCTTTCCTTGTCCCCGTGCAGGGAGCAGAGCCGAAGGCGGCGCCATTGGACCTGAGAAACCCGCGCAGCGGCCTTTCCCTTCCCAGCCCGGGCCTCTGGGCGATGATGGACCCTGAGATTTAGGAGCCCCCGCCAGCCCAGGGCTGAGCGTGGCCGGGAAGGCCCGGAGGGAATCAGAATCGGTCGCCTGCGGGGATAACGGAAACCTCGCTGTTATTCAGGAAACTCCTGCCCGAACTTGGGTGAAAGGCACCGGAAGATGCCTTCGGGGAAAATGGCGGCGCTGCTACTGCACCGCCTTTGCCTGTAACACAGGCAGCTTCCAGCTATCGATTTTATTGACCGGAGCGCCATACCGGCTTCCTAACCTTTTTGCCCTAAAGTGCAATGGCGCTGAGACTAGGCTTCAAGCCCTTCCCCCCCTTCTCCCTGTTACGCTTGTTCATTGGTCCGCGACTGAAGACCGAACATTCTGATTGGTTGCTGGCGAAGGCGGCCTGTTTGAACGAAGCCAACAGATGCATAAGGGCAGGAAGCTGGACCATTAGTGCGGTGTTTCTAAGGAATGGTACCCAGGACCTCGGGTTTTCTTACGCTAGCCAAGTGCTCTAGCACTGGGCTTACCCCCAGCCCTTTATTTACTTATTTATTTATGACTCTCTTAAGTTTCCCAAGCTGGTCTCGAATTTGGGATCCTCCTGCCTCAACCTCCCTTGTATCTTGGAAAACGGGTGTGGGCCACAGAGCCCAACTAAACATTTCATTTCTTTCCTTCTTTCTTCCTTTATCTTCTCCCTCTTTTTTTACCCCCCAGTACTGAGGATTGAACCAAGGGTGCTCTACCATTAAGAAAGATCCCCAGCCTTTTTAATTTTTTTTAATATTTGTTTTTTATTTATTTATTTTTACCATAGGGATGATTGAACCTGGGGTGCTATACCACTGAGCTACATCCCCAGGGTCTGGATAAATTGCTGATGCTACTCTCTAACTTGTAATTCTCCTGCCTCTGCCTGTGGAGTTGCTGGGATTACTGGCATGCACCACCACTTGGTGCTTCATTTTATTCTTTGATGCCATTTTTGTGAGTTGATGGTTATCATCCCAGTTTACAGAAATGACTTAAGAGAGTATCTGTGAGTTTCCAGGATCATACTGTTAGTAAGGAGGGGAACCAAGATTTAGACCTGAGGTTGACAAGCTTTTTATTCATACCACTTGGCTATCCTAATTTGCTTGCTAGCACAGGAATCCATCTGAATTCTTGGTCTCTTCTCAGGTTCAGTCTTTTGCCTAATCTCCATACATTATTTTAACAACATTTGTTCATTGTTCAAAGAATAGTGCTAGGCAGTTAGGGGAGACAAGATTACAGAAATAACTCATGGGTTATGTTTTGAATGGAGTTTACAGTCTAGTGAAGCAAATTCACAACCAGTAATAACCAAATGCTACAAGCATGTAAAAGGCACGTGTGTATGCACACATACACAACAAATGCTGATGGAACAAGCCAACACATTTCCCATCAGTTCCCATTTGTGTGCATGATGGTGCAGAGTTTTGCAGCTCAATGCCATCGCCCAGGGGACAGGAGAATATACCATTTGCCACATCTCTTTTCTTTTTTCTTTTTCGTTTTGGTAGTAAGGATTGAAACCACAGACATTTTGCTACTGAGCCAAACCCCTGGCCCTTTTTTATTTTGAGACAGGGTCTCACTAAAATGCTTAGGGCCTCACTAAATTGCTGAGGCTGACCTCTAACTTGTGATCCTCCTGCCTCAGCCTCCCAAGTCTCTGGGATTTCAGGTGTGCACCAGTGTACCTGGCCCATTTGCCATGTCTCTTAGCTGGCAAAATAAACATCTTTCTAATCCAGTAATCAATACTTAAAAGCACCTACTGTGGTGAAAACAGTAACCCTTTAGCCTTTACAAAGTAAAGATAGGAATCACAAAATAAGACAAATTATGAGAAAGATGTTTGAACAGAGATGGTAAAAAAAAAAATCCTGCACTTAACATTCTGCACTAACTAACTGTAATTACTGTGGTTTCAGCCTGCTGCAGTGGTGCTTATCTATAGTCCCAGCTACTCAGGAGGCTGAAATGGGAGGATCACTTGAGATCAGTTCAAGACCAAAGACCAAACTGGTTAACACAGAGACCCCATTAAAAAAAAAATCAAAACCAAAAACATTAATTGAGTTCTCACTCAAGGATAAGTGGCTGTTTATTGAACTAAATAGGGGAACTAATGGAATATCAGAGTTGCCAGGATGAGTGACAAATAACTCTTCTTTTTTTTCCAGATTGACTCATCAGGTATGATGAATTTGGCCCATGAAGGTGTGGGATTTAGGAGGACTGTGGTGCTCAATAGACATTTATTGAATAAACAGTTGAATCATGATGGCTACAGAGGTCTCTGGCACAAAGCTAGGAATTCAGGAAAGTTCTTGGTGTGAAGGTAATAATGATATTTTCTGATGTAGGCAGTGGTGGTAAAATTGAAAAGGTTAGTTGGCACCTGACATTAGTGGACTTCATCCTGTATAATTAGTAAACTCCTAAATAAGTCTATAGAAATGAATGACCTAATAATGTTTCAGGAAGTTTGCAGGCTGAACTAGGTTTGTAGATAGGTTTGTACTACTCCTGTGTACACACAGTTAAGTTTGGGAAAATTTGAATGTAAATGTAGGCTGCTAAGGGAATAAAAAGGAAAATGAATAGCAGATATTTCACTTGAAAGGAAATGGGGAAGGATTCAGTAGTAATGTAGTAGTCATGTAGTCACCAGGCATGGTGGCACATACTATAATGCCAGCAACTTGGGAGGCTGAGGTAGAAGGATTGCAAGTTCAAGGCCAACTTGAGCAAATTAGCAAGACCCTCTCTCAAAATAAAAAATTAAAAGGGCTGAGAGTGTAGATCAAAAGTAAAGCACACCTGGGTTCCCAGTACTAAAAAAAAAAAAAAAAAAAAAAAAAAAAAAAAAAAAAACTCTGCAATCAGCTTGCCTTGATACACAATTGAACCAGAAGATGAAGTTGAATAAGAAAAGAAAGGAAGATTAAATATGGAGGTCGGAAGGTGCTGGGCCCTCTGCCCACATCCAGACAGCAGAAGGCAGGTCAGACTTAATGGTGCAAACTTATCCTGGCCCTCAGCTATACAAGCCCTGTTTGGCAAGGTTTGCCATCATCCTGGTGGGAGCCACTAAGGTAGGATCTTTTTTTTTGTGTGTGTGTGTGTGGTGCTCGGGATTGAACCCAGGGCCTTGTGCACGTGAGGCAGGCACTCTACCAACTTAGCTGTATCCCCAGCCCACTAAGCTAGGACGTTGATAAGCAGAGTCAGATACTCTTAATTATAGGGAAACTTCTTGGAGAAAGAAGTAACCAGAGCCAGGCGTGGTGGTGCACGCCTGTAATCCCAGCACTTGGGAGGCTGAGGCAGGAGGATCACGAGTTCAAAGCCAGCCTCAGCAATGGCAAGGCACTTAGCAACTCAGTGAGACCCTGTCTCTAATAAAATACAAAAAGGGGCTGGGGATGTGGCCCAGTGGTCGAGTGCCCCTGAGTTCAATCCCTGGTACCAAAAAAAAAAAAAGAAGTAAACAGGATTTAGTGTGAGAGCAGAGTCCCTTGCTCCCTCTGTATAAATTTCTGGATCCACTGGGCATCAGGTGAAGCAAAGCTCCTATTGAAGTAAAATGGCCCATTGCAGAGAAGAGTACAGAAGATCCCAGGAGTTTACACACCAAAAGCCATGCAAAAAATAAACTAAATGGTGTTGAGTTTTGACCAAATACCTGGCACGCTAATGTAGATATCATTCAAAACTCACCTTGTAGAGTCTTTGTGAGGATGATTATACTTTTTCTTCTTCTTTTGGTGGTACTGGGGATTGAACTCTGGAGTGCTTTGCCTCTGGGGTGCAACCACAGCCCCTGCATCAAGTCTCTTGATTATTTCTACCTTCTTTCTCTTGCTTTCCGCAAGATAAGAGAATTGGAACTGAAAATTATAGGATGCTTTGAAAGCTGCGTTCTTTTTTTTAATTCGAAGTTGTTGTATATAACAGTAGAATGCATTACAATTCATAATACACATATAGAGTAATATAGGGTACATTTTTACATATCACTGTTTGTATACAAAGTATATTCATACTATTCATGTCTTCATACATGCACTTAGGGTAATGATATCCTTCTCATTCTACCATCTTTTTTTTTTTCCTTTATACCCCCTTACCCCCTCCCTTCCCTTCTCACCCCATTGACCTTTCTAGTGTTCCTCTAATCCTCCTATGCTCCCTGTCCTAACCCCACTGTAAATCAGCCTCCTTATATCAGAGAAAACATTCGGCATTTGGATTTTTGAGATTGGCTAACTTCACTTAGCATTATATTCTCCAACTTTATCCATTTACCTGAGAATGCCATTATTTTATTCTCTTTTATTGCTGAGTAATATTCCATTGTATATATATATACCACATTTTCTTTATCCACTCATCTACTGAAGGGCATCTAGGTTGGTTCCAAAACCTAGCTATTGTGAATTGTGCTGCTATAAACATTGATGTGGCTGTGTCCCTGTAGTATGCTCTTTTTAAGTCCTTTGTGAATAGACCCAGTAGTGGGATGACTGGGTCAAAAGGTGGTTCCATTTCCAGTTTTCCAAGGAATCTCCATACTGCTTTCCAGATTGGCTGCACATTTTGCAGTCCCACCAGCAATGTATGAGTGTGCCTTTTCCCCCACATCCTCTACAACATTTATTGTTGTTTGTGTTCTTATTAGCTGCCATTCTGATTTGCTGAAAGCTGTGTTCTTGAATCAGGTATGTGAGGATAGAACTGCACCCAAGATTGTCTGCTCTTTCAAGGTGTTGGACCTATATGCAAATCTCTCATTCAGAGAAACTCCACCCACCAAAGGCAGCAGCTTCCCATTTTCAGACAAAAGTACCATTACTTTTCTAGGACTATTCCTTATTGCCGACATCCAATCATGTATAGTATTCTTATAAGGAAGGGTTGAATTTGTTTCAGGGGTAAGCTGGCACCTCTCCCTGGTTAAAGATCATAAAAATGGGCATTTCAATGGAAACAAATTTCTAAACAAACAAACAAACTTAGCAGGAACGGAAAACAAACAAAATGGGACTATTTTTATTCTAATTGTTAAGTGCCAAGTCATCAAGCTCTTTACATAAAGAATGTTTTGGGAACCCTGGTGTGGTGGCACACACCTGTAACCCCAGCTCTTCCAGCAACTGAAGCAAGAGGATCACAAGTTTGAGACCAGATGGGGCAACTTGGCAAGATCCTGTCTCAAAAAAATTAAAAAAGGGCTGTGGTTGTAAGTTAGCAATAAAGCACTGGCCAAATACACATAGGCCCTGGGCTCAATCCCTAGTACCAAGGGGGGGGGAGCACTTGGGGGGGGCCATGCAGCTCAGTGAGTGATAGAGCACATGCTTAGTATGTACACACACACGCACACACGGAATAAAAAATAGAGGCTCTGTGATACTGCTAGTGTCAAGCTGAGGCCAATCAGAAAGGGCTTTTATTAATCAAAAGTAAACATTCACTCCTCAGGCACACTAGCCACATTTCAAATGCTAAATAACCACATGTGGCTAGTGGCTTCTCTGGGGGACAGCACCAATGCAGAACATTCCTAAGGTTGAAAAAAGCTCTATTGGACAGCAATACTGTGGGCACTCAGCAAAAAGAAAGCAAAAGACCCCAATCCCCGCTCTGCCACCTCCCTTCCACCTCATGGTGATCAACTATCCTTGAATATGAGCAAGATTCTAAGTCTTGGGTGGGGAGCTTTGGAAGAGAAGGTTCAGAGGATTCTTACCAACTGGGGCCCATAAAGAGCTGGGCAGTGCATGGACAAGGACTGCTGGGGAAAAGGGCACCCAAGAAAGGCTGACTTCCACCTCTGCCCCTTTTTCCTCACCTATCCCAGATCCCAGGAGCCTACCTCTTCCTTGGGATCTTGGCAGAAAGCAAAGTCCAATCCTTTCAATTGGGTCTTGGCGGGAAGCTGGCAATAGCCAGAGAGCAGAACTTCTGCCTTGAGCAACAGCTAGTCTGGAGTCTGAACATAATTTGGGTTCACTTGCTATCTGCCCAGCACCGTGCTGGGCTGCTGAAAAGAGGGACAGTGAACTAGAGCTCAGCCCACTTCTGTCAAAGCTCCATCTGCACTGCTCTGCGACTCTTCACTTCCCTTGTACGCAGGCTGAAAAGGCATACATACATTTATTAAAGGGCTACTGACACCACAGTTCTAAGTGCCCTGGCATATAGCAGGGAGCTAAACAAAGTTTTCTTCCTGCAGGTCGAAATTCTCTCACAACCTTCCTGATTCTAAGGTCTCCACTACACTTCACTAAAGGTTCAGTCCTCAAGCAGCAGCCTGGCCCTTTGTCTGATTTTATCTAATCAGGGCAACTCCAAGCCTAAGGCTAGGAACTGGAGAAAGGGGATGGTCAGGGTACCTGTTCTCAGAGGCACTTACAACCTAGTGAGGGAGACACAAAATTGTGCAAAGGTGTGTGTGTAGTTGGGTGTGTGGTGCACGCCTGTAATCCCAGCACTTGGGAGGCTGAGGCAGGAGAATCGCGAATTAAAAGCCAGCCTCAGTAATGGCGAGGCACTTAGCAACTCAGTGAGACCCTGTCTCTAATAAAATACAAAAAAGGGCTGGGGATATGGCCCAGTGGTCGAGTGCCCCTGAGTTCAATCCCTAGTACCAAAAAAAAAAAAAAAAAAAAAAAAAAAAAAAAAAAAGTGTGTGTGTGTGTGCCTATGCCACATTAATAAGCACTAACAGGAATTATGTCAGGGTCTCTCACTTCTGAGTTCTAAATGCATTGTGAATCAGTGAAGTCAATAATAGTCTCCAACTGACTGAAATATGGAGAAAGCTAGAGAAATTACATTAAAAATAGTTATTTTCAAACCAGGCTGGGTGACCACAGGCCTGGAATATCAGTAATTCTGGAAGCTAAGGCAGGAGGATGCTGGGGATTGAACCCAGCCTTACAATTTAGAGAGATTCTTACTCAAAATAAAAAGGGCTGGGAATGTTGTTCGGTAGTTACGGTGCCCCTGGGTTCAATCCACAGTACCAAAAAATAACTTTATCCAGACAGCAGTGGTGCACCTCTAATCCCAGTGATTCTGGAGGGCAAAGCAGGAGGACTGTGAGTCCCCAGCCTCAGCAAATTAATGAAACCCTGTCTAAAAATTAAAAAAATTAAAAAAACTAGGGATGTGGGTCAGTGGTAAAGTGCCCCTGGCTTAATGCCTAGTACCAAAAATCAAACAAACCAACCACATAGACACAAAAGCAACAACAAAAATCTGATTGCCAGGCAGGGATTGCAGGGAAAGAGAGTAGGTGGAAAACACAGAGGATTATTTAGGATATCGAAACTATCTGAATGATACCGTATTGGTGGCTACATGTCATGATTCCTTTATTCCAAACCACAAGATATAGGTTTCACACCAAAAGTAAACCCTAATGTAAACTATGGACTTTGGGTGATAATGATGTGTCAAGGTAGCTTCATTAATTTTAATAAATGTGTCACTCTGGCTGGGCGCAGTGGCGCATGCCTGTGGATCCCAGCACTTGGGAGGCTGAGGCAGGAGGATTGCGAGTTCAAAGCCAGCCTCAGCAATGGCAGGGAAAGAGAGTAGGTGGAAAACACAGAGGATTATTTAGGATATCGCAACTATCTGAATGATACCGTATTGGTGGCTACATGTCATGATTCCTTTATTCCAAACCACAAGATATAGGTTTCACACCAAAAGTAAACCCTAATGTAAACTATGGACTTTGGGTGATAATGATGTGTCAAGGTAGCTTCATTAATTTTAATAAATGTGTCACTCTGGCTGGGCGCAATCCCAGCACTTGGGAGGCTGAGGCAGGAGGATTGCGAGTTCAAAGCCAGCCTCAGCAATGGCGAGGCACTTGGCAACTCAGAGAGACCCTGTCTCTAATAAAAATACAAAAAAAGGGCTGGGGGCCGGGGGGCTGGGATTGTGGCTCAGCGGTAGAGTGCTTGCCTAGCACGTGCGTGTCCCGGGTTTGATCCTCCAGCACCACGTAAAAATAAACGCATTGTGTACAACTAAAGCAAATAAATAAATATTAAAAAAAAGGGGGGGGCTGGGGATGAGGCCCAGTGGTCGAGTGCCCCTGAGTTCAATCCCTGGTACCAAAATTAATTAATTAATTAATCAAAATAAATGTATCACTCTGGTGGAGGATATTGATAGTAGGAGAAGCTGTGTGTTGAGGGGGTAAGGCAGAGAGATATGGGGACTCTACTTTCTACTCAGTTTTGCTGTTAACCTAAAACTGCTGTTTAAAAAAAAAAAAAAAAAACAGTATTTTTTTTAAATGTAGGGGCCTGGGATCCAGCTCAGGGGTAAAGCATGTGCTTAGGATGTGCATGGCCTTGAGTTCAGTTAAAAAAAAAATAATAATAATGATACATGCTACAACATGGATGACTCTTCTATTTATTTATTTACATATATTTTTGTGGTGCTGGGGATTGAACCCGGGGCCTTGTGCATATGAGGCAGGCACTCTACCAACTGAGCTATATCCCCAGCCTGACATGGATGAATCTTTAAAATATTATGCCAAGGGAAGATGCCAGACACAAAAGACCACATGTTTGCCAGGAGTGGCAGCACACACCTGTAACCCCAATAACTCAGGAGGCTGAGGCAGGAGGATCACAAGTTTGAAAACAGCCTCAGCAACTTAGCAAGACCCTAAGTAACTTAGTGAGACCCTCTCTCAAAATAAAAAATAAAAAGGGCCGAGGGAGAATTGCAGCCTCTGGGACAGGAGTCCCCCATGCTTCTCCTTTATTGGCAAAGCAATAAAACTTCTTTTTCTTTTTCCTCAAAACTATGTCCTCCTTATTAAATTGGCATCAGGGACAAGGACTGAACTTTTTTTCTAATATTTATTTATTTGCTTTAGTTGTACATAATGCAATGCATTTATGTTTACATGGTGCTGAGGATCAAACCCGGGCCGCGCACGCTCTACCGCTGAGCCACAACCCCAGCCCAAGGACTGAACTTTTTTTTTTTTTTTTTTTTTGGTGGTACCGGGGATTGAGCTCAGGGGCACTTGACCACTGGGTCATATCCCCAGCCCTTTTATGTATTTTATTTAGAGATAGGGTCTCACTGAGTTGCTAAGTGCCTCTCCATTGCTGAGGCTGGCTTTGAACTTGTGATCCTCCTGCCTCAGCCTCCCAAAGTGCTGAGATTACAGGTGTGCGCCACTGCACCGGGCTCCAAGGACTGAACTTTTGATAATAAAACTAGTGACCCACAAAAGGAGTCAAGAGCAGCCCCTGCTCTAGCTTTTTTGGGCAGGCCTGGCTCTCCAAGCGACACCACTTCCATGCTGAGGATTCTAGGTGAACTTGAGAGCCAATTGCTGGAGAGGTTTCTCCATCTTGGTCCACTTTGAGAAAAAGGAAACTGAAGTCATTAAAATCACGACACCCTTTGACCATTTGCTTCTCCTGTGACCTTGGTGAGAGAACTCTGGACCAGACCAAGAAAAGATGACTTTGGAAATGCAAAGGACACCTGACTTGCAGGCAGATGATCCCAGATCTTGAAGATTCCATATTCCTAAAAGACACTGCTGGCAGAATCTAGGTGAATGGGAATGAGCCACCTCTGCTCAGAGTAGGAGGAGACTGGTTGGAAAAGGCTGGAAAGGCAAAGGCCACTAAAATGCCTTTCCCTAATGGAGTAGCAACTTTGAAGCTGGGGAATCCTAAAACAATGTATTATTTAGTGGAACTTGGACACCAGGCATACCTGGTGGACATGGAAGCCCGAGGACATTCCTGGGAGGTCCCTGGAGGAATAATTCTTATTATTGTGGAGAACTGTTTTTTGGCACAAGTGGGTATAGCTTCCCTGAGTGTATTGATAGAAAGGAATTTTTTTTTTTTTTTTTTTTTTTGGTACCAGGGTTTGAACTCAGAGGCATTCAACCACTGGGCCACATCCCCAGCCCTTTTTTGTATTTTTTTAGAGACAGGGTCTCACAGGTGTGCACCACCACGCCCGGCCAGAAATTCTTGATGCAGGGCTGCAGAGCCAGAGATGAAATTGTCACCAGATAGGGTCCAAGGATGTCTTGTCAAGGGGGCAGTGGAACCTTTTGACCCAGGTGATTTCTTGACTTACACCACTGAAAAGACTTTCAGGACAAGTCTGAGCAAGACACAAAGACTTATTATAGGGCAGTATAGCAAAGACAAATGATGCAGCCAGGACTGAGCTCTATGCCTATATGTACATTTTTCTTGGGCAGAAAATTGCAGATTCCTAGGCAAGCTATTGTAAAAAATCAGATGACATGTTATTCATTTGGGATTCATAATGTTTCTTTCTGATTAAGGAGAATACCATAAATCAGTTCTGGGCACATTGTGCAGGTCTTTGAATCTGATGAAATTAAATGAATTAGTTCATCTAGTACAAGCATTAGCTGGAGGTCTTATTCATCTAATTAAAGAGATAAGCACAACCGGTTATGCTCATAGATCTGAGTCTCCATCTACTAAGATTCCTTTTTGCTCTCTCCATGGGAGCCCACCTATCTCAAATTCACACTGGTAATTTTGTGTGTTTTAGGGAAGCTCACATAAATAAAACTTTAAAATATTTTAATCTCCATGGAACTTCTAGTTATTGAAATAGAAATCTCCTTTAGTGATTAAAAAGGAAGCCAGATTAGCTGAATACAATGACTACAACACCTCAAAGCTTATTTTATATTCTACAGAAGCATACAAAGCTTACTAAGGCAGAAATTGAACTTGTTATTTACAGCCACAAGTGTCTCATTTGGAAGAAGCTGAGAATATTTTCTCCCAGTCCCTTGAAGGGGCCTCATGATGAGAGAATATATCCAGGTAGTTTCCATTTACCTGAGAAAATCTGAGAGCCATGTTTCCATATGTGTTCTTCTGTGTTGCAATCCAAGATTATCCAGTGTGTCACAGAAACCATTCTTCACATCATAATGGGTTTACTGGAGGTGGGAGACCAAGATGGTGGGAGTGGGTGGATCATTCCAGGGCATGGTTGTCCAGAAATTGTGTACTAATGTCTTCAGGAAACCTCTATGGATTTGTGAGAAATTTGGACCATGCCCCAAAGAAGATGGATTTGCATGTATATGTGACAACTGAGTTTCAAGCATAGCAGTAGTAGAGAGCAGGACGTCTCCATAGTCCTGAGGGCCACTTCTGGTATAACCTAGGTGAATTAGTATAGGCCTCTTCTTCCCAGACTGAAAGGAGATTGGACCCATCTGGGAAAACATAGGCCCCTGAAACTACATTTTTTTGGGAAAAAATTAGTGACTTTGAATCTAGAGAATCCTGAAGACAATGTTTTATCAAGTAGAGTGGGGGCCAGGCGAGGTGGCGCATGCCTGTAATCCCAGCACTTGGGAAGCTGAGGCAGGAGGCAAAGCCAGCCTCAGCAATGGCGAAGCACTTAGCAACTCAGTGAGACCCTGTCTCTAATAAAAGTAAAAAAAAAAAAAGGGCTGGGGATGTGGCCCAGTGGTCGAGTGCCTCTGAGTTCAATCCCTGGTACCAAAAAAAAAAAAAGTAGAGTGGGGACAAAGTCCAGGCTAGTTGCCATGGTAACATAAGACCATACCTGGCATGGTCCTGGGAGGAAAGTTTTTTTGTTTGTTTGTTTGTTTTTTGGGTGCTGGGGATTGAACCCATGGCCTTGTGCATTGGAGGCAAATGCTCTACCAAATGAGCTATATCCCCAGCCCTCTGGGAGGAAGAATTTTAATGAGGAGAAAAGTTTTTCAGGGCTAAGGTTTTAGCTCAGTGGTAGAGTGCTTGCCTAGCACATGTGAGGCACTGGGTTTGATCCTCAGAACCATATAAAAAACCAAATAAAATAAAGGTATTGTGTCCATCTACAACTAAAAATATGGAAAAAAATTTAAAGTTTTTCAGAGCAGGTGGGTTTGGCCTCAGCCCAGGGAATGGAAATGAATTAAAGCATGACTTAAAAAAAAAAAAAAAAAAAAAAAAAGGGCTGGGGATGTGACTCAGTGGTAAAGCACCTCTGGGTTAATCCGGTTAATCCAGTATCAAACATCCCCGAAAACCCGGTCTTATGATTCCATTTATATGGACCCCAAATGGGCAAATGTATAGAGGTAGAAAGTAGATTAATTTTTGCTAAGGGGTGGAGAAGGGTGAATGGGGGAAGTTATGGCCAAAAGGTGTGGGATTTCTTTGGGAGATTAATTAAAATGTACTAAAATTGATTGTGGTGATGGGTTTACAACTCTGGGAATATACTAAAACCCATTTAATTATACATTTTAAAAAAGTGATTTTTTTTAATTTTATTTTTTAATTTATAATAATTACAATTCATAGTGCCCGTATATAGCATCTTTTTACATACAACTGTTTGTATACAAAGTATATTCGTACAATTCAGGTCTTCATTCATGCATTTAGGAAAATGATATCCGTCTCATTCAACCGCCTTTTTTTTTTTTTCCTTTTCTCCCCCTCCCTCCCCCCTAAAAAAGTGAATTGTAATGGTGTGTGAATAATACTCAAGAAAGCTGTTACCAAAATTTAAAAAACCTTGCTGAGGATGAATAGTCAGACATAGAAATATGGTCATAGTAAATTACAACAACACACACACACACACACACACACACACACACTAAGGTTGCCCGGAGGCATTTGGGACAGTCTATCCTCAAGCCTCAGCCCAACTCAATATTCTCTTTGGTCCGTTCCCTGTCCTCTCCAAGCATTTTTTGAGCTCTCTGAGTATTCTTTGCATCTGCAGCTCTCACTCAACAACTGGTTAAAGGGGGCTGGTATTGTGGCTCAGCGGTAGAGCGCTTGCCTAGCACGTGCGCGGCCCGGGTTCGGTCCTCCGATCCTCAGCACCACGTAAAAATAAACGCATTGTGTACAACTACAGCAAATAAATAAATATTAAAAAAGAAGAAGAAGAAGAACTGGTTAAGGAACACTGCAGAAATGAGCCGAGTGAAAGTCCTAAACCGCCTCACAGAGCGCCCCCAGGTGGCCGTTGATCTCTGGTATCACCGTCCAATACAGGATCCTCTACACCTGCCCCAGACTTCACCACTCCCGCAAGAAGAAATATACTAGGGCCTGGGGTTGTGGATCAGTGGTAGAGCACTTGCCAAGCATGTGTGAGGAACTGTGTTCGATTCTCAGCACCATATATAAATAATAAAGATCCATTAACAACTAATAAGATATTAAAAGAAGAAGAGTAAGAAGAAGCAAACGACCGCCGCAGAGTTCACAGCCTCCTCTGCACAGATCCAAGCTCTTTGGGCTCAGGATGGGGAACCCGGCTGGGGCAGCGCCTTAAACCCTCCCTGGTCCCCATCCCCAGCTGAATGCTTCAGCCCCATGACCACTGTATTTTCCAGATGAGAAGACCCCCACTCTGCTGGACCCGACATCTGAGCCGGCCTTGAACTGGCCTCTCATGGGGCCGACTTGCGGCCAGAATGGAGGACGCGGCGTGGGTCGCTTCGGTACCCAAATGAACAACGGAACCAAAAATACCATAAGAGAATATGGCAGCGACCTGCCTTTATGACCAACATTCACATACATTCTGAGGCTTGTCACTCATTTCCTCCATTTGATCTTATCAGATAAGAAACAGCTAACTAGACTCAGCCCAGGTTCGTAAAATTCCTAACCCCTCATTGGCTCTGGCGGAGACAGGCTTGAAGACTTGGCTTCCGACAGTGCACGGTGATTGAACAACTCGCATCATTGAAATAACGCGCTGATTGTTGTCTTGGACAAGACGCTAGGACTCTGTTGCTAGGTAACGACTGACACCTGTTTATGCACAAGAGGGAGGAGGAGGTTCAGAGGAGGTAATCGTGTAGTGAGGCCACGTTGGTCAGCATGATTCTCCCTTGGCTGCTTTTGTTCCCTTGACCCACAAGGCCTTCGAGAGTGTGCGCTGGCTGCAAAATAAACCAGGCTCCTGTCCTGAAAGAAGTTAATTCTAGGGTGCTGAGCATAATTATGGAACTTTTACATCGTGCTGGGTGTGCAACAGCCTATCCCAGACCTATCTGGCTGCACATCCAATGCTCTGCCTACTGACCTCATCACTAGGAGTTTCCCTTGTAAGCTATCACCCCTTGAGCGACTCAGATCAGACCTGAACAGCTGAGAAGTGTCCTCTTCCTTCTTCTCCACTGCTCTTGAGGGCAGAGTGGGTAAAATCAGAACTGTATTCTGTGTTGCTCCTCAGCACCCAACACTGTAGCAGTAGTAATAAAAGCAACAGCATAATGTGCCAGAGACTGTGCAAACGCATTTCAAAAATCTCATTTAATTCTCAAAACAATCAAACAATGAAACTGATCATCTTGCTTCCTGATTGGAGAGGCACAAACTTAGTCCAGCAAGAAACTTTCAAAGTCACACTGATAAGTCAAGGAGCGCTCAATTGAACCAATGCATTCAACTCTGAAACCCATGTTCTAACCATTGTGTTATATGGCTATTCTTTTTGAGCAGTTGTTCAAATATATAAAAGAAAAAAAAATGTTTACTTTCCCTTTCCCTTGTGGTCCTCCACCCCATCTCCAAGAAATAGTTTATGTTTCTACTTCTGGTGGTTTGCAGTGCACACTCATTCCATAATTCACCCCTTTTACAGATCATAAGGCACAGGATATATGATAGGCTTCTAGTTCAGGGGAAAGAGCTCAGGTTACAGAGTCAGGGGATTATCTCTTAAACCCTGGCTCCATCTTGTGGTAGCTATGTGATGTAAGCAAGTTACTACACCTTGCCAAAGTAAGTTTCTTCATCTGCGAAATTGAGATCATATCTCACAGAAATGTCATCTTAAATTTAAAGTATGGGGACCTATGGTAGGTACTTATTTCAAGAAAGTGATTCTTTGAGGCAGATAGAGCTGAGTTCAGTATGTGCTGCACAAAATTTGGTTCCCCGCATTGTAGCCCCTCTGTCTCCATGTCATTCACTGGACAAGGGGGGGTGTGGAGAAAAGAGTCAATGGTTACTCTAAGAAAACTGGTTTCACCACCACCCCACCCCCACATCCCGAATTCCCAAAAGGTGGAAGCAACCCATTGCTACCTGGAATCTAAGAGACTGGAACTTCCTAGAAAAGTTACTGATATTGAATGGGACAGTTCCTTTAGGAGGTATTTGTGAGCAGTGGGCCCTTGGGGCGTTCTAGGAAGTCTAACTTTAGGTGTGCCAGAGTCCTCTCATTTCAACAGGCTCTTCTGGGACCTGCCTTCCCTTAGTCCAGATTCAGGTCAACATAGACCTCAACTTTTTGTCTATCTAAGAGAGAAGGTGGTTCGGCACTCTTAGAATCCTGGGGAAAAAACTGAGTTAGAGCTGGTATAGAGTCCCAGAGGTAGTCCCTGGTGAGGGAGGGATACAACACCTGCAGGTCCTCAAACAGGTGTTGTTAGAACTTTAAGAAAATTGAAGCTCAGAGAAATTAGATCGTTTCCAAGTCCACACTGCATATGAAGGATGGAATCAGGATCAGAAGCCAAGTTTGTCCCACATCAACCCTGGAGCACTTAACTACTGCCAGGTACTGAGTATGCAACCTTGGCGATCCACGCAGTTTTAGGGCCACAGAAGCACGGCCTGGAGGGGGCGGGGGTGGCGGGCAGAGTGTCTTTGATCCCAGGCTTCCCTTTCAGGAAGTTCAAATTTAAATGTCCATTTTACAAATTTTTGTATTTTTGTACCAGGGATTGAACCCAGGGGGGCTTCACCACCGAGCCACATCCCAGACCTTTTTAATATTTTATTTAGAGACAGGGTCTCGCTGAGGCTGGCTTTGAACTCGCGATCCTCCTGCCTTAGCCTCCGGAGCCATTGGGATTACAAGGCGTGAGCCACCGCGCCCGGCTCTACTAATCTTTTAACACCCTTGTGGACTTGAAGCGGCCAAGAGGCCCCTTCTCGCCCAGGAAGGCATTCATTTATGAACCACCACAGCACCTGTCATTTTGGATCCGTATGCCGAGAAAGTCCCTTAGAAAACATGGCGCTGCCAGCTTCACCGTTTGTTTCCAAAAGCCATATGATGTCCTTTCCCCGCTTAGTCAAGCTAACCTTACCAAATAAGGTACTGTGAAGGCTGTACCCTTTTGGTCGCCCTTCAGTACTAAATAAGTACTATAGCACTTTCCACTGTGACTTGAATTGGAGCTGCTTGCCAGGCTCTATTTTCGCACTCGCTGATAGGTCAGTTCTAGTCAACCCTCTAAACCAGATGCGTCGGTGATTGGGCCTTAGAGGGCGGGGACGTTTGAATGACTCTTGCGTGGGAGAAGCAGGAAGCCCTTGGGGTTAGTGATATTGTGTGAGGACCAAGTAGAAGTCGGATTCGTGCTGTGCTCGGTGGCACAGCCCGTAATCGCAGCGACTCGGAAGACTGAGGCAGGAGGATCGCAAGAAGCAAATAAATAATAAATAAAAATAAATAAATAAATAAATAGGCTGGGGATATAACTCGTGGGTAAAACGCCGCTGGGTACTACAAATAAACAAACAAAAAGACGCATTCACTGGCCTCCATAACACCAAGAAGAGTCCTATGTCCGCCCTCACTCTCAAAGGAGCGACCAAGGGTGCCGTGGGAGAACCAGGGTCTGGGCACCTAAGAGATCGCAAACATGCTCAGCGCCTCACAATTCCTGACTTCGAATCCCAGCTGTACTAGCGGAGAATGTCAAATCCCCGCCCCCAGAATCCCAGCCCGATTGTGTATTGATGGAATCCGAAACCCATATGCGAGTTTGTTTGTTTGTTTGTTTGGTACCGGGGATTGAACTCAGGGGCACTCGACCACTGGGCCACATCCCCAGCCCTTTTTTGTATTTTATTAGAGACAGGGTCTCACTGAGTTGCTAAGTGCCTCGCCAGTGCTGAGGCTGGCTTTGAACTCGCGATCATCCTGCCTCAGCCTCCCAAGTGCTGGGATTACAGGTGTGCGCCACCACGCCCGGCCCATATGCGAGTTTGATTCTAAGAAATCCTCGCTGGGGGATAGGGAAATGTTGTGTTTTGGTTTTTATTTTATGCCGAGGATTGGACTCAGGGGCGCTTAACCACTGAGCCACAACCCCAGCCCCCACCCCTTGTGTGTGTGTGTGTGTGTGTGTGTGTGTGTGTGTGTGTGTGTGTTGACACTGGTTTTGAACTTGCGATCCTCCTGCCTCAGTCTCCGGAGCCGCTGGGATTACAGGTGTGCACCCAGAAAACAAATACATTTTTTTTTTAAAATCTCAGTAATAGTCTGTTTTCTCCTGTAAAATGGGAGGATGTTGATCCCCAAAGATCAATGCAAAATATTTCTACAAACAAAAACCATTATGGAAGTCAAATTTAAAATGTGCAAAAATTAAAATGAGATATTCAGAATAGACAAATCTATAGAAGGATTAGGGGAGAGTGAATGAACACTAATAAATATAGAGTTTTTCTTTTTTTTGTGGGACTGGGGATTGAATTATGATTGACTCCATGAAGATTTGTTAAATGAATAAGTGAAATGGATGTTACAGGCATGTAATGTGAAACTAATTTTTATATTTATTTTTAGTTCTGGGTATTGAACACAGGGGCACTCTGTGTGGCATATGCATGCTCTACTACTGAGCCACATCCCCAGCTCATGGAGTTTCTTTAAGGGATAATAAATATGTGCTAAATTGGTTGTAAATGATACTGAAACCTTGGTCCTGTGGTCTGTTGCCATTACAATAATGAGGACAAGATTTTGAAAAAAAGGAAAAAAATTTTTTTTGTTTGTCAGCAAAGGAGAAACATAGGGGACTCCTGTCCCAGAGGCTGTGATTCGCCCTGCAAGGGGGAACACAGAAATTTTTTAAAAGTAATACAAGGGCTGGGTTGGGAGGCTGAGGCAGGAGGATTGTGAGTTCAAAGCCAGCCTCAGCAATGGTGAGGCACTTAGCAACTCAGTGAGACCCTGTCTCTAATAAAATACAAACAAAAACAAAGGAGGGGGGGGCTGGGGATGTGGCCCAGTGGTCAAGTGCCCCTGATTTCAATCCCTGGTTCCAAAAAAAATACAAGGGCTGGGATCCACATTTTATCAGTAAATATAATTAATTAGTGTCCATCAAGTGTCCTTGAGAGAGTTATTGCTCCCGTTCCTAGGTTTGGAGTTTCTTTTTTCTTGTGGACAGTGAAATTCTTCCAGACTGTGAAGGACACAGTGGCTTAGCCTTGGAGAGGAAAAATTTTACTCTTGTTTCCTTTGCTGTTAGGGAGGGAAAGCAGAAGAGAAATGGGGGATGCCTATTTTAAAATAAGCTGTCTGCAGGGATGAGAATATAGCTCAAGTTAGTAGAGTGCTTGCCTCGAATGCCCAAGGCCCTGGGTTCAATCCCAACACCACACACACACACACACACACACACACACACACACACACAAGACAAAGCTTTAAAATAAGCTGTCTGGCTGGACGCACGTGGTGCACGCCTGTAATCCCAGCTGCTCTGGAGGCTGAGACAGGAGAATCAGGAATACAAAGCCAGCCTCAGCAATGGTGAGGCACTAAGAGAGGCACTAAGAAACTCAATGAGACCTTGTCTCTAAATAAAATACAAAATAGGGCTGGGGATGTGGCTCAGTGGTAGAGCGCCCCTGAGTTCAATCCCTGGTACCAAAAAATAAAATAAAATAAAATAAGTTGTCTGCACTAGAGCAGCAAGGTTTATATTCAAGGTATAAAGTGGATCCCTCCCTTAAAAAGTCCATTGAACTATACACTTAAAATAGATGGACTATATGGTATATCAGTTCTAGCTTAATAAAGCTATTTCAAAATGTATGAAAGTTCTTTGTAATTTCACTAAAAATTTGGAGCAGCATTTAAAAAGGAAACACAGCCAGGCACAGTGGCACATGCCTGTAATCCCACTGACTTGGAGGTTGAGGCAGGAGGATTACAAATTCAAAGCCAGCCTCAGCAATTTAGTAAGACCCTGTCTCAAAAATCAAAAATAAAAAGGGTTGGGGATGTGGTTCAGTGATAAAGTGCCCCTGGATTAAATACCCAGAGCCAAAAATAGACACAAAAATTAAATTAAAAATTAGTTTCATATTAAATGCCTGTTATACTCATTTACTTATTCATTTAACAAATCTTCATGGAGGGCTGGGATTGTGGCTCAGCGGTAGAGCGCTCACCTAGCACATGCGCTCCCCGGGTTTGATCCTCAGCACCACGTACAAATAAAACACATTGTGTACAACTAAAGCAAATAAATAAATATTTTAAAAAAAATCTTCATGGAGTCAAGCATAACAACACTTGGCAGTTCCTACATTTTCCCAACTTCAACTATATTTTTCTTCTGAATTGACGTTCACTGGACCCTGAATAATCCTTTCACTTCCCAATCTCAGTAATCCTCCCCAGATGCTGATTTTTTCTTTGTTTGTTTTTTGTTTTTTGGTACCAAGGATTGAACTCAGGGGCACTTGACAACTGAGCCACATCCCCAGCCCTTTTTTGTATTTTATTAGAGACAGGGTCTCACTGAGTTGCTAAGTGCCTCGCCATTGCTGAGGCTGGCTTTGAACTGGCGATCCTCCTGCCTCAGCCTCCCAAGTTCTGGGATTACAGGCATGCGCCACCACACCCGGCTGATTTTATTTTTTTTCATACTAAGGATTTAACCCAGAAGGCTTTTTTAAAAAAATATTTATTTATTTGTTTTAGTTGTACCAATGTATTTATTTGTACGTGGTGCTGAGGATCGAACCTGGGCCGCACAGGTGCTAGGCAAGCACTCTACCGCTGAGCCACAATCCCAGCCCAACCCAGAAAGCTTTTTACCACTGAGCTACATCCCCAGCCTTTTTTTTTTTTTTTTTTTTTTTTTTTTTTTTTTTTTTTTTTCCCGTTTGGTACCAGGGATTGAACCCAGGGGCACTCAACCACTGAGCCCTATTTTGTATTTCACTTAAAGACAGGATCTCACTGAATTGTTTAACACCTCACTTTTGCTGAGGCTGGCTTTGAACTTGAGATCCTCCTGCCTCAGCCTCCTGAGCCGCTGGGATTACAGGCATGTAGGACCGTGCCGGCTTTTTCATTTCAATTATTTTAGGGTCTAAGTTGCTGAGGGCCTTGTTAAATTACTGAGGCTGGCCTCGAACTTGTGATCCTCTGTCTCAGCCTCCTGAGTTGTTGGGATTGCAGGTATGTGCCATGGGGCTGGCTGAACCTAGAGCTTTAAATTGGTGACCCTAAGCCAGTGGATCTCAACATGGGCAGTGTCACTCCCTAGGAGTTGTGAATTTACAGGTATGTTTTCTTGTTTGTGTTTTACTTACTAAATTACCCATGTTGGCCTCAAACTTGCATCATCCTGCCTTAGCCTCCTGAGTTGCTGGGATTAAAGGCATGTGCCACCATGCCTGGATATATATACAAATAAAATAAAAAGACTTCCCTTTATTTGTCCTTTAGGATTATATTTTTGTCACTTGTTGTTGTTCCAGGGATTGAATTCAGGAGTACTTTACCACTGAGCCACATCCCCAGCACCAACCCCCCACCCTCTGCTGGTTTTTTTTTTTTTGGGGGGGGGGGGCGGGGAGTGGTTTGAGAAAGGGTCTTGCTAAGTTGCTTAGAGTCTCACTAAGTTGCTGAGGCTGGTTGAAAACTTGTGATTCTCCTGCGTCAGTTTCCTGAGGCAATGGGATTCTAGATGTACACTATTTTTAATTTTTCTTATTTTTCTCTCTCTCTCTTTTTTTTTTTTTTTTTTTGGGGTGGGGGCAGAATACCGGGGATTGAACTCAGGGGCACTTGGCCACTGAGCCAGATCCCCAGTCACTTTCTGTATTTTATTGAGAGACATGGTCTCATTGAGTTGCTTAGCACCTCACTTTTGCTGAGGCTGGCTTTGAACTCGAGATTCTCCTGCCTCAGCCTCCAGAGCCACTGGGATTACAGGCATGTGCCATCACGCCTTGCAATTTTTCTTCTTTTTGTTGCTCCTTTCTTCTGTTAACAGTTCAACTGTGTAACATACACACACATTTATATGTATACTTTCTTTTTTTAGCCCTAGGGATTGAACCCAGGGGTGTTCCACCACTGAGTCACATATTTTTTATTAGTTCATTATAGTCATACATAATATTTTGGTTAATTTTGACATAATTATACAAGCATAGAATATAATTTGCTCCAGTTCAATTCCCAGTGTCCATCCCTTTTTTATTTTGAGATAGGATTTTGCTAAATTGCTGAGCCTGGCCTTGAACTTTCTTTTCTTTTTAATATTTAATTTTTAGTTGTAGTTGGGCACAATACCTTTATTTTATTTATTTATTTTTATGTGGTGCTGAGGATCGAACCCAGGCCCTGCACATTCTAGGCGAGTGCTCCACCACTGAGTCACAACCCCAGCCCAGGCCTCGAACTTTCGATCTTCCTGCCTCAGTTTCCTGAGGCAAGTAGCTGGAGTTATGGGCATTCAACCACATTGCCTAGCTTAGATATTCTACTTTATTTCATGCTAAAATGCTAGTATATTTGTTGATATAGTCTGGTCCAATCAGGAAGAAGAAACCACAAGGTTATTTATTTATTTTTGTACTGGGGATTGAACTCAGGAGCACACAACCACTGGGCCACATCCCCAGCCCTTTTTTGTATTTTATTAGAGACAGGGTCTCACTGAGTTGCTAAGTGCCTCACCATTGTTGAGGCTGGCTTTGAACTCACAATCCTCCTGCCTCAGCCTCCCAAGTGCTGGGATTACAGGCGTGAGCAATTGTGCCCGGCTCACATGGTAATTTAAATGAGGAAAAGTTTAGTACAAAAATGATCAACTATAACAGGGAATTAAAAGAAATGAAAGATTGGATTGTATATCATCTTCCTGGGTAGAATGTCTTCCTTGGCCTCTTTCTAGGTGGTTGCAGGTAATATTGCTGGCAATCTTTGGCATTCCTTGGCTTGTATGAGATACACCACTTCAATTTCTGCCTCTGTCATATGGTATTTTCTAGGCATGCTTGTATCTTCACATTGCAGTCTCCTTTTTATGTTTATGTCTGAGTTTCTCTTTTCTTATAAGGACACGCCAGTCATTGGATTAGGGCCCATCCTAATCCAGTATGATCTCATTTTAACTACATTTGCAAAGACTTTATTTCCAAATAAAGTCACATTCATAAGAACTGACGGGGAGAGTTAGGACTTGAACATATCTTTGTGGAGGGGGGCAAAATTTTATCCATTATAGATAGTAAGCAGTGAAGAGAATTTTAAAAACTGCAAGAATAGCAGATATAAGGAGCAGCCACTATCCCTCACACTGAAAGCATCCAGGAAAAATCCTCCATCCTTCCTGGGGGTGATCCAGAACTTTCTGGAGAGGGCACAGAAATGGCTGGAGTGCCCTTCTAGTGGAATCTGCTGGAAATCTTCCCCCTAGGGTGCCAGGAAGGGCTGTTCATGGGAAGGTGTCTCACCAGAGGCACTTTGTAGTGGAGTCACTACAAAGCCATCCAAGAAGGCACGAGGGTGAGCTGCTGGCCATTGGATGCTGTTGACCACCGTGCAGGGCTGAGGGATAGAACCCATTTATACTGCAGGAGCCTTCCAGTAGGCTCACTTGAACCAGGAAACAACTCCCTTTCTTCCTGCAATGTTTTTCTAGCAGTCTATTGACAACCCTTAACACGATGCCAGCTAACAGAGAAAAAATATTTCAATGGACCAGATCCATTCCCGCAGAGCAGGGAAAAAACAAAAAGAATGAATTTGAGGGCTGGGTGTGTAGCTCAGTGGTAGAGTGCTTGCCTAGCATGTGGGAGACCCTGGGGTTGATCCCCAGCCCTAAAATAAATAAATAAATAAATAAACAAACAAATAAATAAACAAATTGGAGATGAGGGCTAATTGATAACAGACATCATAATGTACTATTATTTCAAATATTAATAGGCAGCTCCCTTCACTCTTCTTTGTTCTCTCTTCAACCTCCCAACCTCCTTCCCTCCCAACATCTTCATTAGTTTTACCACCACTTTACCATCAGGTCTTCCAAACTTAAGCCCTGCCTACCATACCCCTGCTGGAAAAAAAGAGGGGATGGACAAGGATGGAACTGGCCACAGGTGGCTCTCTCCTCTGGGAATGAGGAGGTGGACCATAGGCAGGACCAAACTTCTCAGATTAAAAATAATAATAATAGGGCTGGGGTTGTGGCTCAGCGGCAGAGCGCTCGCCTCGCACGTGCGCAGCCCGGGTTCGATCCTCAGCACCACATAAACATAAATGCATTGTGTAAAACTAAAGTAAATAAATAAATATAAAAAAAAAAATAATAATAATAACAGGGCTGGGGATGTGGCTCAGCGGTAGGGCGCTCGCCTAGCACGTGCGCGGCCCGGTTCGATCCTCAGCACCACGTACAAATAAACGCATTGTGTACAACTAAAGCAAATAAATAAATATTTTAAAAAATAATAATAATAACAGTGGGCTGTGGCTGTGGCTCAGCAGTATAGCACTTGCCTCTCATGTGTGAGGCACTCGTTCGATTCTCAGCACCACATATAAATAAATAAAATAAAGGTCTATCAACAACTAAAGACAATTTTAAACTTTTAGAAAATAATAACAATCTGAAATAACTGACTAGAGTAGAAAAGCCCCCAGAAGTGGGGCTTCAATGTTCATCAGGGGACTTAAATTGGGTAGGAATGTGCTTAAACCTGGCTAAATCAAGTATCGCAGAGTAGGTAGGATCGAAGTTGCTGGAAGCTTCAAAACCAATGGCAATCTTGTATACAGAGGTATAAATGCAAGAATACAAACTCTCAGGGATTAGGCATATCTCCCCTAAGGACATAGTACCTGGGAAGTTTTGAATTTTTTGTTTTTTTTTGTTTTTGTTTTTTGGTACCAAGGATTGAACTCAGGGGCACTTGACCCCTGAGCCACATCCCCAGCCCTTTTTTTGTATTTTATTAGAGACAGGGTCTCACTGAGTTGCTAAGTGCCTTGCCATTGCTGAGGCTGGCTTTGAACTGGCGATCCTCCTGCCTCAGCCTCCCAAGTGCTGGGATTACAGGCGTGAGCCACCGTGCCGGCTAAGTTTTAAAATTTTGTTGAATGGATTAATGCAAACCACAGCAGCAACCCAAACCCAAGGCTTCCTGTTATTTCTAAGTTGTGGTTCTGGTAAAGGGCTAAAATTGACCCATTCCACCCATCTCGATACCCTGTGGCCACAACCCCACCCACTCTACCCTGGCTGTTTTGGAGCTCAGGCTAGTGGATTTTATGCAGAATGGTCTCCAGTACCTAGCTGGAGGACCCAAAGGGGCAAGGCACTCTGAGCAAAAAGAAGCAGCTTTTTGTTGTTTGCAGTACTGGGGACTGAACCCCAGGTATGCTCTACCATTAAGCTACATTTCCAGGCATTTTTTAGTTTGAGACAGGTTCTCACTAAATTGCTAAATTGGTCTTGAACTTTGTGATCTTCCTTACTTGGCCTCCCAAATTGCTGGAATTATACCTGTGCACCACTGCACTTAGCTAAGAAGCATCAGCTTTTATCATCCTCTTTTGGGGGCAGATACTGGGGATTGAACCCAGGGATGCTTTACTACTGAGCTACATCCCCAGCCCTTTTTATTTTTTGAGACCAGGTCTCACTAAGTTGCAGAGGCTGGCCTTGAACTTGCAATCCTCCTGCCTCAGCTTCCCTAGCCACTGGATGACAGGCGTGTGCCATTGCATCCAGCTTCACTTTTCTCTCTCTCTTTGTGTCTTCTCTCTTGCTATTCATCTTCCAAGTCCATTTTGAGATGGGCATGTAGGGCTTATTGTTCTTATCCTACATATAAGACCACTGAGGCCAAAAACAGTTAAGAAGATGGGAGATCCAGAGGTCGTTTCTGAGGAAAGATAACTAAAGTGTACTAACAGTCCATCAGCAGCCCTACTGGAGTTTATGTGAACCACTCAGCACACACTGGTCACATGCTGTAATACATACCCAGATGGTGGGTATGGTAGGAGTAGTTGAAATGGGAGTCACAAAAAAGAGTTCAATTTGGTGACGCTCACGCTTGCCAGCCTAGACTGAGGGCTGAGAATGCTACAGTCTACCTTAGACTTCAATTTGATGAACTCTATGCCCTAAGTTAGGATCCCAGGGTTGGGCCCTAACTACCAAATTCTCAGCCCCCAGGCCTTTTCCTTAGGCTACTTCCTTTACCCTTAGTGTTGCTGAGATTCTGGCAACCTAGAGAATAAAAATCAGATAAGGTTTGCTCTGCTCTTGAAGGCTTTTCCTGCCCTGGAGCCTAGAAAGGACCTGTATGTTTAAACTCAGTATTTATCAAGGTTGAGAACACTCTAGGTCTAGGCACTCACAACTGGATGAAGCATCACAATACCTCCAAAGAATATCTTTTTTTTTTTTTTTTTTTTTTTTTTTTTTGGTACTGGGGATTGAACTCAGGGGCACTCGACCACTGGGCCACATCCCCAGCCCTTTTTTGTATTTTATTAGAGACAGGGTCTCACTGTGTTGCTAAGTGCCTCGCCATTGCTGAGGCTGGCTTTGAACTCTGGATCCTCCGCCTCAGCCTCCCAAGTGCTGGGATTACAGGCGTGCGTCACCCGTGCCCAGCTTCTCCAAGGAATATCTTTAGGCACCACACAGCCAACTGGATTCAGGAGGAGAGAAAATCCCTCTAGCTGTAAGAGCTGTTGCCTAGTCACACCAGAAATCTCATAAAGGATTTCCAGTGGACCCAGCAGATGTCCTGTCACAAAGAGACATTGTAGTCCTGAGAGCACTTTTATCTGGAAGAGAGTCGTTCGGGACAGAGTTGGAGAATTTGTTCTTCCCATATCATTGTTTCCTTACTTTCATCACTCAATCTCCTGAAAGAAAATCCTAGACCGGGAGGTGCCTCTGCACGTTGATCTTAAACCCAGGACACTAGGTTTCAGGCTCTCTTGTTTTATTAAGAAAACAAGGTATGTTTTGGAACAGGGAATCCTGGGGAAGAACTAGCGGAGGCATGGACTTTGATTAGGTGGTGAAGGCGCCTTCACAGTGCGAGAAGACGGTATATGCCCACTTTCTCCCCACCAACAGTTTGGCTCCTGCTAAAAACTCCATGATGCAGTTTCTCCAAGCCACGAGATCCCATCCCTGATCCCTGAGTATTTACGCTCTGCATCACACAGGCTCCTCCTGAGAGTGGTTCCTGGGAGTCCCGAACAAAGAGGGAAGCCGAACCGGCCCCACCAAGCAAGCTAAGGTGGGTTTATGGACTCCTGCAATGGAGCCCCTAGGGTGAGCCCTTTCCGCGGTTAGCAGACACCTCCACTCCTCCGGGAAGAACTAAGGTGAAATGAAGCTCAACACGCCCAACCCCTTCCCAATTTCGGCTCGGCCCAATTTCTACAGGACACTGTGCAACAACGAAGCCTGAGGCTGCACCTGACCTGGTCTTTGACCTCGAGTGTTTGGATTCAGGACCCCCGCCACTCCCTCCCAAACTCAGATCCTGCGCGGTGAGAATCTGATGGAAGAACCCAGGGTCGCGCCGCAACCAGCCTCAAATGAGGCCTCTCTAGGATGTTGGGAATTTCACAAATCGTTAGCAGTCGGTTGACGTTTATTGGCCTAAGAGCGAAAGAACCGGAAGATGCCCTTAAAAAATGTGGAGGCATCCTAGCTTCACTATGGTCGCCTCAGCATCGCATGCAATCTGGCATGGTACTTAGCTACTAACTGGCCTTGGAAAAGATGACGCTATCGCGTCCACTGAGATTCAACCAGGACTACGATATTTGCCCTCAACTATAATGGCGGTGCTGCCCAATTTGGCTTCTTGCCCCTAGGGATGATGGCCACCAGGTGGCTTCACTTAGTTTCTTACCACCCCGGAAGACGGGGACCGGCGATTGGGCGGTGCCCGAAGACTCCGAGAAGAAGGCCCCTGGCGGTTGGGCAGCGTTGGGTAAGGCTGGTTTTTAAAGGAGTCGGAGGTGGGAGCTGTCGAAGACCCGGGATCCGCGGGAGGCGGCGGTGAGCGGCTCACTGGGGAGGGCACGGAGCGGCTGCTGAGCGGGCAGGACCGGGGGCGGGATAGGAAGCGTTTGAACCCTCTGGTCCCGGGCTGGATAGAACGCTGGGAGGGGATACGGGCAGGGTAGGAGGTGTGGGTGGGATGGCGTCTGTGGGCGGGACCTCCCGGGGTTGGAGCGAAGTGGGTATCTGCTTGACAGTGGATCCCCGGGGATCCAGACTGAGTTCTGTGATGCCAAAGCTCGGGCCGCCCCCGTCGGAGTGGAGCTTTGCAGAGCTAAAGCTCAAAGGGGGAGGAGGAGCGTCGCGCGGCCTCTGATTGGAGGATCCGCGCTATAGGATTCTTTCCGCAGGAATCCGGTCTCAGGGATCTGGTGGGAGGGAGGACCGTCGGTGTGTGGAGTATTGCTTTGGAATCCTCGGCTACACGCCGGGAAGGGAGGAGGATCGCTGAGGCATGCAGCGGAAAAGAAGCCTGCCAGGACTGGGATCCCAGAGGATCCTGGAGAATCTCAGGACAGAATCTTCAGGGACAAAGGCCCTGGGAGGCTAGGACCGTGGGAGAACTGGGGCCTCTGTAACCCAGAATCTCGGGGCAGGTGCCAGGCAGGGCAAGAGTGAACCGCTGATCAAAGCGGCAGCGGCGGGAGTACACCCGTCCCAGGTTGCCAGCCGAGGGCGCCCTTCAGCGCCCCAGGGCTCTAGTCCGTGGGTTGCCGGGAGCCGCGGGAGGATCATGAAGGGCGGAGGCCCGGGGAAGGGGCTGGCCCTCACTCCCGGCTCCCCTGCTCCCCCCTTGCCCCAGGCCGCAGCCTGGCATCCCCAAGGGACCCCCCGGAGCCGCCGCTTCCCCCATGGACTTGCCTGGGGATTCCAGGTGAGAGCGCACCCCGCCCGCCTGTCTTGAGCCCGGGATTCGGGGGCCCTGGCGGCTGTACCTGGAAACTACAGAGCCAACGACAGTTTCAGGCGACCGTCTTCTGCTTCTTTCACCCTCCAGCTCACCTAGCCGGCCGAGTCTGTGCCGTCAACCCCTAGCTCGATCATTATGGGAAGCCAGGAGCCCCAAACAGCCAAGGCTGCAGCCCATGGGGGCCCCTTCGCCCCTGGAAAAGGCCACTCGGCGGGTCCTGGCCGTGGTGCTGGAAGATGTCATGGCTGCCCACATGGTGAGCCTCCTGAAGTGAAAGGTCCTCTTTTCCTCTCACATCACTCCTCAGTACCAAAGTCAGACTAGAGTCCTTAAGAATATACAAACACCTCATTCTCATGCCTATGGCCCAAGCACCTTCCCTAATGCTACAGTTCTGCATGGTTCTCGCTTCAACCTAGAAGTGAGCAGGGTTTCCAGTGCTCACACCTTCCCCACCTCCCAACCCCTGTGGTTTGAACCACATTCCTACAACTTTCAAATATGAGAAACCCTTCTGCTTTTTTCCTTGGGGAAGCATGCTGTGGTCCTTGGCTCCATTGCAAAATGAGAAAAACTGATACCCAAGATCACCCTCTCCTTCATTTCTCCAAACAGCCTGGTTGAGATTACCCACATTCCACATCTGCAGTTCAAGATCTCTAATACTGGCCCTTAATTCAGACAAGCTGCTCTCTTCTTTGTGAATTTGAGTGAATTCTAGCCATGATCTTTGTAACCTCTATGGTTAAGGGGATTGTTAGGCAAAGGGAGATGCTGTTCAGTCCAACCTCATTCCATCACCTTACTCTTGACACCTCTTTCTCTTCCAGGTCCCTCAAGAAGAGACCTCCATTCCACAGCACCAGAGCAACCATCAAGATTCTGTCTGCAGCCAGTCACGTGCCTCACCACTCCAACAGATCAAGTGGCCTTCACAGGCTAGGTGAGCATGGCAGGATGTGGAGTCAGCTGGGGACATAGCTGAACCCACTGACCTTTTTGTTCCCTCCCCAGGCCTCCTGACCCACTGCATTTGTGCCGAGAACCCTTGAGTCGCATCCATAGGGCCTCTTCCACCCTGAGGCAGCGATCAAGGACCACCCCCATCCCAGAGGACAGCCCTTCACCAAAGGTGGGCCAGGCCCCCCAACCTACCCTGGTGGTGATGCTAGAAGACATTGCTGGTCCCAGACTCCCAGCTGAGGTATAAGAACTTAGGGAAAGGTTGACAGGGGTTTAGCTGGGACATTCCAGCAGGGATAAAAGAGAAATAAGATGACTGACTATGGGGTAAATTTATCTCAGGGCAAGAACCATAGCATTTTAGGTAGCGTACAATACCTGAGCAAAAATTATATGAGAAGCCGGTCGCAGTGGCGCACGCCTATAATCCCAGCACTTGGGAGGCTGAGGCAGGAGGATCAAGAGCTCAAAGCAAGCCTCAGCAATGGAGGCACTTAGCAACTCAGTGAGACCCTGTCTCTAATAAAATACAAAAAAGGGCTGGGGATGTGGCCCAGTGGTCAAGTGCCCCTGAGTTCAATCCCCGGTACCAAAAAAAAAAAAAAAAAAAAAATCATATGAGAAAGTCTTGAATGTGAACCCAAGCAGGTAGCTGGGGACTAAAAGAGTCAGGACATAGGGAATTAAGGAAGCCAAAGAGAGCTTCCCTGCTTCTCCACAAATATCCCTTGTTTATATCCAGGACTTCATTGATGAGAGCCCCACCTTCGTCATCCCATCACAAAGGTGAGAGGGCTGGGGAAGGGATTATCAAAGTAGCCAGGCAATAGCCATCATCCAAGTAGCCAGAGGTATGGACATCAGGATTTACTTTTCAGTCTTCCTTGTAGCACCTTTAGAACACTTAAGGGACAGGGGAGCCATGCACAAGCTTTATCCTAGAGACTTGGGAGACTGAGGCAGGAGAATTGCAAGTTCAAAGCCAGCCCCAGCAATTTAGTGAGGACTTAAGCAACTTAGTGAGATCCTGTCTCAAAATAAAAAGTAAAAAGGGCTGGAGGGGCTGGGGTTATGGCTCAGTGGCAGAGCGCTCGCCTCGCATGTGCACGGCCCGGGTTCGATCCTCAGCACCACGTAAACATAAATGCATTGTGTACAACTAAAGTAAATAAATAAATAGTTAAAAAAAAAAAAAGGGCTGGAGAGCTGGGGTTATGGCTTAGCGGTAGCACACTTGTCACGTGTGAGGCACTGGGTTCAATTCTCAGAGCCACATATAAATAAATAAAATAAAGGTCTATCAACAACTAAAAAAAAATTTTTTTAAAGGTCTAGGGATGTGTCTCATAGGTTAAGCACCTCTGAGTTTAATCTCCGGTACCAAAAAATTAAATATATAAATAAATAAATAGGACTGGGGTATATAGTTCAGTACCAGAGTGTCCCAGGTTTAATTCCCAGTACAAAAAAAAAATCAAAGGACAGGGGAGGTGGTGGCTTAGGTGGGATCTAAACCTGGAAGTCTTCACCCCAGCCTTTACCTTGCACCTTAACTTCAGAGTTGAGCCCATGGCAATGGTTCACCAGCTAATGCCTGCACCTGAGGACCTAGAACCTCCATTCCAGCCATCCACCCTTCCTGCAAACCCTCCAGAGAGCCTACCACCAGGTAAGGCTGAGGGTTGAGACTGGGAACTAAGATTTCTGGAAGTATCAGGTGCAGAGGTGGGGGTGGGGTTCTACCAGAGCAGAACATAGTGCATGAAAATGGGATTTAGACTTTAGAGGCTTTGAGGTTTAACTCTTAATTGTAGGACTTAATTTTTAGGAGTGGGTTTATTCCTCTGTGGATGAAGATTATTGTTTGGGACAGAGGCCAAAGTTACTAAGTTGGGGCTTAGATACCCACAGCTGAGGAATGCCTACCTGTGACCCTCTCCTTTCCTTAGCCCCAGATCCTGCTCTGGAGCCCCAATCGACCCCACCACCATCCAGTCTTTTACGCCCCCGCCTCAGTCCCTGGGGCTTGGCCCCCCTCTTCCGTTCCGTCCGCTCCAAGCTGGAGAGTTTCGCTGACATCTTCCTCACGCCCAACAAGACCCCGCGGGCCCCACCCCCATCATCTCCCATGAAGCTGGAGTTGAAGATTGCCATCTCAGAGGCTGAGCAGTCCCGGTCTGAGGGCACATCTGTTACCCCCCGGCCCCCCATTCACCAGTGGCGGGCTCAGGACCATAATACCCCAGCACCTCTCCCTAAGCTTTCTCTGGGCCGAAGCTACTCCTGCCCTGATCTGGGGCCCCCTGGCCCAGGTACCTGCATCTGGCCCCCTATTCCACCCCAAACACGCTGGTCCAGGCCCCGGCGACACACTGTGGGTGGTGGGGAGATGGCCCGAGCCCCACCACCCACTCTGCCCTGTCTCCGGAAAGAGGTCTTCCCTCTTGGAGGAATGGTAGCCTCCCCTTCTCTCACCACATCTTGCTCGTCCACTGCATCCACCTCCTCCTTCTCCGAACCAGCAGAACCCAGGTAGTGCACTCAATAAATCCTTAAAGCCCTGGCCACAGCCTGGGTCCAGCTTCCTTTCTTAAGTATCCAGTGGGCAGGAAATGGGGATATTGCTGTGAATCTTGTTTGTCCCTGAGCTGTGACCTTCTCTGCAGATTGGGCTCAACCAAGGGGAAGGAGCCAAGAGCCTCAAAGGATCGGGTGCTTTCAGACCCTGAGACCAAGGTAGGATTACAGATGAGGGGGAGGAGACAAATGGAAGCCTGAGCTCATTCTACTCTTTCACTACCTGTACCATTTTTGCAGACTATGGGAAAGGTTTCTCGATTCAGAATACGCAAGACACCAGTCCGTCCTCAAATAAACCTTACACCAATGGGGCTGCCTCGACCAGTCAGGTGAGAGATTCACTGGGAAGGGAGCTGCTTTGGTCGAGCAGGTGGAGGCTTATGTCCCCTGAAGTATCACTTTGTCTCCTCTCAGGGAGCACAGTCCAGGCTGGAGGAGTCAGTTTGGCATGGACATGGTTTGTGCTTAGAACTTCCTTGTCTGCCTCACACAGCACTCCTGGCCCTGGCATGATCCAGAAACTGAAATACAGACCAGGCCTTACCTAGCCCTTCTTCAGGCCCCACTGGCCCAAGGTTTCTCAGTGGCTTCTGTTCTTTGCTCCCAGGTTAAACAAGAAGGAGTTCAGCTTGGAAGAAATTTATACCAACAAGAATTATCAATCACCCACAACTAGGAGGTGAGGAACTTTGAAAGCTTGAGGGTGGTAGAGGAAGGCTAGAACCAGTGGCCTGTTGGTAAACAGCTCCTCTCCCTACCTGGTCCAGGACCTTTGAGACCATCTTTGAGGAACCCCGGGAGCGCAACGGGACTCTGATTTTCACCAGCTCAAGGAAGCTCCGGCGGGCTGTAGAATTTCGGGACAGCAGCCTTCCCCGATCCCGGCGGCCATCCCGTGGGGTTCGGGCAGCAGCTAGCAGGACCCTTACTCCCAACCTGGTACCCAGCCCAGATGTGGGACCCCTGCTGCAGCAGCGGCTAGAGGAGCTAGATGCCTTGTTCCTGGAGGAGGAAGAAATAGATGGGGAGCAGCCCCATCCATCCTAGAAACTGTTTGTCTGTCCATCCATTTGGAGGGAAGTGAACCTCTAAGGCACTTACGTTTTTTTCCTCTATATTTCTAGTAAAATTTTGGATATGTTTCTGATGCTTTTGTGTCTCTGAATTTTTTTTTTTTTTTTTTTTTTTTTTTTTGGTACTGGGGATTGAACTCAGGGGCACTCGACCACTGGGGCAAAACCCCAGCCCTTTTTTGTATTTTATTAGAGACAGGGTCTCACTGAGTTGCTAAGTGCCTTGCCATTGCTGAGGCTGGCTTTGAACTCTTGATCCTCCTGCCTCAGCCTCCCAAGTGCTGGGATTACAGGCATGTGCCACTGCGCCCAGCAAGTGTGTGTCTCTCAATTTGAGGCTAATTGACAGTATTGACTGATATTTCTATGTTGGCCCCCCAAAGGACTAGGCTTTTTTTTTTTTTTCTTTTTTTTCTTTTTTTTTGGCACCAGGAATTGAGCCCAGGGATGCTTAACCATTGAGCCACGTCCCCAACCCCTTTTTATGTTTTATTTAGAGACAGGGTCTCGCTGAGTTACATAGGGCCTCTCTAAATTGCTGAGGGTGGCTTTGAACTTGTAATCCTCCTGCCTCAGTCTCCCCAGGGGCTGGGATTACAGGGGTATGCCACCACACCTGGCCCCCCAAAAGACTAGGAAGACAGAGGTGATGCCAGGGAAGATGAGAAGGGTTTGGTATTGCCTCTATCCTAGCTGGCAACCTATGCTGGGTTCACAAAATCTGACTATTCCAATAACTTAAGAAAATGGCGAAGAAAGCACGCAAGTACACAGAAGTACCTTTTCAAAGTCCTGGATGGCTCTCCGACCTTAGGGGTCCATGAAAAAAAGAGAGGGGCACTGGAATTCTTTATTCTTATATAGGGGACACACAAGGGGAGGTTCCATGAAACATTATCTCAAAAAGGGCAAAGGGGTAGGATTACAAAAACAGGTGAGTGTAACAACCCCACCCGGTGATGCTCTAGAGCAGGGGTAAAAGTCCAATGTATTGCAGGGTGCAATAACTGTTCAGTACCCCTTTACTTAGGACTTAAAGGTGTGTGCATAGCTACTGTCCAGGTCTGCTCCCCACAGTTTGGGACAAAGAGAAAATGGAATGGTCATTGAATATGCTCTCCTCCACACACTTTTTTTTTCTTTTCTTTCTTTTTTTTTTTTTTTTTTTTTTTGGTGCTTGGGATGGAAACCAGGGCCTTAGTGTATGCAAGGCAAACACTATTACCAACTGAGCTATATCCCCAGCCTTGGCTATGCTCTCTTTATTTGAGAATTCTCCTGTGTGGAGGAGTACTTTTGAAAAACCTCCAGATGATACTAAATCCTGGGACCCCGATCAAGGTCCTCTCAGTTCACTTATATGAAGGAGTCTGAAAGGCCCAGAGTAGACTAAGGCCTTGATCAAGATGGCCCTGAATTCCTCCCAACACGTAGGACAAGACCTGCTGCTGGATTCAAGAGCTAAGCACAACCAGCTATTATTGCACATCTACAACAACCTATGACAAGTAGTCCTGTGAGAGGGAATCATAGCCAATTTATAGATGAGAAAGCAAGCATGTGAGTGCTATGTCCACATTAAACCAGTAACACAGACAATTTAGAGACTTCACAGAGCAGTGGCCAGAGGGCAGATTCTGGAACAGAGATCCCAGCTGTCTGTACTTCAGTTCCCCACGCCTTCTGTGTAAAATGGGGCGAATAATTACAAAATGAGTTAACATATGAGAAAGTGCAGGGCACACAAGTGCAAAGCATTTTTTGTTAGCGCTCAGAGAGCACAGGCCAGCACTCGTGAACCCAACGGTAACTGGACACAATCATGATCCCGCAAGTCTGGCACTCGCAAAGCAAGTGGCATACTAGGACCACCCCACGCCGCTGTAGCGATCCGCCTAGAGACCTACCAGAGGTGGCATCACCATGCGCGTGCGCTACGCCAAGCGGCGGAAAGGCAGACACGACGTAACTGGTTGTACAACTGCACCCTCTTCAGCCACGCGCCGCCCAGCGGCCAACTGCCCTCTAAACTCCGGCACTGCCTCTCAACTCCTTTCCTTGACGCCGTCAGAAGGCGTCCAATAAACGAAGAGCAGGAAGAGGCGGGGCCATCTATGGAACCGCCCCAAACACCTACTTCTAACCAGTCGAGTCACAAGACTCGGGGAAGGGCGGAGCTACTCTGACGTAACCCAATCCAAGACTTGAGGGCGGTTACATATTACCTATCCCGGGAGTTTAACTCCGCCCTTCGCTTTGACGTATTCTTGCTAACCTATCAACTACTGAGCCTGTGGGGGGTGAGGGGAAGGGGGCGGGGAGTGGGAGGAGGCAGAGAGAGGAAGGAGGCGTAGGCTGAGGAGGAAGAGGGAGGAGGGGTAGGGAAGTTCTGACGGAGAAGAGGCCCAAGACTCCAAAGGAGACAACGGGAGGGCGCGCTGGAGTTCCCTGGCTCCCCAACGGCCGTTCGGGATTCCCTAAGGCACAAGTCAGACGGAGGAAAGAAGGAAGAGACTTTTATGTCGGCGGACAGAGACGCTCTACCCGTCACCGGTGCCTCACATCCGGGGTTTTGGAGGGCTGGCCCCGCGGCCCCGCCCCCCCTCGCACCTTTCATGGCGACCGGAGGCGGAGGCTGGATGAGCTTGGCCTGGAGGAGGCCCCTTTAAATCTCCTTAAAGGGGTGGCCACCGAACTCGGCAGACTCCAACGCCAGCCTTAAAGGGGAAACGTCGAACAGAAGCTGACAAATTGAGAATTGTGCTGTTGGAAGAATTGGGGCGAGTGGGGTTTCCCACCTTTACCTCCTCCTACGCAAGAAGTACTTTAAATTCAGCTTAAAGGGGAAGTGGCCGTTTGTGGAGGACTAGAAACAAACTCCTGATCCCTTAAAGGGAGGGCCGGCTGTGTGAAGGACCCTGGACTCTAAAAGGGGTGGCCTCTTTTAGCCGGAGGACTTGAGACACTTTTAAAGGGGAGGTCTGCGTTTCGGGTCGAGCTTTCGGCCCCTTTTAAAGGGGCGGCCCTTCCTCTTCCTCGGGGAGACTTGCCTCGACCCCTGGCAGGGGGCGGCCACCGCAGTAGGCCGGCCGGACAGTGTCGGGTCGTCTTAAAGGGGCCGGGGGCTGGACAACTTGAGGCCTCACCTTAAAGGGACGGCCGCCCGTTTTCGCCTTCTCGGCCCAGTCGGCCACACGGGGGGGGCCCTCGGGCTTGTCGCCCCGGGGGCGGCGCCGGCTCTCGGGGCCTTGGCCTTGGGGCAAGCTCGGGGCCAGCAGATCCTGCTTTAAAGGGGAAGCCGTGGCCCTCTCGTCCCTGTGCAGCCGCCAGCGCCGCGCCTGCGACCCCGGGCCTGCCGACAGGCCGCTTCAGGCCCCGCCGCCTCCGGATGCGGCGCTGAGGGCCGTCACCATGGAGACGGCCGCGGCCCCGGGCCCGGGCTGGGCAGCTGAGGGGGAGCGGCGGCGGAGGCGCTGCTCTCGCCGAGACCGAGACCGGGAGCAGCGGCGCCGCCGAGGTCCAGGCGGCGACGCGCCCCGGGCCTTGTTGGCCGCCCCGCGCGGTTCTTCGTCCTCGTCGTCACCGCCGCCGCCCACCAGGCCCTGGTCGTCAGCTTCGTCTGGAGAACGGCCCGGGGGCCCGAGACGGCGGCGGCCCCGTCCTAGGCCTCGGCCCCCGCGACCCCGAGCTCGGAAGCGGCCCGCCGGTTCGGGAAGCCGCGGGGAGGAGGAAGAGGAGGAGGAGGAGGGGGGCGCAGACGACGGGGAAGCCGAGGAGGAGCCTGAGGAGGAGGAAGAAGAGGAGGAGGACTTGATCGATGGCTTCGCCATCGCTAGCTTCGCCAGCCTCGAGGCCTTGCAGGTGGGGCCTTTTGGGGTTAGGGGCCTTTGGGGGTTTCAGAAGGCAGAGAGAAGGGTACAGTGCCTAGAGTGGGTGGGGTTGAGGGGGGAGTGCTGGCACCCCAAACCAGAGCAACCGGCTCCTCTGGCCAGGCCTCTGCCCCACCCTGGGGTGGGAGGAGGTAGAGCTAGTCTCCAGGGACCAAACAGGTTACCAGGCCTGATAGGCACTTTGGCGGCCTGGTCACCCCTAGAGAGGTGGGGAGGTTTTCTTTTTCCATCCACTTCAGTCCCACCTTCTCCTCCACAGAAGGATGCATCTCTTCAGCCCCCAGAGCGACTGGAACATCGGCTGAAGCATTCTGGGAAACGGAAGAGGGGGGGCTCCAGTGGGGCCACTGGAGAGCCAGGGGACAGCTCTGATCGGGAGCCTGGCCGGCCCCCTGGGGATCGGGCCCGCAAATGGCCCAATAAGCGGAGAAGGAAAGAGGTGAGGTGTCCCAGATCCCCATCCTGTAACACTCTTTATGGGGTAGAGTGTCTAACATAAGCTGGTTTTCTATCAGCTGTGCATCTAAACACTAACACTAACCTCAAACTCTTAAGGGCAAAGAGGAAAAGTACAGCAAATTTGAACCCCCAGGTTCTCCCATCCAGGTCTAACCCAAGACTTGTCTACATTCAGACTCACCTGGTTTTGGTTGGTACTACGTTTGTTTCAAATGTGTTGATAATTTTAAGAAGATACATCAAAAGAACTTAGTTGAATCATAAATTCGATGTGGACCCTTGAGGTGGTGGCAGTTTAGTAGGAAAGAAAATTGTCAGCAAACACCTGGACTTAAGCTTGAGAAAAGCTATACAAGGCCAGATCTGGAAGAGGTGTGGAAGAGATGCTGCAGAAACCCACATGAGGAAGCCACTCATTTTGCCTGGGGGATGGGAAGAGGGTTGTGGTTAGGGAAAGCCCCCTAGGATGGTTTAGTCAGGCCCTGAAGTAGTCAGAAGCTTGCTAAGAGGAGAAATGGAGAAAAGTTGTTTTGGGTCAACATGCATAAGTATAAGAACCTGGTGTATTTAGAAAATGACAAGAGAATGGGGTGGAAACTAGGCAGAGAAGCAGCTACAAAACGAGGTTGAAAATAGATCATGAGGGATCTTGAATGCCTTGCTGGGAGTTGAGACTTTATTCAGTTGCCTGGCCAGTCATCCTCCCTTACCTCTGGACTCTGGTCTTTCTCAGGCCTTCTCCCGTCATTCTCTGGAAGCTGGATACATAGTAAGTGCTATCTACCTGTCCTGGCTCCTCCCCCCTCCCCTTGGGCCTCACTTCTCTTCCCTATCCTGACACCATTCTCTTTTCCTTCTCCCCAGTGTGATGCGGAAAGTGATCTGGATGAGAGGGTGAGTGGGGCTAGAACTTGCTGGGCGGGCAGGGTCCCCACTGGGAAGATGGACTGGACTGCAGCTTAAAGGCCTCCATGCAGCAGACAGCCTCATCTTGAGTGGGGAGCATGGGTTAGGTTGAGCCTGGATTGGTCTTTCGGGAGAAAAATGGGGGACTTGGGAGGGCAAGTGACCAGCTAACCACAGAAAGAAGGTCCATGTCTTGGTGAGCCATCCTTTCCAAACCTCTTGGAGCTACCACTGGTTTCATGGGAGTTCAGAATGACTAGAACACAGGTGGTCTTTCCTACTGGCCATTAGTCACCTCTTAGAATTTGGGTTTCATGGATGAGAGTCTAGGCAGAGATGTTTGTTGTAGCAGTAAGGACACTAAACCATTGTAATCAGTGTAGGAATTTCTCTTTCAGAGGTATGTTTTAGTTTATGATTAGAGTTGATTTGCTTGATTTGTAGTAACGTGTTCTAGCAGGTATTGCTGTAAACAACTGTGTAACTACTCTTAAAAGTAACTAAATTTGCATTTCTTGATGTATGCCTTGTTTTCCCTCAAAAGTTGACTGGACAGGGACTGTGGTGCAGAGAGTTGTTGCCCATTTGAAGGGGAGAGCCACTATCCAATTCTAGCTAACTGTTGCCACATGAGAATGGGGACCCATTATCAAAGAACCTGAGTCTGTGTTTTTAATGAGTTTCAAAATCTTAGCAGTTAGTTAGAAGATTTTTGCTAACACTGGGGACCAAACAATCTATAGATCAGGTTGTCCTGGGGGCCAGTGATTAGTGATATCTGACATTTTTGCTTTGATTTCCTATTTTTCTGACACTTCAGTGCTGCCTTGATTCAGTTCTCTTTGCCTAGTAGAGTCTTGGGCTCAGCTACTTCACTCCTTTCTCTAAGCTTAGGCCCCCTTGTACTCACAATACAATGAATCTCAGCTAAGCTGATGGAGTAAACTTGCTACCATCACCAATTCTGGCAGGCTCCAGAGGCTGTTGTCCTTTCCTAGGTGGAGGCCTGGCCCACCTACAACTTAATTCTCTCCTTCCACTTCTTCCCTAGGTCTCCGATGATGACCTTGACCCATCCTTTACTGTCTCAACCAGCAAAGGTTGGTCTCAAGGGCTGGGATGGAAGCAAGGGAGGGAAATCTGGTGAGCATGAACCTCAGCTGAGCATGTCTGCCATCCTGCCCTCACAGCCTCGGGCCCCCACGGCGCCTTCAATGGGAACTGTGAAGCAAAACTCTCCGTGGTCCCTAAAGTGTCGGGCCTGGAGCGGAGCCAGGAGCAGCCCCCAGGGCCCGACCCGCTGCTAGTGCCTTTCCCCCCAAAGGAACCACCGCCTCCACCGGCCCCTCGGCCTCCTGTCTCACCCCCAGCACCCTTGCCGGCCGCCCCTAGTCTGCCACCCCCACCCCAACCCCAGCTGCAGCTTCGGGTCTCGCCCTTCGGCCTCCGCACTTCTCCCTATGGCAGCAGCCTGGACCTCAGCACTGGCAGGTGAGTGGTCCAAGGGTTTGTTGTGATCTTGGATGGGCATGGTAATTTTGGCGTCAACCCTTGGCTCTCTGTAACTAGGACATAGGATGATACTTGTGGGTGTGACTTGAAAAAGGATTCTGAGGCTGAAAAGTTTGAGAGACACTGGGTGAAGTGAATTTTAAAGAGATTACTGCAGGTCTTATCTGAGCCCTTTTTATATTTATGTGCAGGGTAATCCAGTTTGATCTGTTACCCGATATATATTTTTTTGACTGGTGAGAACTTTTCATGAGGCGCATCTGCTAGGAATAGTGTTCTTTGGAACATACTTTGGGAAATGCTGACATGATGATTAAGAGTGCTGGCTTTGGTGTCAGTCAGACCTGGATTCAAATTATTGCTCTGCCGCTTACTGGCTGTGTGATTTTTGACAAGTCATTTAACCCCTCTGAGCCTCAATTTCCTTTTTTCTGTGAAATGAAATAATAATGGTACCTTCATTCCTAAAGCTGTTGTGAGGATTAATTCTGAGTTAATGCAGTGTTTCCCAAAGTGTGTACACTCAAGTGGGGATGTGGAATGATGACAGGTCTTAACCTGAGTAAACTATGAAATAGTGATTTTAGCTTTTATGTGCTTTAGCATAATACCTCAATTCCTTGATTTCACATGGTACTGCTTAGGGTGAGGTTAAAAAAGAAAGTTAAGCTATAGAAAGAAGTAACTGCTGAAGTACAGATGGTTGCGTGGCTTGTGGCAGCACTTGGGAAGGTGGTGTGAAATGTTTGGAGACTTGCATTAGCTTATAAAGCAGGTACCAGCACTTGGCTTGCAGTAAGTGCTCACCAAAGGGTAAGAATTATTGACGTTCTTGTTATTGATGTCATAACTGTTGTTGTCATTATCATTATCATTGTTATTATTATTGAGAAAACTAAGGCTCAGAGAGGGGCAGTGACTTGCTCAAGGTCACCCAGGGTGTTCATGGCAAGATGGGCCTAGAATTCAGGTCTCCTGATTCCCAGGACAGGCCAACATGGTGCTGCTTCCACTATCTTAGGGTGGGAACCCAGGTGGCCTGTTGTAATTAAGCGTCAAAATGAGTGATCTGTTTTGTGCTGTGGTTGAGTCAGAAAAGGGAAAGTCATATGGCTGGATACAGCAGCGGCAGCTCTGTGAAGGAAGAGACATAGAGAAGGAGAAGAGGGGGTTGTCGGGAGTGGGAGGCACCTCAGTCTGAGGATGGGTTCCCTGGGGGAGTTCCTGGGGGCCGGGTTCTGCCATCTCCCGAATTGGAGAACCAGGGTAATGGTATCACCCAGGCTTCTGACCCCCTCCCGTCAGAGCTGGCACCTCCCAACCCCCTCACTCATCTCCCCACTTCTCTCCCCAGCTCTTCACGGCCGCCCCCCAAGGCCCCGGCCCCTCCCGTGGCTCAGCCTCCCCCCTCATCATCCTCTTCGTCCTCTTCCTCCTCATCTGCCTCCTCCTCGTCCGTGCAGCTCACCCACCGGCCCCCGACGCCCTCACTGCCCCTGCCTTTGTCCACCCACGGCTTTCCCCCCCCTGGGCTGCGGCCCCCCCCACCACCCCACCACCCCTCCTTGTTCTCCCCTGGCCCCACCCTGCCTCCTCCCCCACCCCTGCTGCAGGTGCCAGGGCACCCTGGGGCCTCAGCTGCTAACGCCCTTTCTGGTGAGTTTGGGGTCCTGGCCGGGGGGGTGGGGGGCCATAGCCCCGAGCTTGGGCCCAGTTGGCTTTGGGGCATCTGGGCCTCAGCAGACAGCAGGGCTTGAGGAGGGAGTGGCTCAAGGCCAGAGGGAAGGCCAGTCACCTGGGCCCAAGGAGGCTGACTTGGTGGCCACAGAAGTTAAAGCCTTCTACCCCTCCCCTCCCACAGAGCAGGACCTGATCGGCCAGGACCTGAACTCTCGCTACCTGAATGCCCAGGGTGGCCCTGAGGTGGTGGGGGCAGGGGGCTCGGCCCGGCCCCTGGCCTTCCAGTTCCACCAGCACAACCACCAGCACCAGCACACCCACCAGCACACCCACCAGCACTTCACCCCTTATCCCCCGGGCCTGCTGCCACCCCACGGCCCCCACATGGTGAGCTCCTCATTGGGCCAGTTGATGAAGCTCAGAGACATGGGGGGAGGGTACGGCTTCCAGGGGAAGGTCTTGGGTCCCTGGATGGCAGCTTACTCTTCCCTTCTCTTCCCTAGTTTGAGAAATACCCAGGAAAGATGGAAGGCCTTTTCCGACATAATGTGTGTGTGTGTGTGTGTGTGTGTGTGTGTGTGTGTGTGTGTGTATGTGTGTATGTGGTGGGCATGGATACATCACTACGTGTGGCCCTGACTGTTTGGGTCCAGTCTTCAGGTCTAAAAGCAAGAGTCTTGAACCTGCAAAAGCTTCCTGGGGGGTTTAGGGTGGAGGCCAGAGGACTGATGGGCAGACCAGACCTGGGCTGCACCTCCACTCCCTGCTTGGACTAGTCCCCTTCTCTCCACAGCCGTACACGGCCTTCCCTCCCGCAGTGCCCGGGCTACCTCCGGGCCTCCCGCCGACTGTCTCCTTTGGCTCCCTGCAGGGGGCCTTCCAGCCCAAGGTGAGCTCCCAATCCAGACACTGTTGCCACCTCCTGCCCTTTACAAACCTAGACTCCCTGGATCTACATACCTTCTTCCCACTTCCCAAAACCATACCTAGACTCCTGCCCTCCCTTCTGGACCCAAATTTTTTGCAAAGCCATGCTCCCTTGCCTGTCCCATACCCCAGCTTGGTTCTAGACTCCTTTTATGCTTGGTGCCAGCTCTCCGGTCTGATCCCTCCACTCCCCTTTCCCAGAGCACGAACCCTGAGCTGCCACCACGACTGGGGCCAGTGCCGAGCGGGCTCCCCCAGAAGGGGACACAGGTGAGGGGGGCCAGAATAGGTCCTGGGGGAGCTAGAACGTATGTTGAGGGGAAAGCAAGGTTGTCTTGAGAGTGAACCACTGGCTTTTCTCTTTAATACACTATTGGGGTGTTCCTGGGTGTCTAAGGAGAGAGAATTTATATAAACACCAGAAATTCCCAGGGCAGGGGTTGTGGCTCAGTGGTAGAGTGCTCGCCTAGCACGTGCGTGGCCTGGGTTCGATCCTCAGCACCACATAAGAATAAAGGCATTTGTACAACTAAGCAAATAAATAAATATTTAAAAAAAAGAAATTCCCAGATATGAGGAATAGGAGTTTCTTGAGGTTGTCCCAGGAATAAGATAAATATCAGGACAGTATTTTGTTCTTTGGTTTTGTTTTTTGTGGTGCTTGGCAATCAAGCCCAGGGCCTTACCCATGCATCGTACTGTTGAACTATACCCCAGCCCAAGGACAGTGGTTTTTGTAGGGGTTTTCAAATTTAAGTCACAGAAATTTTTAATTTTTTCCCAAATGACATCATACCAGGAAGCCCTGTCCATAAAATAAGTTAAGATAAGCTTCCCCTTTGTGAAGTGGCTGGGGAGCCAGAGCCTTCTCTTCCCCTTGGCACTTGTAGCAGGCTTAGACCCCATGGCTCTGGGAACGTTGTGAGAAGCATGGAATGTGTTTCTTAGAGGATCGATTAGACTAGATGTTTTTCAACTTCTTAAAAAGGTGCCTTAATCTAAATAAATCTTAAACAGACCCCCATTACATAAAGCTGTTAATAGGATAACTTCTCTCAGAGAAATGTGCTCTCTTGCTCTAGGCTTCCCCCTAGCCATCCAAAAGGGCATCTCCCTGGGATCAGGTTCAGAACTTGGTGCTGGAGGAGAGATACCTAGAGTGGGAGAGATGGGAAAGGAGTTTTGACACAGGCTGGAGAGGTTAGAGGCATAGAGTCTCAGGGAAGTATCTGGGGGTGAGTGGGTACAATGAAGATGAGACACCCAGGTCAGTAAAACAGGTCTGAATCGCCTCCAATCTCTCCTTTGCCATCCCCAGATCCCCGACCATTTCCGGCCACCTTTGAGGGTGAGTTTGGTGAAGACCTCAGGCTGCATGAGACTGGGGGCTGGTGTGTCAGCGTGTTTGACTGAGAGGGTGGGTCCTATTTGGGAAAGAGTAAGAAGCTTAACGTGTGGAGGTAGCCAGATATGAAACAGTAGAAAGTGAAGGTCTTTGAAGTTGCAGACCTGAGCTCAGATGTAACTGGCCATGGGACCTTGGGCAAGACAGTTTATCTCTCTGAGCCTCAGTTTCCTAGGCTTTAAAATGAACCTAGTCATCCCTCAATTTTAGGGATGACGAGTGGGGATGTTGTATGGCAAGGCTGGGCCCAGGACCAGGCTTGGAGTGGGTGATGAGTGAACATTCTTTCCTTCCCTTTGCCTTTGGTCATCCTTCTGGGGCTGCAGAAACCAGGGAAGTGGTGTGCCATGCACGTACGCGTGGCTTACATGATCCTGAGACACCAGGAAAAGATGAAGGTACTGGGGCTGGAGGGCTGGGGAGTGGGTCTGAGAGTCAGGGGTGGCCTGAGCTATGGGCATCTACCTTCAACAAAGTACAGCAGAATCTTGACCAGAAACATTCTCTCCTGTCCTGTCACTACTGAGGAATTAGCGCCTGTGTTCTCTGGCTAACTGCGGGGATGGTCAGAGAAGGCTCTGAGAGAGGCAGGGGATAACACCCAAGTCCCCTCTTAGTGCCAGCCAGCCCTCAGAGGGAAGATAAGGGTGGGAGAGCAAGAAGCAGGGACTTACAAAGAGACACAGGAAAAAAAGCACAAAGTGGCTCCTCACTCACTGCCCCTCTCCCGGTGTCCCATGCAGGGTGACTCCCACAAGCTTGACTTTCGGAACGACCTCCTGCCCTGCCTTCCGGGTCCCTATGGGGCCCTGCCCCCTGGGCAGGAGCTCTCCCACCCGGCCTCCCTCTTCACTGCGACTGGTGAGTCTGGCCAGCCCTCTCAGGGCCTGAGGTTTCCCATGTATAGCTGAGGCCCACTTTGCACCCACTTAGCCTCATCAGAGTCTCCCACCTCTCTGCCCCAGGTGCCGTCCATGCTGCAGCCAACCCTTTCACGGCAGCTCCCGGGGCCCACGGACCCTTCCTGAGCCCCAGCACCCACATTGGTAAGAGCCAAGGGCATGTTGGGCAACCCAGGTCTTGTCTCAGACTTCCAGATGTTCTTGAGCTGGGGATGGAAATCAGACTCAAGAGGCAGCTAGAATGGGGTAGACCTGATTCCATTTGCTTTGTGACCTTGGGCAAGTTACTCTACCTGCTCTAAGCTGTGATTTCCTTATCTGTGGAAGGAGTAGGAAAGGCCAGGGTGATTCTCAGTTTCTGCCAGCTCAGACCCCTATCTCTAAAGTAGCCAGTGGTAGGCTGCCACCTGGGAGAGGAGGGTGGAGGAGGGAGGCTGTGTAAGTCCAGAGGAGAGCATGATCCCTGGCTCCTAAGGAACTTGGAGGCTTTTGGGGAGAGTTTAACTGGGTGTGAGGGAAGAAGAAGGCGTTGAGCCTGTTGGCATAGAGGCATTCCTGGCTGGGGAAATTGTGAGGTTCCCATGGGAGGATAGGCTAGTTGTTCTCATGGCCGTGTGATACATGCATGAAGTTAGGGTCAGGCTGGGAATAGCTCTGCATGTCAGGTGGGGAGAAGCCTGCAGAAGTCTGCGGGGGAGTAGCTTGCTGCAGAGGTGAGAGCTGCTAAGGTTGGATCCAGGTAGCTGGTATAAGGGAAAAGGGTAAGAGTTTGACCTCTGGTGTCAGAGAGACCCCAGGTTGATAGTTTCACTCACAACTAGATGACCGTTGGCAAGTCATTTCACCTCTCTGAGCCTGTTTCATCTTAAAAGTGAGAATGATCCTAAACTGCCTCATGGGGCTTGTTGTAAGGCTAAGTGACATGATGCATGTTGAAGTTTAGTGCCTTGCCTGGACCATGGAAATACTCAGCACATGGTGGTTAAAACCAAGCAATTTAAGGGCTCTGGCCAGCTTGCTGACCTGCCTCTTCCCTGCCAGTTCTTCACACCTGCTCAGAGCTGGCTGCCCCATGCTCTGACCATCCCCCTTTTCTCCCACAGATCCCTTTGGGCGTCCCACAAGCTTCGCCTCCTTGGCTGCCCTCTCCAACGGGGCCTTTGGAGGCCTGGGCAGCCCCACATTCAGTGAGTGCTGGGTGGGGTGGGGTGGGTGGGGCTGCAGCACTGGAGTTGCATGCTCAGGCAGGGCCTGAGGGGATGCCTGCGTGGGGCCTCCCCCTCCTGGCCCCTGTCACTTTCTACTTCACCCTCTGCCCAGACTCCGGCGCCGTCTTTGCCCAGAAAGAAAGCCCAGGGGCCCCACCAGCCTTCGCTTCCCCCCCAGACCCATGGGGCCGCCTACACCGCAGTCCTCTGGCCTTTCCTGCCTGGGTCCGGCCCCCTGAGGCCGCCCGGACACCAGGCTCAGACAAGGAGCGGCCTGTGGAGCGGAGGGAGCCCTCTATCACCAAGGAGGAGAAGGACAGGTCTGCTTCCCCAGCCCCTCTGCAGCTCTAGCCACCCCAGCCTCTTCACCTCTGTGGATACCTTCATTCTCTTCCTCTACGCCTGCCCCCCCAGGGACCTCCCCTTCTCTCGGCCCCAGCTCCGTGTTTCTCCTGCTACTCCCAAGGCCCGGGCTGGTGAGGAAGGGGCCCGGCCAGCCAAGGAATCTGTGCGGGTAAAGGAAGAGCGGAAGGAAGAGGCTGCTGCTGCTGCAGCCGCCGCTGCCGCTGCTGCTGCTGCTGCTGCCGCTGCGGCCACTGGGCCTCAGGGCCTTCACCTGCTGTTCGAGAGGCCCCGGCCACCCCCCTTTCTGGGCCCTAGTCCACCAGAGCGCTGTGCGAGCTTCCTGGAGCCAACTTGGTTGGCAGGGCCCCCACGCCTTGCTAGGCCACCCCGCTTCTATGAGGCGGGTGAGGAGCTGACTGGACCAGGGGCCGTGGCTGCTGCCCGCCTCTATGGTCTAGAGCCTGCTCATCCCCTGCTATACAGCCGCTTGGCACCACCACCGCCACCTGCTGCGGCTCCAGGAACCCCTCACCTTCTCAGCAAAACCCCACCAGGAGCCCTTTTGGGGGCACCACCTCCGCTTGTGCCCGCCCCCCGGCCCAGTTCCCCACCTAGAGCCCCTGGCCCAGCCCGGGCTGACAGGTGAGGGGAGGGGAGGGAAAGGGGCAAAGCTCTATCCCCCCCCCCCCTTTCCTTTTGAAAAGGTCCTAGGGCTGAGGTTTTAAGCCAGGGCTGGAGGGCAAAGGCCATGACCTCATGGTCATCTCTGAGGTCATGGACCTGGGAACAGAATCCCCATCCCCCATGAGGTCAAGTATCACATGGAGTGTGGGGTCACTGGGAGGGGAAAGGTCACAAGCCTCTAGAGAGAGGTATGTGTGTACATGCGATTGGGGGTCATTTCAGAGGTCATGGCTCAGACCTCCTGAGGTGCACCATTGCCCCCTCTAAGGGCCTCTAGGCCCTTAACATGCCTCCCCAGGGGCTCATAAGCCAGAGGCCAAAGTGCCCCCCTCCCCTTCACCTACCACCCAAGTCCTCATGCCCTCCTAGGGCTGGGAGAGGAGGGGCCAAAGGAAAGGGGGTTCCATGTACATATTACCCCTTCCCGCATAGCCCCCCAGACCTTTTGTACATTTTTACAGGGGTGCCCCTCCCAACAGTCCCCTTCCTGGTTAATTAAATCCTCAGACTGGTGCTGTGTTCCTAGCCTCTGGCCTCTCTGTGGGGGGAGGGGGGTTTGCAGGGGGAGAGCCGGGAGGGGACAGGCAGGAACCCAGGGCTTGTCCTTGGGAATGTAGGGTCTAGCAGGAGGTGGACCAACAGGGGAATGGACCTAGGGACCTAGGCTACAGGGAAGGATAAAATCCTTCCTGCTTGGCTGACAGCCCAGGTTCCCCCAACTTGTTCCTGTTAACTCTGTGCCCCCAGCTCCAAAAGGCTCAACCTCTAAGCCCAGACTCCACCTCTTAATGGCTCAGTCCTTCTCTTCCCAGTTTCCAAGTGCCCCCAGGACTCCTGGGCCCTGCTCCACAGAACCCTGTTCTCCAGAACCCTGCCCCAGGCTGGAGTGGGGGCAGTGAAGGTCACCATGTACCACACACCAAAGAAGGGGGTTGGCCGGGGGTGGGCGACACAGGCAGCTTCTTCAGCAGCCTCATGGCAGCAGCCCCAGCCTTCCCAAAGCAGAGGCGCCTCCAGGCTGGGGCCCGACCTAAGGCAGGGCTCACTTTAACAAAACCATAACGTTGATTTTTTTTTTCCCCTGGTGGGGCTTATTCTGTAACATGACTTGCGGATATTTATATAAAAATGAGTGTTACAATGAGGCCCCCTGGCTCCTCCTTCAGTCTGTATGGGTTGTGTGGTGGGGGTTGGACTGGGTCCTGCGGGTAAGGGAGGTGTGAGATCAATACTGGCCATCTCCTGAGAGACACCCCCCACCTGGGGGAGTTGTTCAGGTTCTGGATGGGTGGGTTGGTTAGTGTTGGACTATGAAGTTTTTGCATTACTTTTCTACAACCTAGGAATTTATATAAGATTGAAACAATACAGAGACATTGAACAAAAGACCAAATTTCTTCTTCACCTGATGCCCGCCTTTCTCAGATCCACTCCTTTCCCCATGGTAGCCACAGTTAATCGTTTCTTATCTATTGCTCAGGTTCCTTTCTGTGTACCTGCATATGTTGTCTATGTGCATAGTAATGTTAACATCTAAGATCTGTAATTTTTACAAACCTGTTGGGTTTTGGTAAGTAGTACATGGTCACTGTAAAGCAGTTCAGACACAAACACATAGTGCAAAAAGAAAGTGCCCCAAATCACCCCTACCTGTCAGAGATGAACACTGTTAATTATCAAGGTTTACATTCTAGGTATTTTTCTAAATATATGTTTATAGTATTTTGAAAAATGGACTGATCTTTGAAACGTACCATTGGGCAACTTCCATTTTGCACTTGGCATTATTCTTTTTTTTTTTTTTGGTGCCGGGGATTGAACTCAGGGGCACTCGACCACTGGGCCACATCCCCAGCCCTTTTTTGTATTTTTTATTAGAGACAGGGTCTCACTGAGTTACTAAGTGCCTCGCCATTGCTGAGGCTGGCTTTGAACTCGCGATCCTCTTGCCTCAGCCTCCCAAAGTGCTGGGATTACAGGCGTGCGCCACCACGCCTGGCTGGCATTATTCTTTAAAGTAGTCCTTAACAAGTAACTACTAAACTGGGCTATCTGGACTGGGCTATCTCCAAGCCCCCTAGAATTAACTGGGTGGGCTTGTTCCAAGTATACCTTAGTGAAGATGTATCCAGTATTCTCTACCACCACCACCAAAATTACCCAAGATTTCCCCTACAGAATTCAGAAACAAGTGACAGAAGGTGAGGTATGGCTTGTAAGCAAGTTTTTACATGGAAGTCTTTGTTTTCAGCTTCTGAAAAATTTGAACAATCTATTGACACTGGATCTGCTTTCTCATGGTTGTTCTTTGAGATGGGGTATGATCTCTCCAGATTGCCACTGTCCACTCTTCTCTTGGAGCAGACCACCATCACAATTCAGGCTATCCTCCTGACCCCATAGCCATTTGAGTGTGGAACTCTAAATGAAATATTTTCTACACCTGTATATCTAACCTCACCTAGGTATCTACTACATGTGTACCTTGGATATCCCAAACTGGGTCATATCCTACATCTGATGTCTCCCGATGTCTCCCTCCCCATTCCGTTTCCATCTCTGTTGTCACCAGCACCCAAGTGAGAAATCTTCATCTTTCCTCACTTAACATCTGCTGTCTTTTATTCTTTCAACCATTACTGACTTAATCCATTGTGCCAGGCACTGAACTAGGGGCTGGAGATACAGAGGCAAACACATCAAATCAAATTTGTTTATTTTTTAGTTTATGGACATTTGTGGGGGTTTGGGGTTTATTTTGTTTGTTTGTTTTTGGTACTAAGGATTGAATCCAGAGGTGCTTTACTACTGAACTACCTCCTCAGCACTTTTTTTATATTTTATTTTTAGGGTCTCACTAAGTTGCTAGGGCCTCAAGTTAAATTGCCTCCAGCTTTCGATCCTCCTATCTCACCCTCCCAAGTTCCTGGAGTTAAAGGCTTATGCCACTGCAGATGACTGTTGTTTCCACCTTTTGATTATTATGGAACAATGCTGTTATAAATAATTTTATACAATATTTTATATATTTTTATATATATATTTTTAGTTGTAGTTGTACTCAATACCTTTTATTTATTTTTATGTGGTGCTGAGGATTGAACCCAGGGCCTTGCACATGCTAGGCAAGCGCTCTACCACTAAGCCACAAACCCAGCCCCTACAATTTCTTAATATGAACAAATGTCCAATTTTTCCATATGCACCTCGAGTGGAACTGCTAGGTCATATGCTAATTTGGTCTTTAATAGGACAGGGGGTGTAACTCAGTGGTAGAGGACTTGCCTAGCATGCACAACAAGCACCAGGGTTCAATCCCCAGAAATGAAACGACAAAAAAAAAATATTTGGAGGAACTGCCAAACTGATTTCGAAAATGGCTACACAATTTAACATTCCCACCATCAGTATATGCAAGTTTAACACGGAGTTTTAATCCTTTCTCCCGGCACTGTATGGATTCTTTTAAGTTAATAAACTTCCAGTGTAGGACACAGAGTAGGTGCTCAAAGAACTGCTGTCATTCTGGGTGATGCCTTTCCAATCAGAAACTTTCAGAGGCAGGTTTTGAGCGCCCCAATGGAGAACGCTGACCTACATGCAGTTTGTGTGGGAAACACATCTTTCAAAATTGGCCTTGAGGTGGACATATTCTCAGAGCACTGAATGAGAAACAGGAGCTTGAGTGAGTGAAGAACTCAAGCTAAGAGGCTTTGACATCAGATGAGCCAGGGCTTAAGTTTGGCCTCCACCACTCACTTACTTCTATGGCCTAGATGCAGCCTGTTGCCATGGTAGGAAGATGAGGAAAATGATGATCCCTGCCCACAGCCCATAATGGTTACATGGGATGATACATGTAAAGGGTGCTTAGCACAGAACTTGGTTCACTGTGAATATTTGATACATAAGAGTACTAGTTTGAGCTAGGCGCGGAGGCGCACGCCTGTAATCCCAGCACTTGGGAGGCTGAGACAGGAGGATCGCGAGTTCAAAGCCAGCCTCAGCAACAGTGAGGCACTTAGCAACTCAGTCACTCAGTGAGACCCCTGTCTCTAATAAAATACAAAAAAGGGCTGGGGATGTGGCCCAGTGGTCGAGTGCCCCTGAGTTCAATCCCTGGTACCAAAAAAAAAAAAAAAAAAAAAAAAGTACTAGTTTGAGAGATTAGAGCTAGGGCTGGGGCATAGCTCAGTGGTAGAACACTTACCTAGCATGCAGGAGGCCTTAGGTTCAATCCCTAGCACTGAGAAAAGACAAAAAACAACACTAGAAATAATTTCCCTATTTCAAATGAATTACAGAGTCCAGAGAAGAGAGACTTCTTTTTTTCTCTTTCCACATTTTTATTAGCACATTATAGTTGTACATAATGATGAGATTTGTTGTTAAATATTTGTACATGGAACAGTATAATGTAATTTGGCCAATATCGTTCCCCAGAGACATTATTTTTACACCCGTTTTAGAATTACAGAAAAATTACCAAGATGGTACAGAGAGTTCCTCACATACACTATAGGTTCCTCTGTTAATAATAGCACATTATTGTTTTACAATTGTTACAATTGATGAATCAGTGCAGTGTTATTATTAAAGTCCTTATTTTATTTAGATTTCCTTGCTTTTCACCCGATGTCCTTTGTTACAGGATCCCACATTACATTTAGTGTGTCTCTTTAGGCTTCTCTTGATTGTGACCATTTCCCAATCCTCCTTGTTTTTGATAATTTTTTTTTACATTTTTTTAGTTATACATGGACACAATAACTTTATTTTGTTTATTTATTTTTATGTAGTACTGAGGATGGAACCCAGTGCCTCACATGTGAGAGGCAAGTGCTCTGCCACTGAGCCACAACCCCAGCCCTGTTTATGATTATCCTGACAGATTTTGTTTTTGTGGCCCTGGGGATTGAACCCAAGGCTACAAATATTTGCCTGGCAAATATTCTACCACTGAGCTCCAGCCACAGGCCCCAACTGTACTTATTAATGCAGTAATGTGGTGTTTTTATACATATATATACATTGGGTAATATTTAAATCAGGTAAGCGTGTATCTAGCTCCACAAATATTTACCATTTCTTTATGGTGAAAATTTCAAAATCCTTCTAAATACATTATTATTATCCTTGATCACACAATAAAATGCCATTCTAATCATATCATATCAAGACGATTTATCACTGTTGATGTTGACCTTGATCAACTGGCCCAGGTAGTGCCTGTCAGAGTCCCCCTCTTTTCTTGCTGTATTCTTTGGAATAAAGTCACTATTTCTACTTTTTTTTTTTTTTTTTTCTGTGGTACCAGAGATTGAACTCAGGGGCCCTCCACCACTGGGTCACATCCCCCACCCTTTTTTGTATTTTATTTAGAGACAGGGTCTCACTGAGTTGCTAAGTGCCTCCCCATTGCTGAGGCTGTCTTTGAACTCGAGATCCTCCTGCCTCAGCCTCCCAAAGTGCTGGGATTACAGGCGTGCGCCACCGCGCCCGGCTAGTTCTACTTCTTTGAGAGCAGAGTATCTTCATGGATCATTTAGAATGCTTAATGGAAGATTTGTCTCTTCTCCCACATTTATTTATTTATTCAGTTATTTAAGTGTTTATTTTGCTACTGGGGATTGAACCCAGGGGTTCTTAACCACTGAACCACATCCCAGCTTTTTTAGTTTTTTTATTTTTTTTATTTTTTTATTTTTATTTTTATTTATTTATTTATTTTTTGGTACCGGGGATTGAACTCAGGGGCGCTCGACCACTGGGCCACATCCCCAGCCCTTTTTTGTATTTTTATTTAGAGACAGGGTCTCACTGAGTTACTAAGTGCCTCGCCATTGCTGAGGCTGGCTTTGAACTCGCGATCCTCTTGCCTCAGCCTCCCAAAGTGCTGGGATTACAGGCGTGCGCCACCACGCCTGGCTGGCATTATTCTTTAAAGTAGTCCTTAACAAGTAACTACTAAACTGGGCTATCTGGACTGGGCTATCTCCAAGCCCCCTAGAATTAACTGGGTGGGCTTGTTCCAAGTATACCTTAGTGAAGATGTATCCAGTATTCTCTACCACCACCACCAAAATTACCCAAGATTTCCCCTACAGAATTCAGAAACAAGTGACCAGAAGGTGAGGTATGGCTTGTAAGCAAGTTTTTACATGGAAGTCTTTGTTTTCAGCTTCTGAAAAATTTGAACAATCTATTGACACTGGATCTGCTTTCTCATGGTTGTTCTTTGAGATGGGGTATGATCTCTCCAGATTGCCACTGTCCACTCTTCTCTTGGAGCAGACCACCATCACAATTCAGGCTATCCTCCTGACCCCATAGCCATTTGAGTGTGGAACTCTAAATGAAATATTTTCTACACCTGTATATCTAACCTCACCTAGGTATCTACTACATGTGTACCTTGGATATCCCAAACTGGGTCATATCCTACATCTGATGTCTCCCTCCCCATTCCGTTTCCATCTCTGTTGTCACCAGCACCCAAGTGAGAAATCTTCATCTTTCCTCACTTAACATCTGCTGTCTTTTATTCTTTCAACCATTACTGACTTAATCCATTGTGCCAGGCACTGAACTAGGGGCTGGAGATACAGAGGCAAACACATCAAATCAAATTTGTTTATTTTTTAGTTTATGGACATTTGTGGGGGTTTGGGGTTTATTTTGTTTGTTTGTTTTTGGTACTAAGGATTGAATCCAGAGGTGCTTTACTACTGAACTACCTCCTCAGCACTTTTTTTATATTTTATTTTTAGGGTCTCACTAAGTTGCTAGGGCCTCAAGTTAAATTGCCTCCAGCTTTCGATCCTCCTATCTCACCCTCCCAAGTTCCTGGAGTTAAAGGCTTGTGCCACTGCAGATGACTGTTGTTTCCACCTTTTGATTATTATGGAACAATGCTGTTATAAATAATTTTATACAATATTTTATATATTTTTATATATATATTTTTAGTTGTAGTTGTACTCAATACCTTTTATTTATTTTTATGTGGTGCTGAGGATTGAACCCAGGGCCTTGCACATGCTAGGCAAGCGCTCTACCACTAAGCCACAAACCCAGCCCCTACAATTTCTTAATATGAACAAATGTCCAATTTTTCCATATGCACCTCGAGTGGAACTGCTAGGTCATATGCTAATTTGGTCTTTAATAGGACAGGGGGTGTAACTCAGTGGTAGAGGACTTGCCTAGCATGCACAACAAGCACCAGGGTTCAATCCCCAGAAATGAAACGACAAAAAAAAAATATTTGGAGGAACTGCCAAACTGATTTCGAAAATGGCTACACAATTTAACATTCCCACCATCAGTATATGCAAGTTTAACACGGAGTTTTAATCCTTTCTCCCGGCACTGTATGGATTCTTTTAAGTTAATAAACTTCCAGTGTAGGACACAGAGTAGGTGCTCAAAGAACTGCTGTCATTCTGGGTGATGCCTTTCCAATCAGAAACTTTCAGAGGCAGGTTTTGAGCGCCCCAATGGAGAACGCTGACCTACATGCAGTTTGTGTGGGAAACACATCTTTCAAAATTGGCCTTGAGGTGGACATATTCTCAGAGCACTGAATGAGAAACAGGAGCTTGAGTGAGTGAAGAACTCAAGCTAAGAGGCTTTGACATCAGATGAGCCAGGGCTTAAGTTTGGCCTCCACCACTCACTTACTTCTATGGCCTAGATGCAGCCTGTTGCCATGGTAGGAAGATGAGGAAAATGATGATCCCTGCCCACAGCCCATAATGGTTACATGGGATGATACATGTAAAGGGTGCTTAGCACAGAACTTGGTTCACTGTGAATATTTGATACATAAGAGTACTAGTTTGAGCTAGGCGCGGAGGCGCACGCCTGTAATCCCAGCACTTGGGAGGCTGAGACAGGAGGATCGCGAGTTCAAAGCCAGCCTCAGCAACAGTGAGGCACTTAGCAACTCAGTCACTCAGTGAGACCCCTGTCTCTAATAAAATACAAAAAAGGGCTGGGGATGTGGCCCAGTGGTCGAGTGCCCCTGAGTTCAATCCCTGGTACCAAAAAAAAAAAAAAAAAAAAAAAGTACTAGTTTGAGAGATTAGAGCTAGGGCTGGGGCATAGCTCAGTGGTAGAAACACTTACCTAGCATGCAGGAGGCCTTAGGTTCAATCCCTAGCACTGAGAAAAGACAAAAAACAACACTAGAAATAATTTCCCTATTTCAAATGAATTACAGAGTCCAGAGAAGAGAGACTTCTTTTTTTCTCTTTCCACATTTTTATTAGCACATTATAGTTGTACATAATGATGAGATTTGTTGTTAAATATTTGTACATGGAACAGTATAATGTAATTTGGCCAATATCGTTCCCCAGAGACATTATTTTTACACCCGTTTTAGAATTACAGAAAAATTACCAAGATGGTACAGAGAGTTCCTCACATACACTATAGGTTCCTCTGTTAATAATAGCACATTATTGTTTTACAATTGTTACAATTGATGAATCAGTGCAGTGTTATTATTAAAGTCCTTATTTTATTTAGATTTCCTTGCTTTTCACCCGATGTCCTTTGTTACAGGATCCCACATTACATTTAGTGTGTCTCTTTAGGCTTCTCTTGATTGTGACCATTTCCAATCCTCCTTGTTTTTGATAATTTTTTTTACATTTTTTTTAGTTATACATGGACACAATAACTTTATTTTGTTTATTTATTTTTATGTAGTACTGAGGATGGAACCCAGTGCCTCACATGTGAGAGGCAAGTGCTCTGCCACTGAGCCACAACCCCAGCCCTGTTTATGATTATCCTGACAGATTTTGTTTTTGTGGCCCTGGGGATTGAACCCAAGGCTACAAATATTTGCCTGGCAAATATTCTACCACTGAGCTCCAGCCACAGGCCCCAACTGTACTTATTAATGCAGTAATGTGGTGTTTTTATACATATATACATTGGGTAATATTTAAATCAGGTAAGCGTATCTAGCTCCACAAATATTTACCATTTCTTTATGGTGAAAATTTCAAAATCCTTCTAAATACATTATTATTATCCTTGATCACACAATAAAATGCCATTCTAATCATATCATATCAAGACGATTTATCACTGTTGATGTTGACCTTGATCAACTGGCCCAGGTAGTGCCTGTCAGAGTCCCCCTCTTTTCTTGCTGTATTCTTTGGAATAAAGTCACTATTTCTACTTTTTTTTTTTTTTTTTTTCTGTGGTACCAGAGATTGAACTCAGGGGCCCTCCACCACTGGGTCACATCCCCCACCCTTTTTTGTATTTTATTTAGAGACAGGGTCTCACTGAGTTGCTAAGTGCCTCCCCATTGCTGAGGCTGTCTTTGAACTCGAGATCCTCCTGCCTCAGCCTCCCAAAGTGCTGGGATTACAGGCGTGCGCCACCGCGCCCGGCTAGTTCTACTTCTTTGAGAGCAGAGTATCTTCATGGATCATTTAGAATGCTTAATGGAAGATTTGTCTCTTCTCCCACATTTATTTATTTATTCAGTTATTTAAGTGTTTATTTTGCTACTGGGGATTGAACCCAGGGGTTCTTAACCACTGAACCACATCCCAGCTTTTTTAGTTTTTTTTTTTTTTATTTTTTTATTTTTATTTTTATTTATTTATTTATTTTTTGGTACCGGGGATTGAACTCAGGGGCGCTCGACCACTGGGCCACATCCCCAGCCCTTTTTTGTATTTTATTTAGAGACAGAGTCTCACTGAGTTGCTAAGTGCCTCGCCATTGCTGAGGCTGGCTTTGAACTCGCGATCCTCCTGCCTCAGCCTCCCAAGTGCTGAGATTACAGGCGTGCACCACCGCGCCCGGCTCTTGTGAATGCATTTTTTAAAAAAAATTTTTTAGTTGTCAATGGACCTTTATTTATTTATTTATTTGTTTATTTATTTTTTGGTACTGGGGATTTAACTCAGGGGCACTCGACCACTGGGCCACATCCCCAGCCCTTTTTTGTATTTTATTAGAGACAGGGTCTCACTGAGTTGCTAAGTGCCTCGCCATTGCTGAGGCTGGCTTTGAACTCGCGATCCTCCTGCCTCAGCCTCCCAAGTGCTGGGATTACAGGCGTGCGCCACCGCGCCCGGCTTTTTTATTTTTTTAATATTTATTTTTTTTAGTTGTAGTTGGACACAGTATCTTTTATTTTATTTATTTATTTTTACATGGTGCTGAAGATCAAACCCAGGGCCGCGCACATGCTAGGTGAGTGCTCTACCACTGAGCCACAACAGGATATTTTTGCGACAGAATCTCACTAAGTTGCTGAGGTTGGCCTCAAACTTGCAATTCTCCTGCCTCAGACTCCCAAGTCACTGGGATTACAGGCATGCACCAACACACCCGGCTCTCAATCATTTATTTGTATTACTATGGTTGGACTCAAGGACATTTATTTTGTAGTTTAGGCTATAATATGGTGCTACTTTATTATGATCAAGTTCTTCCAAATTTATTTCATTTATGTATGTATGAATATATGTATATGCATACTGGGAATTGAACCCAGGAACAGGCAACAGTTTACCATTGAGCAACATCCCCACTATTATTTTTTGAGTCAGTATCTTGCTAAGTTGCTGAGAACTTGCTAAATTGCTTACTTGTTGAGGCTGGCCTCAAACTTGTGATCCTCTTGTCTCAGCCTTCCTAGACAGTAGGATTATAGGCCTGTGTCACCAAACCCAGCTTTTACAGTTTTAAATTGGCACATGCCTGTAATCCCAGTGACTCAGGAGGCTGAGGCAGGAGAATTGCAAGTTAGAGGGCAGCCTTAAGCAATTTAAGAAGACCCTGTCTCAAATAAAAAATAAAAGAAGGGCTGGGGATGGAGCTCACTGGTAGAGGCACCTGGGTTCAATCTCCAGTACAAAAAAATGGGGGGGGGGTGCATCCGTGTCTGTGTACCTTTGTTTGGTACAGCTGTCTCTAGCACCAATACTTTAAAAATATATACATATTTTAGTTATAGTTGAACACAATACCTTAATTTATTTTTTATATGTATAGCACCAATACTTTTTATTGATTATACTTTTTTTTTGGCACCGGGGATTGAACTCCGGGCACTTGACCACTGGGCCACATCCCCACCCTTTTGTATTTTATTAGAGACAGGGTCTCACTGAGTTGCTAAGTGCCTCGCCATTGTTGAGACTGGCTTTGAACTCGGATTCTCCTGTCTCAGCCTCCCAAGTGCTGGGATTACAGGAGTGAGCCACCTTTTGTATCTGTAAATTTGTCTCATGTGCATGTACTGTTTTTTTTTTTTTTAAGTTAAAAATAACAGGTAGGACTGGGGTTGTGGCTCAGCAGTACAGCGGTAGAGCTCTCGCCTAGCATGTGCGCGGCCCTGGGTTCAATCCTCAGCACCACGTAAATAAAAGGCATTGTGTACAACTAAAACAAATAAATGAATATTTAAAAAATTATTTAAAAAATAACAGCTAGCCGGGCGCTGTGGTGCACACCTGTAATCCCAGCACTTGGGAGGCTGAGGCAGGAGGATCGCGAGTTCAAAGCCAGCCTCAGCAATGGTGAGGCACTTAGCAACTCAGTGAGACCCTGTCTCTAAATAAAATACAAAAAAGGGCTGGGGATGTGGCCCAGTGGTCAAGTGCCCTTGAGTTCAATCCCCGGTACCAAAAAAAAAAAAAAAAAAAAAAACAACAGCTAGCAGGCTGGGGTTGTGGCTCAGTGGTAGAGTGCTTGCCTAGTACCTGTGAGGCAATGGATTCAAACCTAAGCATAAATATAAGCAAATAAAGGTATTTTGTGTCCATCTACAACTAAAAAAAATTTTTTTTTAAATAACAGCTAGTGTAATTAACACAGCAGGGGAAGGTCCTGAAGACCTGTAATCTCAGTGACTGGGGAAGCTGGGACAGGAGCCCAAGTTCCTGTTTAGTGAGTACTAAGCAAATTAGGGAGACCTTGTCTCAGAATAAAAAATAAAAAGGGGTAGGGATGTAGCTCAGTGGAAAAGCCTCCCGGAGTTCAATCCCCAGTTACAAGAAAAAAATAACATTCATAGCCTATAAAAAAAGGTAAAGTTTCCTTCCTTCCCCTGATCACACCCTCCCTTGTTATTTTCCCCTTCCTACAGACACTTTATTGATTTCTTGGTTGTTTCCCCAGGAGTTCTTTCCTCTTTTAAACAAAAGTTGACATGTAGTTCACACAGTTCCTGCATACTGCATTTTTCAAGTAGCTATTTCTTGGGGATTGTTTCATGTTCCTTTTCAGCACATAGAGATCTACTTCCTTTTTAACCTCTGTGTAGTATGCCCCTGCAAGACTATACAATAATATATGGAACCAGTCTCCATCAATAGACATCTCCCTTCTTTCTGTCTTTTTCTAGAACAAGGAGTGCTGCAGTGAACACCTACATTGTACACTTGAGCAAATAAATCTGGAGGATAGATTTCTAAGCATGGAATTGCAGAGCCAAATAGTATATGTTTTCAGAATTTAGGTAGATGTTGCCAATTTGTCCTCCACAAACTTTTACTAATTTAGGTAGATGTTGCCATTTTGTCTTCCACAAACCTTTACTAATCTTGACTCTCACCAGCAATTCAGAGAGGTCCTATTTCCCCACACTCTTCCTAACACGGAGAATTAACAAGCTTTTTGGCTTTTGCTAATTTAATGGGTGAAAAGTGGTGACTCGCAGAAGTTTTAATTTGCATTTCTAAAAATTATGAGTGAAGTTGAACATCTTGTCATATTTAAAAATCAATTGTGTGGTTGGAGGTTTGTGGCTTAGTGGCAGAGCACTTGCCTCACACATGTGAGGCACTGAGTTCGATCCTCAGCACAACATAAAAATAAATGAACAAAATAAAGATATGTGTCCATCTATAAAAAATAGCATACACACATATTTTTTTGTGTGTGTCTGTGTGTGTGTGTGGTGCTGGGGTTTGAACCCAGGGCTTTGCACATGCAAGGCAAGCACTGTACTAACTGAGCTATATCCCCAGCCCTGCATGTATGTTTTTTTTTGTTGTTGTTGTTTGTTTGTTTGTACCGGGGATTGAACTCAAGGGCACTCGACCACTGGGCCACATCCCCAGCCCTTTTTTGTATTTTATTAGAGACAGGGTCTTACTGAGTTGCTAAGTGCCTCGCCATTGCTGAGGTTGGCTTTGAACTCGGGATCCTCCTGCCTCAGGCTCCCAAGTGCTGCGATTACAGGTGTGTGCCACCGTGCCGTCTGTGCATGTATGGGTTTTTTGTTTTGTTTTGTATTGGTACTGGGGATTGAACTCAGGGGCACTCAACCACTGGGCCACACCCCCAACCCTCTTTTGTATTTTATTAGAGACAGGGTCTCACTGAGTTGCTAAGTGCCTCGCCATTGCCGAGGCTGGCTTTGAACTCACAATCCTCCTGCCTCAGCCTTCCAAGTGCTGGTGCACATATGTTTTTTAAAAATCAATTGTGCTTTTGTTTTCTGTGAATCATCTCTTTAGGCCCTTTGCCTATTCCTTACTCATCTCCTCCACCATCCTGGCCTTTAGAGTTTTTACAACCTATGTTTTGGCCTAAATGAAAGCAACTTGTTTATTTAAACCATTAACAAAATCCAAATATTTATTGGTTATCTACTGTGTATCAGAGTCTGTTTTATTATTTTATTTTTTTGGTGCTGGGGATTGAGCTCAGGGACACCCTACCACTGAGCTACATGCTCAGCCCTTTTTATTTTTATTTTTATTTATTTATTTATTTGGTACCAGGGATTGAACTCAGGGGCACTCGACCACTGGGCCACATCCCCAGCCCTTTTTTGTATTTTTATTTAGAGACAGGGTCTCACTGAGTTGCTAAGTGCCTCGCCATTGCTGAGGCTGGCTTTGAACTCGTGATCCTCCTGCCTCAGCCTCCCAAAGTGCTGGGATTACAGGTGTGCGCCACCGCACCCGGCTAGCCCTTTTTATTTTTTGAGACAGGGTCTCACTACTTTACTGAGGCTGGCCTCAAACTTGCAATCCTCCTGCCTCAGCCTCCCCAGTCGCTAGGGTTATAAGCATGTGCCACAACATTCTTCAAGAGTCTGTTTTAGTAACCTGGCAGTAAACAAAGACGACAAGGGGGCTGGAGGTGTAGCTCAGTGGCAGAGTATACAATTAGCATGCCTGAGGCCCTTGGTTCAATCCTCAGCACTGCAAGAAAACAAAATGAAAAAATTGAAAACTTTAAAAAGGTCTTCACAGGAGTTTCCTGCTGACATAGTCACATAAGGCCATTCAAATGTGTGTTCCCTTGGGCTGGGGTTGTGGCTCAGCGGCAGAGCGCTTGCCTCGCACATGCGCGGCCCGGGTTCAATCCTCAGCACCACGTAAAACATAAAATGCATTGCACGTAAATAAATAAAACACTTGACCATAAAATGCCCATTGCAGTTGCTGTGCCTCGCCATTGCTGAGGCTGGCTTTGAACTCGCGATCCTCCTGCCTCAGCCTCCCAAAGTGCTGGGATTAAACCGCGCCCGGCTTAAATAAATATTTTTTAAAAAAATGTGTGTTCCCAAATGTTCCTGGAATTAGATGGTGGTAATGGTTTTACAGCTTTGGAATATATTAAAAAATCACTGAATTATACATTTTATTGTTGATTTTTACAGTGCTGGTGATTGAACCCAGGCCCTCTGATGTGCTAGACTAGTGCTCTACTACTGCACTACATCCCCAGCCCAGAATGATATACTTTAAAGAGTACATTTTTCCAGTGCAGTGGTGCACACCTGTCATCCCAGAGGCTTGGGAGACTGAGGCAAGAGGATTTCAAGTTCAAAGCCAGCCTCAGCAATTTAGCAAGGCCCTAAGCAATTCGGTGAGACCCTGTCTCTAAACAAAATACAAACTCTAAACAAAATACAAAAAAGGGCTGGGAATGTGGCTCAGTGGTTAAGTGCTCCTGAGTTCAATCCCTAGTACCAAAAAAAGGTACATTTTATGGTACGTAAATTTTTGTCTCTAATAATAATAAAAGAATACTCCCATGACCTTGCTGGTCATAGTGCAAAGAATGGAAACAACCTAAATGTATCTCCACAGGGATCTGTTAAATAAACTGGTACAACCATCAGTGGATAAACATCAGGGGGGTGGTAAAAAGGAGACGTGTCTGCATTTGCAGATGTGGAAGATATGGAAAAGCTATCTGTGATTATGTTTAGTCAAAAAAATTAAGGTAGGGCTGGGATTGTGGCTCAGCGGTAGAGCGCTCACCTAGCGCGTGGGCGACCCGGGTTCGATCTTCAGCACCATGTACAAATAAAACGCATTGAATAAAACGCATTGTGTACAACTAAAGCAAATAAATAAAAATATTTTTAAAAAATTAAGGTAGAGCCGGGCGCGGTGGCGCACGCCTGTAATCCCAGCACTTTGGGAGGCTGAGGCAGGAGGATCGCGAGTTCAAAGCCAGCCTCAGCAATGGCGAGGCACTTGGCAACTCAGTGAGACCCTGTCTCTAAATAAAATACAAAAAAGGGCTGGGGATGTGACCCAGTGGTCGAGTGCCCCTGAGTTCAATCCCCAGTACCACAAAAAAAAAAAAAAAAAAAAAAAAATTAAGGTAAAGAATTGCATATAGGGCTGGGGTTGTGGCTCAGCAGCAGAGCGCTCGCCCCTCACGTGCGTGGCCCGGGTTCGATCCTCAGCACCACGTAAACATAAATGCATTGCATTGTGTACAACTAAAGTAAATAAATAAATATTAAAAAATTGCATATAGTCTGAGGTCAGTAGAAGAGCATTTGTCTAGCATGCAAGAGGCCCTGGATTCCATTTCCAGTACTGCAAAGAAAGAAAGAAGGAACAAATGTGTGTAGAGTATGGTTTGTAACCAATTACATTAGATAGCTATTGTGCAGTGCAGAAGCAGGGCTCAATTGCACATGTAATCCCAGAGATTCAGAAGTCAGAGGCAGGAGATTTGTGCAAGTTCCAGACCAGCCTGGGCAATTTAATGACACCCTGTCTCAAAACAATAATAATGATAATAATAAAAGGTAAGGTTTTCCCTCAGTATCAGAATGCACGTGGGTTAAATCACCAGTACTGCAAAAATTGAAAAAGAAAAAGGACATAACACTTGGCTTGGGACTTAGCTCCGTGGTGTAACACTTGGCTTGGGACTTGCTCCATGGTACAGCATGTACTGCATGCTCCAGACCCCCAGCACCAAAAAAGAATAAAGTGTGCTTATAATGATACAGCAAAGCAGGCAGGACTGATACAACTATTCCCATTTTACACACGAATACAATGAGACACAAAAATGAAAAGGGCTCTTGCAGACTTAGTGAAAAGTTCAAGATGGGCAGTTGTTTAGGGTCAAACAAAAAACAAGTTTGAATCCTGGCTTTGCTGTCCTGGCTTTGCTGTTTGTCTTTTGATGTTAGACTAATCACTTCTCTCAGATTGAGAGTTAATCACTTATATCAAAAAGAAACAAGGCCTTGAACTTCATAGGACTTTGAAGATTAAAAGCCAGACATGGTAATGCACAACTAATCCCAGCTACTAAGGAGGCTGAAGCAGGAGGATCACAAACTTGAGTCCAGAGTTGGCAATTTAATGAGATTCTATCTAAAAAAAAAAAAAAAAAAAAAATTTAACTAACAGTGGGAATTTAACTAACTCAGTGGTAGATGCCCCTGGGTTCAACCTCAGCAGGGGAGGCGGGGACCTGCTAGGAATGAAAAAGTCCATCCACAGCTCTTGGATCATGGTAGACATCCAAGAAATAGCAGCCATTAGAGTGATTATTATGTAAATGTTTTAAATAACAACATCTGCTAACAAGGTGTCAAGCCTTCTGTTAGGTCCCCAGATCTGACTGATCTCTGGTCTCTCTCTCCCTAATACCAGCTTCTGTCTTCAGAACCCCACTGTTAGTGAGCTTGAGAAGTTCTCAGTGATGCAGATGAATGTAGACCTCCATTAACAAAACAATGGGACTTGGGGCTGAGTTGTGGCTCAGGGGTAGGGCGCTAGCCTAGCACGTGTGCGCACCCCGGGTGGATCCTTAGCACCACATAAAAATAAACACATGTGTACAACTAAAGCAAATAAATAAATAAATATTAAAAAATAATAATGGGCCGGGCGTGGTGGCACACGCCTGTAATCCCAGCACTTGGGAGGCTGAAGCAGGAGATCACGAGTTCAAAGCCAGCCTCAGCAATGGCGAGGCACTTAGCAACTCAGTGAGACCTGTCTCTAATAAAATACAAAAAAAAAGGGCTGGTACCACAAAAAAAAAAAAAAAAAAAAGAAAAGAAAAAAGAAATTTTGACTGGGAAATAAGTTCTGGTGTTGTGGATGGCAGGGATGTGGCCCAGTGGTTGAGTGCCACTGAGTTTAATCCCCCGTACCACAAAATAATAATAATAATAATAATAATAATAATAATAATAATAGGCCTGTTGAAGTATACAATGGAAATGTTTAAAACTCTGAAAGAGAGAAATAGGTTAACAAATATTTACCAATATAGCCACCTTCACTTGTCCTTAAACACCTCCCAAATGTTGTGGGCGTAACTTGGTGGCAGGCCCTCGGGGGTTCAATCCCCAGCACCAAAAAGAAGAAAAGAAAAAACACTTCCCGAAGCCTGCTGGGAGAACACAGATTGGACCAACCGTCTTTAAATGAACTGGATCCTGTTACTCAAACTCACCACTTTTCAGGTTAATGCAGGGAAAAATGGGGAGGTAAGTTGCTAACCTGTAGGGGCTTTGGTGAATGTATAAACAGTTTGGCATTTGCTAGAACCAAATTTTCTTCCTTAATAAAATCAGTTTATTTTATCGCAAATCTCCTCACCCCACCAGTACCTGAGGACAAGCAATTGTAGATTTCCTTAGATTCTGAGCCCTCACACTGGGGATCACAGAGCCATTGCCAGTTTCCTGGGCAAGATAGGAGGGAGGAATGAGATAGAATAAGAGCTGAGAATGATGTCATATATAACAACTTAGAATAAAAAAAAAAAAAAAAAAAAGACCTGAGAATGACTGAAACCACCCTGCTAGGTGTGGAAACAGGCCAATTAAATAAAGAATAGTTAAAACACACACACACACGTACTCAGCAATAAAAGAGAATAAAATAATGGCATTCGCAGGTAAATGGATGAAATTAGAGAATATAATGCTAAGTGAAGTTAGCCAATCTCAAAAATCCAAATACCGAGGGCTGGGGTTGTGGCTCAGCGGTAGAGTGCTCACCTAGCATGTGCGCGGCCCAGGTTCCATCCTCATCACCACATATAAATAAACATATTGTGTACAACTAAAGCAAATAAATAAATGTTTTTAAAAATCCAAATACCTGCGGCTGGGATTGTGGCTCAGCGGTAGAGCGCTCGCCTAGCACGTGCACGGCCCGGGTTCAATTCTCAGCACCACGTAAATATAAACGCATTGTGTACAACTAAAGCAAATAAATAAATATTTTTAAAAATTTTTTAAAAAGACATGAAAGATATGAATATACTTTGTATACTAACAGTGATATGTAAAAAGGTGCTCTTATGTGTATTATGAATTGTAAAGCATGCTACTGTTACATATACAACAACACTGAATAAAAAAATTTAAAAAAAAACACAACACACAGAGTTTGTCCATATGTGTGAAGATATTCACTACAAGGGTATCCACTGAAATCTTGTTTGTAAATCTAGCGAGTGGAAATGACTCAAGTGTTCAAAATAAAGCATCAGTTAAATAAATCTTTAGAGGCTAGATGCAGTGGCGCAAACCTATAATCCCAGCTATTGGGGAGATTGAGGCAGGAGGACTGAAAGGTGGAGGCCAGCCTGGGCAAATTAGCAAGACCCTGTCTCAATTTTTTTTTGGGGGGGGTACTGTGATTTTTAACCCAGGAGTGCTTAACCACTGAACTACATCCCAGCCCTTTTTGTTTTTTATTTTGAGACAGGATCTCACTAAGTTGCTTAGGGTCTCACTAAATTGCTTAGGACCTCAAACTTGCAATCCTCCTGCCTCAGCCTCCTGAGTCATTGGAATTACAGGTGTGCACCACCATGCCAGATGTCAATTAAAAAAAAAAAAAAGGTTGAGGGCGTATGTAGCTCAGTGTTAGAATGCCTGCCTAATATGCACAAGGTCCTGGGTTCAGTATCCAAAACTACAAAAAAAAAAAAAAAAAAAAAAAAAGTCTTGATAAATTCATACAATAAACTAGTATGGCCTCCAAAAATGTGAATGCAGAATACAACTGGGCATCAGGATGTATACCTGTAATCTCAGCGATTTGGGAGGCTGAGAAAGGAGGATTGCAAATTCAAGGCCAGCCTCAGCAATGTAGCAAGGCCCTAAATAATTTAGCGAGACCCTGTCTCAAAAAGGGCTGGGGCCAGGTGTGGTGGTGCACGCCTATAATCCCTGCACTTGGGAGGCTGAGGCAGGAGGATCGCGAGTTCAAAGCCAGCCTCAGCAATGGTGAGGCGCTAAGCAACTCAGTGAGATCCTGTCTCTAAATAAAATACAAAATAGGACTGGGGATGTGGCCCAGTGGTTGAATGCCCCTGAGTTCAATCCCTGGCACCAAAAAGAAAAAAAAAAAAAAAAAGGCTGGGGATGTGGCTCAGTAGGTAAGTGCCCCAGAGTTCAATCCCTGGCACCAAATAAATAAAAACAAAAATGAAAAGGGGAGGGGGCAAGGGGATAGGAATAATGGTAGAATGAGATAGCCATCATTACCTAAGTACATGTATGAAGACACAATTGTTGTAAAAAATACTTTATATAAAACCAGCAACTTGAAAAATTGTGCTCTTTATATGTAATATGAAATGAATTGCACTCTGCAAACGTGTAACAAATTAAAATAAAAATAAATTTAAAAAAGAAAAACATTATGAAATGATTTACACAATCAAATTAATGTACCTATCTTTTTTTTTTTTTTTTTGCATGTGTGGTGAAAACATTTAAGATCTACTTTCTTAGCAAAATTCAAGTATATGATACCGTATTGATAATTATAGCATCATGCTGTACTAGATCCCCAGAGTTTATGTATTGTATAACTGAAAGTTTATATCCTTGGACCAATATTTCCTTGATTCCCTTGCCCACCCAACCTTTTATATCAGTATGATATTTTTGGAGTCCATATATAGGTGTTACCATGCAGTATTTATCTATTAGCCTCTGGTTGGTGTTACTTAGTACAGTGTCCTCTAGATTCATTCCGTGTGGTCAAGAATGGCAAGACCTTTTTTTTTTAAAAGCTGAATAAAGTTCCTCTGCATATATAGATAAAAAAAAATGAAAAGGGCTGGGGATAGAGCTCAGTGGTAGAGCACTCCTGGGATAAATCCCAGGTACCAAAAGCAAGCAAACAAACAAACAACAAAACAAAACAAATGAGGTAGATCCCAATGTGTATAACTTGAATAATCTTAAATAATTATTATTAATAAGTAAATGGTAATGTCTCATGTTCCTGAATAGAGAAACTCACACTATTGTAAAAATATAGATTCTCGGGCTGGGGCTGTGGCCCAGTGGTAGAGTGCTTGCCTAGCATGTGTGAGACACTGGGTTCAATCCTCAGCACCACATAAATAAATAAACTAAAGGTATTGTGTCCACCCACAACTAAAACAGTATATATATAGCCATATATATACCATATATATATATATATATGTATATATATGGTATATATATGGCTAGATAGATTCTCTCCAAATGGATCTGTAAGAGAAAATGCAATGCTAAAAAAAAAATTACAACAAGATTTTTCTGAAATTCACCAAGCTGATCAAGAAAATATAAAGGAAGAGGTAAAGAACAGAAAGATACTTTTTAAGAAAAATAAAAAGAGAAGACTTAAGCCGGGCGCGGTGGCGCATGCCTGTAGTCCCAGCACTTGGGAGGCTGAGGCAGGAGGATTGCCAGTTCAAAGCCAGCCTCAGCAATGGCGAGGCACTTAGTAACTCAGTGAGACCCTGTGTCAAATAAAATACAAAAAAGGGCTGGGGATGTGGCCCAGTGGTCGAGTGCCCCTGAGTTCAATCCCTGGTACCAAACAAAAAAAAAAAAAAAAAAAAAAATCCATATGGGAACAAAATGAAATTATATCGGTGCTTTACACTACACACAAGTCAGCTCCAGATATGAAGACTTAATTAACAAAGCAAAACTAAAACTTTTCGAAGAAAAATTTGGAGGCTGGGGACATATTGCTCCATGGTAGAGCACTGACCCAGAATATGGCAGGCCCTGAGTTCATTCTCCAGAATTAGGGCAGAAGGGTGTGAGGGGTAGGGGGAGAAGAAGAAGCAAAGACAGAAAGGATGAGTCAATTTCTGACTTTAAAATGATAAAGAATCTCTTAGGACACAAAAGGTAAAAACAAACAAAAAATACAAAAGGTTAACTGTAAGAGAAAATTAGGGAGGGGTATAGCTCAGTGGGCTTACCTGGCATATGCAAAGCCCTGGGTTCCATCCCCCATACTGCTGAGAAAAAGAAAAAATAATAATATATGAAACTCTATTAAAGAAAATGAAGTTATAATCTATAAATCTGAAGAATATACATTGTAAATATGTATAAACATTGAAGAATATATATTAAAATAATCTAAATGCCTCCTAAGGAGCTGGGGTTGTGGCTCAGTGGTAGAGCACTTGCTTAGCACATGTGAGGCACTGGGTTTGATCCTCAGCACCACATAAAAAAATAAACAAATAAAATAAAGTTAAATGCCTTCTAAAAATCAACGAAGGACAAAAGCCAGTAGGAAAAAAAACTTTTATTTTTGTACCAGGGATTGGATCCAGGGGTGCTTAACCACTGAGCTACATCCCTAGCCGGGGGGGGGGGGGGGGGGCACTTTTTTTGTAGTTGTAAATGGACAGAATGCCTTGATTTTATTTGTTAATTTGTATGTGGTGCTGAGGATCAAACCCAGTGCCTCATGCATGCTAGGCAAGTGCTTTGCCACTGAGTTACAGCCCCAGCCCCCCCCCCCATTTTTTTTTAACCTCTCTCTCTCTCTCTGTTATTATTTTTTTTAGTTGTTTATGGACCTTTATTTTATTTATTTATATGTGGGGTTTTTTTTTTTGTGTGTGTGGTACTGGGGATTGAACTCAGGGGCACTCGACCACTGGGTCACATCCCCAGCCCTTTTTTGTATTTTATTTAGAGACAGGGTCTCACTGAGTTGCTAAGTGCCTCGCCATTGCTGAGGCTGGCTTTGAACTCGCGATCCTCCTGCCTCAGCCTCCCAAAGTGCTGGGATTACAGGCGTGCGCCACCACGCCCGGCTTATATGTGGTTTTGATAATCGAACCCAGAGTCTCACACATGCTAGGCAAGGGCTTTACCATCAGGCTACAAACCCAGCCCTCCCCAGCCCTTTTTTTTTTTTTTTTTTTTGAGATAGATCTCACTAAGTTGCTTGGGCTTTGCTAAATTGCTGAAGCTGACTTTGAACTTGCGATCCTCCTGCCTCAGACTCATCAGCTGCTGGAATTACAGGCATGCGCCACTGTGCCGGCTCAGCTAAAGTCCTGAACATGTATTCCAAAAAAAGTGTATGCCAGGCGTGGTGGCGCACGCCTGTAATCCCAGCATTTGGGAGGCTGAGGCAGGAGGATCGCGGGTTCAAAGTCAGCCTCAGCAATGGCAAGGCTCTTAGCAACTCAGTGAGACCCTGTCTCTAATAAAAATACAGAAAAAGGGCTGGGGATGTGGCCCAGTGGTTGAGTGCCCCTGAGTTCAATCCCTGGTGCAAAAAAAAAAAAAAAGTGTAAACATGGTTTAAAAGCTTATGAAAAGAGGCTGAGATAGGAGAATCATGAGTTCAAAGTCAGCCTCAGCAATGGCGAGGCACTAAGCAACTCAGTGAGTCCCTGTCTCTAAATAAAATACAAAATAGGGCTGGGGTTGTGGCTCAGTGGTCAAATGCCCCTGAATTTAATCCCCAGTACAAAAAGAAAAAGAAAAAAAAAAAAGCTTATGAAAAGATGTTCAACATCATCATTGATGTTTGAAGGAGCCCTAATTAGGAAGGGCTGTTGTAGCTAGCTGGAAGCCATGGGTTCCACCTGATATGTATGTGACGCACCTGTAGGCACCCGCAAACCTGAAGGTATATAACCGGGTGAAAGCGGTCCGAGTTAGGAGAACGGAGAATTCAGTCAGCCGGGCAGTCACTCGGTCGGTCAGAAGAATCAGAGCGGCCAGAACGTAGGCAGAGCGGTTACAGAAGAGAAACCAGATAGAAGAAGTAATGACTGGCCAGAGTTAGGCCGAGGCTCTAGAGGACTGGTCAGAGTAAGGCCGAGGCTCCCGAGGAAGACAGAAGACGGAAGAAAGAAGAAGGAAGAAAGAAGAGAGAAGAAAGAAGCTCTAATCTTTCTCTAAGCTAAGCTCTATCTTTCTTTCTCTCTAAGACTCTAAGCTAAGAAGACAAGAAGAAAAGCTCGCTTTAATCTTTCTCTCTAAAAATCTTTCTTTCCCTCTCTAAGCTCTAAGAAAGTAGAAGTAAAAGTAGTAAAAGCTCTACTCTGCCTCCGAGAGTTTTCATCCCGGATTACGGTACCAGGCAGCTTACAGATGTTCAACATCAATGAAGGAAATACCATTTTATACCCAGTCTATGGGGAAAAATAAGAAGTAGGATAGTACCAAGTACTAGAGATGATTAACAGCTCTCCTGTATATTTCTGGTGAGAGTATACATTCATTCAGATATTTTGAGGAAGAAAATAAACTTTATCATTCTTTTGTAAAATTGAAGATTTCATACCTTTTGGTACTGGAAATTGAACCCAGTGGCACTTTACCACTGAGCACCTTTTAAACAAGTTTTATTTTAAGACAGGGTCTTGTTAAACTGCTGAGATTTGCCTTGAACTTGCGATCCTCCCACCTTAGCTGGCTCAATAGCTGAGATTACAAGTGTATATTACCATCCCTAGCCTAAAATTCTTTCTTGGGACTGGTGGTATTACTCAGTGATACAGTGTGTGTTTAGCACACAAGTGGTCTTGGGTTCAATTTTCCAGCACACTAAACACACACACACACACACACATCCCCCCCCAATAAAGTCCTTTTTTTTTTTTTTTTTGGTACTGGGGATTGAACTCAGGGGCACTCGACCACTGCGCCAAATCCCCAGCACCCCCCACCTTTTTTTGTATTTTATTAGAGACAGGGTCTCACTGAGTTGCTAAGTGCCTCACCATTGCTGAGGCTGGCTTTGAACTCGTGATCCTCCTGCCTCAGCCTCCCAAGTGCTGGGATTTCAGGCATGCGCCACCGCGCCTGGCAAAATCCTTTCTTTAAGAAAAAAAAGTGTCCTGTATGCTATCATTTGTGTAAAAATCATTACAAACATCCATTGGCCACACACATGAAATCCTATATTTAGTCAGATGAGGTGTTACACACCTGTAATCCCAGTGGCTTTGGAGGTTTGCAAGTTCAAAGCCAGCCTTAGCAATTTAGCAAGGCCCTGAATAATTTAGCAAGACTTTGTCTCAAAATTAAAAAATAAAAAGCAGGCTAGGGGGATATGACTCAGTGGTGAAGTGCCCCTGGGTTCAAAACCTCATAGTTTTACTCAAGATAGAAATGTATGTACATGGTTGTCCATCACAGTATTGTGCAAAGTTTGCTACACTTCATGGTACATATACACAATTGACTATTAGGCAGTTATTTAGAAGTATGAGATAAATCTACATGTATTGACCCATTAAGATATTATACATAGGGCTGGGGTTGTGGCTCAGCAGCAGAGCACTGGCCTGTCACGTGCGCGGCCCGGGTTTGATCCTCAGCACCACATAAAAATAAGTAAAGGCATTGTGTAAAACTAATAAATAAACAAATAAATATTAAAAAAGATATTATATGTATCTGTAAGATAAAAAGGCAAAGTGTAGAACAGCAAGCGTATCATTTGTAGGGATAAAAGACATACTCATGGACAATTTCTCAAAAGAAATACAAGTAACTATTAACAAACATTGACTACTTCTGGGCAGAGGCACTAAGGAGTTGAGAGGAAGGAAATTATTTTTGGCTTGTACTTTCTAACACTAAACTTTTTTTTTTTTTTTTTTTTTTTTTTTTTTGGTACCAGAGATTGAACTCGGGGATACTTGGCCACTGAGCCAACTCCCCAGTCCTATTTGGTATTTTATTTAGAAACAGGGTCTCACTGAATTGCTTAGCATCTCACCATTGCTGAGCCTGTCTTCGAACTCTAAACTTTGTTTTCACAAGGAGCAAGCACTTATCACCTCTATAATATTTATTTATTTATTTTTGTGGTATAGGGGATTGAACCTAGGGTTGCTCTACAACTGAGTTACATCCCCAGAACTTTTATTATTTATTCTAAGACAGGGTCTCATTAAGTTGTGAAGGCTGGCCTTGAACTTGAGATCCTCCTTCCTCAGACTCCCAAGTTTCTGTGATTACAGGTATGTGCCACCACGCCTGGCTCATATTTATTATCTTAGGTTATAAATTGGAAAAATATGAAATACATTGCTTTGTACTCTGCTGTTTTTATGTTCCAAGTCACTACATCATTCTTTCTAATGGTTACACATTATCCCATAAGACCATAAGTGAACCAAGCAATCTCTTACTGCTGCAGTTTTAAGTTGAGAAATATAACACATACAAGAATGTATAGGGGGCTGGGGTTGTGGCCTAGTGGTAGAGCACTTGCCTAGCATGTGTGAGGCGCTGGGTTCGATTCTCAGCACTGCATATCAATAAATGAGTAAAATAAAGTTCCATTAACAATTCAAAAAATATTTAAAAAAAAAAAAGAATGTATAGGGCTGCGGTTGTGGCTCAGTGGTAGCGCGCTTGCCTAGCATGTACGAGGCCCTGGGTTCCATCCTCAGCACCACATTAAAAAAATAAATAAGCCCGGTGCGGTGGCACAGGCCTGTAATCCCAGCACTTGGGAGGCTGAGGCAGGAGGATCACCAGTTCAAAGCCAGCCTCAGCAATGGCAAGGCACTTAGCAACTCAGTGAGTCCCTGTCTCTAATAAAATACAAAAAGGGCTGGAAGCCGGGCGCGGTGGTGCACGCCTGTAATCCTAGCACTTTGGGAGGCTGAGGCAGGAGGATCGCGAGTTCAAAGCCAGCCTCAGCAATGGCGAGGCACTTAGCAACTCAGTGAGACCCTGTCTCTAATAAAATACAAAAAAAAGGGCTGGGGATGTGGCCCAGTGGTCAAGTACCCCTGAGTTCAATCCCTGGTACCAAAAATAAATAAATAAATAAAATAAAGGTATTTTATCCAACTACAACTAAAAAAAAAATGAATAAATATTTTTAAAAGATATGTATAAAAGATATACACTTTAAAACGCATAAAGTAATGCCTGTAATCCCGGCAGCTTGGGAGGCTGAGACAGGAGGATAGCCAAATTCAAAGCCAGCCTCAGAAATTTAGTGAAGTCCTAAAGAACTCAGCAAGACCCTGTCTCTCAATGAAAATCTGAAAAAGGGATGGGGATGTGGCTTAGTGGTTAAGCACAGCGGGTTCAATCCCCAGTACAAAAAAAAAAAAAAAAACAAAACCATGCCAGGCGTGGTGGCACAGGCCTGTAATCCCAGCACTTTGGGAGGCTGAGGCAGGAGGATCGCCATTTCAAAGCCAGCCTCAGCAATGGCGAGGCACTCAGCAACTCAGTGAGACCCTGACTCTAAATAAAATACAAAAAAGGGCTGGGGATGTGGCCCAGTGGTTGAGTGCCCCTGAGTTCAATCCCTGGTACTACCAAAAAAAAAAAAAAAAAAAAAAAAAAAAAAAAAAAAAAAAAAAAAAAAAAAAAAACATGAAGGACACATTTGTGTTACCTCTACCCTAAAAATATTTTTTTTTTGTTTTTAAGTCTAAAAATAGTAAGTATAAACCAGGTGCAGCGGCACATACCTTTAATCCCAGTGACTTGGGAGCCTGTGGCAGGAGGATCTAAGCAACTTAGCCAGACTCTGTCTCCAAATTGAAAAAAAAAAAAAAAATTTAAAAGGGCTGGGAATGTAGCTCAGTGGTAAAGCATCTGTGGGTTCAATCCCTGGGGGGAAGGGAAGGGAAAGGAAGGGAAGGGGAGGGGAGGGGAGGGGAGGGGTGTATAGCTGGGTGTGGTGATGATCCCAACTACTCCCAACTACTCTGGAGGCTGAGGCAGGAGGAGCCAAAGTTTGAGGCCCGTCTGTGCAATTTAGCCAGACCCTGTCTCAAAATAAAACATGAAGCCAGGCAGGGTGCTATACTCCTGCAATCCCAGCAGCTTGGAAGGCTGAGGTGGGATGACTGTGAGTTCAAAGACAGCCTCAGCAAAAGCGAGGCACTAAGCACCTCAGTGAATCCTGTATCTAAATAAAATACAAAATAAGACAGGGGAGGTGGCTCAGTGGTCAAGTGCTCCTGAGTTCAATCCCTGGTACAAAAAAAAAAAAAAAAAAAGAGTTCAAAAATCAGCCTCAGCAATTTAGCTAAGCCCTAAGCAACTCAGTGAGACCCTGTCTCTAATAAAATACAAAAAAGGGCTGGGGATGTGGCCCAGTGGTCGAGTGTCCCTGAGTTCAATCCCTGGTACCAATAAAAAAAAAAAATCGTGAAAAGACTGCTGAGCATGGTGGACATGCTCACCTGTAATCCCTGTAATCCCAGTGGGTCAGGAGATTGAGGCGGGAGGATGGCAAATTCAAGGCCAGCCTCAGCAATTTAGCAAGACTCTAAGCAATTTAGTGAGAAGATCCTGTCTCAAAAAAAAAATAAATAAATAAAAGGGTTGGTAATGTGGCTCTGTGATTAAGCACCCCTAGGTTCAATCCCCAATGTTAAAAAAAAAAAAAAAATAACAGTTGAGAATGTAGTTCAGTAGGAGAGTGCCCCCGAGTTCAGTCGCGGTACTGAAAGAATTAATTAATTTAAAAAATACAGTATTTTATGAATCATTAGTGAATCAGGTTTTTCTTTTTCTTTCTTTTTTTTTGGGGGGTGGGTACTGGGAATTGAACTCAGGGACACTCGACCATTGAGCCCCATCCTCAGCCCTATTTTGTATTTTATTTAGAGACAGGGTCTCACTGAGTTGCTTAGCACCTCTCTTTCTGCTGAGGCTGACTTTGAACTCACATCTACCTGTCTCAGCCTCCTGAGCCACTGGGATTACAGGTGTGGGCCACTGTGCCCAGAGGACCAAGGTTTTTCATAATGATTGTACGTCACTTGACCCCAACCCATATTCTTTTTTAAAAAATATTTTTAGCTGTTGATAGACCTTTATTTTATTTACTGATTTATATGTGGTGTTGAGAATCAAACCCAGTGCCTCACACATGCTAGGCAAGCACTCTACTGCTGAGCTACAACTCCAGCCCCTTAACCCATATTCTTTTGGGTCTAAAATGGTCTTAACATTGGCCACTGGGATTGTTTGTGTGTCTTTGTATTAGGACTTGGTTGATCTTTGAAAGCTTCCTTGTTTCTTTGCGCAATGAGATCTTCCAGGCTCACCTTGTACCTTCTCCCCATAGAAATGGTTTCAGCCTTTTCCTCAACCAGAAGTTCCTTTTAGAGACCATAATCTAGATGCTAAAGTGCATAGTTAAACAAAATTTAGTTTTACAGATAATAATGAAGTCCTCTTTGTTCTGTGAAATGGTTGTCATCATTTTTACATTTCATTGATTATACATGAGGGTGACATTTATTTGTTTATTTATGCAGTACTGGGCTTCAGCCATGATATGCAAGTGCTCTACTACTGAGCTATACCCCTAGCTCAAGTGTGACATTTTTTAAAATTTAATTTTTATTGGTGTATTACAATTATACATAATAGTTTGATTCATTGTGACATATTTGTACGTGCACATACAAGAATTTGGTAGATTCTACTCCCCAGTACCTCCCCTTTCCCTCCTTATTCCTTCCTGCTACTCCCCTTCCTTTACTGGTCTCCCTTCTAGTCTCATGAGGTTCCCCCCTTCTTTTCTTTTCTTTCTTTCCTGTCTAGTTCTCACATATAAGAGAAAATCTATAACCCTAGATTTGTGACCATCATTTCAATATATTTATTGGACTTTGGAAGTTCCTTGGGAGACAATTATTTTTCCTATTCTTTGTCTATTTTGTTGTTGTCGTTGTTGAACGTTTTTTGCTTTTATAGACAATGTTATAACAATCGTCTTTGCACATGCATATTTGGTCTGTTTGACTAATTCCTTAGAGAAAATTTCTATATGTAGAATTTCTAAGGCAAGAATATTTTAAAAATTAAAAATTTAATATTTATTATTTATTTGGTACCGGTTAACCGAGAGGTGCTTAACCACTGAAATACATACGTACCCCAGCTCTTTTTATTTTGTTATTTTTATTTAAAAATTTTTTTAGTTGTAGATGGACACAATACCTTTATTTTATTTATTTATTTTTATGTGGTGCTGAGAATTGAACCCAGTGCCTCATATGTGTGAGGCAAGCGCTCCACCACTGAGCTACAATCCCAGCCCACTTTTTTTGTTGTTGTTGTTTTTATTTTGAGACAAGTTCTCACTAAATTGCTGAGGCTGGCCTCTAACTTGCAATCCTCCTGCCTCAGCCTCCTAAACTGCTGGGATTATAGGCATATTCCACTGTGCCTGTCTTATTTTTATTTTGAGACAGAGTGTCACTAATTTGCAGAGACTGGCCTCAAATTTGTGATCCTCCTGTTTCAAACTCCCAAGTTGCTGAGGTGGGGGCCAACGCGCCTAGTTCTCTAACCACACCCTGGCTTTAATTTTTTCATAGTACGCATTACCCATTACTATTTTATACTGTTGCTTATATGTTTGTTCTTTATTTCCCCCCACCAGGAACATAAGCTTGATAAAAACTTGAACTTTGATTTTTTTGTTTTCTCAACATTATCTCCCCGGTGCCTTGGACAGTGCCTGGAACATAGTGGACCTGAACTTGATAGGTACAGCAGTTAAGAGCACAGATGTTAGACTTTCTGGGTTCAAGTCCCTGTTCTCTTTTTCACCCATGGAATTTGGGACAAGTTACTTTAGCATCCCTTTTACCATCTGTAAAAGGCAGATGATAGGAGCTGGGGTTGTGGCCCAGCGGTAGAGCGCTTGCCTAGCACGTGCGCAGCCCCAGTTCAATCCTCAGCACCACGTAAGAATAAAGGCAGCTGGGCACGGTGGCGCATGCCTGTAATCCCAGCACTTTGGGAGGCTGAGGCAGAAGGATCACGAGTTCAAAGCCAGCCTCAGCAATGGCGAGGCACTTAGTAACTCAGTGAGACCCTGTCTCTAATAAAATACAAAAAAGGGCTGGGGATGTGATCCAGTGGTCGAGTGCCCCTCAGTTCAATCCCCAGTACCAAAAAAAAAAAAAAAAAAAAAAAAAAAAAATAAAGGCATTGTGTACAACTAAAACAAATAAATATTTTTTTAAAAATTTAAAAAGGCAGATGATAATCTACTTAATAGGGTTATTGTGAGAATTGAATTCCTTTGTATAAAAAAAAGGCTGAGGGGCTCGGGTTGTGGCTCAGCGGCAGAGCGCTCGCCTCGCACGTGCGCGGCCCGGGTTCGATCCTCAGCACCACGTAAACATAAAGATTGCATTGTGTACAACTAAAGTAAATAAATAAATATTAAAAAAAAAAGGCTGATGTTCCCCATGGGTGGCACACACCTGTAATCCTAGCAACTGGGGAGGCTGAGGCAGGAGGATCACAAGTTCACAAGTTCAAAGCCAGCCTCAGCAATTTATCAAGGCCCTGTGCAATTTGGCAAGACCCTGTCTCAAAATAAAAACTATAAAGGGCTGAGGATGTGGCCCAATGGTTAAGCACACCTGGGTTCAATCCCCAGTAACCCGCCCCCCACACACAAAAGTTGGTACTTAGTGTTTTGTCATTATTTTATTTGTGAATGAATTTTTTTAAAATAACGGCTATTTTTAAAAAAATATTTATTTATTTGCTTTTAGTTGTACACAATGCGTTTTTACGTGGTGCTGAGGATCGAACCCAGGCTGTGCACGTGCTAGGCGAGCGCTCTACCGCTGAGCCACAACCCCAGCCCCTTTGTGAATGCATTTTTTTTTTTTTTTTTTTTTTTTTGTGGTACCAGGGATTGAACTCAGGGGCACTCGACCACTGGGTCACATCCCCAGCCCTTTTTTGTATTTTATTTAGAGACAGGGTCTCACTGAGTTGCTAAGTGCCTCACCATTGCTGAGGCTGGCTTTGAACTCGCGATCCTCCTGCCTCAGCCTCCCAAAGTGCTGAGATTACAGGCGTGCACCACCGCGCCCGGCTCTTGTGAATGCATTTTTTAAAAAAAATTTTTTAGTTGTCAATGGACCTTTATTTATTTATTTATTTGTTTATTTATTTTTTGGTACTGGGGATTTAACTCAGGGGCACTCGACCACTGGGCCACATCCCCAGCCCTTTTTTGTATTTTATTAGAGACAGGGTCTCACTGAGTTGCTAACTGCCTCCCCATGGCTGAGGCTGGCTTTGAACTTGTGATCCTTCCTGCCTCAGCCTCCCAAGTGCTGGGATTACGGGCGTGCACCACCATGCCCGGCTGGACCTTTATTTTATTTATATGTGGTACTGAGAATAGAACCCAGTGCCTTACACATGCTAGGCAAGCACTCTACCACTGAGCCACAAACCCAGCCCTTGTGAATGTATTTAACACATAAAGATCATTGCTATCGTGTACATATATAACAAGGCATCAACAAAGCCCTATCTACTGATGTTTTCAATGTGTCTGGGACTCCCTCAGACAATGGGTATAGGCCCATGTACTGATGTGAACAAGACAGATGTGAACTCAAGGGAGTATTTCTAGTGTTGTTCAAGTGCTGAGACACAAAAAAGCACAATGAATGTAGTTAAAGGGAAGACAAGGGGCTGAGGTTGTGGCTCAGTGGTAGAGCGCTTGCCTAGCATGTGCATGGCCTGGGTTCCATACTCAGCACCATGTAAAAATAAAGGCATTGTGTACAACTAAAACAAATAAATATTTTAAAAAATTTGGGGGCTGGGATTGTGGCTCAGCGGTAAAATGCTCGCCTAGCATGCGTTGCGGCCCGGGTTCGATCCTCAGCACCACATAAAAATGAAGGCATTGTGTACAACTAAATAAATAAAAATATTTTTTTAAAAATTTTAAAAAAGGAAGACAAGTCTTCTGGAGGTAGTGACATTACCCTGGGACTAAAACATGTGGGTTTTAACTGGGTGGGGGAAAATAAAGAAGTAATGTGAGAAAGCCCAGAGTGGAGAAAGATCCAGTAAAGAATGTGAATGAAGTGAAGGAGGTTGGAGGCAATGAGGCTGGAGAATATGGCAGGGGCTCACCATGCTGTGTGTTGGGGGTCTCAGAAAGAAATTTCTTGGGAGGTAGGAAAAGACTTGAAGTAGAGTGACTCTGTCACGTTTTCAGTTAGAACTAAGGTTTCCTTGGTTGTTGTATAGAGAAACTTTCAGGTCTCTATTGAACTTCCACCTCCCCAGAGACTGTTTTCTTCTTCAATAGCATCTCCCCTACCCATCTCCACCAGCTTTATGATGTTATGCATTCTCACTGGTCCCGATAATATGTTACACTCTCACATGCTTGTTCTGTTTCACCCTTTGGCATGGAAACCCCACAGGAATTTGGACTTTGGTGGGTGGGAGAGACTGGCCACAAGGAGATCAATTAGGAGGCTGGCAGAGATTGCCAAAGACCAAGAACACTTACTTGCCAGGAGGGTTAGAAGCAGCTATCTGAATGGAAGAGCAAGGAGCTAGAAAACTTAATTCGCCTAGAAGCTCTATTTGCATAATACTTTATATAAGATTGAGGAAACATCAATTATCCATGTCAAAATATGGGTGGGGAGGCAGAGGCCAGGGCTAATGTTCTCACCAGCTAGTTCTTTTCTTTCTTTCTTTTTTTCTTTTTTTCCGGCGGGGGGCAGGTGATTGAACTCAGGGGCACTTGACCACTGAGCCACATCCCCAGCCCTATTTTGTATTTTATTTAGAGACAGGGTCTCACTGAGTTGCTTAGCGCCTCACTTTTGCTAAGGCTGGCTTTGAACTTGTGATTCTCCTGTCTCAGCCTCCTCATGCTGCAATTACAGGCGTACGCCACCACACTAGCTCAACAGCTAGTTCTTATTATAAATTATTGAAGGGTTAGGATTTAGGGGGGCTGCTGATAAATGGATAGTATGGAGAAATTTAAGATTTATTTAAGATTTAAAGATTTATTTTGCCGGGCGTGGTGGCGCACACCTGTAATCCCAGTACTTGGGAGGCTGAGGCAGGAGGATCACGAGTTCAAAGCCAGCCTCAGCAATAAAGCCAGCCTCAGCAATGGTGAAACTCAGCAACTCAGTGAAACCCTGTCTTTAATAAAACACACACAAAAAAGGTCTGAGGGGGCTGGGGTTGTGGCTCAGCGGTAGAGCACTCACCTAGCACATGCGCGGCCCGGGTTCGATCCTCAGCACCACGTAAACATAAATGCATTGCATTGTGTACAACTAAAGCAAATAAATAAATATTTAGAAAAAAGGTCTTGGCATGTGGCCCAGAGGTCAAGTGCCCCTAGGTTCAATCCCTGGTAAAAAAAAAAAAAAAAAATATATATATATATATATATTTCTTTTAAGGTTTAAAATTTTATTTAAGATAGGCACGGTGGTACACACCTGTAATCCCAGAGACTTGGGAGACTGAAGCAAGAGGATTGCAATTTTGAGGCCAGCCTCAGCAATTTAGGGGGCCCTAAGTAACTTAGTGAGACACTGTCTCAAAATAAAAAATAAAAATCTGGCGACATAGCTCAGTAGTAAAGTGTCCCTGGGTTCAATCCCCAGTACCCTCCCCCCACACACACACAGTGCTTGCCCAGCAAGAGTGAAAACCTGGGTTCAATTTTCAGTACAGCAGAAAACAAAAAAGGGAGATGTAATTGACAAAGCTAGGTGACTGAATGATGTGAGGTAGAGTGAAAGGGAAGATCTACATTTCTAGGTTTTTCTTTCTTTCTTTCTTTATTTTGTACCAGGAATTGAACCCAGGAGCACTTAAATACTGAGCTGTATTCCCAGCCCTTTACTTTTTGAGACAGGGAGACAGGGTTTCACTAAGTTGCTTAGGGCCTTGCTAAATTGCTGAGGCTGGTCTCTAATTTGCAATTCTCCCACCTTAGCCTCTCACGTCACTGGGGTTACAGGTGTGGGCCACCATGCCTGGCCATTTCTAGCTTTTCTAGTATGAGCAACTTGGTGAATGATAAAGAGGTGAGGAGGAATAGGTTTTGTGTTTCAGATCATAAGTTCACATTTGGATATGTGAATCAGAGGCTCTTAGGTGGCCACCTGTAGGAGGAATACAGGAAACAGAGGAGAATCCAAGTTTGTTTGCTTGTTTTTTTAAACACTGAACAATTTTAATCTTTATGTGATGATTTAGGACATTTCAGAATTTTTGACTGACTTCAGGTCACCATTACAAACCTCAATTTTCACTATGCCCAGTGAAGCATTATTATATCAGGGAACCCAAGTTCTAAGCTGGGGATAATTCTTGGGAGTCTTTTGCTTAAGAGATGGTAATTAGAATGCACAAGAATATGATAAATTATGGGAGCCTTAGAGATTACTATTCTTTTCTTTTGAGAAAAGATAAATTTTTTAGATAAATTACCAGATACATTTTTTAGATAAATTACCAGAAATGCTTATATGCAAATGCTTTCTGGTTACAATGTGGCTTCCCTACCTCACCTAGATGTTTTTTATAACCTCCAGCCATTTCTAGCTCATTAATGAAGGGTCAATGTGAGAGTCCCAGAAACTTCATTAGTTTCAGGCTATTTACCTCTGTCCTTGAGAACACATTGGATAAGAGATGGCAGATGAGGGAAGAATCCTTAGGCACCCCAACAATTGACAGAGGGGTCCAAGAGAAGGGTCCTGTAAGGGAGACTTGGAAAGAAGAGCCACAAAGGTAGGAGGAGCTTGGGAAAGGCCAGCTTCAGAGAAAGCAAGGGGAATGCTCTTCACAGGCTCATCATTGCCAAGTTCTAATTCTTCCTCCTTTCTCTTTTCCCCATCTCCACTGCCACCTCCTGGCAAAAGGCTTCTATTACACTGGGTGATGTTCATACCCTCCCCATCTCCAGCCTTCAAGTATTCAGGTATTCTTACAGCCATCCTGTTAGATTAGTCTTTGTAAAGTGGAGCTCTAACCACACCAATTTCCTACTCAACAACTTTCAGTATGTCCTTCTCATTCCTAAAGGCCCATACCTAACCTATGCATGTTGGGTCTTTAGCAATGTGGATCCAAGTGACTTCCCTAATCTTTAAAAATTTTTTTTCTTTAGATGTTGATGAACCTTTATTTTATTCATTAATTAAAATGCGGTGCTGAGAATTGAACCCAGTGCCTCACATATGCTAGGCAAGCACTGTATCACTGAGCCACAACTCCAGTCCCCTTAAATATATTACTGAGTATCCAATCCAACCTTTGGTGAGTTCCTTAACAACTCTTCTCCTGAGGTAGCAAAACATCCTGTCATGATTTTTATCAAGCTCACAGCTCAACCCCCAATGAGAACAAGTAATTTTTTTTCTTGAGCTGGAGTCTTGCTACGTTGCTGGTCTCCAACTCCTGGGCTCAAGCAATCTTCCTACCTCAGCTTCCTGTTTAGCTGGGACTATAGGTCTGCACCAGCACACCCTGCAAGATTAAATTCTTGAGAGCAAGGACTGTGCCACCTTCCTTCTTGTCTATGTCAGTGCACCCAGTGGAGAGTCTGACATGAAGTGGGGTAAAGGAAATACTGTTCAGGGGAGTGTGCTCACCAAAATCCATATGCAAGAGATGATGCAAATTCCAATGCTTTCAAGAGCCAGACAGATAGGACAAATGTGTTAAGTTGCCCAGTGCAAAGGAATTGGGAATGGTGAGGTGCAAGTAAGTTGGAGACCTCATTCTCCTCCTGGAACTTCTGCTAATACCAAGAACACTTAAACACTGTGTAGTGGCCTGGGGATGTGGTTCAGTGGTTAAGTGCCCCTGGGTTCAATCGCCAGTACCAACCAACCAACAAACAAACAAACAAAAAACAATACTGTGTAGGGCTGTGGATGTAGCTCAGGGGTAGAGTGCACGCCTACTATGTGCAAAGCCCTGGGTTCAATCCCCAGAACTGCAGAAAACATAAACTATTTATTTAATTTTATTGTTTAAGTATTTAAAAAATATTTATTTATTAGTTTTAGTTGTACAGAATGCTTTTATTCTTACGTGGTGCTGAGGATCAAACCGGGGCCGTGCACGTGCCAGACGAGCGCTCTACCACTGAGCCACAACCCCAGCCCAACACAAACTATTTAAAGCATACAGACTGGAAGTTTGAGACTCAGAAATAGAGGTCCTAAAAACATTCTGCATTCGGGAGGTTCTTTAGAGCTTTCAAATAATTTTACATTAGAGACTCTATCCCCATGTTACAGATGAGGAAACTGAGGTTCAGAGAAGTGAATTGCTCAAGGTTTACATAACAAGGAATTAGTAGCACAAAGCTAAGTCCAACACACTCAGACTCTACCTGACCTCCTCTCTTATAATGTGATGGAAGAAGTCTATAAAGATAGGCATTGCTGGTTATGTAGCTTAGACAGAGTGTGCGAGAGGTCCTGGGTTCAAGCCCCCGTACACCCCTCCCCCCCAAAAAAAAAAGACCGGTATCATTCACTTTTCATTGAACTAAAGCATCTGTAAAATGTGACCAACAATACCTTCTTCATAGGGAAGGGCTAACTGTATGAAAGGGAAGAGTGGAATAAGTTTTTTTAGGGCTTCCTAACCTGGTCTCCCAAGGTGGGATTCAGGTAGTAAATTTTTGTGAGATCTGGCTTGGCTACAAGTTTTGGCTTTGGGCTCTGTCGCCGTGGTTAACCTCAGAGCTTCTGTTTTAAGAAATGTTCTATTAAAAGAGACAAAGTAGCCGGGCGTGGTGTACAACTTTGGAGAGTCAGGAGGACTCGCGAGTTTTAAGAAATGTTGCTAATAAAATACAAAAAAAAAAAAGAGACAAAAAAAAAAAAAAAAAAAAAAAAAAAAAGAAAGTACAAAATAGCCTCACTTGAAGGTAGCTGTTACTGTACTATTCCGGGGTGAGGGTATCAGATTCTCAAAGGGTTCTTAACCTAGAAAGTTTGCAAACAAATGACATAGATGTTTGGGAGCTATGGGTAAATCCTGACACTTAAGGAACAACTCTGTTAAAAGTAGGCTTCCATAAAAGTTAGAAAGGTCTTAGTTTCGCTAACTTGCTGCATCTCACTGGGGGGGGGGGGTTCCGTTTTTTAAAAAAAAAAAGTGGATGGAGGTGATAGTGGTCGGATCTGGAAGCCGCAATGCAGCCCCAGACAACTTCAGCAGCGTCTTAAAACGCTCTGATGAATGCCGGCTAGCGGGGAGCCTTGGGAGGACTACATCTCCCAGCTTCCTTTGCGCACCGACTGCGCCTTACGCTTATAGAACGCAAGGCTTCTCGTTCCCCCAACCTCCAGTTAGTGTCTCTCGCGAGACGACGGGCCGCGCCGGCGGTAGCGATAGCGAGCAGTGGTGGTTGTGGTGGTGGTGGTGGCGGCCGAGACGGTGGCGGCCATTTTGGTGAGGCCTCGGGAGCGGCGGCGGCGGTTCGCTGGGAGTAGCGTCTCCCTTTTTTCTAACCCACTGCCCGCATCGCTGTGCTGTGAGAAGAGGCAGTGGAGACAAGCGGTGGCAGTAGCCGCGGTCCCCAGGGGAATTTAAAGGCTGTGAAGGCGGCGGCCAAGAGGGGGCCCTCCCCCCTCCTCGGCGGGAGGGGGGGTGGTGCACACGCCCCCGAGGACGCAGGTAAGGAGAGGGAGACAAGATGGCGGACGCTCCGCAGTTCCCCCTCCCATGACGGGTGACTGCGCGCGCATCTTTCCGCCACCGCCTCCCTCCCACCTTCCCGGGGTGCTGCGCGCGCACCTTCAGCCGGGGCCCCGGGGCCGGTGCGCGAGGCTGTCGGCGCGCGCCCATAGAGACAGACTGAAGGGGCCAGTCCGGCCAGCACTGGGCCCCAGCGCGTCTCTCTTCTCCTCTCCCGCCCTTCTGCGCACGCGTGCCTGAGCGAGCAAGCCCTGAGAGGACGGACCCAGGTGCGCTCCTGCCCGCCCACCAACCCAGTGCCCCCTCAGGGGCGCGCGGGAAGAGGAAGGGGGGCGTGGGACGAGTGGTTGGGGCGCGCGCCCACCATATCCAGTCATTGGAGCAGGGCCTGGTGGCACGAACCCTCCCACCTCTCAGCTTTTCGCAGTCTATTAATGGGGGGGGGTGCTCCCTGACGGGCGTGGACAAGGGACTTTCCAGTCCTGCGACCCTTCTGTGCGTGGGTTTGGGTTCTGGCGGGAGCCCCCGGGCCGTGCGCGCTGCCGGCTCACTCCGCCTCCAGGCGCGCACGCGCGGGCCCCTCCCCCAGTCTGGCGCGCACGTTGGGTGGGGTGGGAGTCTAGGAGGGGGCGGGGCTATCAGACTAGTGGCAACTTGGGCAGAGGTCAGGGGTCACGTTGGGTCAGTCTGCTGGGAGGGGTTGGGAGACGGTCATGAACACTGGGGTCAAGAGTTCAGGCTTCTTGGAGTCTAGTTAACTTGGGTCCTGGGAATCTGTTGTGGAGGACGGATTGAATCAAAGGAGGCACCGTGGTTGAGGAATTTCCCTAAACACGGGGAAAACACTTCCGGGCCTTTTGTGGGTTAACCCTGTCTGTTTCCGGAGCATGGTTCTTCACTGTGGGCCTTCCTCACATCTTACTGCTTCTTAAATGTTTTGCTATAGTTCTTGGGTCTTGGGCAGTGTCTCATGGCCTAAGTATAAGATTCAGGGTGGGTCCTAAATCCTGAGTAGATCTTATTACCAGCATGTTTGCTTGTTCACTGGGAATTCCATTCTTTTTCCTGGCTATTCAGTCCACTGAAAAGGCAAGTAGGCTGCTAGGCAGCCAGCATTATTTTGTGCTTCTGGATGGACAGTTAGTTTTGTTTGCTTTCATTGCGTGGTTGGAGCCTTTTACATTTAAGTCTTTTAACTTTATTTTTTGCTTTTGCTTTACTTCTTCCCTGTTCCTATTTCCCAGCCCGAATTTTATTCCCAGAGGAATTCTGTTTTTATGAAACATAACTTGCTTTTATTTTTCTGAAATGTGAGTTTTATCTACTGCGAGAACTGATTTGGGTATATTGAAAAGTCTTAAAGAGTTGGAGTAAATAATAAGGTTTTGGAGGATGTTGGCAAATGTGAATTGTTTCCTTACTGCTGCTTTTCTCCCCTTCTATTTTAGGTGTAATTCCCCTCAGTACGGCAGCACCGTGGAAGTGCAGACTTTCACAGGGGGTGTGGTCTCAGCTCACACAGGTGAGGGTGCTGATACCATTTTGTGTATGGATGCTAACAGGGAGAAAAGTGTGAGATGGTGAAAGAAATTGCATGTTAATACTTGTAAATTTTTGCTCTGGAGAACTATGGGGATATTTGCATGTGAATTTTCTTAAGGGTTGTTTTTGTTTTTTTTTGTTTTGTTTTTTTTGTACGGGGATTGAACTCAGGGCACTCGACCACTGGGCCACATCCCCAGCCCTTTTTTGTATTTTATTAGAGACAGGGTCTCACTGAGTTGCTAAGTGCCTCCCCATTGCTGAGGCTGGCTTTGAACTGGTGATCCTCCTGCCTCAGCCTCCCAAGTGCTCTTTAGAGTTTTTTTTTTTTTTTTTTTTTTTTTTTTTTTTTTTTTTTTTTTTGGTGGTGGTACCAGGGATTGAACTCAGGGGCCCTCGACCACTGGGTTACATCCCTAGCCCTTTTTTGTATTTTTATTAGAGACAGGGTCTCACTGAGTTGCTAAGTGCCTCGCCATTGCTGAGGCTGGCTTTGAACTCACGATCCTCCTGCCTCAGCCTCCCATAGTGCTGGGATTACAGGCATGCGCCACCGCGCCCGGCTTCTTTAGAGTTTTTGATGATAGTGGTACAACAACAGAACTGGGGCTGTGGATAGAGGAAGATCTGGTCACCCTGGCTCCACCAGTGATAGTAGCAAGTTCTTCATGGTTTTGGCATGAGACTACCCGGATTTAATTCTGCTGCTTCCTTAATGTGTGACCTTATTTAAGTCATTTGATCTGTATCCTCATTTCCTAATTTTTGAAATAGAGATAACACTGGAGTGTAACTTTCATTTAGGTCAGGGATCTTTTCTCTGTGGCTTTATTCTCAGTTCTCAGTGTATAGAAGGAAATAAATATTTATAGTATGAAAAGCACCTGATTCATAAGGGAGATATGAAGATTTTAGAACATATCAAGCAAATACTTTTTAAAATACCTGACACATAAATAATAAATGCTTAAGAAGTGTAAACTGCAAGGACCATGTTTATTAATATTTTCCTGGCTTTTAAAAAAGATTTTAAAAACTTTATTACCTTTCTTACTCAACTTTAGGTGCTCCAGAGGCTGGTGGACCTGAGCGGAGACTGGGACGCCCTGGTGGGCCCCGGGCCCTGGAAGGTGGGTCCCGGTGGCCGGTGGCCCAGAATGAGGCCAGCTCCCAGCATGCCCTGCAGCCGGACGCCATCCCCTCGGCGTGCAGCAGTGGTGATAACGACCCAGTCATTCTTCAGGCATCCAACAAGGAGCCTGGGAGTGGGACCATGCAGAGCAGCCCCTCCTCTGCTCATCCTCAGCTCCCAGTCCTACAGACACAGGTTTGAAAGTGGAGAGGGTTCCTTTTTCTGCTTCTGCTTTGTGGACTGCTGGCTTTGAGGCAGAAGAAATGTGGCAGATCCTAGCTACTCAAGTCTGGAGAATCTTTGATGCTCACTCAGGTGGACTGGGCTGTAGTATGTCAATACTGTTGGATGCTCAAATTCTATTTGACACTAATGAAGTATTGATCTCCAAGAGTGCAGAGCTCTATGCTACCTGAAAAAGGTTGAATTAGGCCAGGTGGGAAATGGAGGTTGAGCTTCATGCTTCCAAGACTGTTTTTTTTGTGTGTGTGTGTGTGGTACCGGGGATTGAACTCAGGGGCACTCGACCACTGGACCACATCCCCAGCCCTTTTTTGTATTTTATTTAGAGACAGGGTCTCACTGAGTTGCTAAGTGCCTCGCTATTGCTGAGGCTGGCTTTGAACTCGCGATCCTCCTGCCTCAGCCTCCCAAAGTGCTGGGACTACAGGCGTGCACCACCGCGCCCGGCTCCAAGACTGTATTTTTTTACCAATGGTTTGACCTTTTTGGGAACTAGAAAAGAGTAAGGTCTCATGTGTGGCATTTACCCATTTTGGATACCAAGAAGTGTGTAGGGTAGGAAAAGAGCATTACCTTTTTTTTTTTTTTTTTTTTTTTTTTTTTAATGTTTTGTAGTTGTAGATGGACACAACACCTCCATTTTATCCATTTATTTTTATGTGGTGCTGAGGATCGAACCCAGTACCCGACATATGCTAGGCAAGTGCTCCACCATCAGCCCCAGCCCCAGCCCCCAAGTGCATTACTTTTGAAATTCAGTAGATCCAGGTTTGTGAACACTAGGGTTTTTTTGTTTTAGTTTGGTTTTGGTTTTTTTAAATACTGGGGATTGAACCCAGGGGCGCTTAACCACGAGCCATGTCCCCAGATCTTTTTTATATTTGATTTAGAGATGGTCTTGCTGAGTGGCTTATGGTCTTGCTGAGTTGGTGAGGCTGGCTTTGAACTCAGAATCCTCCTGTCTCAGCCTCCTGAGCCACTGGGATTACAGGCATGTGCTACCACACTTGGCCTTTTTTCTTTTTAACAGTAGATTCTTGATGTGTATGGATTTGGTATTCCCTTTTTTTTTCTTTTTTTTTTTTTGGTACCGGGGATTAACTCAGCGGCACTAGACCACTTCCCCAGCCCTTTTTTTTTTTTTTTTTTTTGTAATTAGAGAAGGGTCTCACTGAGTTGCTAAGTGCCTCGCCATTGCTGAGGCTGGGATCCTCCTGAACCCTTTTTTCTTTTCTTAATAACTTTATTTAATTAATTTATTTTTGGTACTGGGGATTGAACTCAGGGGCACTCGACCACTGGGCCAAATCCCCAGCCCTTTTTTGTAAATTTATTTAAGACAGGGTCTCACTGAGTTGCTAAGTGCCTTGTCATTGCTGAGGCTGGCTTTGAACTTGCAATCCTCCTGCCTCAGCCTCCTAAGTACTAGGATTACAGGTGTGCGCCACTGTGCCCAGCAACTTTATTTTCTTATGTAGTGCTGAGGATCGAACCCAGTGCCTCACATAGAGAGCAAGTGCTCTACCATTGAGCTACAACTCCAGTCCCCAGATTTGGTATCTTTAGCATTTCTTTGGCAATTGTAAAATGTGTCACTTAGCTGAGGTAGGAATTTGGTGTACTATGAGGCTTGTGTATTGGAGTGAAATTCATGAGTTCCCTGAGAATTCATATTTTAGTAGAACTTTATTTTGTACTTCTGTGCATTACCTTGTAAAGTAATATGTGGATGCTTGAGAACAGTATCCATCTCCAACCCCACATTCCCAACGTGAAGAGTTTGCGGTGCTTTTCTTCTGGTATCTGTTGAGTTTAGTGGTAACTTAGATTTATTGTATAGGACTATAAAATTGCCACTGCCATTTTGAGTAACTTGTTAAAACTTCCATCCTAATTTTTTTTAAACAAGATTGATATCTTAGTCCAGAGTTTTGTGTGAAAATGGGATAGAATATATGCTTAAAACACTTAACACAGTGTATGCATTTTCTTCATCATTTTTCCATTTTCTAGATGGTGTCGGACGGCATGACAGGCAGCAATCCTGTGTCCCCTGCCTCATCTAGTTCCCCAGCCTCTAGTGGGGCAGGCGGCATCTCCCCCCAGCACATAGCTCAAGATTCCTCTCTAGATGGACCTCCAGGCCCCCCAGATGGTGCCACAGTGCCCTTGGAGGGGCTCAGTTTGCTCCAGGCTGCTGACCTGGCTAACAGGGGCCCAAAGTGGGAAAAGAGCCATGCTGAAATCGCAGAGCAGGCCAAGCATGTATGTACTGGGAAGACTCACAAGAATTTTGGGGAGTCTTCTCTTAACTACCATGTCCATTGGTGTATTGTATGTCTGTTTTTTTTGTTTTTTTGTTTTTTTTTAGTGTTTATTTTATTTGCTTTAGTTGTACATGATGCGTTTATTTGTATGTGGTGCTGAGGATTGAATCTGGGCCGCGCACGTGCTAGGCGAGCTCTCTACCGCTGAGCCACAACCCCAGCCCCCATATGTCTGTTTCTTGTCATGGATTTAGTGTGGGCCCTTTATTCATTGATATCATTTTGAGCAAATTGCTTGAGCTTGCATTCTTTTTTATTTTTATTTTTAAATTTTTTCTTAGCAGTAGGTAAACACAATACCTTTATTTTGTTTTTATGTGGTGCTGAGAATTGAATCCAGTGCCTCACAATTACTAGGCAAGTGTTCTACTACCACTGAGCCACAATCCCAGCCCTGGAGCTTGAATTCTAAGCCATATTTTCTTTTTTTGTTTTTGGAGATGGGTCCTCACTGTATTGTTCAGGCTGGCCTTGAATTCATGATCCTTTTGCCTCAGCCATCTGAATAACTGCAATTGCAGGCATGCATCCTCTTTTTTTTTTTTTAATAGGGATGGTGTGAAATTTACTGTTTTTTGTTGTTGTTGTTGTTGTTGTTGTACTGAAGATTGAACCCAGGGGTGCTTAAACACTGAGCCACATCCCCAAACCTTTTTTTTTTTTTTTTTTTTAAATATTTATTTATTTGCTTTAGCTGTACACAATGGGTTTATTTGTACGTGGTGCTAAGGATTGAACCTGGGCCCCCCACGTGCCAGGCGAGTGCTCTACCGCTGAGCCACAACCCCAGCCCCCCCCCCAGACCTTTTTTATATTTTATTTAAACACAGGGTCTCACTGAGTTGCTTAGAGCCTTGCTAAGTTGCTGAGGCAAGCTTTGAACTTGCAGTCCTCCTGCCTCAGCCTCCTGAATTGCTGGGATTACAGGCATGCACCACTGTGCCCAGCTTCTTTCTTTTTTCTTTCCTTTTTTTTCTTTCTTTTTGGTACCGGGGATTGAACTCAAGGCACTCAGCCACTGAGCCACATCCCCAGCCCTATTTTCTATTTTATTTAGAGACAGAATTTCACTGAATTGCTTAGTGCCTTGCTTTTGCTGAGGCTGGCTTTGAACTTGCCATCCTCCTGCCTCAGCCTCCCAAGCCACAGGGATTTCTTTTTTGAGCAGAGCTGGGGATTGAGCCCATGGTTTCATGAGTACTAGACAGGTACTCTACCACTCAACTACATTGTAGCTGTTATGAGGTTTAAATTAAAGCAGGAATTAGGGGCTGGGCTTGTGGCTTAGCGGTAAAGCGCTCACTTAGCACGGGTTCGATCCTCAGCACCACGTAAAAATAAATAAAAGGCATTGTGTAAAACTAAAAAATAAATGTGTTTAAAAAAAAAAAAGAAATTAGACATGAATGTGCTTTGTAAATGGTGATGCTCACTGATTTCTACTTATCATTTCTATATTGCAAATTGTTATATTTTAATCTAGTGGCATGTGGTTCCTGGACCAGCATCACGTGGGGACTTGTTAGAGATGTAGGGTTTTTTTTTTTTTTTTTTTAACCCACCTATCCATATAAAACTCTTGGAGTAGGACCCGGTAATCTGTTTTATAATACTGTACAGATGATTCTGATGCATGCTCCAATATGAGAACCACTGGGTTAATATCCATATTTTCTTGATGGTCCCTTCACTATCAGGCCATTTATACAACTTTTTAGTCTCATTTCTGGCTGTTGTTTTATCTGATTTTGCTAGTAGAATATAAAACTCAGCTGTCTTGAATTTTCTTTTTTTTTTTTTTTAATTTTATTTACTTTAGTTGTACACGATGCAATGCATATTTATGTTTACATGGTGCTGAGGATCGAACCCGGGCCTTGCACATGCTAGGCAAGCGCTCTGCCGTTGAGCCACAACCCCATCCCTGTCTTGATTTTCTTAAGCCACCTCTACTAAAACGTTTCAGATATTTTTTAAAGGATTTTTTTAAAGATGGACACAATATTATTTTGTTTATCTATTTTTTACGTGGTACTGAGGATAGAACCCAGTGCCTCACATGTGTGAGGCAAGCACTGTACTGCTGAGCTATAACCCCAGCCCCCAGATGGTTTTAATATTTATCTTACTACAAATTTAATCAGTGTAGGAATTTTAGTAATGATGACTATCTCATTGTATTTCTGTTATATCTTATCACTGTTAATCTTTTTATGTGTAGCTTTTTTTTTTTTTTTTTTTTTTTTTGTACCGGGGATTGAACTCAGGGGCACTCGACCACATCCCCAGCCCTTTTTTGTATTTTTTTTGGAGACAGGGTCTCACTGAGTTGCTAAGTGCCTTGCCATTGCTGAGGCTGGCTTTGAACTCGCGAGCCTCCTGCCTCAGCCTCCCAAAGTGCTGGGATTACAGGCGTGCGCCACCGCGCCCAGCTTATGTGTAGCTTTTAAAAGTGTTTTTCACATTAAACTGCACTTTTACATTTTTTTTGGTGGTGTTGTGGATCAAACCCAGAGTTTTGCATGTGCTAAGCAAGTGTTCTACCACTGAGCTACACCTCCAGCCTCCAGGATGTTTTTAAATACAGAAATGTGATTGTGTAAATTGGGTTATATAGCATATTTATAATCTTAATGCAGCTTGAACATACCCTGAGGAAATAGAATTCTACAGTAATAAAGAGCCCTTTTATCTAGAGTTAAGAAGTAAGCAGCCAGGCATGGTTGTACAGCCTGTAATCCCAGCTACTCAAGAGGCAAAGGCGGGAGGATTGCAAGTTTGAGGCTGGCTTCAGCAACTTTGACTCTTATCTCAAAAAAGAAAAAAAGACTGGAGTGTGGATATAGCTCAGTGGTTTCTGGGTTCAATTTATAGTACACCCCCCCTAAAAAAAAAAAAAAAAAAGAGAGAGAGAAGGACATATACTTCCTGCTTGTGATATGTTTTTTCACCCCTATCCACAGAATATGGAGATTGTGTGAAAGGAAATCACATGAAATGTTGTCCGTAGTCCTTAGACCTATTTTGGTTCCCAACTCTTATTACCTGGTTTTATGATTTCACACAAATCACTTAATCTGCCTGATGTTTTTTTTTTTTTTTTTTTTGGTACCGGGGGTTGAACTCAGCAGCACTCGACCACTGGGTCACATCCCCAGCCCTTTTTTGTATTTTATTAGAGACAGGGTCTCACTGAGTTGCTAAGTGCCTCGCCATTGCTGAGGCTGGCTTTGAACTCGCGATCCTCCTGCCTCAGCCTCCCAAAGTGCTGGGATTACAGGCGTGCGCCACCGCGCCCGGCTTGCCTGATGTTTTTTTTCCCCTCTTCTGAAGAGAACATAATACCTTCTTTATTTTATTTTATTTTTTAATATTTATTGCTTTAGTTGTACACAATGCATTTATTTTTACGTGGTGCTGAGGCTCGAACTCGGGCCGCACACGTGCTAGGCGAGTGCCCTACCGCTGAGCCACATCCCAGCCCCCATAATACCTTCTTGTAGGATTGGTATATGGACAAAATATAAGCATAGCATACTTGGCCCAATCAGTGCTCAGGAATTCGGGTATGGTAATAAGATGGCCTATATATCTAGGAGCTGTTGACCTAACTCTCCCTCATTAGGAAGCTGAAATTGAGACTCGGATTGCTGAGCTGCGGAAAGAGGGTTTCTGGTCACTGAAGAGGTTGCCAAAGGTGCCGGAGCCCCCTCGGCCCAAAGGCCACTGGGACTATCTGTGTGAGGAGATGCAGTGGCTCTCTGCCGACTTTGCTCAGGAGCGCCGATGGAAACGGGGTGTGGCCCGTAAGGTATGTCCTCAGTGGGGTGTACCTTCCATTTATTTATTGAGGTGTGCTTTCCCTTAATGAGTGGGTTAGTTGGAAGGGAGCCAAACAGAATGGTGTAGACCTTTCTTGATGCTTATAGAATTAAGAGGCAAACCTAACATCCCATATTTCTTGGCCTTTGTTTGCTTTTGGTTGGGTGGATATGGAGGTCTGGCTTTGAGTGTTTTGACTCTGGGTCTTTATTCTTAGGTGGTGCGCATGGTGATCCGACATCACGAGGAGCAGCGGCAAAAAGAGGAACGGGCTCGGAGGGAAGAGCAGGCAAAGTTGCGCCGAATTGCTTCCACTATGGCCAAGGATGTCAGACAGTTCTGGAGTAATGTGGAAAAGGTAAGTGATGGGAATTGGATAAAGGAAATGGCCCTAGATCAGATTGGAGGACAGTAAGGTAGTAGGAATGATGAAAACTTCTTGAGGGAATGAATATTATGATTTCAAGGACCTTTAATGACATTTTTCTTGTGCATTGGGCCTTTCTAGCATTGAGTGCTGTTAGAAAGAAAGAAGTATAGTGGCAAAATAAAGGCTGTGCCTTTGGGGATTATAAACAGGACTCCTTGGCCCCTCTGGCCCATTTGTTCTTTGAAAGGCTTATAGTATACTTTTACTTTCTTCTTCCTCCTTTTCTATTCTTTCTTTCTTTCTTTTTTTTTTTTTTTTTTTTTTTTTTTAATATGAGTTCTAGCTAAGTTGCTGAGGCTGAGCTTAGCCTTGAACTTTGAATCCTTCTGCCTCAGTCTCCTGAGTATTTGGAATTACAGGCATGCACCACCACACCTGGCTAGCATGCTTCTTCTAAAACACATTTGTGTCATTTACTTGCTTATTTTGCTTGAATGCCATCAAAATTCCCATTGCCTGTGTATTAAGTTTTAAATGGTTCTGATGTTCTATCCTCCCTCAATATCCATAGGGAATTAGTTCAAGGAATCCCTGCGGTCACCAAGATCTGAGAATGCTCAAGTCCCATATGTAAAAGGCCACAATATTTGCATATAATCTACCCATATCTTCCCATATCCTTTAAAAAATGTCTTTGATTACTTGTAATTACTAGTGACACAAATGCTACCTGAGTAGTAGTTGTTATAATGTATTCATAAGTGCTACATAAATAGTCATTATGTATTCATAAATGCTACATAAATCATTGTTACAACGTTTTTGTTTAGAGAGTAACAATGAAGAATAATGTACAAGTTCAGAATTCAGTACATGCCCAGTTTTGTTAGATAAGGTCTCACTGTGTTGCACAGGGTGGTGTTGAACTTGTGGGTTCATATGGTTCTTTCATCTCAGCCACCCAGGAGCTGGGACTACATGCATGTGCCATCAGGTCTGACTGCAGTGCACTCTACCACTGAGCTACATCCCCCAGTCCTTTATTTATTTTTTTGAGACAGGTTTTGCTAAGTTGTTGAGGTTGGCCTGGAAGTTGTGATCCTCCCAAGTAGCTAGGATTATAAGCATGCAACACTATGCCTGACTTGCTTTTTGCCTTTTTTTTTTTTTTTTTTTTTTTTTTGGTGCTGGAGAATTGAACTTAAGGTCTTGGTCTTGTGCATGCTAAGTTCTTGGTCTGCCTTTGCCACTGAGCTTTTTTTGAATTTTTTTTCATCTAAGGTTGATGCATTTTTCTGACTATTTTACACATGGTCTTTCTGCTGCTGGGAAGACTTTTCTCTTTTGTACTTGGGGAACACCCACTTTTTTCTTTTCTCCCCTTCCCCCCCCCATTTTATTCTGGGGATTGAACGCAGGGCTTTGCATGCTGGGCACATGCTCTACCACTGAGCCACCACAGCGCCACATATATTTTTAAGATCCAGCTCCTGATTCATCTGTAAATCATTCCGAGCTGGTAGAGGCTAAATTCTTCTATTCCCTCTGTTCCCTTTATGCTTTCCTCAGAAGCATCCTGTTAAATCATGAGGCCCTTTAGGTTGTTTAGGGGTTTTTCTTCTTTTTTGTTTTTTTATGGCTTTAGGGGTCAAACTCAGGGCTTTGTGCATCATAGGCAAATACTCTACCACTGAGTTATACATCTCAAACCTCCTAAAGGTTATTTAGTTCTTCTTGAGTGGTCAGCCCAAGATCTGGGATAGAGGATGGCCTCCCTAAAGCTAGGTAAAAGAGTATATATGTGGTTATGTTGGTGAGCAGTCCCTTTCATGATGGTGGCAGGTGGTGCAATTCAAGCAACAGTCCCGGCTTGAGGAAAAGCGCAAAAAAGCCTTGGACCTCCACCTGGACTTCATTGTGGGGCAAACTGAAAAGTACTCAGACCTTCTGTCTCAGAGCCTCAACCAACCATTAGCCTCCAGCAAAGCTGGCTCTTCCCCTTGCCTTGGCTCTTCCTCAGCTGCCTCCAGTCCTCCACCCCCTGCTTCCCGGCTGGATGATGAAGGTGTGTGTTCTCTTTGGCCCTGTTACTCTTTCCCTTGTACCCTTTCCAGAGCTGAAAAACCCACCCTGTGGCTTGCAGGGTCCGTGGACTTTGTGACCTTGTTCTCCTGCTATAGATGGGGACTTCCAACCCCAAGAGGAGGAGGAGGAAGATGATGAGGAGACCATTGAGGTTGAAGAACAACAGGAAGGCAATGATGCAGAGACCCAGAGGCGTGAGATTGAGCTGCTTCGACGTGAGGGAGAACTGCCACTGGAAGAGCTGCTCCGTTCTCTCCCACCTCAACTGCTGAGAGGGCCTTCTAGCCCCTTTCAAACCCCCTCCTCTCATGATAGTGACACACGAGATGGGCCTGAAGAAAGTGTTGAAGAGGAACCTTCTCAGGTTTTGGAGGTATATGCACAGTAGGTGGAGGGGAGGGTTCAGAGTGGAAGCATAGGGAGAAGTTCAGGTGTGAGTTCTGGGCTATGAGGTTGGTTGTGTTTTAGAGAGTCCTCCCTGGTTAAGGACAGTTGGGTTTTTATTTAGGGTGGCTGGGGAAGAATCTGGGTTTTTAGCAAGTTTTAGCCTGCAGTTGGCAGTTTCTGATGTTATAGTGAAAAGAGTTTACTTTGAATTGCAGTGTGATCTTATTTTGGCCATTCCTTGTCACTTCTGTGAAATGACCATAGTACTCCCTTTATTAGTTTGTAAGTTGAGTTTTGGGATGGTCACCTTGAAGTCTTTTCTGGACCTATGTGCTGTGTTTGTCCATATGTCCGTTTGTTGGAGTCTGTTATTTCCTAGCACTTTCCACAGATCCCCCCCCCAGCAGTGGGGCCAGGATTTGGTAGCTGGTGCTGAGAGAAAACCCTTGATTGCATTCTTGCCCCTGGTACTGTAGCAGTGGCAGCTGTTACTCATTGGAACAGAGATCATTTTGTGATGTCTTACTCAACATTGTGCCTTCATCTTGCTCTTCTAACCTCAGGCCCTCCTTTTCATCCACTTAGGTGAAGCCCCCACCTTCCTCCGTCACACAGCGCAATAAACAACCTTGGCACCCAGATGAAGATGATGAAGAGTTTACTGCCAATGAAGATGAAGGTCAGGCCTATTCTCTTTATCCCTTTGCCCCTTACCCCTTGAATTATGTTTGGACCTAACCCTTCAGGCTTTTTCATTTCTTCTCTTGAACTGTCTTGTGTCTCTCTCTTGATCCTGCTTCATTCTGTCTCCTAGCGGAGGATGAAGAGGACACTATAGCAGCTGAGGAGCAGTTGGAAGGGGATGTGGATCATGCCATGGAGCTGAGCGAGTTGGCTCGAGAAGGTGATAGTCCTGTGATATTTTACTGAGCATCCACTTGATGCAGAGTGTCTAGAACAGAGCGATGAATAAGATACTTTTTATTTCCGTGGTGTAACTGGGTCTAATGGTAAAGGTAGACTTATAAAGGAATAACAAAGTAGAAAGTGATGAATAATTATAATGGAAGTTTGAAGTTTGATGTTGGAGTTCAGTGGAGGAAGAGCTGCTTTTAGAAGCTATTGGCAATATCTGACCAGACTCTTGAAAGGAAGGTTTACCAGATTGGTAATGTCCTTCTCAGAAGAAGGCAGCACCACCATGGTTGTATAGCCCAGGTTGGACTTGGCTTTGGTAGCTGGTACTGAAAGTATACTCCTTTAGATTTAGTCCTTTAGTTTTCCTTTAGATTTGGGCCTACTAATGTTTATAGAGATCTAGGTAAAATGAACTGGTAACACTTAAACTTTCTCCCCTCCCCTCAAAGCAACCAGAAACATACTGTTTATTTTCCCACCAGGTGAGCTATCTATGGAGGAACTGTTGCAGCAGTATGCAGGAGCCTATGCCTCTGATGCCTCTGCTGCAGGCTCTGGGAGTAGTGAAGAAGATGATGAAGATGAGGAGGTTGAGGATAACAGCTCTGATTGTGAACCAGAGGGTGCCACAGAAGCTGAAGAAGCTCCTCAAGAGGATAGTAGCAGTCAGTCAGGTAAAGTTGTGGTCATGAGGCAGGAACTGGGAAGGGCACGTGTTAGAGGAGCAGTTACGGTGAGCACTAAGCCTTGGTCTTGTGATTTAGACTCTGCTGAGGAGCAGAGTGAGGATGAGGAAGATGAGCATTCAGAGGAAGAAGAAACAAGCGGGAGTTCGGAATCAGAGGAATCTGAATCTGATGAGTCTGAAGATGCTGGATCACAAAACCAAGCAGATGAAGAAGAGGAAGAAGATGATGATTTTGGGGTTGAGTACTTGCTTGCCCGTGATGAGGAGCAGAGTGAGGCAGATGGAGGCAGTGGGCCTCCTACCCCAGGGCCCACTACCACTCTAGGCCCTAAGAAAGAAATTACTGACATTGCTGCAGCAGCTGAAAGTCTACAGCCCAAGGGTTACACCTTGGCCACTACCCAGGTATCCCCAGGCCCATGTTCTGCTTTCTCATATCTTGACTGTGGTTTTCCAGTGACAGATTCCTCACTTCCAACTATTATGATTCTTTTTTATTTCCTCTCTCTGTCAGGTAAAGACACCTATCCCCCTGCTCCTGCGAGGCCAGCTCCGGGAATACCAACACATTGGGCTTGATTGGTTGGTTACTATGTATGAGAAGAAACTTAATGGCATTCTTGCAGATGAGATGGGACTGGGGAAGACAATCCAGACCATCTCCTTGCTTGCCCACTTGGCCTGTGAAAAAGGTAAGTAGCAGGTCCCTTTTTGGGCCCTCTCAGTGGGAGTTTATTTGGTGGTGACTCAACCTGCAGGAGAGTGAAGTACTTAATTTCTCACTGCTGTCTTTGTAGCTTCATTGACTGTGGTTAATAACCCTATGGGGAGAATAGTGTGAGTTCTAGAATTTTTTTTTTTTTTTTTTTGTGGTACCGGGGATTGAACTCAGGGGCACTCGACCACTGGGTCACATCCCCAGACCTTTTTTTGTATTTTATTTAGAGACAGGGTCTCACTGAGTTGCTAAGTGCCTCGCCGTTGCTGAGGCTGGCTTTGAACTCGCGATCCTCCTGCCTCAGCCTCCCAAAGTGCTGGGATTACAGGCGTGCGCCACCGCGCCCGGCTTAGAATTTTTTAAGAAGGGCTGTTAGGAGATGGTGGTCAGGGTTATATCTAAGGAACCAGAACCACAAAGCTTACATATCCTTACTGTGTCTTAATTCTTTTTCTAAACAGGTAACTGGGGTCCCCACTTAATCATTGTTCCTACCAGCGTGATGTTGAACTGGGAGATGGAGTTGAAACGTTGGTGCCCCAGCTTTAAAATCCTTACTTACTATGGAGCCCAGAAAGAGAGGAAGCTCAAGCGGCAGGTTCGATCCTCTATGTGGTTACTTTCTTGCATTGATGCTTCCTTTAGTTTTGGCCCTTTCCTCAGATAAAGTTCCTCACTTTCCTCTTCCTGTTGTTCCATTCTCTTCCAATCTGACTTCTATCCCTTGAGGACCTTAGCTTGTCTTTCCTTTGCCCTCTTTATTTTCTTTTCATCCCACACTCTACTGCTTTCTCTCTTTGGTCCCTCAGGGCTGGACCAAGCCCAATGCCTTCCATGTGTGTATCACATCTTACAAGCTGGTGCTGCAGGACCACCAGGCCTTCCGCCGCAAGAACTGGCGCTATCTCATTCTGGATGAGGCTCAAAACATCAAGAACTTCAAGTCCCAACGCTGGCAGTCATTGCTGAACTTTAATAGGTACGGATTGAGATGGGCATTTGTGAGAGGGTTCGCTTGGCCTAAAGGGCAAAATACTGGGTTGAGGAGTATATTAAGGATGCTTAGAAGGTTGGGATATTTCTGACCATTCTTCTGATTCCCTTTGTCTCTTTGCAGCCAGAGGCGCCTACTCCTTACAGGAACTCCCTTGCAGAATAGCCTCATGGAGCTGTGGTCCTTGATGCACTTTTTGATGCCCCATGTCTTCCAGTCTCATCGTGAATTCAAGGAATGGTTCTCTAACCCCCTAACTGGCATGATTGAGGGCAGCCAAGAATATAATGAAGGTCTAGTCAAACGCCTCCACAAGGTATGGCCTGCAGTAGTTTGTCAAGGATATTGGGAATGTGAAGAGCTAAGGACAATAACCAGAAAACCCTGTGGGGAGAGGGAAATCCATACTAGGCTGAACTTAGTTGTCAAGCAGTAATGTGCTAGTGACTCACCCATTGCCAAATAAAGTGACTTCACTTGAGTCATCATTCTACATATTCTGAGTGGGGATGTTTTTGTCTTCATTTTGTTTGAGTGAAATGATACTGTTAATCAGGCTCCTGCTTGGATTTTTCTTCACCTGGGTTTCTGTGTTTTTGGTGTGTGTTCTTTCATTCTCATTATTTATTCATTTGTATTTTCTTTCTTGGTCTGTTGTCTTTGGTTTCCTCCTCTTCTTCCCACCTTTTGAACAATGTCTTTCAACATTCTGGTCCCTTTTTTTTCAGTATGTATATCTCATAAGCATTGCCATTCACAAGGCTATGTGATAATAATTCTTCAATTATAACACCTTGGGGGCTGGGATTGTGGCTCAGCAGTAGAGCGCTCGCCTAGCACATGCGTGGCCCGGGTTCGATCCTCAGCACCATGTACAAGTAAACGCATTGTGTACAACTAAAGCAAATAAATAAATATTAAAAAACAAAAAAACAAAAACACCTTGGGTTCCTATATCACTTGACCTGAATTTTAATTTTTATCTTCAATTAAAACTTCCTCTTTGTGGGGGGTGTTTTGGTGCTGGGGGATAAATTGAGGAGCTTGTGAACAAAGCAGATACTCTGTCACTGAGCTACATCCACAACCCTGAAAGTTTCTCTTGAATTCACTCTTTTGTCAGCCAAATATCTGTGGCCTTACACCCTGTTATTTCTTAGCCAAATATCTCTAATAATTTCTTGGTCAGTCACATTGTTTTATAAAACTAAGCTAGAAATCAGGAAGTCTTCCTCAACTACTACACTTACTTTATTTTCCTCCCTTCCTTTACTTCTCCATGTCTTTAGAAATATGGGAGATTGTGTTCTCTATGAACTTTTATATACAGAGATTAAAGATTTGCTTTTTCTATCCTGTGAAAGCTTTTCTCTATTTTTGGTGCTGAGGGTTGAACTTAGTGCCTCATGCATGCTAAGTACACATTCTGCCACTGAGCTACACTCCCAGCCCCAGGGCCACAATATTTATTCTCAGCTTCTCTCCTGGATTTATTTTTGTAATCTCATAAACTTACAGTCACTCCTTGAAAGGTAGTTTGAGTCATCTCTTGTACAAGGTTGGTTTGTTCTCACTGCTTCCTTACGCATCTTTGTTTTGGTATGGTTATCTTTGTCTCCTTCAGTGGATAGTGAGTTCCTTGAGAAGAGGGCTTACTTCTAATTTATCCTTATCTGATTGGTATCTGGCATGCTGCATGACTCCATGATAGTTAGCTGGTTAAGTCAGTACTCACCTGGCATTGGGCAAAGTCCCAGCTAGAGGGGGTAGACTGGGGCTTAGTGCCCACTGTTCTCCTGTCAACCTCCTGCTTATTTGCTTTAGGTTTTACGGCCTTTTTTGCTGCGCCGAGTTAAGGTGGATGTTGAGAAGCAGATGCCCAAAAAGTATGAGCATGTTATCCGCTGCCGGCTCTCCAAGCGTCAGCGCTGTCTTTATGATGACTTCATGGCACAGACCACGTAAGGGAGGACCAAGGGTGAGCCCTGGGATCCTGGATTGGAGTGCAGATGGCTGTCAGAATGTCCCATTTATTTTTCTTCTCTCCAGAACTAAGGAGACACTAGCCACAGGCCATTTCATGAGTGTCATCAACATTTTGATGCAGCTGCGAAAAGTCTGCAATCATCCAAATCTGTTTGACCCTCGACCTGTTTTACCTCACCCTTCATCACCCCAGGCATCTGCTTCAGCACCGCCTCTCTGGTGCTAAGGGCCACTGATGTTCACCCGCTTCAGGTAAGTAGTTGCCCCCAAGCTAGTTGGCCCCTTACCTCAGTCTCATACCTCTTTTTTTTTTTTTTTTTTTTTTTTTTTAATATTTTTATTTATTTGCTTTAGTTGTACACAATGCGTTTTTATTCAATGCATTTTTATTTGTACGTGGTGCTGAGGATCGAACCCAGGTCGCCCACGTGCTAGGCGAGCGCTCTCTACCGCTGAGCCACAATCCCAGCCCCTCTCATACCTCTTTTCTTTGGGGTCTGACCTTTTGTATCCATACCAATTCCTTCATTTCATCTCCTTAGTACTATTTCCCTCACTTCATTGTTTTCTAGTCGCGTGACTTTTGGTAAGTTTATTAACCTCTATGTCTAGGTTTTTTTTACCCTTCAAAACAGGCCTATGTTGCAGTGTATTTGAGAATTGAATTAATATTTTTGGAAGTGCTAGGACCTGTAGGACTGGCATACTTACAGATATTTTGTAAATGTTTTATTTTTCCTACTCCTTTCCACTTTTTAACCCAATTTCCCCCTCCCAATATTTTTTTTGTTGCTGTGATGAAATACATTTAATAGAACTTAATTATTTTACTTTTTTTTTAAAAAATATTTATTTATTTGCTTTTAGTTGTACACAATACATTCATTTGTACATGGTGCTGAGGATCGAACCCGGGCCGCGCACGTGCTAGGCGAGCGCTCCACCGCTGAGCCACAATCCCAGCCCCATATTTTACCATTTTAAGTGATATGTTTCAGTGGCATTCAGTACATTTACATTGTTGTGCAACTATCACCGCCGTCCATTTCTAGAAATTCTTTGATTTTCCCAAACTAAAATACTTCATACCCATTAAACAATAACAGTCCCTTTCATCTTCCCAGCCTCTGGCATCCTACATTCTATTATCTGTTTATATGAATTTGACTAGTCAGGGTGTTTGATAAAATTGGGAATCATAAAGTACTCATTCTTTTGGGAGTGTTTGTTTTATTTGGCATGACATCTTCAAGATTCATCCATGTTATAAAGTGTAAAAATTTTCTTTTTAAAGACTACATAATATTATATCGTGTGGATATACTAAATTATGTTTATGCATTTATCGCTCAATGAACACTTGGATTATTTGAACCTTTTGACTTGTGATTGATGCTGTTATGATTATAGGTGCACATGTCCCTGCTTTCAATTTTTTTGAGGGCGTATGACCAAAAGTAGAATTACTGTATCATATGATAATTCTATTTCTGATTTTTTTGAGGAATTCCCTTATTGTTTTTCCATAGCAACTGACATTTTACATTCCCACCAGTGGTATATAAGAAGTCTAATTTTTAAAAAAAATATTTATTTATTTGCTTTAGTTGTACACAATGCGTTTATTTGTACGTGGTGCTGAGGATCGAACCCAGGCTGCGCACGTGCTAGGCAAGCACTCTACCGCTGAGCCACAACCCCAGCCCCAAGAATTCTAATTTTGTTGGGCATGGTGTCACATGCCTATTATCCCAGTGGCTTGGGAGGCTGAGGCAGGAGGACCACAAGTTTAAAGCCAGCCTCAGCAATTTAGTGAGGCCCTAAGCAACTCAGCAAGACTCTTTTTCAAACAACAACAAAAACTGCTGGAGAGGTGGCTCAGTGGTTAATCGCTGCTGGGTTCAATTCCTGGAACAACAAAAAAGAGTTCTAATTTATGGACACAATACTTCATTTCACTTATTTTTAATATGGTACTGAGGATCGAACCCAGTGCCTCACACATGGTGGGCAAGCACTCTACAATTGAGTTACAACCCCAGCCCCAAAGGATATTTTTTGATCATGACCATGTTTGTGTGCATGAAGTAGTATTTCATTGTGGTTTTGATTATCATTTCCTTAATGATTATTGGTGTTCAGTATGTTATTGTGTTTATGGCCATTTATATGTCTTTGGAGAAATGTCTGCCCAAGACCTTCACTGATCTTTTTCAAACCAGGTTATTTGGTTTTTTTGTTGTTCAATTATTCTTCTTTGTGTACTTTGGAAAATGACTCACTTTGGATGTATGATTTGCAGATATCTTATCCCACTCCATGGGTTGCCGATTCATTCTGTTGATGGCACCCACCAGTGCACAAAAGTTTTACATTTTGATACAGTCTATCAGTTTATTCTTTTTTTTGCATGTGCTTTGGATGTCATATCCAAGAAATCATTGCCAAATTGGTCCCTTTAACACCATGTTTTGTGTTCCTTCTTGTGGCAGCGGATAGATATGGGTCGGTTTGACCTTATTGGCCTGGAGGGTCGTGTTTCTCGATACGAGGCTGATACATTTCTGCCCCGGCACCGCCTCTCTCGCCGGGTACTGCTAGAGGTGGCCACTGCTCCTGACCCTCCACCCCGGCCCAAGCCAGTCAAGATGAAGGTCAACAGGTACCAGGACTAAGGAATAAAGGGATGGGTTCTTAGAAAAAGTGACTACAGCTGGCTGGAGGGGTTTGGGGTAGAAAAGAAGTGTTGGAGGCTAGGCTAGAATGCTTATATGGGAAAAGTACAAAGTATTATGGAGGGATTGGGGAAGAAAATAACTAGAAGAGGGTTTTGGGAGTGGTTCCTATGTTTGTCACTGATATTTTTGTTTGCCCTCTCTCTTTGCTTGCTGCTTTCTGATCATCTCGGATTTCTTTCCCTTGTTCTCCTTTGGGTCTCTTTCCTTTCCCCTCTTTGCTCTTATAATCTTTCTGCCTCATCTTTCTTCCTTTCTTTTGCTATTCCTTTTTCCCTCTCTACCCACCCCCTTGATTTTTCCTCAGGATGCTGCAGCCAGTGCCCAAGCAAGAAGGCCGCACTGTGGTGGTGGTGAACAGCCCACGGACGCCCCTTGGCCCTGTCCCAGTTCGACCCCCTCCAGGCCCTGAGTTCTCAGCCCAGCCTCCCCCTGGCCCAACCCCCCCAGTACTGCCAGCACCACTGATGATGTCAGCCTCACCTGCTGGACCCCCGCTTGTTCCTGCATCCCGACCCCCTGGACCTGTGCTTTTGCCTCCCCTGCAGCCAAACAGTGGTCCTCTCCCCCAGGGTGAGTTGAAAGGGAGCCAAGGGTTATGAGTGGAGTGGTACTTCAGGAAGCTTGTTTAGACTAGGGAAGAAGTAATGCAATGAGTTTGAGGACCTGGTTGGGAAGGTAGGGGGTGTGGCATTTCATAGGCTGGAAGGGGAAGTATGGAGGCTTCTGGGACCAGGCTAAGGCTGTAGTCAGGATATATCTGATAGGTGTTTGGTTTGTATCTACAGTTTTGCCATCCCCCTTGGGAGTCCTGAGTGGGACCTCACGGCCTCCTACACCAACCCTATCCCTGAAGCCGGCTCCACCTGCCCCAGTTCGTCTGAGCCCAGTCCCACCTCCAGGCTCCTCCAGCCTGTTGAAGCCCCTTACAGTGCCACCAGGCTATACCTTCTCTCCTGCTGCTGCAACAACCACCTCTACCACTACTGTAACTGCTACCACCACAGCAGTGCCAGCTCCAAATCCTGCACCACAGCGCCTGATCCTGTCTCCTGATATGCAGGCCCGTCTGCCCTGTAAGTTCTCAGAGCTCTGTGGTGAGGGACTTGAGATGGGAGGAAGATTTATATTTGAGGGGATGGGAGAATAAAAGATATGTTAGGTGTTTTGTCAGACACTGGTAAATCATAATTGAGTAAGACTCCTCAAGGAGTTTACAGTCTGGTCAGGGTGGTGACCCATGGCTCAGTAAATAGTGATAAGCCTACCAATAAAGTATTTGTGGGGCTAGTGATACAGTTAATTGTTGGAGTACTTGACTAGTGTGCCTAAGGCACAAGGCGCACTGGTTTAATCTACAGCACTACAAAACAAAAAGCAAAAAACAACAAAAACTGAGGGTAAAAGGACATGGTCAATTCAGTCTGATAGTGGGCCATCAGAGAATATTAAAAAAATTGATAGGGCTGGGTTTGTGGCTCAGCGGCAGAGCGCTCGCCTCGCACGTGTGCGGCCCGGGTTCGATCCTCAGCACCACGTAAACATAAAGATTGCATTGTGTTCAACTAAAGTAAATAAATAAATATTAAAAAAAAATGCTAACTAAATAAGAGGGATTGGAAGGATCAGTACCTCAAAAACTGAAAGGCTGTAGGTGGGGACTTCGTTTGTTGAGACATGGTAAATTGTAGAGAAACTAGAGACTTGTTTGTGTATATGCTGCAGGTGGTTCTCAGAAATGATATTAAACAATGTGAACCCTGTGAACAATATGACCTTCTCTGTTTGTAGCAGGTGAAGTGGTCAGCATCGGGCAGTTGGCTTCACTGGCACAACGTCCAGTGGCAAGTGCCGGGGGAAGCAAACCTCTCACCTTCCAAATCCAGGGCAACAAGCTGACTTTGACTGGTGCCCAGGTGCGCCAGCTTGCTGTGGGGCAGCCCCGCCCGCTGCAAAGTAGGTAAAACCCACCCCCTGTCCTGCCCTTTTCCTTCTTTTCCCTGTCCCCTTGTTTTTGTGGCTCTTTTTAGATGTCAGCCTTTATGTTTCTTTTTCTAGCTTTTAGTTGGTGGGGCCAAGGGGAATGGTTGAAAAAGGGGTCTTTTGAATAAAAATAGGGAAAAGGTCCTTCTAGAGACATAATTCCCTGTTTTTTTTTCCCTTTCTTGCTCTTGCCTCGGCCCTCCTGATAGCTGCTTCTCTCTCTTTTTCTTTTCCCTTAACCCAGGGAATGTGGTGCACTTGGTGTCAGCAGGGGGGCAGCACCACCTCATCAGCCAGCCTGCCCATGTGGCTCTCATCCAGGCCGTGGCCCCGACCCCTGGCCCCACCCCTGTCTCTGTGCTGCCTTCTTCGACCCCCAGCACCACCCCTGCCCCCACTGGCCTCAGCCTTCCGCTTGCTGCTAACCAGGGTGAGGCTACTGGCCTTCTTTCTTAGCCCTTGCTGGCATTGGTCCTTCCAGGCATGTCCTGGGCTACTGTCTGTCCAGCCTTCCCTTGTTATTTTCCCTTGCCAGCATCTTCAGTATCTGTCTGCCACCCTCTCCTGCCCCTGGACTTCTTCCATCCTTTGGGTCTCTCTTTTTTTTTTTTTTTTTTTTTTTTTTTTTTTCCTACCTTCCTCTCAATATAGCTTCCTCTTGCAGTGCCACCATCCATGGTGAATAATACAGGCGTGGTGAAGATCGTAGTGAGACAGGCCCCTAGGGATGGACTGACTCCTGTTCCACCACTGGCACCAGCACCCAGGCCTGCGAGTTCTGGGCTTCAAGCTGCATTGACTCCACGCCCCACATTAAGCCCTAGTCGGCTATCCACACCTACTCTGAGTACTGCCCGGGCCCCCATACCTGCGCCCACTCTGGTGAGGCCCCTTCTCAAGCTGGTCCACAGTCCTTCGCCTGATGTCAGTGGTGAGTCCAGATTACTGATGCTAGGAATAGAAATGCGATGGGGTGGTCTTGAAGATTTCTTAGTCACATCAGAGCCCCACCTTATCAGCATACTATCTTAATTTGCACTGGGCTCCATAGTGGGCTGCCCAAGCCCTAACCTAATTCCAAGATGAATTTATTGGAATCTTGAAGAAGGAGGAATTAAAGTTGTCCTATTGTGTTAATTTTTTGGTATTATGTTGTGCAAGTGATGGCTTTTGGGGAAATAGGTTAAGTTTGGGGTAAGAGGATCAGGAAAGTAATTTTGGAGCTAACTTGTCCTCTGTCTCCACAGCTTCAGCACCCGGAGCTGCTCCCATGACCATCTCTTCTTCTCTCCATGTGCCATCCTCACTCCCTGGGCCAGCCTCTTCTCCAATGCCAATTCCCAACTCCTCTCCCCTAGCTAGTCCTGTGCCCTCTACAGTCTCAATTCCACTGTCATCTTCACTTCCCCTCTCTGTCCCTACCACGCTTCCCGCCTCAGCCTCAGCCCCACTAACCATCCCCATCTCAGCCCCCTTGCCTGTTTCAGCTTCAGGCCCAGCTCTATTGACCAATGTGACTCCAACACTGACACCTGTTGTTTCAGTATCTCCTGGACCTCCCTCTTTGGCACCAGCTGGGGCTTCCCCAACAGCATCAGCCTTGACTCTAGGTTTGGCTACAACTCCAGCCCTGTCTCCACCTCAGACACCTAGTCACCCTTTGTTGTTGGCTCCCACCTCTTCACATGTTCCAGGGTTAAACTCAACCGTGGCCCAAGCATGTTCCCCAGTCCTGGTGCCAGCTTCAGCTCTGGCCAATCCCTTTTCGGCAGCACCAAATCCAGCTCCTGCTCAGGCTTCCCTTCTGGCTCCAGCACCTTCTGCATCTCAGGCTTTAGCCAACTCTCTGGCTCCTATAGTGGCTCCACAGACAGCAATCCTGGGTCCTCCAGCTCCTTCTCTGGCTCCTCTTCCAGTCCTGGCTCCATCGCAGACTTCAGTTCCAGTTATGGCTTCAACACCAACTCCAGGAGCCCCATTAGCCTCATCCTCACTGGTGCCAGCTTCACCTTCTGTGTTGGCTTCACCATCAACTCAAACTATGGTACCAGCCCCTGTTCCATCACCTCTCTCAAGCCTGGCTTCTACGCAGACACTGGCTCTAGCCCCAGCTCTAGCATCCACTCTTGGTGGCTTGTCTCCATCTCAGACACACTCTTTAGGAACAGGGAACCTTCAAGGGCCCTTTCCAGCCCAGACATTGTCATTGACTCCGGCATCATCCCTGGTACCTACTCCAGCCCAGACACTGCCTTTGGCACCAGGAGCACCACTGGGTCCAACTCAGACACTGTCTTTGGCTCCAGCTTCTCCAATGGGCCCGGCCCCAGCCCACACACTGACTTTGGCTCCAGCAACATCATCTGCTTCACTCCTGGCCCCAGCTTCAGTGCAGACACTGACTTTGAGCCCTGCCCCAGTTCCTGTGCCCACCTTGGTCCGGCTGCAGCTCAGACCCTGGCGCTTGCCCCAGCCTCAATACAGGCCCCAGCTTCCCAGGCATCTTCCCTTGTGGTTTCGGCATCTGGTGCCGCTTCCTTGCCTGTCACCATGGTAAACCGGCTGCCTGTTCCCAAGGATGAGCCTGACACACTGACATTGCGCTCTGGTCCCCCCAGTCCTCCCTCCACTGCTACCTCGTTCAGTGGCCCCCGACCTCGACGTCAGCCCCCCCCACCACCTCGTTCCCCTTTCTATCTGGTAAGTTTACTTTCCCAGATGAACATAAGTAGAAAATTGGTTTTCTTTGAAGTGTTAGTAAATGGGATAGAACAGAATAATGTCATTTTTTTACCTGGTAAATTCCAAAGCCTAGTGTTAATGTAGCAAGTGCTTGAGTGACATTTGGGCAAGTCCCTTCCCTTTATTGGGTTTGTACCCTTATCTGTAAAGTGGGGATGTTAATCCATGTCCTACCATTCTCGGGGGTGAATAAGGACTAAGGGGCAAGGGTTTGTTTTTGTTGTTGTTTTGTTTTGTTTTTCTTTTTTTAGTTGTAGGTGGACAACAATACCTTTATTTTATTTTTGTGGTGCTAAGGATCAAACCCAGGGCTTCACATATGCCAGATGAGTGCTCTATAGCTGAGCCCTAGCCCAAGGGGTTTCATTGTTGATTGCTCATTTTTTTTCTTTGTTTTTTGATGCTGGGGATTGAATCCAAGGCTTCATGCATGCTAAGTATGCACTATACCACTGAGCTATAACCCTACCCTTTGAATGTGTTTGTTTATTTTTATTTTTTGAGGGAGTGTTTCACTGTATTACACAGGCTGGCCTTGAACTCCTGGGCTTGAGAGATCCCTCTTCCTCAGTTTCCCTAGCAACTGAGACTACAGGTGTATGTTTATCACACTTGGCTCTTTGAATGTACCATCCCCCCAAACCCCCTCCTGTACTAGGGATTAAACCCAAGGTCACCTTGTGCATGTTGGGCAAGCCCTCTGCCAGGGCTGGGGATATAGCTCAGTGGTAGCACAGTCCGCAATACCACCAAAACAAGCACTCTTCACTGAGCTACATTACCCTACCCCTTTTTATATTTGGAGACCGGGTCTTTTTAAGTTGCTCAGGCTGGCCTTAAACTTGGAATCCTCCTGCTTCAGCCTTCTGAGTAGATGGAATTCACTGTGCCTGATTTCATATGTTTTGTGTGGGTTTTTTGTTTTTTTGCATCAGGAATCCAACCTGGGAGCATTCTGCCTGTGAGCTACATTCCTAGCCCTTTTTATTTTGAAACAAGAGGATTGCACTAAGTGATCTTGTGGGTTTTTTTTTTTGTTGTTGTTGTTTTTTGTTTTGTGGTGCTGGGAATTGAACTCAGGGCCTTATGCGTGCTAGGCAAGCACTCTTACCAACTGAGTTATGTCTCTAGCCAAGAGGATGGCACTGAGTGTCCCAGGGGACTTCAAGCTTGGTCTTCCTGCCTCAGCTTCCCAAGGATGGGATTATGCACCACCACACCTGTGCTTTGCTTGTTTTTTTTTTTTTTTTTTTTTTTTTTTTTAATTTTTTTTTTCAGTTGTATATGGACATAGTATCTTTTATTTTTATGTGGTGCTGAGGATCAAATCTAGTGCCTTACGCATATGATGCAAGCGCTCTACCACTGAGTCACAGCCACAGCTCACACACCTGTGCTTTTTAAAGTGTTAATCACTGATATGTTTAAGGTCTTTTTGTTATCAATGGTTTCTTTGGTTTTTGCTTAATAGGAGTTAGTGTTGGTATGTTATTGCCCCATTTTACAGATAAGAAAATGTAAAGGATGGACTAAATAGTGTTTCAAACTATACAATTCTTAAAAATAGATAGCGGGGGCTGGGGTTGTGGCTCAGCGGCAGAGTGCTTGCCTTGCACATGCGCGGCCCGGGTTCGAGCCTCAGCACCACGTAAACATAAATGGAATTACATTGTGTACAACTAAAGTAAATAAATAAATATTTAAAAAAAATAGATAGGCTTATTCCATTGTTTTCTCTTCTTTCCCAGAAGAGACAGTCTTAAAAATAGCAAGACTTATCATCTGCAAGTATCTATAGCTTCTAAGGGATGGATATGAGTATAGAATATAGTTCCCTATAGTTCATGCTTCTCTGACAATCATCTAGTTTTCTTTTTTTTTTTTCTCTTTTTCCCTACATAGTGATAAGTAGACAATAGATGGAACTCTCTTCATCATCTTTTCATGTACTTTGTTTTTTTGGTACTGGCGATTGAACCCAGCTGAACTATATCCCTGGCCCTAAGTTGCTTAGGGCTTCACTAAAATACCGAGGCTGGCCTAAACTTGGAATCCTCCTGTTTCTGCCTCTCGAGTTTCCAGGATTACAGAGGTGTGCTGCCACACCTGGCCAGTCATGAACCTTTTTTTTTTTTTTTTGTACCAAGGATTGAACTCCGGGACACTTACACTACACTGAGCCATACCCCCAGCCCTTTTTTGTATTTTATTTAGAGACAGGATCTCACTGAGTTGCTTAGGGCCTCGATAAATTGCTGAGACTGGCTTTGAACTTGTGATCCTTCTGTCTCAGCCTCCCTAGCAGTTGGGATTATAGGCATGCACCACTTCACCTAGCTCGTGAGCATTTTTTTGTTGTTGTGGTGGTGGTACCAGAGATTGAACTCGGGGGCACTCGACCACTGGGCCACATCCCCAGCCCTTTTTTTTTTGTATATTATTAGAGACAGGATCTCACTGAGTCATTCAGTGCCTTTCCTTTGCTGAGGCTGGCTTTGAACTCGCGATCCTCCTGCCTCAGCCTCCCAAAGTGCTGGGATTACAGGCGTGGGTCACCGCGCCTGGCTTCGTGAGCATTTTTTTTTTAAATATTTATTTATTTGCTTTAGTTGTACACAATGTATTTACTTTTATGTGGTGCTGAGGATCGAACCCGGGCCACACATGCGCTAGGCGAGTGCTCTACCTCTGAGCCACAATCCCAGCCCCGCTTCGTGAGCATTTTTTTTTTTTTTTTTAATTTATTTATTTGCTTTAGTTGTACACGATGCATTTATTTTTATGTGGTGCTGAGGATCGAACCCGGGTCGCACACGTGCTAAGTGAGCGCCCTACCGCTGAGCCACATCCCAGCCCCATGAGCATTTTGATACCCAAATTTCCCCCTTTACTATATGTGCTTGGTTTAGTGAATTCCTCCAGGCCCTCTGTCTTTTGAATTAGAACTTCTGCTTATTCCTACTTTCTACCAGTGCCACTGACTCTACCTTTGGTCTTTTCCTAATGCTGCTGTGTTGGGCCTATTTTGTTAAAAGCATAGAGTAGAGCCAGGTGGGGTAGTGCATACCTGTAATTTTAGTCCTGTGAGAGGCTGAGGCAGGAGGATCAAAAGTTCAAGACCAGCCGGGCGCGGTGGCGCACGCCTGTAATCCCAGCACTTTGGGAGGCTGAGGCAGGAGGATCGCGAGTTCAAAGCCAGCCTCAGCAATGGCGAGGCACTTAGTAACTCAGTGAGACCCTGCTTCTAATAAAATACAAAAAAGGGCTGGGGATGTGGCCCAGTGGTCAAGTGCCCCTGAGTTCAATCCCCGGTACCAAAAAAAAAAAAAAGTTCAAGACCAGCCTCAGCAGCCTGTCGAGACCTTAAGCAACTTGAGTGTGTGACCCTGTCTCAAAAAGGGCTGGGGAATGTAGCTCCATGGTAAAGAACCCATGGGTTCAATACCCAGTACCAAAAAAAAAAAAAAAAAAAAAAAAAAAATCAAGGCCAGCTTGGGCAACATAGAAAGATCCTGTCTCTCTGTTTTTGGTAATTGGGATTGAACCCAGGGGCTTTTAACCACTGAGCCACATGCCCCCACCTTTATTTGGGGGGGGGGGGTGGGAGGGAGACAGGGTCTCATTAAATTGCTTGGGTCCTGGCTAAGTTACTGAGGCTGGCTTTGAACTTAAAATCTTCCTGCCTCAGCCTCCCAAGTTGATGGAATTGTAGGTGTGGCATGAGTTACCATGTCTGGATACAAGATGCTGTCTCTGTGGGTAGTGCACGCCTGTAATCCCAGCACTTGGGAGCCTGAGGCAGGAGGATCGTGAGTTCAAAGCCAGCCTTAGCAATGGCAAGGCACTTAGCAACTCAGTAAGACCCTGTCTCTAATAAAAATACAAAAAAGGGCTGGGGATGTGGCCCAGTGGTCCAGTGCCCCTGAGTTCAATCCCCAGTACAAAAAAAAATTTTTTTTGAAAAGGGTCAGGAATGCTAGAGTGCTTTCCTAGCATGTGCAAGGTCCTAGGTTAATTCCCTGTACTTCTAAAAAGAAAATTCAAAAGCCTTGTGGTTTGTGCCAACTTTTTTGATTGTTCTGCAAGTAGATAGTAGCTTCTCAATACAAAAAGATTTTTTTCTTTAAACAGTTTAAATTACCTTACAGTTTACCCATTTAAAACATCCACTTCATGTTGCTCAGTGGTAGAGAAGTCTAGCATGTGGAAAACTTTGGTATGATCCCCAACATTGCAAAAAAGAAACAAAACCAGACAGTTTGGTATTTTTTAGCATATTCAGAGAGTTGTGCACTCTCACCACTATCAATTTTATGACTTTTCTGTGGTTCTTCAGAAAAAAATTTTGCACCCCTTAGCCACCCAGCCCCTCTGTTGCTCCTATCCCAATACAACCATTGATTTATTATTTTTTTCTGTGTTTGCCTGTGGACTCATATATAATACTTTTGGAATGGTTTCTTTGTGTTAGCATGATGTTTTTGAGAGTCACCTGTGTTGTTGCATGTGTTAGTATTTTGTTTCTTTTTGTTGTTGAATAATATCCCTTTGTATGGATATACTACATCTTAACGCATTCATTCATCAATTGATGGAGACTTTGGATTATTTGTTTTGCTGTTATAAATAATGCTTCTATGACTATTTCATATACAAGTTTTTGTATGAACATAGGTTTTAAATTTTTCTTAGATATAGATTAAGGAAAAGAATTGCTAGTTATATGGTAACTGTTTACTGTTTTGAGGAATTGCCAAAGTGGCTACACTGTTTGATATTCTTACCAGCTATCTATGAGGGTTTCAATTTCTCCACATTTTCACCAAGATCTACTGTTTTTTTAATTACAGCCATCCTAATGTGTTTGAAATGGAATCTCATTATGGTTTTGATTTGCATTTCCCTGTTGGCTAATGCTGAGCTTCTTTTCATGTGGTTTTGGCCATTTGTATATCTTTGAAGAAATGTCTATTCGGATCTTTCGGCATTTTTAAATAGAGAATTTTACTTACTATTGAGTTGTAAAAAATTCTTTAATATTCTGGTTGCAAGTCCCCTTTCAAATGTCTGGTTTGCAAATGTTTTCTTTTGCTACTGTTTTTCCCTCTGTTTTCCTTCCTCACTTAAAGTACCTCAAGCCAAGGAATAAAGCTTAAGATAGCAATTAGAAAGTAATATTTGGGGCATTGCTTTTTCAGGACCAACTCCTGGGGTCCAGTTTCCTTTGTTCATTTTGAGCAAGACCAGATATTGTTCATTTTATGTGGATCTTAATAGTTTTTATAAAGACATTAATTATGCAAATGTAAAACTACAAGCATGGTAAGTGCTTTTACAAAGGAGAATTAGGTGATTTTATAGACTGTGAAACTGGAAGCACAGAGATGGGAAAGAATTGAATCAAAGTCGTACAGGTCTTGTAACTATTAGGATGCCCTTTTTCCTCTCCTGAATTAGCAGTTTCTATCCCACCCCATTTCATTCTGGTTCTTAGCAAATATCTACTGTGGATTTGATTAGCCCCCTTTTCGTTTCTCAGTGATTTGAAGAAGGCTTTTTTTTTTTTTGGTGGTGGTGGTGCTGAGGATTGAACCCAGGGCCTTATGCATGCGAGGTACTCTACCAACTGAGCTAAATCTCCAGTCCAAGGCTTCTTTTTTATTATTATTTCTTCAGTGCTGGGGATTGAACATGCTAAGCAAGTGTTTCACTAATGAGCCCCATCCCCAGCCCAAGGGAGCCTTCTAATGTTTTGGACCCACAAGAAGGTGAACTGAGTTCCGTGATCTGGAGTTCAGTGTTACATAGGAAAATTCTCACAAACCATCCATGTTACAATCTGTTGGCTATTCAGATCTTAATTTTGATTATTCAGGCATTCTGCGTTGGTAGCATACAAGGGAAGATGAGTTTTCTTTTGTAGAGAGGTATTTATTTTATGTAACATTAAGAAAGGAATACTTGTCATTTAACAGCTTGGATACTCAAAAAGTATAGTATAACTTTTGGATCTCATGGTTTCTATAGACTGTTTCCATTTGTGAAGAACCATCAGGTTTTTCATAAGTTTTTTTTTTTTTTTTTTTTTTTTAAATATATGAACTCTTGAGGACACTGATTATTTTCTCTGTTTTATTTTCATCCCTAGGAGTCTCTGGAGGAAAAGCGGAAGCGGCAGAGGTCTGAACGCTTGGAACGGATTTTCCAACTTAGTGAGGCTCATGGGGCCCTGGCACCTGTGTATGGGACTGAAGTCCTGGATTTCTGTACCCTGCCCCAACCTGTTGCCAGCCCCATCGGCCCTCGTTCTCCTGGCCCCAGCCACCCCACCTTTTGGACTTATACCGAGGCTGCCCACCGGGCTGTACTGTTTCCCCAGCAGCGACTAGACCAGCTGTCAGAAATCATTGAGAGGTTGGCAGGGCTAAGTGCTAATGGGGAGTGGATATAGAGGTTAGGGCTGGTGAAGGTGCTAACTTTTGGGGTTTTTCAGAGTCCCATCTTTTACACTGCTTGCCTTCTTCCTTTCACAGGTTCATCTTTGTCATGCCTCCTGTGGAGGCACCTCCCCCTTCCCTGCATGCCTGTCACCCACCTCCTTGGCTGGCTCCTCGTCAGGCAGCCTTCCAGGAGCAGTTGGCCTCTGAGCTCTGGCCCCGGGCCCGTCCTTTGCACCGTATCGTGTGTAACATGCGCACCCAGTTCCCTGACTTGAGACTCATCCAGTATGATTGCGGTGAGTTCATTGGCTAGTAGTGCAGGACTGATGACCTCTTGTAGCAGGACTGTTAGACCAGAGGACTACCACACATGTCCTCAGAATTTCTGTATGTTATAAGCAGATTTTTATATTATGCTTATAGGCACAATGGAGAATTATAGGTCCTTTGATGGATTTATGGCATTAATGAATTTAACTTCCTTGAAAGTTGAAAGTATATGCTACTATTTTATTTATATGCACATGGTGATTGTTTTGTGAATATTTATCTTTTTTTTTTTTTTTTTTTGTATTGGGGATTGAACTCAGGGGCACTCGACCACTGGGCCGCATCCCCAGCCCTTTTTTTTTTTTTTTTTTTTTTTTTTGGTGCCAGGGATTGAACTCAGGGGCACTCGACCACCGGGCCACATCCCCAGCCCTTTTTTTGTATTTTATTAGAGACAGGGTCTCACTGAGTTGCTAAGTGCCTCGCCATTGCTGAGGCTGGGTTTGAACTCGTGATTCTCCTGTCTCAGCCTCCCAAAGTGCTAGGATTACAGGCGTGTGCCACCGCGCCCAGCTCCCAGCCCTTTTTTTGTATTTTTATTAGAGACAGGGTCTCACTGAGTTGCTAAGTGCCTCACCATTGCTGAGGCTGGTTTTGAACTTGCGATCCTCCTGCCTCAACCTCCCAAGTGCTGGGATTACAGGCGTGCGCCACCATGCCCGGCTATTTATCATATTTTGTAAATTATTTGGGACCCAATAATGAGTGAGTCTGCACAGCGTGGTTTTTAAATTTATGGGAAAGAGGTACTTGATGGTATGACCATACAGTAAATAATAATTTGCCAGGTATGGTTGGTATACACCAATAATCCCAGCAACTTGGGAAACTAAGGCAGGAGAATCACAAGTTTGAGGCCAGCCTTAGCAACTTAGCGAGACTATCTCAAAAATAAAAAGGATTGAGGATATAGCTCAGTGCTCCTGGGTCCAATTCCTAGTACCAAAATTAAAAATAACAAAATTAATTTTGGTTTGAACAAAGGAAAGGACCTTTGTATTGGATAGAATTCATTTGACTGCAAGTAAAAAATTCAACTAAGAGTGAATTAAAACACAGGAACATTTGCTGTTTAATGAGAAATATTGGTGAGTTTTTGGTTCAGCAGCTTACTGTCTTCACTGACCTAGGACCTTTTATCTTTTTACCCTGCCTACCATCCTTAGTTATCTTTTTATTCTGCTTATTTCTTCAAGATATTAAGATGACTGCCATTGCTCCAGGTAGCATAGCAATCCTCTAAACAGAAATTAAGGGATTGAAATAAAAACACTTATTCCTAGTGAGTCTTTTTTTTTTTTTTTTTTTTTTTTTTTTGGCGGGGAAGGCCCTCTCAGGTGACTTTACTTCATAACACGTTGGTTCATACTGAGCCACATAAACAACTGTAGGGCAATCACTGACAAAAGGGAACAGTAAAGAACAACCATGGTTTATTTAGACCAATCATTTATTTTCTGTGGTTAGATTGGGGCTTGCAACTCATGGGATCAAAGAATCTCTGCCAGGTGTCCACAGTGTTCTTCAGGTTCTATTCCAAAAAATGGCTGTTGAACCATAATGATTAGTTTCTGCCATAAATTTGGAGATATTTTTATAGAAATATATTTGGAGGCTTCCTATGCTTTGAATGTAAAAAAAAACCAGAAATCTTATTTATATTTGTACAATAAATTTTTGGGGGCGGGGGAACACCAGGGGATTGAACTTGGGTTCTTAACCACTGAGCCACATCCCCAACCCATTTTGGTTTTTTTTTTTGTTGTTGTTTTTTTTAATTTTTATTTTGTGACAGAGTCTCGCTAAGTTGCCTAGGCCTTGCAAAGTTGTTGAGACTGGCTTTGACCTTGTGATCCTCCTCTTGCCTTAGCCTTGAGCTGCTGGGATTATAGGCATGTGCCACTGTGCCCAGCTCAGTAAATATTTTCCTAAAACAAATTTTAAACATTTGAAATCATAGTGGATGAATTGAAGGCTTTTGTTAAAAAGTGGTAAAACTGGCCAGGTGTGATGACACACACCTGTAATCCCAGTGGCTTGGGAGGCTGAGGCAGGAGGATCGGAGAGTTCAAAGCTAGCTTCAGCAACTTAGCAAAGCCTTGAGCAACTCAGCAAGACCCTATCTCTAAATTAAAAAAAAAAAAAAAAAAAAAAAAAAAAAAAAGCCTGGGAAAGTGGCTTAGCAGTTAGTGGCTTAGTGGCTCCTCCTGAGCCGGTGGCATATGCCACCACATCTGGCTACCCTTGGTTACCTTTTTTTTTTATTTTTAATGTTTAATTATTTACTTTAGTTGTACACAATGCAATGCATTTATGTTTACGTGGTGCTGAGGATCGAACCCGGGGCCGCGCACGTGCAAGGCGAGCGCTCTGCCACAAACCCAGCCCCCTTGATTACCTTTTAATAGCAACCTTGAGTATTCTCCCATTCCAGCTTGTAGCTAGTTCTCTGTACCCTTTCATATTTCTTCAGGAAAGTTGCAAACATTGGCAGCACTGTTGCGGCAGCTAAAGGCAGAGGGCCACCGGGTACTCATCTTCACCCAGATGACCCGAATGCTGGATGTTTTAGAGCAGTTTCTCACCTACCATGGCCACCTCTACTTGCGTCTAGATGGGTCTACTAGAGTTGAACAGAGACAGGTAACCCAGGCATCTGTAGCCATTTAGAGGCTCTTCAGCTTATGTCTCCTTTTCCCAAGCCTTGGGCTTCTAGAAGGAGCCCTCCTAAGCCTTAGAAATATTGCGCGGGTAAGTTTCCCAATACCATCTTTTTCTTCTTTCTTTCTAGGCCTTGATGGAACGGTTCAATGCAGACAAACGCATATTCTGCTTCATCCTTTCCACTCGAAGTGGCGGTGTGGGCGTAAACCTGACAGGAGCAGATACTGTTGTTTTTTATGACAGCGACTGGAATCCCACCATGGATGCTCAGGCCCAGGATCGCTGTCATCGAATTGGCCAGACTCGAGATGTTCACATTTATAGGTATTACCCAATCTTCTCTCACTTTTTTTACTGAGAGGGTTTCTTTGATATATTTGGCTGTTTATACCTGGCCTCCATCTCCTAGACTTATCAGTGAACGGACAGTGGAGGAAAACATCCTAAAAAAGGCAAATCAGAAGAGAATGTTGGGAGACATGGCCATTGAGGGAGGCAACTTCACCACAGCCTATTTTAAACAGGTACAAAATAAGATCTTTCAGCATAGGCAAAAGAAACTGCTTTGCCAGTAGAAACAATTCCTGATTAAACTCTTAAAAAGAGTTGCTGCTTTGGTGTTAACAGACCTACTTTTCAAGTAGTGGCACCTCTGATATTTTCAGGAGCTATCAGCCTCACAGTTGTAGACCTAGGACTAGCATTCTATTGGCTGACATTTTTTCTTCTGTCCAATAGCAGACCATTCGAGAGCTGTTTGATATGCCTCTAGAGGAGCCATCTGGCTCATCTATGTCCTCTGCCCCTGAGGAGGAAGAGGAGACTGTGGCCAGCAAGCAAACCCATATTCTGGAGCAGGTGACAAAAGAGTGGGCAGTCCTAAAATAGAGCTATGGCTTAAAGTATAACTTGTCTTTCATTAGTATGTTGAATTTGGGGGAAAGAATTGTTTCTGTTGCTTTCCAGACTGTAGTCAGCCTTTGATAGTTTTAAGTTTATTGCTTATTGGTTCACGTGATTTAATAAGAACAAACAAACAAACAGGATTTGGAGTTCTGAATCCCAGGTTTGTGTTCGAGTAGTGCCATTGCTTTTATTATTTATTTATTTATTTTTAAATAGGGGTCTTGCTGTGTTTCCCAACCTGTTCTTAAACTCTGGGCTCAAGCTATCTTCCTGCTTCAGTGGTAGTGCTTCTTAATTGCATTTGTTAAGCCAAATCACAAGTTTATTACTCTTTTGAGCCTTATTTTCCACATAAGTGTGAATGGAAAGGAAATAGTAACTTTTAGGATTAAGTGATATAGTGCATGTAAGAAGTACCTTGTATATGATGCAAAACACTGTTTTTTAAGCATTGAAGCAGAGTCTCTTGGAAAGGTTTTTTGGCTTTTTTTTTTTTTTTTTTTTTTTTTTTTTTTGTGGTACCGGGGATTGAACTCAGGGGCACTCGACCACTGAGTCACATCCCCAGCCCTTTTTTTGTATTTTATTAGAGACAGGGTCTCTCTGAGTTGCTAAGTGCCTCACCATTGCTGAGGCTGGCTTTGAACTCGCGATCCTCCTGCCTCAGCCTCCCAAAGTGCTGGGATTACAGGCGTGCGCCACCGCGCCCGGCCGGTTTTTTGGTTTTTAAATAATATTCTTTCTGGCTGTGTGTGGTGGCACACACCTATAATCCCAATGGCTCTGGAGGCTGAGGCAGGAGGATCATGAATTCAAAGGCAGCCTCAGTAAAAGCGAGGCACTAAGCAACTCAGTGAGACCCTGTCTCTAAATTAAAAAAAAAAAAGTAGGGCTGGGGATGTGGCTCAGTGGTCGAGTGCCCGAGTTCAATCCCTGGTACTCAAAAAACGAAAGAAAAAAAGATCTTTTGCCGGGCGCGGTGGCGCACGCCTGTAATCCCAGCACTTTGGGAGGCTAAGGCAGGAGGATCGCGAGTTCAAAGCCAGCCTCAGCAATGGCGAGCCACTTAGTAACTCAGTGAGACCTTGTCTCTAATAAAAATACAAAAAAAAAAAAAAAGGGCTGGGGATGTGGCTCAGTGGTCGAGGGTCGAGTGCCTCTGAGTTCAATCCCTGGTACAAAAAAAAAAAAAAAAATCTTTTCATTTTTTTTTTGGTGGTACTCTGGATGGAACCCTAGAGCACTGTACCATTGGACTACATCCCCAACCCCCCCCCTTTTTTTTAAATACATTTTTTGTTGCCAATAGATCTTCATTTTTTAATTTATTTATATATGGTGCTGAGAGCCTAGTGCCTCACATGTGCCAGGCAAGCACTCTGCCACTGAGCCATAACCCCAGCACCTAGCCCCAACCCTTTTTATTTTTTATTTTGAAACAGGTTCACACTAAGTTGCCAGGCTGGCATCAGATAGCTTCTGATCCTCATGTCTTAGCTTCCTGAGTATCTGGAATTAATAGGTATGCACCACTGCACATGGCTGGGAAGGTTTTTGAGAGCTAGGGATGTAGCTCAGTGGCCTAGCCAAGTGGGTTCAATCCCCAGCACTGCCAAAATTTTTTTTAAAAAGTAAAAAAAAAATTCCTGGACCCTAACTCAAAATCTCCTGAATCGAAAATTTTGGTTGTTGCATCTGAGCATTTGTAGTTTTTCAAAGCTCTCCAGATGTAGGCAAGCATTTAAAGAATTATAGGTAGAAAGCATCATGGATGGGGCTGGGGTTGTGGCTCCGTGGTAGAGCCGTTTGCCTAGCACGTGCGTGGCCCGGGTTTGATCCTCAGCACCACGTAAACATAAATGCATTGCATTGTGTGCAACTAAAGCAAATAAATAAATATTAAAAAAAAAAAAAAAAAAAGCATCATGGAGATGTTTTTCCCTACCAAGTGTCTCCCCTTTGTTGCTGGCTATACTCTTGGCTAATTCTCCCAGTGGCTTTGGAGTGGTTTCCTTAGATATTCGTCTCCAGGAAAGATATGGTTAGTGTATTGTCCTGAGGCATCCTAGTGCAAAAAAAAAAAAAAGTTTTGCCAGACATGGTGGCACATGCCTGTAATCCCAGTGACTATGGGGACTGAGGCAGGGGGTGGTCAGCCTGGGCAATTTAGTGAGATTCTGTCTTAAAATTTTGAAAAAGGGCCGGGCTCAGTAGTGCATGCCTATAATCTCAGTGACTCCAGAGTCTACGGCAGGAGGATCATGAGTTCAAGGCCAGCCTCAGCATTGGGAAGGCATTAAGCAACTCAGTGTGATCCTTTCTCTAAATAAAAACAAACAAACAAAAAAATAGGGCTAGGGATGTGGTTCAGTGGTTGAGTGCCCCTGAATTCAGTCCCTGGTACCAAAAAAGGAGAAAGGCCTGCTGTTCAATCCCTAGTTTTACACACACACACACACACACACACACACTGCTGTTTAAGCCAGGCACAGTGGTGCATACCCATGTGGTGTCATGTCCCAACGGCTGGAGAGGCTGAGGCAGGAGGATCATGAGTTGAAAGCCAGCCTCAGCAACTTAGTGAGTCCCTAAGCAACTCAGCAAGACCCTGTAGAAAAGGGCTGGGGATGTTTGGCTCAGTGGTTAAGTGACTCTGGGTTCAATCCCTGGTATCAAAGAAGAAAAAAAAAATGCTGTTTAGATCTTTCTGTGACTGCTTGTTTGTCTGTCTTTCATTAGGCAACTCTGAAGCTGACACCTAAGGAAACAAAGTAGAGCTAGGAGTGTCTCCAAAATAATTGTTTTCCCTAGTGGGAGACCTAGTGAAATCTATTCCATCTCATGTGAGCCATTGAATTGCTTTGGTAACTCTTGAGGTCCTAGATGGTTGGGTTCTTTTGTGAACCTTGTTTGATGTAAACTTGGCCTTAAATTTTTGCCAAAGTTAATTCATAGGGTGTAAACTTCTTTAGGTCTTATGTTTTTTGTTTCTGTTTTCCTCTGTACACTCTTAAAGGCATTGTGTCGGGCTGAGGATGAAGAGGATATCCGTGCTGCCACCCAGGCCAAGGCTGAACAAGTGGCTGAACTTGCAGAATTTAATGAGAATGATGGATTTCTTGCTGGTGAGGGAGAGGAGCCTGGTCGGCCTGGGGCTGAGGATGAGGAGATGTCCAGGGCTGAGCAAGAGATTGCTGCCCTTGTAGAACAGGTCAGTGTTGAACAGACCCATTAGTTCTTACCTTCATCCTTCATAACTTCTCCCCCTGGACTGAGGACCCTTTTATCTGTCTTCCCTGATGATAATAAACAAGGGTGCAAGAGCCCTGGTCCTGTGTTTATCACCTCTGCTCCTCCCTGCAGCTGACCCCCATTGAGCGCTATGCCATGAAATTTCTGGAAGCCTCACTTGAAGAAGTGAGCCGAGAGGAGCTTAAGCAGGCAGAAGTAAGTATCTCTGGGAGCTGAGGCTTCCTGCTAATTTCGACATACTCCTTGCTCTGCTTGCCTCCTGCTGACCACCCTTGGCTCTTGTTGGTAGGAACAAGTGGAAGCTGCCCGCAAAGACCTGGACCAAGCCAAGGAGGAGGTGTTCCGCCTACCCCAAGAGGAGGAGGAGGGGCCAGGGGTTGGGGATGAGATTTCCTGTGGGACTGGTGGAGGCAGCCACCGTCGCAGTAAGAAGGTCAAGGCCCCTGAAAGGCCAGGCACTCGTGTCAGTGAGCGTCTTCGAGGAGCCCGGGCTGAAACTCAAGGGGCAAACCACACTCCTGTCACATCCACTCATCACACCCGCAGTACCTCCACGCCCCCCCGTTGCAGCCCTGCCAGGGAGCGAGTTCCCAGGCCAACACCTAGGCCTCGACCTGCTCCAGCTTCAGCTCCTGCTGCAATTCCTGCCCCAGTCCCTGTCCCAGTCCCTGTCCCAGTACCCATTTCAGCCCCTAACCCAATAACCATTCTTCCTGTCCATATCTTGCCTTCTCCTCCAACTCCTCCACAGATTCCTCCCTCTTGTTCTCCTGCCTGTACCCCTCCTCCTGCTTGTACCCCTTCACCACCTCATACCCCACCACCCACCCAAACCTCTCTCTTAACTCCTTCCTCTCCTCTCCTGCTTGGTTCACCTTCTGTGCCCATCTCTCCCCCAGTCACCAACCTCTCTTTGGGCTTGGGGCCTGAGGCAGAACTCCATGTACAAGCATTAGCATCTACAGAGTCCCTGGAGCTGGCTGGCATGACCAGTTCTGAGACCTCCCCACTTCCTCTTGTACCTCCTAAGGATCTGTTGCCAGTTTCTGTTGAGATCATGCCCATATCTGAGAAGAACCTTCCTCTCATCCCTTCTGCACCTAGCCCAACCTTGGAGGCTGACAGCATCCCCAATGGTCAAGAGCAGGGGGTACCAGCTTCTGCTGAGGGGACCATCCTTACAGTGCTGCCTGATGGTGAGGAGTTGCCCTCAGGTCTGAGAGAGAGCAATGGGCTGGAGCTCCCACCCTCAGCAACATCTGATGAGCCACTTCAGGAGCCACTGGAGGCTGACAGGAACTTGGAAGAGTTGGTAGAAGTTCAGACCCCAACCTCAAGCCCAGAGAAACCACAAGAACTTGCTGCAGCTGAGGTCTCAGCCCCATCAACCTCATCTTCAGCCACCTCTTCTCCTGAGGGTCCTTCACCTGCCCGGCCCCCTCGTCGTCGCACCAGTGCTGATGTAGAAATTAGGGGTCAGGGGGCTGGTCGTTCAGGGCAACCTCCAGGTCCCAAAGTACTTCGCAAGCTGCCAGGACGGCTGGTAACTGTGGTGGAGGAAAAGGAACTTGTGAGGCGAAGGCGACAGCAGCGGGGAACTGCCAGCACCCTAATACCTGGGGTCTCTGAGACTGTTGCCAGCCCGGGAAGCTCATCTACCCGCAGCTTGTCAGGGCCAGAATCTTCACCTCCCACCAGTGGGCCCTGTGAAGCTGTTCCCTCATCCTCACTGCCTACCCCAACCCAGCCACCTTTCATAGCTCATCGTCGCATCGAGCTGGGAATGACTGGTGGGGGCAGCCCAGAGAATGGAGAAGGGGCATTGCTTGCTATCACTCCACCTGCTGTGAAACGTCGGAGGGGAAGGCCCCCCAAGAAGAACCGGTCTCCAGCAGATGCCGGGAGAGGCGTGGAGGAGACACCCTTATCCACCTCTAAGGGAACAACCAATGGGGCTGACTCAGTCCCTGGAGCTGAGACCCTAATTGTTGCAGAGCCTGTCCTGGAGCCCCAGCTTATTCCTGGGCCCCAGACTCTTGGAACCCCGCCAGTTCACAGACCAGAGCCCATCATCCTGTCACCTGTGGAGAAAAGAAGGCGTGGGCGGCCCCCTAAAGCACGAGATTTGCCCATCCCTGGGACTATGCCCTCTCCAGGGGATGGCAATTTAGAGAGCCGGACACAGCCACTCCCGCTACCACCACCCTTGCCACCACCCTTACCACTTATACCCTGTCCCACTGCTACTGTCGCCAACACTGTCACCACCGTCACCATTTCAACATCCCCACCCAAGCGAAAGCGGGGCCGACCTCCCAAGAATCCACCATCGCCTCGGCCTAGCCAGCTCCCTGTCTTGGACCGCGACAGCTCTTCTGTCCTTGAGAGCTGTGGATTGGGGAGGCGACGGCAAGCCCAGGGCCTGGGGGAGAGTGAGGGTAGTTCTTCTGATGATGATGGAAGCCGCGCCCCTTACCCGCTTGGCCCGCCTGCGGCTGGAAGCAGAGGGAATGCGGGGACGGAAAAGTGAAGGGTCCATGGTGGTGGCTGTGATTCAGGATGACCTGGATTTAGTAGATAGTGGGCCAGGCGGATTGGAATTGACACCTCCTGTGGTTTCATTAGCCCCCAAACTGCGCTCGACCCGGCTGCGTCCAGGGTCTCTAGTTCCCCCACTAGAGACTGAGAAGGTGCCTCGCAAACGGGCTGGGGCCCCAATTGGTGGGGGTCCTGGGCTGGCAAAGCGGAGCCGACTACAACCTCCAAGTCCCCTGGGGCCTGAGGGTTCAGTAGAGGAGTCTGAGGTTGAAGCCTCAGGTGAGGAGGAAGAAGGGGATGGGACCCCACGCCGCCGGCCTGGCCCCCGCAGGCTTGTTGGGACCACCAACCAAGGGGACCAGCGCATCCTGCGCAGCAGTGCCCCTCCCCACCTGTCTGGCCCTACCATTAGTCACAGAGGCCGAAAGGCCAAGACGTGAGTGGGCTGCCCTTCCACCTAGGCTTTCCACCATGGCTGCTCTCCCTCCATGACCAGGCCTGACTCTGTTAACCACTACTTGAAGTCTTGAGGGGGAAAGCCTCCAGGGAGACATAAGGGCCTTCTCCCTTCTTTCCACCAAAGTAGGGGGTAGGCAACTGGTTGTCATGGAAATGGGGCTCATCACAATCCCCCTTCCCTTCCACCCCACATGGCTGGGCAGTGTTAAGGGTGGCAAGATAGTCTGTCCCCACCCCCCTTGTACTTGATTCCCCAGCTATCCACAGCCCCACACCCTTAGGGGAAGGGGGAGGGGCTTCTCTACAATGAGTTTTTTTCTTTTTCTTCTTTTTTTTTTTTTTTTTTTTTTAAAGAAGAAAAAAATAATAAACTTAGTTTCTGTACGAGCATCCGCGTAAGGAGGCTTCTGATTTTCTGGTCTGGTGGAGGGTTGGGTGGGAACTTGGGCATCATTTTTTCTACTCTTGCTCTTGGGAAGACCCTTATACTTAACCGATCTCTAAACCAGGATTGTATAACTTTGAGGCAGAAATCACCCTCAAGAGGAACAAAGATTAGCAAATCTGATTTGGCAGGGTGTGTTTTCCAAAAGTCTCAGTTTAAGTCACTCAGACACACTTCCTCTCCCCTCTCCCTTCTGCCCCCTTGGCTCTCTGCCTTTCCCTCAGCTTTCTCCAATGCTTCACCTTTTTTCCCTTCTTTTAACCCTCTTGCTTAGGTGCTTCCTTTCCTTTCACAAGAAAGCAGGTATCCTACTTCCATTTGCTTCATCCCCTGGCCCTCCCCTCTCTCCTAGCCAAACTGGTTTGAGTCAGCCACACCCCCTTCCCAGCTCCTGGGGCTCTTCAGATGGTGGCTGGCCACCCAACCCCACCCCTGGGCTTGGCTTGGAGCCCTGAGTCAGCTCTACCGCCCAAGCCAAATCAAACCTGAGGCAGGAGCCGAAACTCACAGTCCCTCAAGACTTATAGCCAGGTAAGAGCCCCTGTTCACGTTTACATTTCTGATCTGAACACCTTGGCCCCTCGGGTTCTTCTCCACCTGCTGATTTGGCGTCTGTTTTCCTCATCTGACTTTTCTTCAGTACCTGTTCCCCTGTAGCTATGTAACATACATCATTTTTTGCTCTCTACTTGTCTTGCCTTTTTCACCCTTCTGTCTTGTTACTATGTGGAACTACAAGTGGTTTCATTTGTCCAAATCTATAGGGGAATGATTGGACATTAGGGTGGAAAAGTGGTTTGATGCTGGAGCTTTGAGGGCCTGAGAAATAGGGAGATGAGAAATGAGTAAGTAGGGCATCATTATTCAGGTTTCTGTGTGGATAATGAGGTCATTTGGACTCAGTGTTAATCTGATTGTGTTGTGTGATTTGAGTTAAAATGGAGAGAGGAGATGGCAAGGAGGCCCCAGTTTGGGGGAATAAGGTCTTTCTGATGTTCAGTTTCTTCAGCTGTAAAAAAGTGTATTTTTTCCTTCTTTGTCCCCAGATGTGTGGTGGTTTTTGTTTTGTTTTGCTTTGTTTTTTGGTAGTGGAGATTGGACCAGGGCCTTGCACATGCTAAGCAAGCACTCCACCACTGACCTACATCCCCAGCACCTGCTTCCCACCCTCCATTTTTCAGTCTTTATTTTGAGACTGGGTCTGAGTTTCCCAGACTGCCTCAAATTTGTGATCTTCTTGTCCCAGTTTCTGCAATAACTAGGATTAGGATTACAAGTGTGTATGACTAGAATCAGCCAGAATTGTTTTGTTTTTCATGTGAAATTGCAGCTTGCTTGAAAGTGGAGTACAGAGCTTAGGGTCCTGCTCTCTGGTTCCTCAATACTCAGAGGCAGCCTCTGGGGAACTTCAGGTAACTTTAGGACCCTTTGAAGTACAGTTTTAAATCACTTAGCCTTAAGCTTTCAAGATTCTGTTTCTTCTGCTTCTAGGTATGCATTTGTCATTTTGCTTCTCCCCACTTGTGAAAACAGTAATGTGTTCACACTTGCAGTAATATGTTCAAAGACTCAGAATCTTAAGCTGAAGATAAAGGATTCTAGCCATGCATTTACTCTCTAGACTGAGTCACTAAAGGAATTTCCCAGTAGGGCAGCATTCCTGAGAGTTGGGCTAGGCCATGAGGACAGCATACTCTAAGGGGTGGAGTCAGAGCAAGCCAGGCCAAGAGCTCATTTGTTGGGCTTACAAGTACCTTGACTGTATCGCCCACAGGTGATGGAGGACGAGGAGAAGGCAGTGGAGATCATGGTGAGCAACAGGAGAGCTGCTCATTCTCCATCCCCCATCCGCTGCTGCTGGCTCCGCCTCCGCTACTTGGCAGCTACTAGCATTATCTGTGGCTGCTCTTGCCTGGGAGTCATGGCTCTTGTGTTTGCCATCAAGGTGAGGAAAGCAATTCCTATGGGAGCAGGGGAGTGGGCATAAGGCAATGATTTTGTGTATCTGACCTGTCTGTATTGGCTGAACTAAATATCTTTTGGTGCTTGGGTTTGGGCTAGTGCCAGAATAAGATATGGTTCCCGTTGTCAAAGGACCCATAGTCTAATGAACGAGATGGAAGTGAAAATGGATAATTATTAATAGAATTTAGTTTATCCGTACTGTGATAGAGGAAGCACAGGGTATTCTGGGTGCCAGAAGGTGTGTGTGTGTGTGTGTGTGTGTGTGTGTGTGTGTGTGTGTGTGTGTGTGTCTGTGTGTCTGTGTCTGTATTAGAATAGGTAAGGCTGCCTAGGGAAAGTAACCCTAAAGGATGAGTGGATAAGAATGAAAAGTCACTCCAGGTAAAGGCAGCAGTGTGTACAAAGGCCTGGACTGTTTATTCAGCATGGCAGGTCCAGTGAGGAATAGTAGAGATGAAGGCAGAGGATCCACATTCCTGAGGGTCTCAGATTCTGTGTTTAGGAATTTTGACTTTATCTTGAAAGTACTGGGGAGCCATTTAAAGATTTTTGCAGGGGAGAGTGACTTCATAAAATTTGTGTTTCAGAAAAATCAGTTCTCAAGGCCTGTGTATAAGGTGAATCAAAAGGGGCAAGACTAGGGTCAGCTGAGCAACAATGAGAACAATCTATAGGAGTCTGGAAGAAGCAGTGGGGACTTTGAGGGGGCCTCACCTACATATGTACCATTTGTTTTTTCTTTCTTTCTTTTTTTTTTTTTTTTTTTTTGCAGTGCTGGGGATTGAACCTGGGGTCTTACACAACCTAGGCAAGTGCTCTACCACTGAGCTACAATTGCACCTTTTGAAAGGCTACTACTCAGGCTAAATATCATGCTAGAATATTCTCATCCCTAAACAGTCAATATTTCTATTACCATAATAATTTCTGACTTTAGAGCAAAATTATGAAAAGGATTCTTAATGATGCCCACTGGGAATGAGAATGGAATTTGGACTTGAGTAAAAAGTCAAAAATTCCAAATTCTGAATGAATCTGGGATGGGTAGAAAAGAATAGGGAATGAAAGGATTAGAAAGTATTTTTCCTAGCAGGTGCAGTGGCTCACACCTATAATCTCAGCTACTCTAGAGGCTGAGGCAGGAGGATTGCAAGTTTGAAGCTAGCCTTGGCAAGTAAGACCCTGTCTTGAAATTTATAAAAGTACTGGTGATGTAGCTCAGTGGTAATGCACCCCTAGATTCAATCCCCAGGGCAAAAAAAAAAAAAAAAAAAAAAAGTACTTTTTCCATGTGTGATCTTGAGAGCTAACAATGGCCACCTTGAAAAGATGGGTACCCTGTTTTGTAGTTAGACATGAGAAAAACTAGAAAGGAAGGTGAAATATTTGGGTGTGAGGCTTTGAGCTATGATGAATGGGGGAGTGGAATGGGGCAATGGGCCATTTTGGGCAGAAACAGGGGGAGAACCTAACCAAGAACCTGCCCCCACAGGCAGAAGAGCGGCATAAGGCAGGCCGGTCCGAGGAGGCAGTACACTGGGGGGCCCAGGCCCGGAGGTTCATCCTGGCCAGCTTTGCTGTCTGGCTTGCTGTCCTTATTCTGGCCCCCCTGCTGCTATGGCTGCTCTCCTACGCCATCGCTCAGGCTGAGTGACCTTGGGTGGCCTCTGCTAAGAGTCAGCTGAGACCTGGATCCAACAGTTTGGTGACAGCAGTGGTCCTTCCTGGCAGGAAGGATGGTGTCTCTCCCAAGGGCCTTTGGAAGAGCTCTTTTAGCCCTTTATAAAAGGAGAGCAGCAGCTGAGACTGATGAAGGGAGGTCAGCCTGCTCTGTTCTTTCAGTGCCCTCCACCTTCTCTCTCCCTACCCTGTTCCATCCCAGGGCCTCTACCCAGAGGAGGGGTTGAAGACCAGGCCTGATTTTATTAGAATTTGTTTTGTAATAAAAATCTTTTTTGGTGGTGAAATGTTCTTGTCTAATTGTTCTTTCCCTGCTTTCCCCTGGGCCACTGGTGAGAGCCAACCTGGACATCTGACTAATAGCAGAAGCCTGCATATTGCCTCTGGCCTACCTAGGAGCTCCAAGAGAGGGAAATTATTTTTCTCTTTTTCTGAAAGTTTCCATTCTTGGGAAAATCCCAGCTTATCCCTTATACATAAGCAGAGACCCTGAGGCCAGAGAGGAAGGGTAATAGCAACAGCTACTACTTATTGAGTACTTAATGCTGGGTTGTGTTATAAGTACTTTATATTTCTTCTTCAGTCCTCACAATGACTGAATAGCAGGTACCATCATTTTGATTTTATAGTTGAGGATATAGGCACATATTTTCCAAGGTCATTCAGTCAGTAAATGGCAGAGCTGGGATTGAACCCAGGCAGTTTGAATCCAGAGCTGAGGAGTGAAAGGAATGGATGACAGTCAGAACAACCCTGTGTATCATTATAATGAGCTTTCATATCCTTTATATTGGACTTCATGATGATAAACATTTTTCTAAGTTGTGAAACATTTCACACAGGAAAGTACCGAAATACACAGCTCAAATTAACACAAAACATATCTGAATAACCACCATTCAGTCAAGAAACTGATCACTGTCAGCACTCCACAAAGCCTTTTATATCCCTCCCAATCACTACTTCTTCCTTTCTTTCCACAGGTAACTACCATTCTGAATTCTAGCAGTGTAGTTTAATTTGGCCATGTTTGAACGTAATATAGATGAAATCATATATATATATATATATATTGTCTTAACCTCAACATTGTGAGATTCATCAATATTCAGTATAGAGATTTTGTTGTTGTATAGTATTCCTTGTAATGACTATATAGCAGTCAGTTCATTTTCTATGGGACTTTTGGAATGTTTCCAGTTTGGGGATGTTTTTGTATATGCTTCTTGGAGTACTTGTGCCTTGAGAATGGAATTTTTGGGTTACCTCACCATAATTCAGAAACCAGAAGAGTACCTAAAGGAATTAGAGATGTGCACACTGAAGAGAGGATTATAGAGGAAGGAGTCAGTGTTCCAAAGTGCTCTGAGAAGGAAATGTGAAGAGAATTCTTGGTGGCCCCAGAAGTTAGAATTATAACAGTGGGCTGAGCATGGTGGTGCACACCTATTGTAATCCCAGCAGCTGGGGAGGATGAGGCAGGAGGATCACAAGTTCAAAGTCAACCTCAGCAATTTAGTGAGGCCCTGTCTCAAAATTAAAAAGAAAAAAAAAAGTTTGGGAATGTAGCTCAGTGGTTAAGGGCCCCTAAATTCAATCCCTGGTACAAAAAAAAAAAAAAGGGGGGGGGGTGTGACAGTGATTCTCACCCTTGACTTCACAGTGGAATCACCTGTCCACCTGTGAAGTTTTTTGGTTTTTTTTTTTTTTTTTTTTTTTTTTTGGGGGGGTGGTGCCGGGGATTGAACTCAGGGGCACTGGACCACTGGGCCACATCCCCAGCCCTTTTTTGTATTTTATTAGAGACAGGGTCTCGCTGAGTTGCTAAGTGCCTCGCCATTGCTGAAGCTGGCTTTGAACTTTGGATCCTCCTGCCTCAGCCTCCCGAGTGCTGGGATTACAGGCGTGCGCCACCACGCCCGGCTCCTGGAAAACTTTTTTGAACTGATGTTTGATTAATCAGCAGCTTCAGTTTATTAGAATAGACTATCCATTCCAAACTGATTAAATTATGTCTTCCTGTTTTTTAAAACATTTTTGGAAAACATTTCAATACAATAAAAAACAATAAACTCATGTATATCCTTTACCTAGACTGATAATTTTTAATATTTCACATTTCCTTTATTGATGAACCATTTGAGGGTAGTTTTTGGTTTTTGGTAATGGGAATTAAATACTGGCCTTAAACTTGCAATCCTCCTACCTCAGCCTCCCAAATTGCTGGGGTTATAGGTATGTGACCTCTGAGGGTAATTTGTAGACCTTTTCTGATTTATCTCCTAAGAACAAGTGTATTTGTTCATATAACTACAGTACAATTATATAATTCAGAGAAGCTAATGTGTATACAGCTCTATATTACAATAGAAAATATGTAGCCCATGTTAAAACTTGTCAATTCTCAGCAATGTGCTGAATAGCAATACCTTTTCTGTTTTAGGATCCAGTTGAGAACATTCACTGTTGTCCCTTTTAGTTTGCTTCAATCTTGGATAGCTGTTCATCCTTATTTTTGTCTTTCATGGTGTTTTTGAAGCAAGGCCCCACCACATCAGAAGACATATGCTATTGGTTTGTCCTGTTATTGGTGTTATCATTAACAACTTGGTTAACATAGTGTTAGATTATTGCGAGGTAAAGATCCTTTTTTTTTTCTTTGTAAAAAAATCCTGTTCCTATGTAAATATCCTGTTCTCTAATGAATTTTCACCAATGATTTTACTACCTACTAATTTTGCCCAAATCATATTATCATGAAACTTGCAAAATGTTAATGTTCTAACTTTATATCATTCTTTCTACGTTACTTGGTATTTGACTATAAACAAAATCTGGGGCTGCAGATATAGCTTAATGATAGAGTGCTTGTCTAGCATGAACATTTATTTATTAACAATTTGTGTGTGTGTGTGTTTTTTTTTTTTTTTTTTTTTTTGGCACACTACTGGAGATTGAGCCCAAGGTCTCTCACATGCTAGGCAAGCTCTCTACCTCTGAGCTACATCTCCAGCCCTTTTTATTATTCATTCATTCATTCATTCATTCATTCATTCTGTGGTGTTGGGGATTGAACCCAGAGTCTTGTGCATGCGAGGCAAGCACTGTACCAACTGAGCTATATCCCCAGCCCTTTTTATTTTCAGACAAGGTCTCGCTGAATTGCTTAGGTCCTGATAAATTGCTGAGGCTGGCTTTGAACTTGGAATCCTTCTGCCTCAGCCTCCTGAGCTGCTGGGATTACCCGCCCAGCAAGACCACATTATTCTTTAGCTACTTACTGGCAGAAATTGTTTCTGATGATTATACTTTCACGGCTGCCACCTGGGTAGTGGGCATTTCTCCCAAGAAATTTCTAGAAATCAGTATCTATGGGCGGGGGTTGTGGCTCAGCGGCAGAGCGCTCACCACGCGCGTGGCCCGGGTTCGATCCTCAGCACCACGTAAACATAAATGCATTGCATTGTGTACAACTAAAGTAAATAAATAAATATTAAAAAAAAAATCAGTATCTAGACACCTGGTGTGCTCATTCTACCGGATTATTGCCTATGGGTCCGTTCAGAGGCCAGAGCTAGAAAACACTAAATTTTATTTATTTTAAATCTATTTTAATCATTCCTCCAATTTCTTTAAAAAAAATTTTTTAGTTGTAATTGGACACAATACCTTTATTTATTTTTATGTGCTGCTGAGGATCGAACCCAGTGTTCTCACATGCTAGGCGAGTGCTCTACCGCTAAGCCACAACCCCAGCCCCATTCCTCCAATTTCAATCAATCATTCTTCCTCTCCTTTTCCCATTATAGATTCCATATTCCCAAAGAACAAACCTTGGCTCCCAATCTACATTATTAATGAGATTCATTCATTCTGTTATTCTTTTGCTAGAACATAACCTCCACACGGGTGTGTTGACTTTTTCATTGCTGTTAGTTTGGAGCCTAGGCCTCAAGACATTTGACACATATTTGTTGAATAAGTGAATGCCAGGTTAAACGGACTTTGAATTTACTCCTGGCAGAAATCTCCACAACCTGATGGGCTTAGAGCAGAGCTTGAAACCCCCGCCCCCACAGCTTTTGGAAGGCGGTGGAAGATTGGGAAAGTGTACAATCCAGGTTGTAAACACTAAAGCTTGGGAGATATTCAAGAGGAATCACCGGCCACAGGACAAAGAGACCTCTTCAGGCCGGCAAGTCCACACAAATGGATGAGCGAGTGTCCAAGCGTTCGAGCGTTTCAAAGGCTGGAGTCCGCCCCACATAGCAGGCGCTTTGGACTAGGCTGCTAATATTTAAAAATAAGAGCCGAATTCAGATAGGGATGCTGGGAAGAGATTGAGGGAGCCCTACCTAAACCCAGGAACCTTGCGCAGCCAAGCCCTACAGCTCAGCTGCTCAGAAGCTTCCGGGTTCCATTCCAGGCCTCCTAACCCGGCTTGACAACAAACTCCACCCTCTGCAGCAGACACCATACGCTGATTGGCTCGCTCTAAAACCGCGGCCCTATGGTCGGGGTCTTGGGTAACTCCGAACTCCAACGCCGGCTCCAGCCCCGGGACTCTGGGCTTCCTATTAGATTACCAATTTCCAATCAGAAGGGTTTCTGAATCTCAGTCTTCGGAAGGCGCGGGCCATTGGCTGCAGGATGGGGGCGGAGCCCTAGGTTGTCGCCGGCAACGCCAGGGGCTAAGCCAAGGGCTAAAAACGAACCTTTCCGCAGAGCAGCCTCGCGTGGACCCAAGCCTGATTGCCCTCCCCAGCGGGTGAGCCTGCGCGAGACCCTGCGCCCCTTCCTAGCGTCCGCCAAGTGCGCCTGCGCGGCAACGGCCGCCAGCCCTTGTGCCGCCTTCCCTTTTTCCTGACCACCTTTTCCCTTCCCCTCCCCCCCCCCCGTCCCCCTCCCTGCCCTGAAACTCCGCCCGCCCCCTAGGCCCTTCTGTAGGTTTTCCCCAGTCCCGATCCTTACCCTACCCCTGCCCCCAACCCCCAGGACCCTGGCGCCCCAGCCGCAGGGGCTGCGCCTCCGCGAGCCGCGATGTGCGTCGTCTCAGAGCCTGTGGGCCTCCGTTCCCTCACTGCCCTCCGTTTCCTCTGCACAGGCCCCCACCTCCCTCAGAATGACACTGGACGTGGGGCCGGAGGATGAGCTGCCCGACTGGGCTGCGGCCAAGGAGTTTTACCAGAAGTACGACCCTAAGGATGTCATTGGCAGGTGAGGCCGCAGCCCGGAAAATGGAGGCCCAGAGAGGTCTGGTCCTAGCCAGGATACACGTTTTCATCTGAGGGCTGGATAGATGGGAGAGGTCAGTGGTCGGTGGAGAACATTTGGTGATTAGATTCATATTCTGAGTTAACCCCCATTTTCTCAATAATTCATTCATGTATTAAACAATCAGTTGAAGCACGGACTGTGTGACAGACACAAAGCTAAACACACGGAGAATAGAAAAGATGTCTATGACGTGGAGGTACTCCAAGTGAAAAAAACACGTGGACGTTCAAAAGGTATCTGATTAGATAGGTAGAGGTCTGCATTAAAGTGTTGTGGGGGTCCCAGAAAACCACAGCTTCCCGGAAGGAGTGATCTTTGGGCTGGATCTTGAAGTATGCATAGGTGTTCGGCATGCAGAGAATAGAAGGTAGAGCTTACTGTAATAACAATGGCAGATAGTTATTCATCAAAGGTTTCCTAAATGTACTAGGTATATATTAGGCACTGGGGATACTCAGTGAGGGGTGACAGAAATCCGTAAGATTTCTGCCTTTTGGAATTTACAGCTTAACAGTAGAGATAGATAATAAATGTAAAAAAATAAATAAATAAAGATTAGGGGCTGAGGCTGTAGCTCAGTGGTAGAGTGACTGCCTCACACGTGTGAGGCACTGGCTTCAATCCTCAGCATCACATAAAAATAAATAAAGATTTTTTGCCCATCTACAACTAAAAAAATTTTTTTAAAAAGATTAATGTAAGTGGGCTGGGATTGTGGCTCAGTGGCAGAGCGCTTGCCTAGCATGTGTGTGGCCCGGGTTCGATCCTCAGCACCACGTACAAATAAACGCATTGTGTACAACTAAAGCAAATAAATAAGTATTTAAAAAAAAAAAAAGATTAATGTAAGTGCTAGGGAGAGAATAAATAGGACAATGATATGTGAATAATTAATGATGCCACTGCAGATTGGGAAGACTGGGAGACCTCTGAGGAAGTGAAGAGGTTTGTTTGTTTATGATGCTGGGGATCAAATACAGGGCCCTGTGTGTGGTAGCAGGTGCCCTACCACTGAGCTACATCCCCTGCCCCAAGGAAGTGAGTTTTGAGCTGAGACCTGAAGGCAGAAAATGAGTGGGGTCGTGAACTGAGGCAGGATATATTCCCAGCAGAGGAGACAGTAAGTGCCAAGGCACTGTCAATTGGGCATATGTATTCAGGAATCAAAGAAGAGAGTTGGATGGGAGCTGGAACTTTGGGAGGCATTGGCATATAGATAGTGGTGAGGGAGACAGAAAATAGAGATGGGAAAGGAACCTAGGCTCAGGCCCTGAAACATGTTACCATTTGGGGCTCAGAGAAGGAAGAGCCAGGAAGGGTGACTGAGGAGATGCCATTTGTGAACTAGAAAAACAATGACATCAAAATCATAAGAATAGCCGGGAGCGGTGGCTCACGCCTGTAATCCCAGCATTTTGGGAGGCTGAGGCAGGAGGATCGTGAGTTCAAAGCCAGCCTCAGCAGTGGCGAGGCACTTAGCAACTCAGTGAGACCCTGTCTCTAAATAAAATACAAAAACGGGCTGGGGATGTGACCCAGTGGACGAGTGCCCCTGAGTTCAATCCCTGGTACCACAAAAAAAAAAAAAAAAAAAAAAAAAAAAAAAAATCATAAGAATATCCTTCTAGAAGGTTAGCAGAGTCTACTGTGTCTGATGCTCCTGAGTCCAGGAAAGCAGGTATTAGATTTGGCTAGGCATCATTAAGATATCATATGGTAGCCGGGCAAGGTGGCTCACGCCTGTAATCCCAGCACTTGGGAGGCCGAGGCAGAAGGATCGTGAGTTCAAAGTCAGCCTCAGCAATGGGAAGGCACTTGCCAACTCAGTGAGACCCTGTCTCTAATAAAATACAAAAAAAAAGGACTGGGGATGAGGCCCAGTGGTCGAGTGCCCCCGAGTTCAATCCCCGGTACCAACAACAACAAAAAAAAGATATCATATGGTATATGAATAAGGAAGTTAGAATCAGGAATTCTGGAGAAAAGTCAAGGCTTGAGACAATGTAGTGGGAGTCATTTGCACAGAGTAGATGTTAGGCCCCTAGTACTGGAAGGGAGAGTATTGGGAATAGAGCTCAGCTCCAACTCCTGAGGTGCTACAGCACTTGCGGGCTAGGTAAGGCAGGATGCACCAAGATGAAGAAGAGCCCATAGGAAAGAGCCAAAATGACTTGCCTGCCAAGGGGAGCAGAAAGACCAGTTTTGTAGTAGTCAGATCAGAGGGAAGGGACCTTGTGTCTTCTCCCAAGAGTGTGGTAGTATTATCCCTTGTTTTTCACCTCTCTTTTCCCCGTTTCCCTCTTGTCTTTCCTGCATAGTAAATTACTTGCACATTCTCACTAAACTACTTTGCTGAGTCCCAGTTTCTTCATGGATAAAGGATAGAAGCTTTAAAAGAACTTGGTACATTCTAGAAATTGATGACAAGTCATAAATCACAGAAACAAAGAGTAAATAGCAAGATTATAGCCAGTGAAGCTGAAAAGGAACTCTTTTGGTGAAGCCCTTGAATGACCAGTGAAAGATTTGGGTTTGATTTTTATTTTGTAGGTAATAAGGAGACAGCATGAAAAGAAGGATTTTGAGTGATCATGCAATTAACCATAAGATTCAAAGATATAGGTGTCACAAGGGAGGGGGATAGTTATATTTAGGGTCCAGCTCAGGAATAAGGGAACACTTAGAATCTGGTAGAAAAATTAATCTGGGAAGGCTTTAAACAGTGTGGTCTATGTTTTAGAAGTCTAATATAGAAGCAGTGTGAAAGATGGACTGTATGGGCTGAGAATGGTAGCAGGGAGATGAGTGAGGGGGCTGCTGTAGTTTTCCAGGTGAGGAAGATAAGGGTAGATTACTAGAACTAGAAACATCTCAAATTTATATCTGAGAACTGTGGAGTTCTGGAGTGGTTGATTGTGAATTTTGACAGAGAAGGAGAAGCCAAGCATAGCACCAGATTTCCAGTTTGGGAGTCTGATTGGATGGCAACACCATTAACTGAGATCAGGAAGAGAGAGAGAGAGAGAGGAGCTAGTTTCAGGGGAAGATGAAGTGTTCAGTGGTCATGATGTCCATGAAATGTCTCTAGTATCCACAGGAGAGATGTTTAGAAAGAGATATTGGCTTAACACTTAATGGAGATATCTGGGTAAGGAGGTTTGAAGTCGTGGAGGTACAGAGAATTACTAAGGGAGAGTGTACCTAGCCTGAGAATAGGGCATGGTTGGCAAGCCTGATATTTTATTTATTTATTAAACTTGGGGCCTTTCTGACCGTTAAGTAAGTGCTCTGCTTCTGAGCTACACTTCGCAGCCAAGTCTAGCATTTAAGGAATGACAGAGAACAAGGCTTTAGGTAGTATCAGCAGAAAGAATTTGGATTTGGAGTTTGAAGACGTGTGTGTTCCCCTCAGATATTCATGATGCACAGTAAGAAGTCTTAATTATTCAAGAGTGAATTCTTGATAGGTAGAAGGCTGTGGGATACCAGAGGCGGGAGTAGTCCCCTCCTATTGGAAAATAAACACAGAATCTATGAGGTAGCATTTAATTTAGGCCTTAAAGCAGGGATTCTTAGTTCCATGGCTTTTGGGGTCCTTGAACCCTCCGAAATTGTTGCAGATGTATGTAGGTGGTAGAGATCTCTGGCTTCCACATTTTCAAAAGAGGTTAATTATAGATAAATAATAAGTAGAGCGCCGGGCGCGGTGGCGCACGCCTGTAATCCCAGCACTTGGGAGGCTGAGGCAGGAGGATTGCGAGTTCAAAGCCAGCCTCAGCAGTGGCGAGGCACTTAGCAACTCAGTGAGACCCTGTCTCTAATAAAATACAAAAAAGGGCTTGGGATGTGGCCCAGTGGTCAAGTGCCCCTGAGTTCAATCCCCGGTACCAAAAAAAAAAAAAAAAAAAGAAAGAAATCATATGAGAAAGTCTTGAATGTGAACCCAAGCAGGTAGCTGGGGACTGAAGGGGACTGAAAGAGTCAGGACATAGGGAACTAAGGAAGCCAAAGAGAGCTTCCCTGCTTCTCCACAAATATCCCTTGTTTATATCCAGGGTCGAGTGCCCCTGAGTCCTGAGTTCAATCCCTGGTACCAAAAAAAAAAAAAAGTAGAGGCTAGATGTATAGCTCAGTGGTAGAGCACTTTCCTATCATGCTTAAGGCCCTGGGTTTAATTTCTAGTACTATAAATAAAAAACATGAGTAATAATTAGACTGTGAGGGCTGGGGATAATTAGCTCAGTGGTAAAGTGCTTGTCTAGCATGTATGAGGCTTTGGGTTTAAACCCCAGTACTATAACAACAACAACAAAATTAATGATTAGACCATGGACCTCAGACTCAGATGCCCTTAGTGGTTGCTCAGGAAATTGAATTCAAAGTGGCCAAGAGTAAGATAATAGGAAGTGATGTGTTTTATGGCAGCCAGAGAGTTCTTGTCCCACTTAAGATATGCTCTTGCTGCATGAAGGGCATAAGGCTGGGGTAGGTTTGTTGATTTTGATTTTTTAAAAATATAAACCAATAGAAATTTAAACTTACTTGCTTGGGTGTCTTAAAGCAACTTCTCTGTAATGGAATGGTTTAGTTCAATGTCTTTCAACCCATGTTGCACATTAGAATTGCTTAAATTACTTTCAAAAAATAACCCATAACCAGTGTATAACCAGACAATGAAATACTGTTCAACAATAAAAAGGAACAAAATACCAATACATGCTACAATGTGAATGAACCTCAAAAATGTGTTAAATGAAGAAAACCAGATGCAGATGCAAAAGATTACTACCATATGGTCTCGTTTATATGAATTTTTTTTTTTTTTAAAAGGTAATTCTGAGCCAAGCGCGCTGGCGCACGCCTGTAATCCCAGCACTTGGGAGGCCGAGGCAGGAGGATCACGAGTTCAAAGCCAGCCTCAGCAATGGCGAGGCACTTAGCAACTCAGTGAGACTCTGTCTCTAATAAAATACCAAAAAAAAGGCCTGGGGATATGGCCCAGTGGTCGAGTGCCCCTGAGTTCAATCCCTGGTTCCAAAAAAAAAAAAAAGGTAATTCTGTAGAGACAGATAGTAGATTACCTGAGATTAAAAGTGGGAATAGGGATTAACAGGAAATTCTTTTTTTTTTTTTAAATCGCCATTTCTTTATATATATATATATATATATATATATATATATATATATATATGTATATTTATTTATTTATTTATTTACTTTAGTTGTACACAATGCAATGCATTTATGTTTTTACATGGTGCTGAGGATCGAACCCGGGCCGTGCACATGTGAGGCGAGCACTCTGCCACTGAGCCACAACCCCAGCCCAGGAAATTCTTATTTAGGACTTTTTCTTAGGAAAGCCCATCTCTACCTCATTAAAGCTTTTCAATATCCCTTCAAGATTTTGTTGGCTGTGGCTTACTACAACAACAACAACAACAAATGTTACAGAGTTGTAAAAGCCAAAGCCCAGAGCCTTATGTCAGTGAGTCACTTGGAGGTTAACTGGTGACAAATTTGGGGTCTGAACTAAGATCTGATTTTCAACTTTGGTCTTCCGGGCTGTGATTCCATATTTATTTGGTGCCTCCTACACTTGAGGTGTTGTAGGGGATCTTTGGGATTTGGATAGGGTAATGAGGGAAGTTTGAGTGAAATATGGAAGGAGACTTCAATTATTTCTTTGCATTTCCTGCAAGGGACAGATTGTGGGGCTCAGATGTGGAAAGGACTTGCCTAGGCTTACCTTTGGAGGGAATGGCAGAGCCTGGATTCAACCAGGGTTCCCTGCCTGCCTTCCTGTGAGTTTTGTGTTGCACCTTGATGGAAACTCAGGTTGCTGAGGCCACTGCAAAGCTACTGTAGGCCAGGGTGAATTCCTTTGGTGGTTGCCCCGTTGTCCAGATGGATCTTCAGAATCTAGCATAACGACTAGGAGGATTAGCATCCTCCATTAGCATCACTCCATTCTGGGTGAAAATGAGAAGACAGGAGGCCTTAACTTGCACTGTTGTCTGGCACTGGCAGAGGAGTGAGCTCTGTTGTCCGCCGTTGTGTTCATCGAGCCACTGGTGATGAGTTTGCCGTGAAGATCATGGAGGTTACAGCTGAGCGGCTGAGTCCTGAGCAGCTGGAGGAGGTGCGGGAAGCCACGCAGCGAGAGACACACATCCTTCGCCAGGTCGCCGGCCACCCCCACATCAGTGAGGCTGCATTACCTGTTCCTGTTAGCTAACAACCCCTGCCCACACAGCCCACTTCCCCAACATTGCCTCCAGGCCTCTCCTCCTTTCTTCCTGGCTCTGTTCTACCTCAGAGAGTGGCCAGCCTTTGGGTCCCTTCTGCCTCCTTTGGTTCTCCTTCCTTCCCAGTAATAGCCCACTGCCAACTCAGGGTGGAAAAGCCCCTGTAATGTGTATCTGCTTCTTTCCATCTTTGTTTCTCTGCTTTTCTGCCTCTTTTCCCAGTCACTCTCATCGATTCCTACGAGTCTTCTAGCTTCATGTTCCTGGTGTTTGACCTGTGAGTATCTCCCTGCCCCACCTGAGAAGCCTCATTCCCACTTCCACATGTGGCCCCATGCTTTCAGCTTAGTGGACTGGAGACCACCCTGCTTAGACCTTCCTCTGCTCCAGGCTAGAGCTCTGTTACCACAGTCTGCCACTGGCCCATGCCTCTGGTCCTCTCCCTGTGTGCCATGATTAAGGCAAGTTCTTCAAGGGTGATGGTGACCAAAAACAGAGTTCTTGTGGTCCAAAGGGTCCCTGTTCCAGTTCCCCTTTATAAAGGGAGATAAGGTTCTAAATTGAGCCATCAGAGAAAAGCTATTTTGAGAGTGTTCCAACAGTGAACTGACCACTTACAAAACAGATCCTCACTTAACCACTCTCTTGGTGCTTAACCCAGTGCCTTGCTCTGTCTCTGCTCATTGGTTCTCTTTTTGGCCAGTTTGAATCCACTTCAATATATTTACAGAATGGACTCTCTGCAGAAATCTGAAAGGATGTAGAGCATCCATTACACCACTCTACAACTTTATAGGACAATGGCATTATTTTGAGGATTGACACAGAATTGGAGCTACAACCTCAATTTTAAAGACATGATAAAAGAAATAAAATTGCAAAATAAAGTCCTAGTCTGTCTTCATGCCACTCTTAGATTCATTTCTAAGAGGACCTTTTCTTTCTTTCTTTTTTTTGTACCTGGGATTGAACCCAGGGCCGCCCAACCACTGAGCCACATTCCCAGACCTTTTTTGTATTTTATTTAAAGAGACAGAGTCTTGGTTAAGTTGCTTAGGGCCTCGCTAAGTTGCTGAGGCTGGCTTTGAATTCATGATCCTCCTGTCTCAGCCTCCTGAGCCACTGGGATTACAGGCATGAGCCACTGCTCTTGGCTAAGAGGACTTTTTCAGTTGTAGTTATTCTCTAATACTTTACAAGAAGTCACCTATTCTTGCTAAAATGATGCAGTTTGCCCCATTTGGCATAGTGCGGATATTTCAGCCAGCTCACTGAGCCAAACTGCCTCTGGGATCTCGGTCATTCTCAGAGTGCTGTGTCTCTAGTATTTTGACTTGTTAGCCGAGGAATCTTTTTTTTTTTTTTGGTACTGGGGATTGAACTCAGGGGCATTCAACTCCTGGGCCATATCCCCAGCCCTTTTTTGTATTTTATTAGAGACAGGGTCTCACTGAGTTGCTAAGTGCCTCGCCACTGCTGAGGCTGGCTTTGAACTCGCGATCCTCCTGCCTCAGCCTCCCAAGTGCTGGGATTACAGGCGTGCGCCACCGCGCCCGGCTCCGAGGAATCTTGTTACTGGCCTCCTCCATAGCATTTGTTTATTTACTATTTTAGTTGTTGATGGACCTTTATTTTTTTATTTATATGTGGTGCTGAGAATCGAACCCAGTGCCTCACATATGCTAGGCAAGCACTCCACCACTGAGCCATAACCCCAGCCCTCTTCCATAGTATTTTATGGGAGCTCTGGTTCATTTTCTCAGCCTCATACTGTGGAGTGCATCTGCCTCCTATGCCCCTCCTATTCCTTAGGATGCGAAAGGGAGAGCTGTTTGACTATCTCACAGAGAAGGTGGCCCTCTCAGAAAAGGAAACCAGGTAATGGCACAGCCTGCAGCCCCTGGGGTAAACAGGGAGTGGGCAGGGCAGGGAGAAGCAGAGGAGGAGACTGCACCTCCCTCAGGTCCATCATGAGGTCTCTGCTGGAAGCAGTGAGCTTTCTCCATGCCAACAACATTGTTCACCGAGACCTGAAACCCGAGAATATTCTCCTAGATGACAATATGCAGATCCGACTTTCAGATTTTGGGTTCTCCTGCCACTTGGAACCTGGCGAGAAGCTTCGAGGTGAGGGGACCTTGCCTTAAGTGGCTTGGGAGGGAAAGAGACCCAGGCCTGAGGTTGGTTGGCTGGATCTGAGTAGTCAGTCCCAAGTACCAAGGAAATGGAAGTCAGTGAGCATTTGCTAAGCACCCTCTAGGATGCAAACACTGTGTAATTCAGGCTCCTGACCTGGGAGGATGGAGACAGACAAGTGAGCAGATGGGCACACAACTGGCAAAGGGCCACACCAAGAAAACCAGGAGAAAGGAATGCTAATTCATCCTGAGGGATCCACAGAGGAGGGGTTTCCTGGGGTAGACCCTTGTCCCAGAAAGAATGAGGGAGTAGGGACTAGTAAGGCTTGGCAGCATGTTTGGATCCTAGATAAAATAACACTACAGTGTACTGTGAGAAGCCTGCTGTGTCTTGACCACCTGATGTAACTTCTCATCTGGGGCCCTGGGACTTAGGCTTACTCAATCTTGATATATTTGTTGTAACATATTAATATAAAAATAAGAAATAGTCCTAGTGCAAATGGGAAACTTTAAGCAAAGTTCATCTGCGAGAATCTTCAGACCCTTTAATATGCTACTGTGTCTCCCTCAATGGCTTTGCACTGGATATCTTAATAGATAACATATCCTGGACACGTGCCACGAGGCAGGTACACACCAAGCCTTCACATGACTTATTTCTCTAAATCTTCTCAAGAACCCTTGGAAGTAGATAGTATTTGCATCTCCTTTTTAGATTGGACTTAAGAGATGAAATGATTTGCCCAAGGTCATTTGGCCAGGATTTAAATTTTGGCAGTCCTCATTCTTTTAACCTGTGGACTTACACTTCTTGCAGATGCTGTGCTTTATTTCCTTCTGGGCTTCCACATACACTTTTCCTCTTTCTAGAATCATTTTTGCCCCTTCCTACTCTGCCCTCTCCCTTGGCTTGAATAATTTTAATTTCACCATAAGCTTCCAGGTCAGGTTAGGTCAGGACCCCTGTTGGTTTTTTGTTGATTTTTGCTTTTTAGTGGTACTTGGGGTTGAACCCATGGCCTCACACATGCCAGGAAAATGCTCCCCAACTGAGCTACATCCCCAGTGTACTCTCATATATCCTCCCTTTATGATACATGTCTTGCTCTATTATTCTGGAAGAGATGAACTTAGTAAGAAATTCCATATTTTGCCAGGCATGGTGGCACACACCTATAATCCCAGTGGCTTGGGAGGCTGAGGCAGGAAGATTATGAGTTCAAAGCCAGCCTTAGCAATTTAGTGAGGCCCTAAGCAACTTGGGGGAAACCCTGTCTCTAAATTTAAAATTATTTTTTAAAAAAGGTTGGGGAAGTGGCCCCAGGGTCCAATCCCCAATACTAAATAAATAAATAAATAGATCCATATTTTGCTGGCTATAATGACACATGCCTGAGATTACAGGCATCAATGGCTCAGAAGGCTGGGGCAGGGAATCGTGATTTTGAGGGCAGCCTCAGTAACTTGGCAAGATCCTGTCTAAAAAAAAAAAAAAGAATTTCTCTGGTACTGCCAAAAAGTGGGGTGGGACTGAGGATGTAGCTCAGTGGTAGAGTGCCCTTGGGTTGAGTCCTTAGTACCACACACAAAGAAATCCCATATTTCTTCCACTTGCTCCCCTTGGGTTGAATGGTAGTTCCACTAGCCAGAGTGAAATTATAATTTGGGGGCAGAAAGGAATACAGGAAAAATTTTAGTTTTCCATATGTATAATATGTGGAAATGTGGTCACATGTTGTTTGAGGAGTAGGTAGGTTGGCTTGGCTGGAATGTTGAAGGAGGCAAATGATATGGTTGGGTAGGACCTTGAAGTCAGTCCCCAAACCAGGTTTTCTTAGCAAGGCCACCATGAGTCTTGGTGGGTTATTTGAGTTGTTCAGCAGAGACAGTGTCTAGTTCTGAGGTTCAATAGGAAGCAGGCATAAACAGAATGGGAACACTGCTAGCTCCAGCAGAGATCTGAAATTAAGGGCCTTGGAGGGGGCTGGTGGCATCCCCTCAATCTCTGTTGTCTCTCCACAGAGTTGTGTGGGACTCCAGGGTATCTGGCACCAGAGATCCTTAAATGCTCCATGGATGAAACCCACCCCGGATATGGCAAGGAAGTTGACCTGTAAGTGTCTGGTCTTCCCTTCCCATGTGTACTGTCCTTCACATTGCTTGTTACCTAGGCCTACCTGACTCTGGTCTCTTTCTCAGCTGGGCCTGTGGGGTGATCTTGTTCACACTCCTGGCTGGCTCTCCACCATTCTGGCACCGGCGCCAGATCCTGATGTTACGCATGATCATGGAGGGCCAGTATCAGTTTAGTTCACCTGAGTGGGATGACCGTTCAAACACCGTCAAAGATCTGGTGAGCTGGGGCCAGGAGAGGACAATGGGGAAGCCTCAAGATCTGCCCCTCATGTTCTGGGGTTTCCTCTAGATCTCAAGGCTGCTACAGGTGGATCCTGAGGAGCGCCTGACAGCTGAGCAGGCCTTGCAGCACCCCTTTTTTGAGCGCTGTGAAGGCAGCCAACCCTGGAATCTTACACCTCGCCAGCGGTTCCGGGTAAGCCTGAGACTATCAGGGTCTGCACCTGTGCCTGACCTGTGACCTTTCCTGTGATGGATGCTTCACTAGAACTCACACTGTCCTCATTCCCCAGGTGGCAGTGTGGACAGTGCTGGCTGCTGGACGAGTGGCCTTAAGCACACACCGACTACGACCACTGACCAAGAGTGCACTGTTGAGGGATCCCTATGCGCTGAGGCCAGTGCGACGCCTCATTGACAACTGTGCCTTCCGGCTCTACGGGCACTGGGTAAAGAAGGGCGAGCAGCAGAACCGGGCAGCTCTCTTCCAGCACAGGCCCCCTGGGCCTTTTCCCCTCATGGGCACTGAAGAGGAGGGGGACTCCAATGCTATCACCGAGGATGAGGCGGCACTGATGCTGGGCTAGGACCTTAGCCCTGTGCAGTCTCAGAAAGCAGGATTCTCCAGGAGGAGACTTCTATCATTCCAGCCCCTCTGGGCTCTGACCTCAGACTCCCCTGCCTAGCAAGGTGCACCACTGATCATGCCACTGTTGTAGAGACCAGCCCTGTGCACCTACTCCCACTGGCTCAGGCCTGATATCAGAGCTGGGGTGGAAGGGAACCATTCTGAATGCCATGCCTGGCCTTCTCAGTGCTGCTTGCACTGCATCTGAAATAAAATCTGCTCCATGCTAGGAAGATCATGTGCCCCATGTCTGTTGTCTGGCTTCAGCCCAGAAGGTGCTCAGGAGGGTGGGCCAGGATGGGACACTCTGGCCCAGGCTTTTATTGGGGAAAATGTTGGGGATCACTTAGTCTTGTTCTTGTTTTTGCTTGGAGGTAGCTGATGAGGCCGCTCTAGAGCAGTCAACTTGGTGCTCAGCCTCTCCTCACTGGCCTTGAGCCGTTCTTCCACCAGCTGCTGGAGCTGCCCCAGCTCCTTATTAAGTTGGGTCTTGATGTAGGTTCGGAGGACACAGACTTGGCCTGCACAGAAGGAAGGGGCAGGTCAGAAGAGATGCAGTCTGGGAATGAGAGATGTTATTTACTTCAATCTAGGAAATATCAGCCAGCCCTTTTGGAGAGACAGTTGGGCAGAGTGAGCAGAGTAGCTATGTTGGACTTTCTGGATTCAAATTCTGAATACAACTTAGTAGCTACATAGCCTTAGGTAGGTTGACCTTTTCATGCCTCAGTTTCCTTGTGTAAAATGTAGATATTCCTGCGCATGGTGCTACATGCCTGTAGTATCAGCTACTAGGGAGACTGAGGCAGGAGAATTGCAAGTTAGAAGCCAGCCTCAGCAACTTAAGATCCTGTCATAAAATAAAATTAAAAGGGTTGATGATATAACTCAGTAACAAAGCACTTGCCTAGTATGTACAAAGCCCTGGGTTCTGGGTTCCATCCCCAGTACTGAAAAACTAAAAAAGTGGATAGTAATGACACCTAGCAAGAGAAAACTAAGTAATATAACAGAAAAGTCTTAAAACAAGGCATCCTTTGGTGGTACTCGGTATTACCAAAGCTGTACATTCTATTGTTTTCATTGTTTTTCTAATCTTTCTAGAACTACCTTTTTTAAAATTTTTTAAAAATATTTTTATTTATTTGCTTTTAGTTGTACACAATGCGTTTTATTTGTACGTGGTGCTGAGGATCAAACCCGGGTCGCCCTCGTGCTAGGCGAGCGCTCTACCACTGAGCCACAATCCCAGCCCTCTAGAACTACCTTTTTTGCCACCAACCCCCTTCCCTAGAAGTTATGCTCTTATTAATTCAACTTGGACTATATAAGGAATCTTCTGGAGAGTGGACTATGACTATAAAACTAAAAGTCTGAAGTTCTGATGTGGTCCACAACCTTCATTCAGAAATCACAAAGCACCCTAATCCCTCTAGGTGCTCACTTGGCTCTTGCTCTGGCTGGGCCACTATCTCCAGTTCTTCCTCCTGTGGGGTGAGTGCATGCTCCTCTGCCTCCTCACCTTCTTTCTCTGCAAGCCAGAAGCAAGAAGAGGCCTTAGCCCCAGCCTCAGGCTTGGCCCAGCCCTGGCCCTGGCCCTGTTCGGTACCCATCTTACCCTTTGGCCAGGGCTTGGGTGGCTGTAGCCCCATGTAAGTCAAAGATAGATCCAGCCGTACCTGGGACGAGAAAGAACAAAGCTAAGAAAAAGGCACCTGCATTGAGGGAAAGGGGAAGATGAGCGGCAGTTTCTTGCAGCCCACATCACGGTACCTGGGGTGTGAAGACATATTTGTAGAGTTTGAAGTGGCGGAAGTAGGTGTTGACCACGTAGTCTGCCAGGGCCAGCAGCTGTTCCTCCTTAAAGAGGTCGATGCTGAATGGGGGCCGCTGTGGTGATGACTGGGAGTTAGAGCACTGACAGCCTCCAGAAGCCCTGGCCCTTCCTCCAGGAGTTCAGCTATCTAGGAGCAGGGAGAGCCCACTGTGGCCTTTAGAGGAAGATAAGGGTGATAGTGGGAGAGAGGGTAGGAGATTGGGCTAGACCTTGTCTTGGTGGATAATGATAGTTCTGCCCTAGGATACTGACCCTGACTCCATGGCAGAAAAGAACACTGGTAAAGTAGCGGTAGCATTCCTCCACGTTGCCCAAGGGGGTTGCTGGTAGGGAAAGCAGGGTATGGCAGTGAGGCCCTTCCTGCTATCCATCCCTCCAGTTCACTCCCTACTTAAGGAACACAAGCTTCAGAGGTGGACAGATCTAGGTTTAAGTCTTTGTTCATTCCCTTAATTCACTCATCAAATACTGAATCCTCAGTAAGTAATATTGTAGGCACTGAATAAGACAAGGTCCTTCCCTCAGGAAGCTTATATTCTAGTGGAAGTAACATACAGTAATCCAAGAAATAAATAATTTCAGTTGTTTAACATTCTGAAGAAATCAGTATGTGGTGTGGGGGGAAATGCAGAGGTCATTTTATTGAACACTGTGCATGTATTTGCATGTATTATTTCTCAGAACAGTCTCACATAACATTTGTGCTCAGTTTTTAATTTACTGGTAAAGAAACAGGATTTCAAAGGTGGTAACTGGTATGCTAGTACTGGTAACTAACTGGTACTGATACAAATGATAATTGGTACTGCTAGCAGTGATGAAACGAAGATTCCAGGTGGTAACCCCCCCCTACTCCTGCTTCCAGGGTCAACTGTGCCAGGCCTGTCTCCTCCTCTCCCTGGGGCTCAAACCTTCTGGTAGCCACCACTCTCTCACCAGCACAGGCCTTGTGAAGATCTTGGAGCAGGGCACATGCCACTGATGTCTGCTCCAGTGAGAAGCCCTGCTGACGGCAGAAGATGAGCGCATGAGAGTATAGGTCCAGGGTGATGGCATCCCGCAGGTTCTGCTCAGGACAGCCAATCTTCAATAGCTCAGCCAGAACTCTTAGGAGGGAGAGGGAAGGAGTGAGTGACAATAGAAGCCTTGTTTCACCACCCTACACTCACCATGTTTGGAGCCAGCCATTCCTCATGTCTTCCTCCCCAAGAGCTCTTCCCCTCCTTGCTCAGGCCCATACTCCCTCATCTCCTCAATGTTGGCAGTCTTCTCCAGCCGGTGCATGGAATGGATGTCGAGGTATTTCCTATCACAGGAAAAGGGGAAACAGTATTTATGGCTGGTACACATTAGATTCATGATGGGACCGACTGCTCAGGAGACCTGAGTTTGAGGTTTGGCACTCTGACTAACTGTTGTAACCTTTGGCAAGTAACTTACCTCTGTGGGTTTTGCTTCCTCCATCTGTAAATGAGGGACATGGCCTACATGACCTTTTATGATCCTCTCAATGAGTTCTTGTCTCTGTTCTGCCACTACCTTCCCATATGATCTTGGTTAAATGCCTCTGTGATCCTCAGTATCCCCATTTGTACAGTGTTCCATGGAAGCTAATGATATTTCTTTTACATTCTCACTCTTGGCTCTCACACTGCCTCTTTGGACTAGGGAACCTGGAAAGGTGGCTTGTAGCCACCTTGAGTAATGCACCTCTGAGCCTCAGTCTCCTTATCTGTAAAATGGGGATGCCCTGGTTGGGAAACACTAAGGGAACGATGCAAGTATGAAGTTTAACTTTTCCCCAAGGCTCTTCACACTCACCACATGCAGATCCGGGGTTGGGGCAGTGGCGGCTGTGGAGAGAAAGCACATTGGAGAAGGAAGGAGCTGTGTTGTATCTGGCCCTTAGACCCTGGTCCGTCGTGAATCTCCAATGGGGCTGAGAACGCGCTATAATTTGCCTTCTCATCTTTCGGACTATGTAGAGCAACGCGGACACGGCTGGCCTTATGCAGGCCCTAAGTACTATTCGTGAACTTATTAACAATCTGGGCTACACATCCTCTACCTCTCTTCAAGGCAGCCAGGGAAACGTCCCGAACGTTAGGGAACGTAATGACGGGTGACGCCCCGTGGGAAAACCATTTATAAATATTCTTGAGCGGACCACTTTGTCCCACCCTCACCGGGAACAAGTTGGCTCCAGGATCTTCGTCTGCTTCCACAGAGGCAGAGCCCACTGTAGCTGAATCGGTCCGCACAGCTGTTCCCATCATGGCCGATCCATCCACTGAACTGAGATCCTTCTCCAGTTCCCGCCGCAGTTCAGAGGGCTGTTCAAGCTCCGACTGCACCTTCACTCCCAGGTACTGGCTGGACGTATGGCTGGTCATCTCTTCTGTGTTTCGAATCACCACTAGCTCTCTACGGCCTGGGTTTCAGAGACTAGCAGCGACTACCAAGGTCTGACCCTCTAGCGACTTTCCAGCCAATCTACGCGGCAGCTAGGCCAGATACAGCCAATCCGCTGGGCCGGGAAGGCGTCTTCCTGGTCTCCACGGCGATCGTTGCTAAGCGGCTTGTGAGAGAGAGAATGGTAGAAAGTGCACGTTCACGCCTATCAGCGAGAGGAGAATGCGCATGCGTGATAAATTGCAAGTTATTCCCCCCCTACTACCGTTTGCCCCCTTCAAAGTTCCTAATAGAAGGGTTTGCACTGTCCTCTGGGCAGGAAAGTGGGAATTCGTTGTCAGTTGCCATGGGAACTATCTATTGGCCAATCATCCAGAGAAAGAGGAGGTGTTCAGGGAAAAATCAAATGATCCGAGAGGCGGGACCAAGCTCGACCGATAAAAACTGGAAATGAAGACTCTCCGCCACATCCGGTGTTGTCTCTCGCGCCTGCGCCCTATGCGGGAGGGCCGGTGACGTCCGGTGAAATCCAAGATGGCGGCACTAGGCTGACCCTGCTGTCGGTGAAGGCCCGGGCTGGCGGGGGCGGGATCTATCAGGTGTGTGCAGGGGACCGCTCTGGGCTGTGGAGCCTCGGCCGCTTCCACATCTCTGTTCTGTCTTCTGCAGGTGACCAAAGTGCAGCCCTCTCCCGCGACCCTCGGGGGACCCTTACGCCGCTCCTCGCCGCCGCAGCTATGTCTGGGCCCGGCAACAAACGCGCCGCGGGCGACGGGGGCTCAGGGCCCCCAGAGAAGAAGCTGAGCCGCGAGGAGAAGACCACAACTACTCTTATCGAACCCATTCGGCTTGGAGGCATCTCTTCCACGGTTCGTGGTTTTGCCCTAGTATTCAGAACTTAGCTACCCCTCCTATCTCTGGTGTCCGCTCAAACTGTCCAGAATCTTAGTACCAGGTCCCCAAGCTTAGAAAGGTTCACTTTATAGCACGTTTTCTTGTAGGAAACCAAGAGCACGACGTCTGCCTTCCCCTTGCTGTTACAAAAACAGGTACTAGAGAGCGTGTGATTTTTCAAAAACTTCCGAGTTAGGGAGAGAGGCAGACGCATAACTTGAGCCTTCTCATTACCAGGATGCTTTCTTTGGGAATATCTGAACCTCTTTAAGTCTTGTTCACAGATAGTTTGGGACTATCACCCTTCCATTCATTCCATTTGCTTTCCTTATCTGCTTCTGTGATGGTTTCTGAGCCTTGCTTGACACTCTTCTTGGCACTTTTGTTTCCCTTGGCAGGAGGAGATGGACTTGAAGGTACTGCAGTTCAAGAACAAGAAACTGGCAGAGCGTTTGGAACAGCGACAAGCTTGTGAAGATGAACTTCGAGAACGAATTGAAAAGTTGGAGAAACGTCAAGCCACTGATGATGCCACACTCCTCATTGTCAATCGCTACTGGGCCCAGGTGGATGCCTTCTGCTTTCTAAGATTTAGCCTTGATTCATTTGCTAATTCTCAGATTACCCAGCCGGAAAGCACCTAGGGATTTATAATATTTCTGGTGCTTTCTCCCTTCAGCTGGATGAAATTGTAGAAGCTCTTCTCCGATGCCATGAGAGCCAGGGGGGGCCATCTGTAGGGACAGAGGCATCTGGGACTCAGGAGGGGTCAACACGTGATGTGATCCCTCTCACAGAGCCAGGGACATCAGAGCTGAGAGGTATGACCAGAGCCCTAGAATCTGAGGAGCTTAACTTCTGGGAAAGGTTCTAGGGAGCAGGAGACTTTGATTTTGGGTTCCTGAATTTCCCACCCCAACCACCTCCCCCAAGAAATTGTTTTTATGTTTGACAGTAAATTGTCATGGATGAGAACAAAGAATTTGGAATTTGATGTGGTTTATAGCGCCAGTGTTGATACTCATCAAGTCCAAAAAACACTGTTTTGGATTAGAAGGAATACAAGCGGAAACAAATATTGTTCCTGTTGTCATGGGGGAAATTGCTAAAAAAAATTATTGGGGTCCCTGAAAGAGAATAAATATAGATGTACACATGTGTGTGGTTCTGCTTTAGACTGGGAAGATAGAGAACTTCCCTGAGCAAGTAATTTGGTAGCTCTGTAGCCTTGAGGAAACTACATTAACTCTTTAAACTTCAGTTGTCTTACTGTAAAGTTGGGGATAACAGGGTACTACTGATTGTGTTAATTGAGTGAGTCATGACATATTGAAGGGCTCAGTCTAGAATTGGTACACTCACTGCTGCTGTTACTCTCATGAGGATCTGTCATCTTTCCCAGAGCCCCTGCCAATGCAGCTGCGACCCCCTCTCAGTGAGCCAGCTTTGGCTTTTGTGGTGGCACTGGGTGCCAGCAGCAGTGAGGAAGTGGAGCTACAACTGCAGGGCCGGATGGAGTTCTCTAAGGCAGCCGTGTCCCGGGTGGTAGAGGCCTCAGACCGCCTGCAGCGCCGGGTGGAAGAACTGTGTCAGAGAGTATACAGCCGAGGTTAGTCCCACCCTAGAAGTGTCTGTTTCTGCTTACATTTTTATGGTCCCCTCTATCCCCCAATCCATTAAAGCATTGAGCCCAGAATTCCCTGAGGAATAAATCAGCCATGTTTTCGGCGGGTGGGGGGAATGGTTAGTCTGTAGATTGGGATTTCAGCTTTGATTCCTGGATGGAGGAGTTGTTGATGCTAATAGTGCCACCCTCTTCTAGCTAGAGACCTATCTAGAACACTTTGTATAAATCTCTCTGAGCTAGTTTCCTCCTCTGTACAGTGGGGATAAAGACTCCTGGCTTTGTCATGAGAAACTGGCAAGACAGCTGGTGGATCACACTGGGCACATAGCAGACTCCAGAATGAGTTAGTACTTTGCCCTTTTGCGCCTGGGGCTTGATTTTTTACCTGGGCCCTGCCTTCCCAGGGGACAGTGAGCCCCCTGGTGAGGCAGCTCGGGCACGTACCCGGGAGCTGGGCCGGGAGAACCGGCGGCTACAGGACTTGGCCACTCAGCTGCAGGAGAAGCACCATCGCATCTCACTGGAGGTGAGAGTCGGGCTTTTGGGATGGAAGTAGAACCAGGGCAGGCTTTGGGTTAGATGGGCTCCCAAAGATCTCAGGCTGCCACGTCCCTTTATCCAAGTATCTGTCCCATCCATTTTCTCCAGTATTCTGAGCTCCAGGATAAAGTGACATCAGCAGAGACTAAGGTGCTAGAGATGGAGACAACAGTGGAAGACCTACAGTGGGACATTGAGAAGCTACGTAAGCGGGAGCAAAAGCTCAATAAGCACCTGGCAGAGGCCTTGGAGCAGGTGAGGCTGAAGTACTGGGGCAGATGGAGCCAGGCTTGGGTACTTAGAACCTTGGCTTCTGCCCTTCATATCTATTACCTGCCTTGTTTCTGCAGCTCAACTCTGGCTACTATGTGTCTGGGAGCTCCTCGGGCTTCCAAGGGGGCCAGATCACACTCAGCATGCAGAAGGTGAGCAGCATCATTCTTCCCAGTCTCTTTATCTGTCCCTCCCTTGAAATTTCCCTCAGGACCAGGGGCAAATGTCTACCTCATAGCCCCTTCCCTGTCACTCTTGGAGCTCTTTCTTGACATACATACGTATATACATATTGTATATATGTGTTGTTGTTTTGTTGTTGTAGTTGGACACAATACATTTATTTTACTTATTTACTTTTATGTGCTGCTGAGGATTGAACCCAGGGCTGTTCATGTGCTAGGCGAGCGCTCTACTGCTGAGCCACAACCCCAGCCCCTTGGAGCTCTTTCTTTCACTCATTTATCTACTTATTTAGTAAATAATTACAGAGAACTAAGTGCTAAGTACTAGGCAGATTGGAGGGGGAAAAAATCAACACTCCCATGGAGCTTAGGTCCTAGCTTGGGAGTAAACAAATTATTAAAATAGTACATCAGCTGGTTATAAGTACCACAAAAGGGGCTGGGGTTGTGGCTCAGTGGTAGAGCGCTCGCCTAGCACGTGTGCGGCCCAGATTCGATCCTCAACACCACGTAAATATAAACGCATTGTGTACAACTAAAGCAAATAAATAAATAAATATTTTTTAAAAAAAAAAATAAGTACCACAAAGGAAAAGCACAGAAAGAGATAAATGGGGATTATAGAGTCCCTTGGCATTCTGTGGTCACTGTGCTATTTGCCTTTTGCTTCAGCTGGCTTTTCAGGTCTTCTGGAAATGCTTCCTTGACTCCCTGATGGTTAAGAACTTTAGCTCCCAATGTTCAGTACTCTGTGCAATATTGAAGCCCTAAACCAGACAAATGGGAGATCCTTTTTTTTTTATTTTTTTGTAGTTGTAGATGGACAGCACGCCTTTATTTTATTTATTTTTGTATGTGGCGCTAAGGATTGAACCCAGTGCTTCACACATGCTAGGCAAGTACTCTGCCACTGAGCCACTGCCCCAGCCTACAAGTGGGAGATCTTAGGAAAGCCCTGGGTTTGGGGCTTCAGAATCCATCAGTGTGCACATAGGGTAGCTTGGGTAGAGTTCATGGTTGTGGGTGAGAAGAACATTTTGCCTGTCCTGGCCCTGCCTACCACAGCCTCCCCCACTCTTTAGTTTGAGATGTTGAATGCAGAATTGGAGGAAAACCAGGAATTGGCCAATAGCCGCATGGCAGAGTTGGAGAAGCTGCAGACAGAACTTCAGGGTGCTGTGCGGACCAATGAACGCCTCAAGGTGGGCTGTGGTTGGGGCTGAGAAGGTCTGGGCCTGCAAGGTAGGGACTGAACCCTAAGCCTGTTGCTGGCCCTTTTGGTCATCCCTTCCCCTAGGTGGCCTTGCGGAGCCTTCCTGAGGAGGTGGTACGGGAGACAGGGGAGTACCGCATGCTGCAGGCCCAGTTCTCACTGCTTTATAATGAGTCTCTACAAGTGAAGACCCAGCTGGACGAGGCCCGGGGACTGCTGCTGGCCACCAAGAACTCCCACTTGAGACACATTGAGCACATGGAGGTATGGCATTGAGGGTGAGGGCCGGGTCCATAATGTTGAGACATTCCTGGGCTTTTGAGGCCCTATGTATCTGCCATGGGTCTCTTGGGAAAAATTCTTCCTAGGGCACCAAGGCCTAAGGTGGGGCTGAGGGGTTCTATGGGTCTTTAACACCTCAATCAGAGTGATGAGCTGGGGCTGCAGAAGAAGCTGCGCACAGAGGTTATTCAGCTGGAAGACACCCTGGCCCAGGTACGCAAGGAGTACGAGATGTTGCGCATCGAGTTTGAACAGAACCTGGCGGCCAATGAGCAGGCGGGTATGTAGTGGGATTGGGTGGAGGGTAGGGTCTTATCTGCGATGCTGGGTTCTGCTGGGACTGCTGTTATTCAAATGCAGGAAGCAGAGCTATTTCTTCTTGCAGAGCCTCAGTTCCCTCTGGGAAAAAGGACTGTACTACCTCACTCTTAGGCATGTGAGGGTCCCAACCAGCTGAGGTGGCTGATAGAGCAAGCTCAGTCAGAACATGAACTATTGGCTCTGTTTCTCTGATCTTCTGGTGTCTCTTTCTCACATATTTATTTCATAGAGATTTATTGAATACCACCTGAGAGCCAGGCTGTGTTGTAGGTTTTGGGGTTATGATAGTGAACCAGGCACAAAGAATTGCTACCATTATGGAACAGTGTTGTGGAAGTGGGAAGACAGATGGTAGGGAAATGATAAAGTGTGTATACTAAATAGTGATCAAGATACCAAGAAGCCGGGCACGGTGGCGCACGCCTGTAATCCCAGCACTTTGGGAGGCTGAGGCAGGAGGATTGCGAGTTCAAAGCCAGCCTCAGCAATGGCGAGGCACTTAGCAACTCAGTGAGACCCTGTCTCTAATAAAATCCCAAAAAAGGGCTGGGGATGTGACCCAGTGGTCGAGTGCCCCTGAGTTCAATCCCCGGTACCACAAAATAAAAAAATAAATAAATAAATAAAGATACCAAGAAAAGTAAAGCAGGAAAGGGAGATAGGAAATATCAGGAGAAAGGGCTTATAGCTTGGAATGGGGTTATCAGGCAGATGTCACCTAGAAAGACATTTGTTTAAGTATCTAGTGAATGTTAGTTGTCTGTTCCATACAGGGAAACATGGAGGTATTTAAAAAGTCTGTCTTGGGGCTGGGGTTGTGGCTCAGTGGTAGAGCGCTCGCCTAGCATGTGTGTGGCCTGGGTTCGATTCTCAGCACCACATAAAAATAAAAGCATTGTGTAAAACTAAAACAAATAAATAAATATTTAAAAATATAGGGGCTGGGGTCATAGCTCAGTGGTAGAGCACTTGCTTAGCATGTGTGAGGCACTGGGTTCGATTCTCAGGACCACATATAAATAAATAAAATAAAGGTCCATCAACAACTAAAAAAAAAAAAAAAAAAAAAAAAAAGAAGAAGAAGAAGAAGAAGAATACAAGTAGGCAGTATCAAGTTCCTTTTGGTGAAGTTTTCATCAAGTCTAGTTACTTAGGTGGAAGTCATACTCTAGGCCTCAGTGTCCCCTCCTGCACAGCAGTATTGGCTCTGGCTCACCTTCTTTTCCCACTGAAGGGTTAGGGCCCTAACATAGGGACCAGTCCAACACCCTTACTTCCCAACCCTCCCCCAGGGCCCATCAATCGAGAGATGCGTCACCTGATTAGCAGTCTCCAAAATCACAACCACCAACTAAAAGGGGATGCCCAGCGATATAAGCGGAAGCTTCGGGAAGTACAGGCTGAGATTGGCAAGGTGAGGAAGGGACTGCCTAGGAAAAGCTTCAGCTGGACCCCAGTAAACACTGGCTCACATCATTCTTCTTCCTCTCTGTTTTGGCAGCTCCGGGCCCAGGCTAGTGGCTCAACCCACTCCATCCCCAACCTGGGCCATCCAGAGGACTCTGGCCTCAGTGCCCCAACCCCAGGGAAAGAAGAGGGTGGGCCAGGTCCTATTGGTACTCCTGATAGCAGAAAGGAGATGACTTCAGTCCCTGGTGCCACCACTACTACCTCCTCAGTGAAGAAGGAGGAGCTGGTCCCCTCCGAAGAGGATGCACAGGCCCTAACTCCAGGGGCCCAGGGCCCCTCCTCCCGGGGCCGAGAACCTGAAGCCAGGCCTAAGCGGGAACTTCGGGAACGGGAAGGGTCTGGCCTGGGACCCCCACCTGTAGCCTCAGGTCTCTTAAGGGTGGATCGAGAAAAGGCCAAGGTGGAAGAAGCCAAGAGGAAGGAGTCAGAGCTGCTGAAGGGTCTCCGAGCAGAGCTTAAGTGAGGCCCTATTGCTCTCTCCTCCTTTCATCCCAGTCAAGTGACCTAAAGCCCTACTTACCTAGCCTTCCTCCTATGTCCTCCCCCAGGAAGGCCCAGGAAAGCCAAAAGGAGATGAAGCTGCTGCTAGACATGTACAAGTCAGCACCCAAGGAGCAGCGGGATAAGGTGCAACTTATGGCAGCTGAACGCAAGGCCAAGGCTGAGGTGAGGGCAGGTAGGGCTTGTGGGGCATGCAGGGAGGCTAGCCCAGAGGCTGGTGACCAGAGCCCTAGGTCATCAGGAAGCAGTGACAGCTCCCTTCTGTGGCTGTAGGTTGATGAGCTACGGAGCCGCATCCGGGAACTGGAAGAGAGGGATCGAAGGGAGAGCAAGAAGATTGCAGATGAGGATGCTCTGAGGCGCATTCGGCAGGCCGAGGAACAGATCGAACACCTGCAGCGCAAGTTGGGTGCCACCAAACAGGTATAAGCCCCTTTGGGTCCCCTTGCTTCTGATGCTGGGATTCCCTTAGCCCTTTGTTGGATGCCTCTAGCAGTTGTGACACCTTGACGGCATGGGTCCACTGTGGTTCTTGGCTTTGCCTTGTTTTCTTGTGGTTCCCCCTGTGGCCATTTTGTCCACCTAACACTTCCATCTTGTCCCTACCCCCTGGCTACAGGAGGAGGAGGCTCTGCTGTCAGAGATGGATGTGACAGGGCAGGCTTTTGAAGACATGCAGGAGCAGAATGGGCGGCTGCTACAGCAGTTGCGGGAAAAGGATGATGCCAACTTTAAGCTGATGTCAGAGCGGATCAAGGCCAACCAGATTCACAAGCTGCTGCGGGAGGAGAAGGATGAGCTGGGCGAGCAGGTTCTTGGCCTCAAGTCCCAGGTATGGCTGGCCCAGGGTGGAGCTTGCGCAGGGTCGAACTGGAGAGGCAGGGCTCCCAGCACCTAACCCACCTCCCCCCCTCAGGTTGATGCCCAGCTGCTGACCGTGCAGAAACTGGAAGAAAAAGAGCGGGCCTTGCAGGGCAGCCTAGGGGGTGTGGAGAAGGAGCTGACACTGCGCAGCCAGGCCCTAGAGCTCAACAAGAGGAAGGTGAGGCTGGGCCTGTAGGGAGTCCACAGAGGCCTCTGGCTCACATCCTCCCCAATTCTGCTTAGAGAACCTGATGCAGGTGGCCTGGGGCAAATTCCTTGGCTCTGTCTCTTCTCATAGGATAGCTCAAAGTATCAAAAGATTTACTGTGTGCCAGATCCTGTGCTTGACATGTGTGCTCACATTTCAGTCACAAAACCTACCAGAATGGTTTTTATTATCATCCCCATTTTATTTTGTGAGGAATCCAAGGCTCAGGAGGTCAAATTGACTTGCTTAAGAAAGAGTGGAAGGGCTGGGGTTGTGGCTCAGTGGTAGAGCACCTGTCTTTTTTTTTTTTTTTTTTTTTTGGTGGTACCGGGGATTGAACTCAGGGGCACTCGACCCTCAACCACTGGGTCACATCCCCAGCCCTTTTTTGTATTTTATTAGAGACAGGGTCTCACTGAGTTGCTAAGTGCCTCGCCATTGCTGAGGCTGGCTTTGAACTCGTGATCCTCCTGCCTCAGCCTCCCAAAGTGCTGGGATTACAGGCGTGCTCCACCGTGCCTGGCTGGTAGAGCACCTGTCTAGCATGTGTGAGGCATTGGGTTCAGTCCTCAGCACCACATAAAAACAAATAAAAGTATTGTGTTCATCTACAAATTAAAAAATATTAAAGGGCTGGGGTTGTGGCTCAGTGGCAGAGCGCTCGCCTCGCACGTGCGCGGCCCGGGTTCGATCCTCAGCACCACGTAAACATAAATGCATTGCATTGTGTATAACTAAAGTAAATAAATAAATATTTTTAAAAAAATATTAAAAAGAGTAGAGCTGGGGTTTGGATCCAGGTCTTCTTGGCTCCATGACCCACATAACCACTCACCAGATAACTTGTCAAAAGGGGGTGGTGGGTGGTGGTGGTGGTGGTGTTGTTGTTGTTGCAGTGCTAGGGATTGAACACCTGGGGCCTTGCACCTGCTAGGCAAGCACTGTACCACTGAACCACATCCCCAGCCCAGGGATGGTGATCTTTTTTTTTTTTTTTTTTTTTTTTTTTTGTGGTACCGAGGATTGAACTCAGGGGCACTCGACCACTGGGTCACATCCCCAGCCCTTTTTTTTTTGTATTTTATTTAGAGACAGGGTCTCACTGAGTTGCTAAGTGCCTCACCATGGCTGAGGCTGGCTTTGAACTCGCGATCCTCCTGCCTCAGCCTCCCAAAGTGCTGGGATTACAGGCGTGCGCCACCGCGCCCGGCTGGATGGTGGTCTTTTAATAGTTCTATTAACTATAAGAACTATCTAGCTTATACTAAAGGTGTAACATTGATTTTCATCCTGTTTTCCCTATTGCTCTACCTTCTTTTCTAGTTAATTCATTCCATAAAAGGGTTTTTTTTTTTTTTTTTTTTTTTTTTTTTTATGCCTCTGTTGTTTTGTGCTGACCACTGCAGAGACTGGGAACAAGAGGGTCCCTGCCGTTTAGTCAAAGTTGGAACTAATGAGGGGTAAATAGCAAGCCAGTTCAGAGCACAGTAAGTTTTATGAAGGAAACTCAGGTGGTGTGTAAAAATAGCAAGAAACCCCCACAAAAGGTGACACTTGGATCTGAGTCCTGAAGGAGTTGCTTGTGTGTTGGGGGGAGTTCAGGGAAACTGAAGAGCCTGGTGAGGGCCCAGAGACCAGAGAGAGCATCTTGTAGGTAAGGGACAGTGTTGGGAATGAGAGGGAGAGAGGAGGTGAGGATGAGGGTCAGGAAGTGGGACCAGCTCCAGTGCAGATATCACTGAAATATTTTGACACAAATATTGGTGGAACACAGCTCCCTAGGCTCAGACAAAGGGTCTCTCCTTCCTTTCCCACCCACCTAAGGCTGTGGAAGCGGCCCAGCTGGCTGAGGACCTGAAGGTGCAGCTGGAGCATGTGCAGACTCGGCTGAGAGAGATCCAGCCCTGCCTTGCGGAGAGCAGGGCTGCTCGTGAGAAAGAGAGCTTCAACCTCAAGAGGGCTCAGGTGTGTGCCTTGGAGAAGGCGGGTGGGCAAGGGTTCCCAATTGGATTATGAAGCACACGGTTCAAGGATGAGGACCCTTTCCCTTAGCCTAGCCTCTCTGCTGCTTCAGGAGGACATCTCACGGCTGCGACGCAAGCTAGAAAAACAGAGGAAGGTGGAGGTGTATGCAGATGCCGATGAAATCCTTCAGGAGGAGATCAAGGAGTATAAGGTGTGGCTGTGGGGCTGACTTGTGCCCTCTCAACTCAGGAATTTTAGATGAGGGGTTGGAGAGAGTTGTAGTGAGTAGTCTGGGGACCCTAGAAAATGAGAGGTAGGATGGTAAAAAAACCTGTCCACTGATTATGAAGTTTAGACAGCTGGCTTGAGTATTTGTTGGACGCATGCCATGTGCCAGGTACAGTACCTAAGGAGGTAGGGATGGTAGAACTTAGACCTCTTGAGATTGACCTTTGGGGACAATTATTCCTCCTGGCCCAATGCTGAGTATAATATGATGACAGCAGCTGGCGGGGGAGGGGGCATGGGAACTCTGGAGCAGCCCTTGAAGGCCCTGGAGGTCAGTGAACTTCCTGGAAGGGATGTCACCCAAGGAAGACCTGAAGAGTGAGTTAACTATGGAGGGATAGGGATGAGAGCTCAGGCAAAAGGAAGGGCAAATGTGGAAGCCCCCAGTTGAGAGAGGTGTGCTGGACAGACAGAGCTAGCCAGTGTGGTTGGAGGAAAGAGAATGGAGAGGTTGGGTAATGGCACATCCCAAAGGGTGTGGAAGCTGGGGTGAGCAGCTTGGCTTACATGAAGACAGTGTGGAGACATTGAAGTGTTTTTTTTGGCAAAGGGTGGGGAGTGCTAGGTATGGAAATCACAGCCTTTTGCAGGCCCTTTAAAACACACACTGCCTCTGAACTACACCCCCTGCCCATAAAAGGGTTTTAAACATGAGAGTACATAGTCAGGTTTGCTGTTGGATTTGAACTGGAAGAGGTAAAGGCTAGAGGCACCAAGATTGTTAGGTTATTGTAGTCACTGAGACAAAAACATACTTAGCTAACTTAAGGTATTGCTTATGGTAGATGGGTTCAGGAGGTATTTAGGGGATAGAATTGTTTGGATGCAGGGATAAATAGAATGCATAGAGTGTGGGAAAGGCAAATACTGGGAAGACTCTTGGCTTGAGAAACTAGTCATGTGTAGGTAACATATGACTATTGTCACTCAGCAAGAGTTTGTGGCATAAGTAGAGACAAGAGTCATTCTCAGGAACCTGGAAGCTTAAGTGACAGGCAGACGAGAAAGCCTGAGTTTTGGAAGGAAAATGATGGGGAGTTGATGGAAAAAGCAATGAACCAAGCCATGAGAAATGCCACTGGGAATTGGTGATCTGGAAGGGAATGTTTTTTGGGCAAGGATTTGGACCTTGAAGGGTTAGAGATGGCTGGAGGCAGCCATGAGGTAAAGAATATGCAGACTTGGGAACCTGTTCAGTGCTGATGGCAGGGTCTGAGAGATAGGGAAGAGTGATGCTGAGAAATTTCTGAGGCTGCCTGCTGGTATTCCAAGAGTGCTGGCAAGGCTGAGTTGGGGCAGTTCCTGTCTGAAGTTGAAGGTGAGCCCCCCCCCCCCCCTAGTGGCAGATGGGAGGTCTCAGGCTGAGAAAATACCCACAGCAGTGTCTCTGGGTTGCACCATTGCTGGGCCCACTTGAGTCAGAGGTAGCACATTTCTAGTGGCACTGCCATGCCCAGGTGTGACGGTAGGTACAGTTGAAGAGAAGGTAGACAGTATTGGGATTTTGCCAGAGGAAGCCAATAGAACAAGAGAAGCCCAGGCAGAAGAGGCCAGGCTGGGTCTGTGGATCCTTGTCCTTGGGAGAATCCAGACTCTGCTACTTTAGTTTTGAGATGTTGGCTGCTGAGCCTCAGTTTCTGCATTCAAAGAGTGCTCATTCCACCTCCCAAGGTCTTGGTGAGGATTATATTCATCTGCTGTGTGGGCTTAGCCTGAACCAATTTCTGCTATGAACCACTTCCTGCTGTCAGCTTAGGGTCTGGGCATCAGCAGTTATTCCAAAGCTGATGACTTTGCCTGGTCCAGGCGCGGTTGACCTGTCCCTGCTGTAACACCCGCAAGAAGGATGCAGTCCTTACCAAGTGCTTCCACGTTTTCTGCTTCGAGTGTGTGCGGGGCCGCTATGAGGCCCGCCAGAGGAAGTGCCCCAAGTGCAACGCAGCTTTTGGTGCCCATGACTTCCACCGTGTCTACATCAGCTGAACCTGAAACTCAGGGGACTTTGGAACACCCGTGGACCCTGGGGGCTGTGCCCCCAGCCCTTCCCCACCCAGGTGCAGTGACCCCACCCTTCATTCCAGACCCCATGGGCCCAGCCCCTGCCCACCTAGTTGGTTTGGGGTCCTGGTGCATGATATGGGAGTGGGATCAGCTAGGCTCAGTTCCATCTTCTCCTGAAGGTCTTACTTAGGGGGTGCTCCCATGGGGCTCAGAACACTCAACTGAGCTTCCCAGAAGCTGGCCCTAACCCTGCTCCTGCTGTCTCCATGGACCCATCCTAACCCTAAGGGTGATGTTTCCCAGGTTGTGACCACCCATCTAAGAGAAGGCTCATTGCCTACCTATACACCCATAATAAGGACCAGAGGTGGGCCAGTCCTCAGCCCTTTGCTTGAGACTGGGACATGGGCCCCAGGGAGACTTTCTTCACCCACTGTCCCCTAGGCCTGGGCAGGGTGTCTGTCCTTCTTGTGGAGTTCCCTGGATACTGGTCTGTTCTCTGGATACTGGTTCGGCTCTTGTGCCAAGGGCTGAAAAAGCTACCCCTAGGACAACTACCCTCTTCCTCTGGGAAGCTCTATAGTTGCTGCAGTCACTGCCCTCATTTGGGAGTGCTGAACCAGGATCATCAATTTCTATTCTAATCAGGCCCTTCCCAATCTCTACTTCTCTCCCAAGCCCACTTACCCCCACCCCATGCATCTATCCCATGGCTCCACTGGGTCCTTAGGTCTAACTGTGCTTTCATCCTGGTGGCCTTAACTGCAGTGGAGTTGAATCTTCCCAGAGGGGAAGGGACAGACCAGCCCCAGCCACTGGGCCAACTTCCAATCATTCCAGGTAGAAAAGCTTTGCCCAACACACTGTATGACAGCCTGTACCCAGGATGCTTCCCATACTGCCTGCCCAGGTACACTCTGTGGGCTGTTACAGCATCCAGAGGGGCCTAGGAGGTGGAGCTGCTGACAGGTACAGGGACCTATTTGGTTGCAGCCTCTGCTCTAGAGATGTCTTATATAGGCTGTTACTTGTTATGAATAAACGTCCAGCCCTCGGCCTACGGTCAGTAGCCAGGCCTCTTGCCCCAAACGTAGTCCATTTTTAGCTGCTACTTGTTGGGCATCTCCCTGACTTGCTTTGGACCTGGGGAGGGAAGGGCAGCGCTTATATGAGAGCGCATTCCTGCCCACCCCGAAGGCTGTTATGCATAGGCGTAACAGCGGCCACGGATCCCAACTGCCTTGGCCTGGTCGCATCTACAAGCAGCTCTAGGTGACTCGAGTCAACCAATCAGATACTACTACTACTGGGGAGGCTTCCCGCCCCACGCGGTTCGTACTGGTCCCACCTCATTGGCCGTTGAGACGCTAGAAGGTCTCGAGCTGCATCTTGGGAAATGTAGTCCCATGTTCGTACCTAACGAGAATATTCTCCACGTATGGAGAGAACCGGGTTGTGCCGGCCAAAGGTTGAACATGAACCCAAATCTGCTGGCTGTCCCTCAACGACTTCACCCGTCCCTCCCCTGAGGACGCACACATGGGGACACATCAGCGGGGTGACTTCCTTCATTGCGACCTGCTTGGGCCGCTGACCGGGTCCTTAGGGTTGCCCAGCGTTGTTTCTGGGTGCAGCTCGCTGTCTGCCTTTCGGGCGGGGCCCTTACTGAGGCGGTGCTGGGACTGGAGTGGAGCCAAGGCCGGTGCGGAGTAGGGTTGGGGTTGGTCCCGGAGCAGCAGTCCCAGCCATGGCTATCGTTGCGGTTGCGCCTTCTCGGGACCCCGCAACCTTGCCTGCCGGCGAGCCTTCACAGAGATTCTCGCCCTTATCGGCATTTGGAGTCCACCTGGGGCCTAGAGTTTCGGCGGGGCCACAGCGGCCGAACCAAATCGGACTGGAGACGGACACACGCGCTACGGAAATTTCGGACATGGGGCTGGTAGCGATGGGCATACTCGCCGAGGCACGAGGCGTGGCTGGCGATGACATCGGGCCGCTGAGGAAGTGTCCGTGGCTGGTGTGCGGCGGGGCGGGGCGGGGGTGGCGAGCTCGGGAGGGTATTACATCATAGAGACGCGGGCACCTGAGCGGTGGAGAGGACCAGCGTCGGAGAGGAGCCTGGCGCCTGGGCGCAGGTGGAGACCAGCTTTCTCTCAGAGGAGTCACCTCCGCGTGGGCTCCTTAAGTAAATCAAGTAACTAATATCGTCTCTCTAGATATTTTCCATAAAAGTTAGTCTCCATTTGGGAGGGAAGTGCTAAAAACTCTTTTAGAGGCTTCATACCTAAATAGTAAAGTAGGACTGAAACCACTTTATCAAGCTCAAACTAAAGGGAATGGGTTAGGTCCTAGAATCTCACTGTGAGGAGCAAGCATAGATGGTGGTGGTGGAAAGTCTCAACAAACCATAATTTACCATGAGCGTGCCAGGTGCGGCAGGGTCTGTCTGTTTTTTTTTTTTTTTTTTTTTTTTTTTTTTTTTGTGTGTGTTTTGTGTGTGTGTGTGTGGTACCGGGGATTGAACCTCGGGGGCACTCGACCACTGGGCCACATCCCCAGCCCTTTTTTGTATTTTATTTGGAGACAGGGTCTCACTGAGTTGCTAAGTGCCTCGCCATTGCTGAGGCTGGCTTTGAACTCGCGATCCTCCTGCCTCAGCCTCCCAAAGTGCTGGGATTACAGGCGTGTGCCACCGCGCCCAGCTAGGGGCTGTCTGAATGGCTAGTCTGGTCTTCCTATCCCGAGGCTTGACCTCCTTACTACCGGCAGTATCTTCTCTAGTCTGAGTGACTGTGGTACCTAGGATCACAGGGATAGGAAGGTCAGAGCTCCTCTTTGGCCAACCCTGACCCTGGCTGTTCTTCCTGAGTGAGCAGATGGCATCAGGGATGGACTAAGGCTACTAGGGGCAATTAGCCAGTAGAGCATTTACTCCCAGAGCTTCCCTTGGGGCTTGTGGCAATGCACTTGCTTGGGTTTCCTCCTACTCATGGTCTTCTGCTGGTCCTCTTTCTCCACCCCTAAACTGGACTCCCATTTCTGCTTTGCTACTCTCCTTGAGTGTATTTATCCATGGCCTTGACTGCAGTTGAGCTATTAAAACCACCAAATCTCTTTCCTAAGCCTGAAAATAACCATTGTTCACTGGGTGGGAGGGATCATGTCATTCTCAGTACCCCAACAGCATACCTTCCCTAGACTCCGCAAACAAGACACCCACTATGGCCTCTGCTTTCTAATTTTATGTCCCTTAATTCCCACTCTGCTTTAAGTCCATACTCAACTATGTGTGCCCTCTATTCCCTATCCCACTCCCAGCCTCTACGCATTTGATTTCCTGTTCCTGAGACCCCCATCTTTCAGGTCACTTCTTCTAGTATTATCTGGTCCTCTACTGTGGCAGGCACCATCTGTGGATCCACAGGCACTTTTGCTGTCTCTGAACCAGAGTGTTTTAAGTCACTGTGCTCCAATTCCTGCTCTCCCTGGAGTTCCCACACCTTACTGAGGATTCCAGTGCTGAGACTAGTTCTGATGTGCCTCAGTGTCCCCAGTGTTGGAAACCAACAGAATATGGAGTCTTCATTAACCCCCCTCCCCCATGTAGGCAAGTCCTTCTGCCCATCCCTTCCTATCCTATTTTCCACATGGGAGAAAGAGCCTACCCTGGGGGCTGGGTCAGAGTGGCACCTGTGGGGAAACATTTCCCTGCCTAGGGGAAGAGTCCCCTGGTGGACAGAGGCAGGTGACAGGCTAGAACAAGCACTGACCTCAGGCAGCCACTCAGAGGCTATGGCCAGGCTCAGGAGATACCGCATGGAAGTGAACCTGGCATTGAGAATTCCTTGGAGCAGCCCCAACTGGCCCAGACAGTGTGGAGCCCAGGCCAGGCCCAGGCAGGCCCAGCCAGAGGAGGAAAGGCTTGGCTGGGTACAGAGCCGCTCAAATTCCTGGACATTCTGGTTTCACTTGCCGACTTGCTCTAGATCTTGGGCAAGCAGCTGCCTTTCCTTGAGCCTTAGCTTCCCATATGGTGAGGGTCTACAGGCTGATATCCTGGGAGTGAGATGACAAGCCAGAGCTCCACCCCTCTCTCCTCAGGGTCTAGGAGGCCCCGGTCCAGAGGAGGGATTGAGCCAGGCCAGGACCCAAGGGAACCAGGAATAGTAGCTGGAACTAGATCCGAGCAGCTTTTCCCAGTGGCACCCTGGGGAGAATGTGGTTATTACAGCTAGAGAGGCCTCCCTGGGCTGCACAGCTGGGTATGAGCTGGCCAGGGCCAGAGTCACCATGCAGCCATCTAGCAGTCAGCATGCCACTGTGCTGTTGAAGCCAGGCACTGACAAAAGCTTCTTGGTTTTGCCACCAATTTGTCAGATTCCACTCCACCCCTCTCAGATATCCCCTCCTCTCCTGTAAGGGTATAGATTTAATTTTTTCCTTTCAGTGCTGGGGATGGAATCCAGGCCCTTCCTTGCACATGCCAGGCAAGCACTGTACCACTGAGCTACACACCCAGTCCAGCAGATTTTTAAATTTCATAAACCTCACTAGATAGGCATTTTAGACCTCCTAGGAAAAGGCTAGGCCTGGGGCTGGGCTGAGTTTTTGTCACATATGAGCCCTGGCTCAGGGAGAAGACAAGCTCTTTGAGCTTGCTTTAGGCTGAATGAGAAGACAGAAAAACACTGGGAAATCTCATTCCCTTTATTCTCTTCAACTAATCAACATGACCACCAGTGACACAACACTGTTATTGACACACAACACTCAAAAGTGGGGCCTCTTTTCACAGAGACAAGTCAGGTGAGTGGGGCTTCCTTCATGGGGGCAAAGGAGTCTGGGAGCTGCTCACCTCAGGGTGGGGGTCATGGAGCCCCACCTCTTGGTTGTGATGGTTTCAAGTTGCCCCCAATTCAGGATTCATGCCCAGTTCTTTCAAGTTCCCATCTGACCTCCATAGCCACAGCAGTTTCAAGTTTCACCCTATGCTCATATCAGTTTCTAGACCCTTCCCTCTGCTTCACCAATGACTCCTGGCCCCTGGCTGATGGGCTCTTCCACTAGGGCACTTCTGAGGGCTCTGGGGCTGGCATGGAGTTGGATAAGAGGGTTTGACTACATTATGCCTGCCAGACTGTTCTGGTGGGCAGGTGTCTGGATCCCTGGCCCTGTCTGATCCAGTCAGGACTCTGGACACTGCCACCTCCCTTCTTAGTTCCTCAGATGTAGCTGGCTCCAGGAGGGAGGCACCTGGCTAAAGAAGCTTGGGAAGGTGGGCAAGAGAGAACAGGCCACACCCAGAGGTCTCTGACTCTGCCCCTTTCCTACTGGGAAGCCCCAGACTCCACCATATCATCCATTCAGTACCTGAGCCAAGACCCTTAGCCTTCACCTGTCCCCACAACATGCGAGCATCCTACTATGTACGCTACACCCTAGTCCTCAATAGGCTACAGTTGACCTTGACTAAGACCACCTCCCCCAAAAGCTGCTTCCCAGCACTCTTCTGAGGACAGATTCTCAGACCTGTGTCTGAGAGAATCTGTTCCTAGCTTTAAGGAGTTTGTCCCCACAACTGAAGTTTCTGCTACCATCGTAGAAGGGGACAAATCAGCTTAGACTTGGAGGACTTATCTCCTCTTAGTCTTATAGGGACACCCCTCCATGGACATTTCTGACAATAGAGATTTGCAGGCAGGCTCCTCAGTGGCCCTCTCCTACCTGGCACTTGGGTGGGGTGGGGCTTAATGCAGAGGTTAACAAGGCTCTCTGCACAATTATATAAGGCCTGCCTTCTCTCTCCCCACCAGCAGGCCTGGCCTTTTTTCTCCCACAGTATCCTAGATTTTGATCCTTTTAGATTTGAGGGTTATCCCTTCGTGGACAGGATAGATGAGGGTGAAGGGTTTTCACCTTTTGAATTTATAGATAATGGGATTAGAGGTCTCTTTCACAGCTTGTAGGAATCCAGGTTGCCTCTCTGGGCATGTGACTCCTGAAGAGCCACCTCACCTTGGCATCTCAGTCGTCCTACTCCAGGACAGTATATCGCTGGTGCCAGCCTGGGGTTAGAGGGCACTTCCTTCCAACTGAGCACTGTGCAGAGTCCTCCCCATCTTTAAGGGTTTCCAGGGTTATGGGGGGGATCTTTGTTGCAAATGCTTCTCTCCAGAGTCTCCTCTCTTCGACCATTTTATAGGGCACCCATCTCTCCCCATCACACAGCCCCAGTCACGTGAGCAGGTTTGGCTGGGTTTATGAAGTATAGCTATGTGATGTGTGAGGAGAAATGTGCCCGATAGGAGAAGGTTTCTCATTCTTCCATTTCCCTTCAGTGGTTTCCAGCTAAGGAGAGAGGAGCCAGGGGGTGGGGTGGGGGGAAATCTCCCTTTCCGAAGGCCAAGATCACGTCAGAGGGCTCCAGGTACCAGGTGAGGAAGGTGGTTGAGCTTCTTTAGACTTTTTGGGGACTTCTGGTCCAGTGTATGGGAGGTCTGGGCACCCACCACCACATGTGGGCTGGCTCATCCTGTGGGCAGCCTTGCCACCAGCTCACATGAAAGGCTGAGGTTTAAAAATCAGGTTGCTGGCTAATCAAAGCTTTCTATTCTGTCGTCTTGCCATCCCTTGTCACCACAGAGAACCCTCAAGTGGCTCTAGCTGACTCAGTCTAGGGAGGACAACCACATACAAGTCTTGAGTCTCTGAAGGGATTTATTCTTTGGAGGTCGACTAGCAGCGGTTCTCCCTCTCCACTGAGGACAGAATTTGAGGAAATGAGCTGCCACTGCAGCAAGACTGGGGGCAGTTAGATTTCAGGATAAACCTCCTGACCATGAGACCTGAGAATGTGGCAGAGGCCCCCTCTAATCCTGGAGGCCTCTTGGAGTAGACGTTTCCAGCTGGGCTGGGGAAAGTGGTCCTGCCTGGCTCAGGAAGAACCCTGGCAGCCTGGGCTGGGATCTGCTTGCATTTACAGTTTAACAAGTTCCTGGAAAGGGAGAATCTGGCCTGGAGTTTGCTGGGTTCCATCTGAACAGTTTCTCCACCTTGCCTCCCTCCAAGCAATCTAACGGAAATTCCCCTAATTTTTGTGGTGGTTTCTCAGTATTCTTACACTCCAAGTATTTTATGTACCTCAAATTTCAGCTTTTAAAAAGGCTTGACATAATTTTTCTCCCTCATTTTTGGGTTCATGTTAACAGATTCCATGGGCCTCTTCCCCTAACACACAATTCATTTAAGATTGGCCTTATACCCCCAGTGAAACAAGCTACACCTTTTCTCTCCCCAATCTCTGGGTCTTATCTTCTCTGTGGGTTCAAAAGCTCCTCACCACTTATTTTTCTCCTGGTTTTTTCTTCCTTTTCCAGTTCCAGACCATTCCCACACTACTCTCCAGCTGAGAATTTTCTCAGTGTAATGGTCCAAGGCTACTGGGAGAGGGGCTCCTCCCATTTGCTGGTGGGAGAGGACGCTGCAGAACCAGCATTGTGGGAGGTGTTTCCTGTACCTTCTGAGGGTCACCATCCCAAGACAATGCCATGCGAGTTCCCTGTACTTCCCTGACCCTACAGGATTTTGATACAGTTTTATGGGGTTGTCTAGAGACATATTGGGACCTCTTCCTACAATTAATAGGGCTTTTATCCACTAAGGTTTATAGGGTTTTTCTGCTACAGACTTAAAGGGCTTTTTTTCCTACATATTTATAGGGTTTCTAACCCAACAGTTTTTCTCTACTGCATTATAAGTGGCTCCCACCAGCAATTTTATAGGGTTTCTTATCACTGATGTAAAAGCACTATTTTTCCCAGGGCTCTTTATCCTCCACTTTGCTACAATCTGATAGGTTTGTCCTCCTTTCCCCACATGATTTTTGGGGGGAGCCAGTGTTCCTCTCAGGAGAGAGGCCCCTGGTCTCCACACCTATTTCACAGGGAGACACCTGGATGGCAGCTTCTGTGGAGAAGGAGGGCTGCCACTTCTGTGAAGCCATCTCCACACTCAGGGCACAAATAGGGCTTTTCTTGCAAGAGGGTTTTGGGGCTCTCTCCTTCCCTATTACTGCTGCTCCCTGTAGGGGTGGGAACCTCTCCCTCACCTCCCTGGCTTGTGGACAGGCTGGCTGGCTCTGGCAGGGGGTCCTCAGGTCTGGGGGACTTTTCTTGGGTGTGGGTTTCCTGGTGTCGGATGAGGGCCAGGCGATCGAGGAAGGAGGCCCCACAATCAGAGCAGCTGTAGGGTTTGGCCCCCAGGGGGCTCCTAAGGTGCTCCAGGAGGACGGAAGAGCTCTTCCCCGGCTCAGGACTCTTCTGGGATTTCCGGCCTGCATGGACCTTCTGGTGCAGCAGCAACTCAGAGCTGAGGCCAAAACTTTTTTTTGCATTCAGGGCATTTAAAAGGCTTGCCACTCAAGAAGGGACTGGGCCCTGCCCCTTCCCCTAAGCCAATCCTATAATCCGGAAAGAGAAAAGGCTTTTCGTTGCCATGGGTGAGCTGATGTTGGAGGAGCACAGCGCGATCCAGGAAGCTTTCTCCACAGTGAGAACAAATGTAGGACTTAGAGGAGAGCAGCCCCAACCTTTGGCTGAAGCTCTCCTGACCTTCGGGCGTTTTAAGGGGCTGTCCTGGGGGTTCAGCTCTGCCCTCAGCAGCACCTGGGTAGGAATTCCCTCCAAAAGGGAGCCTCGGGGGACGGAACTGAGGTGGTTTGGGGGCTGGGTGTGCGATGAGACCGTCTGCATTTTTGTAGGGGTTTTCTCCAATATGTATCCTCTGATGCTGCATAAAGATGCCCTCATCGTTGAAGCCCTTTCCGCAGACCAAACACTTGTGGGGTTTGGCTCCAGGGGGCGGGGTCAGAAGAGCAGGATCCCCCAGCCCCAGCAGGGTGTCGCCCTGAGCTCTTCTGGCAGGGGTCTTGCCCCTCTCGTGGATCACCCGGTGCTGCTCCAGCTCATGAGCCTCCAGGAAGGCCTTCCCGCAGTCAGAACACACGAAGAGGTTCTCATCCATGTGGGTGCGGACGTGCGTGATGAGGTTTGAGCTCTGGCTGAAGCTCTTGCCGCACTCGGGGCACTTGTAAGGCTTCTCGCCCGTGTGGGTGCGTCGGTGCTGGATGAGGTGCGAGCTACGGATGAAGCTCTTGCCGCAGTCGGAGCACTTGTAGGGCTTCTCGCCGGTGTGGATGCGCTGGTGGCGGATGAGGGTGGAGCTCATGATGAAGCTCTTGCCGCAGTCGGCGCAGATGTAGGGCCGCTCCCCGCGGTGGATGCGCTGGTGGTTGATGAGGTTGGAGCTGACACTAAAGCTCTTGCCGCACTCGGGGCATTTGTAGGGCCGCTCGCCCGTGTGCGTGCGCTGGTGCCGCAGCAGCGTGGCACTCAGGGTGAAGGTCTTGCCACACACCGGGCACTTGAAAGGGTCCTCGCGCAGGTGAGTCCGCTGGTGCTTGATGAGGGTGGAGCTGTGGCCAAAGCTCTTGCCGCACTCCAGGCATTCATAGGGCTTCTCACCAGTGTGCGTGCGCTGGTGCTGGGTCAGCTCCGAGCTCTGGATGAAGCTCTTGCCGCACTCGGTGCAGCGGTAGGGCTTCTCCCCGGCGTGGATCTTCTGGTGCTTGAGGAGGTTGTGGTTCTGGCCGAAGCGCTTGCCGCACTCGGGGCACTTATAGGGCTTCTCGCCGGTGTGGGTGGCCTGGTGCTGGATGAGGTCCGAGCTGCGGTAGAAAGCCCTCCGGCACTCGCCACACTTGTAGGGCTTCTCGCCAGTGTGGGATCGCTGGTGCTTGATGAGGTTGGTGCTCTGGGTGAAGGCCTTCTCGCACTCGGTGCACTTGTAGGGCTTCTCGCCCGTGTGCGTGCGCTGGTGCTGCACCAGGTTGGAGCTCCAGCTGAAGCACTTGCCGCAGTCGGGGCACTTGTAGGGCTTCTCTCCTGTATGCGTGCGCTGGTGCTGCACCAGGTGCGAGCTCTGCGTGAAGCTCTTGCCACACTCAGAGCAGGTGTTAGGCCGTTCGCCAGTGTGGATGCGCTGGTGCCGCAGCAGCTTGGACCACTGGCTAAAGCTTTTGCCACACTCGTTGCAGATGTAGGGTTTCTCGGCCCCAGAGGGGCGACCCTGCACCAGCTCCCGCAGGCTAGGCTCATTGGTGGGGACCACCTGGGGGCTGTTCCAGGTGGTAAGGGTCCCCCACTGCCAACTGGCCTCACAGGTCTTGGTCCAGTCAGACGGCGTAGGGACTACCTCTGGGACTGGGGTATCTAGGGAGGTCTGGTGGTCCAAGGTGTTGGAGGGACCCAATGAAGTGGGGGAGTCCTGGGGGGCTGAGGGATCCTGGGAAGGGCTCTCCGGGGGCATCTCTGGTGGGTCCTTGGATTCTGGACTCTGAGCTGGATCTCCCAAGATGATCTCCTCCCCAGAACTTTCCTGCTGAGGGCTCTCCTCTTCGTTCCCACTCTCGGCACCTACAGACAGAAAGGGAGTCTCCAGCCCCCATCTCCTTTCAGAACACAGGGTCTGGTTTCTCTTCCCTCCCATTTCCCTCAGAGTCTGGGTCCCTCCCTGAACCATGGCTATTGTCTTGTCTGGACCATAGTCCCTTTTTGTGCCCCTCACCTCTGTGAGCATCATTCAGGCTGTCTTCAGGACCCTGCAGATCTGGGCCCCACAGCACTGTCTCAGGCTCCATCCCAGAGCTCAGGACTTGGAGGGTTCCAGGGACCCTAAGGGGGAAAGGGAGAGATAGCACACATTGCAAGGTGATTTTGCTCTTTTCCTTTACTCCCCCTTAGCCTCACTCCTCCTTATTCCTACTAATGTGAACTTCAGCTTCCTACCACTTCATTTTTCTGGGCACTGGTTCTGTGGTCCCCTTTCTGCCGCAGGCCTGATTCTTGCTCCAGATCTTAAGATCACAATTAACCAAGTAGCTGAATTTAAGAGTGCAATTAAAAACTCATCAGCCATAACCCTTTGAACCCAGACTGGGGGCTGGAGAAGTACCTGACACCCACACCTCTGATGCCCAGAGGCTGGGAAACCTGTTATTTTGCGAATCAGAGGAAGCTCATTAAGACTCCAATTTTCCTCCCTAATGGGGCTGCTAATTGAGACCAATAAACTTTTCCCTTATGAGCCCCAGACAGAACTGAGGTTCACACTTAAAGGGTTAAAACAATAAACCACCCAATTTCCCAGAGGGGACAGAAGCCCTCCAAAAAGACTGGGACACTTTCCCCTTTTCTAAGCACAGAAAGATCAGGTCAGAGGTTGGGGGAGGGACAGTTTAAAGTCAGGGGCTTCTGCAGGAGCCTCAAGAAAGAGAAACAAAGAAAGAGAATTAACCAGTGTGTAGAGGACACCTGCAGAGGACTTAGTGCCTCTCAGGGTGTCCTCATTTCTTCCACCCCAGTCCTCTCACAAGCCCATGAGGGGTTGTCCATTTTACAGATTAGTAAAATCAACATGGGGGGGGAGACACCCCCAATGTCCCAGGCTGGGAAGTGGCAGAGCTTAGACCACAAATGCAAGGTTCTGTGTTCGCCCTGCCCCTGTCTCTGAGAGCATGAGGTGACCTTGGGAGTCATGTGAGAGTCATACTCGTGGGCTGCTGGCAGAAGACCAGTGACAAGGAAAGCTCACACAGAGCCTGCTGGCTGCCGGTGAGAATGGGTTGGAGAAATTCCTGGGACCATAGTTTCCTTGGCTATAAAAGGAGGGTTTGAACTCAGTGACCAGGCCTCCCACATGAGCTGGAGACAATCCTGTCCGTCAAAACCTTCCATTACTAGTCCCATCTTGGGCCCCCTTCTCTATTCCTTTTGTTCTGTTCTGATACATTATCACATGCCCAGGACAGTGCCTAGCACATAACAGATGCTCAATAAATATTTTGTTGAATGAATGAAAGATAAATGAATGAGCTAGACACCCCTTGCTCTTGGAAAACCTGTTTGTTCCAATGCCTTTAAAGATCAGTTTGCAAGGATATGGCAGCAAAGGAACCCAAGTTCAGAGTAACCCCCCCTCCCAGGTTTCCCTCGACAACACAGCAGTTGTCATTCCCCAAAGAGATGATTCCAGGATGGGGGAACAGGACAAGAGGAGCAAAGCGCTAGGAGGACTTCCTGTCACATCTAGACCCTGATGGGAATCCCTGGGAAGGACCTAGGCTTTGGGTGGCTGTGTGGATGTGCACTGTGTACACAGGGGCAATGGTGCAAAGCAAACATGGCAAGGACTCAAGAGGAGGCAGCCAAGAGGTGACTAAGGTGAAGCAAGAGTCTGCTGAACCCTGCCAAAGAGCAGTAAGATAAAAGTTAGTTTTTAGGAAGTAAATTAATTTCTTCATTTCTGCAGCCACTTAGGCTCTGAGACCCCTCTTCCCCCACCTGTGTCTTTGGGAGGTGGCTGTTCTGAGGAGGCCAGGAAGGGCTAAAGGCGACCTGCTGTGTTTGCTGAGGACAGGTAAGAGCTTATGTACCTTGATCGGCTGAGAGAGGCAAACTCAGTGGTCCAGAGTAGAAAGGAAAGGGTTACTGAGCCGGCTGACAAGGAATATGAAAGTGGGAAGATTGAGGGAGGCAAGAAGTGCTTGGAGCCAGCCCGGGCCCAAGAGCACTAGCTCCGACCTCGGGACGGCCCCACTACGGAGGGCGCGGAGAAGACCTCCTCCGGGAAAGGTGTGGGAGCGGCCTAGGGTGACCCTGACATGGAGGCAGCGGGAATGCGGCCACCCGTGCCCAGGCTCCCCCGCACCCGCACTAGGCCAGACCCCGGACTCCTGCTCCCCCGGCACAGCGACCCTCTTTCCGGCTCCCAATCCCGAGTCTGGGCATCTCCCCCGCCCCCGCCCGGCACCCCGGGTTCCCGGCTCTCCCGCCGGCGCCGGGCTCCTTCCAGAGCTGCGGCTCTCGGCGCCCGCCGCCCCCGGCCCCGCCGGGCTGAATTCCCTCTTCCCAGAATGCTCACGCCCTCCCCCTCCCCCACCGCCAGACCCTCGCGCTCTTCCCAGAATCCTCCAGCCCTCCGCGGCCCCCTGCCCCGGCCCCCACCCCTGCCCCGGGCTGACGAGGGCGGGGCGGGGGCTCGGGCCCACTCGCGGGGCCCCCGCCTCCCGGGCCCCATTGTTCCCCGGCGGCCGTCCCGGGCCCTCCAGGCCACCCCTCAGGAACCCAGGCGTCCCCAACTCACGGCTCTGGGGTCTGGGAAAAGCCGGAAGGCAGACTCCAGCCCCAGGGGACTTAACCCCTTCAATGCCCTGCCTCGGGGGGCGGGCTAGACGCCGAGGACTCTGGGGTCCTTCTCAAGGGGTGATTCCAGACTGAGGACCCGGGGACCAGTTCAGGGTGACTGGGACGGAGCAGGAAGTGACCCCAGCTTCCCGGGCCCCTCTAGCCTGGAGTCAGAGCATCAGCTCTATGGGATTTAACCCTTTGCCTCCCACAGTCTGGGGGAAAAAAAGGGGGGACGGCAGAAGCAGGGAGGTGGCTGAAATGACACCCCTCTCCCTATCTTAAGTGGGAGCAGGCGAGTCAGGCATCTGGGGGAAACCCAGGTGACAGGGAGGGTCTCCGAATTTCTGGCCATTCTCCATCCCGCAGGAGCAGGGGTTCCGCCGGCCTCGCCAATTAAGCCCTATCTCAAGATTTGGCGGCTGCTAGTCCTCTGGGGCCGGCCTTTGTTTGGACTCACCCTGGGATGGGGCTGGAATGCCTGGGTTCTGGGGTGGAAGCAGAGGGAGAACCTGCTACAAACTAAAAAGAGCTTAAGTGAAATAAGTCATGGCTACAAGAATGGGGACAGCAAGGCCAGGAAGGATTTGTGGCAGCCTGTCCTCTTTGCTCCTTTTCCTCTATTTGATCCCCTTAGAAGAGGAAACTGAGGTCCACAGTGTCAGGTGAGAATTCAGAGGGGGTACCCCTGAAAAAAAGAGGGCAAGTACCCTTCCCAGCAGCTTATGGGGCACTCAGCTCCCAGCAAGAGAAAACTTCAATACCCCAGGAACACTGGTGACCTTCTAAAGCCCAGGTTATCTGAGCTTCCAATTTTTACTATCTTTATCTCATTCCTTCCTCAGTACAGTGAGGCAGACTGCATATTTTTGTTTCACAGGGGAGGAAACCAAGGTGTGAAAAGTGAGGCAACATGCTTAAGGGCACATTCTTTGAACATAGGGGCAGGAGAACTTAGAGTTGAATGAGAACCAGGTTTTCTACCCTCAAGACGTTTGATAATAGCCAGGTAAGGTGATACATGCCTGCAATTCCAGCTACTCTGCAGGCTGAGGCAGGAGGATCTCAAGTTCAAGGCCAACCTGGGCAACTTAGTGAGACCCTGTCTCAAAATTTTAAAAAGGGCTGGGAATGCAGCTTAGTGGTAGAACACTTACCTAGTATGTGGGAGGCCCTGGGTTCAATCCCTAGCACAACCAAGGGGAAAAAAAAAAAAAAAAAAAAAAAAAAAAAAAAAGGTTGTGTTATAGACACAAAGGAATCACAGAATGTGAAAAGGGTTATCTATCCAGGGATGTGCAGGAGCTAGGGATGGGACAAACTAAAGTCAGAAATTGTTAAAGAATGAAGTTTCTTTGGGCTGGCAACCGGGATTCAGAGTGCATAGCCATCATGAAAAGAGGCCCAGCCCAGTCCTGCCTCTGCTTGCTTCCTAGGGCCATCTCCTTTCACGTATATTGCCCTCCAGGCACATCTCCCCCTTGTCCCTGGCTGCCATCACTTTCAACTCCTCACTCCCACCTCAGGGCCTTTGCCCCTCCTGGTCTCTTACTCTGTTCTTCTTCTTACAGCCCACAACAGAATATTTCTGTGTTCACTGTCTACCCTTATCACATACCCTTCACGTACCCTCACCTGATGTCACTCTTCCTGGGAAGGGGCTTTATCTCTTGTATTCACTATTGTGTCCCTAGTACCCAAACAGCATTGGTATGTAGCCCCTGGGGCAGTGATGCTACAGGAAAGCTGTACCTTGGAGGCTCACAAAAGAGTTTAATCTGGCCTACAAACTTTTGTTTGTTTGCTTGATGTTTTAACTGAATTTTATTGCCATACTTAAAAATCAGTACACAGAAGCCCATCACAGTGGCACGCACCTGTAGTTGAAGCTCCTGGGGAGGCTGGGGCAGGAAATTGTTTGAGCCCAGGAGTTCAAGGCCAGTCTAGGCAAGACTCCATCTCAAAAAAAAAACAACCAAACAAATGAACAGTGTTTCACATAAATATCTTTTAAAATATATATATGTATATATAATAAAAGATATTTGTATGTATATATATATGTATATATATATGTGTGTGTGTATATATATATATATATTCTAGTTATAGTTGGACACAATGCCTTTATTTTATTTATTTATTTTTATGTGGTGCTAAGGATTGAACCCAGGGCCACACACATGCTAGGCAAGTGCTCTACCACTGAGCCACAACCCCAGCCCTCACATAAATATCTTAATTTTCTGCTTCTTTGTAAAATCCAAAGATGTGGCAATATGACCCAAACATTCACATGTCAAAAACTGACCTTATCTGGGCATGGTGGCCCATGCCTGTAATTCTAACAACCAGGAGAGCTGAAGAAGGAGGATTGCAAATTTGAGGCCAGTCTCAGCAACTTATCAAGACCCTGCCTCAAAAAATAAAAAGGGCAGCTGGTGCTGTGGCTCAGTGGTAGCACACTTTCTTGGCATGTGTGAGGCATTGGGTTCAATTCTCAGCACCGCATATAAATAAAATAAAGGTCTATCAACAACTAAAAAATATATTTTTTCAAAAAAATGGCTAGGATATGGCTCAGTTGTTAAGTGCCCTGGGTTCAATCCATAAATAAATAAATATATAAATAAGACAGACAGACTGAGGATATAACTCAATAGTAGAATGTCTCTGGGTTCAATGCCCAGTCCTAGGGGTGGGGTGGGGGCATGGGGAGCTGTTCTTAGAGGCAGGGTTTCTCCTATTTTGTCCTCAACCCTGAGCTTAGAGGTGGTTTCATTATCTGAATGGGCTTTGTTATTGATGTCCCAACAGCCATTTAACTGTAGGTATTGATACCCCTTATTCTGCATCCCCCAAGTTCAGAGTAAGCAACCTGAAAATGATGTCTTCTGAAGGGGTTGACTTGATGAGCACTTACTGTGTGCCAAAGCACTGTTCCAAGTATGCGCAGGTTAAGGTTCCTTGAACTTTCATGACAACTCAAGACATCAATATTACTACTATCCCAAAGATAAAGAAGGTAAGTCACTTGCACACAGCTTACTGGTGACAAAACCAGATTGAAACTCAGGAGTGGTGGCTCCAGAGCCACAATGGTTCCTAGCCATCACTGTGCTGCTTGGAGAAGTACAAGTGTATTTGGGAGCAAAGGGTAAACTTCTCAGTCCCTCTATTCTCTCTCTCATCTTGTTCTAGGAGCTGGAGAGAGAAATTGAGAAAAGCAGAGCAGCCCCATTTGGGTCAAGTCCTTCTCTGGGAACAGATTGGGGATCCTGCTTCTAGGAAGGTGAAGGGTACTCTGATTGTACACAACAGTGTGATGTCCTCTTGCCTACAGTCAGCTGGTACTAGCAGCCATGAAGGTGACACTCCTGGTAGGGGAACTCTCAGAAGGATGAGGGTGACACTCCCCCATGCCTTTCATAAACATCCCACCACTGTGTTCTTGGTCATGGCTCACTAGCCTCCTACAGAGCCCCTCAATTCAAGCCCTTATGCCCCAAGGCCCCGGTTGCTGTGATTTACTTGAATAGACCCTGATCCACACCCTGTGCCATCCTCACCAGCTGGTGTGTTCTTGGGCAACTGACTTTGCCTCTTAGAAATTCAGCTGCTGCTTCTTCTTTGGTTTCTACTATTTTTCCCTCCAGTGCTGGGGATTGAACCCAGAACCTTGGACATGCTAGGCAAGCACTCTACCACTGAGCTACCTCCTCAGCCCCAGCTTCCTCTTCTTTGGAAAAAGAACAAGCCTTGGTACCCAAGGGATGAGAGGGTTAAATGAGATAATGCATTGCTGAGCACTTGGCAAGAATTTCTTTCCTTTCCCAGAAGGAAGTGACCATCTCTAGCCAAGTCTGCCTCACTTTTCCTCATCAGGCAAGAGAGCCAGAGGTCTCAAAACCATGTCCTGAGACAACTCAGGAGATGTTTAACTGGGAGGACTTAGGGACCCACAATCATATGCATAGTCCAACCCTCTGCTCCATGGAAGGGGACACTATAGAGAACAGGATGCAAAGGTCAAATACAAAGCTGGCTGGGGATGTAGCTCAATGGTAGAGCACTTGCCTAGCCTGTGCGAGATCTTGGTTTGATCCCCGCCACCTCCAAAACAAACAAACAAGCAATCAAATGTGAAGCTGAAGAGGCTGATACTGTTCACCACTTGAGTTGCTTTCTCACCAGGACAGCTGCCTAAGTGCAGGTAGGGAATGGTGCCAATGGGAAGGGGTGGGGCTTGGAGATATGAGCATGCCCCTCCTGGGTGTGTTGGGAGCTGCTTTTTAGGATATGGTCCTCAAATGTGGAACAAGAGCTGGTCCAGAGGACCCGAAGAACCCTTCCACCTCTGAGAGTGAAGCCAGAATTAGACAGGCAGTCAGTATAGATAGGTAAATTGAGTCAGATCAGATCAAGAAAGCCAATTTTGAGTGAGTCCCAGGAAATTGGAGAATGTCCCCTGACGGATTTAAATGTTAATTCCTTCAGAGCCCTTCCTCCACTCTATATTATAAAGAAAATGCCCCTGCTCCAACCTGTTGCCAAGGTAACTTGTCCCAGGAATTGCCCCTCCATACAGGGAGCTATAAAGTTATTAATGTGCCCTGGGCTGCACCATCCTGTGCTTCCCCCTTCAGCCCATCTGCTTCTCACCTTTTGGCCATCCCACCAAGCATTACTGGGCCTGGTCATGTAAGCAGGAAGGAGAGAGATAAGAGGAAGAGAGGAGAACAAAGGAAGCCTAGGACATATAAAAAAGGCAGACCTGCCTCGCTTCTTGGGATACCAGGATACCAGCTATATCTCCCTTCTCCCTCCTGGGAGAAGTCTATGCTACCCCTTTTAAATAAATCCTGCTTTATATGCTTGCCTTGGTGTGTGGTGTGTTTCTCCTTTTTTTTTTGGTACCGGGATTGAAGTCAGGGGCACTCGCCCACTGGGCCACATCCCCAGCCCTTTTTTGTATTTTTATTAGAGACAGGGTCTCACTGAGTTGCTAAGTGCCTCGCCATTGCTGAGGCTGGCTTTGAACTTGTGATCCTCCTGCCTCAGCCTCCCAAGTGTTGGGATTACAGGCATGCACCACCACACCCGGCTCCTTGGTGTGCTTCTCTAATGTTCAAACTTCAACATTTGGGGGAGCAGAACTTGTCACCAGCAACCAGTAACAAGAGTTTGAGATTCCAGGACCAGCCAGTCCTCTGCTCAAGAACCTGCAGTGGCTCCCTAAGGCATCTTGCATCAAGTTTTATCCTCAGGCTGCCTCATCACTGCTGCTTTCCTACGGCTTAGACCTCAGTCCTTCTAGCCTTCCACAAAATTCTCCTCAGTATAGTCAATTCCAAAATCCTTAGATGCCATCTGCACAGCCCTACCCCTCTCCTTGTTTGGTCTTTCTTTCCATTTGCTTCACAATCTTTCCCACACTCACCAGCTCTATTTCACTACACCAAACTTAATCATCCTTCTCCCCGAGGCCCTCATCTATCTATACCTCCTTAGCCAGAAAGTCTGCAGGCCAATGGCTCCCCTGCTGTTTGCCCACCTCCTCTGTACAGGGTGCCCATCTCTTCTGTCTCTTGCCCCAGACTTATGCAACCTTTGAGTCTCCTTCTCTGTATGTTTGTGCTATTGGGGATTCAACCCAGGGGTGCTTTACCACTGAGATATACCTCCAGTTCTTTTTTGTTTTGTTTTGTTTTGAGACATGTCTTGCTAAATTGCTTAGGTCCTCACAAAGTTGCAGAGGCTAACCTTGAACTTGCTATCCTCCTGCCTCAGCTTGCCAAATTGCTGAGATTGCAGGTCTACCTCACTGCACCCCTGGCCCTTGGATTCTCATTCTTTTTTTTTTGGAACCAAGTTTGAACTCAGGGGCACTCGACCACTGAACCACATCCCCAGCTGTTTATTTATTTATTTATTAGAGAGGGTCTCACTGAGTTGCTAAGTGCCTCACCATTGCTGAGGCTGGCTTTGCACTTGTGATCCTCCTGCCTCAGCCTCCCAAGCGCTGGGATTACAGGTGTGCACCACCACCCAGATTGGATTCTCATTCTGGAATCACCACAGTTAATTTCTAATTGGTTGTCCTGCCTCCAGCCCCCTTCACTCTTTCCTGTCCATCTGATGCCCCATGGACCTTCCTAAAAGCATTGCTGTATTCTCCTGCAGAATACCTCCATGGTCTTCATTATCAACAAAGGGTTTTAAAAAACAGTTTTTTTTGAAATTATGAAATATTTATTTATTTTTGTGGTGCTGGGGATTGAACCCAGGTCCTTGTGCATGTGAGGCAAGCATTCTACCAACTGAGCTATATCCCCAGCCCAAATATTTATATTTTTTAAAAGTCAAAATCAGTTGGGCACAGTAGTGCATTCCTATAATCCCAGCAACTTGAGAGGCTGATGCAGGAAGATCACAAGTTCTAGGCCAGCCTGGGCAATTAGCAAGACCCTGCCTCAAAATAAAAAATAAAAAGGAAGTGCCAGGCGCGGTGGCGCACGCCTGTAATCATCCCAGCACTTAGGAGGTTGAGGCAAGAGGATTGTGAGTTCAAAACCAGCCTCAGCAATGGCGAGGCACTTAGCAACTCAGTGAGACCCTGTCTCTAATAAAATACAAAAAAAGGCTGGGGATGTGGCCCAGTGGTCAAGTGCCTCTGAGTTCAATCCCCAGTACCTAAATAAATAAATAAATAAATAAAAAGGGCTAAGAACACAGCTCAATGGTAGAGTGTCCCGGGCTCAATCCCCAGTACCACAAAGAAAAAAAAAGTCAAAATAATCTTATACTCTGTTATATGTAACAAATTAGAATAAAAAACAATCTTACACTATAAAAAATGTATAATTGGGCAAATAAAACGTGTATTATATTAACTAAAATAAATAAAATTAAAGTATGTCTACAATTTTATAACCAAATATTTTTTAAAAATATTTATTTATTTGTTTTAGTTGTACACAATGCATTTATTTTTATGTGGTGCTGAGGATCAAACCCGAGCTACGCACGTGCTAGGCGAGCGCTCTACCGCTGAGCCACAACCCCAGCCCTATAACCAAACATTTGTAGTAAGATGTGATCTGAAATAACCCTGTCACATTTCTGGGCCTCAGTTTCTTTGTTTTGTGTTTTGGTACCGGGGATTGAACTCAGGGGCACTCAACCACTGAACCACATTCCCCAGCCCTATTTTGTTTTTTATTTAGGTATTTTATTTTGTATTTTATTCAGTTCAATCTCCGGAACCCCCCCCCCCCCAAAAAAAAAAATTGACCTTTCTACCTGCCTGAACAATGCTTTCCTGGTAATTCCCATTCTCAGGTGGCACCAAATATTCCTCCCCTGGTACAGTCATGACCATCCTGCTCCTGGGCCATTAGCAGAGCCAGGCCTTCCATCACTTCCTGAAGAACTTCTCCTTTGTACTTAGGCAAATTTTGTCTGTCTCTTAGGGTCCTGCTCAAATTTCAGCCAACTTAAAGTCTAGGCCCTGGTATTAACTCACATTTAATTCACATTCATTAAACATTCTACAATGCGTATTTCCATACACATTAAGTCATTTGTCTCTTTTGCTTTTTGTTTTGTTTTGTGTCATTTTTGGTGGTGCTGGGAATTGAACTCAAGGCATCATGCATGTTAGGTAAGTGCTCTACCACTAATCCACAACCCCAATCCCTTTTGTTTCTTTTATCTCTGAGAGGTCATTATTACCCTCTTTTTATTCATGAAGAAGTAGGACTTCAGACCAATGAGATAACACATCCCCCAAAACATGTGAGATCTTGGGATCTGGGGGGCTTGGACTTTCAAATTCAGGGCTGGAGCTTCCCACTTTCGGAATCCAGCTGAATTCTACACCTCTTCGACCCAGCCTTCCCTGGCTACTGTGTCTCCTAGATAATCGCTCTCCTCATTCCCCTGGTCTGATTGCAGGAATACCCAAGTTTTATTCACCATCTTTGCCATACCCAGGTACCCTCTTGTGTTATTTACTTGATATTTTTCTTCAATTTGACTCATTTTCTTTACTGAAAGAAACGTATCTGAGAAGGAAGCTTAACATTAGGATGATAAATAGTAAAATGCTTGCTACTAGTCATAATTATAAAAATAAATGCAATTCAAAATCAACTCCAAATGGATCAAAGACCTAACTTTAAGGCCTAAAGTTATAAAACTTAAGAAGAAAACTGGGCTAAGTCATCATGACCTTGGATTTATCAAGCACAACCAACAAAAGAAAAAAATGTATATACTAGACTTCATCAAAATTTAAAATCTCTATATCAAAGGAAATTATCAAGACAACTCACATTCATGAAAAACAACAACTCACAGAATGGTAGGAAATATTAGCAAACCAAATATCTGACAATGTTCTAGTATCCAAAGTACAAAAACATACTACTGAATAGTGAAAAGACAGACAACCTGATTATAAAATGGGCAAAGGACTTGAGCAGACATTTCTCCAGAGAAGATGTGCTATACCAACAAGCACAGAAAAAGATGCTCAATATTGCTAATCATTAGGAAAATGCAAATCTAATCCACAGTGAGGGGCTGGGGGTGTGGCTCAGTGGGGAGTGCTTGCCTAACATGCAGAAGACCTTTGGGTAGGATCCATAGCACTGCAAAAACAAAGAACAGGGGCTGGGATGTGGCTCAGCGGTAGGGCGCTCGCCTAGCACGTGCGCAACCCAGGTTCGATCCTCAGCACCACATAAAATTAGTACATGCATTGTGTACAACTAAAGCAAATAAATAAATATTAAAAAAAAAAAAAAAGAACAATAATAGCCACAACAATAAAAAACCCCAAACCACAGTGAGATACTACTTCACACCCACAGGGATCATTATAATATAAGTAATAATCAGGGCTGGTGATGTGGCTCAGTGGTAGATTGCTTACTTGGTATGTGTGAGGTCTTAGGTTCAATTGCCAGTACTGCAAATATTAAATAATTTATTTTAAATATTTATTTTTATTTATTAGTTGTACACAATGCCTTTACTTCTACATGGTGCTGAGGATCAAACATGAGCCGCACACTTGCTAGGCAAGCGCTCTGCCACTGAGCCACAACCCCAGCCCCAATATTAAATAATTTAAAAATGGAAAATAACCAGTTGTGTTGAGGATGTGAAGAAATTAGAACCCTCACACATTAATGGTAGGAATGTAAAATGGTATAGTAGCTATGGAAAAAGAGTTTCATAATTCCTGAAAAAGTTCAACAAAAATTGTCATATGACCTAGCAATTCCACTGCTAGCTATAGACTCAAGACAAATGAAAACATATTTCCATACAAAATAATTGTTTATGAGGGTTCACAGTAGCCAAAAGGTGGACACAACAGAAATGTCCATCAAGGGACGAATAGACAGACAAATTGTGGCATATCTGGTATTTTTTTTTCCTAAGCATATTTTAAAAACCTAGTTGTTATTTCTTGTTGCTTCATTGTCTTTGCAGCCATGATTTAATTTTTTTATATTTATTTATCTCTAGTTATAGGTGGACACAATATCTTTATTTTATACTTATGTGATGCTGAGGATTGAACCCAGTGCCTCATGCATGCTAGGCAAGCGCTCTACCTCTGAGCCAAAACCACAACCCCAGGCCCCACAGCCATGATTTTAATGGCTGTACATAATTGCTTCCACATATCCAATACTTAATCAAAATATTGCTAGGAACTTGCACAAGCTAGGCAAGTGCGCTACCACTGTGCTATATACCCAGACTATACTCCTATTCTTTTCCTCTTGTAAATAAAACTTTTATAAATTTTTTTGGGGGTACTGGGGATTGGAGCCCAGGTTACTTTACCACTGAGCCACATCCCCAGCTCTTTTTTTGTTTTTGTTTTGTTTTTGGTACCGGGGATTGAACTCAGGGGCACTCGACCACTGGGCCACATCCCCAGCCCTTTTTTATATTTTATGAGAGACAGGGTCTCACTGAGTTGCTAAGTGCCTTGCCATTGCTGAGGCTGGCTTTGAACTCACAATCCTCCTGCCTCAGCCTCCCCAGTGCTGGGATTACAGGCGTGTGCCACCGCACCCGACTCCCCAGCTCTTTTTTAAATTTTTAAATTTTGAGACAAGTTGCTTAGGGTCTTGATAAATTGTTGTTGAACTTGTGATCTCCAGTCTCAGCTTCCCAAATCACTGAGATTATAGGCATGCACAACTGCACCCGGCTGATGAAGACTTTGAGAATATACATCTCCCAAATTTTGAAGTTTTCTTAAAATACAGTCCCAGAAATGGAAGTAGTGGGTTAAATCTATAAATATTTCCCTAGTTTTGGTGGTGCCTAATTTTATAAGTAGTTGTGACTCTTAGTGAAGGACAGTCAGCCTGTATCTTTCTATACTGTCTAAAGGATGTGAAGACAGATTTTATTATATGTCTTAATGTATATATACTAGATGTATAAAATTTCCCTGACCTTATAACTATAGTGCACACATGGGTTAAACGTGTAAATGCATGAAAGCTCTTAGAATGGTGCCTGGCTTGGAGTGAGTGTTCAGTTGGTATCAGTGATGATTCTGATCACTCCATAAAGAACATGAGATTAGTTTGCTACTTTGATTCTTTGTAGGTCCTTCATTGAAGTATTAGAGGTTGAGTTTTGGCAAGTTAGCATGGCTAGATGGCTGGCTTCTGACCACTAAGAGATTTTGTTTTGTTTTGAGACTTTGTTTCTTTTCAAACAAGTTCATAAAGAGAGCTACAAGGTCAAAGTTGTGCAGCCTATCTCTAGTATATATGGCCTCAGATATAAAAAACACATCTTTGAGTGGTCACCAGAAGGATGATGAAGGAATTTTGCAGTTGTGCTTGCTTATTTATACCTTGCTTGTTTTTTAAAAGTATGTGAGGCATTTATAGAGCCACAACAGGTACTTGGCATCTAATAAGACTCATGGCTGCTCCATGTTGGCCATTGTTGCTGATAGTAGCAGCAGTAGTCAACTAGTATCATTAACAAGATAAAAAATAAATAGCAATTGCTGGGGTTGTGGCTCAGCCATAGAGTGCTCTCCTAGCACATGTGAGGCACTGGGTTCAATCCTCAGCACCACATAAAAATAAATAAATGAGGTATTGTGTCCAACTACAACTAAGGGAAATTTTGGGAAATGATGGCCTGAAGCTAGCTAGGGTTGGCATACAAAACATCTTTTTAAAGTTCTGTTTATGCAATTGCTAAAAATGGGTTATGGATTTTTCAAGCTTTCTAGAGGCCCAGGCAAATATTGGTTATACAATTCATGGGAAGCTTCAGGTAAAGTTCTCCTGTGCATCCTCATCAAGATGCTATTTTGTTGGGCTGGGTTGTGGCTCAGCGGCAGAGTGCTTGTGTTGCACGTGTGCGGCCCGGGTTCGATCCTCAGCACCACGTAAACATAAATGCATTGCATTGTGTACAACTAAAGTAAATAAATAATTTTTAAAAAAAGATGCTATTTTGTGCCAGGCACGGTGGCGCATACTTGGGAGGCTAAGGCAGGAGGATCACAAGTTCAAAGCCAGCCTCAGCAATGGTGAGGCACTTAGCAGCTCAGTGAGACCCTGTCTCTAATAAAATACAAAAAAGGGCTGGGGATGTGGCCCAGTGGTCGAGTGCCCCTGAGTTCAATCCCTGGCACCAAAAAAAATAAGATGCTATTTTGTGGACTGGGGATGTAACTCAGTCATAGAGTACTTGTGTAGCATGCATGAGGCCCTGGGCTTAGTCTCCAGCACTGAAAAAAATAAAGAAAGAAATAAAAGGTATTCTGCGATGCAGAGGGCCACATCTTCCAAACCCATCCCCTACTTCTTCTTCTTTTTAAAATTTGTGTGTGTGTGTGTGTGTGTGTGTGTGTGTGGTTGTCAGGACCTTTAATTAATTAATATGTGGTGCTGAGAATCGAACCCAGTGCCTTACACATGCTGGGTGAGTGCTCTACCACACTGAGCCACAACCTCAGCCTCCCCACTTCTGGACCTAGTCCAACAGAGACAGAAGGGCTGACAAAACTCCAAGGATGTTGGGGCTGGGGTTGTGGCTCAGCGGCAGAGCGCTCGCCTCAAACGTGTGAGGCCTGGGTTCGATCCTCAGCACCACATAAACATAAAAAAAATGTATTGCATTGTGTACAACTAAAGTAAATAAATAAATATTTAAAAAGAAAAGAAAACTCCAAGGATGTGCCATACAGATCATGGCTGCCTCCAGTACAAATCACATCCCAGTCTTTTTTTTTTTTTTTTTTAATAGTTGTAAATGGACAGCATGCCTTTATTTTATTTATTTTTGTATGCCGTGCTAAGGTTCAAACCCAGTGCCTCACACATGCTAGGCAAGTGCTCTGCCACTGAGCCCCAGCCCCAGCCCTCACATCCCAGTCTTAATTCCAATAGCAGATGTATATAATGTCAAATTTTAAGCAGGGTTAAGGAAAAACTAGCTACAAGGTTTCTTTTGGCTCTTTGGGGTTACTAGCTAGATACAGAATACCCCTTCCTTGTCCTTCTCCAGCAGCCATTCATAAAAAATGAAACATGGTGGCTCTAGAAGTATCCACTTAGTAAAAAGATGAGTTTTGTTCCCCATCCCCTTCAGTGCCAGAGATTGAAACTAGAGGCACTTTACTACTTTACTACTGAGCTACACCCCTGCACTTTTTTTCTTTTCTTTTTTTCTTCTTTTTTTTTTTTTTTTTTTTTTTTTTTTGTAGCAGGGATTGAACTCAGGGGCACTGGACCACTGAGCCACATCTCCACCCAGCCCTTTTTTGTATTTTATTAGAGACAGGGTCTCACTGAGTTGCTAAGTGCCTCACCATTGCTGAGGCTGGCTTTGAACTCGTGATCCTCCTGCCTCAGCCTCCCAAGTGCAGGGATTACAGGCGTGTGCCACTGCGCCCAGCCATCCCTGCACTATTTATTTATTTATTTATTTATTTTAGTTAGTTTTTCTGCTTTGTTCATTTGGAACCTGGGGTTAATACCAGAGGTGCTGCAGGCGCGGTGGCGCACGCCTGTAATCCCAGCACTGGGGAGGCTGAGGCAGGAGGATCATGAGTTCAAAGCCAGCCTCAGCAATGGCGAGGCACTTAGCAACTCAGTGAGACCCTGTCTCTAATAAAATACAAAAAAGGGCTGGGGATGTGGCCCAGTGGTCGAGTGTCCCTGAGTTCAATCCCTGGTAAAAAACAAACAAACAAACAAACAAAAACAGAGGTGCTTAACCACTGAGCTACATCCCCAGCCCTCCTTAAAAATTTTCAGTTTTGAGATTGGGTCCTACTAAGTTGTTAAGGATGGCTTTGAACTTGCCTCCTCTCAGCTGGAATTATAGGTGTGTGCCTCCACTGGCTTAGAACATGGGTTTTGTTACATACTATAAGGGTGTAATATTTGGAGGTTTTGGTGGTGGTGGTTTTTTGATTTGTTTTTACTCTTAAAGATCTGCCCACTAAGTTTGGATCAAGCCTGCCTTTAATAGGGCAATCAAGTTGTCCTGGCCTCAAGCTATTCTAGCTCCAGGTCATCTGCTGGGCCTCCTTTCCTTTTTCTCAGAGGTCAAGGACCTATAACCTCAGAGAGCTTGAATTTGACTTTCTCCCTTCCATTTTCATTAACACTCATTGTGTGCCAAGCATTTTGCCGGCTAGGAATTGAACCCACTAGTGCTTTACCACTGAGTTTAGGGCCTTGCTGAGCTGCTGAGGCTGACCTGGAACTTTTGATCCTCCTTGCCTCAGCCTCCTGAGTCACTGGGATCACAGGTATGCGCCACCGCACCTGTGGCTTCTACTCCCATTTTATGCTGAAGAAATTTAAGTTCAGAGATATAGCCTTGCCCAAGGATGTTGGCTACTATGAACTATGGTTTAATGCACTCTGCAAGGACCACATGGATTTGTATTTTCAAAATATAAAAAGAGGTGAAAACTCACTGGGTGCAGTGGCGCAAGCCTGTAATCCCAGCACTTGGGAGGCTGAGGCAGGAGGATCACGAGTTCAAAGCCAGCCTCAGCAATGGCGAGGCATTTAGCAACTCAGTGAAACCCTGAGTGAGACCCTGTCTCTAAATAAAAATACAAAAAGGGCTGGGGATGTGGCCCAGTGGTTGAATGCCCCTGAGTTCAATCCCCAGTACCAAAAAAAAAAAAAAACACTAGTGCTTTACCACTGAGTTTAGGGCCTTGCTGAGCTGCTGAGGCTGACCTGGAACTTTTGATCCTCCTTGCCTCAGCCTCCTGAGTCACTGGGATCACAGGTATGCGCCACCGCACCTGTGGCTTCTACTCCCATTTTATGCTGAAGAAATTTAAGTTCAGAGATATAGCCTTGCCCAAGGATGTTGGCTACTATGAACTATGGTTTAATGCACTCTGCAAGGACCACATGGATTTGTATTTTCAAAATATAAAAAGAGGTGAAAACTCACTGGGTGCAGTGGCGCAAGCCTGTAATCCCAGCACTTGGGAGGCTGAGGCAGGAGGATCACGAGTTCAAAGCCAGCCTCAGCAATGGCGAGGCATTTAGCAACTCAGTGAAACCCTGAGTGAGACCCTGTCTCTAAATAAAAATACAAAAAGGGCTGGGGATGTGGCCCAGTGGTTGAATGCCCCTGAGTTCAATCCCCAGTACCAAAAAAAAAAAAAAAAAAAAGTGAAAAAAGAGAAACTCAAGGAAGCTGAGCATGGTGGCACACACCTGTTGTCCCAGCTACTCAGGAGGCTGAAATAGGAGGATCACTTGAGCTCAGGAATTCAAGAACAGTCCATCCAACATAGTAAAATCCCACTTTTAAAAAAGCATGATGGGGCTGGGGTTGTGGCTCAGCGGTGGAGCGCTCGCCTAACGTGTGTGGCCCGGGTTCGATCCTCAGCACCACGTAAAAATAAATGCATTGTGTACAACTAAAGCAAATAAATATTTTTTAAAAATCATGAAAAACATAAAAAAACTTATTAAAAGTACATATAATCTATAGCCATGTATAACTAAAAATAACTAATAAAATTTTCAAAAATCAGATGACAAAAAATACACACACACACACACACACACACACACACATACACACATCCCCTGTGACATGATTTTCCTTGCAGAAGGAAGTGTTCATCGTCTTGGAACCTAGGGACATATCATGTCTTTGGGGGGTCCTACCTAGTGCTTTCTGTGGGATGCTCACTCCCTGACCTTGCCCACAAGAAATAACCTGATGCAAGGTGAACCCTCCACCAACAGGGAAGCTTTACAAAACCACTCACTTGCGGTCATCTGGGGAAAGCCTCACACTGTCTCAAGGGTTAGGGTGCTGAAAAGATGAGATGGGCAATGTCCTGCCTTCTCAAAGCTTGAAACAGGCAGAAGTTCATGGCCAAAGGCAAGGAGGTGAGAAATTCCTCCCCCAACACCCACCCTCTTCTATAACTGCCTACTAATTCCCAGAGTCCAAGATCTGCAGGGAATGAAAGGAAGAAAGGAGAACCGGACCATGTTCTCCATACCTTCAAACTCTAATGGAGGCCCTTTAGAGGCTCGAATGTGGAGCCACATGGAAATTGCCTAGAGGGACCCTGAGCAGGGAACACAGGAAGAAATGGTCAGTAGGTGATGATGTCTGTTCTTCCAAGGCCTCTACTGGTTGGGTGAAATGTCAAGCTTGCACATCAAAATGTGCTTTTACTGTATCCTTAAAATGCATACTCAATGCCTCTCTCTCTTTGTCTACCTTTTGCTTGGTTTCAGGGTCATATGATCTTCAAGCAAGATTGGGGTCCTCTCTGGGCAGCAGCACCATTCCTGTTGGATTTTTATCCTGTTGTAGGAACTAGGTGATTTTGTATAGCCTCCTCAGCTCTGACTGACTAGACATCCATGTCTGTGACAGCCCCATGGGATGGATGCTTTAGTCTGGAATTTCCACAAAAAGTTTCCCAAATCACAGATGCAGTGTGGGGAAGAAAGATCATGTATCTTGGAATTAGGGGGCCAGGAGTTCAAATCAGACTCTGACATTCACTCCAATATTAACCCCAGTTAATATCAGTCCCCATGAAATGGGACTAATAAAGCTCCCTTCACAAAAGGCCCTGTGGTTAGAGATAATAGAGATAAGATACATAAGGAATCTAGCACGTAGGAAGCGCTCTCCCACAGGCAGGTTACTAGGGATTGAACCCAGGTGTGTTCTATCACTGAGCTGCATTCCCCAGAGCTATTTATTCATTGTTATTATTAATTATTATGCCTGATATATATCTATACCATATGTACCACATGTACACACACACACACACACGTATATATATGGTACCAGGCATTGAACCCAGGGACACTTAACCATTGAGTCATATCCCCTGCCCTTTTTATTTTTTATTTTGAGACAGGGTCTCTCTAAGTTGCTTAGGGCCTTGCTAAAATTGTTGAGGCTGGCTCTGAACTTTTGATCCTCCTGTCTCAGCCTCCCCAGCTGCTGGGATTACAGGCATGTGCTACCAAGCCAGCCATGATCTTTCATTTTTAGTGTGACACAAGGTGTGGCTAAGTTGCCCAGGCTGGCCTCAAAATTGCAATCCTCCTGTCTCAGCCTCCCAAATCTCTGGTATTACAGGCATGCATCACTATGTCTGGTTTATGATCCTTATTTTCAGGTCACAAAACTGACCCTCCTTCAACGGTCCTTTTGAAGCAGTAAAAATGATGAAAACAATGATATCTAGCATTTATTGAGCACTTATTATATGTCACTCTTCTAAGTGCTTTACACAATTTACATGTGTTCATTACAGTAACCTTTTGAAGTAAATACGATTATTCTACATATAAGAAAGCAGAGGCTCAGAGAGGTTTAGTAACTTAAAGAAGGAGATCCGCAACGAGACCCACTTGGGATATAAATCAGGCAGTAGGGCCCTGCGCTACAGATGCAAGCCCAAGAATCATCAAAACGGTCCCAAATCGACACAATAGACTGCTCTGCCCTTCTCGGGAAGAAAGTGAACGAAGATCTCCAGAGAATGACTTAGCCTGCTGGAGCAGAAGGGGTTATTCCCACTGAGACGCCAGCCCCAGGCTCCTAGAGAGGCCCGGTGTGGGCGGGAGCAGCGCGCGCTTCCTGAGAGTGGCGGGGACTCCGGGATTGCGACCCGCTGGCTCTGGGCTCGGCGCTGGACGCTCGGCCAGGTTGCGCGCCCGGCTGCGGCCTGGAGCCCCCATCCCAGAGGGCGAGGGGAGGAGGACCCCCAAGTCCTCCCTGCCAACCTGAGCTCCGGAAAGGGTGCACGAGGAGCCGGAGCGGAGGGCCGGGCGGCTCGGACCTGGGGCGCAGTGGGTGCGGGCAGCGGGGCGGGTCTCTCCGGGGATCTTCGGCCGCCCGGTGGCTGCCAGTCCTCTGGTACCTCAGGCTGCCTGTGGCGGGCCCAGGCGGCCACCCGCAGCGGCAGGGGCTTCTTCGGGAAGGACCCAGCCCGCTGCGCAGGGCCCTTCAAGTGGCACTTGAGCCTTCTAGAGTCCCTCGGATAAGGAACCATCGGTTCCTCCACCACCTCAGGGCGGGCCTGGCCACCTTCCTGTAACCCTCACAACCGCCCTGCCGTGGCCCGCAGTCGGGTGGTGGCGAGGTGTCCGTACGGGCTGTTTGATAAATGGGCTTGTTCAAGGTCGCGCCGCCGCCAGGCAGCGGTCGAGCCCGACCTGTGCGGGGGCATCAGCTCCCGGCGCAGTACCTCTCCTCGAGGTGGCCGTGACCCGATCCAGCTCCTCTAAACTCAGCCACCCTGAAACCAAACTGGTCCTTCCCCTTCGCAGACAGAGGACTCGTTCTTAGTCAAATTGGAACCTCAGTTACCTTTACTTACCTGTCAATCTTAGCCACTTCCCTGGTCCCCACCTTATCACACTTGTAGTCTTTGTTGGCATAACTACAGCCATCCTCCTTTCCCCACCCCCGCTTTATGAAGACTGTTCTTATTCTCAAGAGATAGAGCCTTGCTGGTCTCTGTTTTCTCCTGGAGAGATAAAAAGTTGCTCTCCTCTGTTCTCAAGAAACAGTAACTTGCCTTCCGCAAAATCTGGTGATGCTTGGTAGGCCAGTAGCAAGGGCTAAATCCGCCCCTAACACGAGGCCATGATTCTGGCCTATAAAACGTGATACTCAAGGTGGAGAAGGTGCTGCTCTTCCTCTCCTGCTGCCTGCTGTTTTCTCCCGCTTGCTGCTGGGTTTTTTTTTTTTTTTTTTCTTTCTTTTTTGTACTGGGGATTGAACTCAGGGGCACTCAACCACTGGGCCACATCCCCACATCCCCAGCCCTTTTTTGTATTTTATTAGAGACAGGGTCTCACTGAGTTGCTAAGTGCCTCGCCATTGCTGAGGTTGGCTTTGAACTCGTGATCCTCTTGCTGCTGCTCTTTCTGCGCCGAGCAGCCTGTCAGGTGCCTGACAATAAATCTGCTTATGCCTCTATTCTTGATTTGTGCCTGTGTCCAGCTTCACTTTTCTTTCAGTTTTCATCTTTTGCATCTAACCTGGCTTTCCAGTCCTACTGCCACCATCTTTAGATCCCTCTGTCACAAACTTCTGTCACTAATGTAACCTGCCGCCGGGCGCGGTGGCAGACGCCTGTAATCCCAGCACTTTGGGAGGCTGAGGCAGGAGGATCGCGAGTTCAAAGCCAGCCTCAGCAATGGCGAGGCACTTAGCAACTCAGTGAGACCCTGTCTCTAAAATAAAATATATAAAAAAAAAAGGGGGGGGGGCTGGGGATGTGACCCAGTGGTCGAGTGCCCCTGAGTTCAATCCCCGGTACCACCAAAAAAAAAAAAAAAAAAAAAAAAAAAATCCAAATCTGGGACTGGGATTGTGGCTCAGCGGTAGAGCGCTCGCCTAGCACGTGAGCGACCCGGTTTCGATCCTCAGCACCACGTAAAAACAAAGGCATTGTGTACAACTAAAGCAAATAAATAAATAAATATTTTTAAAAAATCCAAATCTTGGGGGGCTGTGATTGTGACTCAGTGGTAGAGTGCTCCCCAGTACACGTGAGACACTGGGTTCGATCCTCAGCACCACATAAAAACAAATAAATAAAACAAAGGTATTGTGTCCATTTACAGCTAAAAAATATTTTTTAAAATATTTATTTGCTTTAGCTGTACACAATACTTTTTATTTTTACGTGGTGCTGAGGATTGAACCCATGCTGCACACGTGCTAGGCGAGCGCTCTACCACTGAGCCATTTTTTAAAATAAAATCTAAATTTCGGGGGCTGGGGTTGTGGCTCAGCAGTAGAGCACTCGCCTAGCACGTGCACGGCCCTGGGTTCGGTCCTCAGCACCACACAAAAATAAATAAATATATAAAATAAAGATATAATTTTTTTTAAAATCTAAATTTCCACCAGGCATGGTGGTGGACCCCAGAAAATCAGGAGGCTGAGGCAGAAGAAGTTCAAGGCCAACCATAGCAATTTACTGAGACCCTGAGCAACTTAGTGAGAACTGTCTCAAAAAATAAAAAAAGGACTGGGGATGTGGCTCAGTGACCCTGAATTGTTCAATCCCCAGTACAAAAAAAAAAAAAAAAAAAAAAAAAAAAAGTTGGGGCTGGGGTTGTGGCTCAGCATCAGAGGGCTCGCCTTGCACGTGCGCAGCCCAGGTTCGATCCTCAGCACCACATAAACATAAATGCATTGCATTGTGTACAACTAAAGTAAATAAATAAATATTTTAAAAAAGTTGGGGCATGGGTAGTGCTTGGGAGTGATATTGGTCAAATTGTATTGCTGCATTGTATACATGTATGAATATGTAACAACAAATCCCATCATTATATATAACTATGATGCACCAACAAAAAACATGGGAGGGAAGCTGGGCCTGGTGGCACATGCCTGTAATCCCAGCACTTGGGAGGCTGAGGCAGGAAGATCATAAGTTCAAAGCCAGCCTCAGCAATGGCAAGGCACCTAGCAACTCAGTGAGACCCTGTCTCTAATAAAATACAAAAAAAGGGTTGGGGATGTGGCCCAGTGGTCGAGTGCCCCTGAGTTCAATCCCTGGTACAAAACAAAACAAAACAAAACATGGGAGGGGCTGGGATTGTGGCTCAGTAGCAGAGCACTTGCCTTGTAAGTATGAGGCACTGGTTTTGATTCTCAGCACCACATATAAATAAATGAATAAAATAAAGGTCCATCAACAACTAAAAACAATTTCTTAAAATTGTTTTTAAAAAAATGGGTAAAAAGTCCAAGTTTACTCCTTATTTTGAAACAACAGTGCCAACACATGTGGCCCATGTTCTTGCATTCAGTAACTGGCTTAAGTTGGGAAGTGGCTGCCCCCTTTAGACAGGGTTATGTCTCCCAATTTGCCATAGCCCTCACCACTCCCAAGTACCTGCTGTCTCTGAGCCTGAGAGTCAGCTTTTAAGCTTGTACTGATGTTTTTCATATAATAGTGAACATTTCTGGAACTCATGTCTCTACCAAAGTATACACGTGGAAGTTAGACCAAGAGGGATGGTGTGTAAAAGACAACTGAGAATGTACCCAATCTCTTTAACTCATTTACTTTTCTTTCTTGGACCTCATAGGCGTTTGAATCTGCCACTCCAGCCTCACAGGAATCAACACAGCTAGATTAAATGCCTCACAGATTTTCATAGCTCTGCTCCATCTTCTCCAGTGAGTAAACTCTATTGAGCAAGGTCCAGAGCTACTTTTAATCTGCAAAGGTTTCCCAAACAACAAACCATCCATCCATCCTCAGCGACACTTTTGGAGTCCAAGGGACTGGGCTGAGTTGGTATGACCAGATCACTATCACCTCTCTCTCCTTTGGATTTCTGTATCTGTCCTTAAATCACAGTCTTACTGCTAAATATAACATCATAAATGTTATACAATGACTTATTCTTGGTAGGTGGTCAATAAATATCATCTGGCTAAATGGCGTGGTCATGCACATGTCTTCTAGTTAGTTTCTTAGACCTTTGTATCTGTCTTTGCACTGTCCTAGTGACTAGCACAGTCTGACACATAGTGAACATTAGGTGATGTGGGAGGAAATGTGCTGTGCCCCAGACAAGTTTCTGGTGCCAAAGTTGGAAACAGCCCACTCAAGACTTAATAGTACAGAGGAATTTAGAGGAAACCCCAGAAAACAGAGTAGAGGCCTTACTCAGTCCTGAAAGCAGGAAACATGTCACAGACCACTTGACCTAGAGGTTCTGCTCAGGATTCAGCCGAAGCTACCTTTAGAGATCAGCTGTATCCATGTGACCTTACGAACAAAATATCCAGCTGGATTCTGATTCTGAATTCCAAACTCTAGAATGACAACAATGGTTGACAGTGCTGAGGCCCTCTCTCAGCCAAACACTTGCCAAGAGCTTCATAACCATGACCTTTTTCTAGCTTCTGAGCCACAATACTGACTATTCTGCAGATGAGAAGCCTGGGGTTTCTGTGCCCAGGAAGCTGGCCTAAGCCCAAGGAGTGACAGACAGAGCCAGGATTTCAAAATCACAGAGACCAATTCCAGAGTCCCACCTCTTTTAAAACATTGAGGGCTGGGCTGGGGTTGTGGCTCAGTGGTAGAGTGCTTGCCTACTACATGTAAGGCACTGGGTTCAATCTTCAGCACCACATTAAAAATAAATAAGTAAAATAAAGTTTTTTTTTAAATATATCTATTTATTTGCTTTAGTTGTACACAATGCAATACATCTATGCCTACGTGGCGCTGAGGATCGAACCCGGACCGTGCACGTGCGAGCGAGGTGAGCGCTCTGCCGCTGAGCCACAACCCCAGCAGCCCGTAAAATAAAGTTTTGTTTTTTTTTTTTTTTTTTTTTTTTTTTTTTTTTTTTTTTTTTTTGTGGTACCAGGGATTGAACTCAGGGGCACTCGTCCTCTGGGTCACATCCCCAGCCCTTTTTTGTATTTTATTTAGAGACAGGGTCTCACTGAGTTGCTAAGTGCCTCGCCATTGCTGAGGCTGGCTTTGAACTCGCGATCCTCCTGCCTCAGCCTCCCAAAGTGCTGGGATTACAGGCGTGCGCCACCGCGTCCGGCTAAAAATAAAGTTTTTTAAAAATGAAATACAACATTGAGAGCTGCTGAGGGATGCTGGGCAGGACCCAGAGACAGTGGTCAGTTTATTCAGGTTCTTGGTTGTGCCAACCCCCAACTCTTTTCCCTCAATTTTCTCTACCATACTTCTTTAACTCTCTACCTAAGAGATCAAAATATATATCATCAGAAGCAAGAAAACATTAAGAAGTCTGAAAAGAAAACTTAAGATTTGAATTTTTTTATTTTATCAAACTGACAAATAATGAAGCTTTCAAAGTCTTGAATAACAAGCTTACATTAACAGAGAAAATCACAAGAGGAAAGCCAGGTGCAGTGGCGCATGCCTGTAATCCCAGCACTTGGGAGGCTGAGGCAGGAGGATTGCGAGTTCAAAGCCAGCCTTAGCAATGGCGAGGCACTCAGCAACTCAGTGAGACCCTGTCTCTAATAAAATACAAAAAAGGGCTGGGGATGTGGCCCAGTGGTCAAGTGTCCCTGAGTTCAATCCCCCAGTACAAAAAAAAAAAAAAAAAAAAAAAAAAAAAAAAAAGAGAGAGAGAATCACAAGAGGGAGAAACCACTTCCCAAAGGAGAGGAAAATCATGTATTTATTGACTACCTATTGTATACTGGGGAATGACTTTCATATTATATCTCATAGAATCCTTATAAATATGAAGGTATTATCCTATTTTACAGAAGAGGGACGTGAAGTCTTCAAATGTTATATAATTTTGCAAGCATTAAGCTGATGCTGAGGGGGGAGGCCATGAATCAGAACCAGGCCTGGTGGTCACAAAACATCTAACATTCACCTTCTGTGTCTCTATATAAAATGGTCCAAAGAAACTATTAACCCATGAGTTACAGGGCCATCACCCTAGTCCCTCACTGACTAAATATCATTTCATGCTTTCTCTTCTTGTGCTTCAGTGTTCTTGTAGATGGGCCTGTGGAAGGGAAAATTAATGCCTCCTAACCAAAAATAGGTAGGTTTTAAAAAATATTTTTTTTAGTTGTAGTTGGACACAATACCTTTATTTTATTTATTTATTTTTATGTGGTGCTGAGGATCAAACTCAGGGCCTCTCATGTGCTAGGCGAGCACTCTACTGCTGAGCCACAACCCCAGCCCCAATAGGTAGTTTTATTTTATATAATATCCTTGTAAAACTTTTCTTCATCACAAAAGTGCCCAGTCTCTAATAAAATACATTAGTTCATCCATTTATTCATTCAATAAACACATTAAGTACTTACTCGGGGCTTTCCTAGACACTGTAGGTATGGTTATTGAACAAACCATGTAAAGAGTAATAATAAAAAAATAAATCCTGCCCTTCATGATTTTTTGTTTTTTTGAGCTGCTAGGGATCAGGCCTTGTGCAGGCAAGGTAACTACTCTACCAACTGAGTTATTTCTCCAGCCCAAAATTCTGCCCTTCAGAGCTTAAATTCTACTAAGGAAGACAAATTAAAAACAAAACAAAACAAAAAAAGAAATGAGAAAATAAAGTGAGAAAGGAAGATAGAAAGTGGATCAGACAAATGTCAAAATGTTGGATAGGTTGCCAGGGGGACTTCTCTGAGAAGGTAGATTTTTAGTAAAGTAGATGTTTAATAACTGGCTGTGGGAATAAACAATTTTTGTTTGTTTGTTTGTTATCAGGGATTGAACCCATGGGCACTTAAACACTGAGCCACATCCCCAGCACTTTTTATTTTTATTTTGAGACAAGGTCTCACTAAGTTGCTTAGGGCCCCACTAAGGTGCTGAGGCTGGCTTTGAACTTTTGATCCCCTGGCCTCAGCCTCCTGAGCTGCTTGGATTACAGGCATGTGGTACTGTGCCTGGCAGGAATAAACTATTAAAAAGATGCTGCAGCCGGGCGTGGTGGCGCACGCCTGTAATCCCAGCACTTTGGGAGGCTGAGGCAGGAGGATCACGAGTTCAAAGCCAGCCTCAGAGCCGGGCGCGGTGGCGCACGCCTGTAATCCCAGCACTTTGGGAGGCTGAGGCAGGAGAATCGCGAGTTCAAAGCCAGCCTCAGCAATGGCGAGGCACTTAGTAACTCAGTGAGACCCTGTCTCTAATAAAATACAAAAAAAGGGCTGGGGATGTGATCCAGTGGTTGAGTGCCCCTGAGTTCAATCCCCAGTACCAAAAAAAAAAAAAAAAAAAAAAAAAAAAAAAAAAAAAACCCAGCCTCAGCAATGGTGAGGCACTCAGCAACTCAGTGAGACCCTGTCTCTAAATAAAATACAAAAAAGGGCTGGGGATGTGGCCCAGTGGTCGAGTGCCCCTGAGTTCAATCCCTGGTACACAAAAAAAAAAAAAAAAAAAAAAAAAAAAAGATGCTGCCCCCAGGAATTCCTCCAGAAAGGAAACCATAAAGAACATGATATGTCATCCTTGAAATAGTATGGGAAGCAAGAAAAGTCACAAAAGATTAAAGTCCTTTTCCTTTTCACCATTCCCTTTTGTTCTTTCCAATTTTGCCTGAGGAAGTTTCTCACTTCTCTGTGCTCAAACTCATCTCTGTTCTGTCATTTCTATTCTTCCCTCCACAATCCCAATTCTATCTGGGGATAGAAATGAGAAATGAGGTGGCAACTGACGTGGGACAGCCTGTGGTGCCTCCTTCAATTACATGAGCCAGAGCATAAAATGGTGGCTGAGCTCAAGATGGGCAGACTCAGAGATTCAGGAAACCATCTGCAGGGCCAGAACATCCAGAATAGCACCCCAGATCTCCCAAGAGTGAAAGGGAAGAAATAAAAACATGTGGTTCTTTTTATTTTTGCTTCCTGGGATGTTGCTTTTGATGTAACAGCTTTATTGAGATATAATCACATTCCATACACTTCATCTACCTAAAGTATACAACCTACTAATCTTTAGTATATTTACAGTGATATGCAGCCATCACCACAATCAATTTTAGAACATTTTCATCTCTCCAAAATAAACTTTGTGTCCCTTAGCTTTCACTTCTTGCTTCTCCTCAGTCCCCTGCCCAAGCCCTAGGTAACCACTAATGGACTGTCTCTGTAAATTTCCTTAATCTTGAAATTTTGTATAAATGACACATATTGTGTTTGGCTTTAATGGGCTTTTTCCCCCCTTTGCTCTTTTTGGAAGGTGGATGCATGACTACTGAGGATTATGTGAAAGTGTATTTGGAACCTCTTCTGAACTAACAGGAAAAACAAAAGAGGGAGATCTGTTTACCTTTTATCACTCTATTTTTGCTTTGAAAGTAACCATCAATGTAGGTAGGATAGAAATCCTAAGTAAGCCAGGTGTGATGGTGTACACCTGTAATCCCAGCAGCTCTGGAGGTTGAGGCAGGAGGATCGAGAGTTCAAATCCAGACTCAGCAACTTAGTGAGGCCCTAAGCAACTCAGTGACACCTCTCCCTAAATAAAATATAAAAAGGGGGCTAGAGATGTGGCACAGTGGTTAAGCACCCCTGGGTTCAATCCCCAGTACCAAAAAGGAAGAAAGAAAGGAAGGAAGAAATCCTAAATAAATGAAAGTGGGAAGTGCTGCAAATTAGTTTATATTTCTGTTGGCAATTTTCTTTTCCTGTTTTTACGTATTGCCTTCTGTTTGTTAACACTGTGTAAAGTCAATAATCACAAAGTTGGAAAACCTGGGTTCTTTTTTTTTTTGTTTTGTTTTGGTACCGGGGTTTGAACTCAGGGGCACTCGACCATTGGGTCACATCCCCAGCCCTTTTTTGTATTTTATTAGAGACAGGGTCTCACTGAGTTGCTAAGTGCCTCGCCATTGCTGAGGCTGGCTTTGAACTTGCAATCCTCCTGCCTCAGCCGACCACTGTGCCCAGCTAAAACCTGGGTTCTTTATATTGTGACTCAGGGACCATTCGAATTTACTATCCTGCAAAATGAGGGGGTTACCACTATCCTTTCCAGCAGCATCTCCTAAATTGCAGGCACAGTCTTTCAGGGATCTGTTGATAGTCTCTATTTTATTTTTAGCTGCCAACCTAGGCCTTTCCTTTCTTCTCTAGAAGTTCAGTATACAGAAAGTGCAGGTGGCTGAGAAGATCTGAACTGCTAACGATTTGTATAACATGTTAAACATTTACCAAAAAAAAAAAAAATCTTTACACACATTATCAAAACTGTTAGCTAGAAAGGGCCTCAGAGGACATCTAATCCAATCCCGTTACAATAAGAAGAGGAAACAAGGGGCTGGGGTTGTGGCTCAGCGGTAGAGTTTGCCTAGCACGTGCCAGGCCCTGGGTGCGAGGCCCTGGGTTGGATCCTCAGCACCACACAAAAATAAATAAAATAAAGGTATTGTGTCCAACTAAAACAAATAAAATAAATATATATTTATTTTATTTGTTTTAGTTGGACACAATACCTATTATTATTATTATTATTATTATTATTATTTTGTGTGTGTGTGTGTGTGTGTGTGTGTGTGTGGTACCAGGGATTGAACTCAGGGGCACTCGACCACTGGGTCACATCCCCAGACCTTTTTTGTATTTTATTTAGAGACAGGGTCTCACTGAGTTGCTAAGTGCCTCACCATTGCTGAGGCTGGCTTTGAACTCGCAATCCTCCTGCCTCAGCCTCCCAAAGTGCTGGGATTACAGGCGTGCGCCACCGCGCCCGGTTTACAATGCCTTTATTTTTACATGTGCTGAGGATCTAACGCGGGCCGCACACGTGCTAGGTGAGCGCTCTACCGCTGAGCCACAACCCCAGCCCCAAAAAACAAATGGAAGAGGGGAGGGAGGGGGAGGGGGAGGAAGAGGAAAAACAAGCCCAGAAATAGGATATGATTTGATCAAGGTCTCCTGCAAGTGAGTGCCAGAGCTGGGGTCAGTTCTAGGCTTCCTCATGTCTATTCATTTACATATGAGGAAGCCCAAGCCCCAAGAAGCCTAAGAAATTCTATAAGCATGGGTTCTGTCAGCCCTGTGGGGCGCGGTAGCACACTAATCCCAGTAACTCCAGGAGGCCGAGGCTGAGGATCACAAGTTCAAGACCAGCCTCAGCAACTTATGGGACAATGTCTCAAAAAATAAAAAGGAGACTGGGGATATAGCTCAGTTGGTAGAGTGCTTGCCACGCATGCACAAAGCCCTGGGTTCAATTTCCAGCACCACAAAAATAAATAAATAAATAGGGCTGGGGAATGTGGCTCAGTGGTAAAACGCCTCTGGTTTCAATCCCCAGTACCAAAAGAAAAAACGGGAGGGGTGGGAGGAGTCCTGTCAGACGGGTAGAATCCTTGGAGATCACCTAGAGTCCCATTCCTCCTCTTTCAACAGGCTTAGACGAGGGTCCTAAGTTTCTAGGAATTTCCTGGACCTAGATCATCCGAGCTCGCAATGCGCCTGAATGAACGACCTGGAGGGGTCCCAGAGGCAGAGGCATCTTTCTTGGAGCCGGGCAGTGACAATTAATCCGGGCAGGACTCGGGTGTATGGGCTGAAGAGGACCGGTGCCCAACCTCACCCTCTGGACCTAACGCATGGGAACCCTCCCCCGCAGCCAACCGCTTGGGGCGCGGAGCGAGCCCGGGTTGGGGGCGTGGTCTTACAGCAAGCCAATCCGAGTCCGCACCATACTAGGGGTGGGGCCACCGCGGCCCCGCCCCTCCCCCTCAGCTCTTCGCGGCGGAAGCTGTGCGGTGACCCAGGCAACCGCCAAAGCTAACTGCCCTCCTACTGCAATCACCCGGTGTTGGCACAACCCGTTCGTAAAGCCAAGGTCCTTTAAGGGGCAAAAAGAACAAGGAATTTAACTGGTTAGTTGAGTAGGATGAGCTTGGAACTGAGCAGAGGAAAAGGCTTACGCGGAATGAAAATTCGGTGTCTCTAAAGTACCTACTGTCTGAGGTGTGCAAGAAGTTCTTGCTCTGTGACCTCAGTCCTACTACTTGCTAATGTTAGGAGTAGTCTTTTTAGTAGTATTGCAAGGGTTAGGCGTTTGATTTTTACATTTAACATTTATTGAGCGCCTGCCTGTTGTAAGGCCCGGGCTCAGTGAAAAACAGATTTCTGCATTCTTGAAGGTTATATTCTAACAAAGGGAGGCGATAGAAGGTGGTTACAAGGTTTGAGGAAGGAAAAAGCAGAAGGAAAAAAGAGGTCAGGTTAAACACCAGTGGTAAAGTGAGATCTGAACAAAGAATTGAAGGAGGCTAGGAGAAGAGCATTCCAGGCAGAGAGAATAGAAAAGAGGGGCTGGAGAGAGGAAATGAGAAGGTGAAAGAAAAGAAAGTGCAGATTTCACAAGGTCCTGTGTACGTGGCTGTTACTCCGGAATGGGGGGCATTGCAGGATTTTGAGCAGAACGTCTGACTTATGTTTTAAAATAATTAGTCTGGCTGCTGTGTTGAGAACCAAATGAAAGAGAACATTGACAGAAGCAGGGAAGCCTGCTAGAAGGTTATTACAACAGTGCATAGTACAGGGTGCAGGAGCTGAAGATAGCTTGGACCAGGTTAGTAGTGAAAAGTGCTCAGATTTTTTTTTTTATACTGTGAATTGAATTGAAGATCTCGTATGCATGAGTGCTTTACCACTATGCTACCCTGCCCCCAGCCATTTTAATTTTATTTTGAGACAGGGTCTTGCTAAGTTGCCAGGGCCACAAACTTGTGATCTGTCCTGGCACGGTGGTCCACACCTGTAATCCCAGCAGCTCAGGAGGCTGAGCCAGGAGGATGGAGTGTTCAAACCAGCCTCAGCAATGGCAAGGTACTAAGCAACTCAGTGAGACTTTGTCTCTAATAAAATACAAAATAGGGCTGGGGAGTGATGGAGTAGTGGAGTCTCCCTGAGTTCAATCCCTGGTACTCTTCCAAAAAAGAAACAAAACAAACAAAAAACTTGTGATCCTCTTGCCTCAACCTTCTGAGTAGTAGAATTATATGCATTTACCAGATGCCTGGCCAAAAGTGCTTAGACTGAATGCATTTTGAAGGTAGAGATGAGATAAAGAGAAGAGTTAAGAATCTCTATGGCAGATCTGGTGGCCTCTGACTGCAGTCCCAGCTACTCAGGAGGCTGAGGCAGGAGAATTGATTAAGCCCTGGTCCTGGGCCACATATCAAGATCTCATCTCAAGGGGTTGCAGTTGTAGGTCAGTGGTAGAGTGCTTGCCTAGCATGTATGAGGCACTGAGTCAGCACCACATAAAGATAAACAAATAAAATGAAGGTATTGTATTCATCTACAGCTGAAAAAAAATTAAAAAGAAAATCTCATCTCAAGAAATTCCCTTTAAGGATTTGGCCTGAGCAATTAAAGGGGGACTTGACATCAATTGAGGTACAGGCTAGGAGCAGAGGAGCAGGTTTGGAGACTCAGGAAAATAAATATAATATTTTATAGATAGAATCTTTTGGTCAGAGAAGCATAATTGTAACCAGAGCATGTAACAGAATTTGCTAACTTAGTTGAGGGTCAAGAAGGTGTCCTTTCACCCTATATGGGTGATGGGGGGGTGCGGGTACTGGAGATTGAACCCAGGGTGCTTTACCACTGAGCTACACTTCCAGCCCTTTTTATTTTTTGAGACAGAGTGTTGCTAAATTGCTCAGGCTGACCTTAAACTTGCAATTTTCCTGCTTCAGCCTCCCCAGTGGCTGGATTACAAGTACCCCATGAAACCAAAGGAATTTTTAAAACAGGCTTAATACACAAAGAGAAGTTGAGAGCAGCCAAGAGATAATGGAAATTTTTGAATGCCTTATGGTGCATATGGATGGCCACTCAGACCCCTTCGCTCAATGAAAACAATAAGACTGCAGGATGGAGGGGTTTTATACAGCGGCGGAAGCAGTTTGGAGTTCAACTGCAAGTTTCAAAGATGCTGCCCAGAGGAAAGAAAAAGTGGTTCTGGAAGAGGGGGAGGGAAGGAAGGAAGAACAGCTTCAGGAAGTGACAGTGTTGACAAGAAGTCTCAGGATTCTGAAGATGGTGGCAACGCAAGAAAGGTCAGACACATTCACGTGAAAAACATGGCAAAATCATGGAAGCCATGGAAAAGTTAAGGTCTGGAATGAGATGTAAAGAAGTGGTTGCACAATAGAGTAAAGATAAATCCAGGTAAGGGTTGACTTCGGTTGGATGACCAGAGGATTCATTTTAATCAGCAACATTTGCCTTGCTTGTAAGTCGGGTGGATAAGCCTGTGTTTACAGACGCTCCAGTTAAGACAAGGAAGAAGCCGGGCGTGGTGGCGCACGCCTGTAATCCCAGCACTTTGGGAGGCTGAGACAGGTGGATGGCGAGTTCAAAGCCAGCCTCAGCAATGGCGAGGCACTTAGCAACTCAGTGAGACCCTGTCTCTAAATAAAATACAAAAAAGGGCTGGGGATGTGGCCCAGTGGTTAAGTGCCCCTGAGTTCAATCCCCGGTACCACAAAAAAAAAAAAAAAAAAAAAAAAAAAAAAGGAAGAACATAAAATCATGTGAGAGACTGAAAAAAGATATAAGTAGAGGGGCTGGGGCTGGGGCTCAGTGGTAGCGCACTTGTCTAGCATGTGTAAGGCACTGGGTTTGATTCTCAGCACCACATATAAATTTTAAAAAACAAGGTCTATCAACAACTTAAAAATTAAAAAAAAAAAAAAGATATATGTAGAGGCATGGAATGTAGTTTGGTGGTAGAGCACTTGCCCAGCATACTCAAGGTCCTGGGTTCAATCTTCATACTGCAAACACACACACACACACACACACACACACACACACACACATACACACATACACAAGAGCAAAAAATTATTGAGGAATTACCAGGCTAAAGCTAAGTGAAAGTGTGAATCCAGAGAGAATCTAAGCACTTGTGCTGTGTTTACCCCAAAGGCATTTGCTAAACCAGGTGAATGTGAACTGGTGAAAGTAGATTGGTTAATATGAGCAGGTAAATAAGCACATAAATGTGCACAGGACTAGCCCAGGGTTTGCTGATTTTTTTTTTTTTTTTTTTGTAGTGTTGGGGGTTGAACCCAGGACCCTGTGCATGTGAGGCAAGCACTCTACAAACTGAGCTATATCCCCAGCCTGTCTGCTGAGTAATTAAGAGGAGATGCCCCCTGACCAAGGTTGAGATCCCAAAGCAGTAGACCAAGAGTAATTTGACCCAGGTTCCTTCTTGACACCTCAGGGGACGGGGCGGGGAGGGGGGGGGTTCCTGGTGAGGAGTAGAGGAGTAGAGAAGAGAGAGGGAAGAAATTATTTCTGAGAAGTTGTGATGACACACCAGCCTGGGGTGGATATGTAGCTCCAAATTACATCAATTTTGCAGTTAAAAATACTCTTAATCTATAAATTGTAAGTGCCTGCAGAAACAGGACACTATAGTGTGCACTTGTAGTCCCAGCTATTTTGGAAGCTGAGGCAAGGGGATCACAAGATCAAGGTCAGACTGGGCAACTTAGTGAAACATTGTCTCAAATAATGTTAGTTACCTGGAAGAAGCAAATACAAATCTTCTAAAATGTTTTCAAGGAGAATATGAAGTCAAAATATCCACATAGAGAAATAAGAAAAAGCAGAATCTGACATACAAACAGTTAGTATATTGGAATTATATTCAAATGATAAAATATCTGTGATTATATGTTGAAAGAAATAAAACAAGGGCTTGAAAAATATTTGTAAGGAGCAAGAAACAGCATCAGCAGGGCACAGTGGTGCATACCTGTAATCCCAGTGGCTCAGGAGGATAAGGCAGGAGAATCGTGAGTTCAAAGCCAGCCTCAGCAAAAGTGAGGTGATAAGCAACTCAGTGAGACCCTGCCTCTAAATAAAATACAAAATATTTTATTTTAGGGATGTGGCTCAGTGGTCGAGGGCCTCTGAGTTCAATCCCTGGTACCAAAAAAGAAAAGAAAAAAAAACAAATGACCTATCAGATCTGAAAAGAAACATTTTTTTTTTTTTCAGAACTGGGAATTTACACTGAATTATATTCATAAACTTTTTTTTTTCTTTTGTTAATATACTTTTAGTTGTTGATGGAACTTTACTTACCTGTGGTCCTGAGAATTGAACCCAATGCCTCACACATGTTAGGCAAGCGCTCTATCACTGAGCTCTACCCCAAGCCCTCATAAACCTTTTAATATAAATTTGAGACAGGGTCCAAGTTATGAAGGCCAGCCTCAATTTGCAACCTTCCTGCCTCAGCTCCCTATGCCTGACCCAAATGGAAACTTTTAGAAATTAAACACAATAATTTAAATTTAAAAACTCAATAGGATGGAGCTTTTTTATATGATAAAAGATATACCCATAAACAAGTTCACAATTGTGAAACATTGAATGCTTTCTTTCCAAGATTGTGAACAAGTCAAAGATGTCCACTCTCACTACTTCTATTCAACATTATACTGAAATTTTTAGCCAGTGCAATAAGGCAAGAAAAAGGAAATACATGATGATTAGAAATCAAGAAGCAAAATAATTTCCATTTGTGCCTGACATGATTATTTACATAGAAAAATCCTAAGGAATCTATAAAATTACTACAACTGATAAATTAATTTGGCTCTGTCTTGAATATAAAATCAACATGCAAAAATCAGTTGTGGGCTGGGGATATAGCTCAGTTGGTAGAGTGTTTGCCTCGCATGCACAAGGTCCTGGGTTCAATCCCAGCAACACACACACACACACACACACAAATCAGTTGTAAATTTTGTATATCATTAGCAAAAACTGAAAAGCAAAATTTAAAGGATGTCCACATTTACAACTCTCATGTAACAAAATCCTAGAAATTCTAGCCAGCATAATAGGGCAAGAATAGAAATTAAGAGGCATACAAATTGGAATAGAAGAAATGAAACTGTTACCATTTGTAGATGACATAATTATCTAGAGAAAAAATATCAAGGAATTTACCAAGAAAATTCTAAGGGGTGGGGATGTGACTCTGTGGTAAAGCTCGCCTAGCATTTATAAAGCCCTAGCATTTATTCAATCCCCAGTACCACAAAAGAAAACAAACAAAAAAAATAAAACCCCTAGAACTAAAGTCTAGGGATATAAGTTCACCAACATCTAAGGAAATAAGATAAACATTTTTCAAAAGCAATTATATTTCTATATACTAGCAATTAACATGTGGACATTGAAATGAAAAATACAATATCATTGCCAGGTGTGATGTTGCACAACTGTACACTTTGTGACTTCGAGTCTGATGCAGGAGGATTGCAAATTCAAGGCCAGCCTCAACAACTTAGCAAGACCTGTCTCAAAAAAATTTTTTAGAAGTGCTGGGGATGTAGCTCAGTGGCAGAGTGCCCTTGGGTTTAATACTCAGCATGGGGGAAAAAAAACAATCTCTCTTAAGTATGAAAAAAAGAAATAAGTAATAATTAGTAACCAGTAAAACATGTACAGGGCTTCTATGGTTGAAACTACACAACACCAATGAAAAAAATCAAAGGAGAGATCTGTAAATGAAGAGACATTCTGTATTAAAGGAACAGAAGACTCAAGAGAAGATTTATTCAATTCTCCCCTATTTGGTACACAGATTTAATGGTACTCCTATCAAAATATCCCAGCAAGATTTTTTTGTAGGTAGAGATAAGATTATTCTGAAATTGATGTGAAAAAGCAAGGCAAGTAGAAAAGCCTGAACAAAAATTGAAGAATAAAGAATAAAAAGGGGCTGGGATTGTAGCTCAGTGGTAGTGTCCTTGCCTAGCATGTGTGAGGCACTGGGTTCAATTCTCAGCACCACATGTAAATAAATAAATAAAACAAAGGTCCATCAACAACTAAAAAAAAAAAAAAAAAAGAATAAAAGGAATGTATAGGGCTGGGGCTATAGCTCGGTGGCAGAGTGCTTACCTAGCATGTATGAGGCACCGGGTTTGATCCTTGGCAACACATAAAAATGAAACAAATAGGGCTGGGGTTGTAGCTCTGTGGTAGAGTGCTTGCCTACCACATGTGAGGCACTGGATTCAATTCTCAGCAACACATAAAAATAAACAAAAATAGCAGCTGGGCGCAGTGGTACACGCCTGTAATCCCAGTACTTGGAAGGCTGAGGCAGGAGGATCACAAGTTCAAAGCCAGCCTCAGCAATGGTGAGGCACTTAGCAACTCAGTGAGACCCTGTCTCTAATAAAATACAAAAAAAAAAAACAAAACAACAAAAAAAAAAAGGGCTGGGGATGTGGCCCAGTGGTCAAGTGCCCCTGAGTTAGTTCAATCTCTGGTACCAAAATAAATAAATTAATTAATTTAATTAAATAAAAAAAACAAAAATAAAGGCATTGTGTCCATCATCTAGTTAAAAAAGAAATAAAGGCATGCTGTCCATCTACAACTACAAAAAAGTGTGTGTTGGGGGGGGGGGAGGGAGGAGGAATCACTTTCCAGATGTTTTATCTAAAGTTAACCAAGACTGTGGAATGGATTAGAGAATATAGAAGTAGACTCACACAAATGTTCCCAACAGGTTTTTGTTGTTGTTAAGATCCAAAACAATTAATTGGGGCTCTTTCAACAGATGGTGATATTATAATTTGACATGTATAGGAAAAAAGTTACAAAAATAATTTCAAAATGAATTATAGACTTAAAAGTAAAATGTGAAAACTATAAAACTTTTGGAAAGACAATGGGAAAATCATCAGGACCTAGTGCTAGACAGAGTTATTTGATACATAAAGCATGATTCATAAACATCAGAATTACAAACTTTTAAAAACAGCTTTATTGAGTGATATATAATCTACATGGTATGTAATTTACCCATATATACATACTATATACTTTAAGTATAGAGTTCAATGGTTTTTGTACATTATTTTTAAAAATTGCAATATGCTATAATGTAAAACTTTCTTTTTCTTTTTTTTTTTTTTTTTTTGGTACCAGGGATTGAACTCAAGGGCACTCGACCACTGGGCCACATCCCCAGCCCTCTTTTTTTTTTTTTTTTTTTTTTTTTTGTGTGTGTGTGTGTGTGTGTGTGTGTGTGTGTGGTACCAGGGATTGAACTCAGGGGCACTCGACCACTGGGACACATCCCCAGACCTTTTTTGTATTTTATTTAGAGACAGGGTCTCACTGAGTTGCTAAGTGCCTCGCCAGTGCTGAGGCTGGCTTTGAACTGGCGATCCTCCTGCCTCAGCTTCCCAAAGTGCTGGGATGACAGGCGTGCGCCACTGCGCCCGGCCCCAGCCCTCTTTTTTTTTTTTTTTTTTCAATATTTATTTATTTACTGTAGTTGTACACAATGCAATGCATTTATGTTTACATGGTGCTGAGGATCGAAACCCGGGCCGTGCACGTGTGAGGCGAGCGCTCTGCCGCTGAGCCACAACCCCAGCCCCCAGCCCTCTTTTGTATTTTATTAGAGACAGGGTCTCACTGAGTTGCTAAGTGCCTCGCCTTTGCTGAGGCTGGCTTTGAACTGGCAATCCTCCTGCCTCAGCCTCCCAGGTGCTGGGATTACAGGCGTGCACCACTGCACCTGGCTAATGTAAAACTTTCTATCTTAACTATTTTTAAAATCAACGGCACTAATTACATTTACAGTGTGGTGCAACCACTGAGCTATACTCCCAGTCCATTTTATTTTATTTGAAATAGGGTCTCTATAAGTTACCCAGGCTGACCTTGAACTTATGATCCTCAGGCCCCAGCCTCACAAGTAGCTGGGATTACAATACAAGCATGTGCCACCATGCCTGGCCCAAAACTTTTTCATCACTCCAGTCAGAAACTCTGTGTTGTGTTTGAATGTGTCCTTTCCAAAATTAACTCAGATCTTGAAACTGGCCAATGTGACAGTATTGAGAGGTGAGGGCTTTAAGAGGTGATGAGGTTGCGAGGCCTCCTTCCTTGTGAATGGGATTAAGTACCTTTATAAAAGAGTTTGATGGAAGGAGTTTATCCCTTTTTGCTCTTCTGCCATGTGAATATAAAGTGTTGCTACCCTTTGGAGTACGCACTGTCAAGGCATCATCTTGGAAGCAGAAAGTAGCTCTCATCAAATGCTGGCAGTCCTTCACTTGGGGCTTCCTAACCTCCAGAACTGTGAGAAATAAATTGCTGTTCTTTATGAATTACTGAACCTCAGGTATTCTTTTATAGCAGCACAAATGAACTAAGACATCATTCAACTCCTGGGCTGTGAAAACCCCTGAAGAGTGCTTGCTGATCCTAAAGAAAGAACTTGGAGAGGATTTGGACATTTTATGACTCATGCACTCCATGGCAACAGCAGGCTGGGACCATATAGAGGGCACAATGCACTTACAAATTGGGGGAATAGATACACAGGATGGGTTGCCTGCCAACTGTGCATATGAGTTTCTTCAGATATTTAGGAGTACATGGCTTTACTTCACAGCCAAGGTCTTTCTGCTTTGATCCCCACCCTAAAGACTGGAGATAAGGGAAGTGGCCAGTTTGCCTCCTCCTTAACATTCTTTGAAGTCTTCTTAGCTTACCTCCTGGAACAAGCATTTCTAGGCACTGACCAGTGTTAAACCCCAAAAGACACACTCATTAAGTAAGAACTCCCTATGTTTCCTCTTGCTAGGTACAGGTTACCTCTTAGTGACCTTTAATCTCCTTTCTATCTTTTTGAATTTGCTTATTCTAAGTACTCATCTAAGTGGAATGATAAAATATTTGTACTTTTGTGTCTGGCTTATTTCACTTAGCCAGGTTGATCCATGTTATAGCATCTATTAGAAGAAACTTCGCTTTTTTAATTGCTGGAAATTAATTGTATATAAATCTATACCAAATTTCCTCTCTTCATCTGTTGATATTTTGCTCGTTTCCATCTTTTGGCTGTGTGTATAATGGTGCATGAACCTTGGCACAAAAGTATGTAAGTCCTTATTAGGTCATATGGATAGTTAGTGTTTTTTTGTTTGTTTGTTTGTTTGTTTGTTTTGGTACCAGGGATTGAACTCAGAGGCACTCAACAACTGGGCCACCGTGCCGGGCTAAAATTGGCTTTCTTGATCCGACCTGACTTGATTGACCTATCTATACTGACTGCCTGTCTAATTCTGGCTTCACTGAGTTCAATCCCCGGTACCCACCCCCCACTCCACTCCCCCCCTCCCCCAAAAAACAAAAAAACTAATAACCTAAGGGCTGGGGCTGTAGCTCAGTGGTAGAGTGCTTGTCTAGTATGTGTGAGGCACTGGGTTCAATCCTCAACATCACATAAAAATAAATTACTTAAAAACTCTAATTATTAAAAAATAAATTATTTATAATAATAATTTTAAAATTATTTTAAAAACTGTCACACACACACACACACAAAACAAATGGTCCGCAAAACATTCTCCTTTCCTTCTGAAGGTTTTACAGGATTGTTATCATTAATCAGTTGTCGGAAGCCACCATGAACTGTGTGTAAACTAAAACCTGCATGGAAGCCATTAAGTGGGAAAATCTGGTATCTGGGAACTCACAGCAGCACTCCTGCTGGTGAGATCGCTCAGTACATGTGATATTCCATCTAGCTCTGCCAGGTTCAGCACTGCACTGGAGTTGGGGTAACCCGCTGGAGCCCAGGTAGACGCAGAGCCTCTCAGAGATGGGTGTGGCTTGTCCAGATGCCAGTCAACCTGTTTGCGGCAAGTCCCCTGCCGGGCAGAGAAGCAGGACCCCTCCCACTGAAACCCTATCCCTTCCTTTGATATACTCTCCCTTAAATAAAGGACTGGAGCCATTTCCTAGTTTGTTCTGTTCCAGCTCCTACCAGGGCTGAAGCAGGAGCTCCATTTGCCTTTTAAAACTATTTTTTAAAATATTTATTTATTTGCTTTAGCCGGGCGCGGTGGCGCACGCCTGTAATCCCAGCACTTGGGAGGCTGAGGCAGGAGGATCGCGAGTTCAAAGCCAGCCTTAGCAAGGGCAAGGCACTTAGCAACTCAGTGAGACCCTGTCTTTAATAAAATACAAAAAAGGGCTGGGGATGTGGCCCAGTGGTTGAGTGCCCCTGAGTTCGATCCCCAGTACCAAAAAAAAAAAAAAAAAAAAAAAAAAAAAAAATTTATTTATTTGCTTTAGTTGTACACAATGCGTTTATTTGTACGTGGTGCTGAGGATCCAACCCGGGCCGCGCACGTACTAGGCGAGCGCTCTACCGCGGAGCCACAACCCCAGCCCTTTTAAAACTATTTTCTAACTCTGTCTCTTAATTCTTCACTAATTATTTCAGACTTTATTTTTCTCAGGTGGCTCATCACCTCCTGAGCAGGAAACTGCTCCTGCGGGGCACTGGCAGCCCTGTGATAAACCACTCTTTTACTATTAAACTTAAAAGGCCAATTGAGACAAACCATTCTGAGACCATTCTTTCACCACTGATTACGATTGGCGTTAGCTAGGGGCGCGGTGGCGCACGCCTGTAATCCCAGCACTTTGGGAGGTTGAGGCAGGAGGATCGCGAGTTCAAAGCCAGCCTCAGCAATGGCGAGGCACTTAGCAACTCAGTGAGACCCTGTCTCTAGTAAAAAATACAAAAAAAAAAAAAAAAAAAAAAAAAGGCTGGGGATGTGGCCCAGTGGTCGAGTGCCCCTGAGTTCAATCCCCGGTACCACAAAAGATGGGAAGAAAAAAAAAAAAAAAAAAAAAAAAAAGATTGGCGTTGTGGTACACGCCTGTAATCCCAGGACTTGGGAGGCTGAGGCATGGAGAATCGCAAATTCAAGCCAGGTCTCTACATAAAATTCAGGATGTGAGGGCGATCTGGCTGTGACATCTGTCACCCCATTGATCGTCAGGGTTGATTCTGCTGATCTGGCTGGCTAGGCGGGTGTCCCCTTCCTCCCTCACCACTCCATGTGCGTCCCTCCCGAAGCTGCGCGCTGGGTCGAAGTGGACGACCTTCCCCGATAGAGAGGAGGACCGTTCTTCGGTCAAGGGTATACGAGTAGCTGCGCTCCCCTGCTAGAACCTCCAAACAATTTTCTTAAATTAGGTGCTTACTTCCTTAACAATTTCCTCGTATCTCTTCCTCCTGTAGGGTGGCTCAGTGGAATCCCATTTGTTAACACCAACAATTAGTTGTTTCACATCCAGTGTGTAAGACAGAGGCCATGCTCATGGGTCTGCCATTTTTAGAGATAGCAGTTTCAAATTCACCAACAACAGCAACAAACAGGGCAGCACAGTCAGCCTGAGCTGTGTCTGTAATCATGTTTTTGATAAAGTCTCTGTGTCCTGAGCCATCAACGATAGTCACATAATAACTTGCAGGTCTCAAATTTCCACAGGGAGATGTCAATGGTGACACCTTGCTCACGCTGAGCTTTCAGTGTATTTAAGACCCATACTTAAAGGAGCCCATTCCCCTTGCAGCAGCCTCCTTCTCAAATTTTTCGATGGTTCTTTTGTTGATTCCATCACATTTGTAGATCAGATGGCCAGTAGTGGTGGACTTGCAAGAATCTACATGTCTGATGACAACAATGTTGATGTCTTTTCCTTTCCCATTTTGGCTTTGATTTAGTAGTGGTTTGTCATGACACCTATGTTCTGGTGGCAAACCCATTGCACAAAAGTCATTCTCAATAGTGTCCTTTGATGCATAAAAGTTTTTAATTTTGATAAGGTCTAATTTATCTGTCTTGTCTCTTATTGCTTGTGCTTTTTATGTCCTACCCAAGAAATCACCACCAAATCCAGAGTCAGAAAGATTTTTCCCTATGTTTTCTTCCAAGAGTTTCATAGTTTTAACAATTACATCTTTGATCAATTGGGTTAATCATTTTATATAGTTTGAGTCCAACTTAATTTTTTTACACGTAAATATTTTGTTTCCCTGGCATCATTTGTTGAAAAGATTGTCATTTGTTCACATTTGTCCATTGAATGGTGGTGGCACCCTTGTCAAATGTCAGTTGATGGTATGAGTGGGGGTTTATTTCTGGGTTCTTCTTTTTATTCTGTGGGTCTATATGTCTGTCTTTATCCAATATCATGCAGTTTTGATGACTGCTTCTTTGTAGGAAGTTTTGAAACCAGAAAGTATGAGTTCTACAACTTTGTTCTTTTCTAAGATAGTTTTGGCTATTTGGAGTCTTAAGATTCCATGTGAATTTTAGGATGGCCTTTTCTTTCTTTCAATAAAAAAATTTGGATTTTTAAAAATTATTTATTTTTTAGTTGCACACAATGCGTTTTTTTTTTTTTTTTTTTTTTTTTTTTTTTTTTTTTTTTTTTTTGTGGTACCGGGGATTGAACTCAGGGGCACTCAACCACTGGGCCACATCCCCAGCCCTTTTTTGTATTTTATTTAGAGACAGGGTCTCACTGAGTTGCTAAGTGCCTCGCCATTGCTGAGGCTGGCTTTGAACTCGAGATCCTCCTGTCTCAGCCTCCCAAAGTGCTGGGATTACAGGCGTGCGCCACCACGCCCGGCCAATGCGTTTATTTTTATGTGGTGCTGAGGATTGAACCTGGGCCGCACGTGCTAGGCAAGTGGTCTACCACTGAGCCACAACCCCAGCCCACCATTTGGATTTTGAGAGGGATTATCTTGAATCTGTTGATCACTTTTGTACTGTCACCTTAACAGTATTAAGTATTCTAATTAATAAACATAAAATATCTTTTTGGTTGCTTAGGTCTCAATTTTATTTCAACTTTTTTTTTTTTTTTTTTTTTTTTTTTTAGATGGGGATCTTGCTGTGTTGCCCAAGCTGGTCTAGAACTCCTGGACTTAAGCAATCCTCCTGCCTCAGCCTCCTGAATAGCTAGGACTACAGGCACATGCTACCTTGCCCACTCTGTTTCATAATTTTTTTAAAAGTATTTATTTATTTGCTTTAGTTGTACACAATGCGTTTATTTGTACGTGGTACTGAGGATTGAACCCGGGCCGCACGTGCGAGGCGAGCGCTCTACCGCTGAGCCACAATCCCAGCCCATCATAATTTTTAATGTACATATCAATCCTTATTTAAATTTATTCCAAAGTATTTTATTTGGAATTTGTCTTTAAATTTTCTTTCTTTCTTTTTTTTTTTTTTTTTTTTTTCTGGTACCGGGGATTGAACTCAGGGGCACTTGACCCCATGGGCCACATCCCCAGCCCTTTTTTTATTTTATTAGAGACGGAGTCTCACTGAGTTGCTAGGTGCCTCGCCATTGCTGAACTCGTGATCCTCCTGCCTCAGCCTCCCAAGTGCTGGGATTACAGACATGTCAGCTTCTTTCTGAGTTGTTCACTGAAAGTGCATAGAGAAGTACAATTGATTTTTTGTGTTTTGATTTTTGTAGCCTATATATTTTTTAAATATATATTTAATTACTTTAGTTCTACACAATGCATTTTTATTTTTACGTGGTGCTGAGGATCGGACCCGGGCTGCACACATGCTAGGTGAGTGCTTTACCGCTGAGCCCTGTAGCCTATATTTTTTAATTTACTTTTTGTTGTAGTTGGACACAACGCCTTTATTTTATTTATTTATTTTCATATGGTGCTGAGGATCGAACCTAGGGCCTCGAATGTGCCAGGAAAGCGCTGTACCGCTGAGTCACAACCTCAGGCCCTGTATCCTATATTTTTATTGATTTTTTTTTTTTTTTTTTTTTTTTTTGTAATGGGGATTGAATCCAGGGCCTTGTACATGCTAGTCAAGCACTCTATCAGTAAACAACATCCCCATCCCTTTTTAAAAATTTTATTTTGAGAGTGTTGACAAACCTGCAATCCCAGTGACTTGGGAGGCTGAAGCAGGATAATTGCAAATTCAAGGTCCTGCACAATTTAGCAAGACCCTGTCTCAAAATAAAAAAATTAAAAAGGGCTGGGGATGCAGTTCAGTTGTAGAACACCTCTGGGTACAATCCCTGCTACAACAACAACTACAAAATCTTTTTTGAGCCAGAGTCTTACTAAATTGCCCCCAGGCTGTCCTTGAATTTGCAATGTTCTTGCCTCCATCTCCCAAGTAGCTGGGATTAACAGGTAAGCACCACAGTGTATGGCTTGAATTCACTTTTTAACACTGACAATTGTGTGTACGTTTGTGTGTGAATTCTTTAGGGTTTTCTACATAAAAGATGTCATCTGCAAAATGATATTTTTCTTTCTTTCCAATTATGTGCCTTTGTTTTTTTCCTTGCCTAATTGCTCTAGCTAAAACTTCCAGTACTAAACTGGGCGCCATGGCACACACCTGTAATCCCAGCACTTGGGAGGCTGAGGCCGGAGGATCGCGAGTTCAAAGCCAGCCTCAGCAATAGTGAGGCACTTAGCAACTCAATGAGCCCCTGTTTCTAAATAAAATACAAAAAAAGAGGGCTGGGGATGTGGCCCAGTGGTCGAGTACTCCTGAGTTCAATCCTCAGTACCACAAAACCAAACAAAACAAAACAAAACAAAAACAACAACAACAACAAAATTTCCAGTACTAAATCAAATAGAAATGGTATAAGTAAAGCTGGACTGTAGCTCAGTGGTAAAGTGTTTGCCTTGCCCTGGGTTAATCCCCAGTACCAAAAAAGAAAAAGTGATTAAAGTAGGCATCATTAGAGGAAAGCTTTAGTAGTTCCTTAGAGGAAAGGCTTTCATTCTTTCACCACTGAGTATGATATTATTAACTGTGGGTTTTTCATTGATGTGCTTTATCTTGTTGAATATAAAATTCTTAGCATACTATTTTTATCATAAAAACATGTTAAATGTTGTTAAACTTTTTTTCAGCCTCAAGATGACCATGTTTATTTTCTTCACTCTGTTAAAGTTAGTTCTATTATATAAATATATACTAATTCATTATACTAATTATTCAATTTAACATATTTAATAATCTGTGTATTCCAGGAATTAATCTTTGATATGATTGTATAATTTTTTTTTTTTTTGTGGTACCGGGAATTGAAACTCAGGGGTACTCAACCACTGGGCCACATCCCCAGCCCTTTTTTTTTGTATTTTATTAGAGACAGGGTCTCACTGAGTTGCTAAGTGCCTCGCCATTGCTGAGGCTGGCTTTGAACTCGAAATCCTCCTGCCTCAGCCTCCTAAAGTGCTGGGATTACAGGCGTGCGCCACCACGCCCGGCTTGTATAATTTTTTTTAAATTTGCTGTTAAATTGGATTTGCTGAGCCGGGCGCGGTGGCGCACGCCTGTAATCCTAGCACTTTGGGAGGCTGAGGCAGGAGAATTTCGAGTTCAAAGCCAGCCTCAGCAATGGCGAGGCACTTAGCAACTCAGTGAGACCCTGTCTCCAATAAAAATACAAAAAAGGGCTGGGGATGTGACAGACCCAGTGGTCGGGTGCCCTGAGTTCACTCCCCAGCACCCCCCCCCAAAAAAAAAAGTGGATTTGCTGGAGTTTTTGTTGAGAATTTTTGCATTTATATTCATGAGATATTGGTTTGTAATTTTCTTATCTTTGTTTGGAATTGTTATCAGGGTAGTGCTGGCTCCATAGAATGACATAGAAAATATTCCCTCCTTTTCAAAAATTTGGAGGAGTTTGGGAAAAATTGGTATTAGTTTATTTAAATAATACATCAGTAAAGCCATCTGATTCTGGACTTTTTCATTGTTGTTGGGATTTTTTTTATTATAGATACAATTTTTTTTTTTTTTGTGGTACCGGGAATTGAAACTCAGGGGTACTCAACCACTGGGCCACATCCCCAGCCCTTTTTTTTTTTGTATTTTATTAGAGACAGGGTCTCACTGAGTTGCTAAGTGCCTCGCCATTGCTGAGGCTGGCTTTGAACTCGAAATCCTCCTGCCTCAGCCTCCTAAAGTGCTGGGATTACAGGCGTGCGCCACCACGCCCGGCTTGTATAATTTTTTTTAAATTTGCTGTTAAATTGGATTTGCTGAGCCGGGCGCGGTGGCGCACGCCTGTAATCCTAGCACTTTGGGAGGCTGAGGCAGGAGAATTTCGAGTTCAAAGCCAGCCTCAGCAATGGCGAGGCACTTAGCAACTCAGTGAGACCCTGTCTCCAATAAAAATACAAAAAAGGGCTGGGGATGTGACAGACCCAGTGGTCGGGTGCCCTGAGTTCACTCCCCAGCACCCCCCCCCCCCAAAAAAAAAAGTGGATTTGCTGGAGTTTTTGTTGAGAATTTTTGCATTTATATTCATGAGATATTGGTTTGTAATTTTTCTTATCTTTGTTTGGAATTGTTATCAGGGTAGTGCTGGCTCCATAGAATGACATAGAAAATATTCCCTCCTTTTCAAAAATTTGGAGGAGTTTGGGAAAAATTGGTATTAGTTTATTTAAATAATACATCAGTAAAGCCATCTGATTCTGGACTTTTTCATTGTTGTTGGGATTTTTTTTTTATTATAGATACAATCTCTTTACTAGTTATTGGTCTCTTCAGATTTTTCTATTTCTTCTTGAGTCAGTTTTGGTAGATAGTGTGTTTCTAGAAAAACTACCATTTGTAGTTTTCTCTTATAATGTTTTTATTTCTGTAAAATCAGTAATAATGTTTTTACTTTCATTTCTGATTTTTTTGAATTATGAACAATTCCAATTTTATTCATAAAAAAAATTATTATTATTATTATTATTTTTAATTACACATAACCACTCATTTTTTTTTATTTCATTTTTTAAGCGGTGCTGAGGATCAAACCCAGTGTCTCACTTGTGCTAGGCAAGCACTCTACCGCTGAACCACATTCCCAGCCCAAAATTATTATTTTTTAAAAAATATTTTTTAGTTGTACACAATGCCTTTATTTATTTTTACATGGTGCTGAGGATCAAACCCGAGCCACGCACGTGCTAGGCGAGCGCTCTACCGCTGAGCTGAAACCCCAAGCCTCATAAAATTATTATTATTTTATTTATTTATTTTTTTGGTACCAGGGATTGAACTCAGAGACACTCGACCACTGGGCCACATCCCCAGCCCTTTTTGTATTTTTATTAGAGACAGGGTCTCACTGAGTTGCTAAGTGCCTCGCCATTGCTGAGGCTGGCTTTTGAACTCGCAATCCTCCTGCCTCAGCCTCCCAAGTGCTGGGATTACAGGCGTGCGCCACCACGCCCAGCTTCATAAAATTATTAATTCAAATTGCAAAAGAAGATTTACATAGGCATCTATCAATAACAAAACAGGAAGTCAATGAAATGTTCCAGAGACATCCTAAAAAGTTCCAAGCAGCACATAATATGCAAAACATCCAGTTAAACCACAGTTGTGCAACAGGTTATATTGGTTCCTGCATTTTCTCCATGATCTCTTCCATATATTTGCCTTTCTTTTCTAACTTGCTGAGACTTGGCTTTGCATACCAAAAAAATAAGATAAAATAATTTTTTTTTTCTTTATCAAAGTCAAGCATGGTGATAACCACCTTGCTTGGGTGGATGCCCATGTGGACAGATGTGCCCTTAGCCTTCTCAAGCTGCACCCACTCAGTGTAGATGACATATTTTTCCACACACCTGAACTACCTTGCTGATTTGCTAATCTTTGCAGTGTTCTTGAACCACTTGGACCTTGTCGTCCTTGCAGATGGGCACCCGCAGGACTTGTAATTCCGCTGCAGCTCCTTGGAGGGCCTGAGGACCAGATCTTCCTGCCCAGGTGCTTTTGTGGTTTTTGCTGAGGTCTGAGATCACTAAGAGGTTGAAGTTCATACTGACCGTGGGCAATGGTGGTGTCAGTTCATTTCTGGTTTTAATAGTTTGAGTCTTCTCTCTCTCTCTCTCTCTCTCTCTCTCTTTAAGTTAATCTGGCTAAAATTTTGTCAATTTTGTTGATCTCACGAACCAGATTTTAGTTTGTCTTTATTGTTTTTCTATGTTCTATTTTATTTATCTCCAATCTAATCTGTATTATTTTCTTTCATCTGATGAATTTGGGTTTCATATACTCCAATTGCTTCCTGTGCATAGTTATTTTATTGATTTGAGATCTTCTTTAGTAATGTATGCATTTGTGGTTATAAATTTCTTTCCCAGCACTGCTTTTGCTATATCCTGTAAGTTTTGGAATTTGTGTTTTCATTTTCATTCCTTCAAAATTATTTTCTAATTTTCCTTGTAATTTTTTTCTTTGACACATTAGTGTTGAAGAGTATGTTGTTTGAGGTAGGTGGGACAGCACCCACCTGTAATCCCAGCAATGCCTAGCTACTGGGGAGGCTGAGGCAGGAGGATCACAAGGTTAAGGTCAGTCTCAGCAATTTAGCAAGATCCCGTCTCAAAATAAAAAATTAAAAGGGCTGGGAATGTATCTCAGTGGTAAGACCACCCCTGGCTTTAATTCCCAGTACAAAATAATTTTAAAAATCTAGGACTAGATATTTCATATAAAACTAATCTGCTATGCACATAGCCCTAGTGAATACACACACAAAACCATGTTTATAATCTGACCTATGTTCTAATATGATCATTTTGGCCTTAAACCTTTCCCTCCTCACTTCCATCTCTCTGCCTTTAGTCCAGTGGCTAAGTATAGGCATATACAATGCTTGCAGATGGTTGAATCAATTCATATTTAGAAATCATTTACAGAGAACAAGCTTTCTTATGAATTTCAACACAAAATACAAATATGCTAAATTTACTATTTTGCCATACACTGGCAACCTCTTTTAACATCTAGAAAATAAATGTTGCAAAATTGGGACTCATTGTCCATTATTTATACTATATATGCAGCAAAACAAAGTGCACAAATCCTACAGAAAAATGATGTTTGAGGGGCTGGGATTGTGGCTCAGTGGTAGAGCACTTACCTTGCAAGTGTGAGGCACTGGGTTTGATTCTCAGCACCACATATAAATAAATGAATAAGATAAAGGTCCATCAATAACTAAAAAATTTCTTTAAAAATTGCTAAAACAAAAAAAGGAAAATAATGTTTGAAAATGCCCAAGTATGAATGCACTAGCATATTACCCTTTGCAATTGCTTCCCTCCTGTCACCTCTACATCAATGAACAAGTACAGGCAGTAATATAATGCACACAGAGGTGGTGTAATAATTTCATTTCCAAAAGACAATATATCATATGAATTTAGAAATAAAAGATATTTACAAAGTGATATTTTACTACCTCTACACTAGATAACACTAGATATTTCAAATAAGGACTCAATTGTCCACTATGTAGTCAATAGTCTTGAATAAAGTGCACACATGTCACAATAGTTCTAATAAGAAAGTGCCTTCAAATATGAGCATTCTGGCCCTTCACAATTCAGTGGGCTATAATGCTTAATTCTCAGACGACAATCTTTCCTAGGAAGTTTATTTTATTTATTTTTTAGGTACTGGGGTTATAACCCAGGCGCCTTTTAACACTGAGCTTTATCCGCAGTCCTTTTTGTATTTTGAGACATGGTCTCACCAAGTTACTTAGGGCCTCTAAGTTGTTGAGATTGGCCTTAAACTTATGATCCTCCTGTCTCAGCCTCCCCTGACACTTCTAGAGGTGAACTAACAAATCCATTTCAAAAAGTCATTTCCAATAGACATTTCTGAATTTTTAAAACAAATGGACATTTACTAGAATTGTTATTTTCTGTCTTACGTCCAAACTCTTTACATCTAAGAAATTCAGATGTAAGAAAAGTTTTAAAAGGATAGGGAAGCCGGGCGCGGTGGCACACGCCTGTAATCCCAGTACGTGGGAGGCTGAGGCAGGAGAATCTCGAGTTCAAAGCCAGCCTCAGCAATGGCAAGGCACTTAGCAACTCAGTGAGACCCTGTCTCTAATAAAATACAAAAAAGGGCTGGGGATGTGGGCCAGTGGTCGAGTGCCCCTGAGTTCAATCCCCAGTATCCCCCCCAAAAAAAGGATAGGGAGTGGGGCGCGGTGGCACAGCCTGTAATCCCAGTGGCTAGGGAGGATCAAAGCCAGCCTCAGCAAGGGGGAGGTGCTAAGCAACTCAGAGAGACCCTGTCTCTAAATAATTTAAAATGCAAAATAGAGCTGGGGATGTGACTCAGTGGTCGAGTGCCCCTGAGTTCAATCCCGGGTACCCACCCACCCAGTCCCCCCCGCCCCTACCCCCCCAAAAAAAAAGGATAGGGAGAAAGTTGAGAATAGCTTTTTCACACTGGATACACAGGCCTTCTACAAATGGCCAGTAAGCCTTCCCGAAGGGTGGTGGGCATTTCCAGCTGGCCAAATGTTCTTTCTCTGTTTCCTCCTCCTCCTCCCCCTCTTCCCCCTCCTCCTCCTTCTTTTTTTTCTTCTTTTTTTTTCTTTGTGGTGCTGGGGATGGAAACCAGGCCTGGTACATGCTAGGCAAGCGCTTTGCCACTCCTCCGATTCTTTTTGGTAGAAAGAAGACCAACCCGCGGGCGCTAAGGGTCCCTAAGTTGCAATCAGGGGCTCAGTTCACCTCCAGCACCTTTAAAGGCCTTTGTTCATTGCTACCAGACGGGGTGAGGTCTCGTCCAAATGGCATACAGCGGTCACTCCAGGACCCAGGATCTGCGCGGCCCTACTGTCTAAAGCGATGGCCGAGCTTTGGGGAGTGGACCCTCGGCCCTCGAAGCCCCCAACGGCCTTCGCGCCCTCATTCTTCTCGCCTCGCGCGCGCTGGGAGACCCAAGAGCCCGCGAGGTCGGTGCTCGGTCAGGCCATCAGGTCGTGGAGGAAGACTGGCGAGAGGTTGGCCGAGCAGTGGGTAGCTGCAGCGGGGCTCCTGGTGTCTGTCTGCAGGGCCAAGACGGCACCTATCACCGCCCCAGCTCAGAGAGCCCCGTGAGCAGGTGGCACTCCCTGTCTCTGTCAGGAGTTCTTGTGTTGAACCTTTTATAAACAGGTAATGTCTTTTTTATTTTTATTTTTTGAGGGGGGTTGTTGAACCTGCCTTATGCATGCTAAGCAAGCACTCTACAACTGAGCTATATCCCCAGCCCTGAAATGTTCTTTGTAACCTTTTTTTTTTTTTTTTTTTTTTTGAGAGAGTGTTCTATGTGTTTATTTAGTTGTACACAATGCCTTTATTTATTTTTACTGGTGCTGAGGATCGAACCTGGGCGGCGCGCGTGTTAGGCGAGCGCTCTACCGCTGAGCCACAACCCCAGCCCATCTTGTAACCTTTTTAACAAGAAAGAAATTTGAGATATTCACAAATGTGTGGAAATTAAGCAATACACTCTTAAATAACCAAAGAGTTAAAAAGAAAGAAATTAGAATGAAAATTAAGAAATATTTGGAAATGAATGAGGATGAATATATTATATACCAAAATGGGACACAGCTAAAGCTTAGAGGGAAATCTATAGCTGTAACCACCTACATAAAGTCCAATTTAACTTTTTTTTGGTACTGGGCATTGAACCCAAGGACCCTTTACTAAGGAGCTTTTTATTTTTTATTTTGAGACAGGGGCTCACTAAATTGCTGAGGCTGGCCTTGAATTTTCGATCCTCCTGCCTCAGCCTCCCCAGTGGCTGGGATTCCAGGCCTGCACTACCACACCCAGCTCCAGTATTGTTTTTTCCCTTCATGATTTCATTTTGTATCTGACTCCAATGCCAATCCCAAGGTCATGAAAATTTGCCCCTGTTTTCTTCTAAGGGTTTTATACTTTTAGCTCTTTTATTTACATATTTTTTGTTGATCCATTTTCAGTTAATTGCTGTATGTGGTGTGGGATATGGGTATTTATTTATTTTTAATGTGGTGCTTCATTCTTTTGCATATGGGTAGTCAGTTGTCCCAGCAACTTTTCTTTCTACCTTGAACAGTCTTATCGACTCTCAAGGCTGAAGCAGGAGGACTGCAAATTAGTGGCCACCCTGAGTGAGCTCTGTCTCAGAATAAAAAGTGCTGGGCATGTAGGCCACCCCTGGGTTCAATTCCCAGTAACCCCTCCCTGCAAAAAAAAAATCATTGAATGACTTTGGCACCCTTGTCAAAAATCAATTCACTATAAATATGTGATTTTACTTCTGGACACATCCCCAGTCCTTTTTTGTATTTTTATTAGAGATAGGGTCTCACTGAATTGCTAAGTGCCTTGCCATTGCTGAGGCTGGCTTTGAACTGGCGATCCTCCTGCCTCAGCCTCCCAAGTGCTGGGATTACAGGCATGCACCACCGTGCCCGGTGGTATTTTATTATTTTTGATGCTATTGTAAATGGAATTGCTTTGTCAATTTTCTTTCCAGGTGGTTTATCATTGATTTTTTTAAAAAATATATATTTAAAATATTTTTTAGTTGTAGATGGACACAATATCTTTACTGTATTTATTTATTTTTAATGTGGTGCTGAGGATCTAACCCAGTGCCTCACATGCTAGGCAAGTGCTCTACCACTGAGCTACAACCCCAGCCAATATATATATATTAAAAGGTATATATATATATATATATATATATATGTGTGTGTGTGTGTGTGTGTGTGTGTATACACACACTATATATATTTAAAAGATATATGTATGTTTTAAGTTATAGATGGACACAATACCTTTATTTTATTTTTATGTGGTGTTGAGGATTGAACCCAGTGCCTCACATGTGCTAATCAAGCAGTCTACCACTGAGCCAAAACCCCAACAACATTATTGATTTTTTTTTTTAAAGAGAACGATCTGTATTTTTTTAAATATTTATTTATTTGCTTTAGTTGTACACAATGAGTTTATTTGTATGTGGTGCTGAGGATCGAACCCGGGCCGCGCACGTGCTAGGTGAGCACTCTACCACTGAGCCACAATCCCAGCCCTTATTGATTTTTAAAATTATTTATTTATTTATTAGTTGTACACAATGCCTTTATTTATTTTTACGTGGTGCTGAGGATCGAACCCAGGGCAGCGCACGTGCTAGGCGAGCACTCTAGCGCTGAGCCACAACCCCAGCCCCACATTATTGATTTTTGTGTTGATCTTATACTTTGTGACTTTGCCAGACTTGTTAGCATTTTTGTGGAACCTTTGGCACTTTCTATGTAAAGGTCATGTTATTTATGAATAAGGATAGTTTTGTGTCTCTTTTCCCCATCTGGATGCCTTTTATTCCTTTTTCTTGGATAAAAGCTTTGGTTAGAATTTCCCATAGAAGTGGTAAAAGTTGGGCTGGGGCTGTAGCTCAGTGGCAGAGTGCTTGCCTAGCATGTGTGAGGCACTGGGTTCTATCCTTATCAAAGCATAAAAAAATAAACAAAGGCATGCTGTCCATCTACAACTATAAAAAACATTTAAAAAAATAAGAAGTGGTGAAAGTGAACATCCTTGTCTTATTCCTGAACCAATCTTATATTATTTAATTTCCACATATTTGTGAATTTTCCAGTTTTCTCTCTACTGTTGATTTCTCGCTTCTTTCCATTGTGATCAGATAAGATACTTAGTGTGATTTCAATATTTTAAAATTCATTGAACATATCCATGTGCCATTGAGAAAAATATTGCTGTTGTTGAGGGAGTGTTCTATATATATATCTGTTAGGCATAGTGAGTTTATAATGCCATTCAAGTCTTCTGTTTCCCTATTATTCTCTCTAGATGTTCTATTTATTATTAAAAGTGGGGGTGTTGAAGTGCCACAACTCGCACAGCATCAACAAAAGATCTTGAGTACGGGCATCTGGAGATGGAGGAAAAACACAGAGACAAAGAAAACAGAGAGACATTTTCAAGTAAAGTTGGGACCAGGTGGGACACTGCACTCTGATGGAGGAACAGTGACCCAGAACTAGCTCCTCAAGTTCCATCCCCAGCGCGACACAAAATTAAATAAATAAATAAAATAAAGGTATTGTTCCATCTACAACTAAATATGTTTTTAAAAAATATTTTTTAAAAAAGATCCCAGGGGGCTGGGGTTGTGGCTCAGTGGTAGAGCGCTCGCCTAGCACTTGCGCGGCCCGGGTTTGATCCTCAGCACTACATAAACATAAATGCATTGCATTGTGTACAACTAAAGCAAATAAATAAATACTTTAAAAAAAAAGATCTCAGCCTTGTGGATGTCTTGGGGGCTTTAATTACTCATATATTAAGTCATGTAAAATTGTCTCATAGCTCATTAATGCTCTTTACATTTTTGTTTTTGATTCTTTTTTTTTTCTTTCTGTGTTTCATTTAAAATAATGTCTATTGCTATTCCTTCCAGTTCTCTTATCTTTTCTTCTGAGAAGTATCATCTGGTATTAATCCCATGCGGTGTATTTTTCATTTCAGACTTTACAGTTTTTTTCTATAAAAGATTGATTTGGTTCTTTTTTTTTTTTTTTTTTGGTACCAGGGATTGAACTCAGGGGCACTCGACCACTGGGCCACATCCCCAGCCCTTTATTGTATTTTACTAGAGACAGGGTCTCACTGAGTTGCTAAGTGCCTCGCCTTTGCTGAGGCTGGCTTTGAACTGGCGATCCTCCTGCCTCAGCCTCCCAAGTGCTGGGATTACAGGTGTGCGCCGCTGCGCCCGGCTGATTTGGTTCTTTTTAATATCATCCATGTCTTCACCTGAATTTGTGTACATACAGCATTCAGTTATAATTACTCTTTTATTACTTATTTATTTTTGTGGTACTGAGAATTGAACCCAAGACTTTGCACCTAGAAGGCAAGCATTCTACCACTGAGCCTCATCCCCAGCCCTCTAATTACTTTTCAATGTACTTCTTTGCTAATTCTAAAGTCTCCATTCTGGGTCACTTTTCATTGATTGATTATTCTCGTCATTTTTTGAATCATGTCTTTCTGAGACTTTGTATGACTGGTAATCTTTTATTGGATATCAGACATTGTTTATTGTACCTTGTTTAATATCTTTTTTAAAAAATATTTATTTATTTGTTTTAGTTGTACACAATGCCTTTATTCTTTTTTTTTAAATCGCCATTTCTTTATATATATACATATATTTATTTATTTATTTACTTTAGTTGTACACAATGTAATGCATTTATGTTTTTACGTGGTGCTGAGGATCGAACCCGGGCTGCGCACGTGCAAGGCGTGCAAGGCGAGTGAGCCACAACCCCAGCCCAATGCCTTTATTCTTATGTGGTGCTGAGGATTGAACCCCGGTCACGCACGTGCTAGGTGAGCACTCTACCACTGAGTCACAACCCCAGCCCTGATATCTTTTTTTTTTTTTAATATTTATTTGTTTACTTTAGTTGTACACATGCAATGAATTTATGTTTACGTGGTGCTGAGGATCAAACCCGGGCCGTGCACGTGCAAGGCGAGTGCTCTGCCGCTGAGCCACAACCCCAGCCCCCCTGATATCTTTTAATTCATATAAATCTTGCACTTTAATCTGTGTTGTAATGGAAATGCCTTGAATTTTTTTTAAGAAGATAGGGTCTCGTGTGCAGTGGCATGTGCCTGTAATTCAGTGATTTGGGAAACTGAAGTAGGAGGATATCAAGTTTGAGGCCAGCCTTCAGTACTTAACAAGACCCTGTCTCAAAATTAAAAATAAATAAATAAGTAAATAAAAAGGGCTGGGGATGTAGCTCAGTGGTAAAGTACCCCTAAGTTCAAGACAGAGAGAGAGAGAAAGAGAGAGGGAGAGTCTTGTTATATTGCCCAGGCTGATCTCCTGGGCTTAAGCCTCCTGAGCAGCTGAGACTATAGGTGCCTGGCACTGTGCCCAATAGTTTGATTCTTTTAGGCATTGCTTTTATAATGGGTCAGGCAAGTCCAGAGCAGTGCTCTTTAGGGAGATTGTTTCCCACGACTGAAGTGGGACCTTGATGAGTACTCTAAGCACTGCCTCATGAAGTATGATTTTTTTAGTCTGGATGGAAGTGGAAACAGGTACTTACACCTGTCTTACATGAATGCCAGGCACTATTCCTTCTAATCCCTTCAGATAGTTACATGTCTGGCATCGAGTACTTTCCTTACACCCAAGGAAATCCTCAAGGGGACTTCTTTGCAGCTCCTCAGGGTTCACTCTGTACAGCTTTCACCTCTATGGTGTCCTGTTCTATGAACTTGAGCTGCCCTGGTGTCCCTGGACTTCATTATCTCTACTCAGGGAGGCTGTGAGCTCCACCTCACTTCCTCTTCCATGTGCTGCACACTGGAAACTTTCTCACTGCAATAGACTGGGGCTATTTTAGGATTCATCTTATTCCCACATTTCAGGAATCATTGTCCTTCATTGTCTGATGACCAGGGTATTAAAAACTTTGATAATTTTTTTTTTAATTTTTTCTTCTGTCATCTCAAATGAGAGGATAAATTTAGTGACAGTTATTTCACCTTGGTCAGAGGTGGAAGTTAAGGCAAGGCTTTTTCAAATAAATTGTACTCAAGTATATTTAATAAAATTTACCAACCCTTTTCAAGTGCATAATTCAAAAGTATTAAATATATTTGCAATGTATTTGCCACCATGACAACAACATTGTTCTCCTATCCATTTCAAAAACTTTTTAAGCAGGCTGGGGTTATGATTCAGTGGTAGAGCACTTGCCTAGCACGTGTGAAGTACTGGATTTGATCCTCAGCACCACATAAAAATAAATAAAATAAAAGTATTGTGTTCATCTGTAACTAAAAAAAAAACAAAAACAAAAACAAACAAAAAAACTTTTCATCATGTCATACACCATACCTGTTAAAACATAACTCCCTATTAGCCCTTCCTGATATCTCCTGATGACCTCTAATCTAGTTTTTGTCTCTATACTAAACTAACATTCATATAAGTGGACTTATACAATATCTGTCCTTTTGTGTCTGACTTATTTCATTTGGCATGTTCTCAGGGTTCATCTGTGTTATATCAGAATTTCATTCCCTTTTTTTAAAAAATATCTTTCTTTAGTTGTACATGGACTCAATGACTTCATTTTACTTATTTATTTATTTAGTGGTGCTGGGGATTGAACCCAGGGCCTTGTGCATGCAAGGCAAGCACTCTGCTAACTGAGCTATATCCCCTACCCTTTATTTATCTTTTATGTGGTGTTGAGGATCAAACCCAGTGCCTCACACGTGTTAGGTGAGCACTCTACCAATGAGCTACAACCCCAACCCATTTCATTCCTTTTTTAAGGCTGAAAAGTATTGTGTTTTACATATATGCCACATTTCATTCATTAAGTCATCTCTCCATGGACATTAGAATTGCTTCCTCGTTTTGGCTGTTGTGAACATGGGCCCTCTTTATTTTTTTGGTACTGGGGATTGAATCCAGGGGTACTTTGCCACTGAGTTACACCCCAGCCCTTTTTATTTTTTGAGACAGGTGTTGCTAAATTGCTGAGGCTGGTCTTGAATTTGCAATTTTCCTGCCTCAACCTCCCGAGTTGGTAGATTACAGGTATAATGGTTAATTTGATTTGTCAATTGGATTGGATTAAGAGATGCCCATGATTAAAAGGCTTATGGGTGCATTGATGAGAGTATGTCTAGGAATGATTAGCATGTGGATTAGCCAACTGAAATGGAGACCCTCCTTAAGCATGGGCAGCACCATCCAATAGGATGATGGCTTGACTGGACTAAAAGAAGAACAAGGAAGCCCAGCAGATGTAAACTCAATTCTCCTTGAACCAGTTCTTGATTGCTGTTGCGATGGTCTGAGGATGTCAGACTGTTGCTTCTTCACTCTTCCAAAGCGGACTCTGCCAGTGATTCTCCAGAAGCCTCTGGTCTTGGACTAGGGTAACACAATTGATTCCTCTTGTTCTGGGGCTTTGGCCTCTTGAATGTGCAGCTAATGGTTCTTCCAGCTCTCCAGCCTGCAGACGGCCATTGTGGACTATCCAGCTTCTGGTCGTAAGCCAACCTAATAAATCCCCTTTTTTAAAAAAAATTTTAGGGGGGCGGGGGTTGTGGCTAAGTGGTAGAGTGCTTGCCTAGCATGTGTGAGGCACTGGGTTTGCTCCTCAGCACCGCATATAAATAAATCAAATAAAGGTCCATTGACAACTAAAAAATACTTAATTTTTTTTTAGATTTTGATGGACCTTTATTTTATTCATATATTTATATGCGGTGCTCAGAATTGAACCAGTGCCTCACACATGCGAGGCAAGTGCTGTACCACTGAACCACAACCTCAGCCCCATAAATCCCCCTTTTATAATTATGCTTTCTTTTGATTCTCTTCCCCTAGAGAATCCTAATACAACTGGCATCATGTGGTAAATTCATTGTTCTTTCTACCAAGAGAACTGTGTGGTGGATATCCAGTGTTTTCAATCCAGCTTCTCTCCTCTTCCTCCTCCTCCTCCTCCTCCTCCTCCTTCCGTTATCAGGGATTGAACTCAGGGGGACTTAACCACTGAGCCATATCCCCAGACCTTTTTTGTATCTTATTTAGAGACAGGGTTTCACTGAGTTGCTTAGGGCCTTGCTAAGTTGCTGAGGCTGGCTTTGAACTTGAGATCCTCCAGTCTCAGCCTCCCAAGCTGCTGGGATTATAGGCATGTGCCATCGCATCCAGTCCTCCTTCTTTTTCTTCTTTTTTTCTCTCTCTCTCTCTCTCTCTCTCTCTCTCTCTCTCTCCCTCCCCCCCCTCCCTCCCTCCCTCCCTCTCTCTCTCTTTATTTGGTACCAAGTATTGAACCTAGGAATGCTTACCACTGAATCACATCCCAATTCCTTTTTTTTTTTTTTTTTTTTTCCCCAGTACCAGGGATTGAACTCAGGGGCACTTGACCACTGGGCTACATCCCCAATCCTTTTTTGTATTTTTATTAGAGACAGGGTCTCAATGAGTTGCTAAGTGCCTCACCATTGCTGAGGCTGGCTTTGAACTCGCGATCCTCCTGCCTCAGCCTCCCAAGTGCTGGGATTACAGGTGTGTGCCACCTTGCCCGGCCCCAATTCCTTTTTATTTTTTTATTTATTTATTTTTATTTTCAGACAGAGCCTCACCAAGTTGCCCAGGCTGGCCTGGAACTGGCATTCCTCCTGCCTTCACCTCTGGAGTCACTGGGATATAGGCATGTGCCACAGCATCCAGCCCCTCCTTTTTTTTTTTTTTTTTCTAAATCCCTCTCTTGCGAAGAATAGAAGAAACTCATTGAAGACTACAGCAATGGCCTCAATTGTGTTATATGACTCCTTTGCCCCATCATGACCATTTGGTCCCAAATTGGACAAATCAGGGACAGAGTTGAGGAAAATGAGGCAGCTATATTTTAGCTACATGGAGATACCATTGTCAGAGAATAAAGCAGACATGAGCAAAACATATAGTTGAGAAGAGAATGCTGAGGTTTTGTGAAGGACATGATTCCAGTTCCCTCTTGGTTCAGGGGTACTTCTTTCCTTCTTTTTTTTTTTTTTTTTTTTTTGGTACCAGGGATTGAACTCAGGGGCACTTGACCACTGGGCCACATCCCCAGCCCTTTTTTGTGTTTTTATTAGAGACAGGGTCTCACTGAGTTGCTAAGTGCCTCGCCATTGCTGAGGCTGGCTTTGAACTCGCGATCCTCCTGCCTCAGCCTCCCAAAGTGCTGGGATTACAGGCGTGCGACACCGCGCCTGGCCTGGCTTTTCCTTCTTTTGATTATTCACATACTCCAGTATCCTTCTGATCCACCATTTTCTTGTCTAAGCTAGTACTTTTGGGGTTATGTCCCTTGTAACTGAACAGTCATGATTATGGTATTCCATTTCAGAATTTCTCTTGTTCAGGAGAGTGAAGCAGTCCATCTTAGTTTAGATTCTCCCAGAAGCTGCCAAGGATTAAAGTGCAAATTATTTTTTTAATATTTTATTTTTTGTTGTAGTTGGACACAATACCTTTATTTTATTTATTTATTTTTATGTGGTGCTGAGGATTGAAACCAGGGTCGCGCACATGCTAGTCGAGCACTTTACCATTGAGACACAACCCCAGCCCCTAAAGTACAAATTATCTATTGAAGAAATTTCCTGGGGGCTGGGGTTGTGGCTCAGCGGTAGAGCGCTCGCCTAGCATGTGCGCAACCTGGGTTCGATCCTCAGCACCACGTAAAGACAAATGCATTGTGTACAACTAAAGCAAATAAATAAATATTTTTAAAAAAGAAATTTCCTGGGAAAAACCAATGAGGAAGTGTAGAATAAGCAAGAATGCAAAGCTGGGAGGGGTTCTGGAGTATAAATGACACCTTAGAGTTTCTTCTACTTCAGGGCAAAGGAGCTGGACTTTTGAACTTACACATCAGTCATTGAATATAGGCTCCCCTGGAAGAGGGCAGAGAATGGGTAAAGTGACTCCAATGTCCAGCAGCAAGCTTCTGAAGGCTGTGGGTGTTAAGCCACAGCAGAACAGACAGAATATGGGTTCACAGTGCTGGTAAAAGAAATTTGAGGAGAAGATGGAAAGATTTCCCATGTTTATGAATAGGTAGAATTAATATTCTTAAAATGGCCATACTACCAAAAGCAATATTACAGATTCAATGTAACCCCCATCAAAATACCAATGACATTCTTCAGAGAACTAGAAAAAACAGTCCTGAAATTCATTTGGAGGAATAAAAGGCCCCAAATAGCTAAAGCAATTCTAAGCTAAAAAAAGCAATGCTGGAGGCATCACATTACCTGACTTCAAATTATACTACAGAGCTATAGTAACAAAAACAACTACATGGTACTGACATAAAACAGACACAGACCAATGGTAGAGAATAGAAGACACAGAGACAAATCTACACATCTACAGTCATCTGATCCTTGACAAAGTTACCAAAAACATACATTGGAGAAAAGACAGCCTTTTTAACAAATGGTGCTGGGGAAACTAGTTGTTCCTATGTGAAAGAATGAAACTAGCTGGGCATGGTGGTGCACGCTTGTAATCTCAGCGGCTCCATAGGCTGAGTCAGGAGGATCGTGAGTTCAAAGCCAGTCTCAGCAACAGCAAGGTGCTTAGCAACTCAGTGAGACCCTGTCTCTAAATAAAATACAAAATAGGGCTGGGGATGTGGCTCAGTGGTTGAGTGCCCCTGAGTTCAATCCCCAGTACCAGAGGGGGAAAATAAAGAATGAAACTAGTTCTGTCTCTCATTCTACACAAAAGTCAACTCAAAATGGATCAAAAACCTAGGAATTAGACAGAAACTATACAAGTCCTAGAAGAAAATGTAAGGTCCAGATTCCAGCATACAGGCACAGGCAATGACTTTCTCAGTAGGACTCCTAAAACTCAGGAAATAATGCCAAGAGTTGATAAATGGGATGGCATCAAAAAGCTTCTGCACAGCAAAAGAAACAATAATATGAACAGAGAACCTACAAAATGGGAGAAAATCCTTGCAAACTACTCCTCTGACAGAGGATTAATAACTAAAATATATAAAGAACTAAAAGAATTAACAGCAAAAAAATTGAGCAAATAAATAAACACTTCTCCAAATGGCCAACAAATATATGAAAAAAGTGTCCAATATCATTAGCAATTAGGGAAATGTAAATCAAAACTACACTGAGATTTCATTTCACACCAGCCAGAATGACAGTCATCAAGAATACAAATAATAATAAATGCTGGAGAGGATGTAGATATTCCGCTGTTGGTGGAATTGTAAATTAATATAAGGACTATGGGTATTAGTACGGAGATTCTCCAGAAGATTAAGCATGGAACTACCATATGCCCCAGATACATCACTCCTCGGTATTTATCCTAAAGAATTAAAGTCATCATACTATAATAATTCATGCGTACCCACGTTTATAGCAGCACAATTCACAACAGCTGAGAATTGAACAGAAATTATACAAACTATTGAGCTAGCCCAGGTGCCCATCAGTGGATGAATGGATAATGAAAATGTGGTATATACACACAATGGAGTTTTATTTGGTTAAAAAGAAAAATGTACATGTCTTTTGCAGGGAAATGGATGGAACTAGAGATGATTATGTTAAGTGAAATAAGCCAAACTCAGAATGTCAAGAGTTGTATGTTTTCTCTCATATATGGAAGCTAGAGAGGGAATAGGAAAAGAAAGTATTTGGGGGGAATCTCATGATAATCAAAGGGATATCAGTAGAGGAAAAGTACCAGGTGGTAGAAAATGGGGAGGTGGGGGGAAGTGCTGGGGAAGGGCATTGGCTAAATTGTATTATTACATCGTGTGCATGTATGAATATGTAACAGCAAATCCCATCATTATGTACATTTATAATGCTGAAAGGGGCTGAGGTTGTGGCTCAGCAGTAGAGCGCTCACCTAGTGTGTGTGCAGCCTGGGTTTGATTCTCAGCACCACGTAAAAATAAACACATTGTGTACAACTAAAGCAAATACATAAATATTTTTTTTAAAATGTGGGGAAAAAAAAAAGGCACCTGAGGATTTGGGTGGGACATAGGGTTCCATACATCTAGGAGAAGTTTAAGCTTCCCTTTATTCCTCTCACCTTACCCACCTACCTCCAGGCAAAGTTGGAGTTTACCACTGATACATTTTTGTGCCAATCCATGGGCCTCTCACATGATCCTATCATTAAGAATAAAGTGTTAGGGCTGAGGTTGTGGCTCAGTGGTAGAGCACTTGTCTAGCAAGTGTGAGGCACTAAGTTCAATTCTCAGCACCGCATATAAATAAACAAAGTCCATTGACAACTAAGAAAATTTTTTTTTGTGTGTGTGTGGTACCAGGGATTGGACTCAGGGGCACTCGACCACTGGGCCACATCCCCAGCCCTTTTTTGTATTTTATTTAGAGACAGGGTCTCACGGAGTTGGTAAGTGCCTTGCCATTGCTGAGGCTGGCTTTGAACTCACGATCCTCCTGCCTCAGCCTCCCAAAGTGCTGGGATTACAGGCGTGCGCCACCGCGAAGAAAATATTTTTTTATAAAAAGAATTAAGTGTTGGCTGTTGGGGACTGTAGTTCAGTGGTGGAGCACTTGCCTAGCACTGGTGAGACCCTGGATTCAACCCCTAGTCCCCTCTCCTGAAATGTGTGTGTGTGTGTGTGTGTGTGTGTGTGTGTGTGTCCCAGTGTTTTTGAGTGCTAGGAGGCTGTCACCATTTTTCCCCTTCCTAATTTTTACAATGTCTTCTAATGCTCTACATGAGGCACCATCTCTATCAAATATGTACTGGGTAGATAAGAAAAGAGGTTCCTAAAGACCTTTTCTACCTCTGTACCAAAGGCCTCAATGCCAATAATGGTCAGGCAACATGATAATGATCATAATAACAATTAGCTTTACTGAGCACTTACTATGTCCCAGGAAGTACTCTATATTCATCATCTCATTTAATTGAGAAGCTACACAGAGAGATACCATTATATTATGATTCCTGTTTTATGAAGAAGAACCTAAGCTAATAAATGGGAGAGCTGTAATTTAAATCTTAGGCTATTTGAGTCCAGAAACCAAGCTCTTAGCCTCACTCTCTAAAAAGTATAATTAATGGTGAAAGGGTTTAATTTCATGTTAAATAAACAACAAAACCTGTAAAATAAAATATTGATAATGCAAGGAAAGGGCTGGGGATGTAGCTCAAGGTAGAGTGATTGCCTAACACATAGGATGCCTTAGTTCAATCCTCAGTACTGAAAAAATAAATAAATATATAAAGGGAAAACACGAGAAACAATTTTATTAGAAATAGTCTAACATATTTTCTGGAAAAGTAATCAAAAAAATAAATAAGAACATAGAGGATATGAACATATAAATTTTTTCACTCTGAAAACAGCCAGTATAACTCTTTTTCAAGTTTCATGAACAGTGACAAAATTCAATAAATATTAAACTACAGAGAATATTTCAGTTTCGAAAAGTAGAAATTGTAGAAGCTGTTCTCTGACCAAAATGCAGTACAACTAACAATAATATAAAACACACCACTTAGAAATTTTAAAAACATAAATAGTAAATTATCCTTAAGGAGTACATCAAAATTAAAAACAGACTGTTCAGAAAATAATTTGGGGTTGGAGTTGTGGCTCAGTGGTAGAGCGCTTGCCTAGCATGTGTGAGGCACTGGGTTCGATTCTCAGCACCACATATAAATAAATAAATAAAATAAAGTTCCATCAACAACTAAAAGAAAAAAAAATAATTTAAACAGCCAAAGTTATGTGTAGAGGTAAATTAACAGCATTAAGTACTTTTTAGTTTTAAAAAGAGAGAAAAATAAAATGAACGAATTAAGCATGCAGATTGAGATTTTGGAAAATAATGTAACAACATTCCTCCCTCAAGGTAGGAATAAGGAAATATTTGACATAGAAAACAGAAGAAAAAAAAAAAAAAAAAACCAAAATCCTAAGAACAGGTGGGATGTGCTTTGTGCCTGAGGATAGACAAGTACTTTGTATTGTCTGTGTGAACTTGGTCTTCTGACATGGGTCTCTAGATTTTTCCACATTTGCACATCCTATGCCTCTACTGCAGCACTGTACACGTTGCTTGACAGTGAATTTTTCCACTTATGACTCTCTTACTATTAGACTTGACAGGACAGAGGCCATGTCTCCATGCTTATGGTGTTCTTGGGGCCTAGTGTGTGCTGGACCATTGATAAATTATTTGATGAATAGATTCAGTGGATGGGTTCAAGTACCAACTCTTAAGTTGTATCTAGTCCCCAGAGTTCCTTCTGTCCCCACTGCCTAGCCACAGGCCTCAAGCCAATGTCATGAAGCCTGAAATGAATTATTCCAACAATAAGGGACAAACAATGGAGATGCCTAGTGGAATATTATATAACCAATAATAATTGTGTTGTCAATGTGAATAAAATATGAAGATATGGGGCTTTGCTTTTCTTCTTATTTCCATCTATCCACTGAATAATCAAATATTTCTTTTGTAAAATGGCAAATAGTCTTCTCTACCCTCAAGGCCCAGTTCAAATGCCACTCTCTCTGGGGACCTACCCTGATTTCTCCAATCAGAAAAAAACTTGCCTTTCCTGGGCTTCCACAGCATCAGCCCCTCCCTCTGGTCTCTTTTAAAATTTCTGCTTTTGGTTATTTGTGTCTGGTAATGAGTCGACAGCACCGCCTAGGCAGGATTGCAATTTTCCTATGTACTACCACCTCTGGTAAGAAGGTGCACTGTGAAGTTCATCTGGACTTGGAACTCATCTCCCATGGTATGAGGGGCTTGGGCAGGGAGGGGAGGGCACAATGCACAGGTTTGAATGGGTGCTTGCTTGAATGACAGAGACCATGCTGAACTCACAGCATGCCAAAGCAAATGATCACAGAGTCCCCAAACAGACTTCAGCAATGCTCAAGGACCAGTCCTTGTACACTCCCTACATTGTACCTGGCTGGGGAAAGTTCCCTGAAGCAAGTTGTATGGCATTAGCCAAAATGAGGAAAGAAGAGGGGGGGTATGCTGTCACCATACCTGGGCTGATAAATGCAGTTGAGACAGGTGTTTTGATCATCATTTTTGTGCCAGATGAACAAGGAGGATATTCTAGGCATATGGACCCAATTTAGAAATCCCCAGTGGCTAGAGATAAGCATAGTTTCTTTAGAGCCACAGCATTAGAGAGCCCTCCAATCTTTCTAAAGCCATCCCTGGCACTCACTCCTCTGCTTAGAATTCTTCAGTGGTTCCCCATAACACTGGAGAATTGGCCTGATATCCCAGGCTCATGTGTTTCTGGTCTCCACAGACCTATCATCTCCTGCCACGCACCCAGTGAATTCTTCAGGAGTCCCAATCTGTCCCTTTTTGCTCCTCACTCCAAAGCCTACAATGCATTCTCAGCAGTCAGGGTGGCCTTATGCAAATTGAATAATGCTACTTCATTGAAGTAGAAATGAAATCCAGGCTTCTAGTTTTAAAGGGTTCTCACTGGCCAAATCTGGGACAATTCTGGCACCCAAATAATTAAGGTTAATAATTAATTATAAGATCACTGGAAAATCATAGAAATCCAAGAGCCCCCACTAACAGTAAATATGTAAACAAGTCGGCAAAAGAATGTCAAATGTTGACTAATAAATGTGGAGTGAGTCCTAGAGTTGAGGAGTTAGCATCTTCTAACCATCATGATATTTATTCAGGCAAGGATTATAAACCAGTAGATGTTAAATCTATTTATAACCTCTGACATGGAATGGGATATCTTTGTGGTCATAAAGTATCTCTCCATGGATTGCTTATTAGTTATAAGGGAAAAAAATAATTCTAGATTGAGAAATCAGATGATGCCTTGACTGAGTGATCAAAATTTAAATCACCAAAGAGGAAGAGATAGATATTGTGTGCCTCTCATTACACTGAGGATACACTATCACTTACACAGTTTTAAGCCATGAATGCATTACCCAAATATAATAATGAATAAACAGCAGACAAACCCAAAAGGAGAAACATTCTATTAAAATAAAGGGGAAGATTGCATTCTTCAATAATGTCAACATCATAAATGACAAAGAAAGGCTACCTACTCTAGATTAAAGGATACTAAACAGAAATAACAACTTAATTAAACACATCATTTCTAGACTGGATCCTGTACTACAGGGGAAAATGCTATATAAAGGACATTATAGAAACAGTTGACAAGAGAGGTGGTAAGTTAGCTGCCGTGTTGCATCAATATTAATTTTTTTTTTTTTTTTTTTGGTACCAGGGATTGAACTCAGAGGCACTTGACCACTAAGCCACACCCCCAGCCCCTTTTTTTGTATTTTGTTAGAGACAGGGTCTCACTGAGTTGCTAAGTACCTCGCCATTGCTGAGGCTGGCTTTGGACTCATGATCCTCCTGCCTCAGCCTCCCAAGTGCTGGGATTACAGGCGTGCACCACCACGCCCGGCTCATCAATATTAAATTTTGTGAAGTGGGCGATTGTATGATGGTAGGAAATATATGCTATATTTAGGGGTAAAAGGACATGATGTATGCAACATATTCTCAAATAGCTCAGAATAAAAGCCATTGTATAAATGTTCAGGACAGATAGCAAATGATAAAACAAATGGGGTAAATGTTAACAATAGCCTTTTGTACTAGTCTTACAATATTCTGAAATTTTGAAATTGTTTCAAAAAAAAAAAAAAAGTTAAACCCCAAATTCCAAGTTCTTTACCATGTCCCCCACCCAGTCTGTTCCTGTCACAGCCCCAGCTACACACACTGCATTTCAGTTTTCCCAACATACCAAGCTCCTTCCCACCTCTAGGCCTTTGTGTGCCTACTGTTTCCTTTATATAGAATTCTCTTCCTTCTATTCAGGTCTCAGGAATACAGTAATTGTCACTTTTATCAAAATGGCCTTCTTTGCACCCCCCAACACACATTTAGATCTATTATATTCTTTCATAGCACCCTAAACTTTTCCTTCACAACACTTAACACAGTTTTATATAAGAATTTGTATTTGGGGAGGATTGCTTAATGTCAGTCTTCCCCAGTAGCTTGGAGGATCCCTGAAACCAGGACTCCTGTTTTATTCATGAATGCATCCTCAGCATGGGCTACTGAATCTGGTACATCAGTTGGCACTCAGTAGACAGCTGACTGATTAAATGATGAATTCTAATCTCCAATTTACCTCCAAACTCTTGGCAACTCTCAGAGAAAAGTACCCTGCATTCCATCTCTAGCCCCAAGAACTTATTCAAGAGGCTTTATATTTGAAAGCTTCTTAGATTCCTCATCACCACATTAGTATTTGAAACTAAGAGGCCATAGTAAGGAGGGGGTAGCTCCGGAAAGGCATGTTAAGGGAGAGATGTTGAATCAGTCAGGAACCTGGAATCTCAGAGGAGGAGTTATCAAGGAGGCAGTTTGTTGATTAGGCTGGTGCTTAGAAGGAGAGTCTGGTAATGAGAGATGACAGTAGTTGAAGCTGTTAGCATAAAGAAATCTCACCTGTGTACAAGAAAAAGCGTCCAGGGATGGAGCAGAGACCCTGCCTTAGGGGCTAAGCAGAGAAAAACAGCAAACAAGTAGCATACAGGAGAAAGAATGATTACTGACGGTAAGAGTGGAGGACACTTGGGGATAAAAGCCATATACACTTGAACTTCCTTCTTTCTTGTTCATGATCAGCAATCTGGCACCTGGTGGGCTGAGGCAGCTCAGTGCAGGTGAAAGCTTGGACTCTGAATCCTGACTCCACAGCATAAAGCTGTGGGTTCTTGGGCACTGGATTTAACCTTCCCAGACTCCAAGCCCTCATCTGCAAAATGAGAGTAGTGCTAGTATCTAGTTTATGGGGCTGCTGTCAGGATTACCTGAGGTCATCTTTGGAAGGCCCTTTGGACCACATTTGGTCTAAGGTCTAGGGATGAATGATGTCCCATGTGCATGCACAGCAGGAGAGGATGCGCTGGTTCCAACTAGGGGGACTGTGTCCTAAGTTCAGCCTTTCCTCAACAAGAGTTTCTGACACAAGTCAGACAGCCCTCCTTACCACCTTTTGTTACATGTCCCCATCCTCTGATTTGATCCCTATTTAAAAAAGAATCCTATGATGGGGAGATTCCTTTTAATGTCATCTTTCCTCCACAGCCTCCTTTTGAAAATCAGTTTTTCTTCCTGTCTCCAAGTCATCCTGTGCTGGAGTTTGCCCACTTGATTGCTATTAACCGTCACCTAAGAGCACTTTGCACCCTGTTTTTCAGCTAACCATGATGACAACTCCTCAGCACAGCTACCTTCTGTGAATATAAGCAAGTATTCTCAGGCCTCCTACTTGGGGGTGCCAGTAATGTCTGTCCGTAGCTTCTAACCATCCCATCTCTGAAGGAAAGAGAGATGTGTGGATATCATTTCACAGCTTAGAAAGCACTTCCCCAGCATACTCCACCCCCCTTCATCCTCACAACTGACCTGTGAGGTAGATACAGCAGATAATAATAACTATACTGGTCCACATTTACCAAGCATTTACAATGTACCGTGCTCTGTGTTAAGCATTTTCATGTGTGATCTCATTTAAATTCAACAAAATCCTATGAAATAGATTCAATCAGTGTCCTCATTTTACAGAAGAGAAAAATGAAGTGATTAGAACTTGCCCCAAATCAAAGAGGTAGTAAGTAATGGAGCTAGGATTTGAACCTCAGACTGTCTGACTCCAAAGCCACACTCTTAACCCTCCCTGTAATACTGCCTTGCAAAGGAAGCATATTCTTTCCCAGATGTTATTCTGCTAAATTGAAACTCAGAGAGGTAAAGTGATTTTCCTAGGGTCACAACCAGGAAGTGGCAGAGCTAGGATCCATATTTGGATCCTTTGGCTCTAAAGGCCTCTGACACCAGGAAGCTTTACTTTTTTTTTTTTTTTTTTTTTTGGTACCGGGGATTGAACTCAGGGGCACTCGACCACTGGGCCACATCCCCAGCCCTTTTTTTGTATTTTATTAGAGACAGGGTCTCACTGAGTTGCTAAGTGCCTCACCATTGCTGAGGCTGGCTTTGAACTGGCGATCCTCTTGCCTCAGCCTCCCAAGTGCTGGGATTACAGGCCTGCGCCACCACGCCCGGCACTAGGAAGCTTTACTGACTGAACTTGACAAAGCACTAGGTCTTGCCTTGCCAGTGCTGCTCAGCCCAGGGCAGTGTCTATGCAGAAATTCCTTTCTCGTATTTACTGAAAATTTTATGTTTTTCTGAATCTCAAAAACAATTGGTGGGGCTGGGGTTGTAGCTCAGTGGAAGAGCACTTGCCTAGCATGTATGTGGCACTGAGTTTTATTCTCAGCACCACATATAAATAAATAAAATAAAGGTCCATTGACAACTAAAAAATATAAAAATAAATAAATAATTGCTGAAGAAATTGGCAAAGTGGGAAAAAGTACTATAATTCTACTGTGAGAATGAATGCTTAACAATACAGAAGAATTCAAAAACAAGAAAAGGAAATGCTGACACATGGGATTTGAAGTTAAAGTAGACATTTCTGAAACTTGGGATAAGGAGTGCACAGGAAAAAGGTTGTCAAAATCTAATTTATTCTTTTGTAGTTGTTGACATATTAAAAGTGTATTTATAGCCGGGCGCGGTGGCACAGGCCTGTAATCCCAGCACTTGAGAGGCTGAGGCAGGAGGATCGCCAGTTCAAAGCCAGCCTCAGCAATGGTGAGGCACTTAGCAACTCAGTGAGACCCTGTCTCTAATAAAATACAAAAAAGGGCTGGGGATGTGGCCCAGTGCTCGAGTGCCCCTGAGTTCAATCCCCGGTACCAAAAAAAAAAAAAAAAAAAAAAAAAAAAAAAAGTGTATTTATGCCAGGTGCAGTGGCACAGTCCTGTAATATGAGGCAGGAGGATGGCAAGTTTGAGATCAGCCTGGGAAACTTGGTGAGACTCTGTCGCAAAATAAAAATTTAGAAAAGGGATGGGGATGCAGCTCAGTGGTAGAGCACCCCAGAATCGGGGGGGAAAAACTGTATCTGTGGGTCTGTTTATGGTTAACAGTGAGTCACACTCACAAATAAGATAACATGTTTACATGCATAGTATATTTTATACAAATTCTGTGAATGATGGTCCAAGAAATAAAATGTTTTGGAAATAAGCCTTATATTGGCAATTTCAACTCATGACTGTGAAGTTCTGTTAATCTAGTTATTTAAACACTTTGTTATTGAAATATTACCCAATAGTGTTTGTTGGCATTTCTAGTTTTTGACTGCCTGCTCTGGCCTACAGTTCTCTCTCTCTCTCTCTCTCTCTTTTTTTTTTTTTTTTTTTTGTACTAGGGATTGACCTCAGGGGCACTTAACTACTGAGCCACATCCCCATCATTTTTTTATATTTTATTTAGGGATAGGGCCTCGCTAAGTTGCTGAAGCTGGCTTTGAATTCACAATCCTCCTGCCTCAGCCTCCTGAGCCTCTGGGATTACAGGGGTGTGCCACACTGCACCCAGCCTGGCCTACAGTTCTTTTAAACTGCTACTAAATGTGTATTTACTTGTTTTAAAAAGTACAGAAAGTTAATGAAAAATACAGAATAACAGATTTCAGGAATTCCTAAGAATTCCATTTTTTCATTTCTAAATTCTGAAGATTAACATCTGTTAGGAATTTGGAAACCTTAATTAACAAACCTTTGTTATTTGAGCTTCCCAAGCAACACAGTGGGATAGCAGGTGGTGCACAGAGGCCCTCTTCCTTTACCTCCAGAAAGCTTCCACACAGGACCTGGTCCTGAGTGGGGCTTCCTTCACCAACATCACTCTAGAAAGGTCTGAAAAGAGGTCACTCCAGGGATCCGTGGGTTGAGCCTGAAGCACTGGCCTTAAGCACCAATTTCTATGTCATCTCAAAATTCATATCAATATTGGTACAAATGTCCACTTTCCTCCCAGGGAGTACCTGAACACTTTGGTATGAAAAGTGTTCTGTGTAATTTATCACTGAGAAAAATTGATGCTCCATAAATGGATGCCTTGTCAAACTCACAGCCTTAATCCCACCGTGTCCAGCACAAGAAGTGGCATACTAGCACCGGCTGTGGAGTCAGACAGGCAGACCTGGGTCCCAATGCTGGTTCTGCCACATACTGAATGTGTGACTTTGGGCAAGTCCCTTAACTTCTTGGAGACTTAGTTTCTCCATCTGTAAAATGCTGATAATATCTATGACACAAAGATGTTGTGAGGATTAAATGAGATAATTCCCATAAATCACACTGCCTGGCACAGAGTAAGCTCTGGATAAATGGGAGATGCTATTATTTCCTAGTATGAGAGGTCCTAGTAGGATAGGCCCAATAATAAAGTCAGGAAGCAAGAGGTTGGTGGAAGCCCTTGGCCCACTCATTTGCCATGGGTTTCTCCAGGTGGGATTTTCCAGGTAGGGTGGGTTGGCTCAGGGCTGCCCCAGAAGTCTCCATCAGTCCCTCCACATGGGTCCTGCAGCAGGAGGCGGGGTGCCTGGGCTGGAAGGCCTCGGGACCATGTGTGTTCCTAGGTTGGCTGGCAAGATTGGCACCCTGGTATAAGTTCCAGCAGCTTAGAGGGCAGGCGCCCATAGACTCCCGGGGCTGTGGCCGCGGTAACGCGGACCCATGCATGTGTGGGCGTCACAGACCCGTCGGCAGCGCGTGCTGGGGCAGGCAGCTCAAGGCCGGTCCTTGGTGCCTCCAGCACCCCTCGTGGTGGTGCAGCCCCTCGCCAGTGTGGTCCCTGTGGCACTGCACGATTGGACTCAGCCCCTCTCTGGGAGTCAAGGCTGTGGCCGCACTGCAAGCGCACTCAGGCCATTTGGCAGGTGGCCGCGCTGGTGTGAGGCTGGCAAGGCAGCCTGGTGTCCAACTTCCTGTGCGCTCGAGGCGCTGTGGGGCCTCTTGGCGAGGCATCCTCAGGCGCTTGGTGTGGTCCGAGTTCTGCCTTAATTTCTTCCCACACATTGAGGCTCAGGTGGGGAGCAGGATAGGTTCTGTGACCTTAGGTTCAGGGCAAAGATAGAGAGAGACCTTGCCCTTGATGTTCCCGCGCTGGGTGTGGAGCTGGGAAGCTCTTTCTGCCCTCGGGGCACAGGTAGGTGGCTGGATCTTGGGGTGGCCAAGGGAGCCCCTAAGGGCCTCACCTTGCCTGGGGAGCAGGCTCACCTCCCCTTCCCTTGGGGGATCGTCCTGGGTGCCCTAGGGGCTTTGCTTCCTCCCCCGGGAGCTCTGGCATCTGGCCCAGTGGAACTAGGCCGGGCATTTGTCCGGAGGCCCCTCCTGGGCAGGAGCCTCCTGAGGGGCTCCGTCTTCAGGCCTTTCTCGTGGAGGGCTCTCCTTGTCATTCTGACTCCTGAGTCCTGCAAGGAGAGAAGAAAATCTGGGTAGTGTTTCCTCTTCTCCTCCCCCGACCCAATGCTAGCAGTTCCCTGCCTTGGGAGTCCTAAATGAGACCACTTGGTGGATGCCTCTTAGCAAGGACTAAGTTCTGTATTTCTGACAGCAGACAATAGGTTGATGGCAGAGCCTTATGGGAAACTGTAGGAGCTCAGTATCTGAAAATAGTGCTGGGTTTGAATTTCAGCCACAACAGTTTCTTGCAGTGTAATCCTGGTCTAACTACATAATTTTGTGCAGTTTCTATTCAGTTATTAGATGGATGTAATGATAACAGCAATCTCAAAGGATTCTGTCAGTGCGGTTGGTGGATCCATTGACCATCAGGAAGGCAATGCCCAGCAGAGATAGGTTAAATTGGAAAGATGAATATAAATTTTATCTTAAGGAAAACTTTTTCTAACTTTGTCACCATTTGAGGTTCTATACTTTACCCTTTACGAATAATGTCTAATAGTATTTACCACTTAAATAATCAGGGGTCCTTGGAGGGTAACTGATTTAATTCCTTGAGACAAGGAATAAGGATGGGTCTATGGCATCCCTTTGATACCAGAAAGCAAGAATATTTTCAAGGACGTTAGGGGTAGTGATACGAAAACAAATGATAATGAAATGGACTGTCACTGTCCAAGCTGTCACAATTTGGGAACCTACAATATTTATTCACCAATATGCTTAAGTAGAATATCTGGAAAAAGCTGTGAATCTATAAGTCATTCAAAAGTAGAAAGCTATGATAAAGACTTTAAAAAGGTAGTTGTACCAGGAAAAGTGATAACGTGTCATTTTGATAATAGTTATAAGTAGAAGAGTGTTAATAAATGGATATTTTGTTTCTACATTTCCTCTATAAGGAATAAATATTAACTAGCATCTTTCTATGCAAAGAGGAAAGAATAGAACCAGAAAACTGTGATTCTGGTAACCTCAGGAAAGTAAGATCCCTAACCATGACTGAACAGCACTGAGGAACACAGTCACCAGGTGGGAGGAGACTCATGTGTCCTAATGAGAACTGACTTAGATAGAATAGCAACTAATCTCCTAATAAAATAGCCTTCAACCTGGGAAGCTCAAAAAAAAAAAAAATTGAGCTCTAGGTCCCATCACAAAAAGATTCCCAGATCCTATGGTAAGGGGTTAGTGTCAAGAATGTATTTGTATGACATAACAACACCAATTTGAAAACCAATTAAAAATGTCAAAGAGCTGGGCACAATGACAAACACCTGTATCTCTGACTACTCAGGAGGCTAAGGCAGGAGGATCACAAGTTCAAGTTCAGTCTGGGCAACTTAGCAAGATCCTATCTCAAAATTAAAAAAAAAAAAAATAAAAGTGGTAGAGTACCCCTGGGTTCAGTCCCCAGTATTACTCACCCAACCCCCCAAAAAAAGGGAAGAAGAAGAAAAAAAATTAAATGTGCCCTATAAGGTGACACAGCTACTTGGGAGGCTGAGAGGAAGATAGCTTAAGCCAAGACATTCAAGGCCAGCATGGGCAAGAAAGCAAGACACCATCACAAAAACAAACAAAAGTAGCAGAGGACTTGAACAGACATTTGTCCCAAGAAAAATATATAATGGCCAACAAGCACATGAAAAGATATTCAACATATCACTGATTAGGGAAATCAAAATCAAAATCACAATGATACCCCCTCATGCCCATCAAGATGGCTACTATCAAAAGAAACAAAATAACTAGTGTTGGAGAGGAAATGGAAAAAGTTAAACCCTTATACACTGTGAGTAGAAATATGAAATGTGCATACATTATAGAAAACAGTATGGCAGATTGTCAGAAAGATCCAGCAATTCCAGCTGCTACACATATACCCCAAAGAATTGAAAGTAAAGTCTCAAAGACATACTTAAACACCCATATTCATAGCAGCATTATTTGTAATAATCAAGGGATGGAACTAATCCACATGTCCACTTACAGATAAATGGATTAAAAATATGTGGTATTTAGATACCATGGAATATTAGTCAGTCTTGAAAAGGAAGAAAGTTCTGACCCACGCTACAACATGAATAAAACTAGAGGATATTATAGTAAGTAAAATGATCAAGTCACAAAAGGACAAAGACTGTAAGACTCCACTTCTATAAGATACCTAGAATAGTCCAATTCATAGAGACAGAAAATGAAGAGGGGATTGCCAGGGCCTGGGGGGAGAGGAGAATGGGGAGCGATTATTTACAGTGTACAATTTCAGTTTGGCCAGATGAGAAGAGCTCTAGAGATGGATGGTGCTACTGATTCACAACAACATGAATGTACTTAATGCTACTGACTATACACTGAAAAATGGTCAAAATGATCATTTTTATGTTATGTATGTTTTACCATAACTTTAGAAAGATCCCCAAATTCTAATGTGCAGCTGGGCTTGAGTCTCTGTCTGGAGATATGGCAGAAAATGGTATGTGTGAAACTTCAGTGACCCTACCAATTATAAATAATATTGAAATAGGTAGGTTTTAATTGTGCCAAAAATCAGGTCAATTTATGATAATGATAGGACCATGGCTCAGATGATGTAAAGCTTGAAACCTGGGAAAAATACCAAAGTTCAGAAATAATATCTATATAAAATCAGTCAAATATGTGAATCATACTGGATTCCAATTCAAACAAACTAAAACAAATGAGTAGATATTTATGGGACAATTGAAAATTTGAGGCTGGGCATGGTATAGCACACCTGTAATCCCAGCAACTGGGGAAGCTGAGGCAGGAGGATTATAAATTTGAGGCCAGCCGGGCACAGTAGCACACGCCTGTAATCCCAGCACTTGGGAGGCTGAGGCAGGAGGATCGCGAGTTCAAAGCCAGCTTCACCAATGGAGAGGCACTTAGCAACTCAGTAAGTCCCTGTCTCTAACAAAATTCAAAAAAGGGCTGGGGATGTGGCTCAGTGGTTAAGTGCCCCTGAGTTCAATCCCCTGTACAAAAAAAAAAAAAAAAAAAAAATTGAGGCCAGCCTCAGCAATTTAGTGAGATCATCTCAAAATAAAAAATAAAAAGGGCTGAGGATGTGGCAAAGTGGTTAAGCACATCTGGCTCAATCCACGGTACCAAAAAGTTATATATATTTGTACTGGGGGTTGAACCCGAGGTGCTTACCACTGAGAGTCACATCCAGAGTTCCTTCTTTTTATTTTTTTATTTTTTTTCTTTTCTTTTCTTCTTCTTTTTTTTTTTTTTTTTTTTTTTTTTTTTGAGACAAGGTCTTGCTAAGTTGCTTAGGGCCTTAATAAATTGATGAGGCTGGGATTATAGGCATGTGCCACCAGGCCCAGCCTTCAGTGCATATTTTATTATAATATTTATTATACATTTTTAGTTGTGATAATGGTGGTTTAAAATCCTTATCCTTACCCAGGCATGGTGGTGCACACCTGTAATCCCAGTGACTTGGGAGAAGCATCACAGGTTTGAAGCCAGCCTCAACAACTTAGTAATGCCCTAAGTAACTTAGTGAGACCTTGTCTCAAATCTAAAATAAATAAATAGGGCTGGGAATGTAGCTGAGTGGTAAAGCACCCCTGTGTTCACTCCCCAGTACTCAAACAAACAACACCAACAACACCAATACCTTATCATTAGAGAACATAGAATTTTATCTATGATATCTGGAATTTGCTTCAAAATAATAAAGGGACAGAGTCAGTGACCATGAGTTGATGATTGGTAAAGTTGAGTGGTGGTTTCATATACTATGAAATTTATTTTGTATATGTTTGAAATTCCATAACAAAACTTTTTTTTCTTTTCAGCACTGAGGACTAAACCCAGGGGCACTCTACCACTGAACTACATCCTCAGCCCTTTTTGGATTTTTATTTTGAAACAGGGTCACACTAGGTTGCCCAGCCTGGCATTGAACTTGTGATCTTCCTGCCTAAGCCTCCTGAGTAGCTGGGACTACAGGGATACACTGTGCCTAGCTTAGAATTTTTTTCTAAGCATACAAAAGGAAGACAAACAGATAAGGAAAATTAAAAGCAGCACATGGGGGGTTGGGGCTGTAGCTCAGTGGTAAAGCACTTACTTCACATGTGTGAGGCACTGGGTTTGATCCTCAGCACCACATAAAAATAAATAAAGGGCTGGGATTGTGGCTCAGCGGTAGAGCACTCGCCTAGCACATGCGCGGCCCGGGTTCGATCCTCAGCACCACGTAAAGAATAAAGGCATTGTGTACAACCAAAACAAATAAATAAATATTTGCCGGGCACGGTGGCGCACGCCTGTAATCCCAGCACTTTGGGAGGCTGAGGCAGGAGGATCGCGAGTTCAAAGCCAGCCTCAGCAATGGCGAGGCACTTAGTAACTCAGTGAGACCCTGCTTCTAATAAAAATACAAAAAAAGGGCTGGGGATGTGGCCCAGTGGTCAAGTGCCCCTGAGTTCAATCCCCGATACCAAAAAAAAAATAAAAAAATAAATTAGAGAACATAGAATTTTATCTATGATATCTGGAATTTGCTTCAAAATAATAAAGGGACAGAGTCAGTGACCATGGAGAGTTGATGATTGGTAAAAGTTGAGTGATGGTTTCATATACTATGAAATTTATTTTGTATATGTTTGAAATTCCATAACAAAACTTTTTTTTCTTTTCAGCACTGAGGGACTAAACCCAGGGGCACTCTACCACTGAACTACATCCTCAGCCCTTTTGGATTTTTATTTTGAAACAGGGTCACACTATGTTGCCCCAGACCTGGCATTGAACTTGTGATCTTCCTGCCTAAGCCTCCTGAGTGCTGGGACTACAGGGGATACACTGTGCCTAGCTTAGAATTTTTTTTCTAAGCATACAAAAGGAAGACAAACAGATAAGGAAAATTAAAAGCAGCACATGGGGGGTTGGGGCTGTAGCTCAGTGGTAAAGCACTTACTTCACATGTGTGAGGCCACTGGGTTTGATCCTCAGCACCACATAAAAATAAATAAAGGGCTGGGATTGTGGCTCAGCGGTAGAGCACTCGCCTAAGCACATGCGCGGCCCGGGTTCGATCCTCAGCACCACGTAAAGAATAAAGGCATTTGTGTACAACCAAAACAAATAAATAAATATTTGCCGGGCACGGTGTGGCGCACGCCTGTAATCCCAGCACTTTGGGAGGCTGAGGCAGGAGGATCGCGAGTTCAAAGCCAGCCTCAGCAATGGCGAAGGCACTTAGTAACTCAGTGAGACCCTGCTTCTAATAAAAATACAAAAAAAGGGCTGGGGATGTGGCCCAGTGGTCAAGTGCCCCCTGAGTTCAATCCCCTGATGGGGTACCAAAAAAAAATAAATAAATAAATAAATAAAAAATAAAAAAATAAAGCTATACTGTGTGTTCATCTACAACTAAAATAAATATTTTTTTAGAAAAGCACCACATGGTAACAAGAAAAATTTCACCATTAAAAGGTGCTAGTGCTAACTATGAGCAGGTCGGATTTGAACTGAGACCCACTCAACCTGACAACACGTCTCTGCCAGAACCTGCAAGCTCAGCTTATTCTGGGATAGTTTCCTAATTCTTGTAGGGTCTAGTAGGATCACAAAAAACTCTAGGAAGATACACAAATAATAACTGATAGAATTACTGAAATCCTAGACAGGCTCCAGGAAGGTGTTGGAAGTTCTTCTTTAAATTAAATCCAGTTTTTAGAAATTTTATAACCACTTCCCCCCCCCCCCTCTCGTGTGTTGTGTGTGTGTGTGTTGTGTGTGTGTGGTGTGTGTATCTGTCTGTTCAGGTGCTGGGAATTGAACCCAAGGCTTCACATTTGCTAGGCAAGTGCTCTACCACTGAGCTATACCCCAGCCCAAGAAATTCTTAAGCATTGTATTTGTGTATGCTTAACGCAAATGAAGTAGCTAAAAGAAGCAGCCATCTTGAATTTTGTATTTGCAATTTAAATTATTTGAGATACTTTAATTAGTAAAATTTGTATCAAAGCCTAAAATCCCCTATGAACAAAAGGCTTTGTTTTTTTTTTCCTTTTTGTTAAATAGAGACTAATAAATTGATCAATTTAAAGAGTACAGAAGGTCTTTCTTTCAGCCCAGTAAGTCTCTCAAAATATGAATTAATTCTGTTGTTAAGATTCTTGTGAGGACGTAAATAAGTAAAGGTTATAAAGCACTTGGAAGAAGGCCAACAACATAGATGCTTTCAAGCCCCAGTTCCAATGAGTTGATTTACTAGAAAGGGAGAGGTTGATAGCAGAAGTTGGCATCAGAGTGCAGACCCTAGAGAGGAGAGCTTGTGTGGCATGCTGTCTGCTGGTTGATCAGGAAGGCACTTGGTCACTCAGCACGTGGTGACTGATCACCAGCCAGGCACCAGCACTGGAGATGTGTGGGTGAGCAGGGTCCTGCCATTTTTCCCTCCTTTCACAGGTTTGCCCTCCAAGTCCCATCGTCTGCCTTCTTTTACCCTATCACACTTTTCCCTTCAGGCCATTCCCATGGATAGAACTAGGACACAATGCCAGGACTCTTCCCTGTTCTAGATTAGGACATTGGCTTCATCCCACGAACAGTCCTGGCTTCTATTCAGAAGGCATAGAACAAAGGTCTCAGTTCAGGGCACTAATCTACACAAAAGTGGTTAGGAGCACCAGTGTTGGGATTGGCTGGCAGAAGTTTTCAATCTGACTCAGCTTTTTATTATCCATGACCTTATGGTAAGTAATAATAATATCACTGAGCCTCACTTTTCTTATCTATGTTAGTATAGATAATAATCCCCACCCAAAAATAAAATTTCTGTGAGGAGGATATTATGTTATATATGTGAGTGTGTGCATGTGTGTGTATGTACAGTACATAGTTGTTGATCATATATATCTTTGATCTGTATCTATACATGGGTCTGGGGTATAGCTCAGTGATAGAGCACTTGCCTAGCATGTGTTAGACCCTGGGTCCCATCCATAGCACCACAAAAACAAAACCAAAACAAATATATATACTGTATACATGTATAATAGATACAGACAGTACGTAAACATCAGTGGCTGCTTTTATTACCTTAATGGTGCTGTTATTTCAGAGTTTGCTTCTTACAGATCTTGAATATTTGTGTATGGATATAACAAAATACTGGGTTAGACCAATGACAATTTTGGGGGGATACTAGGGATTGAACCTTTACTACTGAGCTACATCCCCAGCCCTTTTTGTTTTTTCATTTTGAGACAGGGTCTCACCAAGTTACTTAGGGCCTTGCTAAACTACTTTAGGGCCTTGCTAAACTGATCACAAGTTCGAGGGCAGCCTCGAACTTGTGATCCTCCTACCTCAGCCTCCTGAGTCACTAGGATTACAGGTGTGTGCCACTGTGCCTGGCCAATTGATGGTGATTTAATTTCATATTTCCCCTGCATTATAAACAGATAAAAATAAATCAATGAAAAATATTATAAAAAAAGATTCTTGGGGCTGGTGTGATGGTACATGTCTATATCCTACCTGCTAGGGAGGCTGAGGCGGGAGAATCACAAGTTCAACAAGGCAACTTAGTGAGACCCTGTCTCAAAAGTGAAAATAAAAGGGGCTGAGTTCAAAGCCAGCCTCAGCAACTGTGAGATGCTAAGCAACTCAGTGAGACCCTGTCTCTAAATAAAATACAAAATACGGCTAGGGATGTGGCTCAGTGGCCGAGTGCCCCTAAGTTTCAATTCCCAGTATGGTGGGGAAAAAAAAAACAGCTTATAAGAACTCAAACATCCTTGTGACCAATCTTCCAGTCCTATTCCTTTCAAATCCTGTCTAGCCAAACTATCAGCAACCGTCCTCAGATCAGTAGAGACCTGAGCTTCTGCCCATTTTTTATGCCAGTTAGAGTAAACAAATGCCCTGCTCCAGACTCTGTCCAGTGAGGATTTCACATCCTCATTCTCCTTCAGTTTCACTCAAGTGGGGCTGTGGTACTACAGCTGTCACTGTAGGTTTTAACAGCAGATCATGTACACTGAATTGTAAACAGGCTCTAGTTTGTTCTACCTGGGTCAGCTGGTCATAAGAAACACCCAGGAGGTCATAGGCATTAACTGAGGGAGAGAAGACAATGCAACAGGAGTTAGTGTTGAAGATGTCTGAGCCTCTTGCTCATATAAATGGCTCATACCTTCTGGACCTTTCCAATCTTGGTCACCTATATACCGTTTCCATTTGCTGCTGTACACAATCAACCTTATGGTTGGATCAGTCAGATGACACTCTACTCGTGAGGAAAAGCTCAACTCACATGGCCACCCGATATCTCTGGTTAGACCCCATCAACACCCAGGAGCAGGGTTTCTCAAAAGTAGAATAGTTGTCTGCAAAAAAATGTCTTAGGTTTACTAAAAATCCTGGGAATCTGTGATTTGAATCTCCTATTGGTGCAGGCTAGAGGTCCCACATAGCATCTCTGTTTTGCCACGGACACTTTTAGTATCACTGGCATATCTGACTTTTCTGCTCTTTCCCTACTCAAAACTGGCAGCCCTTTAGGTGACTCTATTGATGATGTGGTCTTTTGCCTCTGACATTCAAATACAGTGTCTTTTAGAGAGGAACAGGTTATATGAGGTACAACTTGTCTTTCACTTTGAAGGAGATATACCTTTACATACTGTAAATCACTGAGTCTGCAGAAACTCCACTGAGGTGTGGGCCCTGGATCTTTTTTTATAACTTTATTTTTATTTATTTATTTTTATGTGGTGCTGAGGATTAAATCCAGTGCCTCACACATGCTAGCAAGCACTCTACCACTGAGCCACAACCCCAGCCCTGGGCCCTGAATCTTTAATGAGGTTTATCTCCCACTTTCTAGTTTTCATATGTCTTACTAAGGCAATTAAAGTACTTATCACTTCCTGCTCATTAGATCCAATAATGTCAAGATAGATCAGTGTGATGTGTTGTAGAATGTCAAGATGATCGAAGCCTCTGTGGATTGTTTTATGACAGAGCAGATTTGACAGAGCCTTGAGGCAACCTGAAGATCCGTGGCAGCTTCACCAGCTAAAAGCAAAACTGATTCTGGCAGGTGTTGTATTTGGAAAAAAATCCAGGCTGATGGCTACACACCTGAATCATATTTACTTGCCCCAAGAAAGACCTATAGCTGTAACAGCAGCTGCAACTGGACTCATGACCTGATAAAGTTTATGATAGCACCCCGTTGTTCTCCAAGATCCATCTGACTTCTGCACAGAACATACTGGTGAGTGGAATGGTAGTGACAAGTGTCATTACTTCTGCTTCTTTCCATTCTTTGATGGTGCCATTAATCCCTGCACTTTCCCCAGGGATATGTTATTTCACTGGTCTTTGTAGGGAAGGGAAGTTTCCATAGGTAGTCCTTCCTAACATATTGGCTCTCAGTATGTGGGTCTATGTCAATTTTCAATGTATTACTTCTCAACTCTAAATTCATCTTCCAGTACTGGCTTTGAGATAATGGGCTCCACTAGTTACATGTTTCATAGAGCACTATGTTAAATTTTGTCAGTAGAGGGCGCTGGAGGGACACTGCAAAAAGATTGGATGCTCTTCATGGTTCTGGTCCTGATGAGTTTTCATTTATCTCGCTGTAGTTTTGCTGGGGCATGTATGTGAGGACATTTCAGTGGTCTTCTGCCCTCGTTGCATGTCCAGAGTGAGAAACTTACAATGACCTTGCCATGCCCCCTCTCCTAACCGTGTATGTCACAAAACCCCAGGCCAGATGCTGCCTTTGTGTGACTTGACACTTGGACTGTCTTTGCACACCTACTACCCATCTGGACCTTCATGTGGCTTTCTCTAGTACTGAACTCTGGCACATCAATCTTCCTCCAGCACTTGACTTCTGTAGCAATCTGGTTTTCTCCAGCACTGGGATAGCTGTATTGATACAGCTTTTTCCAGTACCGGGCTCTTACTGAGGATACATGCTCCAGTGCTTGATTCCTGTATTAGCATGCTTTTCTAGAGTGCTCAATTCCTCCCAACAGTACTCTTAAAGATACACAGGCAGATAAGATGGTAATGTTTTGGTAAAGGTTTCTCTCTCGCACTGAGTTCCTGCAGAGTACATTGTAGTACTTGTTTCTGCACTTCTCAGTGGTCAGCAGCTTCACTGGCATCCCAGAGTGCAGATTTCTAGGAGTTCCCGTTGGTAAGATACACCAGTGACTTCTCTGTCATGCCTTTGCAGGGAGAGGACTCTTTCTTAACACTCTCACCCTAAGGACAGTAGCTGATCTTTATCTACTACCACTGTATTCTTTAGAATTATCTTTAGCTCTCATTACCCAATTCCCCATTGTTCCAATCCCTACCAATAATTCTTAGTAATTAATTAACTATTCTAATGTTAAATTTTATCATTGTGGTTTCTATCTCCTGTTCAGACCCTGACTGATAAATAATTGGTATTGGGAATAGTCCAAAGAGATAGATCCAAAAAGATAGGATTTGGGGATTGATCTGGGCGTTAGCCCATGGGCTTGAGCACAATGCTAAGCTTTCTTGCCAATGGGAAATGGGATGCCAGTAACCATGGTATGCAGTGGGACCAGTTAATCCAGGCCATATGGCTTCTTGTGTGCAACGTACCTTAGGAATCCAAATGATTGCTACCCTTGACTGCTAAGGCAGGTTCTCTTCAATGCATTTGAGTGATTACAGAGATAAAAACACAGTTCTCTTAACTTTCAGTTCAAATCACAACCTAAACACCAGAATTCTTTTACAACAGGCCTAAAATAATCTGTTACTTTTTTTATTTTTTTTTTTTTTTTTTTTTTTGTGGTGCTGGGGATTGAACCCAGGGCCTTGTGCATGGGAGTCAAGCATTCTGCCAACTAAGCTATACCCCCAGAACCCTAAAACAGTCTGTTACTTGTGTAGGACTTTTGATATTGCTAAAAGACAAGCACAAAATTTAATTGTGTGGTTTGCTGAATTACAGTAACAGTGGAATTCCATCTCAACAAATTTGTCATGGAAAAGCTAAGAAACTGCTTGGGTGTGGTATGTACACCTATAATCCTAATGGCTCAGGAGGTTGAGGCAGGAAGATCACAAGTTCAAAGTCAGCCTCAGCAACTTAGGCCCTAGGCAACTTAGTGAGGCCCTGTCTCAAATTTAAAAGGGGCCTGGGGCTGTGGGCTCAGTGGCTACGTGCTCCTGGATTTGATCCTGGTACCAAAACCCCCAAGAAAAAAAACCTAGGTATTGATCAGGAAAGAACAGAAATTTGGAATGGTGCTGGACACAGAGGAAGCAGACAATATTGAACTCCTAAGATATTCAGTCTTCCTTGTGAGTGAAGTAGCCTGCCTTCCAGGTTTTAGGAAACTAAGAATTTGTTGTTCTTGTTTTTGCTTGTTTGTTTATTTGTCTTGGTACTAGGGGTTGAACCCAAAGACATTTTACCACTGAGTTACATTTCCAGTCCTTTTTAAAATTTTTATTTTGAGACGGGTCTCCCAAAGTTGCTGAGGCTGGTCTTGAACTTATGATCCTTTAGCCTCAGCCTCTAGAGTTGCTCAGGATTGCAGGTGTGAGCCACCACACGTGGCTGTTTCTTCTATTTGAAAGCCCTGTGATTTCCTCACCTGGGCAAATGCCTTGAAAGTGGATATTCACTTCTCTCAAAATACACCCAAACCTTCTTTTGCCACTATGCCTTTAACTGGGGTCAAATCTCAGTATGTTCCAGGGGGGAAGGTGCACATTATGTGATCCAGGAGGAAACAATTTACACACCAAAGGAAATGCAAGATGTTAATATGTTGGAGAAACATGGGGAGTATGTAAAAAATGGATTCTAAGGGTGTTAAGCCAGTGAGGATAGAATGTGGACACTCAGTATGGCTGAATTCACTGATGTTGGTGTGTTTATTTGCTAGAGATAGCGGATTTAATGTGTTAGCTTGTGTGTTTCAAGTGAGCCCTAAGAGGTATTATTTTGGTTGTTTTTTTTTTTTTTTTTTTTTTTTTGTGGTACCGGGGATTGTAACTCAGGGGCACTCATCCACTGGGTCACATCCCCAGCCCTTTTTTTGTATTTTATTTAGAGACAGGGTCTCACTGAGTTGCTAAGTGCCTATTGCTGAGGCTGGCTTTGAACTCGCGATCCTCCTGCCTCAGCCTCCCAAAGTGCTGGGATTACAGCGGTGCGCCACCGCGCCCGGCTGTTATTTGGTTGTTAACTGAGATTTGGATTTAATGCTTGGGCCTACAATTAGTGGATGTGAGATGTTAAAGCTTCCCTGGCATCACACAGGGAAAGTGAAATTGAAAGGATTGATATGATAATGATAGATGGATTTTATCATGTGAAAAAAATCTGTCCACTATATTCTGTGAGAGGGACCCAGAAGACATTCCTTTGTTAAGACATTGAAGAGAACACTTCCATCTTTGCAAAGCTGTTTGCTATCTTTTATACTATAGGTAAGGCTCCATTGAGCTGGGCAGGGAGGTGTTTGTAGTCCCCAGTGACTGGGGAGGCTGAGCAGGAGGATCACAAGTGCAAGTCACAACTGTGACAATTTAGAGAGACTCACTGAATCAAAATAAAAAATTTGTAAAAAAAAAAAAAAAAAAGAACTGGGATGTAACTCAGTAATAAAGTTCCCCTGGGTTCAATCTCCAGTACTGGAGCGGGGCACGGGGAGAAGAGGGAGAAGGGAGGGGAGATCCTGATCTCAGTGGTATGGAGAGGATCCCAACAAGATGGATACATCAACTGTAAGGGCAGCAGAGATCACCAGGCAATCTTATTTCTTAGCTTGAGGAAGTCCTCGGTAACTAAGTTGATCACAGTGTCCCTAGATAAGAAATAGATGGGCAATGGAACTCCAATACTGCTTGAATCTATATCTTTGTTGATCGTCTATCCACTAATTCAGAAAGTCTGTTTACTGAAGTCTTCATGCTATTATTGTAGCATTGCTCTCTTGTTTTTTTTTTTTTTTTTTTTTTTTGTGGTACCGGGATTGAACTCAGGGGCACTCATCCACTGGGTCACATCCCCAGCCCTTTTTTTGTATTTTATTTAGAGACAGGGTCTCACTGAGTTGCTAAGTGCCTATTGCTGAGGCTGGCTTTGAACTCGCGATCCTCCTGCCTCAGCCTCCCAAAGTGCTGGGATTACAGGCGTGCGCCACCGCGCCCGGCTATTATTGGTTGTTAACTGAGATTTGGATGTAATGTTGGCCTACAATTAGTGGATTGAGATGTTAAAGCTTTCCTGGCATCACACAGAAAGTGAAATTGAAAGGATTGATATGATAATGATAGATGGATTTTATCATGTGAAATCTGTCCACTATATTCTGTGAGAGGACCCAGAAGACATTCCCTTTGTTAAGACATTGAAGAGAACACTTCCATCTTTGCAAAGCTGTTTGCTATCTTTTATACTATAGGTAAGGCTCCTTGAGCTGGGCAGGGTGGTGTTTGTAGTCCCAGTGACTGGGGAGGCTGAGGCAGGAGGATCACAAGTGCAAGGTCAACTGTGACAATTTAGAGAGACTCTGAATCAAAATAAAAATTTGTAAAAAAAAAAAAAAAAAAAAAGAACTGGGGATGTAACTCAGTAATAAAGTTCCCCTGGGTTCAATCTCCAGTACTGGAGCGGGGCAGGGGAGAAGAGGAGAAGGGAGGGGAGATCCTGATCTCAGTGGGTATGGAGAGGATCCCAACAAGATGGATACATCAACTGTAAGGGCAGCAGAGATCACCAGGCAATCTTATTTCTTAGCTTGAGGAAGTCCTGGTAACTAATTGATCACAGTGTCCCTAGATAAGAAATAGATGGGCAATGAACTCCAATACTGCTTGATCTATATCTTTGTTGATCGTCTATCCACTATTCAAAAGTCTGTTACTGAAGTCTTCAGCTATTATTGTAGCATTGCCTCTCTCCCTTTAGTTCTGTCAGTTTTTTTATTTTTTATTTTTTGGTAGCGGGAATTGAACTCAGGGGCACTCAACCACTGAGCCACATCCCCAGCCCTATTTTGTATTTTATTTAGAGACAGAGTCTCACTGTGTTGCTTAGTGCCTCGCGGTTGCTGAAGCTGGCTTTGAACTTGAAATCCTCCTGTCTTAGCCTCCTGAGGCACTGGCATGCGCCACTGTACCCGGCTAGTTCTGTCAGTTTTTTTTTTTTTGTTTCTGTTTTTTGTTTTTTTGTTTTTTGTACTAGGGATTGAACTCAGGGGCACTCAACCACTGGGCCACATCCCCAGCCTTTTTTTTTTTTTTTTTTTTTTTTTTTTGGTGGTACAGGGGATTGAACTCAGGGGCACTCGACCACTGGGCCACATCCCCAGCCCTTTTTTGTATTTTTTATTTAGAGACAGGGTCTCACTGATTTGCTAGGGTCTCCCACTGATTTGCTAAATGCCTTGCCATTGCTGAGGCTGGCTTTGAACTCACGATCCTCTTCCCTCAGCCTCCCTAGTGCTGGGATTACAGGCGTGCGCCACCGTGCCCAGCTCTGTCAGGTTTTTGTTGTTGTTGTTGTTGTTGTTTGGTTGGTTGGTTTTAATTCTTTTAGTTGTAGATGGACACAATACCTTTATTTTACTTGTTTATTTTTATGTAGTGCCTGGGATAGAACCCAGTGTCTCACGCATGCTAGGCAAGCACTCTACCACTGAGCCACAACCCCGGCCCCTGTCAGTTTTTGTTTCATGTATTTTGGGGCTTGCTCATTAGATGCATATATGTTTATAATTATGTATTCCTGATACATAATTGACTCTTTTTTTGTTTGTTTGTTTTTTGGTACCAGGATTGAACTCAGGGGCACTCGACCACTGGGCCACATCCCCAGCCCTTTTTTTTTTTGTATTTTATTAGAGACAGGGTCTCACTGAGTTGCTAAGTGCCTCGCTATTGCTGAGGCTGGCTTTGAACTTACGATCCTCCTGCCTCAGCCTCCCAAGTGCTGGGATTACAGGCGTGAGCCACCTCGCCCGGCTATAATTGACTCTTTTATCATTATAAAATGTCCTGTCTTGGGCTGGGGTTGTGGCTCAGCGGCAGAGCGCTCGCCTCGCACGTGTGCGGCCCGGGTTTGATCCTCAGCACCATGTAAACATAAATGCAATTGCATTGTGTACAACTAAAGTAAATAAATTTAAAAAAAATGTCCTGTCTCTAGCAAAAATTTTTGTCTTAAATTCTGCTTTGTATGGTATTAGTATAGTCATTCCACATCTTCTATGGTGACTTTTACACAGCATATCTTGTTTCTTGTTTCATCCTTTTACTTACAATCTGTTTGTCTTTGAATATAAATAGAGTATATAGGTAGATCTTTTTTAAAAAGCGATCCTGCTGGGCACGGTGGCGCATGACTGTAATCCCAGCGCTTGGGAGGCTAAGGGAGGAGGATTGCAAGTTCAAAGCCAGCCTCAGCAATGGCGAGGCACTTAGCAACTCAGTGAGACCCTGTCTCTAAATAAAATACAAAAAAGGGCTGGGATGTGGCCCAGTGGTCGAGTGCCCCAGAGTTCAATCCCCGGTACCAAAAATAAATAAATAAATAAATAAATAAATAAATAAAAATAATTAAATAAAAATAAATAAATAAATAGATAGATAAAATAAAAAACTATCCTGCTCTTTCTCCACCTCCCGCCCCCAGTGGTGGGAATCAAACCCAGGCCTCCACTATGCTAGGCAAGTGCTTTCTACCACTGAGCCACACCCCCATCTCCTTTTGTTCTCCCTGCCCATTATGGTACTAGAGATTGAACCCAGGGACACTCCATCACTAAGCTATATCCCAGCCCACTTAATTTTTTTTTTTTTTTTTTGGAACTGAGGGTCAAACTCAGGGCTTTATGAATGCAAGGCAGATGCTTTGCCACTGAGCTACATCCCAGCCCCTCATTTAATTTTTCATTTTTGAGAAAGGGTCTTGCTAAGTTGCTGAGGCTGGCCTTGAACTTGCAATCCTCCTGCCTTGGCCTCCCAAGTTGCTGGAATATACATCTTGCTCATGGACCCTTCTGTCTTTTGACTGGAATGTTTAGTTCTTTACATTAACCTAATTAAAATCAGTAAAAAACCTAATTGCTAATAAGATATGATTTACATTTGTCATTGTGCTATTCTCTATGTCTTCTACTTTTTGTTCCTATATTCTTCCATTATTGCCTTCTGTATTACATATTTTCTAGCATTTTGTTTTAATACCCTTGTTATTCTTTCACTTTTTTCTTTTGAATTCTTTTCATTTTTGTGGTAGCAGGGATTAAATCCAGGGCCTCTACCACTGAGCTTCATACCCAGTCCTTTTAATTTTTTGAGACAGGGTCTCAGTTACTCTGGCTGGCCTTGAAATTGCCTCAGCCTCCCAAGTTGCTGGGATTACAAGTGTGCACCACTATGCCCAGCTGAATTACTTTCTTAATGATTCCCTGAGGATTATAGTTAACTTAAAGCAATCTAGGTCATGTTAACACGAACTTCATTTCAATAGTACATAAAAACTTTGCTTTTATAAAACTCTGTTCCCTCTTTCTTCCTTTATGCTGTTAGCATCATAATATTTATAGACTTACATAATATAAGTCCATAAAGATTTTCTTTTTTTTTTACAATTACAAATGTTTCTCCACTTATGATGGTTTGGCTTGTGATTTTTTTTTTTACTTTAAAATGTTGTAAAAGTGATATGTATTTAGTAAAAACTATTTAGAGTTTTCATCTTTTCTCAGGCTAACGGTATGCGGTATGATACTCTCTTATGATGTGATACAGCTCCCTGTCAGCCACTCAATCACAGATATAAATGAATGATAGTATACAGTACATTGTGTCTCTAAGCTATGATGTTCAGTAAATTGAGTGTACTTAAGGCATTTCTTGGGCTGAGGATGTAGCTCAGTGGTGCAGCACTTGACTAGCATGGGCAAGGCCCTGGGTTTGATCCCCAGCACTGAAAAAAAAAAAAAAATTAAAAGGCATTTGTGACTCAAGTTATTTTCAATTTATAATAGATTTCACAGAACATAGCCCTATCCCCATCATAAGTTGAAGAGCATCTGTATTGCTTACCACAGTTGTCTTTGTGTTCTGTGTGTTATGTATGTATGTGGTGCTGGGGATGGAACTCAGCCTTGTGCATATGAGGCAAGTAAGTGCTCTGCCACTGAGCCACATCCCAGCCCACTACAGTTGTCTTTTATTTTTTTAAAATTTGAGGAAGGTTCTTGCTAAGTTGCTTAGGGCCTCACTAGATTGCTGAGGATGGCTTTGGACTTTTGATCCTCCTGCATCAGCCTCCCAAGCCCCTGGGATTATAGATATGCACCACCACACCTTGCTGCAGTTGTTTTTTTAAATTGCTGGGAAGCCGGGCGCGGTGGCGCACGCCTGTAATCCCAGCACTTTGGGAGGCTGAGGCAGGAGGATCGCGAGTTCAAAGCCAGCCTCAGCAATGGTGAGGCACTTAGCAACTCAGTGAGACCCTGTCTCTAAATAAAATACAAAAAAAAAAGGGGGGGGGCTGGGGATGTGGCCCAGTGGTTGAGTGCCCCTGAGTTCAATCCCGGTACCAAAAAAAAAAAAAAAAAAAAAAGAGGGGCTGGGGTTGTGACTCAGTGGTAGAGTACTTGCCTAGCATGTGTGAGACACTGGGTTTGATTCTCAGCACCGCATATAGAATAAAATAAATAAAGGTTCACCAATAACTATTTTATACACACACACTCAAATAAAACTTTTTTTTTTTTTTTTTTTTTTTTTGGTACCGGGATTGAACTCGGGGCATTCGACCACTGGGCCACATCCCCAGCCCTTTTTTGTATTTTATTAGAGACAGGGTCTCACTGAGTTGCTAAGTGCCTAGCCATTGCTGAGGCTGGCTTTGAACTCGCAATCCTCCTGCCTCAGCCTCCCAAAGTGCTGGGATTACAGGTGTGCACCACCATGCCTGGCTCCACAAATAAAACTTTAAAAGAAGTTATAATGAAAACTTTCCTGTTTGTGTGAATATTGCATAATTTGGGGTTGAAAGTGACATTTAAAATATTATAATATGCAGCTCTGAAAATCAGATTCCACTCCTCCCCACCAAGGCTTTGTTGTTGTTGCTATTTGTTAAGTGACTTTCCTAGATTGATTTAGTAAAGTCTGTATTCTTTATTGTGTGACCACTGAAGTCTGCTCAATTAGCCTAATGGTCAGCTAACACCTACACAGAGAGTTAATTAAATGTCTTCAACCAGGGCTGGGGCTGTAGCTTAGTGGCAGAGCAATGGCACATGTGAGGTACTGGGTTTGATCCTTAGCACCACATAAAAATAAACAAATAAAATAAAATAAAGGCATGCTGTCCATCTACAACTACAAAAAAATTTTTTAAATACCTTCAACCAGTAAGTCTCCTAGTCTTTTCTAAATGTGTGTGTGTGTGTGTGTGTGTGTGTGTGTGTGTGTTGAGTCATGTTTTCAACACTTTAGCAGGTAGTTTACAAGACTGCTTTAGCCTTCATGTTCTGCTTGCACAGAACCTTAAGGTCAGATAGAGATGAGAGTTTAGGGTCTTGCTAGGTCTTTCCAGGCAAGTTCACACAGCCCTCCACACACTGGTGAATTTCTAACAATTCCAAGGAATATATTAGTTTTTTCAAAGCTCTCTATAGAAAGCTCATACTCCAGTCCCTCCACCACCCCGCCCACTTATTTGTCAGCCTCTTGTTACCCTCAACTGGTATATCACCTTAGGCAGTTGTATGTTAAACAATTACCACTGAGTGTTCTCAACAAATGCCCCAGGGATGTGGCTGTGAGCAAGGGAAAGTTCAGAGTCAGGTCAAATAAAGACAAACCCTGAGAACAGAGATTTTCAGAAAGTCACCAGGCAAGAGCCAGCGCAATCCCAGCACTTTGGGAGGCTGAGTCAGGAGGATCGCGAGTTCAAAGCCAGCCTCGGCAATGGCGAGGCACTTAGCAACTCAGTGAGACCCTGTCTCTAAATAAAATACAAAAAAAGGGCTGGGGATGTGGCCCAGTGGTCGAGTTCAATCCCCGGTACCACAAAAAAAAAAAAAAAAAAAAAAAGAAAGTCACCAGGCAGGTCAAATGGTGGCACATCACAGGGGATGGAGCTTTTATAGAGCTTCAAACCTGCTCTACCCCCTCCAGTGGCTGCCAGACTATTGGTTCTCACAGGGCCCTTAGCTGTGAGGCTCTTATTATGGACCTAGGGAGAGGATAATGGGAATAGGGCAAATTAAAATACCACAAAGCTCATTCTTCCTAGGTGGACACAGCTGTTTTTCTTGAATAACTAAGGCTTGCCTCGTGGCTAGACTTTGGTTCATTTCCAGATTCTGAAAAAGCTGATTTTGCTTGTTGTCTCCAGGGTTCACAGTGCTTTTACGAGTATTCCACAATTCTGGAAGCGTTTCTCTCCTGCTTGGTCTATATAGCGAAGAAAACCTAGACCTGATAACCAAAATCTTGGCTTGGGTTGCCATAGTGGAGTCACAGCCTCTCAGTAGTTTTGAGATCCATGTCGTCAGTGACCCAAGGCCCTGAATGAAGGCACAGCCAAGTCCCCTTGAGGAAGGATCCTGTACCACTGCTATAAATGCTCCTCATAAATCTTCCTCCAAACCTTCCCCAAAGGGACCGATGGCCATTTACTAGGGTGCCTATGTCCTGGGGGGAAAAGAAATATCTAGACCTTTTAGGAATTAGTAAACATTGGCTCTAAGTTTATGCTTATTTCTGGGGACCCAAAATACCACCATGTTCCACCAATCAAAATAGGGGATTATGGTGGTCAGGTGATAGATGGTCTTAACTCCAGACCAATTCAGTGGGCCTGGCTGGTACACAGACTCATCCTGTGGTTATTTCTTCAATGCCTGAATTTTTACTTAAACTAGACATACTTGGTAATTGGCAAAGTCACTAATGAGAGACATAAAATACTGGAAAAAATTATATGACATGTCAGAAATACAAAGAGAAGGAAATCATGCCATTAAATGCAAATTTGAAGGATCAATTCAGAAGACCTGACATGCAAATAACAGATTTCCCAAAGGAAAGTAAAACAACAGATGGAGAGGGGCATTTGAATGTGAAAAGTCAAAGGACTCCTGTGAATAAAGACAAGTATCGAGACACATACCAATGAAATTTTTGAAATCCAAAAATTAAAAAAAAAAAGACCCTTGGGGCTGGGATTGTGGCTCAGTGGTAGAGCGCTCGCCTAGCACGTGGGCAACCCGGGTTCGATCCTCAGCACCACGTACAAATAAAACTCATTGACTAAAACACATTGTGTACAACTAAAGCAAATAAATAAAAAAATGTTTAAAAAAAAAAAAAAAAGACCCCACAGATTTCAAACAGAAAGACTAGGTTACTTAAAAAGTAACAAGAACTGGACATTAAGACCAGACATCTGGTGCTCGCTTAGACAGCACATATACAAAACTGGAATGATACAGAAAAGATTAGCATGGCCCTGCACAAAGATGATACAGAAATTCCTGAAGCAGTCCATATTTTTATCACAATGAATCCCACTTTTATGTATAATTATAATGCACCAATTTAAAAAGTTAATAAATAGAAGGAAGATCAGTAGAGTAGAGGAAAAGGACCAGGGGAAGGAGGAGGAAAAGAAGGGGAAATACTGGGGAATGAAATGGAGCAAATTATGTTATGTGCACGTATAAATATGCACATAATACATGAATCCCACTATCACAAACCCCATTATTATGTATAACTACACTGCACTATAAGAACATTTTTTAAAAGGGGAAAAATGTTACCCATTAGGAAGCAGAAAGTATGAAAGAATTTCATGAAGCTGGGTGCGGTGGCATACACCTGTACTCCCAGCGGCTCAGGAGGCTGAGACAGGAGGATCGCGAGTTCAAAGGCAGCCTCAGCAATGGCAAGGCGCTAAGCAACTCAGTGAGACCCTGTCTCTAAATAAAATATAAAAAAGGGCTGGGGATCTGGCCCAGTGGTCGAGTGCCCCTGAGTTCAATTCCTGGTACCAAAAAAAAAAAAAAAAAAAAGTACTGGGAATGTGGCTCAGTGCTCGAGTGCCCCTCGTTCAATCTCCAGTACCCCACCCCCCGCCCAAAAAAAGAATCTTCCATTTCAAGAAAAAAGTAAGGGAACACTGAATGCCCATCAATAGAGTCGATAGTTTAAAATGCTTTAAAATGTCACTTATTAGCCAGACATGGTGGTGCACACCTGCTGTAATCCTGGTGAATCAGAGGGCTGAAGCAGGAGGATCGAAAGTTCCAGACTACCCTCTGCAACCTAATGAGACCCTGTCTCAATATAAAAAAATAAAAAGGAGCCGGGCATGGTGGCGCACGCCTGTAATCCCAACACGTGGGAGGCTGAGGCAAGAGAATCGTGAGTTCAAAGCCAGCCTCAGTAATGGCAAGGCAGTTAGCAATTCGGTGAGACCCTGTCTCTAATAAAATACAAAAACGGGCTGGGGATGTGGCCCAGTGGTCGAGTGCCCCTGAGTTCAATCCCCAGTACCACCAAAAAAATTAAAAAATAAAAAAAAATAAAAAGGGCTAGGGATGAGGCTCAGTGGTAGAGAGCCCCCTGGGTTCAGCCCCCAGTATTGTAAAATAAAATAAAAGAAATGTCACTTATTGTCTATTTAATGACTTGCAGTAAAAAAAAGAAAATTACAGGATCTTTCTGCTGTCTAGCTGATGAGAGTTCATGGTGGGGCCTCACAATACCTTGGGACATTGGTCATGTCCTTTGTAACCCATGGAAGTAAGGGGACCCTGGCACGTCATTGTTCTTTAGAAGCATCACACAATACTTCCTTGCACAGTGACTCTACCAGACTCCTGATTTGGCCTCTCTTGGCCACCATTATTTCAGTTCATTTTTTTTGGGTTTGGTTCTCAAACTTCTTCAGAGATTGGATCTAATCAGCCCAGGAGGCAAGGCCCAGTGAGCAGTATTTCCAGGCTCAATACCTCCAAGGCCACGTGGCCAACCTGTAAGAGTCCCCTAGCATTTCTGGGTGAGACATTGGTTGTGTGGGTGCCTGGAGATTACAGGGTTACCAGCATCCCTTGGGCATGCTAACCACATGCCAGCAGTATCCTCAGAAATTATGACAATCAAAATGTCCCCCCATGTACTTCTCAAACACCAAGGCCCAATACTGCACTGCTCAGAATCACTGCTATGAAAACTTGGGTGCAGATGCCAGTCTCTAGGCCAGTCAGGGATTTAGGGGGAGGAAAGTGGGGTATTGTAACATTTGGTCTTTTCACTTAGAAGGGACTGCAGATATGGCTGTCACTTGAATTATGAGGGCACCTTCTAGCAAGGTCCTGACTTCCATGCTAGGATTTCTCACAGCATGGGAGTTTTGAGGCACATGATCTGGCTGGGGTTATAGGTCAGTGATAGAGCACCTGCCTTATCATGTAAGATGCACTGGCTTCAATTCCTCGCACCATGAAATGTAAATAATGTAAATAAATTGGAGAAAGAGTACTGCATACTTTGAGGGGAGGGTACTTTTTTTTTTTTTTTTTTTTTTTTTTAACAAAAACCATATGTGTGCATTATAGAAAACTAGGAAATACAGAAAGGCAGAAATAAGAAAGAGTAACACTCTAGCCAGGCATAATGGTGTGCACCTCAGTCCCAGATACTTGGGAGACGGAGGGAGAATTGCTTGAGCCCAAGAGTTCAAGGCCAGCCTGGGCAACATATCAGGACCCTAGCTCTTAAAGAGAGAGAGAGAGAGAGAGAGAGAGAGAGAGAGAGAGAGAGAGAAAGAGAGAGAGAGAAAGAAAGAAAAGACTATTCCTGTACCTAGAGATTCCTGCTGTTAATATCTTCCATTGGTCTTTTCTATCATTTCTAAAAGCTCAGCATGGGCCTTGCAGAGAATAGACCCTCCATGACTGGTGAAGGAATGAACAGAAATAATTCCTTGTCTCTCAACTAGAAGACAGAATGAAGTGATCTCTAAGGAAATTCCCTTCTAAAAATCTAGAGTAGAAGAACAGGGTAATGGATAACAGCATGACCTCTATAGTGTGACAGTATGTGTGTGTATATAGCCCAGGGCCTGGCACGTGAAGAAAACCTAGTAAATGGGACCCATTGTTACCATCATGTTCATGTTCCCCAAGCAGACTTGAGGGTCCCCCTCTTTTTATCCCAAACTCTGAACCTGGTCACTGCTATCTACAACAGCTTAGAAAGAAAATGGCACTAGAAACTTAGGCAGGCCTTAGGACTCCCCCAAAGGGAGTGAGATACCTTTCTGCATAAAAACATCCTCTTCACAGTGGTTTTTCAGGTTTACATTTTGAAAAATTTTAAAAAGCCAGCTTTCATAGAAAACTGGGGAGGGTCACGAGTTCAAAGCCAGCCTCAGCAATGGCGAAGCACTTAGAGTTGCTAAGGGATGTGGCCCAGTGGTCGAGTACCCCTGAATTCAATCCCCGGTACCAAAAAAAAAAACAACAACAACAAAAAAAAAAACTGGGGAGGGGATTTTACAGATAAGAAAGTGGAGCCAGAGAGGGTGACACTCCTTGGTGTGTCACAGCCAATCTGCCTCCTCACTTATGTGGCTCCCTACTGTGCAAGATTACTACAGAATTAACAGAGCAATGGACTCTGAGATGGATATCTGGGTTCCCAATCCTTGATGGGAGCACTAGCTGTGTGCTCCTAAGCAAGTCATTCTACTTTCCTAAACCTCAGTTTACTTGTCTGTAAGATGGAGATAATATTTCCTTGCTGGGTGATAGCAACAGAGAAACTATAAATGTGCCTAGTACATAGCAATAACTCAGGGTGATAATTCCACATCAGGGAAACAGCTGTCAGTAAACTTAGCCCCAGAGAGGCAGGACTGGCAAAAGAAAGCTGTCCTGAGTGGGAAAGCTAGGTCCTGGGGTACTCAGACTCCTCTCTGGAAAGGGGAATCCTCAATTCTATTTCCCAGGCAACTATAGACTGCCTTGGGAGGGTCCCAATACATAAGGAATACAAAAATATTGTTGTAAATGATGAAAACTGTCCTCATCTGTGTTTGAGAGTGCACAAGCTGAAGTCAAGACTATATGGGTTCAAATCTGCCTCTACTAACTAGGGAACAAGTGACTTCTCTATGCTTCTGTTTTCTCATCTATAAAATGGAAATAATAACAGTACTTATCTCAGAATTGAAATGATTTTGTGAGTGTGAATGTAGCACTCTTAAGAATTTTATCTAGTTCACTGATTGTAATTTTGTTTGATATGGTACACAGTATCAGATAATTGCTTAGAGTAGGTTAAGAGTCTCATCCAGGTTGAGTAGGAACATTTGGACCCTAATTGCCTTCTAAGAAGGACAAGTGTTGTCAACATGAAGTTTGGGTCCAAGCTGGGTGAAGTGGTGCATGCCAGTAATCCCAGTGACTGGAGGGGCTGAGACAGGAGGATTTTGAGTTCAAAGCCAGTCTCAGCAACTTAGTGAGGCACTAAGCAACTCAGCAAGGCCCTGTCTCTAAATAAGAATATAAAAAGGGTTGGGGATGTGGCTCAGTGATTGAGCACCCCTGTATTCAATCCTCAGTACCAAAAAAAGTTTGGGTCCAAGTTGAATTGCGCAACCAAGAAAGAAGAGGGCTAAGTTAAATAAATGTTGACCAACAGTATGGCAGAATTTGGATGTTTGTCTTCCAGATGCTACATTTTTGAAAAGGGTTAAAAATTAAACTCTCTGGAAAAAGAAACTAGTTCTACTAGAAATGGTCTGTGAGTTTAATGGGCTGTTAAAACCCATAGTGAAAGATAAGACATGCAATATGGTTTGAGTGTGGAGGCAGAGGGTCTTGATGAAGGTGATAGATAGCAAGGGATGGGAAAGTCCCCTGGCTAGTAAGGGAAGAGAGGGAGCCCTGGATCACGCCCCATGGCTGTGATCCTGGGAAGTGCCAGACCTGAGAGCAGGAGGCTGACTAACATTCTAGGAAATATGGGACCCTGAGTACAGAGTCCTAGCCAGTCCAGAGATTCTTATGCCCACATGTTGTACAGGCCAGAAGCTAAAGATTTAGGGTACCACAGTGGGCTTGAACAGTGAAGCCAACAGTAACCACAAGATCTAGTGATTAGATTCCACCCACTGATACACGCTGGATACCCAGAGAACACCTCCAGGGTGAGGAAGGTGAAAGGAAGAAAGCCCAATGGTGGGGCTGGAATTGTGGCTCCGCGGTACAGCACTCGCCTAGCACGTGCACGGCCCGGGTTCAATCCTCAGCACCATTTAAACATAAATGCATTGCATTGTGTACAACTAAAGCAAATAAATAAATATTTTAAAAAAAGGAAGCCCAATGGTGACTTAGAATTTCTCTTTAGTGTCATAAATTAAGTAGTTTTATAGAAATATTTGAATATTTGTTAAAGGGGTACCCAGGAGTCAACCAGGCACTCACATGTCTAATTGTTTTAGTCTTCTCTCAAGACTGCTGTTCTATTCCCCAGCTCTGTCTTACTTCCAGACTTGATAAGGAGTTGGCTTTGGGAATCAGATAGACTTAGGTCCTGTCACTAGCTGTGTGATTTTTGGATAAGATACTTCTCTGCTGAATCTGTTTCCTTTTGTTTTGTTTTGTTGTTTTAGAGTTCAGGACTTTGTGCATGCTAGGCAAGCACTCTCCCCTTCAGCTACACCCTCAGCCCTGAACTCTATCTTCATTAGTAAAATGATATACTTTCTCACAGAAGTTATCAGTAAACTGAAATTAAATCATAGGGTTGTTTTCAAATCATGTCCTGAAGAACCTTAAATCAGACAATCCAGTGTTTTCCAAACAACATTCATATCCCACCTCCTCAATCTTTAATACATATTCCATTTTTACTTAATTTTGTCCTTTAGAAATATCAATTTTTTAAAAATATTTACTTTTAGTTGTAGTTGTACATGATACCTTTATTTTATTTATTTATTTACTTATTTATTTTTATGTGGTGCTGAGGATAGAACCCAGGGCCGGTCACAAGCTAGGTGAGCACTCTACTGCTGAGCCACAACAAAAACAAAAACAACAAAAAACAAAAACAAAACCCTAGGGGGCTGAGGACATAACTCAGTGGTAGAGTGCTGCTTAGCATGCTCAAGGCCCTGGGTTCATGCCCATTGCAAAAAGAAAAAAAGAAAAAAGAATTACCTCAGTCACAAATGGTCACATACAGACTTAAATAAAAATGTTCAAAATAGCCAAATCTATAGAGACAGAAATAGTTAAATCTATAGATTAGTGACAGTCTAAGGCTGGAGGGGAAGAGATAGGAGTAATTGCTAACAGGTATAATTTCTTTCAGGGGTGATGACAATGTTCTAAAATTGCCTTTGGTGAAAGTGAAAACTGAATAAAGGAAGAACCTTTGAATTGTATACTTTAAATGGGTGAAATCAGGGGCTGGGGTTGTGGCTCAGTGGTAGAGTGCTAGCCTCGCATGTGTGAGGCACTGGGTTCAATCCTCAGCACCACATAAAAATAAATAAAATAAAGTCTGTCAACAGCTAAGAAAATATTTTTTAAAAAATGGGTGAAATCTAGGGCTGGGGTTGTGGCTCAGCGGTAGAGCACTCGCCTAGTATGTGCGTGGCCCGGGTTCAATCCTCAGCACCACGTAAAAATAAATGCATTGTGTACAACTAAAGGAAATAAATAAATATTTTTTTTAAAAAATGGGTGAAATCTATGGTGTCTGAATTATATATTAGTAGAGCTATTGTTTTTAAAAATATGAAGGCATAAATCCAATAAAGGGAAGAGGCTTTATACAATTGAACACATTTTGGTTTATCTTCATTAAGAATATTAACCCTCTTTTGTATTATTTCTACAGTAATTTGTAAACATTTATTTTCACCTGCTTTTGTTTTTAACTTTTCATGACAAAACTGTTATACTGCCCTTATTTGTCAAAATATTCTCGCATTTAAAAAAAACTATATTTATAACAGTTATTTTAATTTCTCAGTGCTTTATAGCTTTTGTATTAATAAAGCATTTTTATTTTTAAAAAGGTAATTAAAGGGTCGGGCGTGGTGGCTCACGCCTGTAATCCCAGTACTTTGGGAGGCTGAGGCAGGAGGATCCAGAGTTCAAAGCCAGCCTCAGCAATGGCAAGGCACTTAGCAACTCAGTGAGACCCTGTCTCTAAATAAAATACAAAAAAGGTCTGGGGAGCCGGGCGCGGTGGCGCACGCCTGCAATCCCAGCACTTTGGGAGGCTGAGTCAGGAGGATCGCGAGTTCAAAGCCAGCCTCAGCAATGGCGAGGCACTTAGCAACTCAGTGAGACCCTGTCTCTAATAAAATACAAAAAAGGGCTGGGGATGTGGCCCAGTGGTCTAGTGCCGCTGAGTTCAATCCCCGGTACAAAAAAAAAAAAAAAAAAAAAGGTCTGGGGATGTGTGATCCAGTGGTCGAGTGCCCCTGAGTTCAATCCCTGGTACCACCAAAAAAAAAAAAAAAAAAAAAAAAAAAAAAAAAAAAAAAAAGTAATTAAAGGAATCAAAGACACCTGAACCAAGACCGCCATTTTTTTTTTTTTTTTCAGTTGTTGATGGACCTTTATTTAACTTATTTATTTATATGTGGTGCTGAGAATCGAACCCAGCGCCTCACACATGCTAGGCAAGTGCTCTACCACTGGGCCCCAGCCCCGCTATTCTTTTTAATTTAGCTAGGTTTGTGAACCAGTGGTAACAATCCTGCTCTTTGTTACAGGATCCAATGGTAAGCGCTCAATGTTAGCCAAAAAAACATGTGCCAATCAGGTCAGACAAACCTGGGCTTATACCCTTCCCCTGAGCCACTGACCTGCACCAAGACACCAGAGCAATCACCCTGAGCCTCAATTTTCCTATTAAAATGTGGAACGTAGGTCCCGACTCACGAGGTAATAGAAAGAATGACAGGAGATGATTTGTGTAACACGCTTGATGCCATGAGCTCGAAATCGCGGCTGTTACCAGAAATGTCGGGGGTATGGCTCAGTGGCAGAGCGCTTGGGTTTCACCCCCAGCGCCGGGGGGGCGGGGGAAGAGGTGAGAGGAGACAAGAGAGGAGAGGGGAGGAGAGGGAGAGAGAGAGAGGAGAGAGAACAGAGAAAGAGAAAACTTGATTTCCTGGAACAGAACGCCAGGCGGGTGGGAAAGATGCCTTTCCAGTTCCAAAGTAACTTCCTTCTCGGCCTCAGCTTCCTTGACTGTGGATCGCAAGCCAGTTGAACGCACCGAAGGTCCTCAACTAGCCCCCGGATACTCACGCCCCTATCACAGCTTAGGAAACCAACGCCCGGAAGGGGCTAATAGGCTGCCCCAGATCAAAATCACTGGCGCTGACCCCTGCGGAGGAGCCGCGCGGGCAGGGCCTGGCCTCTGTGCCGGCTGTCCCGGCCCGGCCAGGACGGAGACTGAACTACGCCGCCTTCCAAGTTCCACGCGCACAAGCCGGCTGCAGGCGAGCCCAGGCTAGGCCACCAGCGGGGCGGCAGCGGGCAGTCTCTACCCTGCGGCGCCCCAACCCCCACCCCACCACCCCGCCGGAAGTCCGCCCTCGGCCACTCTAGCACGCCAGAGGCGCGTCGGTGGCCTTAACCCTTCCCACGGCCGCGCCCGGCTCTCACAGCGCGGGCCGCGCCAGGCACGCTGTCCTCCTTTGTTTCCTCGCGGCTTCACAAAAGGCCGCGCGGGAAGCAGGGACTGAGGTTCCCACGTTACAGACGAGACGACCGAAGGCACACAGCAGCTGACCCAGAAACCAGCCCTTTTGGGGCTGTTTTCTTTTAGTCCGATAGCATCTCTCAGGCTCCCTCCCGGATCTTTAAATATACATGAAAACCTCAACCGGGGTAATGACCGATTATAGATTACAACGGAGTATTACTTCCTTGGGCACTGCATTTCCTAAATCCCCTAAAGTGCCTGTGATACTATTACGTGGGTTCTAACAAGTAAAGAATGAAAATAGTCACTTTACGAAGAAATTGTTTACATATAACTCGGACCATGACCTAAAGTAGAGGAAAAGATTGCTAGTTCAATTTTTCAGTGGAGGCAATGAAATCTAGATAGGGGAAGGTGACTTGCTCAAAATCAGTACAATTCAGTGTACGAATATACTTTGTATACAAACAGTTGTATGTAAAAAGATACTAAATATATGCACTATGAGTTGTACATATTAAAACTTATAAAAATAAAATTTAAAAAAATCAGTACAATTCAGTTTGAACCAGGGAACACCTCCATTCCTATCCTACATCCTGACCCTTCTTCCCCACACCACAGCTGCATGACTGAAGAGAAACAAAGGAGGGGACAGCAAGAAGGACATTACAATCTGAAAAATGGACAAATATAAGACACTAGAAAGTAAGTCACTGTGTTCTGACCTTGAGCTTGCCCTGCGTGGGGCTTTGAGGTCACCAAGCAGAAACACTCCTGCCTTCACAGTCTTGCAGAGACCCAGTCAACTGATGTGGAGATTCTGCCAGTTGCTGAGTGTGCCTGTTCCAGATACACATTCTGGAACTAGAGAAATAACCACAGGATGAGTTTGGGGACACACTGGTCCCACTGTGAGATGGATCCTGAGCTAATACTCCATTGATCACCTGACCTCCATGACATTTTGGGTCTCCAGGAGAACAGAGTTGGATGCTATAGTACAAATAAAACCAGAAAAGGAATAGGATTTTACCAGTGAAGAAAGAGAGATGTACTTGCTTTTGTTCTTTTAGCATTAATGAAAAATTATTTACCCTGCACTACACTACACCCTAGGAGATCAGAGGCAAAGGAGACAGATGTGGTCTTATTTCTAGCAGGGGAAATGAGATGTCCCATGCAAGAGGAAGTACAGTGACTAAACCACTAAACCAGGACCTGACCAAGTTTGAAAGTCAAGGAAACCTGAAAGATAAGCAAGCAAGCATTGGCTAGGATGAGAGAAGAAGGGGAGAGAGAGAAAGAGAAGCACTTCCCAGACAAAGAGAGCAGCAAGTGTGAAGTGGAATAGACTGGCCAGCTTTGATGTTGGAAGCCAGGAGTGTTAGATGGTGGAGAGCTTGAGGGAGAGGAGCAAGGGAGATGGTAGGGCCCCAAATAAACAAGGCTTTCTTTGCCATGCTGAGGAAATTGGTGCATAGGCAGAGGCAGGTGTGACAGGGCATCACAAGGCCCATGTGGTCAGAGGGCAGGAAGTAAGGTATTACTAGGACAGTAGGTGAGGATGCTGAGAAGGGGCACAAAAGCCAGTGCCCGGAGCTGGGCCTGTAAGCTATGTAAAGGGACATGAGAAGACTAAGACTCTAGGAAGCCAGGTGTAGAGGCAGATGCCTGTAATCCCAGTGACTCTGGAGGCTGAAGCAGGAGGATTGAGAGTTGGAGGCTAGCCTGTGCAATTTAGTGAGACTCTGTCTCAAAATAAAAAATAAAAAAGGGGGGGCTGGATTTGGCTCAGCGGTAGGGTGCTCGCCTAGCACATGTGCGACCCGGGTTCGATCCTCAGCACCACGTAAAAATACATGCATTGTGTACAACTAAAAGCAAATAAATAAATATTTAAAAATAAATAAATAAAAAGGGGCTGGGGGGTGTAGCTCAGTGGTAGAGCATACCTGTGTTCAACATCAGTACCAAAAAAAAAAAAAAAAGAAGAAGAAGAAAAGAAAGCATAAAACACTAGGAGAGGTAGGGATTGTGCTGACTCAAAAGCATATGCTCCATCTTCAAGGGTATCCAGTGTTCTGCTGCATTCCCTTGTGATGCCCTCTGGGAGGCAAAGTGGATGTCCCAGTACTTCTGCTTTCAAGGGTAGCTGGAGTCCAGATTTTCATATGAAAACACTTGATTTTAAATGTTGTCAACATATTCAATAATGTGTAAAGCAAGCAAATCACTTCCACAGGCCAGTGGTTCCCAAGTGTCACAGCACATTTATCACCAGGGGAGCTTATAAAAATCCCAATGCCCAAGTCATCTACTGTACCAATTAAAAATATCTGGAGCAGAAACCAAGTGTCAGAATTTTTAAAGGATTCCCCAGGTGGTTCCAAGGTGCAGCAGTTCAAGAAACACTGTCATAGTCTGAGCCCTTTGGGTTGCCAGGCAAAGCCATAGGGAGCCATGAGGTTTGGAACAGGGGAGGAGTAGACCAGTTTGGAGTTTTAAGGAAAATCAATTCTTAGGAGGAAAGGAGTACAGTATGGGGTGAGAAGGGCCCAGAGACCCAGGGGCAGGATCCTGCTAGAGTGACCAGTCATCCCCGGTTACTGTGAACTGCAGAGTTTCCTGGGACATGGAACTTGACAGTGCCGGGCAAATTGGGTGTTGGTCATCTTAGAGCCTGTCCCTGATATAGGAGGTCTGTCTCCCTAGATTTCTGGGGATGCCAGACTCCCCTTTCTAGAAGTTTTCTAGGAAAAAGCTATCCTCTCAGGGGGCACTCAGCTGGGTCTCTGAAGCCTGAGCTAAACAGGCTTGTTGTGGGGAAAAAGGGAGGGAGGGAACTTGGACTCATCTGATCTCACTCAGAGAGTGATCTTGGTCAAATCCAGGTCTATAGAATGTGGCTCAGCAATAGAAAGGAACAAACTGTTGAGCCATAAAACAACATGGATGATTTTCAAGATTATGCCGGGCTGGGCGTGGTGGCACACGCCTGTAATCCCAGCACTTGGGAGGCTGAGGCAGGAGGATCAAGAGTTCAAATCCAGCCTCAGCAATGGCGAGACACTTAGCAACTCAGTGAGATCCTGTCTCTAATAAAATACAAAAAAAAATAGGGTTGGAGATGTGGCCTAGTGGTCGAGTGCCCCTGAGTTCAATCCCTGGTACAAAAAAATAAAAAAGAAGAATATTATGCCGAATAAAAGAAAACAGATGCAGAGGAGTACATACTGAATAATTCCATTTATAGGAAGTCTTAGAACAGGTTCTCCTAATCTGTGATTTAGAAACAAAATCTCAATAGTGTGGCTGCCTCCTGGGGAGTTGGAGCTGGGAAAGGGGAATTTCCTGGGGTGCTAGTGATGTTCTGTATTTGATAAAGGTTTGCATTGTGCAGATGTTTGCATTTGTTAAAATTCACTGAGTTGGGGCTGGGGTTGTGGCTCAGTAGTAGAGCACCTGCCTAGCACGTGTGAGACACTGGGTTTGATCCTTAGCACCAGGTATTGTGTACATCTACAACTGAAAATATTTTTTAAAAAAATTCACTGAGTAGCACAGTTCTGTGCATTTCACTATATGGATATTTTACCTCAAAGGGAAAAAATACCTATAAACAAATCCTGGACTTTAGTTAATGGTGTGCACTCCAAAGTGTTTAGAGGAATATGTATTGTCTGCCACTTATTTTGAAATGTATCAAGGATAGAGGATGGATGGCTATGAACTTGTGATAAAGCAAATTCAATAAAATGGTACAGGATCTAGGTAGCAAGTATATGTGTGGATCATACAATTCTTTAAAGTATTGAACTCAACTCATTCATTTCTTTTCTGTAGGTTTAAAACATTTTATAATAAAAAATTTAAGTCTGATTATGTTGCCCCTCTGCTCAGACCCCTTCATAGCTCTTTGTCAAATCCATAGCAAAAGCCGAAGTCCTAACAATAGTTTCCAAGGAGGATGACCAGACATTCTGGTTGTCACCGATTTCACCTGTTATTTGCATATAATTTTTAATACTCTTTCTGGTTTTGTTCTCAAAAATCTCCCAGTTTGTATGACAGACTATGTGCTTATCCTGCCTGTGAGGCCTCATCTCACCTGAATTTACTTCCTACCACTCTCTCTCCACTCTGGGCATATTGATCTCGTTGCCAGGCTGCTCCAGCTCAGGGCCTTTGCATTGGTTGTTCCCTCTGCCTAGAATGCTCTTTCCCCAGATACTTGCAGGGCCTTTTCCCTCACCTTTGAGCTTTTCCTCAAATGTCTCCTCAGTGAGGCCTCTCCTGACCTCGCTATTTAAAATTACAACCTGCTCTTTCCACATCTGCCAAATTCTACTTTATTTTTTCCAAAGTTCAGTCAACAACAGGCTGCATAACCATGGTGGTCCTAAAAGTTGATATCACTTCATGACATTGTAGTCATCTTAGCTTGTATAAGTAAATACATTCTCTGATGTCACACAATGATGAAATTGCCTAAAATACATTTCTGTCCTTAAGCCACCATGATTATACTCATAACTTCCTACTCAGGACACAATTTACTGAAAGTAGGCTCCGTGAGGGCAGGGATTTTTTTCTGTTTTGTTTTTTTGTTTGTTCATTTTTGCAGATGGGACCCGGGCCTCCCCCATGCTAGGCAAGTGCTCTACCACTGAGCTATACTGCCAGCCCTCTGTTTTCTTTATGCTGTACCCCCAGGGCCTTGGACAGTGCCCAGAAAACAGTAAGTACACAATATTTATGTCACTATGATTCAAAAAAATTCCTCTGCCCTCCTGAAGGAGGGGCTGAAAATGCGAGCAGACACAGACCATTGTGAGGCAATTCTCAGGACTCCACGCAAAGGCAGAGCAGGAAGTGGGAGGAGGGCATGATTAAAAGGAGAGAAGATGCCACCGGGAAACTGTGGTTTGAAAACCAAGAAGGCATCTACCAGGTGAAGAGCAGAGGGGCAGGCAGGATGCTCCTGGCAAAGCAAAGAGCATGAGCAACACCCAAGAGGTAAGACATGGTAGAGTGCATTTTGGGGTGATTATGAGCAGTTCAGAAGGTAGCTGGGGTTGGCTGGAAGCAGCAGAGCATAAACTCTAGCATGCAGGTAATGAGCACCAGAAAGTTTTGGCCAGGGGCAGAATCATGGGCAGATGTGGGCTTCTGAAGGGTTGCCTACTGCCAACTGGACGTGGGCAAGAGCGAAGCAGGGAAACCCACCAGGAAGTTGTTAAAATGTTTTATTGGCACTCAAAGAAAGTAAAGCAGTGTGGCCCTGGAGAAGGGGGCCAACTGGAGAATCATTTAAGACAAAGCTTAGTACATGATGGTTCAGGGAAGTGGACTTGGACTCCTGGGGCTAGGGAGCCATTTGGGCTAGGGAGCCATTTAAAGGCACAGGAGACAGTGAGAATAGTTGATGGGGAGATGACGCTGAGGGTCTTTGGGACATCCAGTGGGAGTATTGCAAGCTATTTAGTTTTTTGAGTCTGAAGATTGGGGGCAGAACTTCAAGGAAAGGAATTAGGAAACATTAACTGAAAAAGAAGGTGGGGAGGGCTGGGGTTGTGGCTCAGCGGCAGAGTGCTCGCCTCGCACGTGCACGGCCCGGGTTCGATCCTCAGCACCACATAAACATAAATGTATTGCATTGTGTACAACTAAAGTAAATAAATAAATATTAAAAAAAAAAGAAGGTGGGGGGCTGGGGTTGTGGCTCAGAGGTAGAGAGCTCGCCTACATGCATGAGGCACTGGGTTCGATCCTCAGCACCACATAAAAATAAAATAAAGGTATTGTGTCCACCTACAACTAAAAAATAAATTAAAAAAAAAAAAAAAAAAGAAGGTGGGGCACTGCAGGAGAATATTCAGGAACAGAAGAGCTAGGCCAGGGCAATAGATATTAAAGATCAGGAAGAAGCCGGGCGCGGTGGCGCATGCCTGTAATCCCAGCACTTTGGGAGGCTGAGGCAGGAGGATCGCGAGTTCAAAGCCAGCCTCAGCAAAGGCAAGGCACTGAGTGATTCAGTGAGACCCTGTCTCTAATAATATACAAAAAAAAAAAAGGGCTGGGGATGTGGCCCAGTGGTCGAGTGCCCCTGAGTTCAATCTCCGGTACCACCACCAAAAAAAGAAAAAAAGATCAGGAAGAGGAAAGAGACCGAGGATGGACAGGACCCAGAGCAGAAGAAGGGGAGAGCTATTGGAGGCCAGAGCACAAGACAGGGTGGAAGAACTTCCAGAAGGAAAGTGTGAACATGGGTAGGGGGTAGGGAGAACATAGCCAGTCAGAAATCAGGTTTGTGACATGGGAGAAGTGGCTTATAGAGAGGTTAGGGAATTAGCCACAGAGAAAGTGGGAGCAGGCCTGGCTTGGAGACACTTGCCTGGAGCCTGTGACTAGGAGATGGACAGGAATGGGGAGATTCAAACTTTAGCTTCTCTAGTATATTCAGAAATGGACATCCTATCCAAAGCCAACATTCTTCTTAGCCTCACTTGTGGACAGGTCTATGGTATCTCCTCAGACCTTAGTGTCTTCATCTGTAAAATGGGGTAACAGGAAAAATAACTGCCACTCATTGAGCACTTACTATGTGCTAAGCCAATGGCTCTCTCTCCAGGAATTGCCTCATTTAATCCCTAGAAATGTCACCAGGCTGACATTACAGTTATCGCATTTTATAGACGAGAAAACTGAGGCAAATGAGAATAGAAGTTAAGTCACTTGGTTAAGGTTCCATAGCAAATGAATGCAGATGCTGAGATTTAAACCCAGAGCTTGAATTCTGAGCCTTAACACTGTACACTAACCACACAAGGTACTTCAGAGTTTACAGACCACTCACATCACTTCATGGAATCATTGAGGGTGTAATGACATGACTCACACACCCAGAAAATGGCTAAGATTACCACATATGGTAGGCTGAATAATGACCCTCCAGAGGTGTCCATATCCTAAGCCCCAGAATCTGTGTGTTACTTCACGTGGCAAATGGAATTTTGCAGACTGATTAAATTCAGGATCTGAAGAAGGGAAGACAATCCTGGACTGTCTGGGTGGACCCAATGTCATCACAAGGGGCCTTATAAGAGGGAGGCATAAAGGTCCTTGGAGGAGGGGAAAGGAAGATGGAAGGAAAGACAGAGAGAGAGATTAGAGGATGCCATGCTGCTGAACTGAAGATGAAGGGAGAAGCCACAAGCCAAGGAATGCAGAGAGCCTCTAGGAACTGGAAAAGTCAAGAACAGATTCTCCCTGACAGCCTGTGGAAAGAACCAGTCCTGTGGACACCTTGACTTTAGCAAGTAAGTCTATTTTTGGCCATCTGACCTCCAGAACTGTAAGGTAATAAATTTGTGTGGCTTTAACCACCGACTGTGTACAACAGCAATAGGAACAAATATGTCACATCACTGCACACCTCACTCCCCTGGCCACCTCTGGCTCCACTAAAAATTACAGGAAACACCCTTACTCCCTTTTTTTTTTTTTTTGGTGCTGGGGATTGAACCCAGGGCTTTGTGTATGCAAGGCAAGCACTCTACCCAGCTCCACACCCTCATATTTTTAAATGGCTCATTAAAGTTACAATTTAGTCCTTTCTGAACCTTGGTCTTTTCCTTTTCCTTCATTTAAAATAAAAATAGGGCCAGGCACAGTGGCACATGTCTGTAATCCCAGAGGCTCAGGAGGCTGAGACAGGAGGATTGCCAGACTCAGCAATGGTGAAGCACTAAGCAACTCAGTGAGACCCTGTCTCTAAATAAAATACAAAATAGGGCTGGGGATGTGGCTCAGTAGTCAAGTATCCCTGAGTTGAATCCCTGGTACCAAAAATAAAAATAGGTCTAATACATCTGACCCTACCTCTCTTGCAGAAACAGAGGGACCTTATATGATATGAAGTTTCCCAGAAACCACTGAGGCAGGTAAGGCCCAATTATTGTCCCCATTGCTCAGATGAACAAACTAAGGCTTAGAGTAGAAATAGCCTTCCTAGAGCCACAAGAATAAATTACAAAGCCAGGACTTGAACCAGGGTTTCTCACATGCCACCTCCTTAAAGAAGCCCACCTGGACAACCCCAGACCATTCACTTATTCATGAAGCAGTTGCTATGTCTACCTTGTTCCCAGTGTTTAGCTAGGCAAGGCTGGGGACCCAGTTCTGTCCTTAAGGTGCCCACAGCCTAGTGGACAAGACAGACACAAAGACCAAAGACCCCAAAACAAGCCTGATAAATGTTGAAACAAAGGGAAGAAAGCCTGAGTGGTTGTGGGAGCTCAAAGAAGGGGACACTGATGGAGCCTAGGGAAGACTTCTTGAAGGAGATGGAGATTGAGATGGGGATATGGAGGACTCAACCAGAAGTGTAGCCAGGGTTACCAGGTGGAAGAAGGGCTCAAGAAAGGCAGGAAAGCACAGTACTGTAGCCTCCTGAGGGCCAAAAATAGGTTGGATCATCCCAGGCCCCTATATCCGTCTGGGCCTGTGTTCCTATGAATGAACTGGGAATCATGGGCCTCACTGCTCAGAACTGTGACAATTCCTGGGTCCAGGGGAGGCCTGAGCAGGAAGAAGGGTCCTGGGATTCCCAGAGGAGGAAGGTGAAGGTGAGGTAAAGTTAGGGAAGAGAGACAGGGCAGGGTAAGGGAGTGTTGGAGCAGGGTCCTGGCTCAAGCCCCCACTGCACATCTGATCATGTGTGACCATAGGAAGGTCCTCTTAGAGCCTCAGTGAGCCCATCTAAGGAATGGAGCATGAGACAAACCTGTCTCCAAAGACCCTCCCCAGCCCTGACGGGGAAATGACATGACACAAAATTACAAAAGGGTCTTTATTTGTAAAAAGCCAAAGGGGCCCCTGGGATAACAGGACAGGCAGGCCGGCTTCTCAGGGGTCAGGGGCATTTGGGCAGATGCGCTTGAGTGGGGGGGCGCCCTCCGAGTCCTCTGTGTCACCCTGGGCTGCCTCAGGGACAGGTGGCACTGGCTCAAAGACGGGGTAAGCTTCGGGGGCCTGGAGAGGAAGGGCGGACAGGCGTGAGCTCCACCCAAACCCAGGAGTACAGCCTCCTAGCCTCTGCCTTCTCCAAAGCCTCCACTCCACTCCCCTCTGGACCCAGGAGTCTAGCCCAGGGCCAGGTGACTAAGACGCAGATTAAGAAGGACACCAAAAACAATGGCAACACTGTTTGGGGGAATTTGATCTTTCTGAAAAATGCATAAAGGTAGTCCTTTGAAAAAAAGTTAAGTTTATGAGGGACTTTCTTAAGCTAATTTTAGGATTCATTTTGTGTGTGTGGTGCTGGGGATAGAACCCAGAGCCCGTGCCCTCTACCACTGAGCTACACTCCCAGCCTAGGATTTCTGAGCTACACTCCCAGCCTAGGATTTCTTTTTTTTTTACATATACATGGAGAAGCACCATGATCATTTCAGGCTTTTAAGGGTCTTAAATCAGCCCTAATCCAATCCTCAAGACTTCATCTATTTCTTTTTCAGTCCCAAGATTCCAGCCTCCAAGCCTTTAACTGGGTCCTGGGGTCCACATCTCCCTCCTGGACCTCAGGATGCAGGGACTCAATAAATATTAGTTGTTGTTATCCCTATAATTATTAATCATTCCTCAGCTACCCATTGCCCAGAGCTCCCATTCCCTCCAAGACCCGGGAGTTCAGCCTTCTGGCCACTCTCACCTCAGCTTCCAGCAATTCTGGAACAGGCTCCTCCTTGGTCAGCATTGGAGGTTCATCAGTGCTGCCTGCAGGTGTGCCCCCAGGATCTAGAAGGTCAAGTGAACACACATACCCTGAGCAGCCACTCTGTGCCAGCAGCACAGAAGGGAAAACAAACACAGACAGGAACCAACCACATAAGCCAGACCCCTGGCTGCCATCCAGGATGCAAAGGGGTAGGAAGATTTAGGTAGGACCTTGAAATATGAGTAGGGTTTTACTAGGTAGACAAACAGGGGGGTAGAACACTATTAACATAAATACTTTAGTAAGCACAGATTCTGCATGTGAATTGCACAGGTTCAAATCCTGACCTTGGGCAAGCTACTAAAAAGTTCTCTGGATATCTGTTTAAGTATCTGCCCAATGGAGATAATGACAGTAATTACCACGTGAGATTGTTGTGAGGATTAATTCAGATAATATAGGCAAGGCCTGTAGCATGTTATTTGGCACATGATATTTGCTTAATAAATCTAGGTATAATTTGTTTATTTGCAGTGCTGGGAATCAAATTCAGGGCCTCAAGCATGCTAGACAAGAGCTCTACCACTGAGCTACACCCTCAGTTCCATAATTTTTATAGTAGTAAAGTACTTGGTATAATCTAGACCTAGCCATGGTGTGGAGTTCTTGCCAGGGAATAATGAGGTCAGCAGGAAACCGTTCCTGAAGACCCCAAATGTCAAGCAAAGGCTTCAAAAGCCATAAGGAACCTATGAAGGATGTGAAGCAGGACAATTACTACGTCAAACTTGTGCCTCAGAAAATGTTGTTCTGGCAGCTGTGTGGAGACAGCTGGAGACCAGTGTGGAGGCTGGAGCAGGGATGGGTGAGATGGGTGAGATGGGATGGCCAGAGCTGGGCAGGACTGGCCAGGCAGGGGAAAATGAGAAGTGTTTTGACAAGACATGGGACTGACTATGTGGAAGACAAAGGCACTGAGGAGGACTCAGGCTCAGGATGCTGGCTTAATGGCTGTGTGAGTGTGGGCACCTTACTTAACTTCACTGGGTCTCAGTCTTCTCCTCTATGAATAGGGATTTTAACAGGATCATAACCCCTATATGATTATAGTGATGATTAAATGAGAAAAAAATATGTGAAGTGCTTAAAAGGGCACACAGAAGGGACTCAATAAATATTAGTTGTTGTTATCCCTATAATTATTAATCATTCTTGTGATTATCACTACTATTTATTCACTCAATTTACTAAGCACCTATTACTGAACAGGATCAATATGGGCCCAACATTCAGGAAATTGACATGAGATGGAAAGGGGAAGAAAAACAATAAACAAATAATTAAATGTATACAAAAATCTCAGATGATGATATGTTATCGACAGATCCTAAAAAAACAAGAGGGGAAGATAGCAACCAGAGGTAATTTCTGCAGGGATGAGAGGAGGCCCCCTCAGGAGGCAGCAGGGGTAGGGGGGACAGGTACAGGGCTAAGCTGGTAGGCTCAACTTTGGAGAAAACAGGACTCAGAGGAGAGGCTCCTGGGAGGCAAACTGTCCTACCTCTCTCTTGGCCCAATCGTGGGGGTTGAGTTTCCTCTGTGACCCCTTCTGCAGGTCCAGCAGGTGAAACAGGGCGGCTGGGCTGAGGGGTGCCACCAGGGCTGGGCTCGGTGCCCTTTTGGAGGGAACCTTCAGAATGGAAACTCTGGTTACTGTTCTCATCTGTGGGAGCAAAAGCCAAGAGGGTTGGCATGAGGCCTCCACTATCCTCCTTCAATCCCCACAGTCTCCCCAAATTCCATGATCCTTACATACCATTGAGATCCAGCAGGATGAGAGGGCCACCTGCTCGGGGACTGGCACCCCTACCCCTGCGGTCCCGGCCACGGGATCTTTCTGCCCCTCCACCTGCCCGCCTTCGCTCCTAGGGGTTACAGAGATAAGGGTCAGAGCCAGCTTTCTAGTTAGTTCTTGCAAAGCCCCCCTGTAGAAATAAGGAAACTAAGGCATAGAGAAGCAAAAGTCCCTGCCTCATGTGGCAGAGATTGTGTACACTGGGTTACATCTTGATCTTGGGTGTCTGGAACAGGAAAAAGGGAAAAGGGGGAGGAGTTGCTGATAACCATTAACATCTGTCTGGGTTGCCATACTGGAGGTCTCAAGAGTGGGGACTGGAGGTGGAGGCCAAGGAGGGAGGGGCTTGCTTGAGGTTGGGGGGGGGCTTGCTCACCTCCTCTTGGGGATCCACCACTGGCACCCACTTGAAGATACGAAGGGAAGTGTCTCCCACAGTCACCCAGCGCTTCTCCCTGTGGGAGGACAGGGGGCTGGGTCAGACAGGTATGAGGGGAGAGTCACCCCTCTAGAGCTGGGGTAGCTTGCAGATGTGGGGGAGATGCTCTAGGGTAGGGGCAGTTTCGCTAATGGAGTACAGTTAAAGGAAGAAAGACAGCCCTGCAAACCCCAGAACACACACAGATGGGAGTGATTCCAGACAGTAAGACGAGGGGGCGTGGCTCTGCAGACCCCTGGGGCACACATGGTGGTCGGGGGCTGGCTGGGAACCCTGGCTAGGAAGATTGCGCGGCATACTTACAGGAGGAGTGTCAAAGCTTTAGGGGGCGGGACATTGATGAGGGCTCCCGCTCCGGGAGGGCACGGCTGGGGATCACGCTTTGTAGACCCCCGGGAATAGCCAGGGAAAGGGGGACAGAGCCCTGTCGATCAGGGCATAGCGGTTGGGCGAGGGACACACCTAATACCTGGGGCCACAGCTGGAGAGGGGGGTGGTGGCCCATGTCCCGCCCCTGGCACCGAGGCAGGACTCACCATCTCCGGACCTTCTCGATGGTCGCCATCACCTTCTTGATGTCATCCTTGGCCCGGCTCCGGGTCTCGGCCCGTACGGTGCGGCCGGCCATGCTGCCGGGGCTGGGGCCGGGGCCGAGCCCGCGGCGGGGCCGCCTGCCGTCCGGCGGGCTCAGGCTCGGCGCCAGGCCCGGGTGCCTCTCTCTCGGCCTGCCGACCCTCCGGGAGTTGGCCGCGCCCTCCCTCGCTCCTCAACGCCTCCACGAGTCCCCGCCCCGCTTCCTGCTGCCGCGCCCCACCCCGGCCCGTCCCCGGAGCGACCGGGCGGCGCGGGCGGCCTGAGCCCAGGCCTGGAAGCCGGGCGGGCCCCGCCCCGCCCCGGGCCCGCCCCCTCGGGGCGCCGGGACGCGCAGCGCCCCCTGCCCGCCGCCCAGAGGGAGAGTCTGGGGAGAGCTAGGCGGCTAGACGCGCGCAGCAGGGCCTAGCGGTGCGTTCAGACCACGTGGGTGCCGGGGTGCTCGCGAGGGTCTGTGTCCTGATGTGCGTCCGCTGCGGGTGGGCGTCCCTGAAATGCTGGGTGTTGTGTTTGCGCGCGCGTGCGCGCCCGCGCGCGCGCGTGCTTGCTTCCGTTCTCACCACCCTGATTCTACACTGTTCAACTTTCTCGCTCATCCATTCATTCAACAGTCTGTTAACTGAGTGCCAAGTACATGTCAGACACTGCAGATACGAGTGGGTCTTCCCCAAAGAGAATGGCCAAAGTGAAAAAGACACACCATCCCAAGTGTAGGCAAGAAGTAGAGCAATTGGGCGACCCTTATATTTCTGCAGGAGTGTAAATTGGGAGACACTGAAAAACTGGCATTTTTCTACTGAAACCATACTCATGCCATCCCTATGTTTCATGGGAAAAAACCCATGAACAAGGATAATGGGAATGGATCACAACCTATTCACACCATGGACATAGACACAGCAAGCAGAATGACCAGTGTCCTGCTACACCCAACAATGTAGACAAGTCTTGAGTAAAAGAAGCCAGATCCACACTCAATCATTGCTGGTGGGACTGCAAAATGGTGCAGCCATTATGGAAATCAGTATGGAGATTCTTTGGAAAACTGGAAATGGATCCACCTTATGACCCAACCATCCCACTCCTGGGTCTATTCCCAAAGGACTTAAAACCAGCATACTACAAGGACACAGCCACATCAATGTTTATAGCTGCTCAATTCACAATAGCTAGGTTGTGGAACCAACCTAGATCCCCCTCAGTAGATGGATGGATAAAGAAAATGTGGCATATATACACAATGGAATATTACTCAGCAATTAAAGAGAATAAAATCATGGCATTCGCAGGTAAATGGATGAAGTTGGAGAACATAATGCTAAGTGAAGTTAGTCTCAAAAATCCAAATGCTGAATGTTTTCTCTGATATAAGTAGGCTGATTCACAGTGGGGTTGGGTTAGGGAACATAGGAGGATTAGAGGAACTCTAGAAAGGTCAACGGGGAGGGAGAGAAAGGGAGGGAATAAGGGGGTATGAAGGGGGAAAAAAAGAAGATGGTAGAATGAGATGGATATCAGTATCTTAAACACATGATTGAAGACATGAATAGTACGAATATTCTTTGTATTCAAACAGTGTTATGTTAAAAGGTGCTCTATATATGTAATATGAAATGTAATGAATGCTATTGTTATATATACAATGTTGAATTAAAAAAAAAAGAAGCCAGATTCAATTGTAACCATTAGATGATTCTATATATGAAGATCAAAACAGACAAACTTATGGTGTGAGAATTCAGGATAGTGGTCACTCTTGGGACAGAGGGTAAGAGTGGGAACTGGTCATGTTCTATTTCCTTAATCTAGTGGTGATTCCTTGGGCATATTTACTCTCTGAAAAGTCATCAAACTGTATATTTGTTATGTGTGCACTTTTTCATATGTGTATTACAGTTCAATTAAAAGTTTACTTAAAATATACATATGTCTCAGTTAATTTTATTTGAGGCTGGTCAGTCAGTAGATATGATCAGGTCTAAATCTGTGTTGCTGTGCTTTGGGGTTTGTGTTTCAAAGATGTGTCTGTGAGTTTTGGTGTGATCATGTCCAGAGGGGTTAAGGGATTAGGAGAGTGGTTATGACAGCATTTCTGGAGCCAAACTATAGATAGATACAGATAGATACATGTATATCTTATGTATCTTATATCTTACATACATAGATACATGTATATCTTACTCCCATGTCGTAGATCCATATATATATAATACATATGCATATACATGTATATTATACACATATAATATACATATTATATGTGTCTGGCTCCTACTGTATCCTGCTGTGCCCTCCTTTATTTTAGCAATTGTCTGCTCATGGCAATATCCTCAGTATGCTGGCCTCCTTCTCAGTCCCTTGTTCACAAATTCTGTTACCTCCTTTGTTTATGGCCCATTGTGAACTCAAGGGGCCAGAGACCAAATATGGATCATCTCTATCCCAGAGCCCAGGACAGAGTAGATGTTTAGGAATCAGCTGTGTGGATAAGTGTGTACAATCCTTTCAGTGTGTACGCCAGGTTAATGAGGTTGCTGTTTGACCTTGACCTTCTGTACAGGTCTCTGAAACCTGTTCTCCAAGGTGTGAGCATGCGTGTCTGAATACCTTAACTCTTCAGGAGATGCATGTACAGCTGGAGGGGGTTGTTGGTTAGCGAGCCTGGTAAGGTGAGGTGAGGTGGTGTCTTGTTTCCCTCCTGGTAGATATGAGGAGAATGGAAGGCATCTAAGATTGGCCAGGAGGTGTATGTTTAGAAAGGTGCTTCTCAAGCCAGATGGCCCCCACCGCTGCCTCTCTAGCACCTAGCCCCCAGTCAAGAGGGAGGGCCTGCACATTCCTGTCAGCCCGCAGCTTTCCTCTCCCGTCCTTGAACCTTTAATCCAAAAGCAACCCGGGCGTCCCGCCCTGCTTCAGGTGGGAGCCTGGGCTTCCTTTTCCAGAGGGTTACAAGACAGTTTCCCAGGCCCTGAAACCCCAGCCCCAAGGTAATGTCCACAGGTCAGACTACCTGCATCCCCGGCGGGGCCCCTTCCCTGACCAGGCCGCGCAGGCTGGTTGCTGAGCTCAGGGCCAAGGAATCTTGCCTAGAAGGACTGGTGGGGCGGGGGGGAATGTTTGGGGTCTGGACTATGATTGGCTGCGCCCGAGCCACGCCCCTACCCCTTTCCCCCAACCCTCCCCCCTCGGAAGGGGGGCGTGGAGGGAACCGGGATCAGCCAGGGGCCAGCATGAGCCAGAGGGAGGGAAGTCTGGGTAAGGGGCTGAGGACCCGACGCTGGGTCCCGGAGGGGAGTAGGAATCTGAAGGGCTGGCAGCTGGGGTCTGGGTCTCCGCCACCCCTGGGTCCGGGAGGGGAGCGGCCTAGGCGGGGGAAGGCAGGCTCCGGTGTCAGGTAACGAGCGGGTGAGTTGGGAGAAGGGGCAGGCGCTTGGGCTTAGAGGAGGCCTGGGGCTGAGGCCTCAGGGTTGTGGGTTCGGGGCTTAGATCACCGATTACACCGGTGAGTACAACACATTGAGGCAGGGCTGGGGTCCTCTCTGATTATTGGGAAAGAATCAGAGCTGGGGAGCCGGAGGGAGGGGCAGACAGAGTTAGGGGAGTAATCTTTCGAGCCACAGGAGCTAGTGAGAGACCACAGGACTCGTGAGTCAAAGCTGCTGAGGATAAGGACTGGCGGTGGGAAACTCAGGCGGGGGGCGGGGCGGGAGTTGCCGGGCCAGGACTACACTCCCCAGCATGCACTTGGCGTCTTGCTGTGTGTCGAGGGAAACGTAGTCCTCCTCCTGGGGCGCCACACTCCGGCTTGTGTCAGGGAAAGTCTGGCGATGCTGCCAGGCCCAGAAGGGGCATCTGAGAGAGAATGGGACTTCAGTCTCCCTATCTGTAAAATGGGCCTCAAAGCCACATTCCCATTAGAAGTTCTGTGCTTCAGGGATGTTGAATTCCACCAACAGTCACAGGACATGTGTAAGCCCTATTCTCAGAGGCATCCCAGGCTAAGGCAAATACACACAGGTAGGAGAGGTACCTTGGAAGTATGAACAAATGGCCTTAAGTCGAAGGGAGCAGTTCATTTAAGGGATTCTGGATTCTGCATGGAGGAGACAGAATTTGAATTTGGTTTTAATAGGATTTCAACAGTGATTTGAGGACAGGAGACACATTTCAGTTGTAGAGCAACTGTTTGACAAAGGTCTGGTGCCACATTTTTCCTCAGTTGGAATGGGACAGAACTTTCCTGGCTTGAATGCTGGAGCATTCAGAGTAGAGTTTCTGGGTTCAGGAAAGAAGAGCGGCTGGGTGGTCAAGGAGCAGCAGTTTGGGCTGCCCTCATTCCTCCCTCCCTTTCCCACCAGAAGACCCCCAGGCTGACGATTCAGTCTCACTCCTTCCCCACTTGGAGGCCAAGATCCGTCAGACACACAGCCTTGCCCGCCTCCTCACCAAATACGCAGAGCAGCTGCTCCAGGAATATGTGAGTGGAAAAGGGGCTGGGGGTGCCATGGGCCTGGGGAGAAGGGAAACACAGGTCACAGAGGTCCTCTATTACCTATTTTCTCAACCTCATTCCCAGCTATGGAAAATAAGCCTCCTGAGAGAAATAGCAACTACTACTGGCCACAGAGCAAATTGGAGGAGGCAAATGATGCTCTGCCTCAGATTAGAGTGTCAGGAAACCTAGATTCTAAACTCTGTGTGATCCTGTCACCTTTATCTCCAGGGGCCATAAAAGGAGGCAGCTAAACAAGATGGACTGTGAGCTGTCAAAACCTTTGGTTGGGCTGAAGGCTCTACCCTGCCCAAGGAGAGAAGATAATCTCACAAATTACTTTGGTGTAGTAGAAATAGGCTGTAGTATTTTTTTTTTTTTATTCTTTATGTTATTTTTTTTTATGTGGTGCTGAGGCTCGAACCCAGTGCCTTACACGTACTATGCAAGCGCCCTACCACTGAGCTACAAACCCAGGCCTGAGGCTGTAGTTTTGAATCAGACACACTACAGGCCTACCCACTTGTGACTTTGGGCAGTAATGATAATATTAAAATAATAATGAAACAAGTATGACAGTTGATAGTGGAATAATAGAATTAGCTTTGTAGTCCTACCAACTGTGCTTCAAATTCCAGCTCTGCTACTTCCTAGATGGGTAACAGGGCAAGTCACTGTCTTCAGCCCAACTTTCTTATTTACAAAGCCATTATTATTATCATCACACTCACTATTGGGAACATAATGTTTTTAAAGCAGCAAACACAAAGCTTGAACCAGAGGCAAGATGTTTGCAAAGGAGAAGTGTTATTGTTATAGCATTTGACAAGTTGTAAATCACCTTTATCTTTGATTGTTCATTCATATGAAAATTGTTCATTAAATATCTGCAGGTACAGAGGTTGGGTGGATGGGAGAAGAGAGTGAAATCCACTGAGTACCTCCAATTTTTTGAGAGAACCCTGGTAGAAAGACAGGACAGGACAGCTGGGCCCGGTTGTGCAACTTGAGAGGCCAAGGCAGGAGGATCCCAAGGTTGAGGCCAGCCTCACAAGTTAGCAAAACGGTCTTAAAATAAAAAGGGTTGCAGATGCAGCTCAGTGATAGAGTGCTTGCCTAGCATGCAGGAAGCCCTAGGTTCAACGTGGTGAGGGAGATGAAGGGAAAGTTTTGCCCAAAAAGGCACAGCACAGACAAGATTTGAAACCTGATCTCTGTAAGGTAACATTAATGAAACATCTAACATTTACTGAACCCTTCCTAAAGGCCAGGCCCTGTCTTTTTAGCACTTTATATGCTCATAACTACCTTATGAAGTTGCTACTATTACTGGTTCCATATTAGAGACAGAAAACAAAGGCCCAGGTGTGAACCCGTGCTATTTATTTATTTTTTCTTTTTTCTTAATCTCAAACACAACGGCCCCATTAGGAGGGAATTATTTGCAGGATGAGGAAACTGACGTCCCAGGAGAAGGGTGGAGGGCTCAGCTAAGACTGGATGAGCCCCCAGCGCCGCCTACAGTACCCTGTCCCCGGCGAGTGCCCACCCACCCCTGCCCGCCCCCGCGCTGACCGCGGCTGTGTCTCTGCAGGTGCAGCACCAGGGAGATCCCTTCGGGCTGCCGGGCTTTTCTCCGCCGCGGCTGCCAGTGGCCGGCCTGAGCGCCCCGGCACCGGGCCACGCTGGGCTACCGTTGCCCGAGCGGCTGCGGCTTGACGCGGCGGCGCTGGCCGCGCTGCCCCCGCTGCTCGACGTTGTGCGTCGCCACCAGGCCGAGCTGAACCCGCGCGTACCGCGCCTGCTACGGCGCCTGGAGGACGCTGCGCGCCAGGCTCGGGCCCTGGGCGCCGCCGTGGAGACCGTCCTGGCCGCTCTGGGCTCCACCGCCCGAGGTCCCTGGCCGGAGCCCTCCGCTGCTAACGCTGCGGCTGCCGCCGCCGCCACCAACGCCGCGGGGGTCTTCCCGGCCAAGGTGCTGGGGCTCCGCGTGTGCGGCCTCTACAGCGAGTGGGTGAGCCGCACCGAGGGCGACCTGAGCCAGCTGGTGGTGCCCGAGGGTCCCGCGTGAGCGCGCACCGGGGCGAGTTCGCGCTGTAGCCTCTTCTCCGTCAGTCAGTCTCCATCTCCTTGTCTGTCTTCACTTCTGTCTCTTCCCATGTCTGTCAGTGTCTTTTTGCGGACCGCCTCCCTTGCTCTGTACGCTCTCCTCTTTTGGGACGTCCTTGTCTCCTCAAGGAACTTTCCTGTGTCCATTATTTTCTCACTTGCCCTCTCTTTTTCTCCATCCTTGGGCCTGCCTCAGTCTCTTTGGGTCTCCCCTTTACCCATGTCTGGAGGTCTCTGGATCTGTCTTCCCATCTCTTGTCTCCCTTTGGCCCCACGTGAGCATGTGTACATCTCAGCCTCACCTCAAGGAGGCAACACCTTGTCTCTCTCCCTCAGTCCTTCTTTTTGTCCTTTCTTGGCCAGGAAAGTGCCTGTTGGTCCTGTGGTGGGTAGGCTACTGCAGACAAATTTTAGACACCCTCACACAGGGTCATCCCAACTGCTGCCCTCACTGTCCCCCTCCTCATCCCTTTGGGCCCTTTATGCCCCTTCTCCCTTTATGTCTTTCCTTCACCTTGCCCTGCTCAATCCCTGTACCTATCCTATACTCCAAGCCAGGTCTGTGGAGAGAGAGAGAGAGAGAGAGAGAAAAAAAAAAGTGATGCCTTAAAAGAGTTTTATTTGAGAATAAATTAATTTTTTTGTAAATAAAATGTTTAAAAATAAAACTAAAGTTACCTGTACATACAGTTGTTGAAAATGGAGAGACAACTTTGAGAAAAATAGGGTCCTTGGGATACAAACTGATTTCCCAAAGGCAGGGTATGAATAGGAGATTCATGAAGGAGGACAGGGATGCCACCTGCCAGTCCCAAACAGGAAGTGAATGTGCCCTGAGCAGGAAACAGATGTGATGTGACATGAGTCCTTAGTTCTTCCAGAATTATACTTCCATTGATCAGGAAGTGAAGCCCCATTTGGAGGTAAAGGGGAACAATGGCCCAGACAGGCAAATCAGGAGAGGAAATGAACTCCAGCAAGAAGCAAGACCTATCTGCTCAGAAAGGTCATATCTTCACATAGGAATGGAGGTAGCAGAGACAGGAAGATAACTCCTGAACTTCCTCCAATTATAGAAAGGAGAAAGTCTCAAGGAGAGCCCAGGAAGGAGACCAACTGTCCTCTCCCTAGAGGGGAAGTGAAGCCTCTTCAGGGGGCTCTTCTTTCCAACCAGGAAGTAAGAAAACAGGTACCACTGGATTGGTAATCCATGAAATAGGACCCATGGAGACCCAACTAGTTCTGGAAGGGAGGTCATAGAACCTGGACAGGAAGGCCTAGGCAATAAGGAATGGAGGCCTGGAGTCCAGAAAATATTCCCAAAAAACATGGCACACAAACCCTGTCTCTAGAGAAGTTGTAGCTCCTTCTCTATCCCGAAAGCAAGGCAAAAAAGAGTCCATTGTGAAAGAGAAAGTGTTGCAGCCTCTGACAGGAAGCCCCACTCCTCTATGCTGGGTATTTGGCCTTGAGTAGAGCCAGGTCCCTCACAGCTCGATCTGTCCAGTGGCCATATTCCCGGGTCACTACATAGCCTCGACATTTTCTCTCAAAGGCTGAGGCCCCAAAGGGAACAAGTCCCAGAGTATCCTCTTCTGGGGAATAGGCAGCCCCAAGGCAGTCATGATGGCAGCCATATTGCCCAACAGGCCTTGGGCTCTGAGTCTTGCAGCTCCAAGCTGGGCCAGGAGGATGGGACTGCCAGGATTTAGGTCACTCTGGTCATCTCCCACGAGCTGGAGGTGCTGGGTCAAGGCCGAGAAGGCTCCCTGGGCACGGCTCAGTCTCTCCCCATCATCCAGGGCATGCCAGGTCTTGAAGGGGACTGCAGCAGGAGGCAGGCTGCTGAGCTGGAGCTCAGGGGCTGAGAAGCCAGGATCACTAAAGGGGCTGCCCTGGTGCTGGAGCTGCATGTGGGACAGAGAGAGACAGAGGTAAGGTGACCAAAGGGATGTCTGGTGCTGATTCCACATCTGTTCTCTGAGACTAGTGTATTTCCAGGAGAAACCACCATTCACCACCCTTCAGAGAGCAGATAGGATGTCATAATACAGAGCGAGAGCCTTTTTAGGTTCCAATTTGTCATCTTCCATGTATTATTTATGTGACATCAAATAGCAAGCTTCTGTAACTCCCATGTGACAATGTTATTGTGAAGATGATGGAAAATGTGTGTGTGTATATATATTTTATATATATATATATATGTATATATACACATATATAGATATATAAACAGCACCTGACATATAATAAGGGCATAAAAAGTCATCATTAACTAATAATATATAGATATCAATGAACTCTGTAACTATTTTTAATAATATTTTCAATCCAAGTATATTACTGACAAATCTTTATGGTATTTAATTGCTTATGTTTGTTAATTTTATTTTAATCATTAATAAATAATTGTTAACATTGTTTAATGTAATTGAGAGTTTTCTCCATCAAGTTTCTGACCCCCCACAAACCAAGACCCACAGAATCTTCATGCATACTGATAGAGCTCCCAACTGGCATATAACTTAGTTCCACATCCTCATTGTATAGTGGAGATACTGAGTCTCAAGATGCCCAAGACCGTCCAGGGAATAGAGACAGATATGGTACCAGAACCTAAATTGTGGAATTCATAAGGGCCTGGAGTATGGTACAGTGGAAGAATTGTAAACTCCAGGACTCCTCAGGGCCAGGCATATCATGTAATTTGAGGAAAAAAAGCAGGACTAAGATGGAGGATAGAAGTTTTGGTCAACAGTATCCCTGTGTTTTGGGCAGCCACTTTTGTTCGGCAACACATGGTCAGAATCAGCAAGCAGGCTACCAATTTTGTTTCTATATGGTGGGGTGGGGGTAAGGGGTAAAGGGTTGTGGTGTGGAATTCCATAGAGCTGGTTTTGGATCCTGGCACTACCAGTTATTAGCTCTGTGCCCTTGGGCAAATTATTTATCCCCTCTAAGACTCAGTTTCCTCATCTGTAAAATGTATTCTAATTCCACCAGTCAGAATGGCTTGAGGAATCCATAAGATAATGGGCACAGAGTGCCCATCATGGCATAGGGCTCAAGTGAGCACATGGCATGAGGTGGTTGTGGAAATCATGATTATGTAAAGCCCTTCCTTCTAGGTGCTTCCTTTGACTGTGTAACAATCCTGAAAGGTCACCAAAGGTAGTATTACCATCCCATTTTGCAGATGAGGAAGCTGGGACCAAGAGAGAAGTGATCACTTCCCCAACGTCACCCAGCCATCCGCAACAACACTTGAGTATGTCTCTAGTTAACAGGGCCCCTGTGACTTGGACCCACTGAGGAGAATACTCCTGAGCTTGCTCTGCTTCCCCTACCCAGGGCAGTGTCCCTCTCCCCTCGTCCCTTGCTTGTGCCTGGTGTCACTCACGTAGGTCTGCAGCAGTGTTGATGTATTCTTCTGCATGTAGAGGGCCAGGCTATAGGCTTGACTGATGGGCTCAGCTGGGGAGATGGGGGCTGCGGGAGTGAGGGGTGGCAACAGTAGGCTCAGTAGGCAGAGCGGGGCTGGCAGAGGAAATCAGAGGTCAGCACCAAGTCCCTGACCCTGCCTGCAGATTCATTTGTTCATCCTAAAACTCCTTCAACAGGTAGAGCCCTTGGTGACTGTCATATCCTGTGATTATTAGGGCTTGCAGAATTGCCCTGTAGGTAGATTATTTCCAGCTTCAGAACTCCACTTGAACTTCCCTTGAACTCCAAAACCCATATATTCAACTTCCTACTTGATATTTTCCTCTGGATATTAGTAAGCATCTTAAACTCGAAATACCCAATTCTCAATTCTAGATTTATCTCCCTCCAGCATTCTTCCAGTTGCCCCGGGCCCAAATCATAGGACCCTATTTAAGACCTCATTTTTTCTTAATCTAAACATCCAATCTCATAATAAATCCTGTTGGTTCTGTCCTTATAAGGTAGCCATGGCAGGGATTCTGTTTTGTTTTTAAATATGGAATGTGGCCAGGCGTGGTGGTGCATACCTGTAATCCCAGTGGCTTGGGAGGCTGAGGCAGGAAGATTGCAAGTTCAAAGCCAGCCTCAGCAAAAGCAAGGCACTAAGCAACTCAGTAGACTCTGTTTCTAAATAAAATACAAAATAGGACTGGGGCTGTGGCTCAGTTTGTGAGTGCTCCCGAGTTCAATCCCCGGTACCAAAAATTAAAAAAAAAAAAAAAAAGAATGTGCCAGGTGTGGTGGCATACGCCTGTAATCCCAGTGGCTCAGGAGGCTGAAACAGGAGGATCACAGATTCAAAGCCAGCATCAGCAACTTACTGAGGCATTAATCAACCTAATGAGACCCTGTCTCAAAATAAAAAAATTTTTAAAAAGGGCTGGGGATGTGGCTTAGTGGTTAAGTGCCCCTGGGTTCAGTCCCTAATACCTAAATAAATAAACAAACAATAAAATATGGAATGCTTTACAAATATGTGTGTCATCCTTACACAGGGGTCATGCTAATTTTCTCTGTATCATTCCAATTTTAGTGTAAATAGCAAGTGCAAGATGGGCATTCATTACAAGGTATATATTCACTATGAGAATTAATTGAGCTGTATACTTATAACATGGACTTTTTAAAATATTTGTTACTTTCAGTAAAAACATTTAAAAGATGAAACAGTATATCCAGAATTTGACCACTTCTCCCTCTTCTTCCTCAAGGAGGCCAGCCTAGGCAACTTAGTGAGGCCCTGTCTCAAAATAAAACAGAAAGTGCTAGGAATGTAGCTCAGTGGTAGAGTGGCCCTGGTTCAGTTCCAGTAATGGAAGGGGAAAAAAAAAAAAAAAAAAAAGAGGGAGAAGGGAAAAGGGGCAGTGCAAATTTCTTGTGTGTGTGTGTGTGTGTGTGTGTGTGTGTGTGTTTAATATATATTTTTAGTTTTCAATGGACCTTTATTTTATTTATTTATATGCAGTGCTGAGAATTGAACCCAGTGCCTCATACACACTAGGCAAGCACTCTGTCACTGAGCCACAACCCCAGCCTCAAGTTTCTTGTTTGTTAATCTGAATGTTCATTATAAGGTACACACTCACTTTGTGAGAATACATTAAGCCTTACACATCCAAGCCTCCATGTCTCTTGCCTCTTCCTCGGTATCAGTTTCCTCCCTAGCAGACCCCTAGGCCCTCCCCTCTCAAGCATTCCCATGGCTCCCACCTCACCCAGAGTAAAACTCCAAGTGCTCAGTGTGATCTGCAAAGGTTTATTTCCTCTGAACTGGCTGGCCTTCTTTATGTTCTGCCACATTCCCTGGGGGGACCACCTCCAAAAACCTCCCAAGGCCATCTCCTTCCTGTTCCTCAGGCCCCAGCTTAACTAAACTGTCCTGACCACCATCCCCAAAGTTTGTCCACTCTCTGAGAGTTTGATTTTTTGTTGTTTTGTTTTTTTTTAAACTCTTTTTTTAAACACAATATCTTTATTTATTTATTTTTATGTGGTGCTGAGGATCAAACCCACTGCCTCACAAATTTCAGGCAAGCACTTTACCACTGAGCTACATCCTTGTTTTTTTGTTTTTAAATTGGAAGTTTTTTCATTTGTTTGTTTACTGACTTGTTGCTGTCTCTTCCACCAGAAGAACAGCTCCAGGTAAGAGGAAACTTCACCTGGTTCATTCATTGCTGATTCTTCCTACTAAATATTTGGTGAAGAAATGAATGAATGAATGCTGCCATGGGTGGCCTTATCAGTGTTGTTTTGCTTTTGTGGTGCTGGGGATTGAACCCAGGGCCTTGCCTGTGACCGACCACAGCTCTACCACTGAGCTACACCCCCAGCCCAGGCCACAGGTTTTTGTCTGATAACTGTTGTATTCCCAAATGCTTAGGACAGCACAGTGAGCCCTCTGTATTTGCAGGTTCTGTAGCCACATATTCAACCAACTGCAGATAGAAAATTGCATCTGTACTCAACATGAACAGACTTTTTTTCCTTGTCATCATTCCCTAAACTATACCATGACTATTTACATGGCATTTACATTGTATTAATTATAAGTTATCTAGGGCTGGGGTAGAGCGCTCACCTAGCACGTGCACAGCCCTGGGTTCCATCCTCAGCACCATGTAAAAATAAATAAATAAAATAAAAGGTATTGTGTCCAACTACAACTAAAAAATAAATATTTTTTAAAAATTATAATTTATCTAGTGATGATGTGAAGTATATAGGAGAATGTGTGTAAACTACATGTAAATATCATGCCTTTTTATAAGGGACTTGAGTATCCTCAGATTTTAGTATCCTCTGGGGAGGGTCCTGAAACCATCCTCCATAGATACCAAAGGATGACTGTACCTCACATATAATAGGCACTCAGTAAATATTTGTTGAATGAATGATGAATGAAGCCTTCTGTGTGTACGGATTTGGAGGTTTCCAGCAAGTGCAAAGTCACTAGACACATGAGTCAGAGCAGCCAGAGAGGTAGTCAGGCAGGGCCCCCATCCCTCCTGGCCTCTGGGCCCTGGTGCCCAGTCCCCTCACTCACCTAGGTGACAGCTCATGCTCTCTCCTTGGCTCCTTCCTCTCTGCAATTTCTGGGTCTTTCCAGGGCACCTGTCCTCCTGTCCCTCAGGTAGCTTTATACCTAGATCTGAGCCCTGGAGCCGCCCAGGAGGGAGGGAAGGAGTACACCCAGGGGAGAGGGGGCGGGCAGTGGACAGGGTCCTGGCAAAGAATGAGGCAGACCCAGCCAGGGGACAGGACAAGGAGAGGTATGGGAGGGACCCAGAAGAGGCCAAGTGGCCTGGGACTCAGGGTACAAAAGCCCCCCGATACAGGAAACAGGCAGGGATGAAGACACTGAGGTGACACCCTGGACCCTTACAACCCCCAAACTTAACCTTAAACCTTGGTGGCTGGGAGGGAGGGGGCAAGGGCGGGGAGGGGATTATGGGGGACAAAGGGGCCGCCCTACTCCCTGCTGCTCTGCACGTCCTGGGATCCAGTTTCCCCTGAGGAGGCGGCCCCCTGCTCCGCCCACGGGGACCCAGGCATTGGGCCCTGGCTCCCAAAGAGTTTGGAAAAGGGACAGGAGGAGTGGTGTGGGGGCAACATCATCCAAACCCAGGTGCACCCTTGGACACAGGAGCAGGCACACATCCACACGTGGACACACGGCAGACCTGAACAAGCACTTTCATGCATTCATTCATGAGTAGTCACGAACCCTACAGAGTGCCAGTCCTCCTTCTAGGTGCTGGGACAGAACAGGGAACAAAACAGACAAAAATCCCATTGTCTTGGGGCCAACAGTGGTAGGCATGCCTACATCATATCAGGCCAAGACTGCATGTTACACACCCCAAGACCCAGACAGATGATGAGTGCTCACGTGTACACAGATGCACATGGACATGTGAACACATGCTGCACACCTGGAGGCCCGGCCAGAGGTACCATAGCAGACATGAGAACATGGGGCACACACGTCATGCCCACACACGTGCACACAGACACACATGCAGCAAAGGAGCGGGAGCCCTGGTTCTAGCCATCTCGCAGCTTCTGATAGACAGGGAGAGATCCTGTCCCCTGCCAGGCACAATACACAGGGACACACACACACAAACTCCTGAGGTCCTCCTCCCCAAGGAGCCTTGAGGCAGAGGGGCAGGGATGGGGGAGAGAAGCTGGGTTTAGGTCTGGGCCCAGAGCTTTCCCAACTTCTCCACAGTGAGTCAGAGTGATAAGGCGGATCCCACCCTGACTCCATCCAGGGGGCTAGAATACTGCTTCTCCCTACTGCTCAGGTCAGGCGGTGACATGGAGAAAGAGGTGTCATACTTCTATTCAACAGGTATAACCCAACACTTACTCCGTGTGGCACTGGAATGAATGGAAGGGCAGATGAGGTCCCTCCTCGCAGGGTACGTATTCCAGTGGGGGAGGCCGACAATAAGCATATGAACTAATAAAAACCAATACTTCCTAAAATGACAGGGCCTGGGAAGGAGCCAAAGGGGGTTGATATGATTAGCTGGGGGTTGTTGGGGGGAGAATTAACTAAGGAGCCGAAGGCCCAGAAAAGGCAGCTACTTACCTGGAGTCACACAACAAAGCCAGGGCCCATCCTAGGCTCTATCCCCCAGCTTGGGGCTAGAGGTGGGGTCTCCCAGATCTGAACTGTGAGCTGAAGGAGGGAGGAGGTTGAGGATAAAGATGGTTCTGAGGGGCTGGGATTGTGGCTCAGCGGTGGAGCGCTCACCTAGCACGTGGGCGACCCGGGTTCGATCCTCAGCACCACGTACAAATAAAATGCATTGAATAAAAAACACATTGTGTACAACTAAAGCAAATAAATAAAAATATAAAAAAAAAAAAGATGGTTCTGAGTTGGGTTTTTTTTTTAACAGTATCTCTAAATCTGGGGCTGCCAGGCTATCAGGTAGGGCCTGTGCTGGGCATACAGTGATGTCAGGGGATTAAAGTAGCCCCATTGAGTGGGTGCAATGAGGCGTGGGCCGGCCCATGGTGGTGGAGTATGGGGAGGAGGGGAAGAGGGAGGCAGATACTCGATCTGCGCTATTCACAGGTGGAGGTGTACGTGGGGCTGGGCCTCACCCAACAGGGCAGGAAAAACCCCACCCAACCTCACCACTGCCTGTATCTCTCTGGACCTCCCAGGTGCCATTCACAGCTGAAGGAATCAGTCCCCAGGCCAGGCCCAGCTCCATTTGTCCAAGGTGACTTGGCAGAAGTCAGTAGCTCTGTCATCCTGTCCTGCCCTGCTCACTATGGGTCCACATGTCTCCATCTATGTTCTGGTCTCACCAGAAGCTGATATCTTGGGGATCCCAGTAATTTTGGAAGAAGCAGCGTTGGGTTCAAGTTCTGCATTTTATTCATCACTAGTGTGGACAAGTTACTTAACCTCTTTGAGCCCACTTTTTCTTTTTACTTTATCTGGAAACAGGGATAACTCTCACCTCACAGACCCTTGCTGACTCCACACACCAAGTGCCTTGACCCCTGCTGTGAGCCCCCCCCACCCCATCTCTCAGGGACTCTACAGTAGTGCAGAATGCTCCTAAGCAATGGCAAAAGTCTCAATATCCCACCACCCTATATTTCTGAACCCAGTCCCTGTCCCAGCCATATATGTAATCCCAAGAGATCCAATGTCCAGCCATTCCCAGGACCCTCAAGCATGACTCCAACACCATCCAGAAACCACACAATGAAGACAATTCAGAATACATAAATATGAACTCCAAGTCAGGCACGTGGTGCACACCTATAATCACAGCTACTCTGGAGGCTGAGGAAGGAGGATTGCAAGTTAGAGGACAGCCCAAGCAACTAAGTGAGACCCTATCTCAAAATACAAGAAAAAGGACTGGGTAGGGGTATAGCTCAGTGGTAGAGCACTTGTTTGGCACACTCTAGACCCTATTCCATCCCCAGTACCACAAAACATATAAACAAACAAGCAAAAAAAACAACAACAAAAAACCAACCAGATACCCTATCCCCAACAGTAACTTCAACCCTGTTCCCATTCCTGACTATAGATCTTCACCCCTACCCAAGGTGAAAGCAGAGCTTGACAGGTTTCAGAAACAAACAAGGCAGGTACAGAAAGCAAAAAAGATGGTGTTTGTTCAGATAGGACAGAAGAAAGAGAAAGAAAAGCAAGTTTTCTTGTCCCCTCCTAGCACCCTATCCCTTCACTATCCCCAATGCCCTCAGAATAAGGTCTTGATTCCTTAGTCTGACCTTCAAGGCGTTTGGTCCCCTTGTCCCTGGTACAGCCTTGAGCCTCATGGTTTGCTATTCCCCACTTCTCCAGCGACACAATTTACTCAGCTTCTGCAGAACACCAGGCCCTTGCTCATGTCATTCCTGGTGTAGAAATCTCTCCTGCTCTCCTTCACCTGACAACCCTCACATCTGAATCTTCCACTTGGGTTTTACCTGCCCTGTCTCCCTTGCCTCCAGCTACACTGGGGGACTCTTCTGGGCTCCCGGACCGCTATTTCACCCGTCCATTTACTGATCACCCTGCCTTGACATTCTATATCTTGACAGTCTCTCTTCTCTACCAGACAGAGACGGGTCCTGTCATCTCCACATCCCTAGCACCAGGGCATGCACAAAGACAAGATCTCAGTGGTGTGGAAGGAAGAAAGGCGAGAAAGTAATGGTTCCAACTTGGGGAGCTGCCAAGCCATGTCCAGGAGTCTGATCTGCTGAAAAGAGTGCCTGGCCTCAGGAAATGACCACGTCAGCTCCTCCTCCTGATGGGGGTGGGGGGTGGGCCAAAAAGACAGCTAATGGAAGCATAGAAGAGAGACCCTAATGCTATGATCATCAGGGTGAGGAGCCCAACCCACAAGACTTGGGAACTCCATGAACTTGCTCAGCACTCTTCCAGAGACGGGGAGATGATGGCGAATAAGACTGAAAGGGGCCCTACCCTCCTGCAGATTGGCCTTCTTCTTAATCATTGTCATTATCATCACCAATGTTTATTTTTTGTTGTTGCTGGAATTTAACCTGGGGTGCTCTATACTCTACCACTGAGCCACATCCCCAGTTCTTTAAAATTTATTTTTAATTTTTAAAAAAAATTTTTAGAGGGCGGAGGTTGTGGCTCAGCGGCAGAGCGCTCACCTCGCATGTGCGCGGCCCAGGTTCGATCCTCAGCACCACATAAACATAAATGTATTGCATTGTGTGCAACTAAAGTAAATAAATAAATAAATAAATTTTTAGCTGGGCGCGGTGGCGCATGCCTGTAATCCCAGCACTTGGGAGGCTGAGGCAGGAGGATTGTGAATTCAAAGCCAGCCTCAGCAATGGCGAGGCACTTAGCAACTCCGTGAGACCCTGTCTCTCATAAAATACAAAAAAGGGATGGGGACGTGGCCCAGTGAGTGTCCCTGAGTTCAATCCCTGGTACCAAAACATCACACAGCTAGTAGGAAGCAGTGCTAGCATTTGAACCCAAGCTCAAGCTCTGCAGTTGGGGCATTATCACTATTTCTAACTTCTGGGCCTTATGCTTGCCAGTCTTCAAGCCCTTTCCATGGCCTTTGTTGCCCTGGATTCCCTTCAGAGTTATGTGACAAGGACCTGTCATTTTCACTTCTCAGATGAGACATAAGGTAAAGAAAAGAATAATTTTTTTTAGCTTCTATACACACATGTATGGTCTCATTTAACCATTTAAAAATTTTTAAATTCATTTAAATTTTTTTCTACACTGCTGTGCATAGAACCCAGGGCCTCACACATGCTAAATAAGTTCTCTACCACTGATATACATCCCAGCTCATTTAATCCTCATAACAATCCTGAGATTTGTGGTTATATTCCCACATTTCCCCCCTGTGGTACTGGGGATCAAACCCAGGGCCTCCCACAATGATTTACCACTGAGCCACATCCCCATTCCTGTTATCCCCTCTTTTACAGATGGGGGTCCAGAGAGGTTAGGGACTTTCCAAGATGACTCAGAGAAGGAGCTGTAGAGAACCTGAACTCAAGCCTGGCTCTAGAGACTGAACTGCTCCCAACCATCCCAAAGGAGCTACAAAGATGTAGCTCCTTTGCTGTCCCAATGTGTGCAACACAATTTGTCCCCATGTTTGGGATATATGGTTGGACACATAATGATAAACTAGGGGATGCAGGTATGGCAGTGATTAGCCTTTGCCAACTTTGGGGATCCAGACAAGTTTTTGCCCCTTCTTCACGAGCATCCCTATGATCATAAAGACTGATTGGGGCATTGGTTTTAAAATTAGGAGAAAGCAGAATGAGACCCAGTAAGACTGTCCTTCATTCAGCAATTACACATGAATGGTCACTGGGTGACCTGAATTTCCCACAGAAGTGGCACTTGAATGGAGTCTAATTAGATGAGTAGACTTTACTGAATGACTACCCTCAAATTATGTTAAATAAAACACTGTGTTAGGGCTTGGTGGTTTGCATCTTAGTCCTAGTTACTGGGGAGGCTGAGACAGGAGGATTGCTTGAGCCCAGAAGTTTGAGGCCAGTCTGGGCAACCTAGTGAGACTCTATTTCAAAACAAAAACAAAAACAAACAAACACAACTGTGTGATAATGATGTACAACTAGACAAGCAGATCAATGGAACCTCATAGAAAGGCCAGAAACAGACCCAGATATATGCATAGGCAATTAGGATGTGATGAAAGTAACAATTCGGGGCTGGGTAATGAAAGGCCAGGAACAGACCCATGTATATTGTGGCTCAGTGGTAAAGCGCTTGTCTAGCGCATGTGAAGCACTGGATTTGATTCTTAGTACCACATAAAAATAAGTAAATAGGGGCTGGGGTTGTAGCTCAGTAGTAGAGCGCTTGCCTCACATGCATGAGGCCCTGGGTTCAATCCTCAGCACCACATAAAAATAAACAAATAAAAGTAAAGATATTATGTCCATCTACAACTAAAAATTTTAAAAAGTAAATATTTAGGGGCTGGGGTTGTGGCTCAGCGGTAGAGCGTGCGTGGCGTGGGTTCGATTCTCAGCACCATGTAAAAATAAAGGCATAGGGGCTGGGATTGTGGCTCAGCGGTGGAGCGCTCGCCTAGCACGTGGGCGGCCCAGGTTTGATCCTCAGCACCACATACAAATAAAACACATTGAATAAAACACATTGTGTACAACTAAAGCATATAAATAAAAATATTTTTTAAAAAAGGCATAAATAAATCAATAAATCAATATTTTTAAAAAGTAAATAATTTATGTCCATCTACAACTAAAAAACTATTTTTTAAAAAAAAGTAACACTTCAAGTTGGGCGCGATGGCGCACGCCTGTAATCCCAGTACTTGGGAGGCTGAGGCAGGAGGTTCCCCATTTCAAAGCCAGCCTCAGCAATGGAGAGGCACTCAGCAACTCAGTGAGACCCTGTCTCTAATAAAATACAAAAAAGGGCTGGGGATGTGGCCCAGTGGCCGAGTGCCCCTGAGTTCAATCCCCAGTACCAAAATAAATAAATAAATAAATAAATACAATAGCATAGCCATCAACCACTATGTCCAGAATTTTTTCATCTTCCTAAACTGAAATTCTATGCAATAAATAACACATTTCCCTTCCCTGCCCCATCCCTGGTAATCACTATTCTATTTTCTATGACTCTGACTACTCTAGGTACCTCATATAAGAGGAATCAAACAATATTTGTCCACTAAGCATACTGGATTCAAAGTTCATCGATATTGTAGCATGTGTCAAAATTTCCTTTCTTTTAAGGGCTGAATAATATTCCAGTGTGTGAATATAGCACATTTGTTTATTCATCTATTTGTCAGTGAACATTTGAGTGGCTTCTACCTTTTGGACATTGTGAATGATGATGCTATAAACATGGATGTACAATTATCTGTTCGAGTTCCTGCTTTCAACTCTCTTGGATATATAACCAGAATTCGGGTTGCTGGATCATAGGGCAATTGTTTAACTTTTTGCTATTTTCCACAGTAGTTGCTCTATTTTATATTCTTATTGGCAATGCACAGGGGTTCCAATTTCTCCATATCTTTGGCTAACACTTATTTTTTGTGATGTTGGGGATGGCTCTTCTTTAGAGAAATGTTGTCTGCAATTTCATTCTTTTTTTTTTAAATATTTATTTATTTACTTTAGTTGTACACAATGCAATGATTTTTATGTTTACATGGTGCTGAAGATCGAACCCGGGCCGCGCACATGCGAGGCGAGCGCTGTGCCGCTGAGCCACAACCCCAGCCCCTCTTTTTTTTTTTTTAAATATTTATAATATTTATTTACTTTAGTTGTACACAATGCAATGCATTTTTTTTTTTTTTTTTTTTTTTTTTTTTTTTTTTTTTTTGGTACCGGGGATTGAACTCAGGGGCACTCGACCACTGGGCCACATCCCCAGCCCTTTTTTGTATTTTTATTAGAGACAGGGTCTCACTGAGATACTTAGTGCCTCGCCATTGCTGAGGCTGGCTTTGAACTCGCGATCCTCCTGCCTCAGCCTCCCAAAGTGCTGGGATTACAGGCGTGCGCCACCGCGCCCGGCTTGCAATTTCATTCTTAAAATACACACTGAAGGGCTGGGGTTGTGGCTCAGCGGCAGAGCGCTGGCCTTGCACGTGCGCAGCCCAGGTTCAATCCTCAGCACCACGTAAACATAAATGCATTGCATTGTGTACAACTAAAAGTAAATAAATAAAAAATACACACTGAGCTGGGCGCGGTGGCGCACGCCTGTAATCCCAGCACTTTGGGAGGCTGAGGCAGGAGGATCGCGAGTTCAAAGCCAGCCTCAGCAATGGCAAGGCACTTAGCAACTCAGTGAGACCCTGTCTCTAAATAAAATACAAAAAAGGGCTGGGGATGTGACCCAGTGGACGAGTGCCCCTGAGTTCAATTCCTGGTACCACAAAAAAAAAAAAAAAAAAATACACACTGAAATGACTAATAAATTTATCATTTCTGTTAAAATACCTGTTCACCATAAAAACTTAAGTAAATCATAAAAGAGCAAAGAAAAAAATCCAACAAACAGCCGGGCGCGGTGGCGCACGCCTGTAATCCCAGCACTTTGGGAGGCTGAGGCAGGAGGATCACGAGTTCAAAGCCAGCCTCAGCAATGGCGAGGCACTTAGCAACTCAGTGAGACCCTGTCTCTAATAAAATACAAAAAAGGGCTGGGGATGTGGCCCAGTGGTCGAGTGCCCCTGAGTTCAATCCCCGGTACCACAAAAAAAAAAAAAAAAAAAAAAAAAAAAAAGCCAACAAACCACCCTATTTTACCACTTAGAAATAACAACAAACATATTAATGTTTAGTGAACATCATTCCATTTTGTTAGATAAATAACATTTTAAAATATGTGACAATCAGTAATATTATATGTTATGTTTTAAAGCAAAAACATTAATTATTTGAAAGAACCATGTGGAACTTCAGATAAATGACATTATTTCCTAGAATATTCTTCCCAGATTAAGAAAAAAGATCTTGGGTTGGGGGTATAGCTCAGTGGCAGAATGCTTGTGTGAGGCCTTGGATTCAATCGCCAGCACTGATAACAAAAATTTTTAAATCATGGATGGATGCATTACTATTTATTAATCACATTTTTGGAGATGGACATTGCTACTTGGTTGTTCCCATTGGTCATTCCCAATTAATTCTTAATATTTCTCCCTCCCTTCCTCTGTATCCAAACAGAGGAAGGGAGAGTTGGTTTTATTATAACTTTTAGTTTAGTAATATTCATAACACTTATGCCAGGCATGGTGGCACACACCTGTAATCCCAGTGATTCAGGAGCCTAAAGCAAGAGGATCACAAGTTCAAGACCAACCTTAGTAATTTAGAAACACCCTGTCTCAAAAAAAAAAAAAATATATATATATATATATATATATATATATAAAGGGCAGGAGTAGAGCCAGGCGCGGTGGCGCACGCCTGTCTTCCCAGCACTTGGGAGGCTTGAGGCAGGAGGATCAAGAGTTCAAAGCCAGCCTCAGCAATGGTGAGGCACTTAGAAACTCAATGAGACCCTGTCTCTAATAAAATACAAAAAAGGGCTGGGGATGTGGCCCAGTGGTCGAGTGCCCCTGAGTTCAATCCCCAGTACCACAAGAATAAAAATAAATAAATAAATAAAGGGCAGGGGTATAGCTCAGTGGTAAAGTGCCCCTGAGCTCAATCCCCAGTTTGGAAAAAAGAAAGAAAAAGAAAAAAGAAGCCGGGCACGGTGGCGCACACCTGTAATCCCAGCACTTTGGGAGGCTGAGGCAGGAGGATCGCGAGTTTAAAGCCAGCCTCGGCAATGGCGAGGCACTTAGTAACTCAGTGAGACCCTGCTTCTAATAAAATACAAAAAAGGGCTGGGGATGTGGCCCAGTGGCCAAGTGCCCCTGAGTTCAATCCCCAGTACCACAAAAAAAAAAAAAAAAAAAAAAAAAAATTTATAATATCGCCTACTATGCAATCCTGACTTTTAAAATTCTCAGTCTTTTTTAAAATATTTATTTATTTGCTTTAGTTGTACACAATGCATTTATTTGTAGGTGGTGCTGAGGATCAAACCCGGGCATGCACGTGCTAGGCGAGCACTCCACCGCTGAGCCACAACCCCAGCCCCCAAAATTCTCAGTCTTGAATTCATATTTACATGTTTTGAATTTTAAATCAATGATTTAAAATTTTGACTCATCTCTTGGTTGGCTGGATTTTATCTTCAAATAGCTCTTTTCAAGAAAGGATTATGCCCTTTTCATATTATTTAGAGAGGGGTCTGTTCTGTGTTGTCCCTAGTTCCTATAATAACATAAACAGAACCTTAAAACCATGGAACTATGTTAAGTGAAGAGAAAATGCCTCAGTGAGAAGTTGGTGGTCAATCCTGAACTCAGGAATCAACAAGCAAGGTTCCCCAAAAGCCACATATATCTGGTAAGTGAAAATTTCAGACACTAGATTCTTTTTTCTATTTTTAACTATGATTTAAAAATACGTAATATATGGCTGGCAAACCAGCTCAGTGATAGATCACTTGCCATGTGTGAGGCCCTGGGTTCCATCCCAGCATTCAGCATTTCAACAACAAAAGAAACAAAAAACCCTTTATAAAATTCACCATTTTCAAATAGGCAGTTTTAGCCAGGCATGATGGCACACGCCTATAATTCCAGCAGCTTGGGAGGCTGAGGCAGAAGGATTTTGAGTTCAAAGCCACTCTCAGCAATTTAGCGAGGCCCTAAGCAACTTAGCAAGACCCTGTCTCTAAAAAGGGCTGGGGACGTGGTTCAGTGGTTAAGCACCCCTGGATTTAATCCCTGGTACAAAAAAAAAAAAAAAAAAAAAAAATGTACTTAATTTGTTGGAATGTAGCTTAGTGATAAAATGCTTGCCTGGTATATGCAAAGCCCTAGGTTTGATCCTAAGTTCCAAAACAGAAAAGGCAAAAAAGAAAAAAAAAACCCCCCCCCCCCCCCACCAAAAGAAAGTAATTATGCACTTGGTTTGTAGCTCAGTGGTAGAGCACTTGCCTAGCATAGCAAGGCTCTGGGTTCAATCCCTAGCACTGCAAAGAAAAAAATGTACTCAATGATTACACTTCTAATCTTATCAACACAAAATTTGCCTCTTGTTACACAAATCTTTTTTTTTTTTCCTTTTGATACTGGAGATTTTTTTTTTTTTTTTTTTTTTTTTTTTTTGGTACTGGGGATTGAACTCAGGGGCACTCGACCACTGGGTCACATCCCCAGCCCTTTTTTGTATTTTATTTAGAGACAGGGTCTCACTGAGTTACTAAGTGCCTCGCAATTGCTGAGGCTGGCTTTGAACTCGTGATCCTCCTGCCTCAGCCTTCCAAAGTGCTGGGATTACAGGCGTGCGCCACCGCACCCGGCCAATACTGGAGATTTTTAACCCAGGGGCACTTTACCTCTGAGCTACATCCCCAGCACCCACCACTCCTGCCGTTTAAAAAAAAAATTTGAGACAGGGTCTCACTAAATTGCTGAGGCTGGCCTTGAACTTGCGGTACTCCTACCTCAGCTTCCTGAGTTGCTGGGATTATAGGCATGTGCCACTGCATCTGGCTACAAATCCTAATTTTTTTGTGTGTATGTGGGGGTACCGGGGATTGAACTCAGGGGCACTCAGCCACTGAGCCACATCCCCAGCCCTACTTTGTATTTTATTTAGAGAGAGTGTCTCACAGAGCTGCTTATGCCTCGCTAAATTGCTGAGGCTGGTTTTGAACTCTCAATTCTCCTGCCTCAGCCTCTCGAGCTGCTGGGATTACAGGCATGCGCCACTGTGCCGGGCTACAAATCCTTATTTTTTTTTTTTTTTTTTTTTTTTTTTTTTTTTGGTGGTACCGGGGATTGAACTCAGGGGCACTCGTCCTCTGGGTCACATCCCCAGCCCTTTTTTGTATTTTATTTAGAGACAGGGTCTCACTGAGTTGCTAAGTGCCTCGCCATTGCTGAGGCTGGCTTTGAACTCGCGATCCTCCTGCCTCAGCCTCCCAAAGTGCTGGGATTACAGGCGTGCGCCACCGCGCCCGGCTAAATCCTTATTTTTGACTGTTGTCTTACAACACCTGAAATATTTACTATTGGCCCTTTATAGAAAATATCTGCAATGATATGAGCAATTGAATATGGGTAGGTGAGAGAGATTACAAAAAGTCATAAAAAAAAACTTCAAGGGTGATGGATACACTCACCATTATGATTGTTGTGGTGGTTTCAGGGGTGCATATATATGTCGAAACATCAGATTTTGCACTTTAAATATGTATAATTTATTTTGATTCTACTTCTAACATTTAATAATTAATTCTGTGAGTTGATGAATTACAATGACAGTTGAATTCAGTCTCACCAAGTTTCTCATGTGTAATTCTGATGACTGATTTGCAAAAATGGAATCATGAAACTTGGAATAGAGATGCTTTGCTGAACATTGATGAAACTGAAAATTTGGACACTCAAATTTTCTGAAGCTCCCTTGCCATCAGAAGTTTTATGCCTTCAGGAGGATGGCAAGTTCAAAGCCAGCCTCAGTAACTTAGGGAGACCCTGTCTCAAAAGAGAAGAAACCTGACTACACTTGATGCCTGCTCCTTCAGGAACAATGACCAATAAGCTTGACTGAAGGGTTCAGCAGCCACCCGGATACACTTGTGTAGCTGAGCATTTCACTTCTGGTATTTTTAACTAACCAGACCTATATGGCTTTCAGGGAACTTGGTTTGTTTTTTGTTTTATTTTTTGGTACTAGAGATTGAACTCAGGGACACTCGACCACTGGGCCACATCCCCAGCCCTTTTTTGTATTTTATTAGAGACAGGGTCTCACTGAGTTGCTAAGTGCCTCGCCATTGCTGAGGCTGGCTTTGAACTCGTGATCCTCCTGCCTCAGCCTCCCAAGTGCTGGGATTACAGGCATGCGCCACGGTGCCCAGCAAACTTAGTTTGTTGATGATTCCCGACCCCAGGATTGACCATCAACTTCTCACTAAGACATTTTCTCTTCACTTGCCTTTTATAAGTGAGACTCCTCTCTGTTCTATGTAGGTGGTGCCAACACACATTAGTGGGTGTTCAGAGTGGGCGCTAATCCAGGAAATGGTTCTGGCTTTCTATGTGGTAAAACTAGCTTCCCCTAGAACACATAGGAAGCTGTGCTAGTCATTAGAGCTGTCCACATGTTTTCTTTTCTTTTCTTTTTTAAAAAATATTTATTTACTTTAGTTGTACACAATGCAATGCATTTATGTTTACGTGGTGCTGAGGATTGAACCGGGGCCGCGCACGTGCTAGGTGAGCGCTCTACCACTGAGCCACCACCCCAGCCCCTGTCCACATGTTTTCTAGCTCCTCTCTTTCCAGGCTGGAAAGAGGTCCCATACCTGACCCCTTTAAGTATGGCTATATGATAGGCTAATAAAATATGTGCACAACTGCTTCTGAGAAGAAGCTATAAAAGGTGTGTTCCACCAAATCCTCCTTCACCTCTGATGGTGATAATAGAAGCTCATATGGAGACCGAACCTTTCCCCTTGGCCTTATTTCCTGAGTGTCAAGGCACAGATTGCCTACACTGACCATCATTGGACAGGCAGCACAAGTAAAAAAACAGAACTCTGTTACACGTGACTCAAATTTGAGTGTTACTGCAGCATACCCCAGCCTACCCTGACTGATGTAGAGGCTGTGAACTTCTACAGAGACCTAGAAGAGATTGAGAAGGAAGAGTAGCTATTGCTAAGGGGGTGGTGGTGCACACCTATAATTGTTACTTGGGAGGCTGAGGCAGGGGGATTGAAAGTTCGAGGCCAGCCTAGGCAACTTAGTGAGACTGTTTCTCAAAATAAAAAATTAAAGGGTCTAGGAATGGAGTAGTTCCCTGAGCAGAAGCTTCTGAGTGCAATCTAGAAGTGGCTTCTCTTCAGGTTACTTTGGTCTGGGTGGCAGAAGAGAGATGAAGGGAAAATCATCATTTGGAAAGAGTTGCAATAAGATGTGCACATTGTGCTGCTGCTGTGGCTCTAAGGCTACCACCTTCACAAGTTGACCTGTGGCATACGTGACTACCTTGCCAGGCACAAGAGAAAGCATAACTGGTGTGCCAAAGCTAAAAGACAAAACACCATCAGGACTGGTCAAATGAGGCACCTAAAAATTGTCTAACACAGATTCAGGCATGGATTCCCAGAAGGAACAATTCATACCCAAGAGGGCAGCTGTTGCAGCATCCAGTTCATCTTTAGAGTTTCAACGATTAGCCACTCAATAAATCACTAAATTTTCTAGTTTTTAAAAGTGCTTTAAAAAATGGTCTAGGGATTAGCTGTGATAGAATGCCCTGGGTTCAATCCCCAGTACTGGAAAAAATTAACCTCAGGATGAATGGGCCACTCCAGCTTCTGAATTCAATGCATGCATTTCCAAGGTAGCAGTTTTTTTTTTTTTTTTTTTCTTTTTTTTTTTTCTTTTTTTTTTTTTTTTTTTTTTTTTTTTTTTGTGGTACTGGGGATTGAACTCAGGGGCACTCGACCACTGGGTCACATCCCCAGACCTTTTTTGTATTTTATTTAGAGACAGGGTCTCACTGAGTTGCTAAGTGCCTCGCCATGGCTGAGGCTGGCTTTGAACTCGCGATCCTCCTGCCTCAGCCTCCCAAAGTGCTGGGATTACAGGCGTGCGCCACCGCGCCCGGCTCCAAGGTAGCAGTTTTGAAAGAAGGCAGATGTGCTCCTTTTAGTAGCTTCTGCCTAAAAACTGGAAGGCATGAACTGTTTCTGAAATTGATCTGCAGCCCCTCCACCCTGTGTGATTTCCTATGTGGTTTCACATAGGAAACCACCATTATCAAATGGCCTTAGCTATCCTTTAAAAGGTTAAGACCAAACACATAAGACAGAGAACATCACATTTGGTTATTTTGTGGTACTGGGGATTGAACTCAGGAGCACTTTACCACTGAGCTACATCCCCAGTCCTTTTTACTTTTTATTTTGAGACAAGGTCTTGTTAATTTGCCGAAACTGGCCTTGAGCTTGCAATCCTCCTGTCTCAGCATCCCAAATCACTGGGATTACATTTTTTTTTTGGGGGGGGGGGCAGTACTGGGGATTGAACTCAGGGGCACTCAGGCGACTGAGCCACATCCCCAGCCCTATTTTGTATTTTTTAGAGACAGAGTCTCACTGAGTTGCTTAGTGCCTCGCTTTTGCTGAGGCTAGCTTTGAACTCATGATCCTCCTGCCTCAACCTCCTGAGCCACTGGGATCATGGGGCATGCGCCAGTGCACTTGGCAGGATTACACTTTTGTACAAAGGAAAAAGTACTTATTGGTTCTATGTTCCCAGAGTTCACTTATGTTTAAGGTCTGACTGTGGTCTTTATATTTTATTTTATTTTACTGGGAATTGAACCCAGAGGTGCTTTATGACTGAGCTACAACCCCAGCCCATTTTGAGATAGGGTCTTGCTAATTGCTTAGGGCCTAAATTGGGGAGGTTGTCCTTGAAGTTTCAATCTTTCTGCCTATAGGCATGCACCACCTTTCTAGGCTGTTTTGTCTTTATATTTTAATGTTAATGTGTTATAGTATGTTCAATTTATATTTTAAGTATACAAATAATATCTTCTCATGGTGCAAATTTCACTTATGAAGTAAAAGGTTTTTGTTTTTTTTCAGTGCTGGGAATTGAATCCAGGGCCTCACACATGCTAGATAAATGCTCTATTACAGAGCTTCACCCTCAGCCCTTCCTGTATCTTTATATGCAACCTCTTTATATGTTACCCTCTACCCACCCAGTTGCTGGTGCAGGCACAATGCCCAGCACTGAAGGGCTATATACAGTATAAGAATTGGTCTTAGCCGGGCGCGGTGGTGCACGCCTGTAATCCCAGCACTTTGGGAGGCTGAGTCAGGAGGATCGCGAGTTCAAAGCCAGCCTCAGCAATGGCGAGGCACTTAGCAACTCAGTGAGACCCTGTCTCTAATAAAATACAAAAAAGGGCTGGGGATGTGGCCCAGTGGTCTAGTGCCGCTGAGTTCAATCCCCGGTACCAGAAAAAAAAAAAAAAAAAAAAAAAAAGAATTGGTCTTTTGGGGGCTGGGGTTGTGGCTCAGTGGTGGAGTGCTCGCCTGGCACATGTGCGGCCCGGTTCGATCCTCAGCACCACGTAAACATAAATGCATTGCATTGTGTACAACTAAAGCAAATAAATAGATTTTTTTTTTTTTAAAAAATTGGTCTTGGGGCTGGGGTCATGGCTCAGCGGCAGAGCGCTCGCCTCGCACGTGCGCGGCCCGGGTTCGATCCTCAGCACCACGTAAACATAAATGGATTGCATTGTGTACAACTAAAGTAAATAAATATTAAAAAAAAAAATTGGTCTTTGGCATTAATAGACTTATTCTAATGGTCTCCATTGATGGGAGTGGGCCCCACAAAGATTATGCTAGGACTCAAGCAAGCTGGGTGAAGACTGGGGGAAACTAGGGAGCATGTGTCTTTTCCAAAAGGGGTAACCATTGCTCAGCTACAGCTGTTTCTTATTGAAGGAATACAGACCCAGCATTGCTAGATTTCAGGATTTTTCAAGAGAAACTAGAAATCCATTTTTGAAAAGAAATTTGTTGTTGCTATCTATACTAAACTAAAAACACATAGCTGGGTTTGACCAGCCTATGGCTATTGTAGTAGCTCTGACCATGGTCTCTGGGCTCTGGTTTTGGAATTCTTGCTCTACCACTCATCTGTTGTGTACAGTTGAGGGCCCCAGTTCTCTTCATTTATAAAAATGGGCTTCTACCCTTACAGGATTCTTATGAGGATAAAATGAGATGCTGAAAGCCCTTAGTAACATGTGGACTCCTCATAAAGCTTACAGGTTAGCCGGGCGCGGTGGCGCACGCCTGTAATCCCAGCACTTGGGAGGCTGAGGCAGGAGGATCAAGAGTTCAAAGCCAGCCTCAGCAATGGCGAGGCACTTAGCAACTCAGTGAGACCCTGTCTCTAATAAAATATAAAAAAGGGCTGGGGATGTGGCCCAGTGGTCGAGTGTCCCTGAGTTCAATCCCCAGTACCAAAACAAAACAAAACAAAACAAAACAAAAAAACAACCTTCCAGGCTAGTGGAACAGACAGTGATTGAATGAATTTCATGTGAAGATAATAGGAAAGTTCATTGGGACAGGGGTATTTAGGGATCCAAAGATTAAACAGTGAACTGGGTGGAGATGTGGGACGGGAGGTGGCAAAGGGTATATCAAGTCCAGGAAATGCACTCGAGAAAGCCCTGAAGCTATATTAAAGTAAAGAGGATAAGCTGGGCGCGGTGGCGCACGCCTGTAATCCCAGCACTTTGGGAGGCTGAGTCAGGAGAATTGCGAGTTCAAAGCCAGCCTCAGCAATGGCGAGGCACTTAGCAACTCAGTGAGACCCTGTCTCTAATAAAATACAAAAAAGGGCTGGGGATGTGGCCCAGTGGTCTAGTGCCGCTGAGTTCAATCCCCGGTACCACCCAAAAAAAAAAAAAAAAAAAAAAAAAAAAAAAAAAAAGTAAAGAGGATAAAGAGCAGATAGGCAATTCTGTGGAAGCCAAGAATTTCCTGACTTCTGACAGTGCGAGCTGCAAGAAGCCTCAGTTCAGCTTAAGTCTAGTCCCTGCAAACTTGGGACTTCACACCACGTTGGCCGGCGTTAACTTCCCTGACAAAACCACACCCACCAAGTCTTCCGCAGGGCCCCCAAACGCAGAAGAGAGGGAAGCAGAGGGGGCTGGCTTGGGGTCAGCAGTGAGCAGTTTCCTAGACGGAGGAAGATCTAGAAGGCAGGTGAGACTGGGCAGAGGTGGGAAGCAGTCCTATTTGCATTGGAGACTGAAGGTCTAAGGAGAAGCCTCCAAGGTTGACTGGAAATCAGGCAGGGCATTAGAGTGGGCAGCGTGCAGAGCCTACAATTTCAGGTTGAGGTATTTGGCCAGTTTGTGAGAACTCAATTAAATGGAGAATGGGCGCCCCCTGGGAGCAGTACTAGGTAGTGAACGCTGGAGGACCCAGCAGAGGAGGGCGGGGAGGGGGCGACTCAAGATGGGGGTAGCCTGCCCGTCACAGTTTTCTTCTCACAGAGGCTAACTGTGTCCGGCATGATGGATTCCTGGGCTCCCAGAACGGCTGGGCTGGAAGGGACCTCGAAAAAGGAACTACCGTCACGTGCCCCGTGCCAGAGCTGGGCACTTTCGTGAACATTGTCTTAACACTCCTAACTCTGCTTCGAGGTGGGTATCATCATCCCCAATTTTCAGGTGAGAAAATCGAGATTTGGTGACTTCCCAGGGCGGGGCGGGGATTTTGTGTAATTCCTGAGTCTTTTCCTTGGAGCCTCGTGACTTGTAAAATACAACCTCTGGATTCCCAGAGGTTTAGGGGAAAGCATTGGTGTGAGGCGTCCGAGCTTTCCCAGGGAAAACAGCGCAGAGTACTTTCCGCGAGAACCACGCCTCCCTTGTCGCGACAATATTGATCACTGTTGCTTTCCTTTAAGAGCCTTCCTTTGAAATATGAAATCCTCACCACACGGGGAGGCGGGCATTCTATATTCCTGGATTTCTCAGACGTTCCCCCCTCACCCGCACCGATACCCACTGGTGACACCAATTCTTCACTGGCGAGTGAAAGCTTGGGACTACATTTCCCTGCAGGCCATTCAGAAAGGGATGGCGAGGAGAGGCGGAAAAAGACTTTCCGTTTCCGTTGGCTCTCAATTAGGCATGTCGGCGGTGATGCACTTTTCAACAGCCAACGTCCTTTCTCTGTAGGGCTCAGGAAGGGACTACGTCCCCCAGCAGGCATTGGCGCGGAGGTCGAGTTACCAGGCTGCCATCATTACTGTAGTCCTTTCTCCCATTGCCGCAGGGCATAGTCTTAGCGCTCGGACTACAAATCCCATGCCGCCATCCCTCGTTTCCCTTGGCCGCCATCTTCGTTGTAGTCCCCGCCCCGATCCCTTCCATTGTCTGAACTGAAGATAATAGAGAGGAGCCGAGAAGACTGCAACTCCCGTCAGGCTTTGCGCCACCGGGTGCGGGATTTTGATAATACAGGCGGGCGAAATGCCCAAGGTGGCAGAATGAAGCGACCAGGAGAGGCTAGGTAGCCTGCCATCTTTATGGTAGTCTCTTCATCCCACCGGTTCCGCCATTCTTAAGGAACACTAGAAGGCTAGAAAACTACTATTCCCATCGCACCTCATAAGATCGGCTACTAGTCAGGCTTACGCCCCTCTTCCGCCATCTTGCTTGTAGTCCTCGTTTCTTTTCACCTTTCCATTGTTCCTGACGAGTAGAAATGGCAGCGGGAAGGCAGCAGATGGACTGCGACTCCCGTCAGGTACTACACACGCGGAGGGTTGTGGACAGGAGGGCGTGTGAGTGCCTGGGAAGGAGGTCGGGTCGGGGGAGAAGGCCATCTTGTTTGTAGTCATCGTTCCCGCTCCTTCTCTATGTTCTACAACGGGAAGCCTCAGGGCAACCGGACTATAACTCCCGGCATCCTCGGTTCCCGGTTTGGCACGCCCTCTGCCATCTTGTTTGTAGTACCCGCTGGTCCCAGTGTCTCATTTTTCCCACGCTAGCGCCAGAGTCCGCAGGACTACAACTCCCGTCGTGCCCTGCACGCGTTCGTCCTGGAAAGTGGAGGTGGTGGAGGAAAGAGGGGGCAGGGGGCGGGGTTCCTCCGGGAGAAGGAGGGAGTAAAGAGGAGGAGGAGGAAAGGAGGAGAGAGGGGAGGGGGAAGAGAGAAGGAAAGAGGAAGGAGCTGAGGAGGGATGAGAGAGGCGGCCAGGGCCCCGGCCGAAGGAGCGCGGGGCCGGGGGACCAGGGGGGCTGAGGCACCCCAACTGCCCCCTCCCCCTTCCTTGCTCCCCTCCATCCATTCCTTCCACCCTCCCGCTTGAGGAAGGGGGTTTATTCAAATTTTATTTAAATCCCTATCTCCCGAGGGTCGCGCGCTGGGGGGAGGGGGAGAGGGCGGGGGTGCGCGCGGGCTGGGGGGGCGGGGCCGGAGCAGCTTCCTTCACCCCCCTCGGTTAGCCCCGTGGCCGTAGGGCAGGGGGCCGCAGTCCAGGGGCGGGCCCAGGGGAGGGGGGCAGGTTACAACGACCCCCCCCTCCCCGGGAACCGGCGGTGGGCGGGGCTTGAACCCCGGAAACGGTGGGGGGCCGAGGCCGGTCCCTGGACCCCTTGGCAGTGGGAGTCGGGAAGGGGCCAGTTAAAGGGCGGGGGGCGCTGGGAGAGGCGGGGCGGGGTGGGGGGAGGGGATCTGGGACTGGGACCCGGGACTGAGTGGGGCCCCGGGCAGAAGCTGAGCACCCTGCGCCCGAGAAGCCCCCGTTGGCCTGGGGGGGCTGAGGGACTGAGCCCCCCAGAGCAGAACCTCCCCCTGGAAGGGCCGCGCCGCAGCCCGTGGGAGGGCCTCGCCCCCGGCGCCCCCCATCTCCACTCGCCGCCGTCCCGGCCTCCGCCGGAGGGAGGGGCCGAGCGCCCTCGGGGGGCCGTGGACCCCGGCGTTCTGAGCGTTCCGCGCCCCGCGCCGCCCGGCCCCCCCGCCGCCGATGGCCGCCGACCCGCCGGGAGCTGCCGAGAAGGGAGAGATGGCTCCCGGGACACGTGTGAGGTGGGTTCATGCGGCTCCTCCTCACCCCCAGACCTGGGCAGCTCCCACTCCCATTCATCCTCAGCCCGGCCTCTCTACCTTCCCCGCCCCCAGCCTCCCCCTCCCTCTCCCTTTGCTTCAAACTCTTCATCTTCAGCCCTCCTTCCTATAACCTCTCAACCCTGGGGAACTGGCCTTCCTTCCCAGACCCTGCTTCCCCTTGCAAATCCCCCCACCAAATCCCCGCCTGCAGTCGCCGCCCTCTAGGCCCCTCCCCTGGAGCGCTGGAGGGCCCCTTACCCCCATGAATGGGTCTGGAAGTACCTGGAAAAGGGGAAGCCAGGGTAAGACTGACTGGGTAGAGACCCTCCAGGCCTGCTGAGTCCATGTGGGATCTTGGAGGATCTGGTTTCCATGGGGAGGGGAGCCCCAGGGATTCCAGACAATTAGGGATGGAAAGCAGCTTGGGAAGCTGGGGAATCAGTCTGAGCCCATCCTGAGTTCTTTGGAGATGTCAGGCTGGATTCTAGAATCCCAAGGAATCTGGGAGATTGCCCAGGTTGACCTAAGGGATCCTACAGGATGTCTGGAAGCAGAGGGAGCTTTGTGGGGAACAGAGGAGTTGAGATCTTGGACTGAGAAGGAACTCAGTCTTGGGGCATCAGAGTCCTGGGAAGTTCCGGAACAGATGGGTCATTAGAGGTTGGGGTGGGGGGGGGCAAGAATCCTATTGGATCTGATGAGGATGTGGAGGTTTTGGGGGAAGAGCAATTGGATGATGTTACCTATGAGAAAGAAAAATTTGGTGTTTCCACTGAGGAATCTGTGGGTGTCTTGAAGGTAAATCTGGGCATTTAGACTGGGGAGAGCCTGGGATGTTCTACATTTGGATAACAGGGGAAATGTTGGGACCTCTCTGAGGTAATGCCACAGATTAGGAGTCGCTGGCCTTTCTGAGGAGCTTGGGGATGTCAGAGGAAAGGCCTCTCCTCTGTGGGCTAGGGAATGGGCACTGAGGAAGTGTTAGAGGAGGAGTGAGGTCAGGAAGTCAGTTTTCATGGATCTCAGAGGAGTTGGATGAGCTGCTGTAGGGGGAGAGAGGCCTTGAGTAGAGGGAGTGGCCCCCCCACCCCCAGACACTCACAGAAGGGGTGACATTTTCCCCCTAGGTAGGAGGGCAGGCTCTGGCTGCCCATGGTTGGAGGGAGCTGCCAGGATTCTCCTGGGCCTGGGCTCCACTGGGCCCATCTGACCCTACTACCATCTACCAACAGCCCTCGGCGTTGCTGACGCCCCCAATGTCGTCGAGCAGCCGGGGGCCGGGGGCCGGAGCGCGCCGACGCCGAACCCGCTGCCGCCGCTGCCGGGCCTGTGTGCGAACTGAGTGCGGGGACTGCCACTTCTGCCGAGACATGAAGAAGTTCGGGGGGCCCGGGCGCATGAAGCAGTCGTGCCTGCTCCGGCAGTGCACTGCCGTGAGTTTCCATCCCCCCACTCCCCAGCTCTTGGGCCCCTTAGAAGCTCTGGGCACTCCTTGCCAAAAGTATCTTTCACCCTAGCTCCCAGGTACTTTTCCAGGGTGGCTGGTGGGTGCTGTTTACTTTGTTCTTTCACAGATTTCTTTAAATGTCCATTTGTGTCCTTATCTCCATGTGAGGGGCAATGTAAGGGTGTACAGAAGAATGTGACAGTCCTTGCCTTCACCCTTTCAGCTCTCAGAGACACAGACCCTTAGAAAACTTGGCCCCTGGTGTGCAGCTCCCCAGAGGTATCTGTGCACAAGGCAATCCATCCCCAGACCCATTCCTGGAAAAGTCTCTTGACTTTTTCTAGCCTCTTCCTCACTGTCAGGGTGGTCTTGGATTTGAGGCCAGGCTTCCCCTTTGTGTGACCTTGAGCAAATCACTTTGAATCTTCGGTACCTTCTTTGTAGAATGTTTCCTTTGCTGAGTTGTAAAGATTAAACAATGGCATGGATATGAATGTGCTTACCCTGAGGTCCGATACACACAGTAGGTATCAGGGAAACATGGGTTTCCTCCCTGCCTTCCTTAGCCTTTGAGCATCCCTGGGCTCCAGAGAATGGCCCCTCCCTACCAGCCAAGAGGAGCCAGCTGCATCCTGCATCCCCCTCCCCACACTTACCACCTCCCTCTCTTCCTCTAGCTACTTTTTCCTGGTTGGACTCTTCCCCATACAGCCCCTGTCTTCCTTTGTCCCCCAAACCCTTGCCTCACTTTCCTGTTTCTTTTTCCTCTACCTGCTTCTTCCTTGATCCTGTCATAACCTTCAGCATCCCTGATTGCCATTACCATTGTCCTCCCCCAAATCACATTGTCTGAAGACTACTCCCATTTTCCCTAAGACTCAGCAGCTATCTTTAGTGTCCCCAAGAGTCTTGCCAAAATTTGGTTTACTGTAGGATCCAGAGCACCCAGGGGCTGCCCACTGAGCAACCTCGGAATTGCCCCAAGTTGCTGCCATGTCTTCTCCAGCCTTCTCTGAGTATTATTGTCAAAATTTGCCTGTGGTTTCTCTTCCTCCCCAAAGCCAGCCATAATTTCAGGGTCACACTGGCTGTAACAATCACAACATTAATTACAACTGTGTATCAAAAGACCCATATGCATTATCTTATTGTTACAACAGTTCAGCAAGAGATTCTTTGCCCAGCTGTCCAGATACAGAAACAGCAACTTGAGGTTAAATTAGTTGCTGAAGGTCATACTGCCAAAAAAGGCAAATTCAGGATTTGACTTGGCTCAGCCTATGGGTTCTGAACCTCACCCAGCTGCTGACCAGGGTCCCCAAAAGAAAGTCTTTCCCTTGTAGCTTGCTTTTGGGGTCCCTGATTCCTCCTCTCCCCCAACAGCCCGTGCTCCCACACACAGCTGTGTGCCTCTTGTGTGGGGAGGCTGGGAAGGAGGACACAGTGGAGGGAGAGGAAGAGAAATTTGGTTTGAGCCTCATGGAGTGTACAATCTGCAACGAGATCGTCCACCCTGGCTGCCTGAAGGTGATAGCCCTGGGGACCCTGGAATCAGATTGTCAAGGGGCAGGGAGGTGGACCACATTGCCTCTGGGTTTATTGGCACTGTCCATCTACTCCCTGCCCTCTTGCCTACAGATGGGGAAGGCTGAGGGTGTCATCAACGCAGAGATCCCCAACTGCTGGGAGTGCCCTCGCTGTACACAGGAAGGCCGCACCAGCAAGGTAGGGGAATGGGCTAGGCAGGGTTCTGGGCTCTCAGTGGGTAGAGGGTCAGGAGCTGTGCAGGGCCTCATCCCCAGCTTCCATCTCCCTAGGATTCAGGTGAGGGGCCAGGCCGCCGCAGGGCTGACAACGGTGAGGAGGGCGCCAGCTTAGGGAGTGGATGGAAGTTGACAGAGGAGCCAGCACTTCCACCGCCCCCGCCCAGGCGGAAGGGCCCTCTACCTGCTGGGCCACCCCCAGAGGACATGCCTGGGCCCCCCAAACGAAAGGAGAGGGAGGCAGGGAATGAGCCCCCCACCCCAAGGAAAAAGGTGAGCACCACGGGGCATGCTCACTAGGTCTAGCTTGAGGCATGCTGGGGCTGTAGTACTGGCCATTTTTTTGGTGGGGGTGGGCCCGGGAAGCAGGGGTTGTTGGGAGATGTAGTTCAGGAGTGGTTGGGGGTGGTAGACCATGTTCACAGTAAAGGGAAAATACAGGTGAGGGAGAACTGGCAAAGTCCAAGAAGCTTTAGGAGCCCTAGGTGGGTTAGGGAGGAAAGAGAGAGCATGCTCAAAGTAACTGCTACAGAGGAAGAGGGAGGGGCTGGAAGGAGCCTGAGGGGGAAGAAAGAGGAGATGAGAGCATGCTCAGTGAGCCAGGACTCTGGTTGCAAGGTGAGCATGCTCAGAGTTCTCCCTGGGATGGGGGCTTCTGGGATTTGTAGTCTAAGAAGGTGGCATGGACTTTAGCTTTGTGGGCACTGAGGGCCTAATGGGGTCTCCCCTTCCCCCATATCTTCGTTTTGCCCTGGTAGGTGAAAGGAGGTCGAGAGAGGCACCTGAAGAAGGTGGGTGGAGATGCCTGCCTCCTCCGAGGATCGGACCCAGGCGGCCCTGGCCTTCTGCCCCCCAGGGTTCTGAATCCAAGCCAGGCATTCTCGTCCTGCCACCCTGGGCTCCCTCCCGAGAACTGGGAGGTGTGCCGGGGACCTCCTCCCTCCCCTTCCCACCTTTTCTTGCCCCACCCTTCACCAGAGATTGAGATTGTCCCTTCCTGTTCACCTTGTCCTGCCTCATCCCCACATGGCTCCAAAGGGCACCTGGATCCCTAGGAAGAGTTGGGTGGAAGAATTGGTTGGGTCCAGGCCACAGGAACCCCTGACTTCCCTAGAACCCTTAGGGTATTATTTGGCCCTTTTGCCTCATCTTTTCAAGTCTTGAAAGGAATTCAAATTCAAATTTCTGCCCAACCACTGACTGTATGATCTTGGCAACTTGTCAGCTGCCCTGAGCTTCAGTTTTCTCATCTGTAAAATGGAGATGAAGCTACCTTCCTTAACCTACCTTACCTTACCTTACTTACCCCATAGCACTGTATAAATCTAATGCTATAACGAAAGTAAATGAACTTTGTAAACTATAAAGTTCACCTAGATTCAAGGAAAATGAGGCCCAGAGAGGTTAAAAGACTTATCCAAGGTCACACAACAAAGCCAGAATTCAGATAGTACTTTATAAGAAGTCCATCTGATTGTGTTCAAACTGCTTCTGCAATTTGGTTGGGTGTCTTTGTCTAAAAGGAGTGGCTCAAGTTACCACTTAAATTAGATCATGATAGGGACTCTCATTTTGTGGAATAGATACTCAGAATTACCTAGCCCAGCTATTCTATGTCATGAACAATTAAATGGTCTTCACAGTGTTGATGGACAAGCCAGCATTCAAGCTAGGTCTCTTAACTGTTCTCCTTTCTGGCTTGAGAAGTTTATGAACCATTGAAACCCATAAAGTGTTTTGTTTTGTTTGGGTTTTTTGTTGTTGTTGTTGTTCTGAGAATTGAACCCAGGGCCACTTTACCACTGAGCTACATCCCCAGTCCTTTTTATTTTTACATTTGAGACAGGGTCTTACTAAGTTGCTGAGGCCAGCCTTGAAATTGTAGTCCTCCTACCTCAGCCTCCCAAGTCACTGGGATTATAGGTGTGCTCCATCACTCCTGGCTTCCCATAAGACTAAATTCTTTGAATTAATGTCTTCATATTTAAGATGAGAAAACTGAAGTCCAGAGATGGCTGAGGTGTCATGTTGTTTGAGAGCAGTTTGAAATTAAGGACCATCCCTTGGGCTCTTCATTCCCTGGTTACTCCTTGGGGGTAGTGGGGTGGGAAAATATGTCCCAGGCCCTAGAACAGCCTCTCCTTGTATTCTTGCAGAAACCAAAGCCACCTTTGGCCTCTGCTGAGGGCCCAGCCGTGCCATCCCCATCCCCACAGAGGGAGAAGCTCGAACGTTTCAAGCGGATGTGCCAGCTGTTGGAACGGGTGCCTGATACCTCTTCTTCCTCCTCGGACTCGGATTCCGATTCCGATTCATCAGGCACTTCGCTGAGTGAGGATGAGGCCCCTGGCGAGGCCCGGAATGGGCGACGGCCAGCCCGGGGCAGCTCTGGCGAGAAGGAGAACCGCGGGGGGCGGCGGGCTGTGCGCCCTGGCAGTGGGGGGCCCTTGCTCAGCTGGCCCCTGGGCCCTGCCCCCCACCACCCCGGCCTCCACAGCTGGAGCGGCATGTGGTACGGCCCCCACCTCGAAGCCCTGAGCCTGACACACTGCCTTTGGCTGCTGGATCCGACCACCCCTTGCCCCGGGCTGCCTGGCTTCGTGTCTTCCAGCACCTTGGGCCCCGAGAGCTGTGCATCTGCATGCGAGTCTGCCGGACTTGGAGCCGCTGGTGAGTGGTGGACAGACCTGAGGTCTCACTTGCTTTGTGACCTGCCATAGCTCTCTGATCCTCTCTCGGCCTTGCACTTCTATAGTATGTACATATCATAGTGTGGTACTTTTGTATTTACTGTTGGCAGCCTATTTTCCATTTAGGAGCTCATTTAACCCTCTCAACAACTTTGTGAGGAGCAAGTTATTCCTCCTTGTTCAGACGAAGCTGAGACCTGGGGTCATGTGGAGAGGAGTGTTAAAACCAGAAATTTGAACCTAGGCCCTCTGGCTCCAGAATCTTTTCTCTTAATAATAGTTGTTATTGATATTGAGTGGTTAGTATGTGCCAAGCATAGTGCTATAATACATTATCTCACGTTTTTTTTTTTTTTTTTTTTTTTTTTTTTTCAGTACAGAGGGTTGAATCCAAGAATGCTTTACCACTGAGTAAAGCCCTTTTTATTTTTTATTCTGAGACAGGGTCTTGCTAAGTCATTGAGGCTGTCGTTGAACTTTGATCCTCCTGTCTCAACGTCCCAAGTTGCTGGGATTACAGGCATATGCCACTGAACCTGTCTATCTCACTTAATTTTCATGCTCCCTCTTCTGAGGACAGTCATGACTATTGGTCCCATTTATATATGAGAAAGCCCTTTGCTGGGGTAGCCCCTGCTTTCTCTAAGACAGCCATGCTAAGGACCTCCTAACTTGGCCTATCTTCTTCTCCCTATTCTCCCAGATTTCCCACTGCTTCTTGACCCTTGTTGTTCAGATATGTCAGTCATCCTCCCAAGTCTAACATTTCTTCTCTCCATCAGACTCCCATAGCACTGTGTTCCCCTACTGGAGCACACAGAGGCATTTGGCATGTTGACAAGCCTTCTTTCATTTATTTGTTTTCATGTTCCCATCGCATATTGTGTCTGTTTTATTATCTTCATGTCCCCAGCATGAGACAAAGGGCAGTAGAGATGCTGAAGAAATGTTTTACAGAGTGAGTAATTCAGGCTCTTTCCCAGTATTCACTGTGGCCTGGGCTTCCTGTTGAGTGCATCACAAATTTTAGCTGATTTGTTCTTCATAATAGCAGCCCTGTGAAGGAGTGAGGGACACCTGAGGCCCTAGTGCAAGTTAGTGACTAAACTCAGACTCCCATTTCTTGACCTCTGAGATGAGGTCTAGAGGTCAGCTCCTGCTTCTGTTCTGTGCAGAGCAAAGGATCTGGAGTACAGGCTATAGAGGCAGACTGCCTGCAACAGACTTGTTCTTCCTCTGATGAGCTGAATGCCCTTGGACCAGTTTCTTAACTTCTCCATGCCTTAGTTTCTTCATATATAAAACTAGGATAATCAAAGCTCTCGCTTCATAGTGTTCTTGTGATCTGATACACAAACTGAGCAGAGTACCTGGGAGGTAAAAAACACTTGGCCTTAACTGTGATCTTTATTATTCACTCTTTTTTTTTTTTTGGTACTGGGGATTGAACTCAGGGGCACTCGACCACTGGGCCACATCCCCAGCCCTTTTTATAAGTATTTACTAAAAGCTCAATGTGTTAGTCCTCAGAACATAGATCTGTGCCCTTGAAGAGCTCCCAGTCTGCAACATAGAAGCAGATAGTTACAGGAGTTTCTAGGGATTACCACCCCACCTTAAGTATTAATTGAGAATTAATTGCAGAGACCCCTTCAAGGCCAGCTCTGTGCTTGGCACCTGAGACCCAGAACTGAAAAGGAACACATTTCTACCTCAGGGGAGAGACTTGTGGCTGGAAGTAGCCATACAGAGAGGCCATACTGCAGTTTTCATGTTAATACAGCCCTGCCTCCGTGTCTGGGGGGAATTGATTCTAAGACTCCCCTCCAGAGTACCAAAATCTAAGGATGTTCAAGTCCCTTATGTAAAATGGTACAGTGTTTGCTGTAACTCTTTCTTCTTTTCTTTCTTGCTTCTTTTCTTCCTTTCTTTGCTTTCTTCCTTGATGCTAGGAATTGAACTCAGGGGCTCTCTACCATTGAGCTAACATCCCTAACCCTTTTTTAAAACTCACTAAGTTGTCCAGGCTGGCCTCAAATTATGATTCTCCTGCCTCAGTGACTATCAGTTGCTCAGATTATAGGCAGCAAGGAACTGCAGCCAGATCCCATATACTTTAAATAATTTGTAGATTACTTATGGTACCCAATACAATGTAATGTTATTTAAATAATTATTACACTGTATTGTTCAGAGAGTGATGATGAAAAGTCTGTATACATTCAATACAGATGCAGTTGTTTTGTTTTGAATGATTTTGATTTGTAGTTGGTTGAATCCACAGAAGTGGAACCCTTGGATACCAAGGGCCAATTGTATTTACTTTATGGGGATTAAATGAGATGATTCCTGCAAAGCACTTAGCACAGCTCCTGAAGGGTACTAAACACTTGGTGTAAGGAACAAGTAAGGAGGCTCTCCCATGTCTGTGCACAGAAGCAGGCATAGTGGGGAAGGGATCAGGTTGAGACCTTTTTAAGAAGGGCAGTGACTTGGATTTGGTGACTCATTGGCTATAAGGGCAGCAGGGCAAATCTCAGCTGAGTTTGTGGCCCAAGAACCTGAATGGACAACAGCACTGTTTCCCAAGCTTGGGCATCACAGAGGAGAAGCAGATTCCAGGGGAAAATGAAAGAGCTGTGACCTGTTTGGTCTGAAAGGGCTGTGGGCCAGTCCAGGAGAACTAGGACAGCAGCTAGATCTGCCTGTTTAGTGCTCAAGAAAAAGATGAGTTTGGGGGTTTTCAACCTAAAGGTAGCACCTTGGAATGGGATAGCAGAGGGCAAAGTGTCAGTATTTACGAGTTAGAGAAAGAGCAGCCCAAGAATTAGAGATCAACGATAGAGATTTGCCTTAAAGGGAGATTGAGGAAGGTGGAATGAGGAGCACTAGTAGATGTTGGTAAAAAGTCACAGGAAGTCAAGGACCAAGAGGTAGCAGTTGGATTTTGCTACAAGAAAGCCTTAGTATCCTTGGCTATGGTATGTGGAAGTTGGGGGAATAAAAGCCAGACCACATGGAATTGAGAGTGTCGACTCCAAGGCAGGGATTTGATCCATTTATTTCTGCTGTGTCCCTGGTTTCTAGTGTGGTGCCTGGCATATAATAGGTACTAAAATAATAATGAGGAAAATTTGGATGGTGTGAAGAAAGAGGTAGTAGAGGGTGGGGCTGGAGAGAATTTGTAGGTGGGAGAGCAGGAAGTTGCAGGCTTTCCTGTCTGGTGACTTTCATCTTCTCTTGGAACTGGGAGGCCAAGCGATCTGCCAAGAGCTGAGGGAGAGAGGGCAGCAAGCAGGGAGGCATGGAGGAGTTGTTGAGTTGCCAGAATTGTAACTTTCAAGGACATGGATATAGGGGATGGCAAGGGAGGGACTGGAACACAAGGTCAAGGCTAGTGGGGTTGGGAAGCGAAGGCCTGGAGGTGGACAGATTGGAGGAGGACAGTGGTGGTATCAGGGAGCTAAGAGAGCTGAGATGGAAGGACTAGCTGTGGTCAGTTACCAGGAGGTGGTAAGCTTGCAGGGAACAATTAGGACTGGTTCAACTCTTTGTCCCCCAGAAGCTTCTGCAAGATGAGGCTTAGGACTAGAATGTAGGGTTTTGTAGGTGGGCTTAATAGGGTGATGACTTGCTCAGAGGGTTGGCTGGAGTCAAGCAGAAGATGGATAGGTTAGGGCACTTGGATGTCAAGCCCTGCCTATCCAGGACGATGACAGTCTTCAGCTCTTAAGTCCTTCCTTCCTCTTGGCTTACCATCATTCCCTAGCTTGGAAAGAACCTATCCATGGCTCTCCGTCACCTTCAGTGAATTCCTATAGGGATGAAGGACATGAACCTAGTTCCAGTGATGGCACTAAACACTTACCCTGTACAGTCTCATTGTTGCAGCAAACCTTTGAAATTAAATGCTGTCTTTTGCCTTAATATTTGGTTTGGGAAATGAAGGCCCAGAAAGGGCACATGCCTTGCCTGAGGTCACCCCAACCATAGAGGTGGTGGAGCTAGGACTTAGATCCCCATAGTTCATACTCTTCACCTTTGGGCTTTGTGGCCATGACAGTTGGTGGCTTGGCATTCAGCCCTCCATGACATTGAACTCTCATTCTGGGCCTCCTGTGCAGCCTCAGCTCTGCCTCTCCCTGCTCAGAGTTTAGGCTCTCTCCATTCAGACCAGCTGGGTTTAAGCTTGACTTGGCTACCACTTTGTAGCTGTAGGACCTTGAACAAGTTTCTTAACCTCTCTGGGCCTTGTCTTCCTTAACTGTAAGAAAGAGATGATAATGATCTCCTAGGGCTGTTGTGAGGCTAAATGCTTAATGCAAAGAATAGTACTAGCTTGCAGTAAACCCTGAGTAAATACATGTTATTACTGCTGTAGTTGTCATCACTATTATATAGGATGAATTGCCCTTGGTTCCTGCTGCCTGAGGTTCCCAGAGCTGTCTTGAGTTTTTTCTCTCCTGGGCCTAGATGCAGGCTCTACCCTGTTCTTTTTCTCCCCTTGCTGGAAATAACAAAATAACTGCTTGCTTCAGCCTCAGTTTAGGTACCAACAAGGATGCTCCCTTGTTCCAGTCTGCAAGTTGACACTTACATGTCCCTTACTGCCTTAGTTACTACAGTTACTACAGTAACCTGATTGTATAGCAAGAACCCTGTCATCTTTAACTGCTCTGTGCCTAGTAGAAACTGGACACATGGTATCAGTAGGACCCTCAAAGATTGTTGCCTGCCACTCAAATTTAAAACCTATTGCTTTGGGACTAATTGCAATGAAACTGATTGGCTCTAGCCAAGAAAGGGTCAAGGATACTTCCTGGAAGTGAGGGTACTGGAGCCAAGCCTTGAAGGGTCTATCTATGATGGTTAACCTTTCCAGCAGAGGCACAACATATGCCAGAATGTGTTGACACCAGACAGTATTGTGTGTCTGTAGGCGGGAAGATGGTTTGGTCTGGATCTTGTAGAGTGTGGTGCAGAAACACAATTGAGGACCTATGAGTGCCCCAAGGAGAAGGGTTCCCTTCCAAGTGTGGACAATTTCCAGAAGGGCTTCAAGGAAGCAGTGGCAGATGACTAGAATTTAGAACTGTGTCAAAGGGGAGAGAGAGAGAGTTTATTCTTTTTTTTTGTTGTTGTTGTTGTTTTTTTTATTGTAATAGGGATTGAAACCAGGGCCTTACACATGCTAGATAAGTTCTCTACCACTGAGCTGTATCCCTGGCCCAGAGAGAAGCTTTAGAGTAGGATTTCACTGAGTGGAAAGAGAGAAAGGGGGCAGAAGCTGGGCTGAAGGTAGGATTTCCCCTGTCCCTTTTTATTCTTAGAATTGGAGAGATTTGCAAATATTTATTGCTTGAGTGGAAGGAATCAGGGGCAGACTAGAATGCCAGAATGGAGGGAGGGATGGTAGGAGGAGAGCTATCGGAGAGGGGCTTTGTTCAGGTTGATATCTTGGTGAATACTTCTGCATTTCCAGAAATGTCATAATGAGGCTCTGGAGTATGCCTGGCAGGTTTTTGTTGTTGTTATTTTCTGTTTGTTTTTATTCCCCAGTACTGGGCATTGAACCCAGAGGCATTCTACTACTGAGCTATATCCCCAGCCCTTTTTGCTTTTATTTTGAGACCTGGTATTACTGTTGCCCAGGCTGGCCTCAAACTTGTGATCCTCCTGCCTCCCTGAGGTAGATTATAGGCATGCACCACCACATTCTGCATTTTTTTTTTTTTTTTTTTTGAGTCAGGATCCTGCTATGTTGCCCGGGCTAGCCCAAACTCCTGGGCTCAGATGATCCTTCTGCTTCAGTCTCTTGTGTAGCTGTGAATGCAAGCACACACCACCCTGCCAGACTGCTTGACACAAAACCTTGGTTTAATCCTTCTGTCAGTTTTGAAAAATAACAGAACTTCTTTAAAACTATTGGGTGCTATTATATCTTTAGCACCTCTCTAGTACTTGCTTATCTTTTTGTTTAACAAAAGTGGTTTAGCCTAAAGCCACAGCAACTTCTGGCTAGAATTTAATAGTTTCTCTTGTATTTATTACTTAAGCTTACTATATATATTACTTAAGCTTACTATATTTATGTGAAACAATACTGATTTTAAATGCAAAGAGGGGATGATTTAAGGGTAAAGTCATGTTCTGTAGATAAGTGGACAGAAAATGACTGGAGTTTGGGAAACCCTCCTCCAGTCCAAGGCTTCTTGAAGGGAAAGCCCTTCAGTATCAGGTTGGGAGGGAGGTTAGGTAAGACTTTGAGGCCCATCAATTACAGAGGGAATTTCCTGACATGCCATCAAGGACTACTGAATTAGAAGACAGTTCTCAAACTAAATCAAGAGGAACCTAGCCAGGCATGGTGGTTCACAACTGTAATACCAACAGCTCGGGAGGCTGAGGCAGGAGGATTGCAAGTTCAAACCCAAGCTTAGCAACTTGGTGAGAGCCTGTTTCAAAATAAAAAGGGCTGGGGATGTGGCACAGTGGTTAAGAGAACCTGGGTTCAATCCCTGTTACCAAAAAAAAAAAAAAAAAAAGAGGAACTTAAGTGTACCACAAAGTGTTCACACATTACCTTAGAAGAGGTGGGGAAGGGTTTTTGGTGAAATAAGTTTGGGAAGCCCTTCTTCCATTCACTCACTGCGTGTTAGCCTAGTCAAAACAATAAGAGTGCTGGGGTTAGGAAACCTGTTTAGCTTTGTTTAGACCTCATTTACCTTTGTAGTTTCAATACTTGGGACCTGCCAGGCCTTCCAAAAACTGTGAGTGAATAAATGCAAAAATATAAATGAGGTGTGCGGGAAGGAAGTATTCAGTAGAAGCTTTAAGCATTTCACATTGGCTTGATTCATTCAGTAAATGTGCAACAAATAACCTATACTTTACACCTGGCAGTGTTGATATTGGGGTTACTGAGGTGAAAAAAAGAAAAAAGAAAAAGCCAATTTTGCCCTTGTAGAGCTTACATTCTAATTGGAGGAACACAATAACCAAAGAGAGAAAATACCAGGACCATAAGTCCAGCATTGGGCAGCTGGCTATCAAGATGGCAGAGGTTAGTAGAGGAGATGAGAAGTGCCAATGAGCAAGCCACCTTAACAGCAAGGGAGAAATCTAGAAGCTCAAAGGTAGGGGGTTGGGGGGCTGCTGAAAGATCCCTTTGGCATTACATCAAATAGTGTATATGGTGTTTGTGTAGTTATTTGGCAAAATGTTTTAAAAGCTGTAAGGCCTACAAACTGTAATTACCTCATTTGATCTTACAGCAGCCCTGTGGGTTAGGCAGAGTCTGGATCATTATCTTCATTTTATAAATGAGGCCTCTCAGGCTCAGGGAGAGGAATGGACTTGCCCAGGGTCTTGCATCCAGTTAGTGATGAAGTTGGGTCCCAAGCCCAGTGCTCTTGGCCCACAGCCTGAAACTTCTTGCTACCAGGCTGCCTGGGTGGGCCTGGGTTGGGGGGATAACTGGAGTGAACTGTTCGGAGTGTGGGGATTGGTAGGCTCCTTGAGAACTAAAGCTGAGGTCTCCGTCTCCCCCTTGTGACTGGCAGGTGCTACGACAAACGTCTATGGCCTAGAATGGACCTGAGCAGGCGGAAGTCACTGACCCCGCCCATGCTCAGTGGGGTAGTTCGTCGCCAGCCCCGTGCCCTGGACCTCAGCTGGACAGGTGTCTCCAAGAAGCAGCTCATGTGGCTTCTGAACCGACTGCAAGGTAGGGTGGAGTGACAAGTCATGACAGGGTAGAAATGGGGAGCACTAGGGGTGGAGTCCGGCTTCCTGATCCTCACTCCCACAAATCTCCCAGGCCTGCAGGAGTTGGTGCTCTCTGGCTGCTCCTGGCTTTCTGTCTCTGCCCTGGGCTCAGCCCCACTGCCAGCCCTGCGGCTCCTGGACCTCCGCTGGATTGAGGATGTTAAAGACTCCCAGCTCCGCGAGCTGCTGCTGCCTCCACCAGACACTAAACCAGGTGTGGCCTCTGTGTGCTCATCTGTAGAATGGGTTGGGCAAGGTGGGGATATAGACCTCTAAGGTCTCTTCTGACTCATTGGGTGTTACAAGTATTGGAGGAAAGGGAGGAATCCATGAATACATGAATATGAATAGGAAAGCCCTTCTTAGCTATCATTCATTTGCATTCTGTGTACTTTGAACTGAGTCTTGAAAGGTTGGAGTTTTCCCAGGGTGTTTGAGGTACGATTAGCAGTTTGGTGGGGAGGCATACTGGGAGCAGAGGCTTGATCATGTTGGAGGTATGTGGAGTAGGGACACTGAGGCCTCAGGGATCCTTGTAAAGCTAGCAGATGGGATGCTCGCATTATCTTTTCTGGCCCCCACAGTTTCTTCTTCACACTAGAGCCAAGGGGAACCATCCAGAAGAATACATCTGACCATATCACCCCTGTGCTCTAAACTCATATTGCTCCTGTTTTATGCCTTTGGATAAAGATAAGGGTTTTAATATAGTTATTGAGACCTAGCATGGCTGAGTCCCACTGACCTAGGCCATCCCTGCATTTGGCCTCCTCAGCCTCTTTGCCAAGTTCCTTTCAGTTCCCACTTTTCTTTACCTCAATGTTCTATCCTCTTTCATGTAATTAATACTTAATCATCCTTTAGACCTTGGCATAGATGCCACCTCTCCCTGACCAACCTCACTCCTTGCCTTGAGCTCTTGAGTCCTTCCCAGCCTTGGAAGATGGCTCTTCCTGGCATAGTACTGTACAGGTGGGAAGTGTTCTGATTAAGATGATTCTTCCAGGGCTGGGTTGTGGCTCAGCGGTGGAGCACTTGCCTCAAATGTGTGAGGCACTGGTTCCAATTCTCAGCACTGCATGTTAGTAAAAAAAAATAAAGTCCATTGACAACTTAAAAAATACTAAAAGAAGGAAAAAAAAAGATGATTCCTCTAGCTAGTCTCTTAGGTTCTACAAGGGCACTGAGTGCTCAACCCCAGCACCTTGCTCAGTGGTCTGCTCAGCAAATGCTTGTTGAATGAATGAACTGAATGAGCAGAGATGATAAGGATGGTAGGGAGAGATCTGGTTTGAGGAAAGGTTTCCAAAAGGAGATTTGCTGTGCCTTAAATAAGAAAATTAAAAGGATCTTGTTGTTGTTGTTGTAGGTGGACACAATATCTTCATTTCATTTTTATGTGGTGCTGAGGAATGAACCCAGCGCCCTACAAGTGCTAGGCAAACACTCTACCACTAAGCCACAACCCCAGCCCAGGATCTTCTTTTTCTAAGTTCTTTCATAGTTCTCTTTCCTGCCTCCTTTCTTCCTGCCTCACAATGCTCTACAGTATCCCTGGAGGGAGAGTAGAGAAGCAACTAGGATTCTTCCCATTTTGTGGACAAGGCTCTAGAGGCCTAGTTGGTTTAGCAAAGGGTTGAATGACTGATGCAAGTCAGGCAGAGCCAGACCAGAACACTCACCCATGGTCTGTTCTTAAGTGGAATTGAACTGAGCTGGGACGATTTGGGCAGGAAGGTGAGATGGAGCAGTGTTCTTTGAGATGAGAAAGTGCTTGCTGACAGGCACAGCAAACCTTCCTCTCCTGTCTTATTCATCTCTGTTCAAGCCCTTTATCAGGAGCTTGCAGAAAGGAGCCTTCTTGGCTGTCGGGCCTGTTGTGTAGGTTAGGATTTCCCCCCCAACTTTCCTCTCCTGGCTTTCTGGCTTCCAGTATCATTCCCATAACAAAATGTAAAGTTCTTTTACTTCTAGGCTCTTGCCTAGTGTATTCTAGTGTATTGCCTGGTATATTCTTCTACCTTGCTGCATGTTCAAACCCTTGAAGACCCAGCTTAAATGCCACCACCTCAGGGAAATCCTCAATGATGCCCCCACTTGCCCCTAAGCCAGAAGTGATCTCTTTGATCTAGTGCCCTTTAACTGTAGCCCAAGTTTGGGGGTTTCTATAAATGTACCTCCCTCTCCGAGCTCTCAGCTCTCAAAAGGTAGGAGAGAGGGTAGAATCCAGGACATGCCATATTGAGTGCCTACAGAGGTGGCCTGGCAAGTAGAAGTGACACATTGGTGCAGGACCTTTGGGAATAGCTCTGGCAGCCCTATTCTAGCCAATCACTGTCAGCAGGAAGGGTAGTAGCCCAGTGATGGCCAGATCAGTTTTTCAAGGAAAACCTCCACATCTAAATTTCTTTATAAAAATATCCTTTTTGTAGTATTAGACATTCATGCAACAAAAGTTTTAGCACCATGCAGATTCCATAAAACATTTTTGGAGGTTGGTTTCATGAGTCTGGCATCTGATGGAGGTTTTCTCAGTCAACGGATCTGGGTCTCCTGGCTCTTACTTCATAATCATGTGATGACAGCTTTATGATCTGAACGCCATTTTTTTTAATATACCTTTTTTTTAGTTGTAGATGGACACAATATCTTTATTTTATTTTTATGTGGTTTGGGAGGCTGAGGCAGGAGGATCGCGAGCTCAAAGCCAACCTCAGCAACAGCAAGGCACTTAGCAACTCAATGAGACCCTGTCTCTAATAAAATACAAAAAAAGAGAGCTGGGGATGTGGCTCAGTTGTCCAGTGTCCCTGAGTTCAATCCCCGGTACCAAAAAAAAAAAGATTATTTTTATATGTGGTGCTAAGGATTGAACCCAGTGCCTACTGCATGCTAGGTGAGCATTCTGCTACTGAGCCCCAGCCCCAGCCCTCAATTTTCTTATCTGTAAACAAGAATGATGATTAGAGAACTTGTCTCCCAAGGCTCAGGTTCTTTTTTCTTTTCTTTTCTTTTTTGCGGGGGGGGGGGGGGGGGGGGTGGGGGCACTCGACCACTGGGCCACATCCCCAACCCTTTATTTTATTTTATTTATTTTATTTTATCAGAGACAGGGTCTCACTGAGTTGCTAAATGCCTCACCATTGCTGAGGCTAGCTTTGAACTTGCGATCCTCCTGCCTCAGCCTCCCAAGAGCTGGGATTACAGGCATGCGCCATCGTGCCTGGCTTAAGGCTCAGGTTCTTAAAATGTGGTCTATGGCTCAGTGGTCTCAGTATCACAGGAAAACTTTTCAGCAAAGTAAACCCCAAGGCCTCACACTAAATCTGCTCTAACTCTTGGGTAGGGCCAGCAATCCAGCTCTCCAGGAGACTTGAGCCTCTTGAGTTTGAGAGCCAGTAACAGAAGAAAGACATACTGGGTGCTTTGGGTACAGTAGAGAGGGATGTGAGCTCTTCTCAGTGGAGATGGGGAAGAGGAGGCCTCTGAGCTCTGAAAGCCAGGCAGTGTGCTAAACATAAGTGGTCCCAGGCAGGCCCAGTTGTGCAATGTGGTTCATGTGTTTGGGCGTAAGGGAGAAGAGTTAGGAGTGGGACCTTATAGAAATTGGAATGTTCTTCCAAGGAGACTGGAGTTTTTTGAACTGCCCTCACAGTTTCTAACATAGAAGGATATTGTCACATTTGAGTTTGAAATCAGCTCTATTTTTAAAAGAAGAGACTAGAGGGAGTGAGGTCGTGGGAGCAGTTCAAGCAAGAGTGGTGTGGAAGCCGGGCGCGGTGGCGCACGCCTGTAATCCCAGCACTTTGGGAGGCTGAGGCAGGAGGATCGCGAGTTCAAAGCCAGCCTCAGCAATGGCGAGGCACTTAGTAACTCAGTGAGACCCTGTCTCTAATAAAATACAAAAAAAAGGGCTGAGGATGTGATCCAGTGGTCGAGTGCCCCTGAGTTCAATCCCCAGTACCAAAAAAAAAAAAAAAAAAAAAAAAAAAAAAAAAAAAAAGAGTGGTGTGGACCTAGAGTAGTGACTGGGAGAACTGGAGGGCTCCAGATGGCAACTTAACTAATTATGGAGAGGAAAGAGGGAGGGGAGCCTGGAGTGATAGTCCCTTTAGGGATGTCATGTGTTGGATGAATGGATGAAATTATATTGAGAACCCTATTGTGTGTTTCATTGCTGGGGATAGATCAATGGAAAAGAATTCTTCCAGGGAGGGGGGTTGGGCTTTTGTGGCTCAGTGGTAGAGCGCTTGCCTAGCATGTGTGAGGCACCTGGTTCGATTCTCAGCACCAAATATGAATAAATAAAAATAAAGGTTCGCCCACAACTTAAAAAAAAAAAAAAAAACAAAACCTCATGGAACATACATTTTCATGGGGAGGGGGGAAAGTAACAAGAAATTAATAAGTCAGATGCTGAGGGGCAGGGAAAGGGTGGGGTAGGGTTGTGAAGAATGTCAGTTTCAAATAGAGTACTCATGGAAAAACTCAGTGACAAGGTGATATGAGGAGAGGACAGATGAAATCGGGTGTGGTTGTTCAGAAGAAGAGCAAGCCATGCATAGAGTACAGCAAATTGGGGCCCCCATGTGATGGGAACAAGTTTAGGGCAATGTTAAAGAACATGAGGGAGAAAACAGTCCTCTGGGTGCCTGGGTGCAAGAATGGTAGTGGCCACGAATGCTGATATCTACTTTGCCTGCCCAGGGCAAACAGAGAGCCGTGGGCGACTACAGGGGGTGGCCGAACTGCGCTTGGCAGGTCTGGAGCTGACAGATGCCTCCCTGCGGCTCCTGCTGCGCCATGCGCCCCAGCTGAGCGCCCTGGACCTGAGTCACTGCGCCCACGTTGGGGACCCCAGTGTTCACCTCCTCACGGCTCCCACTTCCCCACTCCGAGAGACCCTGGTGCACCTCAATCTTGCTGGTAAGCATGGTCGCCTGTCCATCTTGCTAGGCTCTTGGTTCCCATGGTCAGTGCCTACCACTTACTCACCTACCTGGTCTCAGCTGCCACTGCTCTGTCCCCAGGTTGCCACCGCCTCACGGACCACTGCCTCCCGCTGTTCCGCCGCTGCCCACGTCTCCGCCGACTAGACCTACGCTCCTGCCGCCAGCTTTCACCTGAAGCTTGTGCCCGGCTGGCGGCTGCTGGCCCTCCTGGTCCCTTCCGTTGCCCAGAGGAGAAGCTGCTTCTCAAGGACAGCTAGTCGGGTGCCCCCCACCATCCCCCAGGACTCATCAGGAGCCTGGACCTCGGGCCTTCATTTCATCCTCTGTTGGGAGGCCAGGTTACCCACCTCATGACTTGGGATTCCTACCCAGGGACCGGAGCCAGCCTCCCCCTTCTCTTCCCCCTGCACTGATATCTCTGGGGGTCTCTCCTTCCAATCTCCTCTCCCTTCCACCTGCTTCATTGTCCATCCCCTGGGGGGAGTGGGTCAGAGGTACTGGGGGGTGCTGAGCCAAAGGGATGGTGGGAGGGGGGTTAAGGTGCAAGTTTGAGGGAGGGAGAATGGGGAAAGGGTATCTACACACAGGATACTGGGAGCCAGGGGGCTGGGGGAGGTGGAGGATGGGTGGGGGGAGGGGGCAGAAAGCAGACCACCAAGGGTTCAGGGAACAAAGACCAGATATTTGGAGTTGGGGGGTGGGGGGCCAAAAAGGGAAACTGGAGGAGCAGTTGGGGATCCAGATGTCAGAGGTAGGGGGACTTGGGGAGCAAGAGGAAAGCCAGGGCTAATGGGGGATGGGGGACAAGAGCAGGTTGGGGCAGTAGTACCCCTCATGGAGGGGTCACCCCTCTTCTTTCCTCCTGCCCAAATTCGAGTTCCTTCCCTCTACCCTGACTCCTTGAACGTCACTGAAAATGGCAGCTATTGCGAGGAGTGGGGGCCACGGGTCTACCCGCTGTTCAACTCGTGGCCCAGGGGAGTGGTGAGGGGTGCCCCAGCCCCCTGCCTGCCTCTCCGCACAATACTTGAACATTCATCTGTACTGAAGTGTTACTTGAACTGGGGGAACCTCGGACCTGGGGGAGCCGGAGCATGATTGGATTGGGACCAGCTTGGACTGAGACTGGACTGGTGGGCACCCAGTGTGGACTGCACCACCCCCAGATCTCTCTGGCTTTACTGTCTTGAGCAGCTCTACCCCTCCTGACCCGAGTTGGGGGTGGTGGGTGCCAGCCCAATGATGGGAAAGATGGGACTCCTCCAGCTTGGCTCTTCCCACTCTTTCATCGTCATGGAAACTTGTATCCCATTCGCCCAGGGAACTGCCACTCCTGGTTGCCATGGAAATAGCAGCCAATGGACACCTCCCGATGCCAGTGCTAAGGCTGGAAATGGCCCCTCTCAGTTGCCATGGGAACTTAGTAACAGACTCTTGGTCCTCCTTTCCCCTGCCCCTTCCTCCCGTGGTGGGGCGGGGTCTTGGGAGCCCGAGGGAGGAGCTGGGCCAGGTTCCGCCCCTCAGCCCAGACCTCTGGGGGCAGCCGGGTTATACTATGTAGGGGAGGGGGAATCTATCCACATACCTCAGGTAACAGGGAGGTGCGCGGGTGGGGGGAGGGACTGGGCGGACCAAAGGCCGAAGGGGAGGGGGGCCTGGGGATGGAAAGGCTTGAGGATGGGGCCGCTTGAGGGAGGGGGAGGAGGCAGCCCGGCGAGGGACATGTTGGGGACCCAGCCGGGCTGGGCCCCTGGGCTCCAGGTCTGTACAATATGGTTTGCTATAAAACTCAAAATCTTCCAGCCGGGGCCACCGAGTTTGTGTGTGTGTGTGTGTGTGTGTGTGTGTGTGTGTGTGTGTGGTGTGTGTGGTGTGTCTCTTGGGTCTGTCGGTCTGTCTCCAGCGTCGGGGGGAGTATGGGTAGTGTGAGGATGGTTTAGAAATCCACACCTTGGGGTTCTTGGAGGAAGGGGGCTCTTTGGCTAGATCTGAGAGGGTTCCTGCATAATTGGAGTCGCCTTTCCTGACTTCAGTATTTAGGTTGATTCGGTGGGGTCTTGGAGGTCTGGACACCTGGGAATGTCCAGGTATACCTAGGAGTAATCCAGGCCCAGGAACTCCCAGTTACAGAAAGGAACTAGTGTTCACCTCGGTCGGGTTCAGGCGCATGGATATCTTTGGTGGACTGGGGTCGCTGGGTACACGGGATCTTTCCCTTCAGACCAGGGACTGCGGGGGCTCGGTCCCCCGGCTCCACCCTATCATGTGGCCGCCCCGGCTCCGCCTCTGCCCCAGTTCCTGTTTCGGCCTCTGCCGTCCGGCTTCGGCCCCTGGGGCTCCCCGCAGACGACTCCTCTGCTCCGCTGGGGCCACCTCTCTGGGAGCCCGCCGCCTGCATCCGCGTTCACCCTGCCGAGGGATGGGGCCGCCTCGCTGCTCCTACCGGCCCTTCTGGGGTCCCCGAGGCGCCTCGGCCCCTCCCTGACCGCCCGGCGCTACTGGTGCCGCCGCCCCCAGGATGAAGGGCGGCGAGGGAGACGTGGGCGAACAGGCCCCGCTGAACCCGGAGGTCGAGAGCCCGGCGGGCTCGGCCACGTACCGGGAGTTCGTGCACCGCGGCTACCTGGACCTTATGGGGGCCAGTCAGCACTCTCTACGGGCGCTCAGCTGGCGCCGCCTCTACCTCAGTCGGGCCAAGCTCAAAGCCTCCAGCCGCACATCTGCCCTGCTGTCAGGCTTCGCCATGGTGAGGGGCAAGAACGGGCTCGCGGGGTGGGGGTGAAGCACGTGGGGGGTACCGGGTCGGAGGTGAAGTAAATGGCTTCCCAAGGAATACAGGGAAGAGGAAAGGGAAAGATAGACTTAAAGGGCCAAAGGGGAGAACAAGCAAGATCTCAAGTGACCAAAGAAGTTTCTTTATATTGGGGGAAGAGATGTAAACAGGACCCTAGTAATCTAAACCCTATCATGGGGAAGATTAGTCCCATAGGTGTCGTGGGAGAAGGGGTTAACAAATCAATGACAAATATGCAACGATGGAATAAAGTAGTCCCAAAGGAGCATATTCCCAGCAGAAGTGGTTACTAAGTTCTCCTGACCAGGTTCAAAGGCAAATCAGAGCTGCATGCGGACTGTAGGAACACGGCCAGTGGGTCTGGAAGAATGAACTGTGTGGAGAGGTCACCCAGCTGAAGGAGAGCCCATCCCAAGAAAGGAGTTACTCCCTGGTAGGGGCAAAGAGTGCTAGATTTCGCCGAGGAAAACTCTGTAAGAGATGATGCCTGAGGGAAGCCGCTGGGGAAGGAAGCTGATAAGTGATTCTCAAGCTGATAAACTGCAGGTGTGGGAGGATGATATCAGCTAACGGTCCCACAGTGGCCTCAGGAAGTGGGACTGAGAGTGGTCCCAGCATGCAGAGTCAACAGACAATAAGTCCTGGCTCCTCCCTGGGTATGGCCAGCTGTGTAACCCTGGACAAACCTCCACTCCCTGACCAGCCAGTGGGAAGTTGTGAGATCATGGAGGGTGCGTCCTCTGTAGCCTGCTAAATGCCTGCCCAGGATGAGCTAAGATTCTTGTTATTGGGAACCCTAGATCCAGGCGTGTCAGAGCAAGACCTATTCACCAGAGGTGGCTCAGACCAACATGCTAATTGGACAGGTGTGAAAACTGAGGCTCTGCCAAGGGCAGTCAGCAGGGGAAGGGTATATAGAATGCAACCCTATTTATCCAAGGTCCCCCCCACACACACACACCCTCATTATAGGAAGCAGGGGGTCCTTGGGGAATGTGCTCCTCCTGCCTATGTGGACACCAGAGGGAGCTGAGGTGGGGGTCATATCCCTAAGTGATTTGGGTTAATCCTTGCCCCTCTCTGTGCCATAGCCTCTGTATTTGAACGATGATAGGGAAGATCTGTAACCCTAAGGGTCATCCCAGGCCTCGTTGTTTCATGGAGGGAACAGAGAGGGGGTGGGTGTTGCAGAATCCAAAGATCAGCCCACCTTCCTTCCTGATGGGAATGCCATCTAGGAACAGGGAGTTGGCTCCCCTTCATCTGTATGGACCACAGAAGGAGGGACACAGCCACTCTTGGACCTAGCTGAGGAAAGTGAGCCCCATGGTCCAGCTTGTTCCCAACAGGACAGTCTGGTGTGCTGCAGGAATTGCAGGTTGCTAGGGTGACAGCTTAAGGGTTGGAGCTTTCTCTGCAGAATCAAGAGGCTGGATGCATAGGTTCTAGGGGCAGGACTGGCCCCAGTCCTGGCAGAGGAGATCAAGCCTGAGCCAGGCCTGGGAAAAACCAGAACTAAGCCTGGCCCAGATCCCTGTTTATGGAAGACAACTGCTGACATCTGCCATGGCCCAGTTTCCTAAAATACTCAGCCTTGTCTTCCTATCATCACCTGCCAGGCTCTGTACCTTCTTTTTCTTTCTCCCAGCCCCAGAGCAATCTCAATGGATCCTATAAGAACTAGGAAAGGGGAAAGAACCAGATTCCAAAACCCAGGTGGCCTGAGTTAAAATAACATTATTTGAGGGCTGGGGTTGTAGCTCAGTGGTAGAGCGCTTGCCTCGCATGCATGAGGCCCTGGGTTCGATCCTCAGCACCATATAAAAAATAAATTTGTGTATCTACAGCTATAAAAAGAATATTTTAAAAAAATTATTCAGATTGTATTCAACTGTCACTAAGTACCAGGTAGTATGCCCAGAACTTTTCGTGTGCATTGTCTTTCTTTTACCCTATGAAGGAAGTATCACCAGCTGGGTGCAGTGGTACACGCCTATCATCCCAGCACTTGGGAGATTGAGGCAGGAGGATCGCGAGTTCAAAGCCAGCCTCAGCAATGGCGAGGCACTTAAAAACTCAGTGAGACCCTGTCTCTAATAAAATACAAAAAAGGGCTGGGGATGTGGATGTGGCCTAGTGGTCAAGTGCCCCTGAGTTCAATACCCAGTACCAAAAAAAAAAAAAAGTATCACCACTATGGCCATTTAAAACAATTTTTTTTTTTTTTTTTTTTTTAGTTATAAGTGGACAATACGTTTATTTATTTTTGTGTGGTGCTGGGGATCAAACCCTCACACATGCTAAGCAAGCACTATACCACTGAGCAACAACCCCATCCCTACTATGGCCATTTGGCAGACAAGAAAACCGATATCCTAACAGAGATGTTAGGACATCTGCCCAAGGCCCCACAATAAGTAACGGGCAGGATTTGAACTTAAGCAGTCTGGCTTTATAGACCAACAATATTTTCTTTCTTTCCTTCTTTTTTTTTTTTTTTTTTTTTTTTTTTTTTGTACCAGGGATTGAACTCAGAGGCATTCAACCACTGAGCCACATCCCCAACCATATTTTGTATTTTATTTAGGGACAGGGTTTCACTGAGTTGCTAAGTGCCTTGCCATTGCTGAGGCTGGCTTTGAACTCGCGATCCTCCTGTCTTAGCCTACTGAGCCGCTGGGATTACAGGCCTATGCCACTGCACCTGGCTCTATAGATCAAATTTATATTTGCTTAGAACATGGTCATCAACTCAAATGTTTGCAAAGGCCACACAGGTAATACGAATACCAAGTTGGCTGGATGGGGAATTGTGATCAAGAGACCCCCATGACCTATCCAAAGGGAAAAAACCATGAGTCAGCTCTTAACTGATAATTGCCATGCTGGAATGTCAGTCTGGTGTGACTAGATCTGCTAAGTTTTCAGGAGGATCTGGAAATAGGGGTTATTTATATGAAATCTCCTGAGTTTTAAAAGTTGGCCACTTATTCAGTTTTTTTAAAAAAGCACATTGTGGGGCTGGGATTGTGGCTCAGCGGTAGAGCGCTCGCCTAGCACGTGCGCGGCCCGGGTTCGATCCTCAGCACCACGTATAAATAAACGCATTCTGTACAACTAAAGCAAATAAATAAGTATTAAAAAAATTTTAAAAAAATTAAAAAAGCACATTGTGTGAGCCAAGAAAAACATGTTTTCAAGTTGGTGTGGTGTGCCAGTTTGCAAACTCTAGCTTTGGACTTTAGCATCAACTATAATAATAACAGCAAACACTTGCCTAGTGGTTACTGTGTGCCCAGACACTGTTCTTAGCACTAGATGTGTATCATCTCATTAAATTTCCCCAAAAACCCTATACAGGAGGTAGGTGCTGTTAGCAATCCTCATTTTCCAGATAGGAGTTTGAGCCACAGAGAGAACTAAGTCACTTGCTAAGATTCCACAGCTGGCTAGGTGTAGTGGCACACACCAGTAATCCCAACCAATCAAGTAGGAGGCTGAGGCAGGAGGATCACAAGTTCAAGGTTGGCCTGGGCAACATAGTGGGATCCTGCCTCAAAATAAAAAATAAAAAGGGCTGGGGATGTGGCTCAGTGTTAGTGTGCCCCTGGGCTCAATTCCCAGTACTGCAAAGGATGAAAGAAGGAAAGATTACACAGCTTGTAGGGTCAAGAATGAACCCAGGCAGCCCAGAGTCTATGGTTTTTTTGTTTGTTTGTTTGTTTTTAATATTTATTTGTGGGCTGGGATTGTGGCTCAGCAGTAGAGCGCTCGCCTAGCACGTGCGCAGCCCGGGTTCGATCCTTAGCACCACATACAAATAAATGCATTGTGTACAACTAAAGCAAACAAATAAATATTTTACAACTAAAGCAAACAAACAAATATTTTTTTAAATTTTAAAGGATCGCGAGTTCAAAGCCAGCCTCAGCAATGGCAAGGCACTTAGCAACTCAGTGAAACCCTGTCCCTAAATATTTTTAAAAAAATATTTGTTTCCTTTAGTTGTACACAATACATTTATTTGTATGTGGTACTGAGGATCGAACCCGGGCCGCGCACGTGCTAGGCGAGCGCTCTACCACTGAGCCACAACCCCAGCCCAAGAGTCTATGTTTTTAAACCCTGTTATAACCAGGTAAAACTGTCAGATACATGTTATCCAGCCCACTTTATAGCTAGGTGGGGAAACCAAGGCACTGTTCTAGGTCATAGGAATATAGCAGTGATGGGTCCTAACAGGCACAAAAATTTCTTTACTATCAAGGAAGTTAGAGGCACTCAATCCATCTCCTCTTGTGCCCACAGGTGGCTATGGTGGAGGTACAGCTGGAGAATAACCATGAATATCCACCAGGCCTGCTGGTGGCCTTTAGTGCCTGTACCACTGTGCTAGTAGCTGTGCACCTCTTTGCACTCATGGTCTCCACATGTCTGCTGCCCCACATTGAAGCCGTGAGCAACATCCACAACCTCAACTCCGTTCACCAGTCACCACACCAGCGACTCCACCGCTATGTAGAGCTGGCCTGGGGCTTCTCCACTGCCTTGGGCACCTTTCTCTTCCTGGCTGAAGTTGTCCTGGTGGGCTGGGTCAAGTTTGTGCCCATTGGGGCCTCCCTGGACACACCGACCCCCATGGTACCTACATCCCATGTGTCTGGGACTCTGTCACCAATGGCTTCCTCCCTTGGTCCAGCTTCCAAACTCCCACCATCTTCAGCTTCTGTAACCCCATCACAGGTTGAGCCTTCTGAGGCCTGCCCACCCCGGCAAGTATGTGGTAGTAGTGGTGGGGTTCATGGGCCAGGCTGGCAAGCAGCCATGGCCTCCACAGCAATCATGGTACCTGTGGGACTCGTGTTTGTGGCCTTCGCCCTACATTTCTACCGCTCCTTGGTTGCCCACAAGACAGACCGCCACAAGCAGGAGCTAGAGGAGCTAAGTCGCCTGCAGGGGGAGCTGCAGACTGTATGAATCCGGTGTTAGTCTCTGCTGCATGCACTGCCTCCCTGAGGGGGTCTGCAAGAGGCCACAGGGGCCTACAGACCATTCCTTACTCCTGGAGGGAGCCACTTCCTGTGGCCACTCTCAGGTAGAGACCAGATTCTTACCCACAGGTTCCCACATTCCCAGGGATTTTCCCTGTCAGTCTGTCCCATGGTTTTTGTAAGCTCCAATCTACTAATGTCCAATCTGGAAAGTATAAGGGTAAAAGTGAAACGTTCTCAGTCCAAGGATCCCCGGGTAGATACAGGGAAGCAAGGAGACCCTAGAGGGATATTTGGTGCTGATCTTCAGCTGCTCCTTTACAGGACATGGAGATCAGAAGGTCACAGACCTACTCAACTGCCCCCGAAGGCCATCAACCCTTGCTTCATTTGTGTAGAATGTAATCTGTCATTGGCATTTTGGGGGAAAATTTCCACTGTACCCAGATTTTGACGGGTTCTACATTCTTGCTTTGGTGACTGTAGAGGGATTTCGGTGTTTCTGTGACAGATATATGCCCAGCCCTTCCTAGGAGGAGCCTGTTTTTGGATTCAAGCCCACCCTCCACTGTCAACCTGTGGCCACTGGCAGAAGGAGGAGTCCCTGCTTCACTGCCCTATGCCCATACTCACATGCCTATATCCAGTTTTCACCCTCCTGATCCCTGGCTGGGGGGGGGGGGGGTCTTGGAAGACTGAGGGCCTGTGCGCCCAGTCTGACTCCTTAGCAGGGGTTGGGTGAAGAAGTTTTAATGGAGAAGGTCCAGTCCCCAACCCTTAGAATCAGAGCTCTTTGACACTGAATTTTTGATGCACCTTGTTTTGTATAATAAATTGTTTTACAGATGTCTTGGTGGCTGTGAATTGGGTGAAGGGCAAGCCTTCTTGGGGTAAGGTTACTTGTTCCTAAGAGCCAATGGAGGCAAGTGTGCCTGGTGGGAAATGGATTACAGGTAAACCCCCATCAGGAGCTAACAAGGGCCAGTTGCTCCTTAATTTGGAGATACTTATTCCAAGGTTGAACACCTTTGAACTACTGTTCCTGAGCTCAGGGTCTCTCTCTCTTCTGTGGAGGATTTCATGTAAGTTTTTGCATGACTCCATACTACATCCTAGGGACTTTATAAATCATCTCATTTAACCCTCACAACCACCTCAAGAGACAAAAATTTATCACTTCCATTTCAGAGATAAGGAAACTGAGGACCAGGAAGGCTGATGATCTTGCCTGAAGCCACATAGCTATCACATGAGAATCTCTGATTGAAAGGAGCACATACTTTTCAACTGGGACCAAAAGAAAAAAAGAAAAAGAAAAATCTGATCTCATCTGTGCCTCCATGTAAACTAATTTTTCCAGCCTCATTTCCCTCACAATTTGAAAGTTCTAATTCTCTATCTCTTCTTGTGGGATACCTTGGACAAAAACCCCTTTTCCCTTTCCTGCACTGTTCTGAAGACTACAATAAGTCCCTGTGTGATAGGAATTACCATCCATTTTTATAGGAAAAATCTTAAAACTTCGGGAGGTCAATGGTTTGCCCAAGGTCATACAGAGAGGGACTACTGTATGTCAGAAGAGATGAGATGTCATGAGCTTAAGGCATCCGTCAGGCGGAAGGGCCTGGTGGGAGTGCAGTTCCTCCAGAGCAGGGCGCCTGTATCCACACCGAATAGAAAGGGTGCTCAACCTTAGGGAGACCTCAGCTCCAAGGTCCCAGGTTACTCCTAGACGGGTGCTGCCCTCAAGCGGTGAAAATCTGTGAGCGTAGGGAACTACAGCTGGAGAAAGCGGGAACTGGAGCCATTGGTGTTTGTATTCCTGTACATTCTTTATTATTTACAGGAGCCACGTAAGGGCCTTTAGGCCCTACTTAGGCTTATCCGAGAACCCTGAGACTAACTCAGATTTAACCATTGGGCTGGGCTAAGTACAGCAAAATGCACCACCTTCAGCAGGCCTCAGTCTCCTCATCTCTCAAGTGGGCAACTTAAAACAGAGGCCCAAGTGGAATAACGGGAAGAAAACTCGCGCTGCATGTGTGCGGGGCCAGGCAAACTGTCTGAGTCACCGCTCCTCGTTGTATTTTTCCACCTCCCGGTCGGCGGGGTTCAGCGGGTCCTACAGGAAGCTCCCCCGCGATGCCCGGCTTCGCACGCCCTGGCCACGCCCCTCTGCGCGCGGAGGCCTGACCCCGCCCACAGAAGGATCCGCAGATTCGCTAGACCCGCTCTTGGGCTGAAAATTCTCATCAGACTCTGAGAGGACCTTTGCGTTGTCCATTTCCCTCTGGGTCGGAAGGGGGCTGTCCCCTGAGTTGTGCTAGTACGAAAGACCCAGAAAAAGTGGCCGACCCTGTCAACAGGGCTGGGCTAACCAGGCGTTATTTTTTTGACTCCACGAAGGCGGGTGAAGGGAGGCGACGGCTGAAGCCAGGAACAGTGGCGAATCTGCAGCCTCTTAGATCTTTGGCCGCGCAAGGAAGGGGCAGGGAAGAGGAGCAAAGGAGCACGCATCCTGTCCACCAATTCGCCCCGCCCGCCTGACGAATCTGCGTCTGTTCAACGCGCCACTCAAAACTCCTGAGCTCTGGCTGGCCTCCTCCCATTCGCCCCGCCCCCCTTTCCTCAGGGATTAGTCGCAGCTTTCGTCGCCGCTGATTCGTTAAGAACCCCAGTGTGGAGCAGCTAGATAGTGGTGGTGAAACCCACTCTCCGGGGGATGCGGCCAATCTCCAGGCTCCTTGGGCCACAACTCCCGAGCCACACAGGGCGCCGGCCGAGGCAGGGCCGCTACACTCGGACCCATGGATCTCCCGGCAGCGCCCGTGACGAAAGTGCGAATGCAGACGCTGTGCCCTCTGGGCCTCGCGCAGGTGGCGGTGGTGTTTGGTGCGCGCGCCGGGGAGGTGGTGGTGGGGGGGGCGCCGCCGCCGCCACCGCTGCGGGGCCGGGTCTCGCGCTGCCGCCGCCGCCACCGCCGCCTCGCGCCGCTGAGGTGCCGCGCGGGGTGGGGGGAGGGGGAGCCGCTCGCCACGAGCGGGTGAGTAGGGCCGCGGCGCGCGTGCGCGGAGACGGGGGGTGCAGATCTCGCCGGGGCGGGAGGAGAGGGCAGCGGCGCGCGTTCCCCCCCACCCCCCCGCCCGGATTCGGGGCTGAAGCCGGGTCTCGGGCTCGGTCTCGCGGTGTTTCCAACGCCCCGAAGAGGTGCCACCTCTCGGCCAGAGGATCGGGGCGCGGGGACGGGAGCGGCGGTGTGGGAGCGGGAGCCGGGCTTGGCCCGGGCCGCTGGCCGGTGAGGAGGCGTGAGGGGGCGGGGCCTGCCAGGGGGCGGGGGAGGGGTCTTGTGCCGAGGCCAAGTGGGGCGCGCGCTGGGGAGAGCGGGAAGGTAAGGGGGCGCGAGATGGGCCTGGGGGCCTGAGGGTAGAGTTGGGAGGTGGAGAGAGAATGGGGTGTGTTGTGATGAGACAGGGTACTTGGGGCAAAATCTGAGGGAGCCACGGGTCTTGGTGAGGTGTGGAAACTGGAGTGATGAGAGAACCTGGAATCTGGGCTAGCCAATGAGGGGACAGCAAGGGAGTCAGGCCTAAGTCCTGGACCCCCTTTGCGTATTCCTCTTTTCCTGACAGTGTAAATGAGCAAAGATGGATCAAGAAGGTGGGGGAGATGGGCAGAAAGCCCCAAGCTTCCAGTGGCGGAACTACAAGCTCATCGTGGATCCTGCCTTGGACCCTGCCTTGCGCAGGCCTTCTCAGAAGGTGTACCGCTATGACGGAATCCACTTCAGTGTCAACGTGAGTGCCCCAGGGCTTTCATTGCTTTCTAGGGGACTCTAGGGCCCCCTTTCCTCTCTTATTCCTTTCACCACCTAGAGCTCCCATACTCAGACCTTGCCTTCTCAAGAATGAGCAGGTGAGCCCAGCTCTTCAGCATCATATGGGTCCTCAGATGGGCCTTTTAGAGCTCAACAATTTGGCTTTGTCCTGAGCTGTGTTTCTCTTCCTGCTTTCCTTACTAGGACTCAAAGTATATACCAGTCGAAGACCTCCAAGACCCCCGTTGCCATGTCAGGTCCAAAAACAGAGACTTTTCCCTCCCAGTCCCTAAGTTTAAGGTAGGTGTCTCCTGGTATGGTGGCCTTTGGAGGGTGTGGAGGATCCTGGCACTCTAGTCTTTACAGAGCCTGATAAAATGGGTATTCTACTGAAAGACTGACAGCCTGATATAACAACTTCTGGGTCTGTGAGGCTGAGATGTTCTGGACAGGAGATATACTTGTACAGCTGAGGTGTCCCAGGTGTATCTCTGGTGGCAAGGCTGTTGAATTCTTGAAAGGTGAGGTGAGGACAGGTTTAGCTGTCATGTCTATCATTGTGTATTCCTAGACAGTGCTTAACATGACAGCGGGAAATCCCAGATCTTCAGCAATTAAGGAAAGTGATAAGACCACTGCCTTTCTGCTTGTGTTCTTCGCCTCTCGTTTGACCACGTGATCCTCCGTCTTGTTTCCTAAGAGCATTCCCATTTTCCAGTCCAAGCAGGGTACTCATAAGGCCTTGAACTGAGCTTAGAAAACTGGTGGTTCTTAGTTATCCTCACTAATTCTTTGTTTTTATCCTTCACTAGTTTTCTTTTGTCTAAGTAGTTTACAGAGTCCTTTCACCCTTTTTTCACTTAGTGTGCTTTTCTTGGACAATCCCTCCTATAGCTTTGACTATTGCTTCAGTGTTAATATCTTCCAAATATGTTTTCAGTCAACATCAATCTCTTGTATGCCTGGTAGAGAACAGCTCTATCTGGAGGCCCCACAGACATTTCAAACTCAAGAAGAGGTTTAAAACAAATCTCGTTGTCCTCTTAGTCCTATTCTCCCTTCATTTCCCTCTACTGATAAATGGCAACACCATTTCCTTAGCTACACAGACTGGAAATCTAGGAATTAGCCAGCAGTTTTACTCTGTTTTTATCTTAATTTTTTTTTTAATTCCTGTTGCCATTTTCTTAATATGGACTCTTGTATTCATTTCACTGGGTTACCTTGCCTCTGTGCTCCACTCAACTGCTCTGTCCTGACAGTCATCTCTTATTTAAAAAAAAATTTTTTTTTTTTAAATTTTTCAGTTGTAGTTCAACACAACACCTTTATTTTGTTTATTTATTTTTATGTGGTGCTGAGGATTGAACCCAGGGCCTTGCACATGCTAGGCAAGTGCTCTACCGCTGAGCCACAATCCCAGCCCCATGATAGTTGTCTCTTTGATTTTACTATTCTCTTATTTTACTTTTGTTGCTAACTCTGTTTTTTGAGCATTGGCATGTATAATGATTGATGTGGCCAAGCCTTATCTCCTGCTTTGACATCTTTTCATACCATATACTTTGTAATTTTTAGAAATACCAAGTCTTTCCTAAAAATCTTATTTACTTATTTATTTGTGTATCATGTCATTCAACCTAGGGCCTCACACATATTAGGCAGACTCTAAGCTACATTTCCAGCCCTTTTCATTTTATTTCAAGATAGGGTCTTGAAATAAAATGAAAGTTGTACAGACTGGCCTTGCACTTGGGATCCTTCTGCCTCTACCTCCTGAGGATGTGAGAGTATAGAAGTGTACTTCTGTGCCTATTTGCTTACTTTTTAAAAAATATTTTTATTAGTTATAGATGGACATAATACCTTTATTTATTTTTTATGTGGTGCTGAGAATCAAACCCAGTGCCTCACACATGCTAGGCAAGTGCTCTACCACTGAGCCACAACCCCAGCCCGTATTTGCTTACTTTTTGAGATGAGGTTTTGCTCTGTTGCCCAGGCTGGCCTCCTAGCCTTAAGCAATCCTCCTGCCTTGGCCTCCCAAGTAGCTGGGACTACAGGTTTATTCTACTGTGCCCAGCTGCCAAGTTGTTTTATAGTTCCACATCCTAGAAGTCCTTGTTATTTTGGTGGACTCCTGTGTATTCAAAAAGCCCAGTAAAAATGACACCATGAGTTCTTCCCTGATTCTACTCTGTATAAAGGTTCCCTTCTTTTGGCTCTCAGAAACCCTTTCTGACACTGTGTCACTTTGTGATTGTGTTTGTTTGTCCTGTCTACTTTTGTAAATGGAAATCTCTTTTTTTCCACCTTTGTATTTCTAAGTGCCTAGTCCATTATGGTCATTAAAAGCTGAACTAGTGGATTATTTTGCTACAACCAGTTCCTTCCATGCGTACATTTCTATTCCTAGCTCTTACCATTCTATGGTACAGGAATTCAGAGAGAGAAAGGTCAAGACTAATGTAGTCCTTGTTGTGACCTCCTTCCCTTGCCCTAACTCCCAGACATCTCTCTTGACCTCATGAAGCTTAGCTAAAGATTCTCAAAAGGCAAAGAAACAGTAGTCAGTATAGAGATCTCAGACCAACTCTTGTCTTCTCCACAGCTGGATGAGTTCTATATTGGACAGATTCCACTTAAGGAAGTGACTTTCGCAAGGCTGAATGACAATGTGCGGGAAACCTTCTTAAAGGATATGTGCCGAAAGTATGGTGAGGTAGAAGAGGTAGAGATCCTTCTTCACCCCCGTACTCGAAAGCACCTGGGCCTGGCCCGTGTGCTTTTCACCAGCACTCGGGGTGCCAAGGAAACAGTCAAAAATCTCCACCTAACCTCCGTCATGGGCAACATCATCCATGCTCAGCTTGACATCAAAGGTGAGGGGCTCCCATGCCTGCTGCTCAAGGTTTGTCTTTATCATAGATTGTAAGCTCACATGTTTGTTGGGATGAGGCAAGTGATCTGTGTTGGGGTTTCTTTTCTGAAGTTCTTGGGACCAAATGTGTATGAGAATTTTTCAACTTTTAAAGAGGAATTATGGTCCGTGTATTATGCTTTGCGTGTTGTTGCCAGCATGGTTGGGGTGGCACTTCATAGTCACATGAATATCCATAAAAAATTATAGCTAGGTGTGGTGGTATATGCCTGTAATCCCAGTGATCTGGAAGGCTGAGGCAGGAGGATCGCAAATTCCAGGCCATCCTCAGCAACTTGGTGAGACCCTGTCTCAAAATAAAAAATTTAAAAAAGGACTGGTAGCTGGGCGCAGTGGCGCACGCCTGTAATCCCAGCACTTGGGAGGCTGAGGCAGGTGGATCGTGAGTTCAAAGCCATCTTCAGCAATGGCGAGGCACTTAGCAACTCAGTGAGACCCTGTCTCTAATAAAATACAGAAAAGGGCTGGGGATGTGGCCCAATGGTCGAGTACCCCTGAGGTTAATCCCCAGTACCAAAAAAAAAAAGGACTGGTGGTGCACGATGGTGCACACCTATGATCCCAGTGGCTCAGGAGGCTGAGGCAGGAGGATCATAAGTTCAAAGCCAGCTCAGCAACTTAGTGAGGCCCTAAGAAACTCAGTGAGACCTTGTATTTATATAAAATACAGAAAAGCATTGAGGAAGTGCCTCAGTGGTTAAGTGCCGCTAAGTTCAATCCTCAATATGAAAAAAAAAAAAAAAAAGGAAAAAAATTAAAAAGAGGGCTGGGGATATTGCCCAGTGGTAAAGTAACCCTTTTTTCCAGTACTACAAAAAAGAAAACAGGAGACTGTAATGAAGCATAATACATGGTGGGATGAATAACGACTATAGTAAATTAGATTTGATTTTAATAACAAATTCTCAAAAATATTAGGTTTTCAAGCTGGGCACCGTGGTGCACACCAGTAATCCCAGTGGCTCAGGAGGCTGAGGCAGGAGGATTGTGAGTTCAAAGCCAGCCTCAGCAATAGTGAGGCACAAAGCAACTCACTGAGGCCCTATTTCTAAATAAAAATACAAATTAGGGCTGGGGATGTGGCTTAGTGATCGAGTGCCCCTTAATTCAATCCCTGGTTCCCTCTGCCCCCTCCGCCCTGAAAACAATAGGGGTTTTCAGCCAGGCATGGTGGTGCACACCTGTAATCCCAGCAGCTCAGGAGGCAGGAGAATCACAAGTTCAAAGCCAGCTTCAGAAACTTAGCAAGGTCTTAAGCAACTTAATGAGACCCCATCTCAAAAATTAAAAAGATCTGTGGATATGGCTCAGTGTTTAAGCATGTCTGGGTTCAGTTGCTGATACAAGGGGGAAAAAAGAAGGTTTTCATTTTTGGTTTAGTTTGGTTTGGGTTTTGAAATTTTAGCCAGACATGGTAGCACATGCCTGTAATCCTAGGGACCTGGAAGCTGAGGTAGGGGGCTCATAAGTTTCAGGCCAGCCTTAGCAACTTTGTGAAGCCTTAAGCAACATCACAAGACCTGGTCTCTGAATAGGGATGTGGCTCAGTGGTTAAGCACCTTGGCTTTAATCCTTGGTACCAAAAAATAAATAAGGGCTGGGGATGTAGCACAGGGGTAGAATCCCAGTACCAAAAAAAAAAAAACAAGAACAATCTCTAAAGATAAAGCAGTCTGAAATGCTTTGTTAAGGAGCAATGGGGAGGAGTGGAATCTGGTAAACTGTACACATAACTCTATCTAAAAAGGCAGCTGTTAGTTGACGTTAACCAGTTTGCAAATGAGAATGAGAACTAATATTCCCAACTTTGATTTTTCAAAGAAAACTCAGTAACCTAGATTTTTGTATGTAATCTGATGGTTTTAAATATTGCATCCCTTCCAAGATATTTTAAGTCATTTTGCAGAGCAAATAAAATAGGTTGTGGGCTGGATTAATCTTCAGGCTGCCATTCTGGAAACTTTTTAGTATATAGGATGAGGAGCATGGGAGGATTTATCATCAGACAACCTGATGCTTGTTTGAATTCCGTTTCTTCCCTTGACTGATTTTGTGACTTTGTGCAGATCAGTTTGCTTTAGGCTTATAAAACAGAGGTACTGGGGCTGGGATTGTGGCTCAGTGGTGGAGCGTTCGCCTAGCATATGCAAGGCCCGGGTTCGATCCTCAGCACCACGTAAAAATGAACGCATTGTGCACAACTAAGGTAAATAAATAAATATTTAAAAAATAAAATAGAGGTACTGATTCTTCTCCTGTGAATCATCTAGTGTAGAGGCACATGTAGAAGTGTATTTGTAAACTGCAAAATGTCACAAAATATGAAACTTATAGCAGTTAAGAGGTGAAGATGAGGTAGCAATTCACAGGGATAGAGACAAGGTAGGAGAACTGAAATCCCAGAACCCAAGACTCCAAGAAATTGTAGGAAGCTTGAAGCCTAAGAAAGAGAAAGGACTACCAAATTAAAAAAAAATTTGTTTCTCTGACTGTTGATTCCCATTTCTCTCCCTCCAGGACAACAACGAATGAAGTACTATGAATTGATTGTCAATGGCTCCTATACCCCTCAGACGGTGCCCACTGGGGGCAAGGCCCTGAGCGAGAAGTTCCAGGGTTCTGGTGCAGCCACTGAAACGGTGAGAAGATTTTGGTTGCCATTACCTTAACTGCTTGATTGCCAGGAGCCATCTTTAGAAGTTCTAGACCTCACTATTAAGTATAGAAAGAGCCAAGAAAAGATGCCTCAATGCTTTCAAAAGTCAGGGAACTAAGATTTTTGGTTTGGGGCAAGGCAAGTTTTCAAATGGTATTGTTTTTCTTTCTTCATGCCCTACTCTCCCTGTCCAGACTGAATCCCGCCGCCGCTCTTCCTCTGACACAACTGCCTACCCAGCAGGCACTGCTGTGGTGGGCACCCCTGGCAATGGCACCCCTTGCTCCCAAGACACAAGCTTCTCCAGCAGCCGACAAGACACCCCATCTTCCTTTGGCCAGTTCACCCCTCAGTCCTCCCAAGGAACCCCCTACACGTCTCGGGGCAGCACCCCTTACTCTCAGGATTCTGCCTACTCCAGCAGGTACAAAGCACACACCCTCTGGGGCTCCTAGCTTTCATATTGTTGGAACTGCCTTTGAGAAGAGGCTCAAAGTCTGAGAGAAGTTGGAAATCATTTGTGCTAGTCTCTGTAGATTCAGCCAACTAATTGCTATCTTCAGTGGCTGGGTCTGTAGCCTAGCATGTGTGAGGCACTGGGTTCAATTCTCAGCATTGCATATAAATAAATAAAGGTCTGTTGACAACTAAAAAGGCATTTAAAAAAAAAATGCTGTCTTCAGGGATGCTAACTGGCAACCCGACATTTAGTTTTTTAGGGGGCAGTTTAATAGGGATTTGGGCATGTGAACCAGGATGGTTGGATTTGGTCACATAAAGTTGAGCCTATAACTCTCCCACTTCTTCTCTAGCACTACTTCAACCTCCTTCAAACCCCGGCGATCAGAGAACAGCTACCAAGATTCCTTTTCCCGCCGCCATTTTTCTGCATCTTCTGCCCCGACGACCGCTTCTACAGCCATCTCAGCTACCACTGCAGCCACCGCCTCATCATCCTCTTCTTCCTCTTCATTATCCTCATCTTCCTCATCATCGTCTTCTTCCTCGTCCTCTCAATTTCGTGGTTCTGACTCAAACTACCCAGCATATTATGAAAGCTGGAATCGCTATCAGCGTCATGCTTCCTACCCACCCCGCCGGGCAACTCGGGAGGAGGCGCCGGGGGCCCCTTTTGCAGAAAAATACCACTGAGCGCTTCCCACCTTCCTACACCTCCTACTTGCCCCCTGAGCCCAGCCGGGCCACTGACCAAGACTACCGGCCTCCTGCCTCAGAGGCCCCACCCCCTGAGCCTCCAGAACCTGGTGGAGGTGGGGGTGGTGGGGGACCCAGCCCTGAAAGAGAAGAAGCTCGGACCTCCCCTCGCCCAGCCTCACCCGCCCGTTCCTGCTCCCCAGCCCCAGAGACCACCAATGAGAGTGTGCCCTTCGCCCAGCACAGCAGCCTGGATTCCCGCATCGAAATGCTGCTGAAGGAGCAGCGCTCCAAATTTTCTTTCCTGGCCTCTGACACAGAGGAGGAGGAAGAGAACAGCAGTGCAGGACCTGGGGCTAGAGACACAGGGAGCGAGGTGCCTTCTGGGTCAGGTCATGGGCCCTGCACACCCCCTCCGGCCCCAGCTAATTTTGAGGATGTGGCACCTACAGGGAGTGGGGAACCAGGGGCTGCCCGAGAGTCTCCCAAGGCCAACGGACAGAACCAGGTGAGGCTGGGGTCAGCCAGGGGAGGTACTTGGGATTTGGGAGGCAGGGTTGGACCCTGAGGGAGAGGGAGGGTAATTAGAAAAGAAAACAGATCTGAGGAAAAGCCCAGGGAACGAACAGATTCTCCGTGACCCTCCTCTGCACCCCCACAGGCTTCTCCATGCTCTTCTGGAGAGGACATGGAGATCTCCGATGATGACAGGGGTGGCTCACCCCCTCCGGCCCCAACACCTCCCCAGCAGCCTCCTCCTCCACCTCCTCCACCTCCTCCTCCCCCTCCTTACCTGGCTTCCCTTCCCCTTGGTTATCCTCCCCACCAACCTGCCTACCTCCTTCCACCCCGACCCGATGGGCCACCACCCCCAGAGTACCCCCCACCTCCACCACCCCCACCCCACATCTATGACTTTGTGAACTCCCTGGAACTTATGGATCGACTTGGGGCTCAGTGGGGAGGGATGCCTATGTCCTTCCAGATGCAGACCCAGATGTTGACTCGGCTCCATCAACTGCGGCAGGGCAAGGGATTGACTGCTGCCTCTGCCGGCCCTCCTGGTGGGGCCTTTGGGGAGGCCTTTCTCCCCTTCCCGCCCCCACAAGAGGCAGCCTATGGCTTGCCCTATGCTCTGTATACTCAAGGGCAAGAAGGCCGTGGGGCATACTCCCGGGAGGCCTACCACCTGCCTTTGCCCATGGCAGCCGAGCCCCTGCCCTCCTCCTCAATCTCGGGTGAAGAGGCCCGGCTGCCTCCTAGGGAGGAAGCAGAACTGGCAGAAGGCAAGGCCCTACCATCAGCAGGCACTGTGGGCCGAGTGCTGGCCACCCTAGTTCAAGAAATGAAGAGCATCATGCAGCGAGACCTCAACCGCAAGATGGTGGAAAATGTGGCCTTTGGAGCCTTTGACCAGTGGTGGGAAAGCAAGGAAGAGAAGGCCAAGGTGAGGGCCAGTGCCTGGGACTGGGCAACCTGGTACTTTATTGGAAAAGGTAGAACTCTGGTTTCTGTAGGTCAAAGCAAGTGAAAAGTAAGGACATACTAGTTGGTCAGGGGTTTTAAGGGGGCACAGAGCAGCAGACAAGCATAGACCTGAGAGCCAGAAGAGCTTCATCCTGGCTCTGTTGCTTCCTTGTTGTGGAAAAGTCCCTTAAATATTTTTTTGGCCTCAGTTTTCAGTTTTGCCATTTGTAAACTAGGAAAAATAGTAGCTGTTTCCTAAGGTCAGTGAGCTAAGTGTACAGACGTTTGAGGAAAATACCTGTGAAAGGACTGGTAGAGGCAGAGATGGTGTCAAGTGGATGAACAAGTTAATGCATCTCTATTCTTGGGAAGAATGGTTCTCATGCAGGAGCGATCCTCTGAGTTTCAGTTCCCCTATTATCTACAGCCATTCCAGAACGCAGCCAAACAACAAGCCAAGGAAGAGGATAAGGAGAAGACGAAGCTCAAAGAGCCAGGCATGCTGTCTCTTGTAGACTGGGCCAAGAGTGGAGGTACCACAGGCATTGAGGCCTTCGCCTTTGGGTCAGGGCTGCGAGGGGCCCTGCGGCTGCCTTCGTTCAAGGTACCCTGAACTGTGATCTCTCTAAGTAGGTTGGGAAAGGAGCCTTCCATTCTTAGGGTTGGGGTAGTTGGGGACCATGAGTGAGTTCTAAATGGACCCTATGTCTTCCTTATCTCCCAGGTAAAGCGGAAAGAGCCATCAGAAATTTCAGAGGCCAGTGAAGAAAAGAGGCCACGACCCTCCACTCCTGCTGAGGAAGATGAAGATGGTGAGTGGGAGATCAGGCAGAAGGAGAAAGGGAATGGGCTGCTTAGTGAGGGAAAGAGCCAAGTGGAAATGTTGATATTGAGTTAAAATGAAAATAAAGCCATTCTAGCAGGGCGTGATGGCACATGCCTGTAGTCCCAGCACTTGGGAGGCTGAGGCAGGAGGATCAAGAGTTCCAAAGCCAGCCTCAGCAATGGCGAGGCACTTAGCAACTCAGTGAGACCCTGTCTCTAATAAAATACAAAAAAGGGCTGGGGATGTGGCCCAGTGGTCGAGTGCCCCTGAGTTCAATCCCTGGTACAAATACATACATATACGTATATACATATATATATATGTATAAATAAAGCCATTCTGGGAGGTGTTAGAGGCACTGATAGGGTTCTTCCTGGATCTTAGCTGTGGGTCTTACTCTGGTAGGCTGGCTTGAGTTTTTCACCTACCACATGTAATAACTTCAGTATTTGGAATCAAACTTGGAGGTTAAACAAGTCATCTACCCAAGTTTACCATCTAATGTTCCCCTACAACCTTCCTCCCACTTTGTTGAAGTTGGAGCTATTGGTTGACAGCTTGCATAGCTGGGAAACTTCCTTATTGAGTCAGATCTACTTCCCTGGAGACCCATTGGCCTTAGCACTCTTTTCACAGGCCAGGCAGAACAAGTTGATTTGCTCTTGTTTTCCTAATGGAGAAAAGAGCGAAAGATAAAATGGGTGGGGTGTGTCTAAACTATAAAATGTTAGGTAATTGCCAGGTGTTTGTGTTTCTTCACTGAGCTTCAGCTTCCTGTAAACTGAGGCCTGTTGGGAAGTTCAGCAGTAGTGTATAGAAAGCTCCTTGTATGTGGGGTAAGAAAGTAGTAACATTGTTGATGAGAATTTCCCTGAACTTCACCTGGCCTAGACCCCGAGCGAGAGAAGGAAACTGGAGAACCAGGACGTCCGGGGTCCAAGCCCCCAAAGCGAGATGAAGAACGAGGCAAGACCCAGGGCAAGCACCGCAAGTCCTTTGCTCTGGATAGTGAAGGGGAGGAGGCATCCCAGGAGTCTTCCTCAGACAAGGTGAGGGGTGCCAGGTCCCTGCCAGAAGCCTATTTCCTGAACTCTTGTTCCTGTGTCAGCTTCTTTATGAGCTGGAGCCTAGGTCCTCATGGAGGACTAGTTGTCCCTTTCCTGTTAGTCCCTAATTATCCTTTTTGTTAAGGATGAGGAAGATGATGAAGAAGATGAAGAAGATGAAGATCAAGAAGAAGCTGTGGATACTGCTAAGAAAGAGACAGAAGCATCAGATGGTGAGCAAGATAGTCGTATAGAGTTCTGCCTTAGGAAGGAAGGGATTCGCCACATAACCTTCCTGTTGATCATACTGGCCACCTTTGCCCTTTAAATAGCAACTGTTTTAGTCACATCCTTTGGAATCCTTGGCCCCCTGGAAACATTAACTCAGGTTTTCAAAGGGGTCTTGCCTGCTTGCTTCTTCTGAAACAGCTCTTTTCTGAGGACAACTCAACAAAGTGTTTATTTTCCCATGCCCTAGAGATAAAGGGGTCTTTATTCTCCTCCTGCCCTTTGATGCTGCCAAATTGGACCTTCACAACTTGAAACCCTACTCTTCCCTTAAGGCCCAGCCACCAAGCTGTGCCTCCCTCTTCCCCTCCTCATGACTGCCATCAACCAGTCACTCCTCTTGTCTAGTTGGCTCCCCATGTCCACTTAGATACATGATTTAGACTTCCTTTTCATTCATTCTTTCAGATATATATTGGGCCCTTCCCCTTTGCTAGATGCTGTTTTAGGCACTTAAGACACAGCGGTGACCAAGACAGATGTGTTTCTTGGTTTTGAGAGCTTGTTGGAAGGTAGGCAAAGACTTGACAACAAACAAGTGAACAAATACATTCACTTCAAATAGAGATCGTGCTTTCAAGAAGATAAAAATAGGGTAATGGGGCAGAAAGTGATAGGGTGGCAGACTTGGGGGAAGATTTACTGTTCTCTACATCAAGGTCTAGGAATAGCTCCGAGAAGTACCATTTCAGCAGGGACCAGGATGGGGAACATAATCTGAGGCTTTCCTTTGCTGAAGTAGAGGGCAGGATTAGCTATTAAGGATGAGGGGTACAGATTCCTATCCTTTTGGGTTTTTTTTTTTTTTTTTTTTTTTTTTTTTGGTACCAGGGATTAAACTCAGGGGCACTTGACCACTGGACCACATCCCCAGCCTTTTTATGTACTTTTAGAGACAGGGTCTCACTGAGTTGCTAAGTGCCTTGCCATTGCTGAGGCTAGCTTTGAACTCTCAATCCTCCTGCCTCAGCCTCCCAAGTGCTGGGATTACAGGCGTACACCACCATGCCCGGCAAGATTCCTATCCCTTTTTTTTTTTTTTCCTGTTTTTCTTTTTGGCGGTGCTGGGGATTGAACCCAGGGCCTTATGAATGCAAGGCAAGCACTCTACTCACTGAGCTATATCCCCAACCCAAGATTCCTATCCTTTCGATCACTACTTTTCATCAGTTTTACCTTCTGGATGCTTCTTGAATTTGTCACCTCACTGTCCTGCCTTTCTTACTTAGATTATTTAAGTAGCATTGACTGATTTCTGTCTCTATTTCCATCCTCCCTTCATTCCAATCCATTTCCCAAGTTACTTATGAAATTATCTTTTCTAAAATGTGCACCTGATTCTCTTCTTTCCATTGAGTCTTTTCCTGGTTCCCTGTTTCCCATAATGCGACTCCTCAGACTGACAGTGTAGGCCACTTATCTAGCACCTGTTTAACTGTTCAGCTCCATCTCACCATTCTCCAGCTCCCTTCCCAGTCATTAACACCTATTCTAATTTACCTGATTATATTCCTCAAGGGCAGTGAAGATCTTAGATTTTTTTTTAAGCCCTTCCCATATTACCAGTCTCCCAGAGGCATGGAGCATGCAGTGTTCTCAAGCTTATTTCACCCCAGAATCTTTATGTCAGAGTCTGTCATCCAGATTATCCTTAAGAGTCACAATGGGAAAAGCTTCAGTAGTACAAGCAGATGGTTTGCCTGTCTTCAGGCCTCTTTCTTCTCTTGCCTTTGTTGTCCCTGCTTAGCCCCCATGTCTGCATGGTGGGACCCCTTCATGTCCTTGATTTCAATATCTCCTCAGGGATAACTTCCCTGACTTGCTCATGCAGGCAGAATATAGGGCTCTCTTTGCCATGTTCCCACCCAGCCTTGTGAATACATGTGCTTATCCAATTCCTTGACACATTAGACTTCCAGCATCTGGTATAGAGCATAATGTTCAGAGTAGTGAGCCAGTGAATGACCTGACTTGACTGACTGAGGGTCTTCCCACCTTGCCTGATTACTCCTTCTGGATTTCCAGGCGAGGATGAGGAAAGCGATTCGTCCTCCAAATGTTCTCTGTATGCTGACTCAGATGGTGAAAATGGTAGCACGTCAGACTCAGAGAGCAGCAGTTCCTCCAGCTCTTCATCTTCCTCATCTTCTTCCTCATCATCCTCATCATCCTCTTCATCATCGGAATCCTCCTCAGAAGAGGAAGAGGAAGAAGAGCAGCCAGCAGCCATTTCCTCAGCCTCTTCGCCCCCCAGAGAAGTCCCAGCACCCCTCCCGGCACCTCTTGAGGAGCCCGAGCCAGAGAGGGTTGCAGGCTCCCCAGTTACACCTCTCTCTGAACAAGAGAAGTCTCCAGCAAGGCCTGCAGGTGGGTGTATAGGATCTGAAGTTTTTTCTGTTATATGTGTATTTGTATGCATCTGTGTCTTTGAGAGAGAACAATGCAATCTTTATTGAGTAATTGTGTACGAGTATGTGTGACTTTGTTGGAAAAACATACAAAAAAAGTCCCATCCCCCTTGGAGACATTAATGGCTTAACATTTAAACTATACTGCTGTAGTGGTTCACAGAGCCAGACCAAGGTGTTTAGTTACTACTGAAGTAAAACAGGATGGTCTCCTCCCAAGTAAATAAAGGAGGAAATTCTCAATTTAATACATTTTTCCTACCAATTCCCTTCTCCCCCCTCCCTCTTTGAGTGTACTGGGGATTGAACCCAGGGCCTCATGCAAGTGCTATACCACTGAGCTATATCCATAGCCCTTTTTGGTTTTTTTTAGTTTTACTTTGAGACAGTCTTTCCAAGTTGCTGAGGCTGGTAGTTTGCAATCTTCTTGCCTCAGCCTTCTGAGTTGCTGGGATTATAGGCGTGCACCACCACACCCACCTCCTACTCATTTTTCTTAAGCCTATTCCTTAATGTGTAGTGTATATTTGCAGGATTAATCCAACATATTAACATTAATCCAGAATTTGGTTTTGTCTTTGCTTTCCTTTGTGAACTTGCACGTTTTGTTTTTTATTTTATAGCACATGCAATTTATACTGTGGAAACTGTTTATTCAAGACTTAAATACTGGGGTTGGGGCTATGGCTCAGTGGTAGAGCACTTGTCTTGTATGTATGAGGCCCTGGGTTCAATCCTCAGCACCACATAAATAAAATAAAGGTATTTACCTACAACTAAAAAATCATTAAAAAAAAAAAAAAAAAAAGAAGAAGAAGAATTAAATACTGATTGAATGCTTACCACAGCCAGTAGCAGGTACAAGGGGTATGGTGGTATGTCCCACCTGCTAGAGCTTTACAGCCTATAGGAAGAGATGTCAGTTGAATAATACATACGTGAGAAAATCTGTGATTGCAAACTGAAAGCATCATAAAGGCAAAGTGTAGGGTACTCAGAACCTGTGTGCAGCCTTCAGGCCTGGAAACATCTTTCTGCTAAAGTGTAGTCAGGCTGAAATCCAGGTAAAGTAGGCAGTAGGAGGGATTAGAGGTACATGGACCCTAAGGGAGAGGAAACAGCAGCTTGGGATACCTGGAAGAAAGATAAATTTTTGGCAGTTGAAAGCTAGGGCTGGTGGGTTGTCTAAAACTGGAGAGGTTGGCAAGGGCCAGGCTATGCAAAGTGCATAGGCCACATTAGGAATTTGGTCTTTATCTTGAGAGCAGTAGAAAGCCCTCAGAGGAGTGACATGATCAGGTTTGTGATTTGAAAAGACATAGTGCAGAGAGAACTTGGAGAGGGAACAGGGTGATGTAGGGATACTGTTAAGAGGCTGTTGAGTAAGTAAGGTGAGCTATGTTGATAGCTGGGACTCCATGCAATCAAATCAGTCAGTTTTTAGGATATGCTTCAAAGATACATATGATCTCCCACTTATTATTGAGACCCCATGATCTAAGGTGGGCAGTGACCACAGGAATCTTCCTAACATGGGCCCATGCTGCTCCCATCTACACCTCACAAGATCAGGAGTCAAGTTTCTACTGATACCTCAAATACTCCCCAACCTCTCCTGAGTTTATTGGGTAGCAGAAGGGACTGAAGCTACAGGCAGCCCAGAGGGCATCAATATTAGTAACTTTCCATTCTTTGTAGAGCAGGAAGGAGAGGGATGTGATCACATCTGCATTTCAGAAAGACCATCAGGGAGGAGGAGGAGGTGAGAATTAGAAAAGGTGAGGAAGAAGGTAGGGTGACATTAAAAGGTTTGAAGATACAGGCATGAATCAAGTAAGGTGGTACTGTGTGGTGTAGGGGAGATGAAACTGGGGGAAATTTGGTTGAAAACTTAGGAGATAGACAGCTTGGTAAAACTACTTACCAGGAAAGGAAACTCAGGAAGTGAGTGAGGTTTATTGATGAGTTTAGTTGGGGTTAAGATTGAGATACCTGTGGGACCTCCAGGTAGAAACATTGGCATCTGGATCAATAAATCTGATGCCATGGGAAGAACAGACTGGAAACAAGGTAGATAGTTGAGAGTAGTGTGAGTTTAGGTGTGAACCTACCTCTGTATTCTAGGAGGATGTATGGCATGAGGGAGAAAGGGCCAGAGCCTGAAAGTCCTATAAGAGGTAGGTGGGCAAAGGGAACCCAAGGATACCGAAGAGGAGTAATCAAGAAGGTAGGGAGGGCTAGGCATGGTGGTGCACGCCTATAATCCCAGCACTTGGGAGACTGAGGCAGGAGGATTGCGAGTTCAAAGCCAGCCTCAGCAATGGTGAGGCACTTAGCAACTCAGTGAGACCCTGTCTCTAATAAAATACAAAAAAGGGCTGGGGATGTGGCCCAGTGGTGGAGTGCCCCTGAGTTCAATCCCCAGTACAAAAAAAAAAAAAAAGAAGAAGAAGAAGAAGAAGAAGAAGAAGGTAGGGAGGAATCGAGGGAGTGGTGAATTTTGAATACCAAGGGAAGCACCGGTTTAAGACTTTTTATTTTTATTTTTTTGTGGTGCTGGGGATTGGACCCAGGGCCTTGTGTATGCAAGGCAAGCACTCTATTGACTGAGCCATATCCCCAGCCCCGGAAGCACCGGTTTAAAAAGGAGGAAATGATTCAAGCCACAAGAGAGGTCTTTGAGGTGGGAAAAGTGTTGGATCTGACAGATTATTGGTGACTTTGATTTCAGTCCAGTGATTCAGACAAGGAGTAAGGGGAGGTGACAAAGATAGCCAGTCTTCTGGAAGAGTAGATTACTCTTGCTGAGAAAGAAGAGAGTTGAGGGGCCACAATGATATTAGCCAACTTTTAGTGTTTATTGTGTGCCAAGCTCTAGAGCTCATTGAAAACTCATTTTCTCATTCAGTCCTCACAACATTCCCATTGTTCCTGTTTTAGAGATGAGGAATTCAAGGCTCAGTGAGATTCAGGAACATGCTCAAGGTAACTTAGCAGGAATTGGAGAGATAACAAGAAGAGAATGTGGGATTGATGGAGGAGTTAGTTTTTCAATGTAGGCGAGACTTGGGCATGTTCCTACACTGGAAGGAACCAGGGGCAATTAATTAGATGAACCAGAAGAGGAAGAAATCCTTGCTGTACTGACTTTCCTGGGGAGGGCCTCTGGATCTGATGCAAATGTATCCATGAGTGGGGAGGCAAAGAGCTGTGGTGTTTCATGACTGAAACTCTTGCTCTGCAGAAGAGCATGAGGGATGGTTTTTGAGTATGAGCCTGCCTGGAAAAGTGAGGGGAGTGGGAAGTAAGGGTGGAAGCTGACCAGGCTTGCCAGCAGCATGAAAACCCTGCAGAAGCCAGGGCCTGGAGGAAAGGAAGAAAGAAGTAAGGAGTAAGGGGAGGTGACAAAGATAGTGTCCAGAGGGTAGATGAGCAGATGATAAGTGGAGATGGTGGAACAATGAGGATATATAGAGATGTGGAAGGTACTGTGGAAAGGGAGGACCAAGTAAGGCCCCTGGGGGCTAGGCTGAATAAAGATAGTAGTTAATAATGGAAGAAGAGAGATGGGCTAGAGGGAAGTCAAAGGATGGGAAATTGAAAAGGGACAGGGCTGGGGGGTGAACTGAGAGGTAAGTTTGGGCTTGTCACATGGTAGGGAATCTAAGTGTGAATCCAAAGTGAAGCCGTTCTGGGGATTGACAAGATCAGGTGTGTGACTGGTGGAGAATAGCTGAGGATGAGTGAAAGAGATCTCTAGGGATGTGAGAATCTAGGTAAATAGTTGGGATAGTGAAGTCTCCTGGGTAGATGGCCAAGGTGGAAGATTAGAGGAAGATTAAGGCAAGTCTCTTTGAGTTTTGGAGGAGAGGGCAGGACAGGAAAATCTGAGTTACCAAGAACAGGACAGGACTGTGTGACCTGATGGCAGGGCCCTGGGAGGGCAGCAAAGGGCAGCCCAACCCCCATCTCCAAAGAACATGTGGCTTCTGGTAAGTAGGAGCCTAATTGAGGGCTTATTGAGGTTTCTTTTTTTTTTTTTTTTTTTTTTTTTTTTTTGGTACCGGGGATTGAACTCAGGGGCACTCGACCACTGGGCCACATCCCCAGCCCATTTTTGTATTTTATTAGAGACAGGGTCTCACTGAGTTGCTAAGTGCCTCGCCATGGCTGAGGCTGGCTTTGAACTCGCGATCCTCCTGCCTCAGCCTCCCAAGTACTGGGATTACAGGCGTGCGCCACCGCGCCCGGCTGGCTTATTGAGGTTTCTAGTGATGGGAACCAGTTTCTGTCAGTTTAAGTAGAAGAATAGATCTTTTTACAGGATATTATCTGCCTGGTAGAACCTATTTGTCTACCTGTTGTCTCCTGAAGCAAGGACCAGAATGCCTGTAGGTCCTGCCTTATGTCTGTTTTACAGTCTATGTCATTCTTTTCTCCCCTGAAAATTAACTTCTTCATTCCAGTAGAGGTGACTACCCCTACTAACTTCTAGACTGGCTACTGACAGCTCCGCTCCTTTCTTTTTTTTTTTTTTTTTTTTAAATATTTATTTATTTACTTTAGTTGTACACAATGCAATCATTTATGTTTACGTGGTGCTGAGGATCGAACCCGGGCCGCGCACATGCAAGGCGAGCGCTCTGCCGCTGAGCCACAACCCCAGCCCCTCCGCTCCTTTCTTAGATCCTTATTCTCAAAGAAGTTTCTGATTGCACTGGCTTGGCTCATCTTGGTGGTATCTATTAGTGATGGCCCTGGGGAGATGGGGTGGGATGCAGTGAAACTGGCTTCTGGGGCCTTCCTCTGCAGATCTGAAGGCGTCAGGAAAGCAATTCTCAGAGAAAGTCAAGGATCCCCCAAATTGTCTCCTGAATGAAAGGAATGCAAAGGGACATTTGTGTGAAGCTGAGCTGGGAGGTGGAATTTGTTCTCCTTAGCAGGCTTCTGGAAGACACTGGGCTGGGTTAGGAAGAGGGCTTAGTTGGGGAGATTGTCCCAACATGGAGAAAAGAGGTGAGAAGATGCATAGAAACTGGAGCGCCTGGAACAAGCACCTGAGACTCACCAGCTTTCAAGTGTGGATTGCCACTAGCATCCAGAGCCTAGGGCACAGCAAGTGGAGGGCCTTGCTGAGGATGCCAGTCTTAGGAGCATGGCTTGAAGCCATGGGCACAGGTTTACCACTGCCTGTTAAGGCCCAGGTCTGATGCTGGCTGCCCTTCAGGGGTTTTGTTTGTTTGTTTGTTTGTTTGTTTTTTGTTGTTGTTTTAGTTGTCAATAGATCTTTTATTTTTATTTATTTGTTTGTTTATTTATTTACATGTGGTGCTGAGGATCGAACCCAGGGCCTCACACTTGCTAGGCAGGTGCGCTACCATTGAACCACAACCCCAGCCTCTGCCCTTCAGTTTTGTGAGTGGTAGAGCCAGATGTGAAACCACCAAATTTACAGTGTTCAGAGCAGCATAGGGCAGCTGTTAAGAGCATGAACTCAGCCGGGCGCGGTGGCGCATGCCTGTAATCCCAGCACTTTGGGAGGCTGAGGCAGGAGGATCGCGAGTTCAAAGCCAGCCTCAGCAATGGCGAGGCACTTAGCAACTCAGTGAGACCCTGTCTCTAATAAAATACAAAAAAAAAGGGCTGGGGATGTGGCCCAGTGGTCAAGTGCCCCTGAGTTCAATCCCCGGTACCACAAAAAAAAAAAAAAAAAAAAAAAAAAAAAAAAAAAAGAGCATGAACTCAATCTAGACTGCCTGCATGCAGATGTTCTATCACTTGCCAGCTGTGTGATCTTGGGCAGGTTATTAACCTTGCTGTGCCTCAGTTTCCCCGTCTGTAAGATGGGATTAATATAGTCCTCTCTCTTCTTAGGGTACTTTATTTTTGGGAGGGAGACATGAGTTAATATATATAAAAAAAAAACTTGGATCCATGTGAGGTGCTGCTGTACTAGCTATTAATCTACTATAGCCAGCCAAAAGTTCCAGGCTTCTGGTTCTGCAGGGAAGTTGTTACCAGTGTCTGAAGAAGTGGGCAGGGCTTCACAAGGACAGTGACCTTGAACTGGGGCTAAAAGCTGCTTCAACTGACAAGTGAGGGGAGGGAGGCCATGTTCCCTGTCCTAGGGGCTGAGTTGGGGAGACAGAGCAAGCAGCACCTCTCAAAGACAGATGTCCCTTTCTCCACCTGCCCCTCATTGTTTGGGTCTCAGTTTCAGTCTCAGCTTTTTTAGCAAACCCTTCCCCATTAGGGAAAATCACTAGTTCCATCTAGGAACTAGGAAGGAAGGCAAATTTTATAAAATATTTTAATACTGAGATTCAGCTTTTTACATTGTATCTTTTTCACCTCACTAGACCACAGAATTTTGTTTATAATTGGAGTGGGCATTTTAGTTCAGATCTGGCTAATTGGATCCTCATTATAGAATGCATCTGACAAAAACTGTCTTGGACCGTGTGCCTAGTCATTGGATGTGGTTCCATCACTGCCAGTCTTCGTGAAAAGGCTAAAATATGTGGAAAGCCCTCCCCTGAATCTTCCCAGGCTGTGCATTTGATTTGTGTACTCATTGGACTGAGAACTCTGTGAGGATGTTGAAAGTGTCTACTTTGTTGGATATACTGTACCTGACAGGACTCGGTGTACACTTGCTGGACACGTGAATGAGCAGGTGCAGAATTCTATCCTATCAAGGGAGCCCATAGTGCTGAGGACAGTGTAGGTTTGAGAGGCAGGCAGTGTGTTTTCTGGGCCAGGAGGAGGATCTGCAACTGCCTGAGTTTGCTGGGTGGAAGCTGGGACAGAGCACAGCCCAGCTGAGCCCCAAGTCTCCTGCCTCTAACAACTCTAATGAAGTTGGGCAGAAGCTAACTCTCCTCTCTTTCTTGGTGTGCTTCCTTCCCCAGGTCCCACAGAGGAACCAACTCCCAGTGTGCCCCAACCTACCCCAGAGCCACCAGCTGGGCCCCCAGCCCCTACCTCCCGCCTGACGAGCGACCCTCTTCTCCTATCCCCCTTCTTCCCCCACCTAAGAAACGCCGGAAAACTGTTTCCTTCTCTGCTGTGGAGGAGGTGCCCACCCCAGAGCCTCCCCCAGCTGCCCCACCACAAGCCAAGTCTCCTGGCCTGGTCTCTCGGAAAGTCCCCCGGGGCGTAGAGCGGACCATTCGCAACCTGCCCCTGGACCATGCATCCCTGGTCAAGAGTTGGCCCGAGGAGGTGTCCCGAGGGGGTCGGAGCCGGGCTGGAAGCCGAGGTCGCTCCACTGAGGAAGAAGAGGGTGAGCCAGGGACAGAAGTGGACCTGGCGGTACTGGCCGACCTGGCCCTGACCCCAGCCCGGCGTGGGCTGGCCACCCTGCCTACTGGTGACGACTCGGAGGCCACAGAAACCTCAGATGAGGCAGAGCGCCCCAGCCCCCTGCTCAGCCACATCCTCCTGGAGCACAACTATGCCCTAGCCATCAAGCCCACACCTTCCACACCAGCCCCCCGGCCTCCGGAGCCAGTTCCTGCCCCTGCAGCTCTCTTCAGCTCCCCAGTGGATGAGGTCCTAGAGGCCCCTGAGGTGGTAGTGGCTGAAGCAGAGGAGCCAAAGCAGCAGCAACTACAACAGCAGCCGGAGGATGGGGAGGAGGAGGAGGAGGAAGAAGAGGAGGAGTCTGAGTCCTCAGAGAGCAGCAGCAGCAGCAGCAGTAGTGATGGTGAGGGGGCTGTCCGACGACGCAGCCTCCGCTCTCACACCCGGCGCCGGAGACCACCACTCCCACCTCCACCTCCACCACCCCCCTCCTTTGAGCCCCGCAGCGAGTTTGAGCAGATGACCATCCTGTATGACATTTGGAACTCAGGCCTGGACTTAGAAGACATGAGCTACCTGCGGCTTACGTATGAGCGCCTACTGCAACAGACCAGCGGAGCTGACTGGCTTAATGACACCCACTGGGTCCATCACACAAATATCCTGAGCCATAGAGTCCGGCCTGTCCGCGCAAGATAGGAAGACACAGGCCTGGGGGTGGGGGGGCCTTCCCTGGGGTCACAGCCCTGGGCAGTGTCTTCCTCAGATCACTCCTTATGCTGCATTGATTTCCGTCCCTGTCTGTTCAATTCACTCTGCCATGTTCAGCCTGGGGGTTTCTCCTCTGGCTGCCCAGCCATCTTTTCTCTCTGCCTCATACCTCTTTACTGCCTCCCAAAGTTTTTCTGGCAGAAAAGGTGGAGTCCAAGACTGACTTCTGTCATCTGCTATCCCTTCACACCTAATATGCCCACCAGCTCAGACCAGCTGCCCTTTCCTTGGGCTGGGACTGGGGTGGATGGAGACGAGCAGGCTCCAGGGGTCTGGCCAATGAGGGACCCATTCTCTTCCTTAACACCCTGCACTCACCAACCTGAGCACTCCAAAGCGCAAGCGGCGGCCCCAGGACGGGCCTCGAGAGCATCAGACAGGCTCGGCACGCAGTGAAGGTTATTACCCCATCAGCAAGAAGGAGAAGGACAAATACCTGGATGTGTGCCCCGTCTCAGCCCGCCAGCTGGAAGGAGTGGACACTCAGGTGGGGCCTGGCCTCCTGGCCCACTCTGTCCTCTCACCATCCTCCCATTGCTTATTTCCCTCTGTCCTGCTCACAGGGGACTAACCGTGTGCTTTCGGAGCGCCGGTCTGAGCAGCGGCGGCTGCTAAGTGCGATTGGCACCTCAGCCATCATGGATAGTGATCTGCTAAAGTTAAACCAGCTCAAGGTGAGGAATGGGGACCTGGGAAGGGAAGAGGCTCAGTGAAAAGCAAGGTGAGCTACCCTGGTAGGATTCCATGTTCGGGTTGTGAGGGGAATGAGATATTCTCCATTCTGGGAGGTCTGCAAGGAAAGGTGAGGAACTTGGTCTTGAGAGGCATGCAGCAGTAGAATCTACCTTCTGCCCCCTAGTTCCGAAAGAAGAAGCTTCGATTTGGCCGGAGCCGGATCCACGAGTGGGGTCTGTTTGCCATGGAACCCATTGCAGCTGATGAGATGGTCATTGAATACGTGGGTCAGAACATCCGCCAGGTGAGGTTCCACATTCAGCACCAAGCTCAGCTCCTGATCTGACTCCAGACAGCACAGGATTTCCCATGAATACCATTTGCCCCTCTGGGCAAAGCCTTACTTACCCTCCCAGCTGCAAGATATAGCCAGTGAAAACCTGTGTTCTTCATCCTTCATTAGCAATATGTAATAGTAAACAGTATTAGTGGCCCAGCAGGAAACAGGACTGGTAGTGTCTTTCCCTTTAAGGAAGTGGGGAGCCAGGTGCAGTGGCACATGCTTGCAATCTCAGCAACTCCAGAGGCTGAGGCAGGAGGATCGCAAGTTTGAGGTCAGCCTCATCAAAGCCTCATCAACTTAGCAACTTAGTGAGACCCTATCTCAAAAAAATTTTTTTCAAAAGGGTTGGAGATGTAGTTCAATGGCAAAGTACCTCTTTGTTCAATCCCCGTTACCAAAACAAAAAACAAAAAAAAGGAAGTGGGAATATTGGACAATTAATGACAATAAGGGATAGTGTTTGATATTAAAGGGAAAGTTTAGGGAAACAGGAGCAGTGTGAGCACATACCAAGACCACCAAGAGCAGTGATGTTTAAGCTGGGAGCTGAAAGACAAGGAGGCATTCCCAGGCCCGGGTGAGAAGTGTGCTGAAGTCTGGAGGTAGGGTAGTCTTAGGAGTGAGAGGAGATCAGAATGGCTAGTCAGAAAAACTAGGGCCAGTGGCAGATGAGAGTTTGGAGGGGCACGTGGAGCCCAGATTCTTCAGAGCTGGGGAGCAATATTAGTAAGTATGGGCCTCCAGTTAGAGAGGAAATCTCTGGAAAGCTAAGCAGAAGAGGATCTTGGAGGGTAGTAAGCGACCTCAGGTTGTGCTGGGAAGAGAGAAGGTAGTCTGGGCTGACACCAGTGGTGCTGTCACAGATCCAAGCCAAGGTGAAGGTGGCCTGGACTGGAGACCAGGCAGTGAGCTGGCTGTGGACAGTGAGGACAAAGGAGGAGGTGAGGCTCTTTCTTAGGTTGCTACCATTAGCTGTTATGACTCTGATGGGGCCCCAGTGAAATGGGAGTGAGCACGAGGAACAGATGTGTGATCAGGATGAGTTCCAATCAGGACACATGATGTTGCAGGACCCCGGGGACATCTAAAGATAACGCCCAGCAACTACTGAGGCGGATTTTTGGCTGGAGATGGGAGTTTGGGAGGAGTCCCCATTACTTAGCTGACAGTGGAAGCTCTGGGAGGGAGTGAGATCATCCAATGAGAAAGTGCAGACAGCTCATTGTCCTGTTTACTGGGAAATAAGAGTTGCTTCTTTTCATACGTGGACATGGGTCCTGACAGATGACCTGCCATTTGCATTGGCCATCTAGACCAACAGGTACCTGTTTTGGAGAGAGGGTCCTAGAGGAGATAAAGTGGCCACTACAGATTTCTTTGGAGTCCTCTTGCTGGTGATTTCTTCAAAGAGACAGCCAGAGGATTAGGATGGGTGGCCAAAGAGGCCAGGTTTCTAGAAGCAGTCAAGGTAGGGGATTGAGGTCCAGGCCTAGTTGGTATGGACACTGGAGTGATAGTTGGCAGATTGTCCAGAGGGGCTGGTGGGACCAGACCTGGTCCATTTGGAAGCTGAGGGGCCATGCCATGACCTTTCTATCCTATACTGCCAGATGGTGGCCGACATGCGGGAGAAGCGCTATGTACAGGAGGGTATTGGCAGCAGCTACCTGTTCCGGGTGGACCATGACACCATCATTGATGCTACTAAGTGTGGCAACCTGGCGAGGTTCATCAACCACTGCTGCACGGTGCGCTGGGAGCTAGGCGGAGGGATGGGAGGGGTGTTGAGGGGGACACAGCTCACACTACCCTCCCCTCCTATAGCCCAACTGCTATGCCAAGGTGATTACCATTGAGTCACAGAAGAAGATCGTGATTTACTCCAAGCAGCCCATTGGTGTGGATGAAGAGATCACCTATGACTACAAGTTCCCGCTGGAGGACAACAAGATACCTTGTCTGTGCGGCACTGAGAGTTGCCGTGGCTCCCTCAACTGAGGTGGGGCAGGACTGTTGCCCACACCCCTATTTATTCCCCCTTGGTGCCCTGAGCTCCCAGCACCCCCCCAGCCTTAGTGGGTTCAGCAGGGCCCACATGCCCCCGTCTCCCAAGTGTGGGGTTGGGGGCTCCAAGCCCAGCGAGGGAGCCTCAGTCCCTTGACGAGGCAGCTTCTGCCTCCCCTGTCACCCCTGCCCACCCACCTCTTAATTTTTTTTCTTTGCGGAGAAGAAGCTGTAAATGTTTTGTAGCTGCCAGCAGCTGTTTCCTGTGGAAACCTGGGGTGCCGGCTTGTACAGATCCTGTTCTTGGGGGGCTGCACAGCCCTCTTGCTTTGTGTTAATGGGGACTTCCCCTTGTGCCCTGCGTGCACCCCTCCCCAGTTCAGGGGTCTCTAGGGGCAGTGGCCATGTTCTCCCCCTGGGGGGGCCCTGCGCCCCCCATTCCTGGGGACTCCGTGCCTGGAACCCTGCCTCATCTTCTGTTCCTGCCAGACCCTTTGGGTCACCCTCCCACCCTGGTGTCTGGAGGCTTTGGCTCAGCCAGGCCAGGATGGTGGGGGTGGGCCCTTCTTGTTGGGCTGGATTGTATATATGTTAATAGCGCAAACCCAAGGCCACATTTTATAATTGTGATTAAACTTTATTGTACAAAAGTGCTTGGTCAGTATCTTTGGGGGAGAGCAGGCTGGGATGGGGGTTGAGGAGACAGTGGGTGGGGCAAGATGAAGAGAGGGAAAGGGTGGTCTGAAGTTTGGGGTGGGTAGAGGGGCTTTCAGGCAAGAGCCCAGACTTACAGACCCAGGTGCCACTGCTTTGGATCACCTGACAGGCTGCCACAGCCATGCCAGGAATCCCCCACGGAGGCCAGCCAGAGTTGGGCCAAGGTCAGGCCTCCCTTTCCTTCCCAGAACCACAGCTGCTGCTGGGCCTCTGGGCTCCTGGGAGATCCAGCAGGAGGGAAGGACTGAGGTCATGCAGTGGGAATGAGGTCACCCTGTCGCTAGCATCCTATGGGCCCCCAAATCCCTCAGCACCCACCCAGCAGGTTCTGGTTTGTCCATCCTCTCTCCCCAAGTACTTTGCTGTAACCAGATGCTGGTGGAGTGCTGAGTGGCCACCAGGGGGCACCCTGTGGCAAGAGTGAGGGGAAGAGGAGTTGGAGGCTGGGCTGGCCTCCGTTCCTGGAATAAGCCAGGAGGGAGGAGAAGCGAGCGGAAGGAAGACGGTGTGTGGCTGGCCAGCCAGCCCAGGAGACCTCCTCCCCAGTGGCCAGTTTTGGCGCCCAGGGACAGTGGCTGCAGGTAGGCAGAGGTGATACCAGGGTTCAGGCAGCCTTTCCCTGGTTTGGGTCCTTCCCTTGGTCCTGGCCTTTCCCACCTTCCTGTACTTTTCCTTCCTCCCCGTTCCCACAATGCCCTGCCTCCCCACCTCCCCACCTTTTTTTTTTTTTTTTTTTGGTACTGGGGATTGAACTCAGGGGCACTCGACCACTGGGCCACATCCCCGACCCTTTTTTGTATTTTATTAGAGACAGGGTCTCACTGAGTTGCTAAGTGCTTCGCCATTGCTGAGGCTGGCTTTGAACTTGCGATCCTCCTGCCTCAGCCTCCCAAGTGTTAGGATTACAGCCGTGCACCACCACGCCCGGCCACCCTACCCTTCTTTTTTGCCTCCAAACCTCTCCCCATCTACCTCAAATCCTTACCCCTTTCTGTGCCCCAGGCCATTACTCTCTTAGTAACTCGGCAGTTAATATGATCAGAGGGCAGGTAGCCTGGCCGCTGCCCCCACCACTGCAGCCTCCAGGAGCAGCTCTGCCTCCCCACCCTCTGTCACGGAGCTCTGTTTCACTAGGGTGCCTTCTAAGAGTAATGAGTAACTGGGGCAGGTAGCAGCAGGCAACTCAGGTGAGCCAAGTTTTCTCCCCACAGCTGGGCATGGCAGAATCCGCACAGGCCCCGAAGCTGGTGTACCTGGTCACAGGTGGCTGTGGCTTCCTTGGGGAGCATGTGGTGCGAATGCTGCTGGAGCGGGAGCCGAGGCTCCAGGAGCTGCGGATCTTTGACCTGCACCTGAGTCCCTGGCTAGAAGAGCTGAAGACAGGTGACTATAGGGGGAGGTTGTCTTGAAGAGGGTACGGTCTCCCCCATTCCCTCCCAAACCACGATATGCCCCTGACTGGTGGAAAAGATGATGCTTGCTATGCTGTTTGGTCCACATGGATGGGATGAATGAGTCACTGGGAACATGTGGCTCCCAAGGGTGTAGGCTTAACTAAGCAGCTGACTGATGACCCAGACTCTTGACATTGCCTCTGGCCTCCCCGGCCTTTCCACCAGGGCCCGTGCAGGTGACTGCCATCCAAGGGGATGTGACGCAGGCCCAGGAGGTGGCAGCAGCTGTGGCTGGAGCCCATGTGGTCATCCATACAGCTGGGCTGGTGGATGTATTTGGGAGGGCCAGTCCCGAGACCATCCACAAGGTCAACGTGCGGGGTGAGGTGCTCCCCACCTGTTCTAATCCTGCACATGATACTCCCTGGCACATGGCTTGATCTTACCTGTTTGTTCCCCACCCCATTTGACCTTGACCTCCTTTGATTCTCATGTGACAACCTGTCCTATTGACAGCCCTGCCCCCACGTGATCATTCTAAACCCTGTCCATCCTCACTCAACCTGTTCTGGTTCACCCTCCCTGGACCTGGGGTAGAGAGGGGAAAGGTGCAGAGAGGAAGGAAGCCTCAGCTTGGATCTATCTTCCTTCTCCCTAGGCACGCAGAATGTGATCGAGGCTTGTGTACAGACTGGAACACAGTTCCTGGTGTACACAAGCAGCATGGAAGTTGTGGGGCCTAACATCAAAGGACATCCCTTTTACAGGTGAGCTGAGATTCCCCCATTATTTAAAGGGTCCACTTTCTTTTTTTTTTTTTTTTTTTGGTACCGGGGATTGAACTCAGGGGCACTCGACCACTGGGCCACATCCCCAGCCCTCTTTTGTATTTTATTAGAGACAGGGTCTTACTGAGTTGCTAAGTGCCTCGCCATTGCTGAGGCTGGCTTTGAACTCACGATCCTCCTGCCTCAGCCTCCCAAGTGCTGGGATTACAGGCATGTGCCACCATGCCCGGCTAAGGGCCCACTTTCTTAAGCATTGAGTCTTCCTTTACCCTCACTAGGGGCAATGAGGACACCCCATATGAGGCAGTACACAAGCACCCCTATCCTTGCAGCAAGGCCCTAGCTGAGCGCCTGGTCCTGGAGGCCAATGGAAGGAAGGTGAGTGAAGAGACACAAAGATGCAAGTTGGGGGTTGCAGCCAGGCCAGCACAGCCTGACTTGCAGGATGCTTTGCATTCCACCCTGTGGGCCTCCCATCTCTAGCCTGAGGAGGCTAGGGCAAAGGGGAAGCTGCTAGGTCCCAGGTCCTAACAGTGTTTGGCTTTTGCCATCAGGTCCGTGGGGGGCTGCCTCTGGTGACTTGTGCCCTGCGTCCCACCGGCATCTATGGTGAAGGCCATCAGATCATGAGGGATTTCTACCGCCAGGGTCTGCGCTTGGGGGGTCGGCTCTTCCGGGCCATCCCAGCCTCTGTGGAGCATGGTCGGGTCTATGTGGGTAAGGACAGGGCTAAGCAGGGGGAGGCCACGAACAGGGCAGGAGGACCTGCTTTGAAAGTGGGCGTGACCCATGTGGTTCTGGGAGGGGCAGTGTGTGCTCTGACTGGAAAAGGATGGTCTGTATACAGGTGCAGGTAGGTGATGATTATTGTCTGCGTGGACCACAGAGGAAACTGTATCCCTGCAATCAGGGAATGCTGACATAAAAAGCTATAGGCTGAGAGGACTGCAGGCACGGAAGCAGCAGTTCCCCGGGAAGGACAGGGTAGCATGTACACAGACCAACCCAAGAGAGCAGTGGCCGTGGGATCTGGGGAAAAAGCAGCCATTACCAGGCTGTATTAGAGATGTGGGCAGCATCTAAATGGGCCCACAGAAGGGGTGGCTTGTACATAAGCTGGCCCAGAAAAGCAGCATCTTACATGACTGCAAGAGCCCTTGGAGGCATAGCCACTTCCCCTCACTGGCAGGCAACGTGGCCTGGATGCATGTGCTGGTGGCCCGGGAGCTGCAGCAGCGGGCAGGACTCATAGGCGGCCAAGTGTACTTCTGCTATGACAAGTCACCCTATAAGAGCTACGAGGACTTCAACATGGAGTTCCTGGGCCCCTGCGGATTACGTCTGGTGGGCACTCGCCCACTGTTGCCCTATTGGCTGCTAGTGCTTCTAGCTGCCCTCAATGCCTTGCTGCAATGGTTGCTGCGCCCGCTGCTACTCTATGCACCCCTGCTGAACCCCTACACACTGGCTGTGGCCAACACTACCTTCACTGTCAGCACCAACAAGGCACAGCGCCATTTTGGCTATGAGCCCCTGTTCTCATGGGAGGACAGCAGAACTCGCACCATTCTCTGGGTGCAGGCCATGGAGGGTACAACCCAGTGATCGTGGGGCTGGGGCCTGGGGGCCATCATGGCATATCCACCCAGGTCTCGAGCCCTCACACTCTGGATGGGGCGGAATGGCGGATTCCAGAGCTGGAAGCTCTGGTGCCATCTAGCTGTCCCAGAGCCCTCCACATTTTATGGCTATAAAGACTTGAGTCTGGGTTGTGTTCTGATGCCTCCAAGTTCCAGGGCAGGGTTTGGGGATAGGAGCATCTTCACTTTCAACCCAGGCCTGCTGGATGTTTAGCAAAAAACTGATTCCCAGATGTTCTCACTATGCCATCCCACTTCTGATTCTCAAGCAGGAAGTGGCCAAGGTTCTACAGACTATCTGACACCCAGGTGCCACTGGACTAGGTTCAGAGTGAAGAGGCTTCTCTTGTTTCTCTCTCCACCTTTATCCTCATGGCATTATCTTCCCATTATTTAAAATAATATATCACCTTTAGACATTTTCTTAATTCCCCTCAATGAAAGATGAGAAAATCAGTGTGTTTTTTCATTTCTTACCCCTCCACCCAAATTGAGTTCCTGCAATATTATTAGCTCTCTGCCTGAGATGTCTCAGTAATGCTGTACCTCACCAAGCCCTGTATTAAAATTCTTTTCCAAGCCTGTGTCCATCAGTCTGTCCAGCAACTCTACCACCCGCTGCCCCAACAAGTTTCCCCTCCCCACGGCGCCAGTCCCATGTGGGGACAGAAGGAAGTGAGCACACAGCACGCCCGCTGTTAGATTGGTTGCTATTTCTCCCATCCCACGGGGCCCGACCCGGCCCGGGAGGGGGGTTGGGGGGCTCTGGGGACAGGACATGCAGGGCTGAGGGGGTAGAATTTCCTGTATTTTATCCATTTGCAACTTGGTCACCAATAGAGAGAAATGAGAATGAGGGCTAACAGGAGAGGGTGGCCTGGCTCTGGCCCCCAACCAGGCCCCAAGAGTCCTGTCCCCTCTAGGGAGGGAAGGGAGAGAGCTCTAGAAACCAACGGAGAAACAGAGAAGGGGGCAGGGGCTCATGTCAGCAAACACAGCTACATCACGTGACACGCCAGCGACACAGAAACACACGCCAACGCACACAGCTGCACAGCGGGCAGGGGGCAGGTGGGGGAGAAAGGAGCCGGGGGCCACCCATCTTGTCCTCTGCGGGGCAGGCTGGGGGGAAGGCAGGGTAAATGCATAGAACACATCATGTGTACACGCTCAAGGCGTGGCATGAGCGTGCGGCGACCCATGGCACATGGGATGGACACGCAGTGTGCTTCACGAGAGGGGGGGATAGGGAATGAGAGGGAGGGAAAGCACTGAGCTCTGGCCAGGCCTGGGACCACCCACACGGCACACATGGCTTGAGGCTGTAGATGCATGGAGTGTGGGCAGCACACACTTATCTGAGAACATGCAAAAAATTCCAACCCCTAGACAACATTCTGACACACGTAGACAGCAGCCAACAAGCAAACCCATCATACAATATTTGGGACTTTTAGAAAGCTAGGGCATAGCGGAACCTCAGGGATCCCCTGGTCCACCTGAGGCCCAGAGATGGGCAGCTGTGAGCCTAATGCCACTCAAAGAGGCAGGAGCAGCACTCCAGATTCAGCTCCACCCTTCTGGTGAACTCCAAAGCTGTGGGCTTCTGGAAACACCTGGGCTGAAAGGGGGTCCTGGCTGGGAAGCAGGAAAGAAGAAGGGGGCTGGATGCAGGGATCAGCTCTGACATCTCCATAAAAGGCTGGGATGGGAGCAGGAGGGCTGCAGTCAGACTCTGGGCAGACTTCCTGTCCTGCAGAAGGGAATTCTGGGAATGGACAAGCAAGCTCCCCTCCCCAGGACAGCAGATCTAGGGGTTACATACATGTGGCCACATTGACACAGACACACCCAGGGTGGGCAGAACCTAAACAGTGAGGTAGGGAAGAGGTTGGCTGTCTGAGCTGGGGTAGGGCTGGGAAGGGTGTGTTCTGGGAGGTCACATTTGCATGGGCTCTCATACAAACACACAAACACACACTTCGCATGATGTGGTAAACTGCAGTCTACACGCATGCACACCAGAGTCCTTCACCTAGTACACAGGTATGCCACCACCCCAGAGCAGGGCTGATTCATGTATTCATATGTTCAGGGTAGGCTGAACATATGAATCATACATGAATACATTCCTAGCCGTTCCTAGGCTATTTGGTGGTGGGGGGTGCTTCTAACACTGTCCTTTCCCCCACCTACCTCCTACTATCACCAAATTAAAAAACCACCAACTATGCATATACTGTCTACACCACAAAGAAGGAATTAGCCCTTTCCTCACCATCAGAAACCTAAGCCTACATCACTCAATCTCACCCCTGGTGTGGGGAATGGCCACTGATGATATTTTAGCAGGAGTGGGGTCTAGGAGATGGGGCCCAGGACTTAGCCCACTCTGGCCACTCCAGTAAATCTGAAATCAACAGTTGCCAAAACCCAAGTTTCCTGAGGAAGAGCCCAGAGCATGGGATGGGATAGTGAGGACAAATGCTTCTCCCAGGTCCGAGGGGAGTGTGCGAGAGGCAGGAAGGGTCAATGCCCTGATTTTCCATCTGACTGAGGACAGCTCATGACATCTCACCTCATCAGTAACATCCCTACAAATGTCCTTCTGGGAGGCATTTGTGTGCAAATGGGTACACACCTGAAGAGACACCATGCCAACATCAGCATGCATGGGTGCCCCTGGGTACATGTTGTGCCTGGGTGTGGCTACCTTCCAGGGACCTCCTCAGCCTTGGTATGTGTGAGTACACTGAGCTGTCACAGGCTCAGGCCTGTCCCTGGGCAGAGACACAGAGAAAGATAAGGATCTGGGCACATGAGCATGGGGCCCTGAGGTCGGGCAGGGCAATGTGGATGTAGCAGTGTGTGCAGCCACATTGGTCAGCAGCTCTGCAGAGAGGGAGGGGGACAAATAAATCTGGATAAACAAACATGAAAAGGGCACATGTCCTTAAAGACAAACAAGTATATGTATGTGTATACAGGGGACAGAAACACATTATGTAGAAAGCCCCTAAAACACACATGCATGCACACACACACTCGCACACCCTCACACACAGTATTCCAGGTAGCATAGAAATATAGATATCTGTACCCACCCAAAAAGGTGTCCAGTCCATCACGTGGAGGGCTCTAAGAAAACCTATCAACACTCCAGACAGACAGACAGACAGATGCACATGCACGCACACACACACGTCCCTCACATCACCTACTGGGGAAAATGCGTGTCTATGTAGGCCAAGCTAGGTCATTTATAAGTATATGCTTCCACTCACTTCTGGGGATCTCCAAAGCCCACAACACAACACACACACACACACACACACACACACACACACACACACACCCTCCCCAGGGCACACAGCAGCCCCTGGGGTAACTAAGCCAGGAGGGTTTGTTCTAATCACGTGGAGTGTCTGCCATGGCCCATGTGTCTCTGGGCCTCCCTGAATCCTTTGAGAATGTGGAACATCTGCACACACACACACTACCCGCCTCATTTGTAGCAGACGGCGGAGGAGGTGTCAGTGGAGGAATTGCTGTTGCATTAGGTTCAAACACTCAAACACAAAATTCCATGTACACAAATTGTGTGTCCACAAATCTGTGGCCACACACATACCCCACACACACACCTATTCACTGAAGACAGACCGGGATGTGGTGGGCTGCTATGTTGTACTTGGCACAGTCTACACAACAACCCAGGTGAAGGGGAAGCTCAAACCACACACAGACTCAAGGTAGGGGCAAGAGGGGCAATTCGGTGCATCTATACATCTACACATGTACACACACGCTGGGGTGTCCACACGTCTCGAGCATGTGCCGGCGGCATGCATGTTGGTGTGCATGTGTAATCACGCCTGCTGCTATCTACGTGCGGGGGCAGGGGGTGGTCCATGGCAGGGTGAGGCCCAGGGACTCCAGGGTCTGCCGTGGGGTGGAGGAGGGAGTGGGGTTGCCTGGGTCTGTTCTGGGGTGAGCTCGGAGCAGGGGATGGAGTGAAAGAGGTGGTGGGGGTATTGCTCCCAATGTGGTGGGGGAGGGGTCTGGGAGAGATAGGGGTGAGGGGCCTACAATCCCAGCGTCCCCCCAATGGATGACGCCAAGACCACCCCCAGCACCACACAGCAAATGATGATCATGATTTTCTTCTGCAGGTAGAAAGATGAGAGAGAGAGAAAGACAGAGAAAGAGTGATAAGAGAAGAAGACAAACCAACAGACAGATGGGGGAGAAGATGGGGAAGGAGGGTGAAAGGGAAAATAGGGGAGAAAAAAAACAGAAATAGGAAGAGGTCAGAGCCAGAGATAAGGCCTCTCACCCGATTTCAACACTCGGCTCAGCCTTGGCCTGAGCCCAGCCCCACCCACCAGGCTCCTGGTCTCCCTGCCCCCATCAGGCCACCTGCCCTGGCTCACCCTCCGCGCCTTGCTCTGATATTTCACAGCTTTCTTGGTGTCGGACACAGCTCGCTCCACATAGTCCACGGAATGTTCCACGTTGTACTCGATGCGGTCAATCATCTCCCCCTGCAGACAGAGGAGGTGTGCACAGGGAGAAATGGGGGCTGGGCTGGGAGACCAAACCTCAGGGACCAGGGAGGCTCCTGGGTGGCATGGCAGAGCCAGTACCTGGCTTTCCACAAGCATGGCCATGTCCACGAACATGTCGTGCAGCTCGCGGATGCTGGTTTCCAGTTTGATGATCTCATTGTGCCTCGTCTCGATCTCGTTCAGTGCCTGCTTTGTCATCTGCGAGTCCATTTTGATCTAGGATGGTGGGGGTTAGGGAAGAACAGATATCACCCTTCGACCTTATAAGAGCTTTGATTCAGCAGCCAGAGTGTCTAGGTTCAAATCTGAGTGTCATTTACTAGCTGTAACCTTGGGCAAATTTAACCTCTCTGGGCCTTGGTTTCCCCACCTAGAAAATGTGGATCCTAACAGTGCCCACCTCACACGGCTGTTGTGAAAATTGAATGAGTATATATCAGGGGCTGGGATGTGGCCCAGCGGTAGTGTGTTTGCATAGCATGCATGAGGCCCTGGGTTCAATCCTCAGCACCACTAAATAAATAAATAAATCTTACTTAAAAAAAAAAAAGTAGTATATCAATTGGAATACCTGGCACACAGTAAGCACTAAAGGGAAATTTTGTTCGATTATAAAAAATAAGACTTGTCCTTAGAGCCCACCACCTTGCCCAGGAGCTTTCTCTAACACATATACCAGGGAAGCCCAGGGAAGAAAGATATCAAAGGCAGCAGGTGAGAAAGTGGCAAGCAGACAAGAAGGCCCAGATGAGAAGGCAGTGTGCCCACAAGTTGCCTGGAGCCTGCATGAGATGAGGCAGGGGATAAATAATAACAAAATGTACTACAGTCGGGGGCTGGGGTTGTGGCTCAGCAGTAGGGTGCTCGCCTAACACGTGCGCGGCCCGGGTTCGATCCTCAGCACCATGTAAACATAAATGCATTGTGTACAACTAAAAGCAAACAAATAAATATTGAAAGAAAAAAAATGTACTACAGTCCTTGAAAGTCAGGGGGAGAGACTCCAATTCACAGCCAGATCTCCCCCTACCCTCAAACTCCTAGCTTGAGCGGGTCTACTCACTTCCCACTCAGAGTTTAGACCATGTTAAGCTACTCCTTTGCTCTAAAGTCTGCCAGGACCTCCCCACTACCTCAGGCTACACACCTTTACTTTGGTAGTCAAGGCCCAATCTCCCTTTTCAGCCCATACCTCTTGCTCATCCTATAAGAGCCAAAATCACCCAGTAGCTGTTTGGTAAGTGGTCTCCTATTTCTGTTTTGTTTTGTTTTGTTTTTTCAATTTGTTCTCTTTGCCTATTTCCCCCTGTCCAAAATCTCCTTGCCTCTTGAGAGACTACTTAATGACCCCTCACCCAGGAAGTCCTCCACAGCCGTCAGCCCAGGTCCTGACCACCCTGCTTTATAATGATTGGTTTCCATTGTAATGATGGTGGCCAGTTGGCAGGGTCAGCTCTTGTCCATTGAAATGACCCCCTTGGAACTGTCCACCAGGTCTCCTCCATTCTCATACAGACAGACAGATGGCCTGGCCACAGGTGTTTGGAGGGGAGGAGCTCCAGGCTAACTGGCCCATAATCAATTTGCCCAAAGTATATTCAACAAAGACCAATTATCCAAATAACAATTTACTGAAAACTATTAAGACAATCACAGTGCATCCTTTAAAGCTGGTCTAGAATCATTACTCAGAGGCTCTGGCCATCAGAAGCAGAAATAGGACTGGGTAAGCCGGGGCAAAAATCCATAAGGAAAAAGAAAGCCCATCCATTCACATATAAAACAAGGGCAGGGCAGTGTGCAAAACTTAAGCAAAACTAAAACTTATGTTTTAAAAAATGTTCACAAATGCATCATATGGTGAGTGACGTGCTTCAGGAGGGGAGCATGTAGTAGCATGTAAGTAGGCCCCCTTGAGAGTTGTGGAGAGGATGAAATGAGTTAGTAAACATAAATGTGTAAAGTGCTTAGAACAATGCCTGGCATTCTATTGTTTGCCAATTTTATGGGGATGACTTCCTGCCCTGCCCCCACGGAATTCCCCAGTTCCTCTCCAGTCTGCCCACTGCTAGTTATTCCAGGGTGGACTTAGGACCTAGGTCCAACCTGAACTTGGGGAGGAGAGGCAAAGATTTCCAAAAACAGAGTCCGCCCCCACCCGGGGGCTCACATCATCCGTGAAGATGGCCAGTTTCCCGCTCTCCAGCATGTCTTCCAGTTCTTCATTGGTCGTGGTCCTGCCGGCTGTGGGGAGAAGCGACTATCTGCTCAGGGACTGGGCCCGTCCCGTCAGGGGCCCTGAAATGGTGGGATGGGGCAGGGACCCGGGAGTCCACCCTCCCAGCCGGCTTGGGTCAGGCGACCCCTCCACAGAGAGGAAGGGCCTGGAAGGGAGGTTGGGCAGCCGCGGAAAGTATGGGGCAAAGGGCACACGCACTGATCTCCAGCTGTCGCTGGATCCGGTCCTTGCAGCGGTCCCGGTACTTGGACTGGGTCGCGTTATATTCGGTCATTACCTCCACGAACTTCCGGGAGAGCGTAGAGTGCTGGGATGGGTGTGGGAGGACAGACAGCGGGACGGTAGCAGGTGGGGAAGCAGCATGTGGACGTTTGGGGGAGGATGGCCTCAATTAGTTTACGGGCCTCTCTTCAACTCGGACCGCGACCCTAATGCCCCACAAGTTCAGTCCCTTATTCCCCCGCTGGGTATCCCCACCCTACGCCTAAACCAGCTGACCCAAAAAAGTGGCTGGGACCCCCCTCTACAACCCCGCCCACCCCTGGCCACGCCCCGCGTCTCTGGTCCGCTCTGGACCTCCAGCACCCAACCCGCCCAATTCCAGCTAGGTCGCCTCTTGAGCCCGATCCAGGTGCTGCCCCAGCTGGGCCACTGCCTCCTACCTGGGTCTTGCGGATGCGCAGGTCCGCGGAGGAACGGTTCAGTCCCTCCTCTTGTTCGATGCTTTGCTCGATCGCTGCGAGAGAGAGGACGCAGTGAGGGACAGGAAACCTGGGGCATGTGGGGCTTGGGTCCCGGGCTTATGAAGGATCGACACCGGGAAGCAGGCTCCTGGCCTGGGAAGACATGTCATGCCCATGGCGAGGCTGGGCAGTAGAGAATCCAGGGGCAGGTCAGCAAAACGCACAGGTGTTTGTGGGGTTCCTGAAAGCAGGTAGATGGGAAAGTTGAGGGTCAAAAGGTCACCAGTCAGAAGGGAGCTATTTATTCTGGTGGAAGAATCAGGTCTTGGAAAGTGCCACAGCTGTAGCTCCTGCCCAACCCTATGAGGGGATGTGGAGCCAGTTCACTCGAGGTGGGTCCCACGAGGGAGAAACTCTCCATTTCTCTGGACAGGGGCAGAAACATACCCTGTGATTTTTGTTGTTGTCATTGTGGTGTTTTGTTTGTTTTGTTTTTTGGTACTGGGGCATGAACCCAGGGGCACTTTACCACTGAACCACATCCCCAGCTTTTGTTTGTATTTTATTTAGAGACAGGGTCTCTCTGAGTTGCTTAGGGCTTGCCTGAGTTCCTGAGGCTTGCTTTGAGAACCTCTTGTCTCAGCCTCTCCAGCTGCTGGGATTACAGGCATGTGCCACCTTGCCCAGCTATCTTTTTGGTTTTGAGAGGAGGTTTCATTAAGTTGTCCAGGCCAGCCTGGAACTTCTGGGCTCAAGCCATCCCTCCTGCCTCATCTTCCTGAGGAGCTAGGCAAGCCACTACACCTGGCTCCCCTGTGATTTTTTTGGTGGAAGGCAGACACTTCCAGGTGGGTGGGGTTCTAGCAGCCACCCTTTCCTTGAAGAATTCTAGGGCAAACAGATGGATGCTTCAACAGAGAAAAACAGCCCTCCCCCTCCTCTTCGAGGTGATCCCTGTCCTGGGAATTTCTACTTCTAAAGGATATTCTGGGAAAGCGCTCAGATTAACTGGGATTCCTGCTTCTGGATCATGCACTCCTGACACTATCTTTCAGATTTTCTAAAAAAGAACCTGCGGTAAGATCTACTTCAGTAAGATCAGAAAATGCAGCAGGAATGAATCACCAGGCCTTCTCAGACCTCACAGGGCCTCCAGGCCATTCCTGAGAACATCACTTCTCTGTTCTGCTGGCAGCAGGGAAGGTATGAGGCTGGATGACACCCCAAGGATCCCCTGCCAGCAATAGCAGGCACAGTGACTGAGTGACAGGTCTGGCCCAGCTGATTCAGGAAAATCACAGGAACACATATCCAGGGATATTGGAATCTGTCCCAGCTTGGGGTCCTATTGTCAGCTTTAAGGTTGGAGCCAAGTTGGGATGGAGGGGTCTTTTACTGGATCTCACTGACTTTTTTTTTTTTTTTTTTTTTTTAATCATCCTGGGAGTTCAGTGATACCAGCTCATGCTTCAAACTAGAAACCTGAGTCAAAGAGATGAAACAGCTCTTTCAAGGTCACACTTAGCGACTCAGTTCATGTCACCAACAAGAAGAGGTTGGAGGATATAAGAATCTTCTCTTTTTCTGGAGATCTGGAGGGTCAGCTTCTTTTTTTTTAATATTTATTTATTTGTTTTAGTTGTACACAATGCCTTTGTTTTTACATGGTGCTGAGGATCGAACCTGGGCCGTGCACATGCCAGGCAAGCTCTCTACTGCTGAGCCACAACCCTAGCCCCCGAGGGTCAGCTTCTTAAACCACTGCCTCTCTTATTTCTGGGTCTATTCATGAACCCCCTGAATCACAGAGCTCTCCTCCCGGTCTTCTGAAGAGTATTCAAGGTCAGAGCTCACTGAGCACAGAGCTCAATGAGCACAAAGAAATCATTGAGCTTAGGGGTTTTTAAACTATGTGCCAGGAGGAACCACGCTTTTGAGAAGGAACCTCAGGGGCTATTGCAGAGACTGAAGGGAAGGCCAGGCAGGTAGAGCCTCCCAAACCCAGTTCAGCCAGAGTAATCTTTTATGTTTCATATGTTGGGTTTTTGGGGTAAGATTTCATTAGAAGAAAAAGATTTTTTTTTTCTACTAAAAAGAGGAAAAAAGAAAAGAAAAAGAACACAGCTTTGAAATTGCTGCAATTTCTCTTACTAAACCCATGAGCAAGCTGAGAGGGAGGAACTTGTCCAGAATTAGAGTGGAGGCTGGATTCCCTCTGCCTGACTTAGCACTTAATGTGACCCTGGATTAGGGCAGTTTCCATTCCAGCACTCACCTGAGTGCAAAGGGCTTGATCTTATGAATCAGCACCAGAGATTCACATATGGCCTCCCGTTGAGTCCAGGAGGACTTGGAGTTTCTGTCCCCTGGACCAAGGTCAGTGCTATCAGGCCAGACATCTCATAGAGTTCCTTTCCCCAAAGCCTGAGACATTACAGGTGCTTGGCAAATATTTTCTGATGCAGAATTACCATAAGCACACAAATTAGCATCACGGTACCACTGCTATTCCCCTGGCACCAGCAGACAAGGAGGTTCCCAACCCACAGTGCTTTGGGGGAAGGTGGTTATTACCAGCACCCAAGTCCTTAAATTAGAGTGAATACATGAGCATTTGGCAAGTCCCTCCTGAAAGCTTGCCAGCCCCTGATGTCAGCCACACAGTCCAATCTGTCCTGAGCCGAGGATACCAATTCAGAAGCATTTGCTGAGCCCACCTACTGGGTGCTCAGTGCTATGCTGGCGACCTGTTCAGGAGGAATGAGGACTTAACAAAACCAAAGCTGCTTGGAAGATTATGTTTTTCTGATGGACCTTTATGCAGAGCTCAGATGCAATTTAAACAGAAACTTTCCTCTCCCTTATTTCCCTCACAAGTGTCTTTCTCCAAAGAATCTGGATCAAGGGGGCCAAACCAGGTTTGGGTACTTTCACCATTTAAGAATCTGGCTCCTGGAAGTCTGTGGACATTCCTTACAAACGGCCAGTTTTGTCCAATGGAGGACAGAGTTCTTTTTCTCCCTAGTAGAGGGACTGCATTCCTCACCTTTCAACTTGGACCGAACCTTGTTAGCCGTCTTCTTGATGTCTGCAGTGAGGTCCTCCAGCTCCTGTTTGGTCTCTAAAGGGAGGGTGAGGAGGGTGAGTGAGAAGTCTGGGTGGGACCCCAGGCCTTCCCCCCTTCCACTGACACCTGGGGCCAGCACTCACTCTCATCTGGGTTGGGGGCGGCCAGGATGGCACTGTGCTGTTTTTTCACCTGTTCTACATCCTCCGACAGTTTCTCAATGCAGCCTCGGATCTCTTCCACCTGGGGCAGAAAAATTGGTGATACCCAGCCAAGTTGTCGGGCCAGATGAGGGGATCCAGGGGAATCAGCCAGGGCAGGAAATAGGCTGAATACAGATGGATTGATAAAAGGCCAAGGAGGGTGAAGAATAGAGAAGGGGGGTGCTCAGAGAAAAGAAAATGGTTGGCTAAGGGCCAAGTTCTGGGCCTGGGGGCACTGGGGACTCATCACCTGTTCAAAGAACTCATCCATAAAGTGGTCCCGATCCACGTGGACGACCTCCTCCTCATCATCACTGTCTTTTGCCTGAAGGGCAAAGGAAGACTGAATTTGTGAGCAGTTCCTTTCTTGGCACCCCAGGCTAGCTCTCCCCTCTTCCCACCACACATTTATAGATTTTTTTTTTTTTTTTTTTTTTTTTTTTTTTTTTTTTTTTTTTTTTTTTTTTTTGTGAGTACCAGGGGAGTTGAACTCATTGCTGAGGGGCACTTGACCACAAAGTGCTGGGATTACAGGGTGACATCCCCAGACCTTTTTGTATTTTATTTAGAGACAGGGTCTCACTGAGTTGCTAAGTGATTCCCCATTGCTGAGGCTGGCTTTGAACTCGCGATCCTCCTGCCTCAGCCTCCCAAAGTGCTGGGATTACAGGCGTGCGCCACCGCGCCCGGCTCACACATTTATAGATATTTTAAGCTCAGAAAAGAGGTCTTGGGAGGGGTCCTAAGTAGGGGAGATGGCAAGGGCACCAAAAGGGGGAATGAGCACCTGATATACCTGGTGGAAGAAGGTCCTCAAGACCAGGGTAGCTCAAAGGACACCTTGGAGGGAATTAGCAAAAGGCAGGCGGATGTGGCCTTATAGGTACAGATTCACCCTGGAAGGGGATGGTATTCAGGGCTGCTGCTACTGACCAATCAGTATGAGCATATTTCAATATTTTAACAACCAGCTAAATGTCAGCCTTGCAATAATTGACTCTGGGATCCAAGAAGGACTCTGGAATGGTGATCCAGGAGCCTGAGCGTCCCTGACATCCCCAGCAGTGCCTGCCCAGGCCTCACTTTATTCTGCTACTCTTTCCCCCCTGCCCCCACCTGACCAGCCACGTCCCCTGTGCAAGGTCACTTCACTGCTAGCAGCAGGCACCAAGTTGAGCAAGCACAGTGAGGCCCAGTGAGGGCTGGATGAGAAGCAGGCGGCACCCAGACCTCCCTAGTTCTCTGCGTCTTCCTCTCCTCCACCCCCACCCACTCTCACTCCCCCCTTAGCTGACTCTCCTTCGTGTATTCACTCGTTTTTATCCAACCCCTTCCAACTGCACACCCACCTACTCTCACTTGCTTGGATTTCCCAGTCGCAACCTGCAGCTGCTCAGCCTTCCACCCTCAGGGCTCAGAGACACAAAGGGATTTACCCACCCACACCACCATCGCCACCAAGAGACAGACCAGTGACACAGACAGAAGTGCCGACACAGGCACACAGAAATAGGCCCCTGACACCCACGTGGAGACACACTGTCATGTTGAAGTTCACCAGCACACAGACCCAAGCAAAGCTGCACGTGGACACACAGACCTTCGGCCGTGCCCCCGGGGACATTGAGGAGGGCCCTGGAGGTTTGTTTTCCCAGCTTCTCTGAACTTTGGGTTTGCACATTCATTTAGAGCTGGGCAAAGGGCACAGGAAGGGCTCCCCAGGGCTCTCCACTCCTGACTCCAGCTCTTCTCTGCTTGGGACAGAGGTCTGAGGGCAAAATATGAGCCCATCAAGCTTAATTATATCTGGAGCCCTAATCAGCCCCAGTGGAAATTTCAACAGAGTTCATCCTGATTTCTAGAAAGAATCTAGCCAGAGTTCAGACAGAATCTCGCCACTGGAGCCTGAATGAAATCAAGACAGGATCCAAACAGCTCCACCTGGGGGTGTAGCCAGTTGGGATCTAAAGAGAAGAGCTAACAGGGTCCTAGTAGAATGCAGACAGGCCCTCGCAGAAACCAGACAGGCTCAGACCAAACTAGGCTAGGCTCAGACAGATCCCAGACAGCTCAAATCGAACCTAGACAAGGCCAGATGGGACCTCGATGCAATCCAGACAGCCAAGAGAGCTTGGAATCGGCAGAGCCCTGACAGCGTCGGGGAAGAGCCCACACAGCCCGGAGGAAATCTCCCGCTAGACACCCCCGAAGCTACCTCAGCCTCCTGCCTAAGTCCTGCCCAAAAGGAACCCTAGGGATTCTCCACACAGACTCCAGGCCCACACCAAGTCAGAACACATGTCAGACAATTCAAGACGATGCCAAATATCTGCCTAGAGAGGTGGGTGCCTCCGTCACAGCCCATAGCTGCCCGTAGAAGGAGGAGTGGCACAGGTGGATCTTGGAGACCCTGATAGGACTTCTGGCTTCTCAAGCCTCCACCCCCGGCAGACCTTGTCCCTGAGAGGTTCTGGGATGTGGGGCTTATCTCTGAGGACCTGCTGTTCGCCCACAAAGGTTTCTAACGTCTCAGTCCTCAAAACCCAGCTACCCTATGAGGCCTCCTTCCCCTAGAGCCAAGAGCCTTGCTCTGCCCCTGCTGTTTCTGCACACTATTCAGCCTCAGCCCTACCTCACAGGGGTCAGGACACCCTCACTAGCCTTAGTATCTGGGAACTTTCCTGTTCTCTCTTTCCCTTTCCCTTGCCAACTTTAGGATGTCCTTCCTAAAGTCTAATTTCACTCTCTCCTGTTGTTCCCAGAGCCACTTCCCTTAGAATCTTCCTGGAGTATCCTGGGCTACCTGTTTACTTGCCCTTGAGAGAGGAAGAAAGGTGGAAGGGTGCAAATATGATTTATTTGGAATAATAATTATGAAGAGAGCTGAGAGTTAATAATCCTTCCTCTGCATTTACAAGCACTTTTACACCCATAATCTCTTTTGATCCTCACCATCATAGCTAGCCCTGTGAGAAAGCTGAGCAAACATCATTATCCCCATTTCACAGATGAGGGAACAGGAAGCCACAGAGGGGGAAAAGGAAAGTGACTTGCCCAAGGGCAACAGGCTGAATAGGACCAGGGCCTGCCTAAGGCTCCAGGTCAGGCTCCCCTCTCTCAGTGACTGTCACCAGCTCCTTTTCCTCTCAGATCAGCTCCTGCTAAAGCCCACTCTGGGTAAGTCTCTGTGTCCTGAAAACCTAACAAAATGTTATTATTTGACAGTAACTCCTGTATAAATCTTATGCTCTTGTTATCTTTTTAGATCTTCATTAAAACTCTGTAAGGATCATTGGCCAACATAATTGCAATTATGACAAACACTGAGACAATGTTTTACAATGTGCTGGGCACTCACTGTTCTATGCACTCTTCATTTATTTATCCATTTAATGTTTACAATAGCCCTCTGAAGTAGAGATTATTATAGCTCCCTTTTATCAATGGGGAGACGGAGGCAGTGGGGGCTAAAGAACTTGCCCCAGGTCAGCAGCTAGAAGGCCAAGTGACTTCTCTTTTCCCAGTCCCAGTATCTGCATTTAGTGAAGGCAAGAATGTACAACCCACATGGTAGTCAGGAGGGGCAATGAGATAATGTAGGAAAAATGCCCAATGTCGCAAGAGAGAGATTAATAAGTGTTTGGTGAGGGTTGGCTATTACCCCCTGCCTCTTCCACATTACAGAAGGAAACAGTCTCAGAGAGTTCGCCTTACCTGCCTAGGGCTTCACAGAAAATAAGGCCTTATTGGAACTTAAACCAGAGGCTGTCAAATCCCAGGTTTTCCCCCATCCATCCTACTGAGGATGACAGTCCCTCTATTCCTTGCTGGCCCAAAGAGCCCTCTCTGTTGTTTCCTCAGTACTTTTGAGCTCCTGTGACCAGGACAGAAAATCAGTAACATGGGTCAAGGGCTGCAAGAAGAACCCAGAAGCTAGGTCTTGCAGCCTCCACTTGACTTGCTGTGTGACCCTAGCCCTCCTAGTTCTGAGGTGTGCATGTTTAGTAATGAGCAGATACCATCATTTTTTCTTTTTTGGTGTGACACATTTTAATGCATGTATGTACACACTGGTTATAGAAAAAAAAAAGAATTCGATTGATTTCACATATTAGACACTGGACAACCAATAAATGCCCTTTGCATTGCTACCATTAATGTAACGTTTAATATCAGTGAGAAAATTGTGCTATTGTAGGCAAGTGTTCTACCACTGAGTTATACTCCCAGCCCACATGCTATTTTAAAGATAAAATAAAATTAAACAAGCTCTAATAAATAATGAGCACATTTCTAGAAATCAGGCAAGCCTAAAAGAAATCAGGCTGTGAGAGTACTAGGAAAAGATGAGCAAATGTGTCCCAGTCTATTTCATGGTGGCCTCAGGCTGAAGATGGACAGTTCAAGTCTCCATTTCCTCAGGTGCAGAATGAGGAAGATGATAATTCATATATGTCTAACACACAGTACCAATTACCATGAGTTGGGCCCAATTACAAATGCTTTACATTTGTTGTTTAATCCTTATAACCACCCTGTGAGGCAGATACCATTCTTTATTTCTTTTTGATAGATGAGGAAATTGAGATATAGAGAGATTAAGTAACTTGACCAAGATTATTCAGTTGATGGGGTGCTGATGGGGTGGCAGTGCCTAGATTTGAACCCAGGCTCTTTACTGCTCACCAACTGCTCGAGTGCTTGGGAGGATTAAAGGAGTTGGCACCGAGCTCTGGAGCACATTCTAGAACTGCCTTGGCAATGGGGGAGCACCCAATCCAAGCCTCCAGCTTCATCTGGTCCCCTCAGACCCCTCAAATCCAGGTTTTCCACATCAGAGATACCAAGGGTCCGTGTGTGTGTGTGTGTGTGTGTGTGTGTGTGTGTGTGTAGAGGGAGACAACAAAGACACACACATCAATGGAAAGAGGAGAAGGACGATGTGAGCCAGCAAGTCAGTGACCAAAGAGACAGATGGCGAGGTAGTGACAGAAACAGGAGACTGCAACTGGAACTAGGTGACAGAAAAATCATAGAGGGTGTGTGTGTGCGTGTGTGTGTGTGTGTGTGTGTGTGTGTAAACACACACACGTGCCTGTGCATACTAACACACACTGCTCACCCATGCTCCTCAGCATCTCTGCCCATGCCCCCCTCTGCTTCTGTCCATCTGTCTCCCTGGCCTGGGCCTTTCCTTCCTCCCTCCCTCCCGCCCTCCCATGGTCCAGCCTAGCCCTCTCACCCCGACCTCTCTCCTCCACCTTCCCTGTCTGACCCACCTGCCCCCTTCCCCATCTCCCTCTGCCTCACTGAGTCATTCATTCATCTAACAAATATGGACGATTTGTGCCAAGTTCTCTTTTGGATGCTGCTGGGGACACAGTGGTGGAGAAGACAGGCAGAGAGGTCCTGCCTCCAAGGAGCTGACACTCCACAGGCGGGGGTTGTGGGAGACAGACAATGAAACATGGACAAGATGATTTCCAATTGTGCTAAATAGCAGGAGGGAGATAAATAAGAAGATGTGATACAGAGAAACAGGCATGGGAAAGACTTCAGATACGGTGGTCAGGGAGGGCCTTTCTGGGGAGGAGATATTTGAGTTGAGCCCTAAAAGAGCCAACTATACTATAATGTAGGGAATACTGCACTCAAGGCAGAGGGAACAGCATTCTAGGCAGGGGAACAGCATTCTCTGCATGGGAAACAAGTGCAGAGACCCTTAAGGACATTTGGTGTGTCTGAAAGGCAGAAAGGAGCCAGGGGCCTCTAGAGGATATCCTTCATTGCTGGGGTTCTCTTGGTCTCTGTCCACGCTCTCCTCCCTCTCCTCCTTCTCACCTCTCTCCCCTTCTCCTGGATTTCCACTCTATGTCCCTGCACATATCCCCTCCTATCTTCTCCTCCCTACCACCCTTCTTCTCTACCCCACCTGGTCCCCTCTCCTCCTCTGGAGCCCCACCCCAGCCTACTCCTTGGACCTGGGAACTCTCCATCCATACCCAGCCCAGCACCTCCCAGTTCCAACCAAAAGTGCTCAGTGAACTGGAAACAGAAAACTCTGGTTCAACACCAGCTTTGACAGTGAGTAATGTGACCTTGGGCAAATCATTTTTTATCCCCTCTGGTTCTCAGTAAACTCCAAAATAAATTAGGAGTCATATCCTGCCCATCTTAGGGGGCTTACATGAGACTCAAGAGGAATATACAAGTCATTGTGGAACAGCAACCACAGAGCACTGCTCTGCCCCAGGCCCCCTCCGAGACACTTTATGCAGGCCAAACCTGTGAAACAGGTACTATTATACTCCCAATTCATACAAGAAGAAACTGAGGACCAGACAGGTTAAGCAACTTGCCCAAGGTCACACAGGAAGGAGCAAAGTTAGGATTTGAACCAGACCGCTGGCTCCCAAGTCTAGGTCCTCAACCACTATATGTTAAGCAGACTGGAGAACCCCTTGGGAATGCTAAGAACCGCTAGAAAGACAATCAGGCCCTCAGGCTAACATTCCTTCCCACCACCAGACCCTCCCATAATCTCAGAGACCGGCTTTTATGGGCTCCCCATGCCCATTCAGTCTTTCCTGCCTCTCACACCTTGTGGGGAGATCCTTCTTTTCCTTGCATCCTGCCAGCTTCTGAGTCCCACCCACTACCCTCCCAAATCTCCAGTCTCCCAGAGCTGTGACTAACACCCAAACCATCAGCATTCATTCAGCCCCCCAACTCCACACCATTCCCAGTTCCCCAACCTGGGCCCCAGCAGCCTAGCCACAGGTTCCCTCACCTGGGGGCTGGGGGCCCTGACTCATTCAGCAGGGAATGAGGAGCACTCCCCATCCCCCACCTCCTCCTCCAGACCTGTCTTAGCCTCTTCCCTCCTTCTCTATAATTATACCACAATTCTGCCACCATCTCACCCCAACGGCTTCACATTTCTCTGGGTTTTGGAGTCAAGGAACAGTCTTGGCTGCAAGGGATCTGGATTCAAACCTGCATTCCTTTCTTGCTAGTTGTGTGACCTTGGACAAGTCATTTAACCCTCTGGGCCTCAGTTTCCCCAACTAGTAATGAGGAAGTCTCTCAGTCTGCCTACCTATCCAGGTTGGTGGAGATTGTGATGGTAACCAGCTTTGTAAACTGCACCAGGAGGGAAAGGGAGTTTTGAGCAAGGATGCTGAATCCAGCCAGTCTGGGTTTGAATCCTGCCTTTTTCTAGCTATGTGACTTTGGACAAGTTACTTAACCTCTCTGGACCTTTGTTTCCTTACTGTATAATGAGATAATATTAGTATTAGCTTCATAGGGTTGCTGTGAGGATCAAAATGATTTAATATGTCTAAAACATTCAGAATAGTGTTGATGATTATCATTATTGTCATTTTCCTCACGCCTGAGTGTATATGCAATAAAAGTTTAATAAAGAACGAAACCTTCTGAATTCCCTCCCCATAGATAGCAGTCACTGCCTCCAAGCTTGTGTCTCTTTGAAAGCTGGGTCCTTACCCCCAAATCCAGGGAGCTCTCCAAAGACAGAGCTCTTTACCCCCAGTGTCAAAACTTCTGCTTCAAAGGCCAGAAAAAACAGAGACCTCTGTCAACTTGGCAGACTGGAAACACACATTCTGGTCCGACACCTGCCCCTCAGACGTGCTTGGTGACCTTGGGCAAGTTCCTTCCTATATCCAAACCTCAGTTTCCTTATCTGTCAAGTGGGATAATAACCCCTGAGGTAACAATCCACAGTCTCCTGGTATAGACCCAGTACATCAGGATACAGTGGCCACTGGCCAAAGCCAGGTTTATTAGCATAACACCACAGGCCACAATCCCATAGTGGACTGCCAGCTCTGCCTCCTTGGGACCCAGGTCATTTCCCCCAAATGCCCCAGCATCTTCCTTGCCTCCCAAACCATTCTACCCAAAGCCCCATTCCCCAGCCTTTTCAAAGAGAAGCTTCCTCTACAGCCTCCAGGGCTGCCTCCCTGGTCTCCCAAACACAACTAACTGCCTGGCTGTGGACTCCTAGAACGGGGCCTCTTCAGGCCTGTAGACCTGGGGCCCATGTCAGCCCGGCCTTGCTCAAGATGCTCCAGTTCCCCCCAGCACAGCGCAGCCCATGTCACACAACCCAATTCTGTGACCCTATGCATGGAACCTCCTCTCCTCTCCCACCTCTGGGGTCACCCGGACTCAGGCCCTAGCCCTCTGGCAGTCTCCTGAGGCCAACCCTTCTTTCCCTGTCTCTGACAGGGCCCCCTCCCCACGAGGAGCAACACGCGAGTGCACACACACGCACACACTTCATTCACTGCCAGGTGTTGGCATCCAGTCCCAACCTGTGTCCTTCCCCATTGCACCCCCCAAATCTGGGTCCTGCTACACTCTCAGCCTGGCCCAGTAACCACCCCAATCCTTCTAATTTGGCAAATCTGCTCCCAGGATGACAGGACCCTCCAATCTTCTACTGACATTCACTCTCTCCCCCCCAGGTTAGACCCGGAGGGCCCTCCTGGGAACATGGGGTGTCCAGGGCCCTGAGACCTCTCCTGCCCCCTCTGTCTTAATGGCCTCCAACCCCTTCCAGTCACTGTCCCCAAAATGCAGGTTCACTGGAGACATCAGGTGCCTGGAGATACTGGGGTGCCCCGGCTCCCAACCTCCAGTCTCATCATTCGCCCCCACATCCCAGCACCTCCCCCACCCCATCCCCACGCGCTCCCCAAATATTGGGGTCCCGCCCCCCCGTTTCTCCCACCCCCAAGCTCACACTCCGCAGCTCTTGAGTCCGATCCTTCATCCTGCGACGGCTCCTCCTCCTCCTCCTCCTCGTCCTCCTGTCTCTGCTGCTGCTTTCCGCCTCCCACCTCGGAGCTGGAGGCCGGGGTCTGGGGGCTCCGGGGGGCGCGGGAGCCGCCGAGAGGGACCTGCGGGAGGGGGCGCGGGCGAGGGCGATGGGCCGAGGGCCGGGCAGGGACAGGGGCCTGGGCCGGGCTCAGCTCTGCCTGGGCTGCGGTGGCGATGCGGCTGCGGCACAGGGTTGGATGGAGGGATGCGGGAGCCGAAGCGCGGGGGAGGGGGGCGGAGGGAGGTGAGGAGGAAGGGAGGGAGGGGGAAACCAGGAGGGGGCGGGGAGCAGGGGGCATGCGCAGCGCCCGGGGCTGGGGGCGCCTGGGGGTTGTAGTCCGAGGAGGGGGGACCCGCGGGGAGGGGCACTGGAGAGGCCTAAAAGGGGTTGGGGAAGGGCAGAGCCAGAGAAGCTGGGAGAGATGCAGGGAGAGAGAGGAGATGCTGAGACAGGCACAGAGATGCTGGGGTGGCCTGGGGGATGGCGTGGAACGGCAGAGAGATGGGGTAAGGGAATGGATTCGGGGAATAACCTGAGGAGAGGTGCTGTGGATCCCTTTACACCAAGAGATATAGATAGATTTTGTGTTTCTGTCTCTGTGTGAGTATGCACACGACCCTCTCTCTGTGAGTGTGTGTCCCTGCGGGAGGCTCTTTGGACAGTAGAAATAGCAAGACTGACCCTCTGTTGTAGCTTTTTTTTTTGATGCAAGGAATCAACCAAACGCTCCCTGAGAAGGATGTGGGGCTTGTTTTGAATAGCGTTCCCTACCCTACCTGTGAGCGTCCCTGGCAGCCGTGGTCTCAGAGCTCTGCTTGTCTACAGCCAGGGACAGGGTGCTCACTACCTCCAAGACCTCCTGGCCCATCTTTAGATTGCTCTGTTAACAAAGTTTGTTCTGTTCTGGGGATGTAGTGGTAGAGCTTTTGTCTAGCACCCCCATGACCTGGGTTGGTCCCCAGCACCCCCTCCCCACAAATCCTTACTGGGAAGAGGAAATCTAGTATCCCTGCGGTCTGAGTTACCCTGTCCCCTCCCTCTTTCATGCCCACCTTTCCTTTCCTCATCTCCTCATCTTAACATCACATCAAACCCCCCGCAATGGGGCTTTGGCTCCTGGTGGAACAGGCCTGGATCCTGCTTTTGCTAAGTACCCAGTAACCTCCTTGATTACCAAGCCTTACCCTCCATGACCTTTCAGTAGCACTTAACCCAGATGACCTCTTCTGGAAAGCATGCTTTCCTTGACTCCCCACCTGCCTTCTGCTTCCTGTGCCACACTGCTCCCAATCTATGGATGTTGTCTCCCAGCCTCCTTCCAGGCGCCTCCTCTCCTGCAACCCTTCAATGTCAAGGTTCCCTGCATTGTAACCAAGGTTCTCATCTTACTTTACACACACCTTTCTGCATCTTCATGCCTGCAGTACCCACATCTGTACCTGCAAGACAGATCCCTTTCCTCAGAGGAAGCCTCTACTATGTGTCTGAGCTGGCCACCAAGAACACAGATACAAAACAGGTATCAGAGACACGAGTAGATCCATAACCATAGGTGAGCAAGGCCATGATTCTGACATGGGAACCCCAAACACAGTGGTGCCCTTCCCCTCCCCAGAAGTGCTCCTTCCTGTGCTCTCCATCAGGGATGGCATCTCCACTCACCTAGCTGTTCATCACAGACAGAAAGCTGTCCTTGACTTCTTCCCCATTGTAACAATGCTACCACCATCTGAGTACCCACCATTCACTACACCTCCCGACCTCATAGCAGCCACTGCTGTCATCCCAAGTATACAGATCAGGAAACTGAGGCTTTAAATGGTTAAGTAACATATCCAAGTTTACCAGATGGGATTCTTATCTGCAGCTTTTTTTTTTTTTTTTTTTGAACTCAGGGGCACTCAACCTTAAGCCACATCCTCAGTCCTATTTTGTATTTTGTTTAGAGACAGAGTCTTACTAAGTTGCTTAGCACCTCACTGTTGCTGAGGCTGGCTTCTAACTCATGATCCTCCTGTCTCAGCCTCCTGAGCCGCTGGAATTACAAGCAGGCACCACTGTGCCTGGCTTATCTGCAGCTTTTGATTGCAAAGTCCATTCTTGTAAAACTCACAGATTTAGCTCTTCTCTCAATTGCCACATCCAGAGCTGTCACCTGTGCCCTCTCCATCCCTATCACCTCTGGTCAATCTAAGTCCTCCTCATCTTAAACCTGGACCATCAAGACAGCTTTTTCCCTGGTCTTGCTACTTGAAGCCTCTTTCCTTCATGTCCATCTTCCTCCCTGGCCCCTAGTGTGATTGTCCCTCAGATAAATGTGATAATGTTAACCGCCTGTACCAATACCTCCCAACACCCCCCATGGCTTGCCAGATAACACTGAAAAGCCTGCTCTGGTCTTACCTCGGGTCTTCTACCATTTCCTTCCTGTGCTGTGGATCCCTGGCCTTTACTGCACCAAGGAATCATGGACTCCCAGCACCCTGAGTCTCTCACTGTGTGTTTGCTTTACCTGGAATACTGTTAATCACCTACTTTGACAGTCATACTTCTAATCCTTCAAGGTCCAGATCAGACAGTCAGTCCAGACAGACAACCTCCCTAGGTGTGAGCTAAGCCTGCTTTCCAACCAGACTAGACTGGGCCTGGCTGGTGTCTGCTTCTCCCTGGACATAAAGGTCAGACATAAAGTAGATGCTCATTAAAAATCTGTATGACTGAATGGCATGTTCCCTCACACATTTACCCAAGCATAAACACAAAGAAAATAAACCAAGAAGGCAGCAAATTTTGTTTTGTTCATTGTCAGTTCTGTTTTTTTTCTTAATATTTTTTTATGTTGATGGACCTTCATTTTCTTCATTTAGTTGTACTCAGTGTGGAGAATCGAACCCAGTACCTCACACATGCTAGGCAAGTGTTCTACCACTGAGCCACAACTCCAGCACCATCATTGTTGGTTCTTTAGTGGCACTGTGGTCCCCAGCATATAGCAGGTGCTCAGTAAGTATTTGGTAACTTAATGAAAGAGGAAAAGGTGCACAACTCAAATCTGGCTGCAGCTCTAAAAATGGACACAGGCACACGTAGTGTGATGATGGTAATTCCTTTCATTGTCTAGTAATTTTAATGGTTTTATTTGCTTGTTTTCTTTTTTCCTTCCTTCTTTCTCTCTCTCTCTTTTTTTTTTTTTTTTTTTTTTTTTTTTTGTACCAGGGATGGAACTCAGGGGCACTCGACCACTGGGCCTCATCCCCAGCCCTTTTTTTGTATTTTATTAGAGACAGGGTCTCGCTGAGTTGCTAAGTGCCTCGCCATTGCTGAGGCTGGCTTTGAACTCGCGATCCTCCTGCCTCAGCCTCCCAAGTGCTGGGATTACAGGCTTGCGCCACCGCTCCTGGCTTGTTTGTTTGTTTTCAATGCTTAGTATTGAACCTAGGTCCTTGTATATGTTAAGCAAAAATATCACTGAGCTACATCACCCCAGTGATTCTGAACTCATCACATACATGACCACATAAAATCTACCAAAAATAACCCTGAGTTGAGTTTCATAAGTACCAGTTTAATATACAGTCTCCTTACTTGAGTGGTGTTTGTTTCTTTGTTTCTTTCTTTTTTTGTACTGGGGATTGAACCCAGGGGTGTTCTACCATTGAGCTACATTCCCAGGCCTTTTTAATTTTTATTTTGAAACAAGGTCTCTCTAAATTTCTGATTCTGACCTGGAACTTGCCATCTTCCTGTCTCAGTTGGAATTACAGGCATATGCACCATGCCCAGCTCTTAAGGAAGACTTCAGGTAGAGAAATTTATACATAGCTTATCAACTTGCTGGGCTCTGAGTTCCTCATGTTAAAGGACTCCATCTGGTTAATCTCTGCTCCCTTTCTGACACAGGACCTATCACACCTGTTGTGTTCAGAAACAAAAGAGTGAATACATATTTGACCTATAGTCCATTAGCTAGTATTTATTAAGGCCCTATTCTTTGTGCCAGGACCTACTCTTTGGTGACTCTACTTTTTAGTACAGAGTTTAAATAACTTGCTCAAGGCAGGAGCTTGGATCCAATCCACACAGAAATCCCAGAATCAGAATGTTCTCCTGGTCTTTGCCTCCCTGTTGACTCATTCCAGCAAAGTCAGCATTATACAGCAGAGACAGGATTATAGCATTGCCTTTCTAGAGACATTTGAGAGAACTGATGACCTTATAACATTGAGTTTTCCTATCCATTTACATGGTATATCTGTCTATTCATTAACTTTGGACTTCTTTAAAGATTTTTAACAAAAATTTAAAAATTGTAAGCCAGGGAAGGCATGGTGGCACATGCCTGTAATCACAGTGACTTGGGAGACTGAAGCAGGAGGATTGCAAGTTCAAAGCAACCTCAGCAACTTAGGCCCTAAGCAGCTTTGTGAGACCCTGTCTCAAAATAAAAAGGGATGGGGATGTGGTTCTGTGGTTAAGGGCCCCTGGGTTCAATCCCCAGTACCAATATATATAGTAAGACAGATACAGTGCATTTTTAAAAAATATTTATTTATTTAATTTAGTTGTACACAATGTAATTGCATTTATGTTTACGTGGTGCTGAGGATTGAACCTGGGCCGTGCATGTGCAAGGCAAGCGCTCTGCCACTGAGCCACAACCCCAGCCCTACAGTGCACTTTTGTAATCCTACTTACATAGGAAGCTAAGGCAGGAGAATTGCTTGAATCCAGCAATTCTCTTGCTTGAACCCAGGAATTTGGGACCAGACTGGGCAACACAGTGAGACCCTGTGTCTCTTAATAAAAAAAAAAAAAAAAAAAAAAAAAAATTGGCTGGGAGTGTAGTTCAGTGGTAGAGCACTTGCCTGCCATGCATGAATCTTGGGTTCAACCTTCAACATAGCCCCTAATTAAAAATTTTGCCTTCTAAGCTGGATGTAGTGGCGCACACCTGTGATCCCAGCACTTGGGAGGCTGAGGCAGGAGGATCACGAGTTCAAAGCCAGCCTCAGTAATGGCGAGGCACTTAGCAACTCAGTGAGACCCTGTCTCTAATAAGATACAAAAAAAAAGGGCTGGGGATGTGGCCCAGTGGTCAAGTGCCCCTGAAGTCAATCCCCAGTGCCAAAAACAAAACAAAACAAAACAAAAATTTTTTTGCCTTCTAAAAAATATTTTTTTGGCTTCTAAAGGACATTAGCATATTTTAGAAGATTTATTCTTAGGCACTACATATATTTATAAATTTTTTTTTGCATTTCCTAGTAGTTTGTTTCTGTCACTTATAAAGACAACTTATTTTACGAACTTACTTCAGCAAACTTATTCTACATATAACCATAGTGAGCCGGGCGCAGTGGTGCACGCCTGTAATCCCAGCACTTGGGAGGCTGAGGCAGAAGGATTGTGAGTTCAAAGCCAGTCTCAGCAATGGCGAGGCACTTAGCAACTCAGTGAGACCCTGTCTCTAATAAAATACAAAAAAGGGCTGGGGATGTGGCCTAGTGGTTGAGTGCCCCTGAGTTCAATCCCTGGTACAAAAACAAAAAACAAGCAAACATATAGCCATAGTGAGGGACCCAGAAGTGATCTAGGCTCCTTCTATTCTTCATTTCCCCTTCCAATCTGCAATTGTGCTTGATAAATTCCATCTCTTTGGTGGATGTTCCATCTCCACCTCCAGACCTCAGCAATGTCTCTTTATTTTTGGCTTGGTGTGGTTTCTAACTGGTCACTAAATTAACCTTCACAGAGCCAGGGGTCCTGTCAACCCTTAAATGCGCTTTTGTGTAAATTGGCAAAAAGTGTGCCTTTCTCACAACATGCCACATCTGTCAGATAATTGTTGTAGTAAATATTCAAATATATGATACCTAGGATGTGAATGGTGCCCATGTGGTGTGATGCTTCATGTAGAGCATACCCTCATAGCCATCTGTGGTGGCCTTGTACATGACCACCAGTGGAATCTTTGTAAAATGAAAGTTCTATCATGGCTATTCTGTTATGAACTGAATGTTTGCATTCTCTCAAATTTATATGTTGAAGCTCTAACCTCCAATGTGATGGGATTAAGATGTGGGGCCTTTGGGGAAGCAATTAGGTATAGGTGAAATCATCGAGGTATAACTCCCATGATGGGTTTTGTGTCCTTACAAGAAGTGGAGACTCCAGAACTTTTCCTCTGTCTGTCATGTGATAATACAAGAAGACAGCCCTCTACAAACCAGGAAGCAAATCCTCACTTTGAATTGAATCTGCTGACAGATTCATCTGGACTTCTCAGCCTCCAGAACTGTGCAAAATATGTATCGGTTGTCTGTTGTTTAAACTATCCAGTCTATGTATTCTGTTACAGCAGCCCAAGCTAAGACATATTCCTTGGTTTAACATTATTCAGAGATACCCCTTTACCATTTTTGTTTTCTTTTCGGTGGTTCTGGGGATCAAACCTAGAGTCTCCTGCAGGCTGAGCAGACACTCTACTACTGAGCTACATTCCCAGGCTCTCTCTTACCATTCTTTCTTTGGGATCCTTTTTTTTTTTTTTTCATACCAGAAATTGAACTCAGGGGCACTTGACCCCCAAGCCACATCCCCAGCCCCTATTTGTATTTTATTTAGAGACAGGATCTCACTGAGTTGCTTAGGCCTGGCTTGTGCTGGGGCTGGCTTTGAACTCCTGATCCTCCTGCCTTAGCCTCCCATAACTCTGGGATTATAGGAGTGCGCCACCGCAACTGACTTGGATCTTTTTTAAACATAGTCTTGCTAAATTATCCAGGCTAGCCTTGAGCTTATAATCCTCCTACCTCAGATTCTTGATTAGCTAGGGTTACGGGAAGCACCACTGCACTGGGTTCACTCTGACATATGTTTTTTTGAAATATAGTATATTTACACAGTTCAAAAATCTAAGTAATATAAAAGGTATACAGTAAAATTCTTACTCAGGAGCCAGGATTGTGGCTCGTGGTACAGCGTTCACCTACCACGTGCGTGGCCCGGGTTTGACCCTCAGCACCATGTAAAAATAAAGGCATTGTGTACAACTAAAACAAATAAATAAATTTAAAAAGAATTCTTACTCTAGGGCTGGGGTTGTGGCTCAGTGGTAGAGTGCTTGCCTAGCATGTGTGAGAAACTGGGTTTGATTCTCAGCACCACATATAAAAATTATACATACACACACACACACACACACACACACACACACACATATATGATAAAAACTTTTTGGACACCTTTATTTATAATTATATATATAATAAAGTCCATTGACAATTTAAATATATATATTAATACTTATTTATTTGTTCTAGTTGTACACAATGCCTTTATTTATACATGGTGCTGAGGATTGAACCAGGGCCGCACACGTGCTAGGTGAGTGCTCTACCGCTGAGCCACAATCCAGCCCCTATATATATATATATATATATATTTTTTTTTTTTTTTTTTTTAAATTCTTACTCTAACAATTGTACTAACCACCTTATTCCCATGGATAACTTCTAGGGAACTTGGATTAGTTTCTTACATAACTTCCCAAGATTTCTTTAAGAGGATACAAACAAACACATCTCCCACACATACACACCTTCTTTCTTTTCTTCTTTTAAGTTTATAGCAACTTTATTCATAACTGCCCAAACTTGGAAGCAACCAAGATGTTCTTCAGTAGATGAGTGAATAAACAAACTGTAGTACATCTGGATGATGGAATATTATTCAGCACTAAAAAGAAACTACCTATCAAGTCATAAAAAGGCAAGGAGTAGGGGCTGGGGTTGTGGGCTGGGGTTGTGGCTCAGCGGTAGAGCGCTCACCTAGCACGTGCGCGGCCAGGGTTCGATCCTCAGCACCACGTAAACATAAATGCATTGAATTGTGTACAACTAAAGCAAATAAATATTTATAAAAAAATAAAATAAAAAGGCAAGGAGGAAAATTAGGTACATATTGCTAAAACCAGTTTGAAAAAGCTACATACTGTGTGATTTCAAGTATTTGACATTCTTGCAAAGGCAAAGCTATGAAGACAGTAAAAAGATCTGTGGTCTCCAGGGGATTAGGGGGAAGGAGGGGAAAGTAAATGAAGTGCTTGGGACTTTAGGGCGGTGAAATTATCCTATATGATACTATGTGGGGTACATGTCATTATGCATTTGTCAAACCCATATAAAGTATAACATAAGGAATGAAATCTAATGGAAACTACGGACTTGAGTTGATAATAATGTAGTTCTGATTCATGAATTGTAAGAAATGTACCACATTAATTCAAAATGTTAATAATAGGGGAAGCTGGATGGGGAACACGTGGGAACTCTGTACTTTCAGCTCAATTTTTCTGTAAACCTGAAACTGCTCAAAAAGAAGTTTTATTAATTAAAACAAAACTAAGTTTTAGTCTATGATTCTATGTAGCTAAATCCCTGCCCCCGCACTCCATATTGGGGATTGAACCCAGTGGGGCTCTGCCATTGAGCTACATTCTCAGTCTTTTAATTTTTTTTTTTTTTTTAAATTTTGAGACAATATCTTCCTAATTTGCCCAGATTGGCCTCAAACATGAGATCCTCCCTCCTTAGCTTCCCAAGTTGCTGGAATTACAGCAACAGGAGTGTGCTACTGTGTCTAGTACAGCTAATGGTTTTTTTTTTGTTTTTTGTTTTTTTGTACCAGGGATTGAACCCAGGGGTGCTTAACCACTGGACCAAATCCCCAGTCCTTTTTATTTTTTATTTTGACACAGGGTCTCACTAAGTTGCTGAGGCTGGCTTTGAACTTACAATCCTCATGCCTCGGCCTCCCGAGTTGTTGGAATTACAGGCGTGTGCCACTGTGTCCAGCTTAGCTAAATTCTTAGTCTGTAGTCAAGGCATCTGGAGACACTGAGGATGATTAGGACCCAGCAGAGCAATCACTGGGACACAAATCAATCTAGCTATGACTCTTTCCACCTTTTGTCCTTCTTGGTAGAGAGGAAAGGAACTTGTATAAATGTGTGTCCTGTTTTTTGGAGAATAGTGGGAAGGCAGAGCTTTCTTATATCTGCTTCTTGACAATTGCCTTCAAGTAATATGCAAAAGGGACTTTTTTTTTTCCTTTGGTACCAGGGATTGAACTCAGGGGCACTTGACCACTGGGCCACATCCCCAGCCCTTTTTTGTATTTTATTAGAGACAGGGTTTCACTGAGTTGCTAAGTGCCTCGCCATTGCTGAGGCTGGTTTTGAACTCACAATCCTCCTCCCTCAGCCTCCTAAGTGCTGGGATTACAGGCGTGCGCCACCACACCTGGCTTAAAGGGACATATTTTTTAAAAAAACAAACTTTTTTGACACCTTCATAATTTGTATTTTTATGTGGTGCTGAGGATCAAACCCAGTGCCCCACTTGTACTAGGTGAGCACTCAACCACTGAGCCACAACCCCAGCCCCTAAAGGGACATGTTTTGAGGTGGTGTATTCCGGCCTCCTACAGCATGTTCAAAACAGGTTGCTTATCCTTTCTCATTGTACTGCTTATCAATTTTTTCCCTCATCTTCTTATTCCTCTTAGCACATTCAGGGTATAACATACCTTCTAGGCCCAGGGGTGAGGCAATGCAGGCTGATAACTAGAAGGGATAAATCATCCTCCTGAGAGCAAGCATATTATGGTTTGGATCTGAATGTCCCCAAAAGCTCATGTGTTGAAGGCTTGATTCCCAATGCAGCAATTACCAGAGGAGGGGCTGTTAGGAAGTGATTGGATCACGAGGGCTCTGACCTCATCAGTGGATTAATCCACTGACAGCTGAATGAATTACTGAGAGGTGGTAGAAATTGTACACAGGTGGGGCATGATTGGAAGAAATAGGTCACTGGGGGCATGACCTTGGGGAATATATCTCGTCCCTGACACTGCCCCCTTCTTTGTCTGCTTCAGGGTTGCCATGAGTTGAGAAGCTTTCCTCCGACACACCCTTCTGACAGGACGTTTATGCCTTGGAGCCAGCAGAGCCAGCAGACCATGGACTGAAACCTCCAAAACTGTGAGCCAAAATAAACCTTTCCTTCTTCAAGTTGTTTATATCAGGTATTTTGGTCACAGAGACAAAAAGCTGACTAACACAGCACGTCAGGGACCTAGGCCTGACCTGCACAGAACACATGCTTTTGTTTTCTTATGCAATGGTAAGCATAATATCCTTATTCTACACTTTCATATTTAAATAATGAATATTTCATATTTCTATATAGTGAGGCTCCTAACTCTTTTTGATAGCTTCAACCCGCTGATCGACAAGTTTCTGATATATCACAAACAACACCAGTAAATACACAGATGTGACAAGTTAAAATTCTATTCTCAGCCGGGCGCGGTGGCGCACGCCTGTAATCCCAGAACTTTGGGAGGCTGAGGCAGGAGAATCGCGAGTTCAAAGCCAGCCTCAGCAATGGCCAGGCACTTAGTAACTCAGTGAGACCCTGCTTCTAATAAAATACAAAAAAGGGCTGGGGATGTGGCCCAGTGGTCAAGTGCCCATGAGTTCAATCCCCAGTACCAAAAAAAAAAAAAAAAAAAAAAAAAAAAAAAAAATTCTATTCTCAGCCGGGTGCAGTGGTGCACACCTGTAATCCCAGCACTTGGGCAAAAAGGAAGGATAGGGTGGCCGGGCGTGGTGGTGCACGGCTGTAATCCTAGCACTTGGGATGCTGAGGCAGGAGGATCGCAAGTTCAAAGCCAGCCTCAGCAATGGCGAGGCACTTAGCAACTCAGTGAGACCCTGTCTCTAATAAAATACAAAAAAGGACTGGGGATGTGGCCCAGTGGTGAAGTGCCCCTAAGTTCAATCCCTGGTACAAAAAAAGAAAAAATTCTATTCTCCAATTCTTTAAAGTTGGCATGGATTTGTGACTTGCTTTGAATAGAATATTCTATAAGTCATGTGCAGATTCATAACAGGACTACAAGAGGCAATGCAGCTTCCACTTTTACCTTCTTGGAACCCTGAGGTCACTATGCTATGAATAAACCCAGAAGGAAGAGTCACATGGAAGGAGTGGCTCAACCACCCCAGCCAAGATAGCTCTCAGAGCTAAGATCCCAGACACACGAGTATGAGTGAACCCATCTTGGATCAGCCCGCCCCAGCAGAGATGCCAGCTGACTATAGCCACTTGTGTAGTCCAAGACAAGACCAGCAGAAAAATCACCCAGTTGCTTTCAGAATCTGTAAAAAAAAAAAAAAAAAAAAAAAAAAAAAAAAAAAAAAAAAAAAGTGGTTGCTTTAGTCCAGGAGGAAACCCCATATTTCTGGGGGGGGTGATATGTTATACAGCAGCAGCTAATTAATACAGTGGGGATTGCTCTATTTTTTTCAGAAGCAGGATTGCTGGTTCAAAGTGCATATACAGTTGGGTATGGTGGCACATACTTGTAATCCCAGCCAGTCAGGAGGCTGAGACAAGAGGCTCATATTTTTGAGGTCAACTGTGGCAACTCAATAAAACCCTGTCCTTTTTTTTAATGTTTATTTATTTGTTTTTAGTTGTATACAATGCCTTTATTTTTACGTGGTGCTGAGGATCGAACCTGGGCCGCGCAAGTGCTAGGCGAGCGCGCTCTGCCGCTAAGCCACAATCCCAGCCCCCTGTCTTTAAAAAAATATATATTTTAGTTGTAGTTGGACGCAAAACCTTTATTTTATATATTTATTATTATGTGGTGCTGAGGATCAAACCCAGGGTCTCATGCATGCGAGGCAAGTGCTCTACTGCTGAGCCACAACCCTAGCCCCAAAACCCTGTCTTAAATGGCTGGGGATGTGGCTTAGTGTTAGAGCACACCTGAATTCAATCTCCAGTGCTGTAAAAAAAATGGAGGGGTATGTATGCATTTTTTTAGTACAGGGGATTGAATCCAGGGCCCTTTTACATGTTGGGCAAGTGCTCTACCTCTGAGAGACACCCCACCCCTTTTTATTTATCAATTTATTTTTATATTTTAAGATAATGTCTCACTAAGTTGCAAAGGCTGGCCTCAAACTTGCAATCCTCCTGCCTCAGCCTCCCAAGTAGCTAGTATTACAGGAATGTGCCTCTGTGGCCAGCACATTTATCATTTTGATAAATATTATCTGGGTTGCATTATTTTGCATTCTTACCAATAATGAATGAAGTACTTGTTTCCCCACAGTCTTGTTGACAAAGTATCTTGTCAAATTTATGGGCTTAAACTAATGCAATATACAGAAAATAGCATTTCAGTAATTTTGATTTTGTTTTGGAACTGGGGATTTAACCCAGGGGTGCTCTACCATTGATCTACATCCCCAGCCCTTTTTATTTTGCTAAGTTGCTGAAGCTGGCTTCAAAAAAAAATTTTTTTTTTGGTACTGGGAATTAAACTCAGGGGCACTCAACCACTGGGCCACATCCCCAGCCCTTTTTTGTTGTATTTTATTAGAGACAGGGTCTCACTGAGTTGCTAAGTGCCTCGCCATTGCTGAGGCTGGCTTTGAACTCGCGATCTTTCTGAGCTGGCTTCAAATTTGCTATCCTCATGCCTCAGCCTCCTGAGTAGCTGGAATTATAGGCATGAGCCTGTAATTACTGTACCTGACTTCAGCATTAACTTATTTTCATTTCTATTATTATGGGTGACGTTGGACATCTGCATACATGTTAAGGCCTATGTATTTTCTTTTTGTGAACTTTCATGTTCTTTGCCTATTTTTATTACACTATGGGTCTTTTTTTTAATCAATATGTGTGGACTCTTTTTTTTTTTTTTTTTTTTTGTGGTACCGGGGATTGAACTCAGGGGCACTTGACCACTGAGTCACATCCCCAGCCCTTTCTTTGTATTTTTATTTAGAGACAGGGTCTTACTGAGTTGCTAAATGCCTCGCCATTGCTGAGGCTGGCTTTGAACTCGCAATCCTCCTGCCTCAGCCTCCCAAAGTGCTGGGATTACAGGCGTGCGCCACCGCGCCCGGCAGGACTCTTTAAATAGTAGGAAGATTAGCTGTTTGTGTATGATAAGAATTACACATATCTATATCTCTATATCTATTATTTCCCAATTTGTTTTTGACTTTGCTTATGTTTTTATCATGCAGAATCTTTTAGAGACAGATGTTAATTTTTTTTTTTTTTTTTTTTTTTTGTATAGCTGCTGAATTCTGAGTTGGAATTGGAAAAAACCTTCTTCATTTTGAGATCTATAAAGGATTTTCCCCTTATTATCTTGTGGTGGTTTTAAAATTTAAAATAAAAATTTAGTTTTAGATGGACACATTACCTTTATTTTGTTTATGTAGTTTTCTTATGTGGTGCTGAGGATCGAACCCAGTGCCTCATGCATGCTAGGCAAGTGCTCCACCACCAAGCCACAACCCAGCCCATATTTTGTGGTGTTTTTATGAAGCTAATCCTGACAAATAACATTATCCATCTTATTTATTTGTTTATTTATTCATTCATTCATTTTATTCATTCATTCATTCATTCTCAGGGCTGTGGATCTGCAAAACCCAGGATTTTGCATATGTTAGGCAAGTGCTCTACCACTGATCTATAGCCTCAGGCCTCCCATCACCTTTAGAATAAAGTTCAAGGCCAAAATAATAGCATGAGTGACAGGGTCACTTATCACCCATTCAAAGAGGAAACATAGGAACAGGAAACTGGTTTAGGAGATTTCCAGGGGAAGGTGACTTATCCTGCTTTGTGTGTGTTGGGCTTAAGATGCCTGTGTGGCTTCCAGGAGGCCAGTGGATTCTGGGATCTGGGATCTGGAGCTCAGGAGAAAGTTTGGGTTGGAGATGCACCTTTGGAGGCAAGCATACCAATGTCAGTTAAAACCATGGGAGTGTGTGTAGAATTTGAAGAGGGGAGGTCACACAGATGAAACTTTAAGGAGTTCCAGACAGGCTCAAGAAGACAGAACTATGTGGGCTCCATCCATGGACCATAGGGTTTGCACAGAAATAGTCTTGGTGATTGGAGGCCCTTAAGATATCCACACATGGGTGGATATCTTTGGCTTCTGGAGACAAAGTAAATGAGGAAAGAGGAAGACCAAGAACCTCTCCAAGAGTCAGTTCCAACCCAGCAGGTTTGGAGACCCTGTGACAGGGGAACAGAGGCGGCTCAGTCAGCATGCATCAGTTCTCTCCTCCCCCCAGATAATCCAAAACATCAATAGGTGGCAGCAAGTGCCCAAAGGTGGGTGGAACATGCAGAGCCACCCCTAGCTGGTATTTTCCTTGGATCATAGTGTAATGGTTAAGAGTACCCACCCTAGGGGCTGGGGTTGTGGCTCAGCAGTAGAGCACTCACATCCTCAGCACCACGTTAAAAAAAAAAAAAAAAAACAACGCATTGTGTCCAACTAAAGCAAATAAATAAATATTAAAAAAAAAAAAAAAAGAGTACACACCCTGGAGCTGCACTATCTGGCTTCAAATCCTAGCTTTGTCATTTACCAACTGTGAAACTTTGGGCAAGTTACTTAACTTCTCTGTGGTCAGTTTTCTTTCCTATAAAATGAGGGCAGTAATAGTAATAGCATCCATCTTATAGAATTGGTTTATATTTATAAAGTGTTTATATTGGTGCCTGGCACATGTAAGTACTACATAAATATTAAATGAAAAAGAAATAATTCTATTCACTCATGAATATTAATTGACCAGCTAGTATATGTGAAACTCTGTTGTAGGTACTGGAGACACACTAGTATATAAGACTGGTGAAAATCCCTGTCCTCATGAAGAATTTTTTTTTTTTTTTTTTTTGGTACTGGGGATTGAACCCAGGAGCTTAACTATTAAGTTACATCCCCAGCCCTTTTTTATTTTTTTATGTTGAGTCAGGGCCTCACTAAGTTGCTGAGACTGGCTTTGAACTTACAATCCTCCTGCCTCAGCCTCCTGCTAGGATTACAGGCATGTGCCACCATACCTGGTTTCATGAAGTTTTTTTGTTGTTGTTTTCATACCCTTAATTAATTAATTAATTAATTAATTTTTAAATATTTATTTATTTGTTTTAGTTGTATACAATGCCCTCGTTTTTACGTGGTGCTGAGGATTGCACCCTGGCCACACACGTGCTAGGCGAGCGCTCTGCCGCTGAGCCACAACCCCAGGCCCTAATTTATTTATTTTTAATTTATTTTCTAGTTTTAGGTGGACACAATATCTTTATTTTATTTTATTTTTTAAAATATTTTTATTTATTTGCTTTAGTTGTACACAATGCGTTTTATTCAATACATTTTATTTGTACGTGGTGCTGAGGATCGAACCCGGGTCGCCCACGTGCTAGGCGAGCGCTCCACCGCTGAGCCACAATCCCAGCCCTTTATTTTATTTTTATGTGGTGCTGAGGATCGAACCCAGGGCTTCACACATGTTAGGCAAGCACTTTACTACTTGAGCCACAACCCCAACCCAATTAATTAATTTTTTTAATGTGGTACTGAGGATCAAACCCAGAGCCTCACACATGCTAGGCAAGTGCTATACCACTGAGCTACAATGACAGCCCCATGAAGTTTTTTATCTAGTGAGTGTGGTGGAGATGAAGACAGACAAGATATAAAATAAATAAGCAAAATATACAGTCTGTCAGGTCCAAGTGGAGACATAAGAGATGTGCAGGAATTAGCAAGTACACTAGTACTTGGTGCACAGTGGTGCTCAGGAGATGGAAAGGGGAAGACAGGCTTTAGATAAGCAACCACATGGAATCCCCAGCAGAGACACTGGGGCTGCTGAAATCCTCAGAGTAACAACAAACATCCCTCATAAAATAGAAGCAAACACTTATATAGCACTGTCCTATAGCAGGTCTGCTTATTCACTTTACTTGTATTATCTCATTTAATCCTTACAGCAACTCTATGAGTTTGGTACCACTATTCTTCCCATTTTTCAGATGGGAACTGAGGCACAGAGATGTTAAATAACCTGCCTCACAGAGTTAGTAGGTGAATGAGCTGGGATCCCTGCCCAGGTCATCTGGCTGCAGTGTGGGTAGGATCAGACCTGCAGGTAGAGGGACAGGACAGGTTGCTAAGCATCAGGACCAGATGGAGCCTGAGTTTCAGACAGACTGGAGAGAATATACATGCCCCCCAACACCTACACACCCAAGACCCACTGTACTTAATATACACTTCAAGGTCACTCAGAGGGCCTGGAAGTAACAAAAGGCTCAGTCTCTGAATGGCCTGTCCCCTCTACACACCACTCCAGGAAGCTTTAAGTCCAGCTTCTTGTGACCTTTAGTTACCATCCCAAAGCCCTGTAATCCAACCCAGAGACCATATGTGAAATAATAAATATCATAATCCTGGAATGCTTAACAGAAACACCAACAACTTCATATTGCAGCTTGGGACCAAGAAAGCAAATCGTCAAGCTGGGCACAGTGGTGCATGCCTATAATCTCAGTGATTTGGGAGGCTGAGGCCAGAGTATTCCAAGTTTTTGAGGCTAGCCTCAGCAATTTAGCAAGGCCCTAACAACTTAGCAAGACCTTGTCTCCAAATGAAAAATAGAAAGGGCTGGGGATATAGCTCAGTGGTAAAAAGCCCCTGCATTAAATCCCCACTACAAAAATAAATAAATAAATAAATAAATAAAAGAAAGTAAGTCATCAAGAGGCTGAGGTACAGAAGCAGATGGGACCCAGGGCTCTCAAAGAACTGGAATGTACAGTAGTAAAATCACAGAGAGGGGATTTACATGATCCTTTTATATCCTTCCTAACCTTCCTTGATATCCAATTCTTTTTTTAAAAAAATAACTTTCATTTATTTATTTGTTTATTTATTTATTGTGGTGCTGAGGATCGAACCCAGTGCTTTACAAATGCTAGGCAAATGCTCTACCACTGAGCCACAACCCCAGCCCCTCATCCAATTCTTTAGGCAAGGCAGAAGTTGCCAAACCAAATTGTCAAATGAGGGAATTGAGTCCCATAGAGAAGCAGTCATTCAAGATCACACACAGTCAGGTGCCCAAGAGTCCTTCCACTTCCAGAGAGAGAGAGAGAGAGAGAGAGAAGGAGAGAAAAGATAGAAAAGATGGGGGGCGGGCAGGAGCAGGAGGGAAATGGCAGTTAATTGGAGAGGCACAAGCTAAAATGGAAGACCCAAGAGCAGAGAAATTCTTCCTCATGATCTTTATCTCACCCTTAGCTTCCTGAAAAGCCCTCCAACCCTAAATTCCCTCTATGCATTGATTGGGCAGCATCATCTTTACTCCATTCAGGCAAGCTGAGTTCTAAGGGGAAAAGAAATACCAAAGTCCTTCAATCAGACAGACTTGACAGTTTCCAACTTCATAATCATTGAACTTCAGAGCCAGGTTTTTGTTGTTGTTGTTGTTGTTGTTGTTGTTGTTATTTTTTGGTTTTTGTATTTGGGGATTGATCCCAGGAGTGCTTAACCTCTGAGCCACATCACCAGCCCTTTTTCATATTTTATTAGAGACAGGGTCTCGCTAAGTTGCTTAGAGCCTTGCTAAATTGATGAGGCTTGCTTTGAATTCTCAATCCTCCTGCCTCAGCCTCCTGAGCCTTTGGGATTACTGGTGAGCACCACTGCACTCGGCAAGAGCAGGGCATATTGATAAAGGTGATCCTCCTCTCCATCCCCCTGCTCTTACCCATTGTATAGATGGGAGATCAAGGCCCAGATGCAAGAAGTGACTCTGGAGTCTGTAGCAACTCAGGCACAAGAATATAGGTTTCCTGACCAGGGCATACTGAAGAGGAACCCTTCCTTCTCTTGCTTAAACTTTTGCATGAGCGCACTGCAGGGCTATGCTCTTTACGTATGTATAGTATGATCTATGCGTTCTTGGCTATGTGGAGACTGAGTGCCTTGGGAACTCCTCCTATAAAATGTAAGTTCTACAAGAGCAGAGATTTTTATCTGTTAGTCCCCGATGTATCTCCAGTTCCTGGAACAGTGTCTAGTCCACAGTATGTGCCCAATACATATCAGTCAAGTGAATGTATAGAGAGCCAGGTTAGGGAAATGGCACAGTGAAAGAGCCTGAAGCCTAAAGATCAGGGAACCAGGGACTGGGATTGTGGCTCGGCGGTAGAGCGCTCGCCTAGCACGTGCGCGGCCCGGGTTCGATCCTCAGCACCACGTACAAATAAACGCATTGTGTACAACTAAAGCAAATAAATAAATATTAAAAAAAAAAAAAAAGATCAGGGAACCATGGGCTTTATCTCCTTACACACGACAGGCTAAAATTCTGTTCAGAAATATTTCCGTGAGTCCTTTACACCGGTAGGTACTGAACTTGATGGTGAGGATTTAGTTAAGAGCAAGACAGTCATGCTCTGACCTTAGGCGAAGGGTAGGGGGTGGGGGGGTGTAAGTGGCAAAGAAGCAGCCCGCTCAACATAATACAGACACTTTTTTTTTTTTTTCCCCTCAGCCTGAGCCGCCCTGAAATGGTCTCACAGATCGGAAATTGGTGAGTGCAGCAGGACTGCAGTGTTCCTGCAGGGCGCTGGCCGCCCACCTGTCAGAGGCTGAGCCAGGAGTATGCGGAAGAAATTTCTGCCTTGTGTGAGGTCACTTTCCACCCCCAGATTATCTGCCTACAAACCCCTGCAATTCTTTGACGTTGAAGACTTCGGATCTTGTTATTTTCTAACTTTTAAGGTCCCATGATGCTGACAGTTCTCAATTCTAAGTCGTAAGTCTGCCCACGCTCCTGGTCCCCAAAAGAATGAAGGCGAATTCAGCCAATGTCCCACCACCCACTGCCTTAAAAGGTCTCTGGGATAGTCAGTGCCCTCCGCCTCACTTCGCAGAGGCTGTAGGGGAGTAGCTCAGAGCCCGGGTGTCGTGGACGTCGTGAGACTGGTCCCTGAGGCAGCGTTGACAGAGCCGGGGCACGTGACAGAGTCACGTTCTGCGGTTTTCGAATCTGGGACCAAGCCGCTCACGTGACGCGAGGGGCGCCGTGGGGTGATGTGAGATGCGGGTCTCTCATATTAGATACAAATGACGCATTCCCACCCTTTTTGGCAACAGATTTCTGTTGGAAGAAGCGACGGTTCCGGTAAAGAGGGCGGGCTCTAGCGTTGAAGCACTTTGGCTTCCGTTCCGGGCTCTATAGCTTCCGACCTCGCCTTTCCCTCGGGCGCGGAAGAGACGCGACCTGCTGCGCATGCCCCAACCATCCCAGAGGGGCGGGGCTGAGGCTACAGGAGCGGGAGGGGGGGCGAAGAAAAGGGAATTCCAACCTGTGGAATTTTGGGGGTCCTGAAGTCGGTTCCTTCCCATTGACTGTGGACAGTGCGAGGGGCAGGGCCTTTGGTGGCTCATGAGGGTGTTGGAGTCCGCAGGGTGAGGGAGGGGACTGTCAGTGCGAGTGGGGTGCAGGACTTCCAAACTTAGAATCTTGAGGCCCTCGGGCTCAGACGCCGGGGAGAGAGCTCCCGCCGCCATGCGGGACAGGACCCGCGAGCTGAGGCAGGTGAGAAACTGGGGAAGTAGGGTTGGGGGCTGGAGGACCGACTGGAATGCAGGAGTCCTGGTCTTCGGGACAGGGAGGGGTGGCTGATGGCCAGGAAGGAAAATCCCGGAAGACTATGGGTCCTGCGGGGCGAGAACTGCAGCAAGAAAATGGTGCCAGTGACTTCGGCCCTGGCAGGGGGATAACAGTTCGGACGATGAGGACAAGGAGCGAGTTGCGCTGGTGGTGCACCCGGGCACAGCTCGGCTGGGGAGCCCAGACGATGAGTTCTTCCAGAAGGTAAGGGGCTGGGGTCTTGGCCTGGATTCTCGAGGGGGTAGGAAGACCGAGGAGCAGTGAAGTCTGGAGCACCCCATATCTCTTTCAGCCCTCTCGGTCATCCTTCTTAGGTCCAGACAATTCGGCAGACTATGGTCAAGCTGGAGAATAAAATCCGGGAGTTGGAGAAGCAGCAGGTCACCATCCTGGCCACGCCCCTTCCCGAGGAGAGTAAGCGAAACCCTGGGTGTACGCATGCCCAGCCCAATGGATTGTGGGGGTTGTAGTTAAATGCAGGTTGATTTCTTGAGGTGGGGGCTGTGGTTTGGAAATCAAGGCCTTCTCTTGTTTAGGTATGAAGCAGGACCTGCAGAACCTGCGTGATGAGATCAAACAGCTGGGAAGGGAGATCCGCACCCAGTTGAAGGGTGAGCTCCTAGGTCCTTTGACAGATCCTCCCTCCCCTTTGGTTCTGCCCTGTTCTTGATATGTCTGGGGAGTTTGTGGCTAGGAGAGGCCAGTGATACATCCAGGTCATACAGCGAGCCTGGGTCTAGAATCTCTGTGCCCTGGCATCCAGTCCACTGTACTTTCTGTAGCACATGCCTGCCTCTCAGGTTCCTTTATTTAGAATGAATCCATTTACTCCTATAGTTCTTTTTTTTTTTTTTTTTTTGTACTAGGGATTGAACTCAGGGGCACTCGACCACTGGGCCACATCCCCAGCCCTCTTTTTTTGTATTTTATTTAGAGACAGGGTCTCACTGAGTTGCCAAGTGCCTTGCCATTGCTGAGGCTCGCTTTGAACTCTCAATCCTCCTGCTTTAGCCTCCCAAGTGCTGGGATTACAGGCGTGCGCCACCACACCTGGCTTACTCCTATAGTCCTTGCTGCTCAATGTGCATTCTTTGGACAGATAGATGGGGGTTTTGTTATGAGTCTTCTTCATACTCATGGGAACCCACAGATGTAATGCAAGGAAAAATAAACTTTCTCTTGCCAGAGGCTCAAAATTGGTGTTCCCCCGCTGCCCCACCCTGTGGTGTTAGGGATCTAATCCAGGGCCTCCTGCATACTGTGCACACATTTTGCCACTGAGCAACATCCCACAGCCCCTAGTCATTTTATAATAAATTATAGTTCCCTAAAAAATTCCCCAGAAATGAGAAGCTCCTATTATGTAGCTGTGATCTGGCTGTGGCCCTGTCTCCTGGTTTCCAATTTCCAGAAATCTTGAGTCAATCTCCTTTTCTCAGACTCTTTTGTCTTCCCACAGCCATAGAGCCTCAGAAGGAGGAAGCTGATGAAAATTCTAACTCCGTCAACACAAGAATGAGAAAAACCCAGGTGGGTTTATTTTTCCTAGAAGTAGGACATTTCAGTAAGCGGTTCATATAAATCATTAAATGCCAGGTGTATGAAGGAAGGGCCCTTTAGAGATTCTTGAATCTTTTTTTTTGGTGGTACTAGGGATTGAACTCAGGGGCACTCGACCACTGGGTCACATCCCCAGCCCTCTTTTTTTTGTATTTTATTTAGAGACAGGGTCTCACTGAGTTGCTAAGTGCCTCGCCATTGCTGAGGTTGGCTTTGAACTCTCACGATCCTCCTGCTCAGCCTCCCAAGTGCTGGGATTACAGGCGTGCGCCACCACACCTGGCTTACTCCTATAGTCCTTGCTGCTCAATGTGCATTCTTTGGACAGATAGATGGGGGTTTTGTTATGAGTCTTCTTCATACTCATGGGAACCCACAGATGTAATGCAAGGAAAAATAAACTTTCTCTTGCCAGAGGCTCAAAATTGGTGTTCCCCCGCTGCCCCACCCTGTGGTGTTAGGGATCTAATCCAGGGCCTCCTGCATACTGTGCACACATTTTGCCACTGAGCAACATCCCACAGCCCCTAGTCATTTTATAATAAATTATAGTTCCCTAAAAAATTCCCCAGAAATGAGAAGCTCCTATTATGTAGCTGTGATCTGGCTGTGGCCCTGTCTCCTGGTTTCCAATTTCCAGAAATCTTGAGTCAATCTCCTTTTCTCAGACTCTTTTGTCTTCCCACAGCCATAGAGCCTCAGAAGGAGGAAGCTGATGAAAATTCTAACTCCGTCAACACAAGAATGAGAAAAACCCAGGTGGGTTTATTTTTCCTAGAAGTAGGACATTTCAGTAAGCGGTTCATATAAATCATTAAATGCCAGGTGTATGAAGGAAGGGCCCTTTAGAGATTCTTGAATCTTTTTTTTGGTGGTACCAGGGATTGAACTCAGGGGCACTCAACCACTGGGTCACATCCCCAGCCCTTTTTTGTATTTTATTTAGAGACAGGGTCTCACTGAGTTGCTAAGTGCCTCGCCATTGCTGAGGTTGGCTTTGAACTCACGATCCTCCTGCCTCAGCCTCCCAAAGTGCTGGGATTACAGGCGTGCGCCACCGCGCCCGGCTTGAATCTTTTTTTTTAACAGTATCTTTATTTTATGTTTATGTGGTGCTGCTGAGGATCAAACCCAGTGCCTCACGCATGGTAGGCAAGCGTTCTACCTCTGAGCCACAACCCCACACCGAGATCCTTGAATCTTAACCTGATGATTTTCCAAATAGGGAGACTGAGGCTCAGAAAGAGAAAGTATTCATTAAGGTGGAGAACCTAGTTTTCTTGATATAAAATCTATTATGACATCCTGCTTTCTTCTCCATTCAGTGAATTTCTTTGCTCCCAGATGTGACCTTGGCTTGGCTACTTTCCAAGAAATGAGATGGGGAATATGGGTTGATTAGGGAGCAGACATATTATTCATGTAGGACTTGGTGGCTCTGCCCAGAGAAAGAGAAGGAGAAGTCAGAAGTGACTGGCAACTTTCCTGCCTATATGGCAGGGACATCCTTGGCCCCATGGACAGTATTCAAGAAATCAGGAAGAGGAACTTTGCTGGGACAGCACTGAAAAGGAACTTCCCTGGGATGACATCTTAGTAAGGAGATTTGAAGTGATCTGACTGGCTCCCTCTGGGTATCCAGTGAGGGGTGGCTTGGGGTTCTTGGAGGTCAGGGTTCGAGTTGATGGGCCCAGAGCTCAGCAAATGTCCCAAATTGAAGATGAAGAGGTTGGAGCATCTTGAAAGGGTGAAGTTGAGTCCAGGACAGCAGATATATCTCTGAAGAAAGAATTCTAAAGAATGAGCCTATTTAAAGTATCAGGGGAACAACAAGATGAAACAAAAATGCCCCAGAGAGGATGTTTTAGGGAGAACCTAAAGCATGGTGATCTCCAGTCTAAGCAGCGAGACTGGCACTCATCAAGCATTCAATTCAACAAACATACATTGATTTCCCACTGTGTGCTGGACCCTTTTTGAACCAAAAATCCCTATCTTTGAGGGGACTTATATTCTAGTGAGGCAGGACAATCACCATAATAATAAAAACACAATAAGTATTAAGGATAAAAGAGTAGGGGAAGAGAGTCAAAGAGTGCTGAGAAGGTAGGGTTGCAATTTCAATGAGGTGGAGGGCTGATGGTAGAGCTCAGTGGTAGTGCTTGTGCTTAGGATGTTCAATCCCCCATCCTTAGTGCCACAAAAAATAAATTTTTAAAAAAGGTTAGGAAAAGCCAGGCACCATGGCACATGCCTGTAATCCCAGTGGCTTGGGACGCTGAGGCAGGCGGCTCATGAGTTCAAAGCCAGCCTCAGCAAAAGTGAGGCACTAAGCAACTCAGTGAGACCCTGTCTCTAAATAAAATACAAAAAAAAATAAGGCTGGGGATGTGGCTCAGTGGCCCCTGAGTTTAATTCCTGGTACCACCTCCACCCCCCCCCAAAAAAAAGGTGGAGAAAGCTTCATTCAGATGGTGCCATTAGAACAAAGATTTGAAGATGTTTGTGGGGAATAAGCATACTAGACAGAAGAAGCGGTGAGTTCAAAGGCTAGTGGTGGAAGTAAGGAGTAAGGAACACTCTAAAGGGAAGGAGGAGGGAAGGTCAGAGAGTTACTAGGGACAGGAGCAGATCATGTAGGGCCATTTAGGCCCTGGTTAGGGCTTTGGTTTTCACTCAGAGAGAAGTGAGGGAGCTTGTCAAGGTGGTTAAGGCAGTAAGCACCTCATGACAGTTCATGTTTGCTCACTGTATCCTTGGGATGCTGAGGCCCAGAGAGGCAGGGATCCTCCTGAGGTGCCCAGCTTGTATTCTTTATCCTTAGCATGGGGTCCTATCCCAGCAATTTGTGGAGCTCATCAACAAGTGCAACTTGATGCAGTCTGAATACCGGGAGAAGAACGTCGAGCGCATTCGGAGGCAGCTGAAAATCAGTGAGTTGGAGCTCTAGATCTGTGGGGTCAGATAATGCTGACCCAGCTCTGAGCTGGCCTTTTTTTTTTTCACAGCCAATGCTGGAATGGTTTCTGATGAGGAGCTGGAGCAGATGCTGGACAGTGGGCAGAGTGAGGTGTTTGTGTCCAATGTGAGTGGCCATGGCCATCTTCCCTCTGCTGGGCCTCCCATCTTCTCTGATCCCTGGTGCATTTTGACTCAGGGCATACTGCAGCCCAGGGGGAATTAATTAGTATACATAACCTGGAGTCACTCATCAGGTTCCTGGCTTTGCTCCTCAGCCAGGGGACTGCTCCAAAAACTCAACAGAAGCTTCTGACCTGTTGCTGGTCATCCTGTGACCTATTCTCCCTCTTCTGTCCACCTCCCACCCAGATACTGAAGGACACACAGGTGACTCGACAGGCCCTAAATGAGATCTCAGCTCGACATAGTGAGATCCAGCAGCTTGAACGCAGTATCCGTGAGCTTCATGAGATCTTCACTTTTCTAGCAACTGAGGTGGAAATGCAGGTGGGCACCCTGGGCAGCCCCCAGATGGGAGGCTGTGCATAGTCAGAGCCCCCAGTCTCAACCTGGGACCAGTCTCCACCCTTAGACTCTCTCCTGGGCTTTTGTGCTCTTCCAGGCTTGGCCATGCCCCAGGTGGCCCCTACTTCCATCCCTAGCCAAATCCCCAGAATTGTGCCCGCCTCCACAGCTACCCAGATGGCTACTCCTTTATACATAACCTCCCATCCATCTCTCCAACTTGCACCTTACCCCAGGTATGGCCTCAATCATGGCTCCTCCTCTACCAATAGAACCCACCTTCATGATTCTAAGAGCTCCCAAGTTTCCCCCTAGAGGACCTGCCTTCTAAAATTTGTCCATGGTTGGGGTGTCAGGTGGTGTTCCTCTGGCCCATTGTAGGAGCTGAGGTAAGCTTCCAGCCCTGTCCTTGAGGAGCTGGCCTCAGTAGTGCTACAGCCAATGCCCTTTTGTAGCTGGGAGTCATGGGAAAGGGCTTTCATTCAGTAGGAGTACCAGGACCTGAAGGCTGGTAGTGCCAGGAGGAGGCAGGAACAGGGAGGGCTTCACAGCAGCTGGGAGACAGACATAGAAGAATGGATGAATTCAGACAGATTTGTGAGGGGACAAAAGTTCAGTATTTGTGAAAAAGGTAGGAGCCATTTGAGGCCCTTGGCTTCAGCTCACCCCTGAAAATGGAGGTTGTATGGAACAAGGAAACAGGGGAGAGGGGACCACATTGACTGAAGGGGACCAGGAAGCCATCCTTAGGAGTTGGAACTTTTATCAGATCTGGTCCTGACATATCTTCTTTAGTGGGCCTCCAGTTTTTTGTTTGCTTGTTTTTGCTAGGACTGTCCTTCAGTCATTTGTGGCTGGGGTGGGCAAAGGAGTTGCTGGGCCACCTTGCCTGGTCATTCCTGTCTCCCTGAACCATCCTATTCTCTGAGCAGGGGGAGATGATCAACCGGATAGAAAAGAACATCCTGAGCTCAGCAGACTATGTGGAACGGGGGCAGGAACATGTTAAGAAAGCTCTGGAGAACCAGAAGAAGGCGAGGAAGGTGAGCCTCCAGCCCTGGCCCCAGCCCCAAGCGTTCCTGAGTGATTTTCCTGAATTCCTCTTCTCCCACAGAAAAAAGTCATGATTGCCATCTGTGTGTCCATCACTGTTCTCATCCTAGCTGTCATCATTGGTGTCACCACAGCAGTTGGATAATGTTGCTCATTCTCGGTGAGATATGGTGGGCTTGCCCTATCCCTGGCACCAGCCTTCCCACCTCTCCTCAAACCCTCTTCTCCCTCCTTCCCTTGCAGGCATGGGGAGTACCAGGGACCTGGGGCCTGGCCTTCTCTCCCAGCAGCTGTGGGGGCAGGGCAGAGTCTCCATCTGGACCCATGTCCAGACACTGGCCCCTGCGCAAAGGGACAGATGTTTCTTTCGGGATTGACAGCTGCTTATTCAGGGGGGCTTCCCCCTTCAGGCCACAATGACTGGGGGAGGGCCTGTAGTGTCCTGTTTGACTGGGACACATGGTTTTGTAAAAAATTAAAAAACCTTGGAGACCCCTGTGCATGTGTATTCGTGGAAGGACTGGCTCAGGGCTTCCACTGTCTAGCTCCCCTCCTCCTGGCCACTCCTGGGGAAAGGCTCAGACAGGCTCAGATCCAAGTGCCCTAGCTGTTGTGACCACAGCAGGCTGGCTCTGTCCTTCTCTCCCACAGAATGGGTGGAGTGTGTTGGGAAAAGATTCTGTCTGGCCCCCAGCTCATACTATCCCACTACTACTTGAAGTGATGAGCTGATCAGGCCAGCTGGGACCCAGGTGAGGGGGGTGTGTGTGTGTGTGTGTGTGTGTGTGTGTGTGTGTATGTGAGAAAGAGCGTGGGGTGGGGAGAGAGGGGGAAAATGGTTAGGAGTGTTCCTGAGGCCAAGAGGAAGAGGCATCATGAAAAAGTAATTGAGTAACTGAGGCTGATACTTTGGGTACAGTGGACAGGAAGGTCTGGTCTCAGAGGGGACATTTATTTTGAATGTTAAATGAAGAGGATTCAGTTATAGAAAGATACAGCAGAAGAGATTGCCAGGCAATCTCAGCAATCCAGGCCCTTTACCTAAAAGGCATTTCTTTTTATGAGTTCAACTTAGAAAGCCATGACCCCAGAACAGCATATCTGATTACTACAAGGTTACCGGGTAGAAAAAGGTAGAAGAGTCAAAAGAGCTGGGACCCTGTTCAGATCCTATCCAATGAGGCTTGCAGATTCTTACTGGCTCTTTGTAACTAGCAGCAGCTACTCATGTGGATGAGAACAATAACCTTGGAGGATAGGGTGGGCCCAGATCTTCTAGCATCAACTTGGCACCTACTAAAGATCAACCTCATATATATTCTAAGACCATGGTGGGACCCTTGCAAAGGAGCTGTCTACAAGAAAAAAAAAAAAGAGAGAGAGAGAAAAGTAAAGCCTAAACTTGCCTTAATTTCACGAATACGCACCTTTCAAAGCAGTGTCAACATAATGGATAGTAAGTGGGAATCCTACATTAGTTTTCATCGTATGGATACAGCTTCATGAAATATAGACCCAGATTAACTGTGCCTTACACAAAATAGAAATTTCTCTTATATAATAGTCCCAAGTTAGGGGCTGGGGTTGTGGGTCAGTGGTAGAACACTCACCTAGCATGGGTGAGGCACTGGGTTTGATTGTCAGCACCACATCAAAATAAATAAATAAAAATAAAGGCATTGTGTCCACCTACAACTTGAAAAAAAGGTCCAAGTTAGTAGTATGGTGGGTCTTTGCATGAAGTCATCAAGACCTAGGTTCTTTTTTTCTTGTTTCTGTTTCATTCCTATGGCACTGCCCTCACCAAGTGACCCACGATGGCTCACCCATTTCCACAGTCCCGCCCTTATGAATTCAGGAACTTGAAGGGGATGTCTTGCCCTTTCCCCTAAATTGCATGACTCAAGTTGTACAGATCATTTCTGCTCTGATTCATTAGATAGAATGTAAATTGCAAGGCCACACCCAGCTGAAAGGATTGCTGAGAAATATAATCTTTATATCCTGAGCAGTTTTATGCCAAATTAAAGTTCTCTTACTCCAAAAGGCGGGGAGAGATATTGGGGGACAACTAGCAGCTCAGCTACACCCAATACTGTTACCCCAGCTGTATCAATTTTCTATTACTAATGTGTCAAATTATCACAAACTTAATGATTTAAAACAACAAACAACATCTATTACAGTTCCGGAGGCCAGAAGTCCAAAATGAGTTTCACTGTGTTCAAGTCAAAGTATCAGCAGAATTGGTTCCTGTTGGTGGCTCCAATGGAGAATCCAGTCCTTCACTTTTTTCAGCTTTTAGTAGTTTTCTGTATTCCTTGGCTGGTGGCCCCATCCTTCATTGGAAAGCACATCTGTCTATTCAATATCACACCATCTTCTCTTACTTCTGCATCCCTCTTAGGAGGACACTTGTAATCACATAGGGCCCATATAGATAATCCAAGACACTCTTCCCATCTTAAGCTGCTTAATTATACTTCCAAAGTCCCTTTTGCCATAGAAGGTAACATGCACAGATTCCAGGGATTGGGACATGTACACATTTGGGGGGGTCATTATTCAGCCCTCCATACCACCCTTCCTCATTTATTTATTTGAAATATTTATTGAGCAAGACCTATGTTCTAGAAAACAAAAATGAACATAAAGACAAGGCTGGGGTTGTGGCTCAGCAGTAGAGCGCTCACCTAGCACGTGTGCACGGCCCGAGTTCGATCCTCAGCACCCAGTAAAAATAAACGCAGGGCTGGGGTTGTGGCTCAGCCGTAGAGTACTTGCCTAGCAAGTGTGCGGCCCAGGTTCGATCCTTAGCACCATGTAAACATAAATGCATTGCATTGTGTACAACTAAAGCAAAAAAATATTTTTTAAAAAATAAAGGCATTGTGTACAACTAAAAATAAATGCCTGGAAAAAAAAAAAAAAGACAAGGGTTCTGCTTTCATGGAATTCATATCCTAGTGGAGAGGTCAAATGTATACATTGCTAAGCTATTCTAAAACTATAACATTGTAAAAAAAAATTAAGCATTGTGATATGACAAAACAATTGGATACAGCTGTTCTAGTAAGTACTCATGAATGGCTCTTAGGAAAGGGAACTAATCCAAAGGGCGAAACTGAGAGCCTAGAGGGCAGAAAGCGATTAGGACTTTTTTGGGGTACTGGGTATTGAACTCAGGGGCACTCGACCACTGGGCCACATCCCCAGCCCTTTTCTTGTATTTTATTAGAGACACGGTCTCACTGAGCTGCTAAGTGCCTTGCCATTGCTGAGGCTGGCTTTGAACTCGCGATCCTCCTGCCTCAGCCTCCCAAAGTGCTGGGATTACAGGCGTGCGCCACCGCGCCCGGCTCCAATTTTTTTTTAATTTGAATTTTGAGACAGACTCTAGCTAAGTTGCTGAGGGCTGGCCTCAAACTTGCAGTCCTCCTGCCTCGGCCTCCTAAATAGCTGGGATTACAAGTATTTGCCACCATACTAAGCAGGACTTGTTTCCTTAATTGTGCGGGTACTCAGACCCTTATCTGTATCTGATTTATATAATTTGGGACATTTGATAAGAGATCTTTTGGACTTTGACTTGATGTTGTAACAGGTTGAGACTTTGATAGGAATGTATTTTGCATGTGGGACAGATAGGAATCTTAGAGGGCTAGAGAATAAGCCAGGCACGGTGGTGCATGCCTGTGATCCCAGCATTTGGGAGGCTGAGACAGGAGGATTGCAAAAGTTCAAAGCCAGCCTCAGCAATGGCAAGGCACTTAGCAACTCAGTGAGACCCTGTCTCTAATAAAATACAAAAAAGGGCTGGGGATGTGGCCCAGTGGTCAAATGCCCCTGAGTTCAAAGAAAGAAAGAAAGAAAGAAAGAAAAGAATAAGATATGATAGGTAAATTAGTGGTCCTGAATATTCCATGCTCTAATCCCAAATATTACCTCATGGCAAAAGGGACTTACAGATGTAATTGAGGCTACTAATTCAGGTTAACTTAGGTTAAAACAGGGAGATTATCTTGAATTATTCAGGTGGACCTGATGTATCACATGAGCTCTTAAAAGCAGGGAAGTTTTTTGGGCTGGGATTGTGGCTCAGCGGCAGAGCGCTCGCCTAGCACGTGCGCGGCCCGGGTTCGATCCTCAGCACCATGTACAAATAAACGCATTGTGTACAACTAAAGCAAATAAATAAATATTAAAAAAAAAAAAAAAAAAGCAGGGAAGTTTCTCCAACTAGCAACAGAGGAAGGCAGAATAAGTCAGAGGAATTTGAAGCAGGAGAAAAACTTGATGTGCCTTTGCTGGCTACCAAGATGGAGGAATGTAGACATCTTCTGAATGCTGACAACAACCTATGGCTGACAGTCAGCAAAGAAACAGGAACCTCAATCCTATAGCTATATGGAACTGAATTTTCTCTCTCTTTTTGTATTGAGTGAAGGCTGAACCCGGGGAGTGCTTTAGCACTGAGTTATAACCTCAGCTCTTTATTGTTTGAGACAGGGTCTCCTGAAGTTACTGAGGGTCTTGCTGCATTGCTGAGGCTTGGTGTCCACCTTGTGATCCTCCTGCCTCAGCCTCTTGATCTACTGGGATTACAGGCATGTGCTGCTGGGCCCAGCTTGTTACTAAATTCATTTAATAACTTGGATAAGCCTGGAAGTGAATTCTACACCAGAACTTCCAGATAAGATCCCAGGCCGACTGACACCTTGACTTAGCTTTGTGAGACCTAAATAGAGTACTCAGCAGAGTTTACCTGGACTTTTGGCCTACAGAACTGAGATAATAAATGTATTGTTTTAAGGTGCTAAATTCATAGTGATTTATTATGCAGTAGTGGAAACCTAATACAATGACATTTGAACTGAAGCTTGAAAGGGAAGAGCACCATGGATAAATGTAGGACAGTGGGTTTCATCGCCAGGGAATGGCGAGTGCAAAGGTCCCAAGGTTGGGAAGAAACAAAAAAATAATAGGGCTGGGGTTGTGGCTCAGCGGTGGAGCGCTCGCCTGGCATGTGCGCGGCCCGGGTTCGACCACATACAAATGAATGCATTGTGTACAACTAAAGCAAATAAATATTAAAAAAAAAAAATCAACAAAAGCCTGTGAAGGCTGGAGCCCGCAGAGTGGAAGGAGTAGATGGGAAATGGGGTTAGAGCTGGGGCCAAGACTGCAGTCTCTCAGGGAGGGAGTTTTGAGTGGGCTGTGTGTCAGTAGTCCACAACTGGTCTCCAAATCTCCTCAGTTGAATCCAGGATAAATGTCCTCCCTACAGAGCCTGTTGCCTTCCCTACCTCTGCCTCAGCCCTGATACCAGAGCATTCTCCTGTGAGGAGCCCCATTTTTTCCTTTTTTCTCTCTTTCTTCTCTTCCATCCGGTACTGGGGACTGAACCTCAGGGTGTCTACCACTGAGTTACATACCCAACACTTTTTGGTTTTTATTTTGAAATAGGGTCTAAGTTTCCCAGGTTGGCCTTGAACTGTGGTCCTCATACCTCAGCCTCCTGCATACCTGGGATTACAGGCAGGAGCCACTGCACCTAGCTTTTTTTGTGGGGGAGCTGGGTATTAAACCCAAGGTGTTGGGAGAGCCCTGATTTATCTAGTTGTTTGGGTGGAGAGGGTATGGTGACCACAGTCAACAGAACAGACTGAGTTCATGTCAGTGATTGCCCCAGTAGCAGATGCATTCACCACCTGGGAAGGCCTGGTAAGAAACTGGGGGTGGGGGGCTGGGGTTGTGGCTCAGCGGTAGAGCGTTCACCTAGCATGTGTGCGTCCTGGGTTCGATCCTCAGCACCACGTAAAAATAAAACACATTGTGTACAACTAAAGCAAATAAATAAATATTTAAAGAAAAAGAAACTGGGGGTGGGGAGTTAAAGGAAGTTGGGGCAGAATAGTGAGGGACAGAAGTCAGACTGTCTAGGCATTACCCAGATAACAAAAGTGGACAAAGACATCACAAGAAAACTACAGATCAATATTCTTATGAATACAGACACAAAATCATCAACAAAATACTAGCAAACCAATCCAGCAATATAGAAAAAAGGATTATACAGCATGACCAAGTGGGATTTATCCTAGGAATATAAAGTTGATTTAACATCAAACAGTGAATTAATTTAATACAGGCAATTAATAAAATAAAGAAAAAAAGGTTGGAGATTGTAGCTCAGTGATAGAGCACTTGCCTAGGAAGGTCCTGGGTTTGATGCCAGTACCACAAAAAAAACAAAACAAAAACACAGGATCAATAGACACAGAAAACACATTTGACAAAATTCAATGCTTTCATAATTAAAAAAAAAAAAAGCTTAATATAACAGAAGTAAAAGGAAACTTCCTCAATGTGCTAATTATCAAAAGGCATCTATGAATAATTCACAGCAAATTTCATAATTAATTGTGAAAGATCGGGTGCTTTCCTCCTGAGATCAGAAACAAAACAAGGACATCTACTCCCACCACTTCTATTTAACACATATTAAAGTTTTAGTCTGGAAAATTAGACAAGAAATAAAAGGCATCCAGATTGAAAAGGAAGATCCATTTACAGATAACATGATCTTGTATACAGAAAATTCTCAGGTCACACACACAAACACACAGAACAAAACCATTAGTCCTAATAAACAAATTTCAGCAAGGTTGTAGAACACAAGAATAGTATCCAAAAATATATTGTATTTCTCATCACTAATAATAAACAATCCAAAAATGAAATACAGTTTTTAATATCAACAAAAGGAATACAACACTTTGATATAAAATTAGCAAAAAGAATATATAATTTATATACTGAAAACTATAAAATACTACTGAAAGAAATTAAAGATCTGGGCTGAGGTTGTGGCTCAGTGGCAGAGCGCTTGCCTCGCACTTGTGAGGCACTGGGTTCTAACCTCAGCACCACATTAAAAGGTAAACAAAAAACAAAACAAAAATTAAAGATCTAACGAGTAGGGCACAGTGGCACACACCTATAATCACAGCGACTTGGGAGACTGAGGCAGGAGGATTGAGAGTTCAAAGCCAGCCTCAGCAAAAGCAAGATGCTAAGCAACTCAGTGAGACCCTGTCTCAAAATAAAATATAAAAATTGGCTGGGGGTGTGGCCCAGTGGTTAAGCGGCCCTGGGTTCAATCCCTAATTAAAAAAAAATAAAAAATCTAACTAAATGAAAAAAAAAAAAATCTCATGGGTCAGAAGATTTAATGTTCTTAAGATGGCAATACTCAGCCAGGCATGGTGGTGTACCTGTAATACCAGCAACTCAGGAGGTAATGCAGGAGATCTCAAGTTCAAGGTCAGCCTCAGCAACTCAACCCTGTCTCTCAAAAAGCAGGCTGGGATGCAGCTTAGTGGTAGCATGTCCCTGGGTTCAGTCCTCAATACCACACACACACACACACACACACACACACACACACACACACACACAAGAGCATGCACATGCATAAAAGTGTAAAAACTCACATGATGGGAAAACATTTTGTAAATCATAATGAAACTGTATCTAGAACACAGAAAAGAACTCCTACCTCTCACCAATAAAAAGACAAAAAAAAAATTTAAAAATAGGCTAGACTTGAATAGACATTTCTCCAAATGGCCAATAAATACATAAGCTCAACATGCAATCAGGGAAACACAAATCAAAATCATGAAATTCACACCAAGTAAGCCAGGCGTGGTGGAGCACGTCTCTAATTCCAGCACTTGGGAAGCTGAGGCAGGAGGATCACGAGTTCAAAGCCAACCTCAGTAGTGGTGAGGCACTTTGCAACTCAGTGAGACCCATGTCTCTAATAAAATACAAAAAAGGGTCGGGGATGTGGCCCAGTGGTCGAGTGCCCCTGAGTTCAATCCCTGGTACCAAAACAAAAAAGAAATTCACACGCAGTAGAATAACTATAATAAAAAGATAAGAACGCTGGTCGCGGTGGCACACGCCTGTAATCCCAGCACTTTGGGAGGCTGAGGCAGGAGGATTGCGAGTTCAAAAGCAGCCTCAGCAAAGGCGAGGCACTTAGCAACTTAGTGAGACCCTGTCTCTAAATAAAATACAAAAAAAGGGCTGGGGACTTAGCAACTCAGTGAGACCCTGTCTCTAAATAAAATACAAAAAAGGGCTGGGGATGTGACCCAGTGGTGGAGTTCCCCTGAGTTCAATCCCCGGTACCACAAAAAAAAAAAAAAAAAAAAAAAAAAAAAAGATAAGAACAAATAGCCGGGCGCGGTGGCGCATGCCTGTAATCCCAGCACTTTGGGAGGCTGAGGCAGGAGGATCGCGAGTTCAAAGCCAGCCTCAGCAATGGCGAGGCACTTAGTAACTCAGTGAGATCCTGTCTCTAATAAAATACAAAAAAGGGCTGGGGATGTGGCCCAGTGGTCGAGTGCCCCTGAGTTCAATCCCCGGTACCAAAAAAAAAAAAAAAAAAAAAAAGATAAGGACAAGTGTTAGTGAAAATGTAGAGAAATTGGAACACTCAAACGCTGTTCATGGGAATGTAAACTAGAGAAGCCAGTTTGGAAAACAGCCTGACATTTCCTCAAATAGTTAAACATAGAGTTACCATATGACCCAGCAATTCCTAAGATATATACTAGACAACGGAAAACATGTCTGTACAAAAATCTGTATGTGAAATGTTCATAGCTGCATTACTCACAAGGCCAAAAATGGAAATAACCTCAAAGTCCATCAACCAATGAATGGATAAACAATATGTGATATATTCATATAGTGGAATATTATCTGACAAAAATAATAAGGTAGTGATACAAACTACAAAATGAGTAGACCTTGAAACCATAAGGCTAAGTGAAAGAAGTCAGTCACAAAAGACCACATTTACTTGAAATGTCCAGAATAGGCAAATGCATAGACAGAAGGTGGATCAATGATTGATTGGGACTTAAGGAGTTGTGGCAGGGAGGAATAAGGAATGATAGCTAGTGGGTATATTTTCTTTTAGGGGGATAAAAATATTCTAGAATTACCTTGTAATGGCTGCCTGACATTGTGAATAAAGTGAAAAAACAGCTATATGCTTTAAATGGGTTAATTTTTTTGTATGTGAGTTACATCTTAATAAATTTGTTAAAATAATTCTTAGTATGTGTCCTCAGGGAGTCTAGACTAGGATAGGGAATACCTGAAGTGTCAGAGAAGGGATGGGTTGTCTGGGCTAAGAACTGTGGATCTTTCCTAAACATTGGTGAGACCCATGCTATCCTTGGGTACCCAAGGTTATCTGTTGGCTAGCATATGTGGTATCTGCATGCCATTTTTTCCCCTTTTCCTTTCTTTTGCAGTCTTAGGGATTGGGTATTGAGCCCAGGGCCTCATATTGGTTATATCTTTCAAGGACAGCTATTTATCAGTAATTTTTCCTCCATTGATTCAAACAATTACATTCATCGTAAACTAAATTCACAGAAATATTCAAGCCTATTTCTAAACCTTCTTTCTCACTCCATTTGTTGATTTTGTGCCAGTAATATCCTGTGTTTTGGGCTGGGTTGTAGCTCAGTGGTAGAGTGCTTGCCTAGCACGTGTGAGTCCCTGTGTTCAATCCTCAGCACCACATAAAGATAGATAAATAAGGTATTATGTCCATCTACAACTAATATATATATATATATATATATATATATATATATATATATATATATTTAAAAATCCTGGGTTTTTACTCCAGTGCTTTGGTGTTTGATTATCTAGTATGTCAAATATACCACCCCATTTAAAACAAAAACAAACAAACAAACAAAAAAAAACAGTATTGTGGGCTGGGAATGTAGCTTGGTGATAAAGTGTGTGCTCAGCATATGCGAGGCCCTGAGTTGAAACTCGCGTGCACACACACACACACACACACACACACACAGCATTGCATATGAGCTATGAATTTTCAAGTTCTGTTAAAACAGTCCTTAGTATGGCAATAAATTCAAGGATTAAATTATGGAGAATTAACATCCTTTTTTTTTTTTTTTTTGTACCGGGGATTGAACTCAGGGGCACTCGACCACTGAGCCACATTCCCAGCCCTATTTTGTATTTTATTTAGAGACCAGGTCTCAATGAGTTGCTTAGCACCTCCCTGTTGCTGAGGCTGGCTTTGAACTCAGGATCCTCCTGTCTCAGCCTCCTGAGCTACTGGGATTACAGTTGTGCCCCACTGCGCTCAGCGAGAATTAACATGTTTTAATAATGACTTTTTTCATTAAGGTACAGAGTATGTCCCCATTTACTTAAATTTTGTTCTTTAGGCCAGATATATCATTTTCTTTATATAGGTTCTGCACATTTCTTCTAAGATTTTTTTTTTTTTTTTTTTTTTTTTTTTTTTTTTTTTTTTTGTACTGGGGATTGAACTCAGGGGCAGTCAACCACTGGGCCACATCCCCAGCCTTTTTTTTGTATTTTTATTAGAGACAGGGTCTCATTGAGTTGCTAAGTGCCTCACCATTGCTGAGGCTGGCTTTGAACTCGCGATCCTCCTGCCTCAGCCTCCCAAGTGCTGGGATTACAGGTTTGCGCCACCGCACCGGCTTCTTGTGAGATTTATTCCTTTGTAGTTTATGGGTTTTGTTGTTAATGGAAACCTTTTTTTCCTCCAAGTGTATTTTCTTTTTTTTTTTTTTGGTACTGGGAATGAACTCAGGGGCACTCGACCACTGGATCACATCCCCAGCCCTTTTTTTTTTTTTTGTATTTTATTAGAGACAGGGTCTCACTGAGTTACTAAGTGCCTCGCCATTGCTGAGGCTGGCTTTGAACTCGCGATCCTCCTGCCTCAGCCTCCCAAAGTGCTGGGATTACAGGCGTGCGCCACCGCGCCCGGCTCATCCTCCAAGTGTATTTTCTAACATAGAATTTTGCCTCAGTTTATTATCTATAAAAGCATAAGAGAACTACTCAGTAAAAAATTTTCATGGTCATAAGTATGGGCTAAACAAAGCTAAATAGATTTATTCACTCCAGTATTTAATGCATTTAATAAAACTTTTAATCACTTGGGTATGGGGGCACATGCCTGTATCCCTAGTGTCTTGGGAGACTGAAGCAGGAGAATCTCAAGTTCAAAGCCAGCCTCAGCAACTTAGCAAAACCCTGTCTCAAAAACAAAATAAAAAATAAAAAGTTTGGGGATCTCAGTGGTAGAGTACCCCTGGTTCAATCCCTAGTACCACCCCCACACACACAAAATTTAATACAACTTTTAATCACCAAGAATTCCCAAGAAGGGCACAGGGAATTTCCTGTACGTAGTTGGCCAGGGAATCCTTTGTCAAAATACATCCCCAAACATACTTTGGGATATGAGGCATCTAAAGATCCTTTTAGTATTTCTAATCTGTCAGGCCAGGCTTTATCACTGGATCTTATCTGGTGCCCAAACTCCCAACCCACTCACCCCCAACCAGAACACAGAAGACAACCCAGTGTCAAAGTGAATGCTTTAATGAGTGTTACTCAGACAGAACCCTGTCACAGATGCTGCTGGCTTCCACTATCCCCAGCTCTTTTAGGTAACAGGTGAGCTAGCTGTCTAGGGATCTGGAGTCTATAGAGTGAGCTGGGTACAAAGCAGTTCAGGAGGCACCCTGTCTGGGCTCCAGGGAATGTGGTAGAGAGAGCCACCAGTTTCAGGCTGGCCCCTCTTCAGGCATTCCTAGCAAAGCCACAAGGGGCTCCAGGGGCGTGGGGGTTCCCATGGGCACAGGGTGGGTGCGTTCATGCTTGCGGAGGTCACTGGCACTCAAGAAAGCCTTGGGACAGTGGGAGCAGGCATAGGGGCGCACAGAGCTGTGGGTACGACTATGCTTGCGCAGCCCAGCCCTGTCTGAGAAGCTCTTGCCACATTGCGTGCAAGGGAAGGGCCGGAGTTCTGGGTGTGAGCGCTCATGCCTTCGCAATAATGTCAGGGTGGTGAAGGTCTCCTTGCACTCTCGACATCCAAACTGTGGTGGCTTCTTGTCAACTTCCTCACCGCCCACCTCTCCTGTCCCTCCCAAAGAACTGGGAGCCTCCCCAACACCAGCATCCCGGCATTCCACATGCTCCACAGTCATTCCAACCACTTGCCACTGTGTGGCCATCACACCACCCGACTCTGGGGGGAGCCCTAGCAGTCCCGCTGGAGGGTCCCCTAGCCCTGTACCTGCTACTGGGGCGGCAGAGCCTTCACTAGCAACGCCAACAGGCAGCGCCAGTCCCACTACCAGCTCCTGTTGGGGGGTAACCCCAGAGGCCTCGCTGCTTCGATGGGTCCGCTCATGCTTCCTGAGGCTTGATGATACCACAAAGGATTTTCCACAGGCATTACAGTGGAAAGGGCGCTCACCAGAGTGCACACGGCTGTGCTTGGTGAGACTGGCACGCTCAGCAAAGGCTCGCCCACACTCCTCACAGCGGAAAGGCCGCTGGCCCGAGTGCACCAGAGCATGCCGTTTGAGGTCCCAAGATGCCACAAACGTCTTGTCGCATTGCAGGCACTTGAAGGGTCGATCGCCCGTGTGCACCCGCCGGTGCATGGCCAGGTCCGCCGGCTGCCGGAAGTCCTTGCCACACTTCTCACAGCGGTAAGGCTTCACACCCTCGTGGGCCCGCTGGTGGCGCCGGAAGCTCGAGGGGTCAGAGAACATGCGGCCACAACGTGGGCAGAGGAAGGGCTTCTCACCAGAGTGAGTGCGCTCATGGCTCTGGTAGGAGCTGAGCTGTGTGAAGCCCTTACCACAGGCTGGACAGCGATAGGGCTTTTGTGCTGCGTGAATACGCTGGTGGCAGGTCAGAGAAGATGAGCGGGAGAAGCTCTTTCCGCACTCAGAGCACAGGAAGGGACGTTCACCGGTGTGGGACCTGTGGGAGTATGGAAGACCAGACTTGAAGGTGATAGACCCAGGAAGGTGACAGAATCCTTCTGTCTCTCTAGACTGTACTGAGAGGCTCCTGGGGCCTCCACTCAATCCTCAGGAGTCACACAGGGCTGCACTCCAGAAAGAAACTTTCAGATGCACACCAAAGAGCCCTACACCAGGCCCTATCCACACCCAGACTCCCCTGAACACCCTCTGGGCTGCCCAACATCAAAACCTGACCCCTTTCCAGCTGTTCTACATCCTAGGCCAATCCAATCCCACCCTCCCTAAAGTTTCCCTTGAGGTGTTCTGCCTGGTCTTCCAATCCCACCCCGTCCAACCAGGGACACCAACTTCTCCCACGTGCACAGCACCCACCTTCCCATTGGCTCATTTTATTCTTTGAGACCCAATCCCAGGCCCCACTGATTATAGCAGTGGCAATGGTTTTCTCAAACCCTGGACAAAGCCCTCACCGCTCGTGGTTGCGTAGGTCCTTGAGCTCAGCATAGGCCTTGCCACAGCGCTCACAGCCGTAAGGTCGTAGGCCTGCGTGCGTGCGCCGGTGCTTGCGGAACACAGAAGGATCCGCGAAACTCTTGCCACAGTCGGCGCAGGCATAGGGCCGCTCTCCTGTGTGACCGCGCTGGTGGATCTTGAGCTTGGACAGAGCCCCATAAGCCTTGGGGCAGTGTGCACACCGGAAGGGCAGCTCACCAGCATGCGAGGCTAGGTGCACACGCAGGCACACGGGCTGCATGAAGCGGCGGCCACACTCTGGGCACGGGAAGGGCTTCTCGCCCGTGTGGCTTCGACTGTGGCTGCGCAGCTCTGGTGCAGTCTTGTAGGCCTTGGGGCACAGCGGGCATGCATAGGGCCGAGGCTTAGAGGCCGAGCCTGATCCCTTGTCTCCACTGGCTTCCTCTGCCTTGGGTTCTGTCTCCGACTTTGGCTTTACCTCGGCCACTTCCTCTGTGCAGTCTGCAGGCGTATGTGTGGCAGCATGGCGTGCTGCCCTGGGAGCATTTGGAAATGTCTTGGTACAGGACAGGCACTTATAGCGTCGGCCAGAGCGCTTGTAACCTGGGGCTGGGGACCGGGTTTCCGCAGCCTCCACCTCCATGGCGGGCAGGGCTTCTCTGCAAGAGAAGCAAGGTTATACCAAAACCGCACTCCTCTTCTGTTCCTCAAGGTCTCTCTCCTCAGCATTTCCCTGTGGTTGCTCTGCCCAAACCATGGGGCTCCCACATTCTCCCTGTCAATCATTCCTAATTCTGATAGTCTGTGGTTTCCTCTGTGATGTGCATATTGAGGGTATGAATGAACCAGGTAACCATCTCCAAGGGACTCAAAGAGGAGCTGGGGTCACAAAAGGTCCATTTATACTTCACTCCCTAACCTCTGAGCTTTTTCAGGGGATGTGACCCTGTGGCATTACCAGAATGTCTATGTTCCATCTGTCTCACCGTCTTCCTTCCTCAGCCCAATGTCTAGAGCTGTGTCAGGATGCAGAGTCCTGGGCAAGGCTGCAGAGGATAACCAGAGTGGGCCTGGTTTACAGGTCTCCAAAGGCCCAGGGAAGACAGTACTGGGCCCAGAAGAGGTAGGAGCCAATGAGCTAAATGTGGTGGTTGGCACTGTCTGGAAGTGATAGGTCCTCCATACGTGTGTTGTTTTCCTTCTATGGTTAGTTAACTCTCAGAGAAGCAACTGTTCAGATAATTTTGGCCTTGCACAGCTGCAAGGGACTCCACCCCAGACAGGAATCCTGGTCCACCCTCTGCTCTGGAATCCCTATTGGACTTCTATTCTCATAACTCTGGTAATGGGGATCTCTTTCTTCCTCAAGGCAACCTGAGCTACTGCTAGCAGTCAGAAACCTTTTTCAGTTCTATCTGACCTAGTGAGGCCTCATGGAACAAAAGGTCTTGTTGGGATCCTTAATTTCTGGTCCAGAGCCCAGATACCATCTATCCAGCTGCTCCTGGGATCATGGTTGCAAGGAGGAAATAGGATTAACAGCTGCATTGGTCTTAACACCAGCTCATCCTCCCGGGAGGATGAAGGGAAGAGGATTATAACAGATCCACTTAAGGAGAGCTCAGCAGCTACAGCTGGGGGGAGTAGACCCAGAAGGGGGAGCCAGGTGTGCCAAGGCTAAAAGGACTAGGTTCTGCTTCCACCCTGTGTGTAACTTACTATGAGATCTCAGTGACATTAGGGCTTGTTTATAGGCCCATTCCCTCCTCTGCTGTACGTTTCAGAGGTTGGTGGCTTCTAAGTTATGACACTGGGATTGAGGAGGATGGAGCTGACCTAAGAGGGTGTTGGGAGAAATACTAATAGAGACTCAGGGACCCTCACTATAGGAAAGCCATCTCTTTGTAGACACTGCCTAAGACCTACTCACTGCCCTGACCTTCAAACCATGCAGCCAGTCTTCTCCCTCAAGTATTGTGTGATGCTCCCTGTGCTCTGCTAAAGAAATTCCCATGGCTTCTATACCATGCCAATTCCCTGACCTTTCCTGGTTGTTCCAAATCACACCAATCCTTCACTTGAGCCCTGCTTCCCTAGGTTCTTTCTGCACCTCCCCTTTGGCCCCAATATCACACAACTCCACTTAACCTTTGGCTTGGTTATTCCACTTTTCTCATTAAATTCCAAGGCTTAAAGGCGAGCTAAAGGGTTTGGATTCTAGGGCCGGGCGTGGTGGTGCACTCCTGTAATCCCAGCACTTGGGAGGCTGAGGCAGGAGGATCAGGAGTTCAAAGCCAGCCTCAGCAATGGTGAGGCACTTAGCAACTCAGTGAGACCCTGTCTCTAATAAAATACAAAAAAGGACTGGGGATGTGGCCCGGTGGTTGACTGCCCCTGAGTTCAATCCTCAGTAAAAAAAAAAAAAAAAGGGTTTGGATTCTAGCCTTATCAGATGGCTGGAATTCCTCCTAGTTCCCAGGAAATCCCTCCTCACCTCTGGATGAGGCACTCACTATCTCTATCAGGCCATCTCTGGAGAGTCTGCCTGATAAAGTTTCCCTCATTCAAAAAATGATAGCAGACTGGGGGTAGCGCATAGTGGTACAGTGCTTGCACATTTACTAAGCACTTGCCAAATATCAGGCACTATCCTAAGCTCTGTTTACATGCATTAACCCACTTATCCTTCATGTCAGCACCATGAGAAAAGATCTTTTCACAGATAAAGGAACTGAGGTCCAGAGAAACAATACAGCATTGTGGCTTAGTGTATAGCCTCTGAAGCCAGAATGCCCAGCTTCAAATCTTGCCTCCATCACTTCCCAGCTGATGCAACTTTGTGTGGTTTACTGCATGTCTTAGAACCTCAGTTTTCTCATCTGAAAAATGTAGGTAAAAATAGTACTTACCTCATGGAGTTTGGCAAGGATTGGACGAGACAAGAATTACACCTCTCAATTATTCAGTCCTCTCAGAGCTAGTCATTTTGCTGAGAATGTTACCTTATTTGATTCTCTCATTGCTTCCTGAGAGAGAGAGAGAGTACTGTCCCCATTTTATAGATGAATAAACTGAGGTTCCAAGAGTGAAGTAACTTGCTCATAGTTACACAGCTAGTGTCTCAAGCAGCATGGACTTGAATCCAGGTGTTTAACTTGTTTTAAATTGTTGGATTCTTGCTCATGTGATCTGGAACCTCCCAGACTTTCTGTTGCCTGGGCCAGCCCCACAGGGACCAGAACCGCGAGCTCAGATTGGACCTATGTCTTCTCTCATCCCTACAGAACTGCCTCGAGACCAGAGCCAGCACCTGTTTTGTCAGAGTACTCAGCCTACTGGTTCTGAGCTCTGGCCCCTATTCTGGTCCATGCCAGCTCTGAAGTCTTTTTTTTTTTTTTTTTTTTGGTACCGGGGATTGAACTCAGTGGCACTCGACCACTGGGCCACATCCCCAGCCCTTTTGTGTATTTTATTAGAGACAGGGTCTCACTGAGTTGCTAAGTGCCTCGCCATTGCTGAGGCTGGCTTTGAACTCGAAATCCTCCTGCCTCAGCCTCCCAAGTGCTGGGATTACAGGTGTGCGCCACCATGCCCGGCTCAGCTCTGAAGTCTTTCTGTCTGTGAAACAAAGCTCAGTTGCTGGGTAATCCCACCTAAGGCACTTCCCAAGGGAAACAGTAAGGAAGTGCCTGGTTGATCCCGGTAGGTATCCAGGTCCTTGAAGAGTGGAGAGCCAGGGAGGCTAGGCTTGTCGAAAACCCACCATTAAATTCTCACTTCCCTGTTTACCGAGGACTCTTCCACCTTTCACTCCCTAGAGTGATGTTTCTCCAAGTGAAGTTTAAAAGACCCCTATGTTATGGTTTGGATATGAGGTGTTCTCCCAAAGCTCTTGTGCTAATTAATGCAAGAGTATTCAGAGGTGCAATGATCAGATTTTGACAGCTGTAACCTTATCACTCCATCCTAGATTGGATGGACTGATGGTAATCATAGGTCAGTAGGGTAAGGCTAGAGGAGGTGAGTCACTGGGGAGTGTGCCGTGGAAGGGGTCCTCTTCTTTGCAGCCTGTTCCCTGCTTTCTCTATCCTTCCCAGCTTAACAATCTGAGCAGCTATCCTCTGCCATGATGTTCTGCCTCACCTAGGGCCCTGAGTGATGGAACCAGCTGACCAGGGACTGAACCTCTGAAACCATGAGCCAAAATAAACTTTTCCTCTCTAAGTTGTTCTGGTTAGGTATATTGATAACAGCAACAGAACGCTAAAACAACCTGCATCAGAATAATCACCTAGGGAACTTGGGGTAGGACACAGGAATATGTAGCACACATCCTTAAGTCTTCACACATTCCTAGGAGAGAAGCATTTTTACTGTACCGCTGAAAACAGTTGTGGGAACTTACTGCCCCCAGCAAGGAAGTGTTTACAAGGATTCATATCTAGTCAAGGAGCAGCCCAGGTTCAAACTCAAGTTTTCAAGGCCCTGGGCTGAGTTCTTTTGCTACCAGTTTTTTATTCCCTCAAGCTTTTTATAGTCAAATAATGACACTGCTCCCAGAATAAAGACCAATGTTTCCCCACAATCAGTAAAGCCCTGATTCATCTAACTCCTGCCTACCTTACCTCCAACTCCTCTTTCCATTTCTTCATCTCAGAGTTCAACTACTTCCTACTTCAGGATGTTTGCATTAGCTGCTCCCTCATAAGAACCACTATTTCCCCAGGATTGTTGTGTAGTTCTCTTTGATTTCCTTTAGGTCTTGACTCCCTGTTGCTTCCTTAAATAAGCTTATCTTGACCACCTTTCTTTTTTTTTTTTTGGTACCAGGGATTGAACCCAGGGTTGCTATAACCACTGAGCCACATCCCCAGCTCTATTCTGAGACAGTCTCACTCAGTTGCTAAAGGTCTTGCTAAATTGCTGAAGCTGGCTTTGAACTCGCAATCCTCCTGCCTTGGCCTCCTGAGTTGCTGGGATTACAGGTGTGTGCCACCATGCCTAGCTATGACCACTTTCTTAATGCTCTCTGCACCCCTGCTAATCAGTACCCATCCCCTCTTTAATTTTTATGGTGTCACCTGGAATACTCCTTGCAAGCTAATTTATTTACTGGGACTGGGGATTGAACACTGGGGTGCTTTACTCACTGAGCTACATCCCAAGCCCTTTTTTGAGACAGGGTCTCACTAGGTTGCTGAGGCTGGCCTCGAACTTGCAATCCTCCTGCTTTAGTCTCCCAAATTACTGGGATTACAGGTATGAGCCACTGTGCTCTGCTCTCTGCAAGTTTACTATGGGCCAGATATTATTCTAAGTATTTTTTGCATACTGCTCAAACTAATCTCACAAGTGCTCAGAAGTTCGTTATGAACTGAATGTGTTCTCCCCAAGTTCATATATTGAAGCTTTAACCCTCATTGTGACTGTAGTTAGAGACAGGGCTTTCCTTAAGTATTTAAAGTTAAACTGAAGCTGGGCGCGGTGGCGCACACCTGTAATCCCAGCACTTAGGAGGCTGAGGCAGGAGGATTTCGAGTTCAAAGCCAGCCTCAGCAATGGCGAGGCACTTAGCAACTCAGTGAGACCCTCTCATAAAATACAAAAAAGGGCTGGGGATGTGGCTCAGTGGTCAAGTGCCCCTGAGTTTAATCCCCAGTACCAAAAAAAAAAAAAAAAAAAAAAAAGTTAAACTGAGGTCATAAGCATAGGGCACTAATCCAATAAGATTACTGTTTTCACAGGAAGTGACACCACAGAAAAGCTAAGTAACAAGTCAGACACAGCCAGTAGTTAAAGTCAGGTAGCCAGACTCCCAAAATTTGCTTCTGTCTTCTGACTATAGCTTTGCTAGTGTACACTTTTTGTTAGCATTACACTTTTTATGATTTGATTGTTAATTCTCTGCCTCCACCATGGGAGTCCAGGCTGATGAAGAGCCAGGAAATGTGATAAATTTGCTTTCTCTATGCCCAGAACTACTTGGTAACCCAAAGGAAATATAATGAATCCACTGCAATGGAATTCAAACCCAGGTCTATAGCCTCTGCCTTCCCCATAGTAGGAGTTCACAAATCACTCAATAGCTATTTATTAACTGAATTTTTCCTCCATTCCAAGTTCACCAGGTCCAACTATCACCTCAATGTTCCAAAGTAGGTTCACTGTTGTGACAGAACACTGCCTTTGCTTCACTACCAGCCTAGAAGGGAATGAAGTCTTTTGGTTCACTGTTGTAGCGTGGGACCATGCCACTCCAGGAGCTGCTGCTCTGAAAAGCAGCTGCGGAGCCATGAAGCAGATACTGGATCCTAAAGACTGCTAGTTTTTTGTGAACTCACAGGAAGGATTTCAAGCTGGTCTGAGTAAAAAGCAGGAGTTTATTTGGGAATATGAAATAACAGAGATAAGCATAACCATACTGGCAAGCATCTCCAGGGAGGGTGGTATACTGTTCACATAGCCAGGGAGTTTTAGAGGATTTAAAACTAGCTGTATTTGGAAACCCTTCATACTCCGAAATCAGGAAGATGCAGATGTTGAACATAGGAAGTCTTGCTCCCTTCTGATGTGACTTGGAAGGTTCCAGGGCTGAGGAAGGAGCCCAAATCTGTGAAATCCTGTCTTTTTGAGTCCTGAAATCTTTGGTTGATATAAAAGTCATAAAGTCTCCCCTTCAGAGTAACTTGTGTTCTTATCTGCAGGGAGGAGCCTTTCTGGACCTACATTTCTTCTTCAGATAACAGGTAGTTTGCTGAGAATGTAGCATATCCTATTGACTTAGGCAAGGACAGGAGAGCAGATAAAATGCTTTTAAAAAGAAAGCATGTGGGTAGCCGGGCACAGTGGCGCACGCCTGTAATCCCAGCACTTGGGAGGCTGAGGCAGGAGGATCTTGAGTTCAAAGCCAGCCTTAGTAATGGCAAGGCAGTTAGCAACTCAGTGAGACCCTGTCTCTAACAAAGGCAAGGCAGTTAGCAACTCGGTGAGACCCTGTCTCTAACAAAATACAAAAAAAAGGGCCGGGCCCGGTGGCGCACGCCTGTAATCCCAGCACTTTGGGAGGCTGAGGCAGGAGGATCGAGAGTTCAAAGCCAGCCTCAGCAACGGTGAGGTACTTAGCAACTCAGTGAGACCCTGTCTCTAATAAAATACAAAAAAGGGCTGGGGATGTGACCCAGTGGTCGAGTGCCCCTGAGTTCAATCCCCGGTACCAAAAAAAAAAAAAAAAAAAAAAAAAAAAAGCATGTGGGGGTCAGCACAGTAGGCTCAGTCTATAGAATTATCCCTTAACTTTGTATTCCCACCTGTTACCTAACATTTTCCCCCTTAAGGACTTGGGTCCCTTAATTCTTTTAGGCTAACTGGTCACCAACTCATTTTGGCTACTTTTTGCTGGGGGGGGCGCGGGGGGGGAGACAATGTTCGGAGATGTGACCTGAAGTCCTTATTCAGTGTCAGGTGGGGCATGGGCAGTTAAGGGTATTTAGCATCAGGGTGGTCCTGAGATTTTACAGTGGCAGTTGGTGGGCAACCAGACCAGACATACATAAGGGAGGGATCATGCTTATACAATGATAAATAGACAGAAAAGCATTATTTTTCTGCAAACAAGTAGCATAAAAGTAATTTTTTTTTTTTTTGTTTTTGTTTTTTAACAGTCAGTACCTGAAAACTACAAGGACAGTAAGTAGCTCATTAAAGCTTAAGGTAGGGTCTGACATGGCATTAATTTGTGAGTGGATGTCATTTAATGTTTCTGGAGTTAGGGGCTGGGGTGTAACTCAGTGGTAGAGCACTTGTCTAGCATATTTCAGGCCATGGGTTCAATCCCCACCACTATGACCAAAAAAAAAAAAAAGGAGTTATTAGCAGAGTTGTCAAGAATATATCAATGAGTCCACCTTTGTAGGAGGTTAGGAAGATTAGCAATTTTGTGAGAAAACGCTTGTGAGAATACGCTCAAATTGGCTCATGACAAACTTGTGATTCTGGCAGTTTTTTGTGATACTGTCAGGCACTCCTGAACAAGAACCCTTCTTTTATGACCTCCCAGTTTTTTTTTTTTTTTTTTTTTTGTGGTACCGGGGATTGAACTCAGGGGCACTCGACCTCTGGGCCACATCCCCAGCCCTTTTTTGTATTTTATTTAGAGACAGGGTCTCACTGAGTTGCTAAGTGCCTCGCCATTGCTGAGGCTGGCTTTGAACTCGCGATCCTCCTGCCTCAGCCTCCCAAAGTGCTGGGATTATAGGCGTGCGCCACCGCGCCCGGCTTCCCAGTTTTATATACTTCTGATAGGGCTGAACTAAGCGCACATCACAAGTTTCATTAAAAGAATCATTGTTGGGCTGGGGTTGTGGCTCAGTGGCAGAGCGCTTCCCTCACACATATGAGGCACTGGGTTCAATCCTCAGCATCACATAAAAATACATAAAAAGATAGTATGTCCATTTACAACTAAAAATATATTTATAGGGCTGGGGTTGTGGCTCAGTGGTAGAGCGCTCGCCTAGCATGTGCGTGGCCCGGGTTCGATCCTCAGCACCACATACAAATAAATGCATTGTGCACAACTAAAGCAAATAAATAAATATTTTTAAAAAATTTATAATTTTATAACTAAAAAATATTTTAAAAAAAGAATCATTGTCATCTTCTTTAAAACATCCATGTATGACTGTGCTTTGGTTATACTTTCCTGATGAGTATTTAAAACTAAGTAGATGGGGGACTCCTGTGTTGGTCAAAAATTAATTCTTTTTCCCAACTGTTCAGATAAGCTGAGACTTCTCCGAAGTTACTTTTGGGAACTTCTGAGAAACCTCTTGGCCCCTTCATTTTTTCCCTCTATCAGTAAGCCATCTTGCCAGGATGGGTCAGGATCTTGCTGACCACAGGTGGCTTCCCTCAAGAGTATTAAGGATATTTTCCTCCCCAGTGACACTCTTTGCAGAACATACATTGGTTGGCTTCCTGTTTAGGATTCTTACAATCTCCCGAATCAGGTTGGATGACTCACCTGGAGTTCTAGGGTCCTCACAGGGGTCCTATTGTTCTCTGGGTTCTGGTTCACCTTAGAGGGCAAAGGTTAAAATATGGGCTATTCTATTTTTTCTTAGCCTTTTTACTTCCTGGGCTTTGATCTTTTAAGTCTTGGTTTTAAACACCCAGAAGGCCAGTTTTATTGTCTTGAAGTGGGCATAATGGATTTTAATTTTAATGTCTATAATTTTACAATTACCCTCCCATTTAAGTGAGGTACTAGGAGTCAGTATTATCTTCTATCTGTCCTGTAGGTGATGGCTTATTATCTAAAATTAACTCAGGTTCTTCTGTTAGAAGTAGTACTTCTAGGGGCTGTAGCTCAGTGGTAGAGTGCTTGCCTCACACATGTAAGGCACTAGGTTTGATCCTCAGCTCCGCATAAAAATAAATACATAAAAATATATTATGTCCACTTACAACTAAAAAAAGATATTATTTTTTAAAAAGAAGCCAGGCCAGGCGTGGTGGTGCACGCCTGTAATCCCAGCACTTGGGAGGCTGAGGCAGGAGGATCAAGAGTTCAAAGCCAGCCTCAGCAATGGCGAGGCACTTAGAAACTCAGTGAGACCCTGTCTCTAATAAAATACAAAAAAAGGCTGGGGATGTGGCCTAGTGGTCAAGTGCCCCTGAGTTCAATCCCTAGTACCAAAAAAAAAAAAAAAAAAAAAAAAAAGAAGTAGTACTTCTGCAAAACATTAACAGGCAACAGTTATAAAGTTTTACAACAAAAAATAATTAACGAAAAAAAAAAAAAAAAAAAAAAAAAACATGCCGGGGGCGCGGTGGCGCACGCCTGTAATCCCAGCACTTGGGAGGCTGAGGCAGGAGGATCGCGAGTTCAAAGCCAGCCTCAGCAATGGCAAGGCACTTAGCAACTCAGTGAGACCCTGTCTCTAAATAAAATAAAATAAAAAAAAAAAAAAAAAAAAAAAAAGGGCTGGGGATGTGGCCCAGTGGTCGAGTGCCCCTGAGTTCAATCCCTGGTACCACCAAAAAAAAAAAAAAAAAAAAAAAAAAAAACATATTTAGCTTGTATAACAGCTTTGAACTAAGAAACACAATTTTTATAACACTAATGTATCTTTGACAACTATTTAGCCTCCACAAAACCCCTCTGATGCCAGGCATGATGGTGCATGCCTGTAACACCAGTCACTTGAGAGACTGAGGCAGGAGGACTGCAAGTTTGAGGTAAGCCTCAGCAACTTAGGATGTCACAAAATAAGGAGGACTGGGGATGCAGCTCAGTGGTAAGGAGCCCCTGGGTTCACTCCCTAGCATCAAAAAACCCATAGATAGGGCTGTGATTGTGGCTCAGCGGTAGAGTGCTTGCCTAGCACGTGTGAGGCACTGGGTTCAATTCTCAGCACCACATATAAATATATTTTTATATGTGTAATATATTATAATTAATATATAAGGTCCATCAACAACTAAAAATAAAATTTTTTAAACCCATAAAAATCCCAGCAGCACAGGAGGCTGAGACAGGAGGATCTCGAATTCAAAGCAAGCCTCAGCAATGGCGAGGCACTAAGAAACTCAGTGAGACCCTGTCCCTAAATAAAATACAAAATAGGGCTGAGGATGTGGCTCAGTGGTTGAGTGCCCCTGAGTAACAAAAACAAAACAAAACAAAAAACCCATAGACAATTTATCAACTCAGTCACATATAAAAATCCATTACAGCCAGGCGTGGTGGTGCACGCCTGTAATCCCAGCACTTGGGAGGCTGAGGCAGGAGGATCATGAGTTCAAAGCCAGCCTCAGCAATGGTGAGGCACTTAGCAACGCAGTGAGACCCTGTCTCTAATAAAATACAAAAAAGGGCTGGGGATGTGGCCCAGTGGTCGAGTGCCCCTGAGTTCAATCCCCGGAACCAAAAAAAAAAAAAAAAAAAAAAAAAAAATCCATTACAAGTTTTATTTTAGCCTACCAGGGGCATCTCAATATGGAGTAGGGCAAGAGACAGAACCATAGTGTAAAGAGTAACAATTTTTATATATAACTTATGGGTAACAACTTACTTTTATGTAGTTATGAAACATTAGATGACATAAGTAAAACCCAAACGAAATCTGACATTTTTTATATAAGCCTGAAAAAGACTATTGATATAAACAATTTTAGTTTGAGGAACACCAGCTTGGTAAAATGTTTTCTTAAGCTTTACATTTTAAAATGCTTAAACACTCAGAGAATGTTAAATACATTTAATATACAAAGATGCCAGTAATAATTAGCTTCATAGTTACAGATGTCTTTGTTAACTTAGTTTTTCTTAAAAGAATTTAACCTTTATTACTCATTTGTTTGCTTGTTTATGTATTTATTTTTATGTGGTGCTGAAGATTGAACCTAGTACCTTATCCATGCTAGGCAAGTGCTCCACCACTGAGCTACAACTCCAGCCCTTACCTTAGTTTTAACTTTTAAATAAAATATACAATCCATGTTGTAGAATAAGTGTAATAATAGGCCTATGTAGCATTGAAAAAAAATATCAAGGGGTAGTTTTAGACTTCTTATAAGCTTAGGAAACAATGTTAATGAACACAAAGACTTATTACCTAATGTACAAGTACATCTCTCTTTTTTATTTTTATTTTTTATTTAATATTTATTTGCTTTAGTTGTACACCATGCGTTTGTTTTTATGTGGTGCTGAGGATCTAACCCAGGCCATACACGTGCTAGGCAAGTGCTCCACCACTGAGCCACAACCCCAGCCCCACCCTCTCTCTTTTTTTTTTAATATTTATTTATTGGTTTTAGTTGTACACAATGCGTTTATTTTTATGTGGTGCTGAGGATCGAACCCGGGCCACGCACATGCTAGGCGAGCGCTCTACCGCTGAGCCACAACCCCAGCCCAAACCCCATCTCTCTTTTTTAAAAAGTATTTTTAGTTGTAGAGGGACACAATACCTTTATCTATCTATTTATTTATTTTGGTACCAGGGATTGACCTCAGGGGCACTCAACCACTGGGCCACATCCCCAGCCCTTTTGTGTATTTTATTAGAGACAGGGTCTCACTGAGTTGCTAAGTGCCTTGCCACTGCTGAGGCTGGCTTTGAACTGGTGATCCTCCTGCCTCAGCCTCCCAAGTGCTGGGATTATAGGCGTGTGCCACTGCGCCTGGCCCTTTATTTTATTTTATTTTATTTTATTTTATTTTTTTTTTTGTGGTACCGGGGATTGAACTCAGGGGCACTCGACCACTGGGTCACATCCCCAGCCTTTTTTTTTTTTGTATTTTTATTTAGAGACAGGGTCTCACTGAGTTGCTAAGTGCCTCGCCATTGCTGAGGCTGGCTTTGAACTCGCGATTCTCCTGCCTCAGCCTCCCAAAGTGCTGGGATTACAGGCGTGCGCCACCGCGCCCGGCTCCTTTATTTTATTTTTATGTGGTGCTGAGGACTGAACCCTGTGCCTCACACATGGCAGGCAAGCACTCTACCACTGAGCCACAAATCCCAGCCCACAAGTATCTCTCTTATATACAATAAATAAAGTGATTATCCAATTAAAGCAAACATATGCAGACCAAATACAAAGGGTAGAAATGCCAAGTTTTATTTACCCTTTACCATATTTAAGGTCCAGATACAAGATATATTGTACAGAAGAGGACACTTATTGGTTCCTCTAATACAGATTAAGCTTATATAGCTTTAATTTCACAAACTCTTGCATAACATTTAGACAAAGCTCGGATATATATATCTAATCCTCAGATGTACACATGGCTCTAATCACATACTTAGGGTATCAAATGTATTTGTAATAACATAAAATAAGAATCTTAACCAGAGTTACAAAGCAATCATTTAAAAGACTTAAGCAAACTCTAATTCCTTTATGACTTGTTTTTTTTCTATAAAATGAAACCTAATAGACACAATGAATTATCTTGATAACTAAGAGCAGATCGATGTCTTAAGAAATCCCTATTTTTTTTTTTATTAAAAAAAATATTTTAGCCGGGCGCGGTGGCGCACGCCTGTAAAAGCACTTTGGGAGGCTGAGGCAGGAGGATCGCGAGTTCAAAGCCAGCCTCAGCAATGGTGAGGCACTTAGCAACTTGAGACCCTGTCTCTAATAAAAACACTAAAAAGGGCTGGGGTGTGGCCCAGTGGTCAAGTGCCCCTGAGTTCAATCCCCGGTACCACCAAAAAAAAAAAAAAAAAAAAAATATTTTTAGATGTTGATGGACCATTATTTTATTGATTTATTTTTATGTGGTGCTGAGAATTGAACCCAGTGCCTCACACATGCTAGGCAAGCACTCTACCACTGAGCCACAATTCCAGCCTTGTGATTTTTTTTTTAACATTTATTTATGTACTTTAGTTGTACACAATGCAATGCATTTATGTTTATGTAGTGCTGAGGATCGAACACGTGCAAGGCGAGCGCTCCGCCGCTTAGCCACAATCCCAGCCCAGCCTGTGATTTTTAAGATATAGAAAGATTTTGCTTTTATATCAGTACACTAAATTTTGACCACAGAAAACCCCTTAAATTATTTTAGATATGTTAATTATAGCCAACTTAATAATACACAGAATGTTTCTAAGATTTAACTTCTATAACCTTTTAGAAACTTACTTAGACATTTTACAACTTGTTTACCTCCTTACTTTTGTCCTGTCTTCATTTTTTTTCTTCATTTTGAACTTTAGGTAAAATATATTACTTTATCATATAAAATGCTTTTTCACCCAGAAATAGCTCTCTCTCTCTCTCTCTCTCTTTTTTTTTTTTAATATTTATTTATTTGCTTTAGTTGTACACAATGGGTTTATTTGTACGTGGTGCTGAGGATCGAACCCGGGCCGCACACGCGCTAGGCGAGCGCTCTACCGCTGAGCCACAATCCCAGCCCTCTCTTTTTTTTTAACCAAAAAATATCCCTATAACTTCTGTGTGTTACTCAAGATGGAACCCAGGGGTGCTCTACCACTGGGCTATACCCCTACCCCCCCCCTTTTTTAAATTTTGAGGCAGGGTCTTTCTTTCTTTCTTTTTTAAATATTTATTTTTTGGTTGTAGTTGGACAGAATACCTTTATTTTTACGTGGTGCTGAGGACAGAACCCAGGGTCATGCACGAACCTAGGGTCATGCATGTGCTAGGACAGCGCTCTACCACTGAGCCACAACCCCAGCCCCTAAGGCAGGGTCTTTCTAGGTTGCCCAGGTTGGCCTCAAACTTGCAATCCTCCTGCCTCAGCTTCGCAAGTAGCTGGGATTACAGGTGTTCACCACTATGCCCAGTTTTTACCTATAATTTTAACATTTTATATATATATGCACATATGTATAAAATATATACATATATACATATACACATCTTTTAATATACCAATAATTTATAAAAACAAAATTAATAGATCCAAATATAATTTTTTATGAAATTCAAGAATACTACAATTGCCGGACTTGATGGTGCACACCTGTAATCCCAGTGGTTCAGGAGGCTGAGGCAGGAGGATCGAGAGTTCAAAGCCAGCCTCAGAAAAGGTAAGGTGCTTAGCAACTCAGTGAGACCCTGTCTGTGAAATAAAATACAAATTAGGGGCTGGGGTTGTGGCTCAGCAGCAGAGCGCTCGCCTAGCACGTGCGTGGCCCGGGTTCGATCCTAGCACCGAGTAAGAATAAAGGCATTGTGTACAACTGCGGCTCGGGAGGCTGAGGCAGAAGGATCACGGGTTCAAAGCCAGCCTCAGCAAAAGTGAGGCACTAAGCAACTCAGTGAGACCCCGTCTCTAAATAAAATACAAAATAGGGCTGGGGTTGTGGCTCAGAGGTAGAGCACTTGCCTAGCATGCGTGAAGCACTGGGTTCGATCCTCAGCACCACATAAAAATAAAGATATTGTGTCCACCTATAACTAAAAAATAAATATTTTTTTAAAAAATCCTAAAGCAATAGACATTACACATTTCATATTTTATAGAGACTTGGTTGGCCACCTAGAAAAACCCATAGATTAATAATTTTAACACCACCTCTATTTTTATCTTTTTTTTTTTGGTACTGGGGATTGAACTCAGGGACACTGAGTTCAATCCCCGGTACCAAAACAAAAAAAAGAAGTATCACCACTATGGCCATTGAAAAAAAAATTGTTTTTTTTTTTTAGTTATAAGTTGACAATACCTTTATTTATTTTTGTGTGGTGCTGGGAATCAAACCCTCACACATGCTAGGCAAGCACTATGCCAATGAGCTACAACCCCATCCCTACTGTGGCCATTTGGCAGACAAGAAAACTAATATCGTAACAGAGAACATCTGCCCAAGGCCCCACAACAAGTAAGGGGCAGGATTTGAACTTAAGCAGTCTGGCTTTATAGACCAACAATATTTTCTTTCTTTCTTTTTTGGTACCAGGAATTGAACTCAGAGGCATTCAACCACTGAGCCACATCCCCAGCTATATTTTGTATTTTATTAGGGACAGGGTCTTACTGAGTTGCTAAGTGCCTCACCATTGCTGAGGCTGGCTTTGAACTCTTGATCCTCCTGCCTCAGCCTCCCAAGTGTTGGGATTACAGGCGTGCGCCAACGCATCCGGCTATCTTTTTTTTTTTTTTTTTTTTAATATTTTTATTTATTTGCTTTTAGTTGTACAAAATGCGTTTTATTCAATGCATTTTGTTTGTACGTGGTGCTGAGGATCAAACCCGGGTTGCCCACGTGCTAGGTGAGCGCTCTACTGCTGAGCCACAACCCAGCCCCTATTTTTATCTTTTAAACCAATTTAAAATAACTTCTTTAAAAAAAAGATTTAAAAGTTATGTGAACTAGAAGATATCTGAGCTGGGTGCAGTGGTACACGCCTGTAATCCCAGCACTTGGGAGGCTGAGGCAGGAGGATCAAGCCACGTAAACATAAATGCATTGCATTGTGTACAACTAAAGTAAATAAATAAATATTTAAAAAAAAAAAAAAGAGTTCAAAGCCAGCCTCAGCAATGGCGAGGCACTTAGCAACTCAGTGAGATCCTGTCTCTAATAAAATAAAAAAAAAAGGCTGGGGATGTGGCCCAGTGGTCAAGTGCCTCTGAGTTCAATCCCCGGTACCAAAAAAAAAAAAAAAAAAAAAAAAAAAAAATTTGGATTCATTTTCCTAACTTTTGAGTTCTCACTTATTCATGGGCCAGTTGTGGTACCAAGTAAACAATATATAGAGACAACAAACAATACACAATTTGTGCATACAAATATGCACAAAGACAGGATGAGGCTGGGGTTGTGGCTCAGCGGTAGAGTGCTGGCCCAGCACCTGCGTGGCCCTGGGTTCAATCCTCAGCACCATGTAAAAATAAATAAAATAAAGGTATTGTGTCCAACTACAAAAATAATATTAAAAAATAAATATAAAAGAAAAACAGACAGGAAACAGATTTTATAGCTTTTCACCAGGTATTAGATTCCCACAGGTAGGGGACAAAAGAGATACAGCTGCTTATTACACAGAGTGTCAGATTTAACCTTCAGAGCCTGCCACAGATTTTACAATATGACTCAGACACAGGGAAGGCCGGTACATCTGGGGACATTTGGAGCACAGTCTGGCCACCATGGACACTGAAATCAAAGATTCAGGTGGCCACTTGTCCTCCAGGGGGCAGATTCATTCTAATCATCACCACTGTTTATTTCTCTCCATAGGGCCCTCTAAGGGTGGAAGATCTCTTTTCTTTCAGTTTCCAGTAACTTGAGAGTTAACCCTTGAATAACTGGGCTTAGAATAAAGACAGCAGGGGAAAAAATTGATAGATACAGGGAAAAAAAAAAAAAAACAACTCCAGTTAGACAAAACAAATCAGAACAAAACTATATTAATTTAGAGCCGGGCGCGGTGGCGCACGCCTGTAATCCCAGCACTTTGGGAGTCTGAGGCAGGAGGATTGCGAGTTCAAAGCCAGCCTCAGCAATGGCGAGGCACTTAGCAACTCAGTGAGACCCTGTCTCTAAATAAAATACAAAAAAGGGCTGGGGATGTGGCCCAGTGGTCGAGTGCCCCTGAGTTCAATCCCTGGTACCCCCCCCCAAAAAAATATTAATTTAGGTGTATAGAACTGAAGGTAAATTTGCCAGAAAAACCAGGAGCTCAAAAAAAGCAGAGTTTTTCCTCCCCCAAAATGAAATGGTATAAAGAAGACATAGGCTTGGCATGGTGGTGCACGCCTGTAATCCCAGCAGCTTGGGAGGTTGAGATGGGAGGATCGCAAGTTCAAAGCCAGCCTCAGCAAAAGTGAGGTGCTAAGTAACTCAGTGAGACCCTGTGTCTAAATAAAATACAAAATAGGTCTGGGGATGTGGCTCAGTGGTTAAGTGCCCCTGAGTTCAATCACCAGTACCAAAAAAAAAAAAAAAAAAAAAAAAGAAAAAAAAAAAAAAAAGAAAGAAAGAAAAAAGGGGAAAAAAAACCCAACAACATAGAGATCAGGAGGGTGACACAGAAGGATCCAAACTCATGGCCAGCAACTTAGCCAGACCCTGTCCTAAAAAAAAAAAAAAATGAGGTCTGGAGTTGTAGCTCAGTGGTAGAGCACTCACCTAGCATGGGAGAGACACTGGGTTTGATTGTCAGCACCACATAAAGATAAGTAAATATGGGCTGGGGTTGTGGCTCAGCGGCAGAGCACTTGCCTCACACGTGCACGGCCTGGGTTCGATCCTCAGCACCACATAAACATAAATGCATTGCATTGTGTACAACTAAAGTAAATAAATATTAAAAAAAAAGATAAGTAAATAAAAGTATTGTGTTCATCTACAACTAAAAAAAATTTAAATAAATAAATAAATAGAAATAAATACGTCTGGGGATGTAGGTTAGTAGTAAAATATCCCTGAGTTCAATTCCCGGTATTTTAAAAAAAAAAAAAGAGGACATTTGACATTTATATTAGACAAGAGTGTACTTTTGGATTAGATCAGAGTCAATCTAGACATTTAGAGAGTATGAAAGCCTGAGATCAGGGAGAGGGTAGACCATGGAAAAAAGCTTTCAAGAAAAAGAAACAGGGATTTTTTTTCCTCCCTATTGTCAATGTTTTACATCTGGATAGAAGACAGCATCTGTGAGAAGTGAGTGTTGCCTGACATTCCCAATTCTTTTTTTTTTTTTTTTTTAATATTTATTTTTTAGCTGGGCACGGTGGCACATACTTGTAATCCCAGCACTTGGGAGGCTGAGGCAGGAGATCGAAAGTTCAAAGCCAGCCTCAGCAATGGCGAGGCACTTAGCAACTCAATGAGACCCTGTCTCTAATAAAATACAAAAAAGGGCTAGGGATGTGGCCCAGTGGTTGAGTGCACCTGAGTTCAATCTCTGGTACCAAAAAAAAAAAGAGTTTTTTTAGTTGTAGTTGGACACAATACCTTTACTTTATTTATTTATTTTTATGTGGTGCTGAGGATGGAACCCAGGCCCGCATATGTGCTAGACGAGCACTCTGTCACTGAGCCACAACTTCCCAATTCTTGGGCCTGATATTGGCTTGCTTGGTGTCCTGAAATTTTGGAGCTGACCTCCCTATGATGGGAGGGCAATGTTTCTATTGTCCCTAAGGCAATACCTAAAGGGTCTTCTGGAGCATCCCTGAAAAGACCCAGAGTTTAGCTGGTCTGCTCAGCCTCTCTACTTTTTTTGTTTTTACTCTGGCATTTAGAGGGAAACTTGTTGAGAGAGCAGAATCCCAGAGTACAAAAAAGAAAGAACAACCAGGCTGGGGTTGTAGCTCAGTGGTAGAGTGCTTGCGTGAGGCACTGGGTTCAATCTTCAGTAGCATATAAAATAAAATAAAGGTATTGTGTCCAACTACAATTAAAAAAAAATTGAAAAAAGAAAAAACAACCATTTAAGTCCCAGTGGTCCAAATAGGATAGCAAGCCCAGAATGGGCAGATATCAAGCAGCAAAGAAACCTATAGGTAATCCTGTAATGTAGTGTAAAAAGAGGAGTTTTGATTGAAACACTTTAATCCAAAGAGATGGGAAATGCTTTTTACCTTTAATGTGAATTAAGAGTTCCCACTGATTTGAGCCCTGAGTGAGATCCCATGATGTTCTGCTGGTCCAGAGGTAAAGACGAGAGGACAAAAGGAAGACAAAGTTGTCTTTTTACCCTAAAGGGTATGGGTGTTCAGGGACTTGTAATTGCCAGCCTTCAGGCATGTCAGAGTACCCTGGTCAGAAGCCTTCAACTGCCAGCAGACAAGGTCTGTCCACAAAAAAGACCAAAAATGTGAGCCTCGGGTTCTTATACTGTAAAGGGCCACGGGCAAATAGATTCCAATTGAGACCTTCCAATTTCATCACAGTATGCCCTGACCAGGAATTTTTAATTATCTCAGGATATGTCCTTCAAACACCAAGAAACCAAGTTGTTGAGTAAGAGCTTAGAAAAGGCAGATGTGGGAAAGTAACCAGAAAAAATAATAGGAGTTAATCAGTAAAGTAATCTGTGGAGACACAGAACATTGTAGCATGTCTGCCACCCTCAGAGCTGCAGCCAAAATGTGGCTTGCAGGGCCTCAAGGCAGGTGTTGGGCCCTAGCTGGTTCTTTACAAATTCACAGGAAGGTTTTGGGTGGGTCATACAGATCAACAAGCAGTTTATCTGGGAAAATAAAATAAGAGAAATAAGTACAATGCGGCCATGGAGTGACCAGAACTGTCTCTGGACCGGACAGCATATTTTTAGCAGAGCCTGGGGCTTTTAAGGGGGGTTGAAACTAGCTGAATTTGGACACTACCCCCGTCTGAAATTAGGAAGATGCTGATGTCCACCCTAAGAAGTCTTGCTCCCTTGTGATGTGATAAGGATGGTTCCAGTGACTAGGAAAGAGTCAAAACCTGTGAAATCCTGTCTCTTTCTGTCCCAGAATCTTTGGTATAAAGGTCAAAATGTCCTTTCAGGGACTTCAGGGAAACTTGTGTTTTTCTTACTGTCCTTTCTGGACCTGTTATTTCTTCTGCAGGTAATGGGCTATTGCTGTGAATGTAGCATTCCTATGGACTTAAGCTAGGCAGGGCCGCAGGTAAACTGTTTTTGTTGTTGTTGTTGTTGTTTTATTTTTTTAAAGCAAGCGTTTGGGCCCCTCCCAGTGGCTCAAGACTGTAATCCCAGCTGGCTCAGGAGGCTGAGGCAGGGGGATCGCCAGTTTAAAGCCAGCCTTAGCAACTTAGTGAGACCCTGTCTCTAAATAGAATACAAAATAAGGCTGGGGCTGTGGCTCAGCGGTCAAGTGTCCCTGAGTTCAATCCCCAGTATCCTAAATAAATAAAATTTTAAAAAATAAAAGCAAGCATATGGGGGTCAGCACAGTGGACCCAGTATACAGAATTATCTCTCTCTTTTTTTTATATATGTTTATTTATTTGCTTTAGTTGTACACAATGCATTTATTTGTATGTGGTGCTCGTGCCAGGCGAGCACTCTACCGCTGAGCCACAACCCCAGCCCTACAGAATTCTCTCTTAACCTCATGTTCCCACCACTCACGTTTGTCTGTTACCTGTAATCACAAGATATGTAGAGATTCAATTCCCCCAAAAGCTGGAAGCAGGGATGAGGTGAAAAAGGGGGCATTTAAGTCTCCCATTTCTAAAAAAGTAGTCACCACATAAACCTCACAGGCCAAGGAGAGATCTGGTGAGCTGATACAACTGTGGAGAGCTATTAATCATAGCTAGGCCTAAAACCTGGTCACTTCACAACCTAATCCCAATCTACTTTTCCAGCCTCAGTTTCAGTGGCAGTAATCCCCTCGGGTCAGCGACCAAAGCTCCAGTCACAATTTTTCTCAAACCTCACCCCTCCATATGAAATTCCCTCTGCCAAGAAAACCCACGATCCCTTTCTCCCACGGGAAAACTCATTTACATCACTCAAATACTCCCTCTCCAGTGCTCCCAAGAATACCTAGTGGACAGTAGAAGTAAAGGATCCACAGCGCTCTCGGCCTATCCCCACATTGTTAAAATGGGACCGCTGAAGTATATGGGAGTTGAAGGGCATTGAAGCCTACAAGAAGAGCTGAGGAGTGGCCAAGAGATGCAGAAACCTGTGCTCCTCAATCCTATAACCGCCTGTATAGGTGCCCTCACCAGACAGGCAGTCCCCGCAGGGAAGGGACCTAGGCTGACTCGTTTCGGAATGAACCCTAGGAAAACGTGGCCTTGAAGAACGTAATAACAAAAAGTGAACGAAGAATGAAGGAATGAACAAATGAATGGAAGGAGGGCCAAAAGCGGGACAAAGCCACGCAAGATGGCGTTCTTTAGGACCGCGGGAGGGGCGGTCAGGGCCTCCGCCTGGGAGGAGGGCCACAGGCGCTAGGGAGCTTACTTGGCGGGCCGCGCAGCTAAGACAAAAGCCCTCTCAACATGGCGGGCTCTAGGACCCCTGGGCCCACACCGCGCAAGGCCGGCAGCCGCGTTGGCCGAGCCCAGGAGTCCGTAGTAGCCGGCCCGCGGGGACAGCCGGCGGGTTCTAGGACCTGCTGGGCCCGGAGCCCGCCTGGGGCCGCTTGCCGCCCGCCCCGCCCGCGAGGCTCGCGTCGGGCCAACCCAGTCCTCCCGCGCCCATAGGAAAACTGAGGCCAGCTTTGACCGCATCTGTGCTGGGGCTGCCCGGGGTCTTTGCGACTTCCTGAGGGCGTCTCCTACCTGATCCGACCTAGGTTGGCTCCGTGGCATCAGCGTCGGCTCCTCGCACTAACAGAGCCCAGAACACTACCAGAAAGGGGAAGGCGCTAGGACCCAGCGGGGGGCAGGGGAGGCGGGGCCAGCAGGCCAGAGAGCGGAAGTGGGTGAGGGCTTTCCCCTCTAAGAGAAGGAAAAGTTTACGCAAGCACCTCCAGCCTATAGCGGCGGAAAGATCTTGCAAGGGGTCTCTGGGCAGTAAAGAAAGGGGACTCTCGGCAGACTGTATGTATCGGCCAAGTCACCGGAAGTATCTCCAGGAGCTAGAAGGTGGGAGGACAGAAAGGCCATGATAAAGTTTTCTGGTACCTAAACCCCCATATACTCCACATTTCCTTTAATAGCAAGAAGTGAATTTAATGAAGCTTCCCCCATCTGTCTTGGGAAGAACCTTTCAGGGAGCCCCATGAAAAGTGTCACCATAGTACTGTGGCCAGGCCTGCAGAATTCCCCCCCACACACACTCGCACTTATTCAGTACGCATCGGAACGATTTTGCAGTTCTGGACCGAAGTGTGGCTAAGGTAGTGAGAAGCGCAGCGTTGTGACCTACGTGGGCGGAGCCAGAGTCACGCCCAGCCAGAACCTGGCTCCGGAAGTGTGTTTGTGTAGAACTGCAGCCTGGAGGCGGGACAGGAAGTGTTCCCGAAGCGGAAGTTTCGCGGGGAAGATTTTGCATCTAGGACACTTCCTGTTTCCTAGTAACAATAGGAAGTGTCCGCGGAGGTGGGGGGTAGAGTCCTGGATCATACCAGCTGTGCCCTCTTCTCTCTACCTTCCTCCTCCTTCACCTTCGTCTTTTCTTCTTTCACTGTGCTTTCCCTTTCCGGGAACCCTGGCTGACTGTTCGTGTGTAGGAGCGCGAGACCCCCCCCAAGGCCACCCCCTGGGGCGCGCGGCTGCAGTTAGGGTAAGGGTCTCAGTGCGCAGGCGCGCTCTCGTTCGCGGTTCCCAACGGACGTGCCCGCGGCGGGAACGCGAAGGGGTCGGCGGTGCAAGGTAGGGGTCCTGGGAGGAAATTGGCAGAAGAGATGAGTGACGCTGGAGGACCTCATCGGTGGTTGATTAGGGAAGGGGACTCTTGAGGGAAGGAGCTTTGGGAGATGAGAATTCTGGGAGCAGGATCAGTGAGAGGGTTTAGAGTCGGAGATGAGTTGTATTGGTGTCCCATGGGAGTGAAGAGTCAGAATTGGAGAAGGACAAGATGGCTAGGAGGCAGGAGGGGCTCTTACTGAGAAAGCAAGGGCTTTGAGTTGAAGACTGCCTCAGTCAGTGTGTTTCTCATATGTAAAGTGGGTTAACTGGCATTGCAGTGTTATCAGGATTTAATGACACAGTGAATATATTTACAGTGCCTGGCACATGGTAGTGTTCAGCATGAGTTACTGTCATCAGTATTGAGAGGAAGAAAATAATGAAAAAGCATGGTGAGGGTAAGGTAAGGCGACTTGGACTAGAAAAGAGTAGATGAAATGAAATTCCAATGTCAAATGAGATGGGATTTTTTTCCCCCCAAAAATGGAAGATAGTTGGGGTTTAGGGGAAGTAGGTAAAAGTAAGCAAGAGAGTTTTCTGGAAAGGAGGCCTTGTGACACTGAAAGGACTGGAGTGAGTGGGGAACAAACCAGTTCTTTTTCTGTAGGTGACTTCTGACTTCTCTCTCAGGTTTTCATCTGTCAGCTGGAGAAAGTAGCTGCTTTTTCAGTGCTTCCAAGCTGCTTTATTTAGTTGAAGGAGAAAGGGTTGGACTTGCTTTATTCTAAAGCCTAGGAACAATTTTAGTTTCCTTTTTTAGGTGTCATAGAAGTTTTTTGTTTTCACAGAATTATAGAGAATATAAGGTTAGGAACAGTAGACCTTTTGAATCTGGTCTGAAAGACATGATAAAAGGTTTGTGATCAGAAGTGAGTTACTCTCTAGACTTCTATTTCCTTATCTTTTAGGGATGATTTAAGCCTAGAGGAACTACCATATTTGGGGAACTTGTGCATAGGCCTTAAATGATGGTACCCCAGGTTAGTAGAAAGTAGATCCATGGGCATTGATGGTTGTGACCTCTAGTGAACTTGTTGCTCATAGAACCAAGAGTCAAAGTTAATTCAGGACTTTTTGATAACTACCCCCATCTTCCTAGGCCTTGGCTCCTCCACCAGGAGAAGATGCTGCTGCCACCTGTCTGTTCCTCCTGAACCTCCAGGTTTCTGTCACATTGACCCATGGAGGACACACCCCTCTCACTTAGCTGCTCTGACTGTCAGCGTCACTTTCCTAGCATCCCAGAACTGTCTCGGCACCGAGAACTGCTCCATCCATCTCCCAACCAGGATAGTGAGGAGGTTGACAACATCCCTCGGCCCTACCGCTGTCAGCAGTGTGGGCGGGGCTACCGTCACCCAGGGAGCCTGGTCAACCACCGCCGAACCCACGAGACTGGCCTTTTCCCTTGTACCACCTGTGGCAAGGACTTTACTAATCCCATGGCCCTCAAGAGCCACATGAGGACTCATGCTCCTGAAGGCCGGCGCAGGCGCAGGCCCCCCCGCCCCAAAGAAGCCACTCCACATGTCCAGAGTGAGACAGTGTCCACTGACTCCTGGGGACAGAAGCTTGCCCCTGGGGAAGGCTGGGGAAACCAGACAAAACAAACAAAAGACTCACCTGATTGTGAGTCTGGATCTGACCCCAGGGCAACCTCTGGCACTTGGGAAGATCTGTCTACCAGACAAAGGGAAGGCTGGGAAAACCAACCAGATCCTGAGGAGGATGCAGAGGTCTGGGGAGCCACCACCAATTCTGCCAGAACACCACCTCTCCCCACCCCAGCAAGCAGCCTCCTTAGCAATTTGGAACAGTATTTGGCTGAATCAGTAGTGAACTTCACTGGGGGACAAGAGCTCACCCAGTCTCCTCCTGCCGAGGAGGAACGGCGGTACAAGTGCAGTCAATGTGGCAAGACCTACAAGCATGCTGGGAGCCTCACCAATCACCGCCAGAGCCACACCCTAGGTGTCTATCCTTGTGCCATCTGCTTCAAGGAGTTTTCTAACCTCATGGCTCTGAAGAACCATTCCCGACTGCATGCCCAATATCGGCCTTACCACTGTCCTTATTGCCCTCGTGCCTTCCGGCTCCCCCGAGACCTGTTGGAGCACCAGCAATCCCATGAGGTTGAAAGGCAGGAGCAACCATGGGAAGAGAAAGGGATGCCCACTACCAATGGTCACACAGATGAGAGCAGCCAGGACCAGCTACCTAGTACACACATGCTGAATGGATCTGGGGAGCTCAGTACTTCTGGGGAGTTAGAAGACAGTGGCTTGGAGGAGTACCGGCCTTTCCGCTGTGGGGACTGTGGACGTACATACCGCCATGCTGGGAGCCTCATCAACCATCGAAAGAGCCATCAGACAGGTGTCTATCCCTGCTCGATCTGTTCCAAACAGCTGTTCAATGCAGCTGCTCTCAAAAACCATGTGCGGGCTCATCATAGACCTAGGCAAGGAGCTGGGGAAGAGGGACAGTCATCAGCACCAGCAGCTCCCTTGCTGTTGACTGAGACCACCCACAGAGAAGACGGGGTCCCTACCACCACCCTGGACCATCGCCCCTATAAGTGCAATGAGTGTGGTCGGGCTTACCGCCACCGGGGAAGCCTCGTGAACCACCGACACAGCCATCGAACAGGAGAGTACCAGTGCTCACTATGTCCCCGCAAGTACCCCAACCTTATGGCCCTGCGCAACCATGTACGGGTACATTGCAAGGCTGCTCGCCGAAGTGCAGACCCAAGGACTGAGGGTCCCCCCAGCCACCTCAAGGTGGAACTCCCACCTGACCCAGTGGGAGCAGAGGCAGCCTTACACACAGATCAGGGGCACTTGTGCAAACGTGAAGAGGAGGCCACTAATATCCCCCCAGTAACAGATGGGACATCACCACAGATATGTAACATCTGTGGGATGCTCTTTGAAGATCCTGACAGTCTTGAACATCATGTCCTGACCCACAGGGCAGGGGAAGTGGAAAATAGGACAGAGACCACAGTGTCACCTCCTCGGGCATTTGCCTGCCGAGACTGTGGGAAGAGCTACCGCCACTCAGGCAGCCTTATCAACCACAGGCAGACCCACCAGACAGGGGACTTCAGTTGTGGGGCCTGTGCCAAGCACTTCCACACCATGTCTGCCATGAAGAACCATTTGCGTCGCCATAGTCGACGGCGGAACAGGCGGCATCGAAAGCGGGGTGCCAGTATGGGAGAAACCAAACTCCCAGGGGGGACCTGGGTCCAGGAGTTGGAAGACAATGGGGGCCTGGACCATCACCAAGGACCTTTAGGGGAAAGTCCTTGTAGGACTGAAGGCAACTTGGAAAATGATGGGGACTGTTCACAGGCTGAATCTGAAGGTGACAAATGTGAGCTTGAGAGGGATGAGGCCTGTGATAAAGAGAGCATAGACACTGAGGACAGACTAGAAAGGAAGGAGGCTTGTTTTCTTGACAATTTGGACATCCCAGGTAATGAGGAAGGCAGCGGGACTCACTTCTGTATTGGTCTTCCTGGGATAGACAAAGATCAGAAACCAACTACTGACCAGCCTAACTCCTCTTCCCACTCTGCTGAAACTGTCACCAGCTGGCAGTCTACGGTCACTCACACATGTTCTGACTGTGGGCGCTCTTTCCCCCATGTCACCAGCCTGCTAAGTCATAGGCCCTGCCACCCACCAGGCATCTATCAGTGCTCACTGTGCCCGAAGGAGTTTGACTCTTTGCCTGCCCTACGCAGTCACTTCCAGAACCATGGGCCAGGGGAGGCAGTCTCAACACAGCCATTCCTCTGCTGCCTCTGTGGTATGATCTTCCCTGGGCGAGCTGGCTACAGGCTTCACCAACGCCAGGCTCACAATTCCTCTGGCGTGACTGAGGGCTCAGAGGAGGAGGGGGAAGAGGAAGGATCAGCAGAGGCAGCCTCCACCCATACTCCACTGCAACTCTCCGAAGCAGAGCTGCTGAATCAGCTGCAGCGGGAGGTGGAAGCATTGGATGGAGCAGGTTATGGGCACATCTGTGGCTGCTGTGGTCAGACCTATGATGACTTGGGGAGCCTGGAACGTCACCACCAAAGTCAGAGTTCAGAAAACACCACAGACAAGGCTCCCAGCTGCTTAGAAGTGTCAGGTGATGCTACGGAGGTGGTTGCTGACAGCGTCTTTGAGGGCATAGTAACCTCTGTCTCTGGAGAGGGTGGGGACACAAAGTCTGAAGAGGAAGTAGGTGGCACAGTTGCAGACAGCCTTTGCATGCAGGTTGATGAAAGTTTTCTGGAGGCTCAACCCCGTCCCTTTCGCTGCAACCAGTGTGGCAAGACTTATCGCCATGGGGGCAGCCTGGTAAACCACCGCAAGATCCACCAGACTGGGGACTTCATCTGTCCTGTTTGCTCCCGCTGCTACCCCAATCTGGCTGCCTACCGTAATCATCTGCGAAACCACCCTCGCTGCAAAGGCTCTGAGCCTCAAGTGGGACCCATTGCAGAGGCAGGAAGCAGTATTGAGCCCCAGAATGTGGCAGAGAAGGGGCCAGAGCAGGCAGAAGTAGGAAAGCTCCAGGAAGAACTTAAAGTGGAGCCTTTGGAGGAGGTGGCTAGGGTGAAGGAAGAGGCATGGGAAGAGACCACTGTGAAGGGGGAGGAAATAGAGCCAAGGTTGGAGACGGCAGAGAAGGGCTGTCAGACAGAGGCCAGCTCTGAGCGGCCCTTCAGTTGTGAGGTGTGTGGCCGCTCATACAAACATGCTGGTAGCCTCATCAATCACCGACAGAGCCACCAGACTGGCCACTTTGGCTGCCAGGCTTGCTCCAAGGGCTTTTCAAACCTCATGTCTCTCAAGAACCACCGGCGCATCCATGCAGACCCTCGGCGTTTCCATTGCAGCGAATGTGGGAAGGCCTTTCGCCTGAGGAAACAGCTGGCTAGTCACCAGCGAGTCCATTTTGATCGTCGTGTGGGTACCCAAAAGCTGACTCGAGAAGATCGTCCCTTCCGGTGTGGTCAGTGTGGACGGACCTACCGCCATGCAGGCAGCCTCCTGAACCACCGGCGCAGCCATGAGACAGGCCAATACAGCTGCCCCACTTGCCCCAAGACTTACTCAAACCGAATGGCCCTGAAGGACCATCAGAGGCTGCACTCTGACAGTCGGCGGCGGCGGGCAGGCCGGTCCCGGCGGGCAGCTGTACGCTGTGCTCTCTGTGGCCGGGGCTTTCCTGGCCGGGGATCTCTAGAGCGGCACCTGAGGGAACATGAGGAAAAGACGAAACAGGAGCTGGCCAATGGCCATGGAGACCCAAGTGGTACAGAAGGCAATGAGGAGAATCTGGCCAATGATCTGGGGCTTAAAGACAGATCAGAAGGTATTGAGTCAGTACCCCAGGTGGAAGATGGAGCCGTGAGACCAAGGGAACACAGTCAAAGCCCCATCAGGGCAGAAGGTTCAGAAGCTACAGAGCCACTCTCATGGGGCATGGGGAAGTCAGATGGGTGGCAAGGAGATAGGAGACTGATGAATCACAGTGGAGATTGGGTTCCTCAGGGTCAGCTGTTAACCAAGCCAGAAGACAAATCAGAAGACAATGTTTCCAGTAGTCCTTGCCATCTTGCTGACAGTCAGTCCAATGGACCTGGTCTGAGTCAGGTGGATAGTTGGGATGATGGAGACAGCAGCTCTCGGCTCCAGCCAGAGAGCCATTCCTATTCTTGCAGTCAGTGTGGTAAGACCTTTTGCCAATCAGATGGCCTTTTGAACCATCATACCCACAAGACAGATCGCCACTATTGCCTGCTATGCTCCAAGGATTTCTTAAATCCTGTAGCCACTAAGAGTCACAGTCACAACCATATAGCTGCCCAGACTTTTGCCTGCCCTGATTGTGGCAAGGCCTTTCAGTGCCATCGTGAACTGGTCACCCATCTGCAGACTCATGCCAAGAACTACTGTCAGATGCCAACTCAGATAGAGGAGGTCAGAGGTCCCCAAGCCGGAAATATAGAGGACAAAGCAAGTCTCCCTGGTCAAGAAGAAGCTCAGGAGGCCACTTCAGAACACCCCAGGGCTCCAGAAGAGAATGCTGAACAAGCTAGTGGAGGGCAAGGAATAAATTCCACAGCAGCTGAAGACAAGGAGCGGCCCTTCCGCTGTGCCCAGTGTGGGCGTTCCTACCGCCATGCTGGGAGCCTGCTGAACCACCAGAAGGCCCACACCACTGGACTGTATCCCTGCTCCCTGTGCCCTAAACTTCTACCTAACCTGTTGTCTCTTAAGAACCATGGCAGGACCCACACAGACCCCAAACGCCACCGCTGCAACATCTGTGGCAAGGCCTTCCGCACAGCTGCCCGGCTGGAGGGCCATGGGCGGGTCCATGCACCTCGGGAGGGACCTTTCACCTGCCCCCATTGTCCCCGCCACTTCCGCCGCCGAATCAGCTTCCTGCAGCATCAGCAGCAGCACCAAGAAGAATGGACAGTGGCCAGACCTGGTAAGTGGGCATGAGTGGGCTTGAGTAGAGGATTGAAGGGTCGCAGAAAGAAGGTGAGCATAGGAAGGTGAAATTAGGCCCTAAGGTGGGTGTGGGACAAGGAATGAGAGAGCTACATGTATTCCAAAAGGATGGGGGTACCTAGAGTGAAGAAACTAGTTCAAGGATGCTGCCTTTTGAGCTACTGAGATCTGAACTAATCCATGTTGTCAACACGATGCGATAAGCTGATTGGATGAGGTCTGTGCTATATGCTTCATCCCAGAGTTGAGCTGAGGCATCTTTCAGGCTTTGTGGCCTGATAGTGTCTTAGGGGTGGACTCTAAGGGGAAATGGAGCTATTACTGAAATAATGCAGGGTGGATCCTGGGCTCCATCCTGGGCTCACACATAAAGATACGGGTTAAACTCATTTTGAAGTCCCATTGACACTCCAAATAAGAACAAGCTCTTTGGGGTGTAGGATAGAGAGTGGGCCAGCTGAAAGGCAGCCCTAGCTATTTTAGCGGCACCTTAGGGGAAGCACACTTGCTTTGTTAACTAAAAGGGCTAGAATTTACTTCTAAGCCCCACTTTCCCCTAAAGTGAGACCTGGAGCTCATCATTTAACCTCTCAGGGACTCAGCTTCCTTATTTGTAAAATGGAAATGTTAATACCAAACCATGGTCAGTTAAATAGTGTGGTGGGTTGGGGCAGTACAAGGTAGGAAGTAGTGGTCCAGGGCACAGTAGCTGTGTGGGCTCCTCTGCTATTAGCCAAAGAGGAATGCCTTTTTGTTTCAGTGGTAGGGGAGGGAGTAGCTGGATTTTTCTTGGCTATCACATCTGGAACCCCTCCTGACTCGGCTAGTAATGATTTTCAGAGAAAAAGGTGAAGTCATTGATTTTGTGTAGGTTTTTTTCCTTCTCAAAATGGGGATGGTTGGGGAATTGTTGGGAATCCCGGGATTCCTGGGTTCTCATATAGGTGGGGTTGAGGTAATGGCCAGCAGGCCTGGGAGAGGTGTGGGGTCAGCCCCCCCAGTCAATGACTGCCTCTGCCTGGACTGCATTATGGCTTCACTACTGACTTGGCTGTGGAAACTGGGTCACTGGTCAGTATGCAGTTCCTTGTTGCTCTTTCCCTATATCTTGTCTCTGCTCTCTTTTCTTGGAAACTAGGCCACTAATCCTTTCCTATGACTGTTGCCCCACATCTCTTTTTCTTTCCATTAGTTAACTCTTACATTCTCCCTCTGCTGGCCATCTTTTTAGGATCTAACCAAACCACCCTTTCCACCTGCAATCCCCAACCCCCTGTTCATCTTAACTTGGAGGACTGAGTCACAGATAATTGTTTCTTTGAAGCCTGGCTAAGCTGTAGCAATAGCAGTTATTAGCCCCTATCTCTCATCCTCTATCAAGAGGGGATCTCAGTGTAGACTCGCCTCCACCCAGCCTGTTGAAGGATGAAGCTGTGGAGGAGTGGGACAGCCTGTTCCTTCAGCAAGCCCTGGGCTTTCTCTCTCCACCTCCTCTAGAGAGGAGGACCTGTTCCATCTAGTGGCCACCAAGGATGGGTTCCTCCCAGAGCTTATCAGGGGAGAGGATGGTAGGTGACAATCATGGGAGCAAAAGGTATGATTCTCAATATAAAAGATTTCTTATGACTTCAAGGGAAATGGAGTGAGTGGCCAGTTGGAAAAACAATTGGGAATCCTAGAATCTCTGGGCTTTCATATGGGCCTCTGGGGCCATGGGCAGGTAGGAATAGCCTGCAGGGCTGGGGACATGTGGCATCTGCCCCCTCAAGTTGGTGACCTCCTCTCTTTCTCTCCCCAGGAGCCCCAGTGGCACCAGCGACAGGCAAAGGGGATTTGTCATTGCCCCTTCCACCCACTCCAACGACTCAACTTCTGGACCCTTCACCCCAGTGGCCTGCAGACCTCAGCTTCTCCCTCTGAATTTCAAGTCTCCAAAGATCAGAACATTGGAGGGAGGTGCGGGGGGTGCAGGCAGAGAGGGGCTTGATCTCCTTGTTTTGCTCAGGAGTAGCTTGGGCATCCCCATCTCTTTTCTCCTCTCCCTGTGAAGAGGACCCACATCTGGCTTCTTTCCCAAGAAGGGGAAAGGTCATTCTTCATGTCCCTGCCCTAGAAGGACCTCCTTCCCCATCTTTTGTCACCATGCTCTTTACTGGTGCCAGGCTCTGCCAAGGTGCTGGGCCACCCTTACCAGCTAGATTGCAACACTGGGGAGTGGCAGATTCAGAGAACACCAGGAGTGGGAATGTTGCCTGTGGAAGGGGAGCCTTTTGCTACAGTTTGTAACTTATTTTCTAAAGTCTATTTTGTAACAATTTATTTAAGTTTTAAAAAAAAAACGGAAAATTGCTCCCCCCAAAAAAGAAAATTTCAAAACAGATGACTGGTGTGATTGTATCTGAGACAATGAAGGATAGGGAGAACTGGGGATGCCTGCATTGGACAGCAGAACTGAGTATGGGGACATCCACAGGTGACATCCCTGTCCTGCAGGGCAGAGAGTGGGAGCATCTTCTGATCCTGGGCAGGCTCCTCACAGCCAGATGAGCTGTTGGGCTGCCCCAGGGACTGGAACTACACATGGCAGGGAGGCTGGGGCAGAGGTGTTGATGTGGGAGTTGCCTCACTTTTCTCGAGTCCTGTGAACAGCCTAGAGAGTCACCTGTCAACAGCTGGCTGGTTGACCTGTCAAGATGAAAAAGGAGGGTGGGGTTGGCTTCATCCTCACAACTTAGTTCCCTCCCTTGAAAGAGTAGCATCTGCGTTGGTTCCTGCAGCAGATGAGAATATTGAAGTTCAAAGAGGTTAAGAGGCCCTCTCCCTAGAATCCACAGGGATCTGTCCAGTGCTCTTCCCCATCCAAGTCAGCTAAAGGTGGGTTAAAACAGTGCTCTCCCTAGATCGAGAGAGAAGCAGTCTAGAGAAAGTTCATTAGGAAGGTCTCAGGGTCACATACTCCAGTTGGCCAGGCAGCTTCCAGCCTCGACCTCAGGCTCTGGCTCCTCAGCAAAGTAGACCTGCCAGTCCAAACTGCTGATCCAGTCCTCATAGGCGGGGAGTGCTGTGAAGACCGCAGGCTGTGCGGGGCCTTGGCAGGCATCCCCAAAGCTATGTAGACCAGCTAGGAACCATGTGCCCCTCACCTTGTGCACCAGTGGTGCTCCAGACAGGCCCTGTAAGGTCAGGTGACATTGGGTGATTTCCTTTTTCCTTTGAGCAACTGGGAAAGAGCAGAAGGGGCTAGGGACTGAATCTGGCAATTTGGAGGCTAGTTGGCAGGAAGGATTACTTTCAGGTGGGAGGCAGAGCTAGAAGCCAGGCCTGACAGGTCTGTTCATGAACTGCAGGGTGAGAGAATGCTGGGGGTCTGTTGGGTATGGTTTGAGGAACTGGGCCTCACCTCACAGTGGGGCAGCTCACCCACAACACTGGTACACACCATCCCTGGCAAAATGGGGATGCCATCACTTCCAGGGGCTGCATGCAGATGACTGCAGGCTCTTGGCCCCAGAAGAGTCACAGGTACCATCTGGGGGGAGCTGATGCCTATAGGACAAGGGAAAAGAATCAGAATGTCCCAGTGGCCTGTAGGTTGGATGGACAACTGCTGATGGCCCTGGTTCTACATACCTGCTCCTTGGCGGGCCATCCCCAGGACCCAGCCACGTTCCCCATCAGGCAGGTGGTGGTCAGTGTAAGGCAGGCAAAGGGGTCGCACTTTGGGGCCCAGCGTCACAGGTTGGGCCAGCAGCAAGAGGGCCACATCGTAGCCCCCCTCTGGGTGGGTATAGGCCCCATGCAGGATGAGTTGCTTTAGGCTGTGCTCTTCTGGTTCAGCCCCTAGCCCTACACTCCATTCCTCTAGGGTCTGGCGCCTGTGCAGAGGCAGCATTGACAGCACTGAGTAACAGAACTGGGGCAAGGGGCACAAAGGAAGGAGGTGCGGGTGCTCACCCAATGAAGCAGTGGGCAGCAGTCAGCACCACCTCCTCTGACACCAGGGCTCCGCCACAGGCCAGTCTCCCCTGGTGCTTCAGCCTGGCATCCCAGGGCCACTGGGAGGGGCCTCCTGCCTGGGGACCCTCTGTCCTCAAAGATCCACAGGCTGAAAAAGATGGATTACATCGTTTGACTTAAGTGCTCACTGTGTGCCAACCCTATGCTTAGATAACTTCCCATGCACTATCAAATCCTCTCAATGTCCTTTTAAGTTGACTTTTGTTACCCTCATTACCAAATGTAACCAAAGTTCCTGAGAAGTTAAGTGACTTTCTAGCTCTGAAACCAAGAACAAGTAGCAGACTTGGGATTCAAAAGTCAGGGCTGGCTGGGAGTGGTAATGCAGGCCTGTGATCCCAGCCACTCAGAAGGCTGAGACAGGAAAATCACAAATAAGAGGACAGCCTGGGCAATTTTGTGAGACTCTTCCTCAAAATAATCAAAAGGACTGGGGATGTAGCTCAGTGGTAGGGAGCTCCTGGATTCAAAAGCCAGACCTGAGCTCTTAACTCAGATGGTATGACAGTATTCTGTCCTAGCATCCTAGGAAGGGCCCTGCTCATAACTCCCCCACTCCACCCGTCTGTACCCCTCCAGGCCTGGACTGGCTCCAGAATTCCTGGCTCACTTGTGCTTCTCTCAACATCAAGACATAGCTTCCTTCCCAGGAATTATTTTGCATGCAATTTGCATGTCAGTCACTTAATGCCAGGTATTTGAGTGGGTGCCCTGCCCTGTCTCACTGAATCTCTGTGCGGAAGCTTATAGCTTCCCCCAAAAAACCTCCACTCAAATCTCAGTGATCTCTCTTCTTACCTAAATTCCAAATCCATAAAGCTCCAAGCATGCTATACCTCTCGGCTCCAATGGGGTTGTTCCCATCCCAAGAGCCAAAAGAGGCCTTAAAGCCTTCCTAGTTGGCCCGTTGGTAGTGTGTTGTATCAACTCTATTCTGAAGTGAAGTTTGCTTTACTGTGGCTTTCACCTACTTCCCAGAAGTCCTTATGCAGGCTTCAGTATCCCCATACATCCCCACTCTGAACACCCTCTGCTCATACCTACACAGGTATCCTCATCACTAGTCTCCAGAGTCCCTGGGTTCTGGGCCAGGAAGGCTGCCCCCTGAGCTCGAGCCTGCAGCCAGGAGCTGTGAGCAGCCGTGTCAGTCAGCAGCACAGGATTGTCCTCCTGAGCACATCGTGATGCAAAGCTGATGATCCCAGCCTGAACCCAATGTCCATCAGGCTCACGGCACAGCACAGGACCTCCAGAATCTCCCTGGAGCCAGGTAATGGAGACAGACACCCTCTGACTGCAGCCCTTCTATTCTCTGTGGGTTGATCCCCCAGCCCAAGGTTAGGTTCCCTGTCCTTTCCCCTTCCCCTCAAACCTGACAGGGTCCCTGCACCCCAGGCTGAGCACCCCCACACAGCATTCCCGGCCGGGCTGGGTTAGCCAGGAGTCGCTGATGGAGACGGTTATAGAGACAGTTACATGTGGGGCGGCTGATTAGACGTAGGCGCAAATTCCGAAGGGTCCTGGGAGCTGGCAGAAAGATAGGGGTTAAGGTTGAAGTCTGAGCTCTGGGAAGCAAGGGAGACTTGGGGCCAGGACAGTCAGGAGATGAAACTATGTGTCATTGGGATAGCAGAGTGCCTCTTTGGGCTTTAGGCTAGGACAGCACTTACCATCACTGGTGTCTTGATCCCAGCCAGTGGCCCAGCAAGAGGCTCCAAAGGGGAAGCGATGGACAGGTTGGGGCAGGCAGAGGGGTGTGTGGGCTGTGGGGTGGGCAAGCCGAAGCAGGGCCAGATCTGAGCCTTGGCTGTAATGGTTATAGGCCTTGGGCAACTGTAGGGCAGCCACCCTCACCTCCTCAGCCCCTGGGCTTAACCCCTCACGCTGCAGAGAACCCAGGACAACGGACCAGGAGCTCAGTTCTGTCGCTGCTGCCCTGGAATGGGAAAGGTAAGACCTAGGCTACTGAGTACAAGGAGAGACAGTGACACCATAGGAGACAGCATGGGTAGGTGGAAGATGGGAAGGTATCAGTCCATGACATTAAGCACAGTCCTTCCTTTCTCTCAAGCTCAGTCATTTGTAAAGTTTCTACCATGAAAGGTTGTTGTTAAAATTAACTTGATAATATGTCCTTTACACATGGCAGATCCTCAAATGGCATTTTATTATTCTAGGTGCAGGGACCAGTTTTGTGGGGCATGGGGACAAATTATCCACCCCTAAGCCAGAGACCCTATCTGACCCCAACCATGACTCACTTTTCAAAGCAGTGGGCGGCGGTGAGAACCCAGGTGTCTGCCACCAGGGAGCCACTGCAGATGTGGACTCCCTGCCTCCTCACACTGGCCTGCCAGGGCCATTCACCAGGTGCTGTGTTGCCCTCCTGAGGCTTGGGGGGACCAGGGCCACGCTGCCCACAGACTGTAGAGAGGGATGGGTCAGATTGACTGCCGACCCCTGTCCTGCCTTCACCCCAGGCCTGACCCAGACCCAAGTAAGACCCAGCCTTCATGTCCCCACATCTTTCCCTAGAGCTTACCACGCTGAGCTGCTTGAAGACCTGGGGGGGGGGGGGGGGGAAAGAGACATAGGTGAGGCGTGGGGGCACCTAACCTCCTGGCTCAAGCTCAGTGGGAACAGTCCCTGAGTCCTTGCCTATGACTCTGGCTACCTCACCAGCCCCTCCCAGAATGAAAATATTTATATGAGGCTGAGAAACAGCTTTTATTGGAACCCATTCAGAGTGCACTCAGTAATTAGTCCTCCTCCCTCAGCTGTGCTCATCATTCCTGGGCCTCAGAAACAGAGCCTGGGGTTCAGCTTGGGACCAGACCAGCCTTTCTTTAGGCTTAAGAACCCCCAACTCCTGCCCCCAGCATTGAGTCAGGGAGACAACCTGTGTGTGTGGAGAGCATTAGCTTAATTATCTCTTTAGCTGTGGAGCCCTAAGAGGAAGGATTAGAGGCCTACGTCATGTCCAATTGGGGAAGGGCCCCAAAAGATTGAGACTTACTCCACCCCTGTTCTAACAACTCAGATTCCCCAGCTTCCCAGGAGTTGCCAGGGATTCTACTAAAGGGTCCCTGCCTTGCCTCTTCTCCTTCACAGGCATACACAGGCCCATTGAACATCTGAGTTAGGAGATCCAAAATGGGATGGAGGAAAGACAAATACCCAGGCCGGGGGGGGGGGGGGGGGCTGCTGAACTTGCCTGAGATAAGTCTGAAAACAGAGAGGCAGATGGCATAAGATATGCACATAGGACTACCCAAAGGCACAATGATAGTCCCTGCAGACACAGATTAACCCTGCTTGGAAAAGAAATTATACCCATTTTGACACAGGTGGTCACATATCCTCCTGCCCCAACCCACAGACAGGATCCCTCACCAAACTGCAGGGGCTGCAGAGCAGAGGGTGGCCTGTGAACCCCTACCATGTCACTCCCCACTCCCTCACCAATGGGTGGCTTACCCTCTATAAGGACCGCCACTCCCAGGATGAGCAGTCCTGGTCCCCAGCTCTGCTTCATGCTGCTCCAGGCCACTCTGCTGCCTGTGCTGTGGTTCTCAGAGAGGCTACCTGGGTCTCCCTGGCTCCACCTCTGCTCCGCCCCCAGTTGGCTAGTAGTCAGTAGTAATAGCTTTTCCTGGGCTGGAGGGTAGCCAGCAGCTGTTAGCTTTGAGGCTGTGGCTCTGTGAACCTGGGCTGGTCTGTCACCCAACTCTGGGCCTTGACCATGGAGCCAGACTTCCTGGGTTCAAATCCCAGTTCTTCAAGACACTTACTACTTAAGTCAAAGTTAACAGTTAACTTGTCTGTGCCTTGTCAGAAAAACTCAAATGCTGGGCATGGTGGCACACACCTGTAATTCCAGTGACTCAGGAGGCTAAGCCAGGAGGATCGCAAGTTGAAGGCCAACCTCAGCATCTTAGTGAGACCCTGTCTCAAAATGAAAAGGGCTGGGGATGTGGCTCAGTGGTTAACTGCCCCCCTGGGATCAATCCCTGGTACAAACAAAAACTTCAGATTTGGGGGCTGGGTTGGTGGCTCAGTGGTAGAGTGCTTGCCTAGCATGTGTGAGGCACTGTCAATTCTCAGCACCACATATAAATAAATAAAAATAAAGTTCTATCAACTAAAAAGTTGATAAATAAAGTTCAATTAAAAAAAAAAAAACTTCAGAGTTGATTGTGAAAATGCTTTGATGAGAGCCTGCCTTCTGATAAACTTGCTCCCAGCATAGAAACATTCCCCTGGAGCTGCGGAGCTGCGAAGGACATGGTTAACAGACCCTCCTAGTTTCCGTTTTTATTTTGGCTTCCCTGCCTCTCTCAGGCCAGGGCCAGGTAGGCTTCATATACTTTCTCCCCATGTCTGCTTCAGAGACAGTATATACAAAGGTAGGTTTTGAATCAGGTCTCTGCTATTTACTGGTCATGAACCTATGGCAAATCCCAACATCTCTCTGGGCCTGTTACCTTCCCAGGAAGTTACATTGATGCCCACTTTTCTTACAAATGCTGGAAGATTCTCAGTTGGAAGAGAATTCTTGGGGTGCATCTTTTTTCTTTAATTTTTAAAAAAATTTTTAGATGTTTATGGACCTTTATTTTATTCATTTATCTATATGTGGTGCTGAGAATTGAACCCAGGGCCTCACACATGCTAAGCAAGTGCTCTTACCACTGAGCCATAACTCCAGCCCCTATGGGGTGCACCTTTTTCCCTCTGACTTCTAACTTAGGCCAGCCGGAAACCCCAACCCAGAAGCAGTTATGGGGCTGGGGGTGTAGCTTAGTGGTACTGTACTTTCCTCGTATGTGTGAGGCCCTCCACTGGAAAAACCAAAAAGCAAAAACCCTGAGATCTCCCTAATTCTTTCTTGGCACTAGGTGTATGATCTTAGGCAAATTACAACCTTTGTGTACCTCAGGTTTCTCACCAAGATAAAAATACTAATAGTCCTACTTCCTACAATTGCTACAAGGATTAAATACATTAACAAATATTAACATAAATTCTTAAAATAGTGCTTGGCATGTGGGCAAGTCCTCAGTACTTATCAGGAAAAACAAAAACACAACCTGGCCCTGACCCTCCAAAGCTGCCAAGACTGGCTTGGAATGGTAGATAAGGCAGCTGGAGGGATTGAAGTTAGATTATAGGAAGATGTTCCCAGCATACATGCCCAGAGCCAGAAAGGCAGATTGTCCTTACAGGTGTATTCTTGGAGGTCTGGCTCTTGTGGGTAGGAAGAACAAGCTGCCAGCCTATTTCCTGAGGGTGGCAACTTATAGCACCCCAGACCTTGCTGACTCCACATACTAGAGGTGAGACTAACTACAACCACCCTTCCCAGAATGGCCCTCCACTCTCCTTCTGACTCATCCTTCCCAGTTCCAGAGAAGGCAACACTGGGGGAAGCCCAAAACCAGTATCCCTAGCAGACAGATGGTTCAGACTTAACCAATTTTATTTAAGAAATTTTATTGCTCAGAACCTTCTCTCCCTGGGCAATTGCAGAAACCTGCCCTTGGGGACAGAGCTAGAGGCACATTTGGTCCATTTTCCTGTGTATGGTTATGCAGGGGATGTGGGGGTAAGGATGAAGGGCCTTTTAGGTACCCAGACACAGCCCCCTTGGGCAAGGCTCATGTACTAAAGTAAAGCGGATATGGTCAGCCTGGTTTGGGGTGAGGCCTCAGTGTCCTTTGGCCTTGCCCTGGGGTTCCTGGACTTCCCAGAAACTAAGCAACATCAGGCCCACGTTGACAGCATAGGTGGTGATGCAAACGATGCAGAAATCATAGAGCACGAAGAATAGGATCCAGGCCAAGTAGACAGAACCAACAAGGGACACCAAGGAACTCAGCACCAGCAGGATAGAGGCCCAGCGTGCCCGCAGGCAACCTGCAATGCAGAAAAGGATAAGGAATGGACACATCTAGAACACTGCCATGACTTCTGGTGCCACCTATACAGCAGCGGAGAGGCCTCTTAAACAGGAGGCTCTGGCAGGCCCCCTCTAAGACGTTTGTTCACCTATCTGTTCAATGATCCCAGGGTCCCAAATAGTGAATTTTCCTGCAGAGCTCTACACAAGGCGAAAGGGTCATCTTTGGATTCTCCTCAAAAAGGAACTTCTGGCTGGGTGCAATGGCACATGCCTTTAATCCTAGCTACTGGGGAGACTGAGGCAGGAGGACTGTGAGTTTGAGGCCAGTCTGGGCAACAGAGCAAGACCCTATATTAAAAAGAAAAGAAAAAAGGAAGATCCAGGTGCGTGGTGCATGAATGTAATCCCAGTGACTCAAGAGGCTGAGGCAGGAAGGTTGCAAGTTCAAAACCAACCTTAGCAAATTAATGAGGCCCTTAGGCAATTTAGGGAGACCCTCTCTCAAAATAAAATATAATGGAACTAGGAAAGACAGTAGAATGAATGGGACATAACTTTCCTATGTACATAATATGAATATACAACCAGTGAAGCTCACATTATGTACAACCACAAAAATGGGATCCTAATTAAAATTAAGTTATATTTCATGTATGTATGTCAAAATACACTCTACTGTCATGTTTAGCTAAAAAGAATAAATTAAAAAATTTATAAAAATATAGGGCTGGGGTTGTGGCTCAGCGGTAGAGCGTTCACCTAGCACATGTGCAGTTGGGTTCAATCCTCAGCACCATGTAAACATAAATGCATTGCATTGTGTACAACTAAAGCAAATAAATAAATATTTTAAAAAATGAAATAAAATAAAATGTAAAGCTGGGCGCAGTGGCGCATGCCTGTAATCCCAGCACTTGGGAGGCGGAGGCAGGAGGATGGCGAGCTCAAAGCCAGCCTCAGCAATGGTGAGGCACTTAGCAACTCAGTGAGACCCTGTCTCTAATAAAATACGAAAAAGGGCTGGGGATGTGGCCCAGTGGTTGAGTGCCCCTGAGTTCAATCCCTGGTGCCAAAAATAAATAAATAAATAAATAAATAAATAAATAAATTTAATTTAATATAAAAAGGATCCTAGGAAGTCTTTAGGGGCTGATCAGTCTCTGACCTAAACCAACTGAAAGACTCCTGTTAATGCCCTCCCAGCCTCCTTGCCCCAAGGATGCTTAGTGATGAGCAGCTGGCTGTCAACTGTCTGGGTCACCAGGACTGCATGGGGTGGAGCTGGGTTTGCCTAGCGGGAAGGGGCGGGGCCACTCACCTAACCACAGCTGTAGCGTGTAGAAAATGCAACCGAATATGCTGTTGGATTGATTGAGGACGCTGTCTGCTCCCAGGACATGCTCCACCAGCCCGAAGCCCCGGCCCCACCTGGTGGTGGTGGTAGTTGTGGGGACCCAGGTTAGTAGTGTCAAGCTAGTGCCTTGGACTTTGTCCTAGAAAGGTGACTTCCAAGAAGCCACCTGGGCTCGTTGCCCCCATTTTTATATTCCCCATCCACCGGAGGGATCCAAAGGTCCATGACCTCCTGACCTCCCGAATGTTCGGCCACATCAGGATTCCAAGTCACTGCCCCTGTCCTCCCTTATCCCCAGGGCTGGCCGTGGCTCTTCCAGGCCCCTCTCTATCCTGGACCTTCAATAATCTTTAGATGACAAGGATGGCGTAACGTTTTCCCAAACTGGAAAATCTGGGGCACATTCTCCTACCCCTGGACCCACAAATATCCGATTTCCTGTCCACCCACTCCCTTCCTGCGTATTTCATCATCCCACTAACTATTAAACCCCTGGTCCTCAAGCACAGCCACATTTAGTCCCCTCTTCCCGGGCAGTCATTACCAACATCTCCCAACCCTCGCGCCACGCTCAAGACCACCGTCAGTTTTTACACGCTACCTCCCCCTCTTTTCCGGTAACCTTTGTTCTTTGGCAGCCAGGTCCACGCGCGATTTCCAGTCCCCCAGGACTATCTTCCCCTGTGCCCTGCTCTCTTATCTGGAACTTTATTATCTCTGGGTAGCCCAGCCCCTGTGCACACCCAACTTGCTGGGCAGTTCAGTTTCAAAGTGTCCATTCTCTGGGCACCCGGATTCCAGACTCCAAAATCGTCAGGTAACCTGGCCCAAAGCATTCCACTTGCACGCGAACCTGGAGGAGAAGACGCGCGAACAGCTGATGGCAGTGCCGACGTCGCAGAGGGCGCGGTAATCTCGGTCGCGGGCGCGCGCCGCCTTCACGTGTAGCGCGTAAAGGGATAGCACTAAGCCGGTGAGGCAAAGGGCAAACCGCACCCATCCAGGGTTCCTCCAGGTGGTGCCCATGTCTACGAGTCCAGCCGGAGGCGCCAGTTGGAAGCCACGGAGTAGGGGCTGGCAGAGTAGGGCCACGTCCTCTACCGCCTCTACGAGTGGGCGATTGGCCTGCCGTTCTCCCACTCTCAGATCCAATTGGTTGTTCTTAACATTCAACAGGAGTGAGGGCAAGGTAGAGAAACAGCTAGGAATGCTGGGACTGGTAAACTGAATTGAACTTAAGTAATTAGAGACAAGGAGGCTGTCAGGCATGATGGGAATTGCAAAGCATCAAGGGAAATGGAGTCCCTAGAGTTTAAAAAAAATAAGCGTTGGGGATACTGCTCCGCGGGAGAGCGCTTACCTAGCCTTCGCTGGAAGCCCTGGATCCAATTCCCACCACCACCAACACACACACACACACACACACACACACACACATTTAGCGTTTTCTCTATGCCAAGTCCTATTCTAAACATTGGCGCATTCAGTGGACTCTGGAAATTCATTTTTTTTTTTTTTTTTTTTTTTTTTTTTTTTTTTTTTTGGTACCCGGGATTGAACTCAGGGGTATATCCCCAGCCTTTTTTTTTTTTTTTTTTTTTTTTTTTTTTTTTTTTTTTTTTTTGGTATTTATTTAGAGACAGGGTCTTACTGAATTTCTAAGTGCCTCGCCATTGCTGAGGCTGACTTTGAACTTGCGATCCTCCTGCCTCAGCCTCCCAAGTGCTGGGATTACAGGTGTGTGCCACCGCGCCTGGCACCTGGAATTCAGCGATTCTGCCATCCCATTCAGGAAGCAAGCATATCCCTTAAAACTATTATTTTAGACACCATTTATCATAAACTATAAACTATCATCCTTGCCTGAGGTTGCTCAGACATTCCCTCCTACCTCACCAGCGCTTTCTGTCGCCAGTGGTTTGTCTCCCTTAAATTCCATTAAGTTGTCCACACCTTTGACGATTTTTTAACCTCTCCACTATTGTGGCATCTTCCTAGCAAAGCCGGAGCAGGGATCAACCCAACAGTCTCTCCTATCTAAGCTCCCCTTTAACAGACATCTCCCCTTCAACCTCTCCACCCTTTTCATCCGCATGCAAACTTGTTTCTCTTTCCTGTTTCAGAAACAGCAACAAGTTTCCCTGAGCCAGGAGTTTCGAATCATCACTCCGTCTCCCACCCACCTATGATCCTCATCCTCCCCTTTAACAGTCCAGTTTTTTGGAAATATTTTATGTTTCTAGTCTCTGCTTCTTCACTTATTCTTTGATGCCCATATCATAAACCAGCTCCTCCACCAAACACCCCCCTGACAACTAGAGGTGGTTGTTACCAGAATGCTAAGTCCAATGGTTATTTTTCAAGTGTTATCTTGTTTGCCTTCCCAATAGTATTAGTCACTGTTAAGCACTCCCTCCTGGGAACTCTCTTCCTTTTACTTCTGTGATATTTCACTCTCCTGCTGGCTATCCTCTGTGTGACTGCTCTTTCAAATCCATTCCTCTTACTCTAGAGGCTGTGGTAGGCAGAATAATGAATGGCCTTCAAAGATGTCCATGACTGCCTGGCACAATGGCAACTGCTTATAATCCCAGTAGCTCAGGAGACTACAACAGGAGGATCACAAAATCAAAGTCAGCCTCAGAAACATAGCAAGGCCCTATGCAACTTAGTGAGACCCTGTCTCACAATAAAAAGTAAAAGGGGGGCTGGGGTTGTGGTTCAGCGGTAGAGCATTCGCCTCGCACGTGCGCAGCCCGGGTTCAATCCTCAGCACCACGTAAACATAAATGCATTGCATTGTGTACAACTAAAACAAATAAATAAATATTAAAAAAAAAAAAAGTAAAAGGGCTGGGGATGTGGCTTAGTGGTTAAGCACCCCGGGGTTCAATCTCCAGTACCAAAATAATAAATAAATTTTAAAAAAATGTTTCTTAAGGACTTGTTATGTGCCAGGAATTGCTTTTAGGAGGTTGGAATAAATCATTGAAGCCGACAAATATTCATGATCTGGTCTTATGTTGTTGAAAAGAAGGGGTAAGTGTGCAATTAATATGATAAATATGGGAGCTGGGGTGTAGTTTGGGGGACAGAATGCTTGCCTACCATGGGTGAGACCCTGGGTTGTTCATCCCACACACATACGTGTGTGTGTGTGTGTGTGTGTGTGTGTGTGTGTATAGTGATAATGTTATAGGTGATAAATGCTATGGGTAAAGAGTAGAACAGGGTATGGAGAAGACTGGAATTTTAATTAGGATGGACAGAGTGGGCTTCATTTAGTTGATAGCTGAGCAAAAGCTTAAGGAGGTGAGGAAGCAAGCTAATATGGGTATCTAGGGGAAGGGTGTTCCAGACAGAGCACACAGCCAGCAAGAGGCACTAAAGTTAAACCTGCCTGCTCTGTTCAGTGAACAACAGGGATGCTGGTGTGGCTGGAGTGTGTGTGTTACCAGGGCAGTCTTTTTATCATTCTGTGCTTCAGTCCTTGCATCTGTAAAACGATGACAATAATGGTACTTTCCCAAGAGGATGGTTATAAAGATGAAATCAATACATTAAAAACCGCCTGACGCCGGGTGTGGTGGCCCACGCCTGTAATCCTAGCACTTGGAAGGTTGAGGCAGGAGGATCGCGAGTTCAAAGCCAGCCTCAGCAATGGCAAGGCACTTAGCAACTCAGTGAGACCCTGTCTCTAATAAAATACGAAAAAGGGCTGGGGATATGGCCCAGTGGTCGAGTGCCCCTGAGTTCAATCCCCAGTACCAAAAAACAAAACAAACAAACAAAAACTGCCTGACACAGCTGGGCACACGCCTGACATAGTGGCGCAAGCCTGTAATCCCAGCGGCTGGGGAGGCTGACAAAAGAGGATAACAAATTCAAGGCCAGCCTCAACAACTTAGTAAGGCCCTAACCTGTCTCAAAATTAAAAAAAAAAAAAAAAAAAAAAAAGGCTGTTGATATAGCTCAATGGTAAAGTGCCCCTGGGTTCAATCACCACAACCAAACCAAACCAAACCAAACCAAACCAAACCGTAGTGGTTCATAGCTAATCTCCCTCACTGGGGGCAGCTGCGAGTTCTGGCTGGGCTCTGGTAAATGCGCCGGGTCAAATGGGGTGAGGTGGTTACCAGACGCCAAACGCCTCCTTGGCAGCTCCAGCCACTGCCTCCCCCGGCTCCAGCCCACGCTACGGCCACGTGAGCGCTGAATTCTGGCACACAAGAAGTACTCCGAGTCCTTTACTATTTGCTCAGGCTGCCCTCTCTTCCAGAAACACTTTCCCTCTCCCTCTTCCACGTGCTAAAGCTGTGCCTGTCTGCAGAGCTGAATGTCTCCTGGCTTTCCCCACAATGTTGTCAGGAAGTTAAGAAGGGGTAGGTACCATGTGGGGGTAGAGAGCTGGGAGGAAATCCAGAGATTCAGAGACTCTTTCCCAAGGTCTATGCAGACTTTCCTAATTTCTCAGGCCAAATCATGGTGAGGAGTCCCAACTCCCAAGTTTAAAGACAGCTTCCAAAGAGATCCCCTACTTCCTTTCGTACATAATTTTAATTAATTTACTTATTTTTTGTAGTTCTGGGGATTGAACTCAGGCTTGTGCATGCTAGGCAAACACTCTACTACCACTGAGCTATATCTGCAGCTCTTTTTATTTGGAGATGAAGTCCTCAGTCTCCGCAGTAGCTGGGATTACAGGCATGCACCATTGCCCCTGGTTTAGCACTTTCTTATTAAAAGATTTAGAAAATATATAGCCACAGTTAAAAAAAAAAAAAATCAGTACACACACCCCTCTCCCAGCAGCACCTCTTGCCTGGGATAAAGTAATTATCTTCTCTCTGGTTTCTCTGCCTTGGTTTCACCACCCCCACATTCACATTCATTAGGAGCAGAGGCCCAGAGCCCACAGTTAAAATCCTTCACTGTTCCTCAGGATAAGTGCAGACTTCTTATCCTTCCTGAGCTTCTGGCCAGCCCACTCAACCTTCCCAGATTCTACTGTGAGTCATATCTTCAGGTCATCCAGGCTGTTCCTGCTACATCTTTTCTGCTTTAGCTCTCTTCCCTAGCCAAATCCTACTCAAGCTGTACCTGCACCAATGCCCTAGTTCTTACCTGGTGCTCTCATCCTCTCCCCCCCCCCCCCAACTGTCTTCCTCTTCGGGGTAGAGGAAGGTCTCTTTATTTGATACATTACCCAATCTTACCTGGCACAGAAAATCACCCAGTCAGGGTGACTTGCATGCACTATAGGCAGGAATATCATTAATACATAACACTTGCACAGTGCTAATTCCATTCACGGCACTATTCTAGGCACTTTACATTTATAAATTGAAGTAATCCACACAACAACCCCAGGATTAATAATCCTTTATTTATTTATGTATATGGGGATTTAACCAAGGGGTGCTTTACCAACTAAACTACATCCCCAGGCGTTTTTATTTTTAAATTTTGAGACGGGAGTCTCACTAAGTTACTTAGGGCTGCTCTGAATTGCTGAGGCTGACCTCGAACTTCTGATCCCCCTACTTCAGCTTCCTCAGTCACCCTGTCTGACTAATAAATCCTCATTTTACCAATACCAAAATTAATGCACTCAGCAGTTGATACTGCTGGTTGTCCGTGATGAGTTCTCCTCCCCCAATTGTTGACGTTTGAACATTAGAGAAGCACACCGAGGCAAGCATATAAAGCAGGGTTTATTTAAAAGGGGTAACATGGACTTCTCCCAGGAGGGAGAAGGGGGCCATTGATGGTATCCTGGTGTCCCAAGAAGCGAGGCAGATCTGCCTTTTTATATGCCCCAGGGCTTCCTTTGTTCCCCTGCTCTCTTCCCCGTATCTCTCTCCTTCCTGCTAGGTGACCAGGCCTGGTGGGATGGCCAAAAGGTGAGAAGCAGATGGGCTGGAGGGGGAAGGGCAGGATGGTGCAGCCCAGGACACATGAATTAACAACTTTATAGCTCCCTGTCGGGAGGGGCAATTCTTGGGACAGGTTGCCTTGGCAACAGGTTGGGGCAGGGGCAGGTTTTTTTTTTTTTTTTTTTTTTTTTGGTACCGGAGATTAAATTTTTTTTTTTTTTTTTTTTTTTTTTTTTTTTTTTTGTGGTACCAGGGATTGAACTCAGGGGCACTCGACCACTGGGCCACATCCCCAGCCCTTTTTTGTATTTTATTTAGAGACAGGGTCTCACTGAGTTGCTAAGTGCCTCACCATTGCTGAGGCTGGCTTTGAACTCGCGATCCTCCTGCCTCAGCCTCCCAAAGTGCTGGGATTACAGGCGTGCGCCACCGCGCCCGGCCCGGAGATTGAATTTAAGGGCACACCACCACTGGGCCACATCCCCAGCCCTTTTTTGTATTTTTTATTAGAGACAGGGTCTCACTGACTTGCTAAGTACCTCGCCATTGCTGAGGCTGGCTTTGAACTCGAGATCCTCCTGCCTCAGCCTCCCAAGTTCTGGGATTACAGGCGTGCACCACTGTGCCCAGCTAAATGGGGCAGGTTCTTTTTTTTTTGGTACTGGGGATTGAACTCAGGGGCACTCGACCACTGGGCCACATCCCCAGTCCTTTTTTGTATTTTATTAGAGACAGGGTCTCACTGAGTTGCTAAGTGCCTCGCCATTGCTGAGGCTGGCTTTGAACTCGCGATCCTCCTGCCTCAGCCTCCCAAGTGCTAGGATTACAGGCGTGCGCCACCGCGCCCCGCTGGGGCAGGTTCTTGATAAGGGTGGAGGAAGGGCTCTGAAGGAATTAACATTCCAATCCCTCAGGGGACAGGTTCCCGACAGTCTTCAACTTCCTGGGACTCACTCAAAATTGGCTTTCTTGATCCGACCTGACCCAATTTACCTGTCTATACTGACTGCCTGTCAGATTCTAGCTTCACAGTTAACTAACTTGCCTCTGATATTAGGGGTCAGAGCTGGGGTTCGAATCACGCAGTTTACTTTCCCATGAATGAGCCGAGAGCTGAAAGGTGAAGGATAAGACCTCAGGGAATCAGGTATGGCTTAATCTGTATGCTTTACATCTAAGGGTGTTTCCCTTCTAGGGTTTTGCTCCCAGGGAACCCCCAACCCCTTTCTTTCTTTCTTTCTTTCTTTTTTTTTTTTTTTTTTTGGTACCTGGGATTGACCTCAGGGGCACTCAACCACTGGGCCACATCCCCAGCCCTTTTTTGTATTTTATTAGAGACAGGGTCTCACTGAGTTGCTAAGTGCCTCGCCATTGCTGAAGCTGGCTTTGAACTCTCGATCCTCCTGCCTCAGCCTCCCAAGTGCTGGTATTACAGGTGTGTACCACCCCGTGTGCGGCGGAACCCCCCCCCTTTCTTTTTGGTACCAAGGAGTGAACTCAGGGGACACTTGGCCACTGAGCCACATCCCCAGCCCTATTTTGTATTTTATTTAGAGACAGGGTCTCACTGAGTTGCTTAGAGCTTAGTTGTTGCTGAGGCTGGCTTTGAACTCGAGATCCTCTGGTTTCAGCCTCCCAAGTGCTGGGATTACAGGCATTCACCACCTTGCCGGACCCAGGGAGCCCATTTTACACAGCAGAAAATAGAGTCTACAGGCCACAGGTAATTTCAGGAGGTAGCTCATTTATCAAGAGGTCTGGGAGCGGGATTTAGCCAGAATGGACTGGACCCCCCCCCCCTCCCCCGTGAGTCCTCAGCAGCAAACTACAACTCCCAGGAGGCACCGGGCGCCCACTGCCCACGCGACGTCGCAGCCAGCAGAGGGCGGAGGCAGCTCAGCTAGCCTCGTTGGTCTACAGGGTGGTTCCGCTCGGACCCCGGCCCTGGCTCTGGCCCCGCGGTAAGTGGAGTAATTGCATAGACCCTGCGGGCTAAGGCTGCGCAGCACGCGTCCACAGCCTCCGCCATTGCGCTGGAATGCGCATGGGCGAGGGACAGCCATCTACCATATGGGGTGGGGGGGAACCCGGGCCGAACCAAGAAACCCCATTGAGGGGTAAACTTAGATGGGGAATCCCGGTCCGCAGCCTCTATGCAGCTGGCTCCCCGGTGCACAGTGCTGTGTCTCATGTACACAGGCCTGGCTCCCGGGTCCACATCTGACCGCGCTGAGTAGGGGTCAGCCCCCGCCCCCTGGACCAGCCTGCCTAGTACCTGAGGAAGCCAGGGCGAGGTCTTTGGATGGCTTTGAGAATTCCTCCCCTGTCCCCCAAGACCATCAGGTAGAGCCTCAGATTGAGTAGGACCTCTGGAAAGCAGGGTTGACCAGGCTTGACTTGTGTTTGGGGAGGTGTCTGAAGGGCTGGCTAGGGATTGCTCAGGTCTGAGGATACTGATGCCCCCGTGGAGAGGTGGTGCAGGTCTTCTGAATTCAGATCCTTACAACTCCACTTTACCCTGCTCTGGTAGATGGGAGCTACGCTCCAGGGGCTGAGCAGGTCAGTGTCCTCGACGGATCCTCACCCCTGAAGTCAGAGAAGGACCCCTGTCCACCCGCACTATTTGCCCCTTTTGGGCTCTCCTCCATCTGTTGGGTGCTCAGGCCTAGTGACAGCCTAGCCCAACAAAAGAGCAGGATGATGATACTGGCGTCGGTGCTGGGGAGCAGCCCTCGGGCTGGGCCCTCACTTCGGCCCCTCTTGGGGCTGGCGCTCTCACTACGAGCCCACTCGACATCCGCCACTGATACACACCACGTGGAGATGGCACGCGAGCGCTCCAAGACGGTCACTTCCTTCTACAATCAATCAGCCATCGACGTGGCAGCGGAGAAGGTGCGCAGTGTTGATGGTTAGCAGGGGTCAGGTGCTGGAGTAGGTGTTTAGGGAATGAGCAAGAGCTAATGTGGTGGGGAAGGGATGTTGGAGGTCCAGTGCTCAAGGTCCATCTATCTTCAGACCTCAGTCCGCCTCACTCCAACCATGATGCTCTATTCTGGCCGCTCCCAGGATGGCAGTCACCTTCTGGTAAGATTCCTCACCCCTGTTTCCCCCTTGGCTCCTGGAGCTCAGGACAGCCACTCAGGCCTTGGCCTTGCCTGCCTTTTTTTTTCTTATAGAAAAGTGGCCGGTACCTGCAGCAGGAGCTGCCGGTGAGGATTGCTCACCGCATCAAGGGCTTCCGCAGCCTTCCTTTCATCATTGGCTGCAACCCCACCATACTGCATGTGGTAAGGTAGAAAGGATCTTTTATCAGTGTGCATACCACCCAAGGATTCAGTAGGAAGCCTGGGGCCCATAATGACAGAGACTTGCCTGCTGTGTCAGGGCCATACAGGACACAACCCCAAGCCTTTGAAGGGAAAGCTACATATTGATAGAGGCTGGAAAGGTCACAGTGGGGGTTGGGACCATGTGAAGTTGGTTGGGTGGCTTGCATGCATGGGTGGCTGTTCTCTATCCAGTGCCTGTAGCAGCCCTGTGAATTCCCATACTTCTTCCTTGCAGCATGAGCTGTACATCCGTGCTTTCCAGAAGCTGACAGACTTCCCTCCGGTGAGGCTGGGCAGAGCAGGGTAAGGGGCTGAGACATCAGGGTTGGACCACCTGTGCTTATGAATCTGTGACCTGCAGATCAAAGACCAGGCAGATGAGGCCCAATACTGCCAGCTTGTGCGACAGCTGCTAGATGACCACAAAGATGTGGTGACCCTATTAGCTGAAGGCCTGCGTGAGAGCCGAAAGCACATAGAGGTCAGTGGCAGCAAAGTAAGGGCCTAGCAAAGTAAAGGTGCTGGGAAGGAGCATAATGTTTCAGAGGCTGGGCTCTTTACAGGATGAAAAGCTCGTCCGATACTTCTTGGACAAGACACTGACTTCAAGGCTTGGGATCCGCATGTTGGCCACTCATCATCTGGCACTACATGAGGACAAGGTGGGGCTTTGGAACCTAAGACCTGCCTGGGAAGGTCAAGTGAGGAGAGGAAAATGAGCCAGGTCCCCCCTTGGGCTGGGAACCTAAGCCAAAGTCATGGGGGAAAGGCTTTGGGGCTGCTTTGGCATTCCAGAGTTGCAGGCATTTGGCAGCCAAGGTGGGGTGGAGGTGTTACTAGTCCTGACCTTCTTTCTCCTGCCAGCCCGACTTTGTTGGCATCATCTGTACTCGTCTCTCACCAAAGAAGATTATTGAAAAGTGGGTGGACTTTGCCAGGTGAGGCTAGAATGGCTGAGGGGATGGGTATCTGGGGGCAGGGAAGTCTTAGTTTTGAACAATGCCTGGGGCATCATCTAGGTTAGGGTTCTCAACCTTGGCACTGTTGACATTTTAAACTAGATAATTCTTTGTAGTGGGGGGCTGTCCTATGCATAGTAGGATGTTTAGAAGAACCCCTTGATTCTACTGACTTAATACCCCTGAGTTGTGAGGAGCAAAAATCTCTCAGACTTCCAAAGGTCTCTTGGGAGCAGACTAGCTTCCAGTTGAGAAGCACTACTCTATGGGCTCCCATCTGAAACCTTTTCCTATCCACAGACGCCTGTGTGAGCACAAGTATGGCAATGCACCCAGAGTTCGCATCAATGGACATGTGGCTGCCCGTTTCCCCTTCATTCCTATGCCGTTAGACTATATTCTGCCTGAGCTGCTCAAGAATGCCATGAGGTGGGCAGGCTTGATCTACTGGGTGGGGGCAGACAGGAACTGTGGTGCCACCTCCCTCCTACTGATCTTTCCCTCCTGCATAGAGCCACAATGGAGAGCCACCTAGACACTCCCTACAATGTTCCAGATGTGGTCATTACCATTGCCAACAATGATATCGATCTCATCATCAGGTTTGTCCTGAGTGGGGCTGGGCTGGGATGGATGGGGGTTCTAGGCAGTTTTCAGTTTTGCTGTAGAAACTTGAGCCAGCACCTGCTCCTCTTTGGGATTTGGACCCTGGTCAGAAAAGATATTATCTGGTTCTCAGATTGCCATGAACTGGATATTTTTTAAAAAAATATTTATTTATTTACTTCAGTTATACACAATGCAATGCATTTATGTTTATGTGGTGCTGAGGATCGAACCCGGGCCGCGCACATGCTAGGCGAGCGCTCTGCCGCTGAGCCACAACCCCAGCCCCTATGAACTGGATATTAATGGATTTACAGCCAGCTATGGTTCCCAGGACTTTGCTTCTTCTTCTTCTTTCTTCTTTTTTTTTTTTTTTTTTTTGTGGTACCGGGGATTGAACTCAGGGGCACTGGACCACTGGGCCACATCCCCAGCCCTTTTTTGTATTTTATTAGAGACAGGGTCTCACTGAGTTGCTAAGTGCCTCGCCATTGCTGAGGCTGGCTTTGAACTGTCGATCCTCCTGCCTCAGCCTCCCAAAGTGCTGGGATTACAGGTGTGCACCATTGCGCCTGGCTGCTTCTTTTTTTCTTTCTTTTTTTTTTTTTTTTTTTTAATATTTATTGTTTTAGTTGTACACAATGCTTTTATTCTTACATGGTGCTGAGGATTGAACCTGGGCCGCGTACGTGCTAGGTGAGTGCTCTACCACTGAGCCACAACCCTAGCCCCAGGACTTTGCTTCTATCAGTAACTGAGGGCCCTAGAATGGGGAAACCAGTCTTTGAGGCTGGACTAAGAATAAATATCAAATCCCTTGAGAAGGTATAAGCAGGCAGTGGCCCAGGCAAAAGTGAAGATGGAGAAAGGTTGCTTAAACAAACAAGGCCCAAGAGTCTAGGTGGACCACATTCCATTTTTGGGTGGAAGGAACAGGAAATCAAATTTAGCACTCTCTCCTTGGGAGGTAGTAAGACCCAAGATCAAACCTGAGCCAAGCCCATGTTGTTGAACTCTGCCAGAATTTCAGACCGGGGTGGAGGCATTGCTCACAAAGACTTGGATCGGGTCATGGACTACCACTTCACTACAGCTGAGGCCAGCACCCAGGACCCCCGCATCAGCCCACTCTTCGGCCACCTGGACATGCACAGTGGTGGCCAGTCAGGACCCATGCATGGGTGAGGCTCCCTCACCCCCACCACAATGGGAGATGGGGAATAACCTAAGGGGATTCAGGCCTCTGAAGCTCCCTGTTCTATTTCCCTGCCTCCCCCCAGCTTTGGCTTCGGGTTGCCCACATCACGGGCCTACGCTGAGTACCTTGGTGGTTCCCTGCAGCTGCAGTCCCTGCAGGGCATTGGCACAGACGTCTACCTGCGGCTCCGCCACATCGATGGCCGGGAGGAAAGCTTCCGAATCTGACCCCACAGCCTTTGGCCTGCTTGCCTGCCCAAGCTGGGCCACACTCCTTGCTAGGACCTTTGGGTCAGGCAGGGCAGCACTCTGCTCCATACGCTGCTGCATCTTGGGTCTTAGGGCCCCAGACAAAACAGACGGATTTACATGGAACTGGGTGCCACTCCTTCTCAAGAGGGCTCACTGCTTCCTTGCCCCCGGCCTTGAAGGGGAGGAAGCTGGGCCCTCTGAGGCCTCTAGCACCAGCTCCGTCATTCTCGTTCCTGGGGAACCCCTACTTTGACATATTATTTGTTATTAAAGTTCACATTTTGAATGCCCTCTTGGGCCCTGTGTGTGGGGAGGGTAGGCAAGCTTTCATTTCTGTCCCTTTTCAGGTTCCCTGACTCCTTGGGTTTAACTGGTTCATGTCCCAGTTTCTGTTCTGACAGCCTGGCAGACGGGGGTATAATTGGCCCCACCTCTCTTGGTTTGATTTGGTAGGAGTGGGGGCAGCTTAATCAAAGATCTTTCATTCATCTCATTTAACAAATGTTTCTGGGTCCCAGGCAATTTTAAATGCCTAGGTAGACTCAGAGTTCTGACTCTTTCCTTCATGGAAGTCACAGATTTTAGAGGTGAAGGTCACCAGACTGGGCAATCCCCAGAGCCACATGATTCCTGAGCCTGAGTAAGGTTAAAAATACCACCTGCCAGCTGCATCTGTGGCTGCCAAGAAAGGAACACAAGGTTGTGTCCTGGCAGGCCTCAGCAGACTTAGGTGCCCCACCACAGAGGAAGGTGGGACCCTGGTAGCAAGGGCTAGGGACTTGGGAAAAAAGGAAAAACTCCAGATAATAGAGGGGCTCAGTGTTAGACTTGAGGCAGAACGTCCTGTGAGAAGAGTAACTCCAGGTAAAGTCAGTTGGGAGCATCCTACCTCCTTTGTCAGGGAAGAAGAAAGGCCTGAGAGGCTGCCTGGTGGGACTGGGGAGAAGAGTTGGACCTCTTTCTCTTGCCTTCACATTTGAGCCCTGACATCTAACTTCCTGAGGCTCTGGGCCTATATCATTTCCTACCCTGCAGGGTGATGGAGGTTGGAGATTGAGAGGAGATAGCAAGTTGTATAAGGATGCCAAATGGCAGATGGTGGGAAACCACAATGCCTTGGTATGCTGAAATTCCTGCTGTCTTCAGTGCAAAGAGGTGGAACTGGAGAAGTAGGCAGCAGCCAAAAGGTGTAGGGCCTTGAAGCATGGGCTTTACCCTGGAGGCACTAGGGATCCATGGATGGGTTTTATGCTAGCAAGGGATGTTTTACTTTGGATTCCGTAAAAGCAGACCCTGAGAGGAGGATTTGTGTCCAAGTGATTTGTAAAGAAAGTGCCTCCCAAAAGGGAGTATGGGAGTCAGGAAAGGAAGGGGAGAAACCAAGAAAGGATATGGTCTCAGACTAAAGTCCAGAACCAGTAAATTATGCCTAAGGGGTAGAAGTAAGAAAGTTAAGCTCCAATCATTAATTAATTCCTCCACTTGATAATTAATGGTTAAAGTCTGTGTTGGGAAGTGGGGGTGGGAAAGAACTTAAACTTGGGCCAAAAACTATTTTCAGCTTTTTCAAACAAGACCTCAGACAGTTGTCAAAAGAGTCTCAGGTGCTAGACTTTGGAAGGACAGTGTAGGTAACCTGGATATACAGAAACAAAAAGATCTCAATGTGAAAGGATCTGGGCTGGGTGCAGTGACACATGCCTGTAATCCCAGGGGAGGCTGAGGCAAGAGGATAACAATTTTTTTTTAAAATATTTATTTGTTTTAGTTGTACACAATGCCTTTATTTTTACATGGTGCTGAGAATCAAACCCGGGCCGTGCACACGTGCTAGGCAAGCGCTCTACCACTGAGCCACAACCCCAGGCCCAAGAGAATCACAAGTTTAAGGCCAGTATTTTTTTTTTTTTTTAAACCAGGGATTGAACCTAGGGGCACTCAACCCCTAAGCCACATCCCCAGCCCTTTTTGTTTTTAATGTTTTTATTATTTATTTACTTATTTATTTATTTTGTGGTACCAGGGATTGAACTCAGGGACACTCGACCACTGGGTCACATCCCCAGCCCTTTTTTGTATTTTATTTAGAGACAGGGTCTCACTGAGTTGCTAAGTGCCTCGCCATTGCTGAGGCTGGCTTTGAACTCGTGATCCTCCTGCCTCAGCCTCCCAAAGTGCTGGGATTATAGGTGTGTGCCACCACGCCCCGCTTTTTTTTTTTAAATTTTGAGACAGGGTCTTCTAAGTTGCTTAGGGTCTTGCTAAAGTGCTGAGGCTGGCTTTGAACTTGTGATCCTCCTGCCTCAGCCATCAGAGTCATTGGGATTACAGGTGTGCACCATTGCATTTGGATACTACTTCCTGACTTATTTCTTCTGTTTATGCTGCCAGATGCTGAACTCTTATTATGCCCCCAACTCCTTCATTTATTTCTCAAAGGCTAAGTTAAAGCCATCCCCACCAGACACCTCTTAAATATTGTCTGAGCTGTAATCTCTGAACCCCATCCTCAGGCCCCAAGAATTCTACTCTTTTTTTTTTTTTTTTTTTGGTACTGGGGATTGAACTCAGGGGCACTCAACCACTGGGCCACATCCCCAGCCCTTTTTGGTATTTTATTAGAGACAGGGTCTCACTGAGTTGCTAAGTGCCTCACCATTGCTGAGGCTGGCTTTGAACTGTCGATCCTCCTGCCTCAGCCTCCCAAGTGCTGGGATTACACCACACCCAGCAAGAATTCTACTCTTCTAAGAATTGTTTTGAAGTCCAGTAACCAAATTATATATCCAGAAACTTTCAAAGGATGGCTAAAGGGAATGTTCATTGACCTCCTACTCTGCCTGGGACTATGCAGTGTTATATGACCTACCTCACACAGGCTTAGTCTGCTTGCCTCACGACTGAAAGCCAATTAGTTGAGAAGCAACACCGTGGTAGCGAACTTTTTTTTTTTTTTTTTTTTAGTAAGTTAGCTGATTGGAAGATGGTAGAGATTCTTATCCCTAGAGAGACATCTTGCTGGGAAGCCAATTTAGAGGCAGTTCATATAGGAGATGGGTGTTCACATACTGGTAGGCACCATCTCACAGGTGTAGGTTTGTGGCCAAATCACCTAGTGTTTCTTATTTCTGCAAATTTCAATAACAAAAGACCAGTAGCCAGGTGTGGTGGCACATGCCTGTAATCCCAGCAGCTTGGGAAGCTGAGACAGGAGGAACACAAGTTCACAGCCAGCCTCAGCAACTTAGTGGGGCCCTCAAGCAACTCAGCAAGACCCTGTCTCTAAATAAAACAAAATAGGGCTGGGAGCAGGGGCTATAGCTCAGTTGGTAGAGTGCTTGCCTTGCATGCACAAGGCCCGGGGTTCGATCCCCACCACCACAAAAACAGAAACAAAAAAATAGTGCTGGGGATGTAGCTTAGTGGTCGAGTGCCCTTGAGTTCAATTCCCAGTACCAAAAAAAAAAAAAAAAAAAAAAAAGGAACAGAGATAATTTTTTTCCCCCCTCAGGCTATTGTTATTTATTCATTTGCCCACTATTATACATTTATACAATGATCAGGCTAGAGTGGGTAAGCCCTTTTGCGGATCACTACTTGGATAATAGTAGAAAAAATACTTCAGCTAATTACTGTGGAAGACGAGGGTCATGTGAAGCTACATAGGCAGTCTGGAGCAAGATCAATGCTCAGCTTCATATACAGACAAGATGTAGTTATAGTTATGGTTTATACAGTTCTATGTGGTTTAGCAAGGCAGAGATTATACAAGCATGTATGTGCATATATTTTTGTGTACACATGTGTACACACACACACACACACCGGTTTAAGGTCTGCTGATTCTCAGTGAATCTACACACTTGTCATATTACCCAGGGTAGGGTCGAAACGCAAAAGATTCCTCAACTTTGCCAAGGCGCTCTTCATTGTATCCGCTGCCTTTATTTTGAAGCTATTGGCTAACCCTGGACACACTCGTTCTTTCTCCACCTCAACTGTATCTTTTCCCCACCTTGAACAAAAGAAGCAGTCTCTTCAATCTTCAAATATGAGGTGGCCAGTACTAAGCCTGCGCAACTGAGCCGCGCAGTAGGGGGTTGCTAATTCCAGACTTAATTCCGAAGCTCCGCAACAGACGAGACCGCTCTGACTTGGTCCCATTAGTGAGGGCAGCACCCCTGAAAATTGACATATTTTGGCAGCACCAGAACCTTTTAAAAAATACCTGAGTCATCTCATCAGGAAAAGCTGTCGCCTCACCGAAAATCAGGAACTAAAGCCCACCCTCAGGACAAGCGTACAGGTAGCCGCAGCACCGCGGAGCAGGCCGCACGAACCAATTAGCTCCTGCCACATCATAGACCCCACCTCCAGAACTGAGGCGCCACCTCCGCGCACCGCTGACCCGGAGCTAAAAATGCTACGTGGCGCTAGACTCTGGTGTCACTTCCGCTACCGCCATGGCGACACAGGGAGCTACTGCGGCGGTTGCAGCAGCGACTTCGGGGGTCGTAGGAGAGAGCGAGCCCGGGCCCGGGGAGAATGCAGCGGTCGAGGGGACTGCCCCATCCCCGGGCCGCGTCTCTCCGCCTACTCCCGCGCGCGGCGAGCCAGAAGTCACAGTGGAGATCGGAGAAACGTACCTGTGCCGGCGGCCAGATAGCACCTGGCGTGAGGGCGGGGTCCAGGGGCGGGCTGTATGGTGGGCGTGGCTTGAGAACTTGCCTTCCTTAAAGCCAAGAACAGGGGGGCGGGGACTAGCTGTGGGGGCGGGGGCGGGGGCGGGGAGGCCTTGAACTTTAAGGTAAGAACTCGGAGTTGTCTGGGCTGAGAAACCAGCCCAGTAATGGGAGGCTGTCTTACTGTCGTTACGCGTGTGCCCCCTACAAAGCCACCAGTAAGGCTATATCGAAGATCTTAGTATATACAGAGCTGTTTCACTTACTTGCTAAATGTTAGGCTTCATTTTCTTTTCTTGTGAACTCTGCTTCTTCACTGGTCTCTTTTGCCTCTTTGCTTTCTGTCCTCCCCTATAGTGCCAGCAAAGAGGACCTTCCAGAACACCAACACAACCTTTAAGTTCTATAGCCTTCTGTCATCTTCAAAATAAACTCCAACTTATTATAGTGGAATTCATTTCTGTGTCCTCTCTGGTTTCGAGCCACCCCAGCAAAAGTCATTGCCAGACCGGAACATGCTATTGGCTCTGAAAACCAAGTGCCTTTTAACACCCTGCTCTCTGGAATGTCTTCCTTTTCTCCTGTTACCTGGTTATCTCCTAGTCATTTTTTTAAGCTTGTATCCTTTGTGATGCCATTCTCAACTCCCTTCAGGCAAAGTGAGTTGTTCCCATCTGTATGTACCTTCGACATTTTTTTCATACTTCAGTCATGGAATAGGTAACATTATGTTGTAATTTTCTGTTTGTGGACCCCTCCACCATCAAATTGGGCACTTCTGGAGGGCAAGATCTCTTGTGAGTCACTGTTATATCCAACAACAACAACACAGTGTAGGGCCAAACACACAGTGGTTACTTTATTCATTGAATGGTGTGCTATTTGTAGGGCACTGTACTAAAAATTTTGGAGGCATTAACTTGAGGTAGGCACTATTATTCCTGTTTCCACATGAAGAAACCGAGGCTCAAAAAGTCAAGATAATTTGCTCAGTTACACCTAGCTAGGAAATGGGGAGCAAGGATTATAAAACTCAGGTTGTGTTAATGCAGTGCCATCCCTCATGTCCCCCAAACAATGAATTACTGAGTGTATACAATAAAATGAGCACTGAATTTAAAGTCAGAGCTAAACTCAGTTAAGTATTAGCTCTTATCACTTTTCAAATCTGTGGCCCTAGGTAAGCCTCATTTTTTCCCCTCATCTGTAAAATAGTAATAACAGCTCCAACCTAGCTCACCTCAGGATTGTGACAGGGTATAAATGCAATGGTGGATGTGGACAGATGAATCTGGAAACTGCTCTACAATGTCTTGGATCCCTTGTTTCAACCTTTCCTGATGAACCTAGCTTTTTTTCTTTACAGATTCTGCAGAAGTGATCCAGTCTCGAGTGAATGACCAGGAGGGCCGAGAGGAATTCTACGTACACTACGTGGGCTGTGAGTGCTTTGGGACCCCTCTGCTTGGGTGGGAGGAGGGAATGGCAGGACAGTACCTTCATGGCCTATCCTAACAGTTAACAGGCGATTGGATGAATGGGTAGATAAGAACCGGCTGGCACTGACCAAGACAGTGAAGGATGCTGTACAGAAGAACTCGGAGAAGTACCTGAGTGAGCTGGCTGAGCAGCCTGAGCGCAAGATAACTCGAAACCAAAAGCGCAAGCATGATGAGATCAACCACGTGCAGAAGGTCTGGGCCCCTCCCCTTCCCTAGGATTCCAGAGGCCCAGCTGCCTCTGCCAGGTCCCTTGGGCCTCTTGAGTTCCAGTATCAAAACCACAACAACTCCCATTTCTTAAGTTCTTATAGTGAGTGTATCAGGAACTTTATCTGTCTAATTTGCTCTTCATAGGTAAGAAAACTAAGGCTCAGAAAGTGAAAGGGCTTGACTCCCACCTCACAGCAAAGAACTGGCAAAGTTGGGCCTGGAAGTCAGACTTCCTGCTCCCTCTTTTGCCTCCTGTGGCTGTGTCACATTAGACAAAACAATTTGATGTCTAAAGGGAAAGAGGAGAATGAATCTTATTGGCACCTGGCTATTGCCAAACACCATGCTAAATACATGTGCAAGCTTATCAAATTCTTCCTGACAATTCACCACCACAGGGATAATTATTTCTTTTTGTAGATGAGGAAGCAGGCTCAGAGAAGTTAAGTAACATGCCCAAGGTTTCACAGCTAGTAAAAAAGGGTCTGGAATTAGAATAGTTATGCCAAACATTGTTCTTTGAGCCAGAGTATTAGGTTAAATATTTTAGTACATGATCTCACTGATGTTTCACATTAACCCTATGAGGTAATCATTATTATTATAGCCAGTTTACAGAAGAGGCACAGTTTAGAAATCCAGTTAGAACTTAGATCTGCTAACTAGGTTGTCCTGCTTCAGAACTCAAACCCTTAAACATGTTTTTTTTTTTAAATATTTATTTATTTGTTTTAGTTGTACACAATGCCTTTATTTTTACGTGGTGCTGAGGATTGAACCTGGGCCGAGCACGTGCTAGGCGAGCGCTCCACCACTGAGCTACAACCCCAGCCCCCATGGTTTGATACATACTAGAAACTCAGGTCATTTTCCTCCAAAACCTGGGTTTTTCTAGGATTTTTTATTTCCCCCCATCAAGCTAGACTTGTCCTTAGGGGTTACTTTCCTTCCAGTCTGAGGCTCAGTTTGTGTGTTTCTTTCTTTGTGTGTGTGTGTGTGTGTGTGCATGTGTGTGTGTGTAGTACTGGGGATTTAACATGGGGCACTTTACCACTGAGCTACATCCTTAGCCCTTTTTTATTTTTTATTTTGAGCCAGGGTCTCCCTAAGTTGCTCAGGCTGACCTCAAACTTGTGATCTTCCTGCCTCAGCCTCCCAAGTTGCTGGCATTACAGGCATATGCCACACCATGCCTGGCTGAGCCTCAGTTTCTTGATTTATAAAATGTGTGCAAACAAGAGCAGGATTTATCAAGGTCTGATCAAGCAGACATTAGTTTCAACCTTCAGTTTTATCTTTCTGAGCACTTATGTGTTTTGCAGTGATGTTTTTCAAACTGGAGGACAGTCTAGTAGTAGATTGTAAATTCAGTAGGTGTGGCTAGCATTACATTTTTTTTAAATGGAAGAAATAGGTTAAGAGAAAACATCAGTGTTATTAAGGGTAAGTATTGTTTCAGGAAGCTTTTATTTCACATGTATATGTACATATACATAAATATGTCAACTGGTTTATAGTGCTAACTATACTTCCTAGTGTGGTTTTGATGAAATTTAAAATGCAGCCAGACCTGGTATTGCATGCCTATAATCTCAGCAATTGAGTAGACTAAGGCAGGAAGATAATAAGTTCAAAGCCAGCTTCAGCAATTTAGCGAAGCCCTAAGCAACTTAGTGAGACCCTGTCTCAAAAAATAAAAAGGACTGGTGATATAGTTAAGTGGTTAAGCACCCCTGAGTTCAATCCCTTATATACCCACTCCCCCCCAAAAAAATTCAAGTGCCCTAGACTAGAAAACCCCTCCAGGTCTAAGGTAGCACTGTCCAATTGATTTCCTATTGTAATGGAAATGTTCTACAGCTGTGCTCTGCAGTACAGGAGCTACCTTAACTACATGTAACTGTTGAATACTTGAAATATGTATACTGAGACTAGGAACTTTTTGTGTGGTACTGGGGAATCAAACCCAAGACCTTGCACATGGTAGGCCATGTGCACAAAGCTACCTCCCCAGCCCTTTTTATTTCACATATTTGTGCTGGGGATTGAACCTAAGGGCCTCTACCACTGAGCTATACACCTAACCCTTTTTATTTATTTATTTTTGGTACCAGGGATTGAACCCAGGGATGCTTCACCACTAGCCACATCCCTAGCCCTTTTTAATTTTTAAATTTTGAGACAGTCTTAGTAAGTTGCTGAGGCTCACTTTGGACTTGGGATCTTCCTTAGTTGCTGGGATTTCAGCCTGAATTTAAATATAAACAGTGTATGTAATGAATAGTGGCTACTCTATTGGATAGCACAAGTCTTAAGATCCTATTATTTCCCCAACTAATTTGCATTGGACAGAGAGATATCTCTAAACTGGCAATCATTAGGGTGATAATGGGCCAAGCTATAGTGATAGTGGGTAGTAAACCTCAGCAACTTAACAAGGCCTTAAGCACCTTAGCAAGACTCTGTCTCAAAAAATAAAAAGTGCTGGAGCCGGGCGCGGTGGCGCACGCCTGTAATCCTAGCACTTGGGAGGCTGAGGCAGGAGGATCGCGAGTTCAAAGCCAGCCTCAGCAATGGCGAGGCACTTAGCAACTCAGTGAGACCCTGTCTCTAATAAAATACAAAAAAGGACTGGGGATGTGGCCCAGTGGTCGAGTGCCCCTGAGTTCAATCCTCAGTACCAAAAAAAAAAATAAAAAATAAAAAATAAAAAGTGCTGGGGATGTGGCTCAATGATTAAGTGCCCCTGGGTTCAATCCCCAGTAATTCTGCCCCCCCCCCAAAAAAAAGGGTGGGGTAATAAAATAATCAGCAAATTAAAAATTTGCAAGGTTTAGCAAGGCTCTTCAGAGCCTAATGTTTAATTCTAAATAAATTGTAGCACTTAAGAAAAATAGTGTTTTTGTAGTTCTTTAATACTATTGTAGAAGATTGTGCTTTGTGAAAGTCAGGGAAGTGCATTTTAAAGTAACATGAGGAGGAATATCTTCTTTAGTCTTGCACTGGTCAGGCTTGAAATTGAACCAGGGACTTGGGCCCAACTCTGCTGAGTACTAGTTTTGTGACCTTGGGCTAGTGACCTTGCCTCTTTGTGCCTCAGTGTCCTCTTTTGTACAATGAGGATGGTGAACATTCTTGTTTCAAAGCCTCATTGTGAAGATTAAATGAAATAATGTTCATGGAGTACTTGACACTTACAATGAATAGCAACTAACTAGTTAGTCTCCAAGGGCAAATGACCTCACCTCTCCCTGCCTGTTTACAACTCTCTAAAATTGATAAAATAATGCTGTATCCAAAGCCTAATTGAGTCCATATTGGCAAAATGCTTTGTAGAGGAGCATTCTAGGTAAAAAAAAATGGCTACTTCCTCAACTATGGAGCAGATTTACTCTAGTATAAGCCATAGGCCTTCATGGGTCTCCACTGTCAGGCTGTGCTTGGTTTGTCCTTCAAAGTCAGGCCTAGGAACAGGATATGCTGTGTGATGTGACTTTTAGTCTCTGCTTTCTTTTAACTGGGGGTAGGGAGGTTTGTGGCAGGGCACTTGGGATTGAACCTGGGGTGTTTTACCACAGACTATATCTCCAGCCATTTTTTATTTTGAGACAGCGACTCACTGAATTGCTGAGGCTGGTCTCAAAACTTGAGATCCTGCTACTGCAGCCTCTAAAGTCACTGGGATTACAAAGGTGTACCACCACACCTGGCTAGTTTTTGCTTTTTGAGGACTTAGTAATTAGAGGGGCTCGTGTTGACCACGCCTGACCTGGGAAGGAGAGGGTGTTAGGATATAGGAAAAATCTAGTCAAGTTTCCTGGAGGGGATGGGAAGGATGTTGGACCTTGAAGGACAAGGTAAAAAGAAAACACTGTAAAAACCATTACTCTGGGGCTGGGGTTGTGGCTCAGCGGTAGAGTGCCTGCCTAGCATGTGCGCGGCCTGGGTTCAATCCTCAGCACCACGTAAAAATAAATGCATTGGGCACTGGGGTGGGCTTCGAGCGGGATGGAGGCGACTTTGGAGCAGCACTTGGAGGATACAATGAAGAATCCGTCCATTGTTGGAGTCCTGTGCACAGATTCACAGGAACTTAATCTGGGCTGTCGTATGACCCTGTTAGATGAACATGCTGGGGTTATATCTGTTCTAGCCCAGCAAGCAGCTAAGCTAACCTCTGACCCCACTGATATTCCTGTGGTGTGCCTAGAATCAGATAATAGGACCATTATAATCCAAAAACATGATGGCATCACTGTGGCAGTGCAAAAATGGCCTCTTGATGTCTCTCATCAGTTCTCCAGCAGTCTATCAAAGGGACTCAATCCTCCTATGTTAATTATCTTATAAAACTAAGTTGCAGTGATTAAGCCATTCATTTAATGTGCATTGGGTACTTTTCTATTTATTTTAGAGTGAGTTGCTCTTTAACCAACCTATCAGGATATTAACAAGGATCATGTTTTGAAGCAGTATGTCCAGATCACTTTGTATATAAAATTTTGTTAGGTTAAATAAATCTGCTTGGAGGAAAGAAAAAAAATAAACACATTGTGTACTACTAAAGCAAATAAATAAATATTAAAAACAAACAAGCAAACAAACAAAAAAACCCAAAACCAATTACACATGATAGCCCACAAAGCCCTGCTCTGTCATTTACTCACCTGACTCAGATTGAGTAAGCGTTTTCTGGCAACTTGAAGACGAGGAAGGACATCCTCAAGGAAGTAATCTTTGCAAAAGCATGAAGGCCAGAAAAAGGGCTGTTGATATCTGTAGGTTTGAGGGGGCTGAAATAGGCAAGGAATCTAAGGAGAACTAGTTAATTGTTCAAACTTGAAATGGTGGCAATGACTATTTGGAGTTGGACAGGGAGGAGAATTCCAGAGAAGGCCAATTCCAGAGATGTCAGGGAGGTAGAGTTGGCATCCACCCTATTAGGATTTGACCACTAATTGGATGTCAGACTTAGAGGGAGGAGCCCTAAGATCAGGCCCAGTTATTGGTCTTGAACAGTTGGGCCAAGGATGATGTTCCCAGTGGAAGGGAGATCTAGAAGGAGGAACACATTTGCTGAGAGGAATGTTGAGGTTCTTTCTAGGCATCTGTGGGGAGGACCTCTGGGAACAATCCCACAGACAGGAAGCTACTTGGGTCTGGTGTTTAGGAAAGATGTCCAAGTGTATTGAGGAATCTGTGACTGTTCTTACTTTCTACCTGGAAGATGAAATCCATTTTTTCATCTGAATCACAACAACTGTGGGATAGTTGGGTTGTCCCATCATACAACTTTCAGTCCTTTCAACCCACGGACTGAAACCATGCCTCCTGATCCTAGCCCTGTTCATCTGGCAAAAGTTCCAAACTCAGGCATCAGTGTCATCTGAGATGAGTGGGTAGGTGGGCAGCTTAGAGAGGAGGAGTTGGACCAGCCAGCTGCAGAACCAAGTAAAACAAATAAGCTGTTATTGTGGTTATTGTCATTTAGGAGATGGGTCTGGAAGACAATAAGGAAGCATTGTGGGTTCTGGGACAGGGGAGGGACAGCCTGACCACCACTTCTATCCACCTTTGTCACCTTTTCTTTCCTTGCCCAGACTTATGCAGAGATGGACCCCACAACAGCAGCCTTGGAGAAGGAGCATGAGGCGGTAAGCAGGATCAGCACTCCTAACTGGGCACTCCCTCCCCGTTATTTCCTTGCCCTTGCTGAGCCACCGAGTGCCCCTATTCCCACCTTCTCTGCAGATCACCAAGGTGAAGTATGTGGACAAGATCCACATTGGGAACTATGAAATTGATGCCTGGTACTTCTCACCATTCCCTGAGGACTATGGAAAACAGCCCAAGCTCTGGCTCTGCGAGTACTGCCTCAAGTACATGAAATATGAGAAGAGTTACCGCTTCCACTTGGTGAGGCTGGGCTGCAATGGGCAAAGAGGCAGGTGGGCATCAAGGCTGGGGGGCAGTGAACTGAGCCTGCAGCACCAGGGAAGACAGACAGGTCCAGAGGAGTCAAGTACAGGGAGGGGTTGCCTGAAGGTCAAGGGACCTGGATTTCAGGCCTGGCACTGACATAGCTGACATAGTTTGACCTTGGCCAATCTACTGCTTTTCTGTTGAATGTGAACAGTAATTGCTCAGGTTCTTTGCCCTTTATTATGTTTACCAAGGCCAGCCTGGTACCAGGCTCCTCAGTGTAAATGAGGAAACAGTCTGAGCAATTGACCAATTGATGTTAGGGATTGTGGACAGATGGGAAGAAGGGGCCTACCAGGAATGGGACACTGTCATCACCTGCTTGGTAGAGCGTTTCCCAGAGCATGAAGTCTGAGGCAAATATAATATGTGGTTTGGGAAAACTTTGATAACGTGTGAATGACCTCTAGAACCAGGCCAACAGAAGCTTGAAAGCAGATATTTGTGTGAAACTTGAGCAAGCTGTTAGCCTCTCTTTGCCTCAGTTTCTTTATTTGTAAAATAGGGTCTATTTCTAAGGTTTCTGGGGAGGATGCAGCCAGAGTTTTAAGCAGAGGGTTTACAAATGGGGAAACAAAGTGCAGAGACTTGCTCCAAGCCACACAAGTGGTGGGGGTGGGAATCACCTAGTAGAGAATTTATGGATCTCTAGCCTGTATTCCTTCATCTCTGTCCCAGGGCCAGTGTCAGTGGCGGCAGCCCCCAGGGAAGGAGATATATCGAAAGAGCAACATTTCTGTGTATGAAGTAGATGGCAAAGACCATAAGGTGAGCTGGTGGCTCAGGGCCAGTGGGGAGGTAGGGGAAGCTCAGGACACAGCCTAGATGATTCTCACTGTCCCTGCCAGGTAGGGGCCAGCCTTGGGGTGCATGTCCATTGGGAAAAGGCCTGTGAAGTCTTGCTTGGCCTGGCACCTGACCTGTGGTTGGTGTGCAATAAAACACATGTCCCCATGATGCCAGTCTTGGGCTAGGTCTCCTTTCTGTCCCTGAGGATTTCTCTTTGATGGGGGTAGTTCAGGTTTGGGTAGTTCTGGAGCCCAGAGTGGAGATTGTCTTGCCCAAGGCTGCTCTTAGACAACTTTCTCTTTTGGTCTAAAGGAAAGGTGTTTGTTTTTGCCTGGGAGGGGACAGCTTTGTTTGAGATTTCCTGCCTGAGAGCTCTGTGGCTAATGTTGGCTGTGTTCCTTGTTCTTGGCAGAATGACTTCAGTAGGGCAGCGAGCGGCCTTTAGGGCCTGCTCTGCTATTGTTAAGAATGTGGCCTTGGGGCTGGGCTTATATGGCTCAGTGATAGAGCACATGCCTCACACTTGTGCAGCCTGGGTTGAGCCTCAGCACCACATAAAAATAAATGCATTGTGTACAACTAAAGCAAATAAATAAATATTAAAAAAAAAAAAAAAAAAAAAAAAAAAAAGAACGTGGCCTTGGGGCTGGGGTTGAGGCTCAGTGGTAGAGCACTTGCCTAGCATGTGTGAGGCACTGGGTTCTATTCTCAGCACCGCAAATAAATAAATGGTCCATTGACAACTAAAAAAATTTAAAGAAAAAGAACCTGGACTTTGGCAGGGCAAAGTGACACACACCTATAATACTGGCTGCTCCCAGCTACTCAGGGGAGGCTGAGGTAGGAAGATCACAAGTTCAAGGCCAGCCTGGGCATCTTAGATATCTGTATTTCAAAATAAAACATATAAAGAGATGGGGATATTGCTCAGTGGTCAGCCTGAAAAATTTTCTCCAAATGTCCCGGTTTCCCTTGGAAGGGCAGTATAGTGTGAGATGAAGAAGGCAGGCCTAGCCGGGCACGGTGGCGCACGCCTGTAATCCCAGCACTTTGGGAGGCTGAGGCAGGAGGATTGCGAGTTCAAAGCCAGCCTCAGCAATGGCAAGGCACTTAGCAACTCAGTGAGACCCTGTCTCTAAATAAAATACAAAAAAGATCTGGGCATGTGACCCAGTGGTCGAGTGAGTGCTCCTGAGTTCAATCCCAGGTACCACAAAAAAAAAAAAAAAAAAAGGCAGGCTTCAAATTGCTCTGTCACTTCCTGGTTGACCTTAGACAAATTACTTAACTTTGTTTTGTTCCTGTTTCCTCATCATTAAGACAAGAGTCATAATTATTTGCCTAATCAGCTTGTTGGTGGAATGAATGAGACCACAAATGTCAAGTATGTAGCGCAGTGCCTGACATGTAGTAGATACTTAGTAAACATGGCCTTTGTTATTGTTGATTAGTTGGGGAATTCCTGAACTGAGCCTGGCCCTGGTTTGCCTTGCTGAGCATTCATGAGTACAGTGACAGAAAGGGCTCCCACTGGAGGTGTGGAATACTTTCCAGCTCTGCCCTCTGCCAGCTTTGAGGCCTCATGCAATTGCTTCCCTTCTCAGAGCTTCCCTTTTCTCCTAAGACAAGTGGGACTAGCAAGGCTGGGCTCATCACAATCATCAGGTCAAATGAAAGAGTGGATTTGAAGAGGTCATAAACCAGAGAGTCCACTTAGGCCATGCCATGAAGCCAATCTCAAGGTCCCATTGTCCCTCCTGATGCTGGCCTGTGTGGGTCTCTGGGTCTTTGCCAAGGAATTTAGTCAGGCTGAGAAAAGGAGTGTGGACAGACTGAGCTCTGGCTTTGTAGTCAAGTACAAGGCCCCTCTGCTTAGCCGACAGTTACCAGCATCGTGTCTAGCCTTGTGCTAGGTGCTGGGGGCCCAGCTATGAATAAGACAGAACTCACATACCAGGCAAATTCCTGTCCTGGCACTCACCAGCCATGGAACCTTGGGCAAGCCTTAGTTTCCTATTCTGAAACAAGTTAATGTCTATAAAGATTGAGCCAGATTATGCATGTAAAACACCTGGCCTATATTTAGCACTCAAACGTGGTAGCCATGATTAATCCAGCACCGCCATTAACCTGTTGAGTGCTAACGACTGACTTCTCAGCTTCCTTGTCTATCAGAAATTGACTCTAAGACTCCTTCCAGTTGTTTTTTGTTTGTTTGTTTTTGTTTTTGTACTGGGGATTTAACCCAGGGATCCTTTACCACTGAGCTATATCTCCAGCCTGATCTTATTTTTTTGAGACAAGTCATCACTAACTTTAGGGCCTCGCTAAGTTGCTGAAGCTAACCTTGAACTTGGGATCCTTGCCTCAGCCTCTGGAGTCCCTGGGATTACAGGCCTTTACCACCCTTCCTGGCCTCCTTCCAGTTTTTTTTTTTTTTTTTGTACCAGGGATTGAACCCAGGGGCACTTAACCACTGAGCCACATCCATAACCACCCCCCTTTTTTTTTTTAATATTTATTTATTTGCTTTAGTTGTACACGATGCGTTTATTTGTATGTGGTGCTGAGGATCGAACCCGGGCCGAGCATGTGCTAGGCGAGCGCTCTACCGCTGAGCCACAACCCCAGCCCCCAAAACCCCCGCCCTTTAAAAAATTTTTTTTATTGTAGTTGGACACAATACCTTTTTTTTACTTATTTATTTTTATGTGGTGCTGAGGCTTGAACCCAGCATCTCGCATGTGCTAGGGGAGTGCTCTACCGCTGAGCCACAACCCAAGCCCCCCACCCCCAGCCCTTTTTATTTATTATTTTGAGATAGGGTCTCACTAAGTTTCTGAGGCTGGCTTTGAATTTGGAATCCTATTGCCTCAACCTCCTTAGCTGCTGAGATTATACCACTCCCAGCTCTCCTTCCAGTTCTAACTACTACTCTTCTGGCCAGGTGCACACCTATAATCCCAGCAGCTGGGGAGGAGGCTGAGATAGGAAGATTGCAAGTTTGAGTCCAGCCTCAGCAGTTTACTTTTTTTTTTTTTTTTTTGTGGTGCTGGGGATCGAACCCAGGGCCTTGTGCATGTGAGGCAAGCACTCTACTGAGCTATATCCCCAGCCCAGCCTCAGCAGTTTAGCAAAGCCCTAAGCAACTTAGGGAGGCCCTATCTCAAAATAGAAAATAAAAAAATCTGGGAATGTAGCTCAGTGGTTAAGCATCCCTTGTTCAATCACCAGCCTGCTGTGCTGCTCCCCAATGCCCCAACCCCACCGCCAAAAAAAAAACTACTATTTTTCTGGTGAGGAGCCTTCTTTCCACTGGCCTGGCACTGGCTGCTCTTGCTCTTTTTTGTTGTTCTTTGTGGTATTAGGGATTTGCATGCATGCTAGGCAAGTACTCTACCACTGAGCCACATCCCCAGCTCTCTGTTATTTTTTTATTTTGAGATAGGGTCTGGCAAAATTGCTCAGGCTGGCCTGAATTTGTGATCCTCCAGCCTCCATCCTACCAAGTATGAGATTACAGGCATGCACCACTGCACCTGGCTACTGGCTTATCCTTTAGAACCTGGCACGTACAGAACAACAGGGTGGCTGCTCATGCCCATGCTAGATGAGGGAGTCATACTTGTTCTCTCAACCTGTTTCCCCTCCCCCACCCCTCAGATTTATTGTCAGAACCTGTGTCTACTAGCCAAGCTTTTCCTGGACCATAAGACATTGTACTTCGATGTGGAGCCTTTCGTCTTCTACATCTTGACTGAGGTGGACAGGCAAGGGGCCCACATTGTCGGCTACTTCTCTAAGGTGCTGGATGACTAAACCCAGGTTGGGGGAGGGTGGGAAGTATAAATTGGAGTAGGGGCTGAGCTTCTCCAAAGGTCCTGAGCACCCATCCCCTGCAGGAGAAGGAGTCTCCAGATGGAAACAATGTGGCCTGCATCCTGACCCTGCCCCCCTACCAGCGCCGTGGCTATGGGAAGTTTCTCATTGCTTTCAGTGAGTGGCTCCTGTGGTGGTAGGGATGGAGAGGGGTTGCTAGGGTGGGCTGGATCCTCAGGATCCTCCTTCTGTTGTTATCAGGTTATGAGCTATCCAAGCTAGAGAGCACAGTAGGATCCCCAGAGAAGCCACTCTCTGACCTTGGAAAACTCAGCTATCGCAGCTATTGGTCATGGGTTCTGCTAGAGATCCTGCGAGACTTCCGGGGCACACTGTCCATCAAGGACCTTAGGTGAGAGCCCTGGTCCCCAAGCATGTTCAAGGCATGCTATCCATTAAGGACCTTGTAAGCAAGGCATCCTGGTACCCTCAAGAGAAAATGATTAGCCATAGATCCTGTCTCCTTATTCCTTTTGCTATCCTAAGCAGACCCCATAAGATTTATCTCCAGCATCTTCTCTAATGCTTTTCTGCAGCCAGATGACCAGCATCACTCAGAATGACATCATCAGCACTCTACAGTCCCTCAACATGGTCAAGTACTGGAAGGGCCAGCATGTGATCTGTGTCACACCCAAGCTGGTAGAGGAACACCTCAAAAGTGCCCAGTATAAGAAACCACCCATCACAGGTGTGTGGGTGGGGGCTTCTGTGTGTGTGTGTGTGTGTGTGTGTGTGTGTGTGTGTGTGGTGTGTGGTGTGGGGGTAGGTATAAGGACTGCTAGAAACCAATTCCTCCTTTCTGCTGTCACAAGATCCCAAACCAGTCAAACCAGCTCCTAGGACAGAAGCCTGGGGCAGGCTACTCATTCCTGGCTTCCCTGCCCCCTCCCCAAAACTCAGGCTGCCCTTTTGTTCTCTTCTGGAGGAGGTGAAACCTGGCCTAGGCCCAGAGCAGGAGCAGCCAGGTGTGAGCAGGCCTGACCCAGAGGCCCTGCTTCTCATGCCTCTTCTCCCCACAGTGGACTCTGTCTGCCTCAAATGGGCCCCCCCCAAAGCACAAGCAAGTCAAACTCTCCAAGAAGTGAGCAGCCAGTGCCCCTGCTGCTGGATCTGTGCCTCCTTGCCCCCCCAGCCTGTAAATATGTACAGACCGGTTTCGTCAATTTTTAATAAAGTAAATTCTGCTGGTGGCTTTGGACTTTGGAAGTGGAAGAGAGAGGCCAAGAGCTGATATTCATTTCACTTTATATACAGCCAGTTGTTCTCAAAACAACTTTTATTCCCCATCCCTGATCCCAAAGCCCCAGCCAGTTCCGGTGGGGGCTCAATCCTCCGGAGTCCAGGAGTCAGAGCTCTAGGGCAGCTTGGAGGCCAATGGGGCAAGATTGGGGCCTTTCCTGTCTCAGAGGCAAGCATGCCAGAAGACAGGAAGATGGCAAAGCAATGGGCTCATCAGGCAGGGCAGGTGGGGCACTGAAGCCTACCCTTCAGCAGCAATTGGCTGGGTAGCTGCCCAGTCTTCCCAAAACAGGTGGGAGCCAGGGCTCATTGGGAGCTCCATGGGAGCCCAACCAGTAAGCTGTGGATAGCGAGTGGAAGCAGCCAGAGGTTTTGGCCAGTACCACAGACTGTAAAACCTTTGATCATGGGTTTTAGTCCCAAAGAGCAAATCCAGAATAATGGGCTCAAAGATCAGGATGATCTTCATGGGAGGAAGATGTGGCCAAGCCAGATACCAGGCCCAAAGGTCACAGAGGGGCCAGGTTCCCTCTTGGGAATAGGCATATGTTCTTGGGTGTACTTTGTCAGTCCTGCAAGCAGGGTCAGCTTCCAGAGTGGGTAGCTTAGAGCTCATGCCAAGAACAAAAGAGGCCAAGGTTTAGGCCCAACGGCAGCAGGAGAATGGGCCCTAGCAAACTCTGTGCTGGGGCAGAATTGAAGGCTAGACTTGGTTTGCAGAGGTTGCCATCAGGCTGGGACTCCTGAATTTGGGGTACTACACGAGGCTGGAGTTCTGGCACTTTGGAGTGGATCCAGGAGGCATAGCTAGAAGTCAGAGTATACACACCAGGCCTGTTGGGGGCTCCACAGGCATCACCCCAGCTCACAATGCCAGCTAGGTACCAGAGTCCCTCCACAGGGCAAGAGAGTGGGCCTCCAGAATCACCCTGAGGAGAAAAACATACAATAGTTATTAGGAGCTGGGCGCGGTGGCGCACACCTGTAATCCCAGCACTTGGGAGGCTGAGGCAGGAGGATCGCGAGTTCAAAGCCAGCCTCAGCAATGGCAAGGCACTTAGCAACTCAGTGAGACCCTGTCTCTAATAAAATACACAAAAGGGCTGGGGATGTGGCCCAGTGGTCAAGTGCCCCTGAGTTCAATCCCCAGTACAAAAAAAAAAAAAAAAAAATAGTTATCTTGGCCAGACTCTAGGCCTCCAGTCATCCATGCCAGCCCATCCAAACTTCACCTCTCGAGGCATTTGTCTTATCTCTTCTTCTGGGATTGCTGTACTTACTTGGCAGGCATCCTTGCCCCCATTCACGTAGCCGGCACACAGCATGTCCTGCTGGATAAAGTGGGGCTCTTCAGGCTTGGCGTCAATGTTGTATAGGCAATTACATGTCTCACGACTGATCAGTGGCACCTCAAGTTGCTGCAGTGGCCTGGGGACCTGGAGACTCACTGTGAGGGCAAAAGATGTTTACCTAGGGCCTCCTACCCTGAGTCAGGCTCCCCTCCATATCTCTAGGCATCTAGTATCCCACCTTACCTGAGGGAGCCACATGGCCCCATCCAGTGACCGTACAATGGAGGCCATTAGGGAAGGAGGCATTGGCTGCAGGGAGGCAGATGGGCCGGATATAGCGGGAGAAGGTGATGGGGTCGCTGAGGCGGATCAGTGCAATGTCGCCCTCTGAGCCCTCGTGTTGGTAGGTGGGGTAGGTGAAGATATCCTCCACGCGGCGGACCTCAGTATTGTTGCTGTAGGCGTCTAGCTGGTGAGCCCCCAGCCTTACCTCATAATCATTCTTATAGTGTTCCCTGCATGCAGAGGAACAAAGGCTGGGACCCTGATCTCTGTTGTCTTAATGGGATCCTACCCCAGATTATGGTTCCAGACAGCACTTTTAAGGCCCAACTTGTCCTGTGACCGCCAAGCCTCCCTTCACCTCTGACTGGTCTTTCAGACTTTATTGATACCCAAATACCCCAACCTCTGGCCTGGGCTGACCTGTTTACTTGGACATCCAGACCATTTTCTACTCCCCACCCTGCCCCTTACCCAACTAGTACCTGGGGAAGCAGTGAGCAGCTGACAGCACCCACTGCTCAGAAACAAGAGACCCGCCACACACATGGACGCCATCATAGTTGATGCTGACCTGCCAGGGCCACTGACCAGGGGTTGCACTGCTACCACCTGTGATGCGTGCTTGGACAACTACACCGCAGGGGACTGCCAGGGAGAAAGGGAAAGGGAGGTCAGGACCTTCCAAGGCCCCCATGCCAGGAGATCTGGTTTAATGTTTGGGAAGTGGGTTCAAGGTCAGCCACTCCAACAGCTCCCCAGGTATGGGCACTTCTACTCCTTGCTATCCACTACCTATTACCCAATTCAGGTCTCATGGCGACCTCCTTTCTCAAGCTTTCCTACCTTCCATCTGTTCAACCCCTTACAAATCTGAAGATCTTTATAAAGCACAAATCTGGCCAAGTCACTACATTTCTAAAACTTTTTCATGGCTTAAGATACATTCCAGACCCTCCATGGCACTACCATCCACTCCAGCCATCCTGGACGTTTTCTGTCACTTGTTTTTTGGATCTTTGCTGAAACCCCAATAGCTCTCTAAATTGGAGATTATATTTCCTATCATCTGCCCAGGCTGGGAAGGCATTCACAGTTGAGAGCCTTCCCCCTCCTTGCTCTGCTTAGCTGTGGAGACCATTCAAAGGGCAGCCCCTCTGTCACCTGTGCTGACCCTGCCAGCTGAGTCAAGCATTTCCTCTGTATCCTTAGCTCTTAGGCCCTTGCCCAGGTTCAATTGCTCTGGCGTCTATGATTCTTTCAATCATACCAACCTGGGCATTCCTTAGAGACATTTCTCTGTCCCTAATACTCAGCAGTCCCAAGCGCACAGTAAATATGGTTGAACAAAGGAACGCAACTGGTGTCCCATGATGTGAATAGCTAGTGTCTGGGAATAAACCAGCCCTTCTCCCACTGAGGCCCCAGAATAGGGTGGAGCCCAACTGCCTTCACAGTCACTAGGAGAAGAGAAAACTGCCAGCCAGACGACTCTCCGGCTCTCTCATAATCATGACAATAGCTAGTACTTTGGGGCTTTCATTTCCTTTATCACCTAGAAAGCTCCTACAGCCCCAGGAGATGAAGAGTCAGCTCCATTTTAGAGGTAAAGAAATGTGGCCAGTAAATATGAAGCTGGGGCTGAAAACCAGTCTGACTCAAAAGCCAGTGTGTGTGCCTTCCCAAGACCCTGGATTTGTGTCCCTGAAATGACCTTGAGTGCCCCATTTTTGGAGTCTGACGTGGGTTTCAATAGAGTTCTCCAACTTGCTGGCTGTGTGCCCTTGAACAAGTCACTGCTTCTCTGCATCTCAGTTTTTTTTAATCCATAAAGTAAAGGTTATATGCCCCACTCACAGAGCTATTGGGAGATTTAACATTATGTGGTGAGACAGTTCAGCAGAGGTCAGGCCCTCCTCAGACCCACTGGGGAATATGAAGCCATGTCCCCTCCCTTCCCCTTCTTCCATTTCCTAGAAAACCTCACCTTCAGTCCGGTCAGCTCCTGGAGAGAAAAGAAAGAGGGAGGGGTAAGCAGGAAACTCAGAGATCCAAGACCCATTAGCACCTGCCACTTCTCTGGAGGACTGGCCCCTTTCCTAGGAGAGCCAATACCAAAAGGAGAGGGAAGCCAGTTCCAGAGAGGCCTGGGTATTCTCGAGCCCAGGATAAGGAATGTGTACCTGAGGAGGATTACATTTGTTCCCTCTTATGCACGACCCCTTCCCATGCCCCACTCAGACGTACTTACCCGTTTGGAATAATCCAAGAAAGAGCAGAAAGGCCACAGCTTCCAGCTGCCTAGTTCCTGGGCCTGCCCTCTGGGCCATGGCCCAGGACAACAGCCCCTGGGGGAAACACCAAGCGCGAAAAGAAAGGAAACTAGCGCTGGTTTTGGCAGGATCCAGCGTCGGCTGGGCTGGGAGGTAAGGAATCCCAGAATCCAGGTTGGGGAGGCGGATCAGGTGTCCAAAGCTGGCTTTTGAAACAGGGAGCAGCCACAGGGTGAGACGCCTGGGATTTCCAACGTGGATGTGTCTCCGGCACAGCGAGGTCAGGCAGAGACCGCTTCAGAGAAGTGCCTCCTTGGGGCAAGGCACCTGCCTGCTGGCCCCTCCCTTAGCCCCGCCTTCTTGGTTTAGCTCTGCTGGCCTTATTTGCCTCCTGGAGTCTTTTCGGATCCCTGGGCTGTGTGGGGGTTAAGGTGAGTCTCACTAGCTCAAGAGCAGCCTGAGGCAAGTCTGGCAATCCCAATGGCTGGCCAACTGTCCCCAAGTTTCTTAGTCCTTCTGATCAGTTATGCCCCCCAGGGCCTGGCCTGGTCCTTGTTATCTTGGGGCCATAGCAGCTCACTCCTCCCTCCCTCCTTAGGCCTGGTATTTTAACCTAGGACACTGGGGTCTGCCCTGGGCCAGGGCCATTCCAGGCCTTTTCTCTAAACCCTGCAAACTTCCTGCTAGTGGTGACTGTGACTGGCCTTGCCAATCATCTCACAAGTATTTACTGAGTGATGGACAAAAATGGGGACTGGCGTGAGTGCCCAGTAGCTGGAAAGGTCCTTCTGGAAGTGCCTTGAATGCCTACAGGGGTTATACAAAGTTGTTAACAAGGCAAAGATGGGAAAACTTCTCAAGTGGGGCATGCAGGTGGCTGAGGTTCAGGAAAGGCAGACTGGTGTGACTGGAGTGGGGGGGTCAGGCATTTACAGTTGAGAGCCTTTTCCCTCTTTGCTCTGCTTGGCTGTGGAGACCAAAGGGCAGCCCCTTGTCACCTGTGCTGACCCTGCCAGCTGAGTCAGGCATTGCCTCTGTGCTCTTAGCTCTTAGGCCCCTGCCCAAGCTCAATTGTTCTGGTGTCAATGATTCTCTGTGAGTGTGAATGTGTGGCACTTGGAATATAGGTTAGACTCAAGATTGAGGAAAAGCAGACCCTCAGGGGGTGTGTGCTTGTAATCCCAGCCACTCTAGAGGCTGAGACAGGAGGATTGCAAGTTCAAGGCCAACCTCAGAAACTTAAGAGAGGTCCTAGGCAATTTAGCAAGGCCTTATCTCAAAAAATAAAAAGCAGGGTGTGGTGGTGCCCACTTTTAAATCCCAGTGGTTGAGGCAGGAGGATTGCAAGTTTAAACCCAGTCTCAGCAACTTAGCAAGACCCTGTCTCAAAAAATAAAAAGGACTAGGAGTGTGGTTCAATGGTGAAGCACTCCTGGGTTCAATCCCCAGTACCTAAATAAATAAATAGGGATAGGGATGTAGTCAGTGGTAAAGTATCCCTTGGTTCAAACCACAGTACCAAAAGAAAAACAGATCCTAGTTCTTTCCAACCCTCTTTCAAGAAGACTGGATGCCCAGGCTGGAGGTCAGAGAATTCCTGGAGTGTGTGTGTAGGGGGGTTGGATTGGGAAGGATTCAAAACTGGGGAGGAGAGGGTAAGACACTGGGAATTGTGGGTGGCTTTAAGTAGAGGATGGGCATGTTCAGTGTTTCTGGGGTGGCATGTGGGTAGCTGACTGGGTATGAAAAACAGATGGGAATATACTTCCCTGTAGAGGACCTGGGGAATATTTTGTTATATCTAGCAGCTAACAATAAGCCTGGTCCTTTAAAAACCTTTTCCCTTCTCAAGTTCCCAGTGAGAATTTCCACCTTCCTTCTGGGTGCTGCCAATCTCCTTTTTTGGAGGGGCGGATTCTAGGGATTAAACTTAGGTGCACTCAACCACTGAGCCACATCCCCAGTCCAATTTTTTTTTTTTTTTTTTAATTTAGAGAGAGGGTCTCACTGAGTTGCTTAGCACCTCGCTTTTTGCTGAGGCCGGCTTTGAACTCGCAATCCTCCTTGAGCCGCTGGGATTACAGGTGTGTGCGACCATGCCCCCCTCTGCCAACCCTTCTTGCAAATCTGCCTACTCAACTAGAGATTGTGACCCTAGCTTCAGGAGTGACCCCTCTGCTACCCACATCAGCTGACTTCTCCTCAGGACCCTTTTTCTGTGCTCAAAGCTCACTTCCTATATGACCCTCTCCTGATCCCCGGCCAGGGGTACGCATGTGTGTTTCCCACTTGACTGTGAGCATACATGGGCTTATATATCAGACTCCAACTGCACCATGACTTGGTAGTTAGCAGGGAATATGGTTGAATTAATGCAGGGATGTACATTAGTCAGGGGTGAGGTAGTAGAATTTACATAAAAGGGGCCCAAATCCTGGGGGCACTGAGCAGGATGTACAAGTGGTAGACCCTGTACAAGGGTCCTGTGTGTATGCTGGGGACTAGAGGTGAACACTTTGAGGCATCAGGGTATGTATTAGGGGCTGGCAGTCCTTCCCACTCTAGTAGGAGGGGCCTCAGGGTAGTGTCTAGGGTTGAAGTATGCTGCAGGTGCTAGGGACACTAATTCCACTGGGGAGGTGACACACAACCAGCTGGCTACCTAAACTCCCCTGCCCTGGGGAAGGAATGAGGGAACAGCTGCCACGTTATCAGGGACACATTTCCTGGGCGCCCAAGGCCTGACTCAACTGATGTCCCAAGAGGGAGGGGCCCTATTCCTGTGTTTCCCTCTTAGCCCAGATGCCCTCAGCCCCTTGGCCTGCCCCCAGTGATGTCACAAGGCCACGTGTCTGTGTTTACACCTTTATTGTCTGCTCTTCTGCCACCCCCAAGGATTCCTAGGCCCAAAATAGCACTGAGGCCCAATTATCCAAAGCTGCTGTAGTCTTGGTGGGTAGGCCCTCTCCAGGCCTGGGAGAGAGAGAGCAGGTTAGTCTACATTCCAGGCATGCTGAGTGAGGGGAAGAGAAGGGGAAGTGGCTCATGAAGTGAGGTCCTCTCAGTCCCGGATCAGGGGAGTCAGTAACAGCAGGATCAGAGCAGCAGCCTGAGGGGAGCTTGAGGCCCCTGCTATGCCAGGAGGACAGAGGTCACTGCCTGCAGGGGGCCAATACAGGGAGCCAGTAGGGGGTAGGAAGTGGGCCTCCACCACTGTTTGGGAGATCCAGGCTTCTTCAGAGCCAATGGCTGCAAACAGCTCCTGACTCCCTCGAACAGCCATGCCCATGAGAACCCAAGAGCCTCCCTCAGTCTGGCATAGGAGGGGAGGTGCTGAGGTCACCTGCAGAGTTGAAGCCAAGACCAAATGGGTCTGTTACCCTTCCTCCTGGTCCCTTGCACCTTCCCTTGGGTCCAGCCACAAAACACTGTTTGTCTCCACCCTTAGGAATCCTGGCCTCTGGCCTCTCCAAGGTCCAGCCAGGAAGTACTGCTTCTTCCCATTTGGGATCTAACACCCAAGAATTCTAATCCTGTTCTATCCAGGGTCCAGCTTCCCAATACTCCCTCCCCAGACCAGGATTCCCAGGTCACTGTACCTCACACCTGTCCTCTTGCCCCTCTGCATATAGAACACAGAGAGTCCCAGGGGGCAGAATGCCCTGATAGAGGCAGTGACAGAGCCGTGGTGTCAAGATGGAGACGGCAGTAGCTACAGGGACTAGAGAGAAGAAAGAGGATTGTCCCAGGGTTCTGGCCTCCAGTCACTCCTCATTCCCATGATCCAGGGTTCTCACCTCGGTCCTGGGGGTCCTTCCAGCCCAGCACCCAGCAGCTGGCCCCTGGGGGGACACCCCCTGGGTGAAGGCAGATGGACAGGGCTGAGGGGGAGGGCTCTACCCGGGAGCTCAGCTCCAGGAGGGCCAAGGGGGGCCCAAGTCCCAAGTGCCGGGGGAGGCGAATGCTGATGATGAACCGGGATACCTGGCGGCCCTGTGGGAGGGGACTGGCCCCTGCCCTGCCCAGATACACTTCAATGTGGGGCACTATTGTAGAGCCTGGCCTGTTGGAAGAAGGGACTAGTGTCACTTCCTGGTTCTTCCCATTGCTGGTAAAGTCTTTCCCAGCCCAGGGGAAAGGAAAGAATGGTTATGCCACTAACTCCTTCATTATTCCTTTTTTCCAAATCTCTCTTCTGTCTTAAAACATCTCACACACAAAAAATCCAAACTGAACCAAACCAACAATAAAAATATCTCATAGCAGCTTCCCTGTGCTGTAAGAGCCCTAAAAGGAAAACATCCCACTACTGTAAGAATCCTTTGGATTATCTCCCATTTTTTTCCCTCCAGCCTCTTGCCTAGGGGCTGAGGGAGACCCACCTAAGGACACAGTGAGTGGCTGCCAGGACCCAGCCTGGGGCCACGAGGATCCCAGTGCAGACTCGATCCCCAGCCACATGCACCTCTGCCAACCAGGGCCATAGCATCCCCTTCTGAGCTGCCTCAGGTCGCAGGCCACAGACTAGGGAGAGGAAGTAGCCACCTAAGTACAAGTTCCACAGGTGACCTCTGAAGCCCTTTCTTATAGATAGAAGCATCTCCCAGAACTCCAAAGCCCCAACGGTCCCCTGCTCACCACCATGCTCTGTGTGTGGGGGACAGGTCTGTGTCTCAGTCTCCTCCCCCTCAGGGCCCCAGTCCCAGGCTAGCTGGTCCTCCAGGTAGGCTCCCCGAGTTACATGGCTGATCCATGGGCTGTGGATCTGCAGTGGGGAGAAGGCTCGGGGACGGAGACAGCCACTGGAGAAGTCTCCGATTCCAGCCAGGAACCAGGTCCCCTCCTCCCGGCACATAAGGCTCCAACGCGAGTCATTCTGCAGCAAGAATGTGTTAATAGCATACACGCTTGCGTCTTGTAGAGAACATCAGCATTCCAGGGGCTTTCTGGGACCCCAGATTCTCCATACGGAAACATAACAAGTCCCAATCTCTTCCAAACTAGGTCCCAATACTAATTTGTGTAAGAATTCAGCCCTCACTTTAGGATTCTCCTTAAACTTTGGGGTAGACAGAAATCCCAGCACCTGCTCAGAGTCCGCCCCTAACCCCCTCCCTACCATCCAAGATCCGGCTCCGCCCCCAAGTCTATCTCCCCGCTCCCACTTGGATCCCATTCCCGCGTTTAGCCCGGTTCCTTGTGCCTCAGGCTCCTCCCTCAGATCCCTCGGCCTCTCGCAGTGTCCACAGACTCCGGCCCTGCCCTCACCCAGCAGTGGCCCGGCTCCTCCTCCTCCAGGTAGGAGGGGCAGAGTTGGTGAGGTGACTGTCCCGGCAGCGGCACTGACGCCCCCTGGTGGCTATACAGACAGTGACACCACCAGCCACCTAACAACTCGGCCTCAAGCTGCGCGCTGGGGCCTAGCGCCGGTTCTAGGAGGGGAAAAAGCAGGGATCTCGTGCTGTGGCCGAGTCTGCCCCCGCTCCGCTCCGCCCCGCCCCATCCAGCGCCGGGCCCCTGCGCACCCCCGCGGCCCCAGCGAGCCAGGCGGCAGCGGCTCCCAGGCAGGAAGTAGTGTTCCGGGTAGGGTAAGCACACGGCCCGCGGGGCTGCGCTCAGGTTCACGGGCGCGCGCAGCTGCAGCAGCGCCAGGTCTGAGGCGTCGTCCCACGTAGCGTTCTCGTGCGGTACGAAGCGCGACACCCGCTCCGAGAGCGGGCGTGAGGGAAGCAGCACCCGCCAGAGGTCGAGGTCGCGGGGTGGGTTATCGGAGGTGATCGAGCTGCGGAATGGAGACGCTGGGGACGTGCGCATATCCCGCAAGTACGGCTGGATACCGCGCACCCCTGGCTTAGATTCCATCTCCAGGCTAGAATCCCTCTTCCAAACAGGAACCCTACCCCACCCCAGTTCGAAATGTGTTCTCAGACACCCGCATGCTGGATCGGACGTACACTACCCTCTACCCATCCCTGCTAGATTAGGACCTCTCTTTATGACCTGAATCCTACACCTCGGAATCTGATACCGCGCTCCAGATTGAACGGTCCCCGCCCCACCCCCCCATCCACACCCGGCACAAAGGCTGAACCAACTAGATGGAGTCTCAGGCGGATGGAAGGAGAGGCAAGAATCTGCCTGAGCTGTGGATTCTCACGTACTCCAGAAAGCAGCTGGCAGGTGCCAAGACCCAGCTTTCTGACACTAGCGTTCCATGGCAGGGTCTGGATCCTGGTACTATAACTTGGGCCTCCCAGGGCCAGACCCCTGGCCGCCGAGCCTTCCCGCACTCTGAGGGGTGAGAGACCAGGGTTAGGGGGGCTTCAGAGCCCTACTTAACTCCAGCAGTCTCCACCCCAACTCAAATCTCCCATGTCTCCAACTCCCGTCCAGGGCTCCTGCCCCCTCACCTGGCAGGGCAATGGTGCAGTTCTCCTCCCTGGATTCCCAGGGGCCTGTCTGGGATTCCTGGGGCTGGTTGGGAAAAGCAGGCCCAGGCTCCGAACCCATCACCTGTTCCCGGATCCATGTCTCATAGGGAGCCACAGCAGTGAAGACTCCAGGGCGGTTCCTCCTTCCACAGCCAAAGCCAAAGCTAGTGATTCCTGCCTGGAACCAGCGACCGCCTTCCTCACAGACCAGGGGTCCCCCAGAGTCACCCTAAAAATAGGTGCTTTGTGTTGGGGGACCAGCCCAAGGATGCACTGGCTTATTGTGGCCGGTGGCAAAAGTTCTCCATCTTTTATTGGCCTTACACAGCCACATTCTAGAAACCTTCCGTGGCTGTTCTTTATTCTCTGTATCCCCTACAGCTCTAAAGAGAAGAAAGCCTTGTAAAACAAAGACTGAGCAGCCACAGCCCACAGTACCAAATTAACCCATTAAAGACCACACAAGAGCTGGGTGCGGTGGCGCCCGCCTGTAATTCCAGCGGCTTGGGAGGCTGAGGCAGGAGGATCTTGAGTTCAAAACCAGCCTCAGCCCACGTGAGGCACTAAGTAACTCAGCAAGACCCTGTCTTTAAATAAAATACAAAATAGGGTTGGGGATGTGGCTCAGTGACTGAGTGCCCGTTCAATCCCCAGTATACCACCACCACAACCACCAAAAAAAAAAAAAAAAAAAAAAAAAAAAAAAAAGCACCCTGCAGGTCTCCTTCAGAATCAAATGATTCTTGTCCAACAAATAATCTAAATAAACCCTGTCTTTGATTTCTAAGTTCACCCAATTTTTGGCTTTGGTTTTTGTTTGTTTGTGGTGCTGAGACTAGAACCCAGGGCCCAACAAATGCTAAGCATTCACTCTGCCACTGAGCCCTCAACCCAGTTGTTATAAAAGTAAATAAAAAATACCAGCATTAAGGAGGGAGATGCTGTCAGAAACAGGCAATCTGTCTATTCAGTAAAAAGGGAGAGGGGCTGGGGTTGTGGTTCAGCAGTAGAGCGCTCGCCTCGCAAGTGCACGGCCCGGGTTCGATCCTCAGCACCATGTAAACATAAATGCATTGCATTGTGTACAACTAAAGTAAATAAATATATATTTAAAAAAAAAGGGAGAGATGGAAAGCAAAAAGGATGAAGAATTACAATGAGCAGACCCTGGGATCATTGGATGCTGGGGCATTGCCCCTAAGGTATCTCTGTAACTCAAGTCAGGGTCAGCATCTCTGTGGCCTAAGGAGGGTTGAAGTTTTTTGTTTGTTTGTTTTTAGTGCTGGGGTTTGAACCTGGGGGTGTTCTACCACTAAGTTATGCCCCCAGCCTATTCTATTTTTCATTATTAGGGTCTTGCTAAATTGCTAGGCCTAAAACTTGTGTTCCTCCTGCCTCAGCCTCCCAAGTGCTGGGAAGTTTTTTTTTTTCTTTTTTGGTATTGGGGACTGAACCCAGAGGTACTTAACAACTGAGCCACATTCCCAGTCCTTTTTATTTTTTATTTAGAGACACAGTCTCCCTAAATTGCTTAGGGCCTCACTAAGTTGCTGAGCCTGGCTTTGAACTGGCAATTTTCCTGCCTCAGCCTCCTGAGCTAGTGGGATTACTGGAATGTACCACTGTGCCTGGCAAAACTTTTTTTTAAAAAAAAAAAATTTATTTATTTGCTTTAGTTGTACACAATGCGTTTATTTTTACGTGGTGCTGAGGATCGAACCTGGGCTGCGCACATGCTAGGCGAGCGCTCTGCCGCTGAGCCACAACCCCAGCCCCAAAACTTTTTTTTAAAAGTTTTTTATTTTTGGAAGTATTGGGGATTGAATACAGGGCCTTGTGCATGCTAGGCATGTGCTCTATCACTGAACTATACCTACAACCCCAATTCCATTGGCAATCTTGCCTGCTTTGTGCAGAAAAGGCTCAGAGAAATATTTGTCTATTGCTTAGCAGCTTCCTACAGGTTAGGGATCTAGTTCTGCCAGGTAGGTGCAGGGACCTTTCCTCACCTGGCAGGTATCCCTCCGTCCCTCTGGGTAGCCAGCACACAGCATCCCTGGCAATAGCTGGAAAGTGAGGTTGAAGGGGCCAGGCCGGCTGTAGAGACACTGACAGGCAGCCTCTCCCAGAAGCCTTAGTTCCACTTCCTGTAGCACCCAGGGGAGAGGCAGAGGGTCTGGGGGCAGAAGCAGAGAGCAGATACTGTGAGGTAGGTATAGAGCACCCAATTCCCTAGGGCTGTTTTATCTCCTCCAGCTACCTCCTGGTTATTCTCATCAAGATTCCCATGGTACCTTGGTCTACCACATTCACCACATCTCCTCATGCTTCTCTTCCTATGTTCTCATCTCAGGCATAGCCTTAGCAAGCATCCAGTGAGAGTTGTCCTGTATGGTTGTGCAGGTTGTACTGAACAAAGGTCCCAGCCAACAAAGGACACAGGTAGGGGCTAAAATCATTAATCTCTGAGCCCTGATATGGAGTTTTGTTGGTCCAGAAAGTGTATCCTTTGAACAAATATATCATATAGACCACATGTGATCCCATATTGAGTTGCAAAGCGTGGAATCTGGCTGTCATCCCTAATCCCTTTCTCAAGTTGTCTTTTCTCAGTCAATTCCCAAGTCATTTGTGACTTCTCAGCATTCTCACGACAACTGCCCTAGTTCAGGCAGAATAATCTTGGACCTGGATGATTGACCTAGCCTCCTGACTGATCTGTTCCCTAATCCATTCAGCACTTGCTACAACCAGAGGAATGTTTCTCAGCTCACCCCTGATCTTACCAAGAACATTAGATGGATCCTGTGGTCTAGACATGGACCCTCAGTGCTATCCTGCTTTTGATGGAAACAAAGATACAGAAAGGGACAGGGAAAGGCATGCACAGAACTCATTCCCTACCCACCCAGAGTTCTGAGAGGTCAGGTGATATATGAGGTTTGGGGGTTATTCTAGGAATCCCTAGAGCTGGTGGGTTACTCTGTCCCTCAGTCTGACCTGAAGACCTTTATTGCCTCGGCACCCTTCACTCTAGCATGACATCCTGGCCTTTCCAGGGTCCCTAGGGAAGATGACCACCATCTTCCCCTATCTTCCTGAAATATATGCTGTCTGCATAAAACCTTCCTAGAAAGCCCCTGATCTGGGTCCTCACTGTCTGGTATCTTGGCCATGTCCATGCAGACTTTCTAGGTGTGCTCATGATAACTTCCCTGTCACCACCTGCCCTGATGGGGCCCATGCAAATAGAGGTTGCAACATCTCCTCCTGCAGCCCCCCCAAGACTCCAGAACTGGCACAGTCTGATCATAGCAGATATGGAATATTTATGGGGACTTTCTAGCATGGAAAGGTAACAATGGGTGATGGAGATGACAGAGAATGGAAAAGTAGTGCATCCCCTCACACCTTCCATTACAATGTTTGCTTGTTTACTGGATTTACTTTCTTATCTACTTACTAGAATGCAAGCTCTGAGAAAGCAAGATTTTGTTTTTTGTGTTTACTGGTGTGTATATATTACACGTACACACACACACACACACACACACACACATATTTGTACTGGGGATTGAACCAGGGGTACTTTACCACTGAGCTGCATCTCTAGTCCTTTTACTTATTTATTTTATGTTGAGACAGGACCTTCCTAAGTTGCTTAGGGTTTTGCTAAATTGCTGAGGCTGGCCTCGAACTTGAGAACCTCTTGCCTCAGTCAGTCCCGAGTCTCTGGGATTACAGGTGTGTGCCACTGCATCCAGTTTCACTGGTGAATCTTTAATGTCTAAAGCAATGCCTGGTACATAGGAATATCTTAAAAGAATGATTGAATGAATGAGGGTGGGTAGGGGGAAGACAGGAGGTGGGGAGTTAGAAGATGAGTGGGGAGGAAGAGGGATGGGAGGAAAATAGAGCAAAAACATTTGCTGCACACCTACTATATGCCAGGTATTATGCTTTGGTGCTTTAATGCGGATTATGTAATGCAAAAAATATCTAAAATGCATTAATTATGGCCATGAAGCTTTTCACGCATTTTCTCATTTAATCCACACAATTACCCCACGAAGTGAACACTACTATTTTCTTCCTTTCTTCCTTCCTTCCTTCCTTTCTTTTCTTTTTTTTTTTTTTTTTTTTTTTTTTCACAGAAGAGAAAATGTACTGGGAGAAATGCTTTGTCTGAACTAACAGAGTCATAGAGTGGGAACCTTGGTTGGACCTAAACCAAGAAAAGGAAAACCTGGAAAGGTGAGGCGGAAATGAGGTGTGTAGGTGATTCAGTAGTCTTAGTCTGAGAATTCCCGGGAAAGAGGATAGATGGAACTAGCAAGAAACCCACTCTGCCAGGCCCAGCCCTTTGGGGCCTCTCCGGAGGGCTGTCTCAACTTTTAAGACACGCCCCCGCGGTTCTTCTGAGGATACCACGGTAGGTTCAGATCCTCTGACGTCCCACCTCTCCCTCCCGGCCCCGCCCCACTCACCTGCCTCCTGTAAGTCCCCCCAGCCGGTGGCCCAGCAGGCTGTGCCGTGAGCAAAGCGGTGCGAGGCTCGCGGCAGGCAGACGGGCTGCACGGTTGGGCCCAGCTTGGCGGGCGAAGCCAGGCGCAGCAGGGCCAAATCGGCACCAAGTTCCACTTTGCTGTAGTTCTCAGGCACCAGGATAGCGGCCACTGAGCGGACATGTGCACCGTCCAGGGGCCCGTCCTGGGAGTGCATGCCCAGCAGCACCGACCACTCGGACGCGGGCTCCAAGGTCCCGTTCCTGCGCCGAGGCCAAGGTGGGGGGGAGGGGGATCGTCAGGATTAGGTTAACACTATGAAGTGGGTAGACCCGCGTGTGGGTGAGGGCTCAGAGCTAGAGGAGGTGGTGAGGTCAGTGGGTACCCCGGTGGAGCGAAGACAGATCCAGATTTGGGGCTGAGAGGTTGAGACAGACTTCTCAAAGAGGAGGGGTGAGACCTATTTGGAAGAGGTGACTGGGGATTTTGTAAAAGTGAGATTCAGTCTCAGGGATATTTAGTGGAGTGGTGGGATAAGTGTGATGACCCAGAACCTCCCTTGCCCAGAACCTTGCAGAGCACCTAGTTTGAGGGGCAGGGAGAGGAAGCTGGAGCAGCTCTGCTCCAAATTAGTTGTAATAAGGGGGAACAGGGTGAGGGATAAAGCTGGGGTGGGGTTGGCCTATGAAAGACAGGGACTGAGTGGGCAATACTCACGTCACAAAACAGTGAGCAGCAGAGAGAACCCAAGAGGGGGCGATGAGGGAGCCCCCGCAGATGTGGCCCCCGCCTTGATGCAGGCTCACTTGCCAAGGCCAGGTTCCTGGCTGGGCGTCTGAGCCCCCCATGATGCGGGCAGAGGGCTCAGGGCGCCCGCAGTCTGCAATAGGGAATCCTGGAGGTCAAAACCCACCTGATGATCCCCCACTGCAGAGGCCCAGGTAACTCAGGACAGAGCCCCGTTCTCCACCCAGCTTCTGTTTGCCCCTCTGATCAAAGAACCTAGGTACTTCTGAATTTTCAGACACTTCCACCTCCCTCATGGCCTAGCCAGCCATAAGGTCTTTTGAGATCAGAGGACACCCAGGCATCCTCTTCTTTACCCAGATCTTCAGGTTCTTCTGTAGGACTGAGAGCTGGAAACCAGAGGGTAGAAAGAGATAAATAACTGGTGACTTCCAGCACCTGACACTGCCCAGGCCCTGTCTTCCTCCTCTCCACCCACTCCTACCTTTCCAATTCCCTGTCCTTTCAGCCCCACTGCCAGCACCCATGCTACCCAGCCTAACTTTCCTGCCTCTGCACATAACTTTCCCCCAGTCCAGCTGTCTTACCTGAGTCCTGGAAGGCTCTTGGGATGGGACTGATGGCTGGGAAGACAGGAGGCAAGAAGAGGCTGGAGAGCTGCACTTAATAGTTGTCCTCCCTAACTCCCTCTTCCACTTCACAGCCACTCTCTCCCCTTGGCATCCAGGCCTCCTTTCCCCCTCCTCTGATACACTGTTCCTCTCCCTTCTGATGCCTCCCTTCCCTCCTTCTGACATCCCCTTCTCCTTTCTCCTCTGACATGGCATTTCCCCCCCTCTCTGACTTCTCACTCCCTATGCAGAACCTGGGAATCCTGCTTTCCAGTTTGCCAGGTGCTAGCATCCCAACCCCCTTGCCACCGTCCCCTATCTCCTGAGGTTACCGAAGATCACAAGTGGGAGAAACAGGTGCTGGGACATGGCATGCTAGAGTCAGCTGGAAGTACAGAGATGGGTGAGGATCTGCTGCCTGCCACAGCTCTGTCGCCGCCTTGGCATCCTGTGACTCCTAATAGTCCCAAGAGCAGTCCCACCCTCGCTGGCTGGAGCCCATCTCTGGGAATCTGAGAGGATCTGGGGCTGGAAGAAGGAAATGGGGAGCCTGAAGTCCCCACCCAGAGTTCTGAGCACATCTCACATCTCTGGAGTCCTAGAATGGGGTGGGGGAAGGTGCCCTAGCTCCAGGACACTTGTGGCGGGGGAGGGAGGACTGGAGAAAACTATAGGCAGAGGTCAAAGAAGAGGACAGCCAGGAGTTGGGAGCCTGTGTACTAGGTCCTTGGTAAAGCAGGGCTTAGGTGAGCAGTGACCCTTGGGACAGGGGAAGAGGCCCCTCATTGGCATTACTCACCAAGACCTCACCTCTGTTTGGGGTGTGGCTGTCCCAGTGGCTTGGCCTTTTCTTCTCACACAGCTCTGGTTACTGGTGTTGCTGGCCAGGTCTGAGACAGGAGCTCAAGGGAATTCAATCCTATCCCAACAAAAGGATCACAGATTTCAGCAGGTCAGACAAGGCATCAGGATTCTGAGAGGGGGCTGGGCAGGCTGGCAAGGCTGAAAAAGACTCTACCTTTCTCTGTGTTAGCGTGGAGACTCTCAGGTGATCTGTCACTTACCCTTTGTGTGACCTTAGGAAAGTGACTCAACTTCTCTGTACTGCATATCATTAAAAGCCCATTTGAGAAACATGACTCCTCAAAGAGGAATTGAGGAGCGTTTAATGAAGGAACTATTTACAGAGGAATCCGCAGGATTAAGGGAAACCATCAAAGGATGGTGCAGCACCTGGGGCTAGTAGTAATGGCCCAAAGAGGTGAAGAGAGAGAGCAGTTCCTGGCACTTAGAATTGCAGCTGTAGGGAACAGCCTGCCAGTAGAAGCCGTGGCCCTCAGTAGAGAAATGCAGCTTTCCTCAGTCTGACCCAGCAGGGATGGAGCTTGGAAAGAAAAATTTCCATCTCACTCTTTCCCATCCTTTGATCACCTACCAGCTCCTCTCATTGTCTGATACCTACCAGAAGCCAGAGTGCTGGGGAGCCTACCTTAGAATAACAAAGTACCATAGATTGGGTAATCTATTAAGAAATTTATTCTAAACAGTTCTGGAGGCTTAGAAGCCTAATACCAAGGTGCCAGCATTTGTCAAGGGCCTTCTGGCTGTGTCACCTCATGGGGAAGGCAAAAGGACATAAAAAAGAGTGGGGGGGAGCCGGGTGCGGTGGCGCACGCCTGTAATCCCAGCACTTTGGGAGGCTGAGGCAGGAGGATCGCGAGTTCAAAGCCAGCCTCAGCAATGGCGAGGCACTTAGCAACTCAGTGGGACCCTGTCTCTAAAATAAAATACAAAAAAGGGCTGGGGATGTGACCCAGTGGTCGAGTGCCCCTGAGTTCAATCCCCGGTACACAAAAAAAAAAAAAAAAAAAAAAAAAAAAGAGAGGGGGGGGGAGAGAAAAAGAGAGAGAGAGAATATTAAATTGTAGGCCTCACGGCCGGGCACGGTGGCGCACGCCTGTAATCCCAGCACTTGGGAGGCTGAGGCAGAAGGATCGAGAGTTCAAAGCCAGCCTCAGCAATGGCGAGGCACTTAGCAACTCAGTGAGACCCTGTCTCTAATAAAAAATACAAAAAAGGTCTGGGGATGTGGCCCAATGGTCGAGTGCCCCTGAGTTCAATCCCCGGTACCACAAAAAAAAAAAAAAAAAAAAAAAAATTGTAGGCCTCACGTTCTTTTATAAGCAGCATTAATCCATTCATGAGGGCGGCAGCCTCATGGCCTAATCACTTCTCAAAGGTCCCACCTCTTTTGTCCCTATTGCTATTGAGTTGAGGTTTCACTCTGTTGCTCAGACTGTCAGATTTGTGGGCTCAAGTGATTCTCCTGCCACAGCCTCAGGAGCTGGGACTATAGGTGTGCACACCACTTTGGCCCAGGTCCACCTCTTAACACTATTGCATTGGGGATTAAGTTTTCCACACATGAACTTTGGGGGTTATGTTCAAACCATAGCAAAACTCATGATCTGGTCCATGTTCTCTGGAAGGAACAAATCAAGATGGAAAAGGGTAGAGAGTGGAAATAATGGGTCAATGAGAAATACCCATACAACATGTATATCTATTTTCTCATCAATAATATAAACTAATAATAGTATTACTCTATTAGTCTAGTTTGCCTAGAAAACAGAGGCCTAGGCAGAGCCTGCATGCTTAAATTTTATTGAGAGGTGCAATCCCAGGGCAGCAGCCAGAGTGAAGGAAAATGGGAACTGAGAAAGGAAGGAGGAAATAAAGACAGCAATTGACTGGATTCAATTGCTAATTTATTTTATTTTATTTTTTTTTGTAAGAGAGACTGAACCCAAGGGCAGTTGACCACAGAACCACATCCCGGCCCCCATTTTATTTTGGAAGAATATTAAACTGTAGGCCTCAAGTTATTTATTTATTTATTTATTTTGGTACCAGGGATTGAACTCAGGGGCACTTGACCACTGGGCCACATCCCCAGCCCTTTTTTGTATTTTATTTAGAGACAGGGTCTCACTGAGTTGCTAAGTGCCTCGCCATTGCTGAGGCTGGCTTTGAACTGTCGATCCTCCTGCCTCAGCCTCCCAAGTGCTGGGATTACAGGTGTGCCTCAAGTTCTTTTATAAGCAGCATTAATCTATTCATGAGGGTGCACCCTTATGGCCTAATCACTTCTCAAAGGTCCCACCTCTTCTGTCCTTATTGATACTGAGTTGAGGTTTCACTCTGTTGCTCAGACTGTCAGATTTGTGGGCTCAAGTAATTCTCCTGCCACAGCCTCAGGAGCTGTGGGGATTGAACCCAGGGGTGCTTAACCACCGAGCCACATCACCAGCCCTTTTTTATGTTTCATTAGAGACGGGGTTTTGCTGAGTTGCTTAGGACCTTGCTAATTTTCTAAGGCTGGATTTGAACTCACGATCCCACTGCCTCTGCCTCCTGAGTCACTGGGATTATAGGTGTGCACCACCATGCCTGTCTCAGTTGCTGATCTTGGTATCCTTGGATGGTCTACAGCAAATGGTGGTAACAATTTCAGACTTGTTAACACAATCCAGGGGTTTCTAAGTCCTCAGGCACTCAGTCAATTTTTCATTGCTGTGACTAAAAAAACTGATAAGAACGGTGTAGAGGAGGAAAAGTTTATTTGAAGCTCATGGTTTCAGAGGTCTCAGTCCATAGATGACCTATTAAGGCAGCACATCGTGGCAGAAAGGCATGTCAGAATAAAGCAGCTCAAGCGGGGCGCGGTGGCACACGCCTGTAATCCCAGCACTTTGGGAGGCTGAGGCAGGAGGATTGTGAGTTCAAAGCCAGCCTCAGCAATGGCGAGGCACTTAGCAACTCCGTGAGACCCTGTCTCTAAATAAAATACAAAAAAGGGCTGGGGATGTGGCCCAGTGGTCGAGTGCCCCTGAGTTCAATCCCTGGTACCACATACACACACACACACACACACACACACACACACACAAAAAGAATAAAGCAGCTCAGATCATGACACCAGGAAGCAGAGAGAGCTCCACTCACCAGGGACAAAATATAAACCCCAAAAAGACACACCCCCAGTGACCTATATCCTCCAGCCACACTCTACCTGCCTTCAATTACCATCCAGTTAAACCCTAGCAGGGGATTAATCCATGAATTGGGTTATAATGCTCATCTAATTGTTTCACCTCTGAACCTTGCATTTTTTCACACATGAGCTTTTGGAGGACACCTCATATGTAAACCACAATACTGCTTCTGTAGATGTCTATCCCCCCAAGGATATAGAAGTCATTAAAAAAAAAAAAAAAAAAAAAGAGGTAATGGGCAAACCAAGGTAGGAAAAAAGAGTGGGTGTGCTTGATGCAAAATGCACATGCCATGATAATCCTTCAAACTCCTTGGCAGCCTCAGCAACTTAGGGAGACCCTGTTTCAAAATAAAAATTAAAAAGGGTTGGGGATATAGCTCAGGGGTAGAGTAGCCCTGGGTTCAATCCCCTGGTACTGCAAAACATGAACAAACCAACAACAACAACCAAAAAAAAAAAAAAACAAAAAAAAAACAAAGCAATGGATCTTGTTGGAAGGAGGAGAATGCTTCCCTCTGGGGAAATATATTGGAATTTTGGGGGTTTGCAAATGTAGTTTGCAAAAGCTGCCTTGGTGATTCTGATAGTTCTATCACCTAAGATGCCATTGTTTGATATTCACAGCTCTAAACTTCCTAGAAGTCAGTGCAAAGAGGGGAAACACAAACTGAAGTCTCTCTCTTCCAGATAAAGACCGCAAATAAATTCCTCTTCTGTCATGGAGGGTACACTGGTGTAAATGAACTCTTCCTCAATTACATCATTATGGCAAAAGCCACAAAGTGTTTTATAGTGCTGCTTAATATCAGCCAATGATACCATAATCAAGCCACAGTAAATATAATAGCTGTATGGGAAGTGCCTTTGGGTAAAAGAGTTAATGCATACCAGTTCTCCACTGCTCTGATTAGCTGCAGGGGACATTAATAGATCAGCTAGTGTATGTGTTTTTTTTTTTTTCTTTTTTTTTTTTTTTTTGTGGTACCGGGGATAGAACTCAGGGGCACTTGACCACTGGGTCACATCCCCAGCCCTTTTTTGTATTTTATTTAGAGACAGGGTCTCACTGAGTTGCTAAGTGCCTCGCCATTGCTGAGGCTGGCTTTGAACTCGCGATCCTCCTGCCTCAGCCTCCCAAAGTGCTGGGATTACAGGCGTGCACCACCGTGCCCGGAAGTGTATGTGTTTTCTGATGATGATGTAACAAATTACCTAGTGGCTTAAAATAATACAAATTTATTATCTCACAATTTTGAGGATTAAAAGTCTGACACGGGGCTGGGGTTGTAACTCAGTGGTAGAGCACTTGCCTATCATGCATGAGGCACTGGGTTCTATTCTCAGCACCACATATAAATAAATAAAGGTCAATTCACAACTTAAAAAAAAAAAAAGGCTAACATTAAAAAAAAAGTCTGGGGCTGGGGTTGTGGCTCAGCGGCAGAGCACTCGCCTCACATGTGCGCGGCCCGGGTTCAATCCTCAGCACCGCGTAAAAACATAAATGCATTGCATTGTGTACAACTAAAGTAAATTAAAAAAAAAAATGTCTGACAAGGGTCTCACTGGCTAAAATCAAGGTGTTGACAGGGCTGTATTTCTTTCTGGAGGCCCTAGGGTACAGAATCCATTTTTGCTCTTTCCAGCTTCTGAGGTTGCTCTTATTCATTGGCTCCTGGTCCCATTTCTCCATCTTCAGAGCCATAAGCAAGCACTGTTTCTCTGTCATCCTTCTGATTCTGATTTTCTCTCCTCTTCCTCCTCCTCTTCCTCCTCCTCCTTTTGTTAGGAGGGATTGAACCCAGGAGTTCTAAACCACTGAGAGACACCACCAGTCCTTTTTATGTTTTTTTTTTTTTTTTTTTGTACCAGGGATTGAATTCAGGGGCACTCGACCCCTGGGCCACTGGGCCACATCCCCAGCCCTTTTTTTTGTATTTTATTAGAGACAGGGTCTCACTGGGTCACTAAGTGCCTTGCCATTGCTGAGTCTGGCTTTGAACTCGCAATCCTCCTGCCTCAGCCTCCCAAGTGCTGGGATTACAGGCGTGCACCACCATGCCTGGCCTTTTTATGTTTTATTTTGAGTCAGGGTCTCACTGAGTTGCTCAGGGCCTCACTAAATTGCTGAGACTGGCTTTGAACTGGCGATCCTTCTGCCTCAGCCTCCAGAGCCATTGGGATTACAGGCATGCACCACTGCATCTGGCTTTCTCTGACCCTTCTTTTGTTTTTCTCTGCCCAAAACTAGGAAAGATTCCCCAATTTTAAGAATACTAGGGCCAGAAACATCTGGAAATTTGCCTGGGATGTTGGGGCCTCTTTCCTTCTCCATGTAATCTCAAAGTCTCTTCTCTCTGTGCGTTTACTCCACACAGTCTTTCTGGCAGAGCAGCTGGAATTCTTACTGGTGGCTCAGAACTCCTGAGAGTTCAAGAGAAGAAGCTCCCATGTCTCCCTAAGGCTCAGTCCTGGAACTAGCACAGAGTCACTTCTGAAGCATTCTTTTTGGTAAAGTAAGTCACACCACAGCCCAGATTCAATTGGAGGGAGAGGCTATAAAGGGCAGGAATACTAGGAGGCATGATTCTGTTGATCCAGGACGCAAAGAAAAGACTACCAACTCCAATTTTAAATTAAAGCAAGCTTATATTGTATACACATAAAGAGAGCTGGCCAGGGCTGCCCCTCCCAAACACTGGGCTTGGGGTCAGCCCCCCGCTCTCCGGGAAGACAAGGTTTTTATAGTTCAAAGAGTTACAAAAAATCTTGGGAACTTACAGCTAACAAGGTCAGACATGTGTAATTCAAAGCAAGTAGCAAACTAATATCTACATGGCATTGCATTCCAAGGAAAAAGGGGAGTAATAGTCAAACCCCACATCAAAAGTTTATGAGGCACCGTTAGTTTGAGAGAGAGAGAGTCGTTATCTGGTCAAGGAAAGCCAGGCCTGAGTGAGCTCAAGGCCTGGGCATGAATGCCAGACAATAAGCTCAAGCCAAATAAGAATCCGAAAACTGAAGTGGGCTTTTCAGCATTTCATAGAAAACTGAAGTGGGCTTTTCATCATAACTTTTTGACATGATGGCTCCCAGTCTTAAGATGGAATTAGGCTGGTTTATCATTCCCCCCCCCCTTTTTTTTTCTTTTCAAATCTTTGAAAGGGAGTAATCATATAGGCTAATTTTATCGATGGTACATAATAGAATTAAATTGCAGCCCAATAAACTGGAGCATATAGTTAATAACACATGGGACAATAACTAGTAAGAGAAGGATACAAATTATAGGACCTAAGAGAGAAGTTAACCATGGAAACCAATCTCCCAAGCCTAACCAATAATTACTCGTTTTAATTTTGTTAATCTCCTGTCTTATCTCATCTACCTGTTGTTGGATAACGTTAGAATAATCTGTAATATTAAAACAGCACATGCCTGGGAATTGTTGGCAACCCAAGTGATGTTTCAATAAAAGAAAATCAATAGCCGCTCTATTTTGTAACATTGAGGTTCGAAGTTCTTTCATCTCTTGATTAATTTCTGCCAAAACTTGTGCAGTAAGGTTAGCTGTTTTGCTAAAACTACAGGCTAATTTTGTGATTTCTCTTTGTATTCCTACAACTAGACCCGGAAGTGGCAAAAGAAAGGCTGCTGCGATTGCAGTGTCTAGTGGGTCTAGGAGGATTAAATTGTCATCTCATTGGAGGGCAGACTTCGGGCCATTTGGTGGGGAGCTGTCAGAGATGGCAGTAAAGGAAAGATCCGTCCAATAGAACAGATCCCAGAAAAGTTTGTAGGCAAAGCCTGGAAGGTTGCTTTATTACAGAGAAAAACCCATCCTGTTGGCAGTCGTTTGCCATTGGGTAGGGAGATATTTTGCTCAATAGAACAATTGGGGGGGGGATCGGGGAAGGATGCAATCTATGCATAAACAATGCTTTTGAATAACCAGTGAAGCTGGCAAAGCTGGCTCTACATGGTATACTGGCCAGTCTTGCTGCGTTGCTCTATCACCAGTGACTTTAACATAGTCAGTATATTTTACAGATAGACCCATAAGATTGTTAGCTAGCAATTGATGGATGGAGTTTCCTTCTTGTACACAGAAGGAACTTTTGTCCATAGTGTCAACAGCCAATTGTAACCAAAAATTTTGAGTAGTTATAGAATTTAGGGGACTCACAGAAACATCCACCTTTAAAGTAGCTTTTGAATAAACAGTATCTATTGGGGCCCCTTTTTTTAGCTTAGTACAGGAATACTGTCCTGAATCTTGAGGGTGAGCAGAGTATTTATAGATTCCAAAATTTATATTATCCCTTCGAGATTGGTCTGTAAGATTTTTCCATGGTCCCTCTCTGAATACCTGACTAAAAATTTCTTGGTTATCTTTATACCACTTGATAGGTCCAATTACTGGATCTTGACAAGAGTAAGTACAATTTAGTATTAGTGGAGATCCTGCAATAGCAGGTCCTTCTTGGGCTACAGATGGGGTACAAGGTTTGTTGAGGCCAGCATACCTAAAACCCAAGGATACATGTATACTCCAACAGGCAAAAATTATTAGCATAATGCTTATAATAATAACAGGGAAAGCAATAAGAATCTAGTGACAAAATATTAAACCTTAGTAATTTTAACTTTAAAAGGCCCACGCTCAGTCACTTTCCACCTCTGGCTGCTAGATTCTCTTCCAGTGGGTTCTTCCTCGTGGTTTACTGTAGGTGCCTTCTTTAGCTGTGAGTGATGGATCCAGGCAGGAATACCAGCAACTTTGATGGCAGTAGGAGTGCGGAGAATCACGATGTAAGGGCCCTTCCACCTGGGCTCAAGGCTGTTAGTTCTCAAACGTTGTATCAGCACAGCATCGCCTGGTTGGAATGAATGATCTAGCAGTCTGTGTCCAACGGGCTGAGCAGCCTGGACCTGTGCACATGTCATGCAGCGATTTGAGATGTTCTGGAGTATCCCTCGGTGTCCCGGGAACCAAACGTGGGGTGAAATTAGTTCTGAAGTCTTCTTGGGGGACAAATGCATCGCCTGATGAAGATCAGTTAACCATTTTCTTCCTAAAAGCTTAGGCATGCAAATTTTCCCATCTGGGAGAGTCCACCAGCCGTGACAGTTTTGTTGGGCTCCCATAGAGGGAGCATAAGTTTATCTCTTCAGTAGTGTATGAAGGAGTTTCTTCCTCAATTTTAACTGGGAGTTTTGGGCAATTTGAGAGTTCAAGAATAGTTTGGCATTTTGACTCCCCAAGGGCTATTTCCAATAATTCTGACCTGGTTTTTCCTGCAAAACCATCTATCTTTTGAATCTTTTTATGGATGTCTGGGGCTGACTGAGTCACAAAAGCCAGATTAATCGCCTTGAGGCTTGTCGGGTCCTCAGGGTCTATAGGAGTATATAGACGGTATGCCTCCAGGAGGCGCTCGAGAAACACTGAAGGCGACTCACCTGGCCCCTGTTTTACATCTGCTACCTTAGAAAGATTTGTGGGTTTTTGAGCTGCCCTCTTAAGGCCCTCTAACAGAGTCTGGTGGTACTCACCGAGTGCTCTCCTACCTTCAGTTGTCCCATAGTCCCAGCTTGGTCTTCTCCTAGGTAAAGCTCGTTCAATCACTTCTTTTTTTTCCGTCACTTGCAAGAGCACTTATCCCAGGCAGCGCTTTAGCCGCTTCTGCCAGGATTCGCTCCCTTTCCTCCGTGGTGAAGAGAGTATGGAGAATCTGTTGACAGTCATCCCAGGTGGGGAGGTGATTAAAGAAAACAGAATCAACCAGAGAAATCAAGGAACTAGGATCCGTGCTAAAAGGGGGATTCTGGTTTTTCCAGTTATAAAGGTCTGTTGTGGAAAATGGAACATACATATAGCGACCTTCTGGAATCTGGCGGAGAAGAAGAACAGGGGCCGGAGTCGGTTCCACTTCAGGGATATTAATAGAAATGGAGCCGGCAGGCCGGCCAGGGGAAGCAACTGAGTCAGGCCTTCCATAAGGGTGGCCCTGTCGGGTATGGGGAGGAGAAAGAACAGGGGCTGGCTCCTTTGGGAAGACTAGAGTTGGAGGAGTGGTTGAGTGGGGTGATTGAGGAAGCGGTTGAGGGGAGGGAGAGGGAGATGGTGGAGTAGTTAGTGGAGCAGCTGCGACTGCACCCGCGGCAGGAGGATAAAGAGGAGCCGAAGCATCTGGGGGAAGGAGGGAATCCTCCGGAGAGTCCTATAGGACAGGGCTCTTAGTGGATTTTTGGTTTGTTTTTGAGGGACCCTGGGGAGTTCTCCCAGCCACAACCAGGGCTGGCCCTCCCTGTCCGTTCAGGACCATCCAAACCTTCATCCAGGCGGGGGAATTGGTTGTTGCTTCCGCCCAGGGTAGAATATATCCTATTTGATCTGGGTGGCCAGGATTACCAAGAGTGATGTTAGATATAGCCCATGTCACTTGGGGATCAAAGGTGCCCTCAGGGGGCCAGCCGACTCCGAAGGTGGGCCATTCTATCTCACAGAATGTTCGGAGGCGTTTCTTGGTGATGGGATAATCATAATCCTGCTTAACAAAACGGGGATAAAGTTTGTCAAAATTCCTTAAAACACAGTTCAAAGGAGTATCAGGCTTACTTGTCTTATTACCCATGTTGTTCAATTTTTACATTTACAACAGAGAAGACACACAATGAGAAAGCAGAAAACAAAAACAACAAAACAAAACAAAACAAAAAACAGAACACAGGACAATACACAAAAGAACAAGAACCAGGTGCCAAACCAACCAGGGAGCAGTGCAACGTCTTGCTAATGCTCAGGACAGGAGTGCATATGTGCCTCGTCAGGCACCTCTCTGTCCCCAGTGGGAATTCCCGACCAGAACCAGAAAGCAGTGCGACCTTTCGCTACTGCCCTGGACAGGAGTGTATGTGCCTCGCCAGGCACCTCAGTCCCCAGAAGAGATCTCAAAACCAGATATCAGATGTTACTAGGGCGCCACTTACCTGTGGAGGTTTTTTTCCACTGGATGCTTGCTAATTTTTGATGCGGCAGTTCACTCCAGTAGTCCGAAGGACTGAAGGCACACCCTGGGGCCTTGGAACGTCTCAAGGTGCGCACCCCCTAGGGTAGCACTTCGCCCGGGAGTCCCAGAGCGAAGGTCCGGCTTCAGAATTTGTAGTGGTCTGAATCTCGCTGCGGCCTCCAAAAATGTTGATCCAGGACGCAAAGAAAAGACCACCAACTCCAATTTTAAATTAAAGCAAGCTTATATAGTATACACACAAAGAGAGCTGGCCAGGGCTGCCCCTCCCAAACACTGGGCTTGGGGTCAGCCCCGCTCTCCGGGAAGACAAGGTTTTTATAGTTCAAAGAGTTACAAAAAATCTTGGGAACTTACAGCTAGCAAGGTCAGACAGGTGTAATTCAAAGCAAGTAGCAAACTAATATCTACATGGCATTGCATTCCAAGGAAAAAGGGGAGTAATAGTCAAACCCCACATCAAAAGTTTATGAGGCACCGTTAGTTTGAGAGAGAGAGAGTCGTTATCTGGTCAGGGAAAGCCAGGCCTGAGTGAGCTCAAGGCCTGGACATGAATGCCAGACAATAAGCACAAGCCAAATAAGAATCCTAGCATTTCATAGAAAACTGAAGTGGGCTTTTCATAACTTTTTGACATGATGGCTCCCAGTCTTAAGATGGAATTAGGCTGGTTTATCAGATTCATTTGGAGTCATCTATGGAGATATGCTACTACTGGCTGTAAAAGGTATGTCACAAAAAGTGGATACCTGGGCTGTGGGTGTGACTCAATAGTACAGCAAGTGTTCAACACCATATAAAGAGAGGATAACCAGGGGACTGCCAATATGCATATAAAAGCATCACCTGAGAAAATGCATCCCAAGCCTTTTTCATTTTTTTATTTTGACACAGTGTCTTACTAAATTGCTAAGACTGGCCTCAAATTTGTGATCCTCCTGCCTCAGCTTCCTGAATCACTGGGATTATAGAAGTATGCCACCATGCCTGGCAGAACAGGCAAATTTAAACTACCACATACCTACCAGAATGGATAAAATTTAAAAGGCTAGGGCTGGGGCTGTAGCTCAGTTGTAGAGCACTTGTCTAGCCTGAGCAAGGCCATAGGTCAATCTCCAGCACTGCGAAAAGCGAATAAATAAGAAACAAATAAAAATATTGAGGGAAAGAAAAGCCTGACAGCACTAAATATTAATAAGGACAGAAAGCTACTGAAATTCTCACAAAATGCTAGGAGGTGGGTAGGACTGGAAATTGGCAGAAGAGAAGAAATTTGGCAGAAGAGATTAGAGCTAAACATATGCATATATTATTACCAAATAATCAGACTCCTAGCTGTAGACTAAAAGAAATGAGCACATCGAAAGAGATATGTGACAGGGTGCAGTCACATGCCCATAATCCCAGCTTCTTGGGAGGCTGAGGCAGGAGAATGGCAAGTTTGAGGCCAGACTGGGCAATATAGCAATATCCTGTACCACAGTTTTTGAAAAAAGACTGGGGATGTGGCTCAGAGGTAAAGTACCCCTGGGTTCAGGTCCCACACACATACAAGATATGTGCATAGCATAGTTTCATAGCAGCTTTATTCACAAGAACCAAAACCCAGAATTTAAGTGTCCAGCAACAGGAAAATTGGTAAATTGTGGAATATTTGAACAGCGGAATAACATAGCAATAAAAATAATGAATTTGGGGCTGGGGTTGTGGCTCAGCGGTTGAGCACTCGCCTAGCACGTGCACGGCCCGGGTTCGATTCTCAGCACCACGTAAACATAAATGCATTGCATTGTGTACAACTAAAGCAAATAAATAAATATTTAAAAAAATAATGAATTTGCCAGGTGCGGTGGTGCATGCCTGTAATCCCAGCAGCTCAGGATGCTGAGACAAGGAGGATCACAGGTTCAAAGCCAGCTTCAGCAATGGTGAGGCACTTAGCAACTCAGTGAGACCCCGTCTCTAAATAAAATGCAAAACAGGGCTAGGGGTGTGGCTTAGTGGTTAAGTGCCCCTGCGTTCAATCCCTGGTACCAATAAACAGAAGAATGAAGCTGGGCGCGGTGGCGCATGCCTGTAATCCCAGCACTTGGGAGGCTGAGGGAGGAGGATCGAGAGTTCAAAGCCAGCAATGGTGAGGCACTTAGTGACTCAGTGAGACCCTGTCTCTAATAAAATACAAAAAAAGGGCTGGGGATGTGGCCCAGTGGTCGAGTGCCCCTGAGTTCAATCCCTGGTACAAAAAAAAAAAAAAAAAAAAAAAAAAAAAAAGAATGAATTACAGCTGGGCATGGTGGCACACACCTGTAATCCCAGCAACAAGGGAGGCTGAGGCAGGAGGATAACTTGAGCTCAGGGGTCTGTGGTGAGCCTTGGCAACATAGCAAGACCCTAACACACACACACACACACACACACACACACACACACACACACACAGAATTACTGATACATATAACAACATGGATGAAAATCATAGAAGTTATGCTCAATGAATATTAATATTAAATGTCATGCCTTATGATTCTAATTGTATGCAATTTAGGAACAAGCAAAACTAATCAATGGTGATAGAAGTCACAGGAGGAAAAGTGACTAGAAGGAACATGGAGGAACTTGCTGGAGCACAAGAAAGCTCTGTATTCTGTCTAGTTAGTAGTTATGCACATAGATATGGCCCAAAATTTCATCAAGCTGTATCCTTAAGATTAGTATATTTTGGGCTGGGGATATAGCTCAGTTGGTAGAGTGCTTGCCTTGCATGCACAAGGCCCTGGGTTCAATCCCCAGCACCACACACACACACAAAAAGATTAGTATATTTTATGCACAGTACAGTATAGCTGTTCCACTGAATAAGAAAAGACAAAACACACTTTGCAATTAAATGAATTCTAGGGTCAGTTAAGGAAAACCCAAATGACTCAGTTCCAAAAATGTTTTCCTTGACCAAAATGTTGGTAAAGGGTAAATCATTACATCAGATAGCTCAGGGCATGTATGTTATGTAGTTTCTAAAAGTTCATCCAAAAGAATGAAGCTGTTTGGCATTTGGGAAAACAAGCATGCTTAATCTAAATTGTTGATATTGTGTTTCCCGATAAAAAGAGTTCTTTTTAAAAATTTGGTAACAGGTTACTTTTTCTGAATTGGCCTTTTCACTAAAAAGATTATCCCTGACCTAGAAAAAAAGATATTCTTAGCTAGGTGTGGTGACAAATGCCTGTAATTCCAGCAGCTCTGGAGGCTGAGGCAGGGGAATCACAGGTTCAAGGCCAGCCTGGGAAATTCAGTGAGTCCCTGCCTCCCAGTGTAAAAAAATAAAAAGGGCTGGGAATATATCTCAATGGTAAAGCATCCCTGGGTTTTTCAGTACCACAGAAAAAGAGAAATACAGATATTAATGGGAATGTAGCTCAGTGATAAGGGTACTTGCCTAGCATGTGCTAAGACCCTGGGTTCAATCCACAGTGCTGCAAAAAAAGAAGAAAGAAAGAAAGAAGGAAGGAAGGAAGGAAGGAAGGAAGGAAGGAAGGAAGGGAAATAGATATTTTTCAGATAATCCTTAAAGATTTTTGTTTCCAGGCTGGGGGTATAGCTCAGTGGTAGAGTGCATGTTTAACATGTTCTAGGCCCTGGGTTTGTTCCCTAGTACTGAAAAAAAAAATGTCTTTCAGCAAAGTGATCAAATGGTGCTGAACAGAGGGAGTGGGAGACATTTCAGGGGTTAAGGGCAAAGGTGTATATGCTCAGCCAGGCTGCTGCATTTCCTTGTGAAAGGAGCATTCCCAGAAAATGGGAGTCACCCACTTCTGGTCAGGGCTATTGTGTGGTAGATCTTTTTGGCTGGGTCACATATTTCTTCAGAAAAGAAACTGGGTATCTGCTCTATTGCATACTAGAATAGGTGCCATCACAGAGGAAAGTCACATTTTATTTGTAAAACTGTTAAATAGCCGAGTATGGTGGCATACACCTGTAATCCCAGCGACTCGGAAGGCTGAAGTAGGAGGATTATGAGTTCAAACCCAGCTTCAGCAACTTAGGAACTCAGTGAGACCCTGTCTCTAAGGATATATGTGTGTGTGGGGGGGGGCTGGAGATGTGGCTCGGTGGTTAAGCGCCCCTGGGTTCAATCCCTGGTAAAAAAAAAAAAAAAAAAAAAAAAAAAAAATCTCAAAAAACAAAACTGTTAAACAGGTGTAACCTCTTCTAGAGGTACCAGGTAAAATAGGGGATGCTTGGTTAAATATAAATTAGAGATAATGAGTAATTTTTATGTAACTATGTTCCATGAAATAATTTGGACATGTGCTAAAAATCATTTGTGTTTTCCAGGCTCAGTGGCATACATCTGTAATCCCAGAGACTTGGGAGGATGAGTCTGGAGGATTGGCCAACTTGGGCAATTTAGGGAAACCGTGTCTTTAAAAAAAAAAAAAAAAAAAAAAAAAGGCTGAGATGCAGTTCAATGGTAAAGTGCCCCAGATACAATACCCAATACTGAAAAAAATTTATTTGTGTTTTGTGTTCGTCTAAAATTCAGGTGTGATTGGGCAAGCAGTATTTTTATTTACTAAATTTGGTAACCCTATTCCCTTGGCCATACATTGTCTTGCTAAATTACTGTATTGTTGCCTCTCTGACTTGGAAGAATAAGACTGTCTGGGGTGTTCCAAAATGACTTGGGCTGAGGGTTTAGCAGGCACATGCTACTCCATGGGGCAAGGCTCTGAATATTTGAGAGACTTGATGGAAGTTGGGGAAATACTGATTCCACTCTTGACTGGTTTGGTCAAAACATACCCTTGGAGCTCCCCCTCATGGCAGGAAGAATAACTGCTCATTCTTTTATTTCACTCTGCCAGACATGCTCACCCCACCCACCCCTACTAGTATTGCCTGGTGCCAGGAGTCAGACTGGCACCAGGTCACTACCTCTCCAGTCCTTTCCCCTAGTACATCCCCTGAACATTTTCAAGCTACTGTAGCCAGAAATTGCCCCAGGACTCAGCACTTTGATCTCAAATGAATTGCCCTACCTCCAGAGCACCTCACTTTAAGTGAGATGTATTGTATATTGTATGGCATTTGGAGGGTGGTTCCTGACAGACAGAGGGAAGGATGGGTTGGAGTCTAAAGGGATGCTAGCTTACTGTTGGGAGAGAGATCCTCTGCCTCTGAAGAAAGAAGCTGCTCTGAAGAAAGAAGTTGCAGGGTGCTCCTCTACAAAATGGATGGGTCTGGCCAGGAGTGGTGGCGCACGCCTGTAATCCCACACCTCGGGAGGCTGACGCATGAGGACTGAGAATTCAAAGCCAGCCTCAGCAAAAAGCTGCTAAGCATCTCAGTGAGACCCTGTCTCTAAATAAAATACAAAATAGGGCCAGGGATGTGGGTCAGTGGTCAAGTGCCCCTGAGTTCAATCCCTGGTACCAAAACAAAAAAACTAAAACAACAACAACAAAAATGGATGGGTCTGGTGCAGGCTTTAGGTGGTGAGAGGGGGTCAGAAGAGAATGAGAGTGAGAGACAATAAGGTTTATGGCTTTGATTTAGAGGCATAGAAAAATTTCTGGATACCTTTAGTAGACATGGGGCATAAGGCATTGTGGCCCTGGTACTCATGCCCTAGTAGATATTTCTCTTCTAGATTGTTTGTTTTTTTCTGAATTCTCTCTCTCTCTCTCTCTCTCTATATATATATATATATATATATATATTTTTTTTTTTTTTTGAGGTGCTGGATATGGAACTCAGTGCCTTACGTATGCTAGACAAGCACTCTACTACCAAGCCACCCGCACAGCCCTCTTGTTTGAATTCTAAACATCTAAAACAAGAGTGTGTACGAGGAGGGAAGTTGTAGGTAACAGAAAGCCATTTGGATTAGTTTAACCAAGAAACAGAGGGACAGCCAGGTGTGGTGGTACACATCTGTAATTCCAGCAACTTGCAATGCTGTGAGGGAGGAAGATCATAAGTTTGAGGCCAGATTCAGCAACTTAGTGAGTCTCAAAATAAAAAATAAAAAGGGCTGGGGATGTAGCTCAGTGGTAAAGCCCCTTTGGGTTCAATCCATGGTACAAAAAACCCAAACAAAACAAAAAACAGTACTAAAAAACAAAAACAAAACAACAGACAGCTGGGCATAATGGCATATGCCTCTAATCCCAGTGACTCCAGAGGCTGGGAGGATCCCAAAGTAGGAGGCAGGAAGATCACAAGTTTGAGGCCAGCCTCAGCAACTGAGCAAGGCCCTGTCTCATAATAAAAACTAAAAAGGGGTGAGGATGTAGCTTAGTGGTTAAGTTCCCCTGGGTTCAATCCCTGATACAAAAAAACAAAACCCAAAATGAAACAATGACAGACATTATTATTATTATTATTATTATTATTATTATTATTATTATTAAGGGATACTGGGGATTTAACCCAGGGGTGCTTTACCACTAAGTCACATCCCTAGGCCTATTTAATTTTTTAAAAAAATATTTATTTATTGGCTTTTAGTTGTACACAATGCGTTTTTACGTGGTGCTGAGGATTGAACCCGGGCCGCGCATGTGGTAGGCGAGCACTCTACCGCTGAGCCACAACCCCAACCCCTAGGCCTGTTTAATTTAATATTTATTTATTTGCTTTAGTTGTACACAATGCCTTTATTCTTACGTGGTGCTGAGGATCGAACCGGGTCGTGCATGTGCTAGGCGAGCTCTCTACTGCTGAGCCACAACCCCAGACCCTCCCTAGGCCTTTTAAAAAATTATTTATTTATTCTAATTTGTTATACACATCCCCAGGCCTTTTTATTTTTTATTTTGAAACTCAAACTTGCAAACTCCTGCCTTAGACTCCTGCATTGCTGGGGTTACATGCATATGCCACTACACCTGGCAACAGAGGGACACTATTATAAGTACATTAAGAGTTTCTCATTAAGTCTTAAGAGCTCCTAAGGAACTGAAGGAACTGAAGCTTCATGTGCTGGACTTCTAGACCTATTCTGTTCATTACAGTGGTCACTGGCCACATGTGGCTATTTTAATAAAATTAAGTAAGTTAAAATTATTTTAAATTAAATAGAATTTAAAATTCAGTTTCTTAGTCACACTTATCACATTTCAGAAGCTCAGTAGTGACCATGGCTAGTGGTCACCACATTGGGCATCATAGAGAACATTCCTATCATTTCAACAGGTCCTGTTGGGCAGCATTGCTCTAGATTATTTGTCCAGCTTATGATAATCTTTTCTTCTATCTACTCCTCTCATCCACACGAATAGAGCCTTAGCTGTTGTCAAATCAAATTTAAAAATTGTTTGCCCCTTTTTCCAGGTACAGTGGTGTATGCCTGTAATCCCAGTAACTCAGGAGACTGAGGCAGGAGGATCACAAGTTTGAGGCCAGCCTCAGCAATTTAGTAAGACCCTGTCTTAAAATAAAAATAATAAAAAGAACTTGGGATATAGCTCAGTGGTAAAGTGCCCCTGTTTTCAATCTCTAGTACCAGAAAATAAAATTGTTTGCCCAACTTATACGTCTTCTGTGAGGGGCTGGGATTGTGGCTCAGAGTGCTCACCTAGCATGCATGAGGCACTGGGTTCAATCCTCAGCACCACATAAAAATAAAAAATAAAGATATTGCGTCCACCTATAACTAAAAAATAAATATTACAAAAAAGAAAAAAAAAGTCTTCTGTGGTTGCTCATATTGTTCGCAGGGGTTCATTTGATGCTTCGACTATATCCCTTGTGGCTTTGAAACTTACTTTTTTTCTTTCTCCCAACCTTCTTCTCCCTCGCCCCCAGCCTCTTTTCCCTAACATTTTCTCCCCTGATCTTCTCCTCCCTGATCTTCTTTTCCCTGATCTTCTCCTTCCTGATCTCTCCTCCCTAATCTCATTTTCTCTGAATCATCTCTATAAAAGCCCTCTGTTTCTGCTGCTTGGGTAGAATCACAACCCTTGGGACAGGAGTCCCCTGTATTTCTCCTTTGCTAGCAAACCAATAAACGTTTTTCCTTTTTCTCAAAACGGTGTGTTTGTTATTGGATTGGCATCAGGGACAAGGACTGAGCTTGCAGCAATAACATGATAAGCCTAAATTCCTCACTATGGTTCTATATGCTCTGCACAAACAGGTTTCTGATTGCTTTTATTCAATCTCATACTCTCAGCCATATTGAAAGACACAATCTCACCCTTCTGGTTGGTTCTTGGACCATGATAGCGACACAAGTTGGGCCAGAGTCTTAGGAGGGTCTGCTGGTGACCTTGGTGCTCCCCTCTGATGGATTGCTATTTGTTATAGTCCTCTACAGAGTGGCACCCATGTTGGATCTTAGCTTTTTTTTTTTTTTTTTTTTTTGTGGTACCGGGGATTGAACTCAGGGGCACTCGACCACTGGGTCACATCCCCAGACCTTTTTTTTGTATTTTATTTAGAGACAGGGTCTCACTGAGTTGCTAAGTGCCTCACCATTGCTGAGGCTGGCTTTGAACCCTCCTGCCTCAGCCTCCCAAAGTGCTGGGATTACAGGCGTGCGCCACCGCGCCCGGCTAGGATCTTAGCTTTAAAATTGAGTTTTCTCCCTCCATAGTTGACCTTTCCTTATAAATGGTCTTGAATGTTTTGCCATTAAGCACCACCACCTTGGTTAGGTTAGTAGACAAACTGTCTAGGCCATGACTAGCCAACTTGCATGTAGAGCCCCAATCAGCTGGTAGAGGAAACCATGTGGTTTTCTGATTCTTATTTGCTAGGGACCATTCTGTAGATGGCTGTATTTTAGCAGATTTGGTTACAGTTAGGATCTTCAACTTAATTTTTACCCTGCTTCCAGATTGCTGTGTGTTGAGGGGTGGATACTGAGAATTGAACCCAAGACCTCCTGCATGCTAGGCAAGTGCTCTAGAACCCCATTTCTTTAAAATTTTTCTTTTGAGGTAGGGTTTCACTAAAGTTGCTGAGGCTGGCCTTGAATTTGTAATCCCTCTTATCTGAGTAGATGGAATTATAGGTCTGTGCCACCATCTGGGCTCTAGACTGATTTTTTTAATAGGTCATAGTGTTGTGGCTTTAATTCTAGTTTAGGAATTGGCTTTGTGTTTTCTGGCTCTCTGGCCAAGTCCAGACCACACAGCTTGTTTTTGTAAATGAAGTTTTATTAGAACACAAACACTTCTATTCATTTACATATGATCTATGGCTGCTTTTGTACTGCAAAGACAGAGTCCAGTAGTTTCAACAAAGACCATTACAAAACCTTAAACAGCTGGGCATGGTGACACATGCCTGTAATCCCAGCAGCTGGGGAGGCTGAGGCAGGAGGATCAAAGTTTGAGGCCAGCCTGAGCAATTTAGTGAGATCCTGTCTCATAATAAAAAATAAAAAGGGCTGGGGAGGGGCTAGGGCTATGGCTCAGCGGTAGAGCGCGCCTCTCCCATGTGTGAGGCCCTGGGTTCTATCCTCAGCACCACATAAATAAAATATAGGTATTGTGTATCTACCTACAACTATATATATATGTATATATATATATATATACATATATATATATGTATATATATATATATATACATATATATATATATATGTATATATATATAATTTATTTATTTATTTTTTTGGTACCAGGGATTGAACTCAGAGGCACTGGACCACTGGGCCACATCCCCAGCCCTTTTTTGTATTTTTATTAGAGACAGGGTCTCACTGAGTTGCTAAATACCTCACCATTGCTGAGGCTGGCTTTGAACTCACGATCCTTCTGCCTCAGCCTCTCAAGTGCTGGGATTACAGGTGTGCGCCACCGCGCCCAGCTATTTATTTATTTTTATTTATTTTTTTTGGCACTGGGGATTGACTCAGGGGCACTCAGCCACTGGGCCACATCCCCAGCCCTTTTTTGTATTCTACTAGAGACAGGGTCTCACTGAGTTGCTAAGTGCCTCTCCATTGCAGAGGCTGGCTTTGAACTCTCGATCCTCCTGCCTCAGCCTCCCAAGTGCTGGGATTACAGGCGTGCGCCACCGTGCCAGGCTCTAAAAATATATTAAAAAAAAAAAAAAAAAAAGGGCTGGGGATGTAGCTCAGTGGCAAAGCACCCCTGGGTTCAATCTTCAATACCAAAAAAATTAAAAAAATATAAAAGGGCTGGAGATGTAGATCAGTGGTAGAGTGGGTGCTTAGCATATGAGGCTCAGGGTTTGATGCCTGGCACCAAAACAAACAAACACCAAAAATGCTAATTTACTTGACAAAGGGAAGAATTTTTTTTTTTTTTTTTTTTTTTTGGTACCGGGGATTGAACTCAGGGGCACTCGACCACTGGGCCACATCCCCAGCCCCTTTTTTGTATTTTATTAGAGACAGGGTCTCACTGAGTTGCTGAGTGCCTCGCCATTGCTGCGGCTTTGAACTCGCGATCCTCCTGCCTCAGCCTCCCAAGTGCTGGGATCATAGTCATGCACTGTGCCGGGCTGAAGAAGAGATTTCACTGGGTCAGGTGAAGTGGCCTATGTCCCTAATCACAGTAACTGGTGGCTAAGACAGCAGAATCTTTTTTTTTTTTTTTTTTTTTTTTTGGTGCTGGAGATTTAACCCAAGGGCACTTTACCACTGAGCCACATCCCCAACCCTTTTTGTGTGTGTGTTTTTTTTAATATTTATTTATTTACTTTAGTTGTACACAATGCAATGCATTTATGTTTACGTGGTGCTGAGGATCGAACCCTGGCCGCGCACGTGCGAGGCGAGAGCTCTGCCTCTGAGCCACAACCCCAGCCCATCTTTTTTGTGTTTTATTTTGTTTTGAGACAGGGTCTCACTAAATTACTGAGGGCCTTGCTGAGTTGCTGAGGCTGGTCTTGAAAGTGCAATCCTCCTGTCTCAGCATCCCAAACTTCTGGGATTATAGGTATGCACCACCACATCTGGCCAGGAGAATCATTTGAGCCCAGGAGCTAGAGGTCAGCTTGGGCCATGTAGCAAAATTCTGTCTCAAAAACAAAAACCAAAGAAAACAAAAATCTGAAACAAAGCCAGGCACTGTGGTACATACCTGTAATCTGAGGCTGAGACAGGAGGATCCCAAATTCAAGGTCAGCCTGGGCAATTTAGTGAGACCCTATCCCAAAATAAAAAATCAAAAGGATTGAGGATATAGCTTAGTGGTACAGCACTCCTGAGTTCAATCCCCAGTAGGGGAAACAAAACAAAATAAAAAACACCTAAGAGACCATAAAAGTAACAACTAAGAAGAGACTCATTAAGAATTTTGCTGAGAGGGAGAAACTGAAACCTGCGGGGAGAGGCTTTATTGCTTGTTATGTTCCAATAAAACTGGGGAGACAGGTTGGCAAGTAAACAGGTTGACTCAAAGCTGGTTTTTATCAATTTTTTAAAAATCAAATTTCCATCTTCAGGCACTCAGGAGCATGGAAAGCCTTCATAAGAGAAGAGGAGGAGCCGGGCGCGGTGGCGCACGCCTGTAATCCCAGCACTTGGGAGGCTGAGGCAGGAGGATCGCGAGTTCAAAGCCAGCCTCAGCAATGGCGAGGCACTTAGCAACTCAGTGAGACCCTGTCTCTCTAATAAAATACAAAAAAAGGGCTGGGGATGTGACCCAGTGGTCAAGTGCCCCTGAGTTCAATCCCCGGTACCAAAAAAAAAAAAAAAAAAAAAAAAAAAAAAGGAGAAGAGGCACTGTGGAACAAAAGGCAGATTTAGCTAGGTGAAATATGTCAGTCTTTAATTTCCTTGGCATCTGCCCTCAGCAGGAGGAAGTTTTAATTCTCAGCAGGAGGAAATTCAGGAGCTATTTCAAAATCAAGGGAGTTTTGAGCTTTAGGAAAGGTTTTTCCTGGTAATATGCTAATTAAGAATTAAAACTGGGGCTGGGGTTGTGGCTCAGCGGTAGAGCACTCGCCTAGCACGTGCGTGGCCCACATAAAAATAAATGCATTGTGTACAACTAAAGCAAATAAATAAATATTTTTAAAAAAAATAATTAAAACTGAACACTTTAGCTGGGCCCAGTGGCCCATGCCTGTAATCCCAGTGGCTCAGGAGGCCAAGGCAGGAGGATCATGAGTTCAAAGCCAGAATCAGCAATTTATTGAGGCCCTAAGCGGCTTAGTGAGACCATGTCTCTAATCAAAAATATAAAACTGGCTGCGGATGTAGCTCAGTGGTTAAGCGCCCCTGTGTTTGATACCCAGTACAAAAGAAAAAAAAATTGAACACTTTGTACAGAATGAATTCAGAGATCGTTAAAAAAAGTCTCATTGTTACTGGTTGGGAAGGAGTCTTCAGTTAGGTCTGATAAGAGTCTGGTATCCAGAGGTCACTTAAAGTCCATATTTGTTCACTGCTTCAGCTGGCTGACATGGTTGTGGGGATGGAACCCAGGGCCTTGTGCATGGGAAGCAAACACTCTACCAATTGAGCTATATCTCCAGACTTTTTTTTTTTTTTTTTTTTCCAATTTTCTGTTTTGACATTTCCTTGGTAAATGACATCATAAATGGAAATCTTTTTTTTTTTTTTTTTTTTTTTGTGGTACCGGGGATTGAACTCAGGGGCACTCGACCACTGGGCCACATCCCCAGCCCTTTTTTTGTATTTTATTAGAGACAGGGTCTCACTGAGTTGCTAAGTGCCTCGATATTGCTGAGGCTGGCTTTGAACTCGCGATCCTCCTGCCTCAGCCTCCCAAGTACTGGGATTACAGGCGTGCGCCACCACGCCCGGCTAATGGAAATCTTTTTCTTACCTATTTTTTTTATACATTTGTGGTTGGTATTATGAAAACAGACCAAAATGAAAACAAGAGGGAAAGGTTACAACAAATATGGCTCTCATTCTTTCTTTCTTTCTTTCTTTTTTTTTTTTTTTTTTTTTTTTTTGCCCTGGAGATTGAAACCAGAGGCACTTTACCACTGAGCTACATCACCAGCCCTTTTTATTTTTATTTTTTAAAAATTTTGAGACAGAATCTCGCTAAGTTTCTGAGGGCCTTGCTGAGTTGCTGAGGCTGGCCTCGAACTTGTGATCCTCCTGCTGGGATTACAGGTGCTCACTACCATGTCCAGCTCTCTCTCTTTTGTTAACCAGACCCCAATTTTGTTTAGCCATTGGGTGGGCAGCAATCTGTTCTAGGATATAGGTCCCTTGTTCCCCTGCCCAGGGCTGCTTGATAATGGATTGATAACACTGCCCCTCTTTGTCAGTAATTAGTCCAATTCTGACCCACGGAAAGTCTTCTGGGCCTTCTAAGACTTTTTTTTCCTATTGAAATCAAAATTTCACCAGGTGTGGTGGCACGTGCCTGTAATCCCAGTGGCTCTGGAGGCTGAGGCAGGAGGCTCACGAGTTCAAGCCAGCCTCAGCAATTTTGCAAGCCCTGTCTCAAAATAAAATATAAAGGGCTGGGGTTGTGGCTCAGTGGTAGAGCACTCACCTAGCATGTGCGAGGCCCTGGGTTTGATCCTCAGCACCACATAAAAAATAACTAAATAAAATAAAGGTATTGTGTCCAACTACAACTAAAAAATAAATATTAAAAAATAAAATATAAAAAGGTCTGGGGATGTGGCTCAGTGGTTAAGTGCCCCTGGGTTCAATCCCTGGTACCAATCAATCAATCAAATCTCTGGGCTGGGGATGTAGCTCAGTGGTTGTGCACATGCTTAAAAGCATGAGGACTGCGGTTCAATCACCAGGACCAAACAAGTAAATATACTCTTCCAGGAGAAAGGATCATTTTCACCTGCCTGCTTCTTCCTGTCTAGAATGCAGTTGTGTGACATGTGATCTTTGGAGTTACATCAAACATTCAGTTCAGTTAGGTGGCAAGCTCAAGGATGAACTACACCTCCTTCCTATTGTTGAGCTCCTGCATTACCCTTGGAACCTCCAGATTTCTAACTTGAGACAAATAACTGTGTTTTTTTTTTGTTTGTTTGTTTGTTTTTGTACTGGAGATTGAAACCAGGGATGCTTAACCACTGAGCCACATCCCCAGGCTCTTTTAAAAATATCTTATCTAGAGACAGGGTCTCATTGAGTTTCTTAGGGCTTTGCTAAGTTGCTGAGGCTGGCTTTGACTCGTGTTCCTCCTGCCTCAGACTCCTGAGCCACTGGGATTACAGGAGTGTGCCACTGTGCCTGGCTACAAATAACTTTTTTAAAAAAAAAATATATATGTTTATTTGTTTTAGTGGTACACAATGCGTTTATTCTTACGTGGTGCTGAGGATCGAAACCGGGCTGTGCACGTGCGAGACGAGCGCTCTACTGCTGAGACACAACCCCAGCCCCTACGAATAACTTTTTATTGTGTAAGCCTTAAACACATATTATGTGTTGTGTGTGAATTCTGTTGTGTATAGATAAATATCATAATTTACACAAATAGCTGTATTGTTTTGGGTTGATTTGATATTAGAATTTACATTATATCTCACTACGTATTTATATATAATTTGTGAAAGTTTCTTTTAGTAGTCTTTTTTTTTTTTTTTGTGGTACCAGGGATTGAACTCAGGGGCACTCAACCACTGGGCCACATCCCCAGCCCTTTTTTGTATTTTATTTAGAGACAGGGTCTCCCTGAGTTGCTAAGTGCCTCACCATTGCTGAGGCTGGCTTTGAACTCGCCATCCTCCTGCCTCAGCCTCCCAAGGGCTGGGATTACAGGCGTTTGCCACCACGCCCGGCTCTTTTGGTAGTCTTAACTTATTATAATTGTAAAAAATCATATATAAAAATTATGTATATATAAATATAAATGTGTGTATATATGTGTTTATGTATCTATTAGTACTCTACACCAAGTATTTTCCCCCAAGTATTGTACACCAAGTTTTCACCCTGTCTAATTCATGGCAGGATGGTACTTCCTGCCCCCTTGTGGTTGGGGACAGCCATGTGACTAGTTCTGGCCACTGAGCTATAACTGGGAATGACATTTCCCCCATTTATTTGGTTTATAACAAGTATTATCACACAAAAGTTCATTATAAATTATAGTGCCATCTTGAGATTTGCATCTTGTTCATAGGGGGGCATCCTTGCTCATCCCATTTTGAGCTTAGATATTCTCATATAATTTATAGAGCAGATGAGAGGTGCATTTCCTGAAGCAGGGTGATAGTTCTGCTTTGCCATTCTCTTCTTGTTCCTTTTCCCCTCCCTGTCTTTTCACAGGTCAAGTAATCAGAAAAAAAGCTTCCGCAGTGTTCAGGTCCCAGTGGGGTTCCAGCCAGCATATCAAGCATTTATATCCATAAGGTCCTCAGCATCAACTGGAACACCTGCTGTAGAAACCTATTTTTACATCATCCCACTTATGAAATCATAGAATCTCTCTGTTACAGGAAGCTTCCTTTCTCTACATTGAGGGGGAACAACTTACATCATTGTATTTTTTTAATATTTATTTATTTGCTTTTAGTTGTACACAATGCGTTTTTACGTGGTGCTGAGGTTCGAGTCTGGGCCGTGCATGAGCTAGGCGAGCGCTCTACAGCTGAGCCACAACCCCAGCCCCTCATTGTATTTTATTTTACCATTTCTATGTAAAAATTATCTGGATTTCATCCAGAATGACAACAGAACATGGTATATCTTTAAGCCTGAGTGGTTTTCTAGAAACAGAGATTAAAAATTAAAAGTCTTATTCTCAGAAATGTTTGAAGCTATAAAAAGAAAGAAAGAAAGAAAGAAAAAACAAACAGAAACAAAGCTGGGTGTGATGGTACACACCTGTAATCCCAGTGACTCAGGAGGCTGAGGCAGGAGGATTGCAAGTTAGAGGCCAGTCTCAGCAACTCAAAGGGTCTCTGTCTAGAAATAAAAAATATAAAGTGCTGGGGATCTACCTCAGTGGTTAAGCTCCCCTGGGGTCAATCCCCAGTATCCAAAACAAAAACAAAAGCAAAACAGAAACAAAAAACAAGCAAGCAAAAAAGAATATGTTAGAAGCTAAAGTAAAAAACAAAACAAAACAAACAAAAACCAAACCTGAATCATAGAGAATTATTAGGTAAAGCAGGTTCTTCACATCTTTTTGCTTTTGGAAATAATTAAATATCTGAGACCAAAGCCAGAGCAAAGTTTCCCTAGATCCTGAAGTTTCTCTGATATATTCTAATTACTCTGTGATCCTTTGGTATATTTAAATGCTAAATATGGTTATTAGATAAAACCACTGAGAAGAGTTATAGAAATGACTTCAAGAGCTGGGCACAGTGGTACATGCCTATAATCCCAGTGATTCTGGAGGTTGAGGGCAGGAGGAATGCAAGTTCAAAGCCAGCCTCAGCAATTTAGCAAGACCCTGTCTCTACAAATAAAAAATAAAAAAGGCTGGGGATGTGGCTTAGTGTTTAAGCGCCCCTAGGTTCAATCCCAGGTACAAAAAAAAAAAAAAAAAAAAAAAAAAAAAAAAAAGGAAAAAGAAAGAAAAAGAAAAAGAAATGTCTTCAAGATTACACAGGACAGGTGTCTCAGGTCTCAGTGATAGAGCACTTGCTTAGCATCTGTGAGGCCCTGGGTTCCATCCCCAGCACTAGAGTTTATTTGAACTATTTCAATATCAACATGACTTCTTGTCATAGACCAAAAATAGGAAGTCTTGAACTACAAAAACCTTTGGTAAGGGTGAACTAAATTTGCTTCATTTAAAAATATTTTGATATGATTATCAGAACATTTCCACACAATTTTGGGATTGGCACATACACATGGTTTTGTCTATCACTGAACACAAGAAAACTAGCAGGTAACAATTTGCTTGTGCAGAATCACATTATTTTTCCCTGTGGACTAAAACAAACATGATTCTATCTCCATTTTACAACTCTGTTGGTCAGGTTTTTAGACGATGTGGTAGATATTTTTTTTCCCTACCACAGAGAGGAAAAACATTATCTAAAAACCACTGAAGCTAAATTTAAATGAAAAATCTTTTTTACTTCAATAAGCATCATTAGGTAAGAAAACCCCTGAAATGAGAAGCAAATCCCTCAGTTTTATTATGTCACAGTTTTCCAGTCTTTTCTTTTCTAAGGCAGATCTTCCAAAATTATTTCATGTGAAGCTGTCACTAGAGAAAGGAAACAGTTGTGAAATTCTCTAATTACCTAAAAGCCTTAGGATAGAATTCTTAAAACACATACACACACACACACACACACACACACACACACACACACACACAAACTTTTTTGTTGCCATTCTTTCCCTGTGTGTAGCCTGGCCAGGTCATCTTGGTGATACATCAGACTTTGAAGACTTAGTGTTTAAGCAAAGCAAAGCAAAACAAAACAAATTTAAGCCAGTCACAGTGGTGCACACTTATAATCCCTGTGACTCTGAAGACTGCCACAGGAGCACCTCCATGTCAAGGCCAGCCTGTGCAATATATCAAGTACTCACTGATTCATTTTATATTTAAAAAATGTGGTATTGCGGCTTGAACCAAGAGGTCCTCTACTACTGAGCTATACCCCCAGTCCTTATTTTTATTTTTATTTTTTTGTTTGGTACCAGGGATTGAACTCAGGGGCACTCGACCACTGGGCCACATCCCCAGCCCTTTTTTTTTTTTTTTTTTTTTTTTTTTTTGTATTTTATTAGAGACAGGGTCTCACTGAGTTGCTAAGTGCCTCGCCATTGCTGAGGCTGGCTTTGAACTCACGAATCTCCTGCCTCAGCCTCCCAAGTGCTAGGATTACAGGCATGCACCACCGTGCCCGGCTTCTATTTTTTTTCTTTTAATTTTGTGAGGGTCTCACTAAATCGCCCAGAATGGCCTCAAAGCTGCAATCCCACCCTCCTGAGTAGACAGATTCAAGTGTGTGCCACCATGCCCTGCTCATGTACATCCACAAGAAATTAATTTAAAAAATAACTATGGGTAAATGGCAGAAAGATCAATAGAAGGAAGGGAACAGCAGTGGGTAGAGGGAAGGGGAAGAAGAGGTACTGGGGTCTGAATTAGAGCAAAATATATTCTGTGTTTATATAATTATGTCAAAATGGATTCTACTGTCATGTTAAACTAAAAAGAACCAATAAAGAAAATGTGGGTTGGGGAAATAGCTCAGTTGGTAGAGTGCTTGCCTCTCATGCACCACCAACACCACCAACAAAAAAAAGTGTAATTTTCATCCTTGGTTGCCCGCCTCCCCGGAGAAAGGAGAACTCTCCTTGGTAGTTTCACATGAATCCCTCAAACTTGCAAATAAATCTGAAAATAAAGTGTGTGTATGTACATAAATATATACTTGCCATGTTTGTGTTGAAACATCTCCTTGCAGGGTCAAACATCTGACAAGTTTCTTCAGATTCATTTGCATATCTGCCAGGAAGCCCCTGAACTTGGTGCCCTTTCTCAGCGCTTCTTCCTTCTCTCACTCTCTCTTCTTTTTTGAACTCAGGGGCACTTTACCACTGAGCTACAATCCCCAGTTCTTTTTTGTTTGCTTGTTTTAAAAAATTTTTGACAGGGTTTCCCTAAGTTGTTAGGGTCTCACTAAATTGCTGAGGCTGCCCTTGAACTTGCAATTGTCCTGTCTCAGCTTGTGGAGTTGCTGGGATTACAGGTGTGCGCCATGGTACCCAGCTCCTTCTCTTTTTCTTCAGAGCTAGAAACCTTAAAAAAGGCGAAAATGTGGAAACACCCACAGAGTCTTTCCCTTATATTTTTATAAATCAGGTACTGGTGTTTTGGGGATGTCCAGTTTGTTCCTCTGGGACCTCTAACCTGTTTGGAAGTTAACCTGTCACAAGAATGGGACACTTTCCCACCCCATCACCATGACCACCAAACTCCTTGCCCTGCACTGTTTTTTCCTGTTTCCTGGCCCTACCTCCAGGGAGGCTTTCTGTGGCTCTAGCTCAGATGCAATGAACTGTGTTGCCCTTTTCTAACTGGTTTGAACAGGTCTTTTCTTAGCGCAGGCCAATTATCTGCCTGGCATTTACTTTCCCAGTTGTGTTTACCATGACAACCTTTGCAAGACACACAAGACCTGAGTGGGCCCCAAGCAGGCAGGGAAACTTCCTGTCCTGGGCCTGTCCAAGGAAATAATAAAGCAATTATTTCTTGCTTGAAGCTATACATCTAGAAGGAAGAATGAGAGAGCAAAGGATGCTTATTCACACTTATTTTATTTTAGGTCCAGTTAAGAGTGATTTACAGATGGAAATAATCATTAATATTCCCAGCAGAACCACCATGCTTCTTTTAACTCTTCTTTTGAGTTGATATAAAATAGCACAGGGCCTCTGTGTGGATTCTGTTCTGCTAAGAGGCTAATCAGAGCTGAGTGAAATCCAGCCCCTGCCTCTTTTCCAAGACTTGGACTCTGCAAGGACTGAGTCTGCCTTGAAGAAGGGATACCTCTGATGTGCTGCAGGCTAGAGGGGGCCTGGGTCTGGCCCAAATACTGTACTCTCAGCATCCCTCCACATTCTTCCTCAGGTCAGTGAAGGAACCTGAGAAGTGGGATATTGCCAATCCTTCCTGCCCTTCTACACGGAGCAGATAAATAACTGGTCACAATGGGCTCTCTGTCAAGCTTGTCCCTCTCTGTTCATACCTTATTTTCCCCCTTTGGTAGTGGGGATTGAACCCGGGGTGCTCTACCACTGAACTACATCTGTAGCCCTTTTTAAAAATTTTTTAATTTTGGGGCTGGGGCTATGGCTCAGTGGTAGAGCACTCATCTCGCATGTGTGAGGCCCTGGGTTCGATCCTCAGCACCACATAAATAAAATAAAGGTATTGTGTCTACCTACAACTGAAAAAAAAATTTAAAAAAAAATTGGGGGCTGGGGTTGTGGCTCAGCGGCAGAGCGCTTGCTTTGCACGTGCGCGGCCCAGGTTCAATCCTCAGAACCATGTAAACATAAATGCATTGCATTGTGTACAACTAAAGTAAATAAATAAATATTTTAAAAAATTAAAAAAAATTTAATTCTGAGAAGGGTTTTATTAAGTTGCTTAGGGCCTGGTAAATTGTTGAGTCTAACCTCAAGCTTGTGATCCTCCTGCCTGAGGCTCCTGAGTTGATGGGATTACAGATGTGTGTCACCGCACCTGGCTCTGTTCATACCATTCTTGGTATGAACATAAATGTTGAGAAATTCTCATTCATCTTGTAAACTTCCAGTTGAAATGTCAACTCCTCAGGGAAGACTGGCCCATCCCACCTACTTACTGCCAAATGAATTACCCCTTCTCTGTGGTTTCACGGTATAATATCCTGTTATTTCGTGCTGTGATTTTGTTAGAGTCAATTTCCTTTTTGAATTGGTAAAGATATTTTATGCATAAATAAATATGTTAGCAACTCTCTTCCCCCCCCTTTTTTTTTTAAAAAAAAATATTTATTTATTTACTTTAGTTGTACACAATGCAATGTATTTATATTTACGTGGTGCTGAGGATCGAACCTGGGCCGCGCACGTGCGAGGCAGGCGCTCTGCCACTGAGCCACAACCCCAGCCCCTCTCTTCCCCCTTTAAGAAAACCCCAAAAGAGTCAGGTGATGTATGTGGTGCATGCCCATAATCCTAGCTACTGGGGAGACTGAGGTAGAAGGACTGCCAGTTCGAGGCCAGCCTAGGCAATTTAGTGAGACCCTGTGGTAAAGGGCCCTTTGGTTCAATCTCCAATACCAAAGACAGACAAAAGTAGTATCTTCCCTTGTTCAGCACCTTGGTTCCCTTCTTCCCATTAATAATAGAGGTTGGGTGGTATTCCTAGCTATATACTTTGATCTACTCATTTTATTTAAAAAAAAAAATCTCATGGTAAACTGGGTGTGGTGGTACACACCTGTAATCCAGCAGCTCCAGAGGCTGAGGCAGGAGAATCCCAGGTTCAGAGTCAGCCTCATCAAATTAGTGAGCCCCTGAGCAATTTAGCAAGACCCTGTTTCTAAATAAAACATAAAATGGGCTGGGGGGGGGGCTGGGATTGTGGCTCAGCGGCAGAGCGCTCGCCTCGCACGTGTGTGCGGCCCGGGTTCGATCCTCAGCACCACATAAACATAAATGCATTGCATTGTGTACAACTAAAGTAAATAAATAAATATTTTTAAAAAAAAAATGGGCTGGGGATGTGGCTCAGTGGTTAAGTGCCCTGGGTTCAATCTCTAGTACCCCCCCCCCAAAAAAAAAGCCAATGGGAAAGCTATTGTTACAGTGGTTCTCAACCTGGGATGAGTTTGCTCTGCCCCAGAGACATTTGGTAATGCCTAGAGGCAATTTTGGTCATCACGCCTAGGGATAGGGTTTTTTTCTTTTACCCCCAGTGTTGGGCATGGAACCAGGGCTTTTGTGCAAGTTGAACAAGCACTCTACTTCTTAGCTACACCTCTACCTTCCCCTATATACCGCAACCCCCACCAGGGATTGAACCTGGGGTACTTAACCACTGAGTGACATTCCTAGCCCTTTTAAAATTTTATTTAGAGATAGGGTCTTACTAAGTTGCCTAGGGCCTCCATAAATTGCTGAGGCTGGCTTTTTTTTTTTTTTTTTTTTTTGGTACTGGGGATTGAACTCAGGGGCACTCTACCCCTGGGCCACATCCCTAGCTCCCCCCCCCCCCCTTTTTTTGTATTTTATTTAGAAACAGGGTCTCACTGAGTTGTTTAGTGCCTCGCCATTGCTGAGGGTGACTTTGAATTCCTGATCCTCCTGCCTCAGCCTCCCAAATCGCTGGGATTACAGGCATGCACCACTGCACCTGGCTGAGGCTGACTTTGAACTGGTGATCAACCCGCCTCAGCTTCTTGAGTCCCTGGAATTTCAGGTGTGGGCCACCATGCCTGGCAGACCCTCCCCTTTTTTGAGACAGCTTAGTTGCCCAGAATGTCCTTGAATTTGTACTCCTCCTGCTTTAACCTCCTGAGTAGCTCATGTGCACCATCTCAGCTGGCTGCCTACCACCTCTCTTTAGTGTTCCATGGTTGTCCACCTGATGGACTTATTCTCCTAGAGGGATTTTCAAAATCTTTGATTCCAGATTCCAGGTAATTACATTTGACTCAAGCACACTTTCTTGTTCATGTACCTCCCTCACATCTTACTCCGTGGCTATCAGAGCCCTGTGGCTTAGACACTGGATCTTTTCCTATCCTCTCTTCAGTCTGCTCAAGGTTGGTACATACTATTCAGTGCTCAAGTGATGTTTGATGAAGTGTGATGGTTAGGAATAGGAATAGGAACTATGTTAAGCCACCTGGGTTGGGAAACAATTTCTTTTCTTTTTTCTTGTGCCAGGAGATTGAACCCAGGGGCACTTCACCCTGAGCTACATCCCCAGCCCCCTACCTTTTTTGTGGTGCTGGGGATTGAACCCAGGGCCTTGTGCACAAGAGGCAGGCACTCTACCAACTGAGCTATATCCCCAGCACCCCCAGACCTTTTTATATTTTATTTTGAGACAGGGTCTCACTAAGTTGCTTAGGGCCTCCCTAAGTTGCTGAGGCTGGCTTTGAACTTGTGATTCTCCTGCCTCAGACTTCCAAGCTGCTGGGATTACAGGAATGTGCCACTGTGTTGCCTTGAGCACAGTTTTGGAACTTTCTATGCTTAGTTCCCCATCTGTAAAATGTAACATATCAACCTTTTATTATTATTATTTTTGGTATGGGGATTGAACTCAGGGACATTCCACCACTGGGCCACATCCCCAGCCCTTTTTTTTTTTTTTTTTGTCTTTTTTGGTACCGGGGATTGAACTCAGGGGCACTCGACCACTGGGCCACATCCCCAGCCCTTTTTTGTATTTTATTAGAGACAGGGTCTCACTGAGTTGCTAAGTGCCTCTCCATTGCTGAGGCTGGCTTTGAACTCGCGATCCTCCTGCCTCAGCCTCCCAAGTTCTGGGATTACAGGCATGTGCCACCGTTCCTGGCTTATACCAACCTTTTATTGTGAAAAATAAAATTAAACAAGTTATATACTCAGGGCTGGGGGTGTTGCTCAGTGGTAGAGCATTTGCCTAGAATACATGGGTCCCTGGCAAAGAAGAAAACAAAACAGAAACAAAAACAAGTTATACTCAAAACACTTAGAGGTGCCTGCCACTTAGTCTTATCAAAGCGTGAGCTACTATATAGTCTATAAAAAATATATATTGCCAGGCTTTATGGCTCATGTCTCTAATCCCAGTGACTTGATAGTCTGAGGCAAGAGTATTGTAAGTTGAGGCTAGCCTCAGCAACTTAGTAAGACCATGCCTCAAAATAAAAAATAAAAAGAAGTGGGGATGTAGCTTAGTGATAAAGCACCCCTGGGTTCAATTCCCAGTACCAAAAATAATTAAAAATATTATAAGAACATATGTTATTAAATGCTAACTTTGTTATTGTCAGTTTCATCTGTTTTGAACACTGATGCACCCCCAGTGCCCTGAACAGTGCCTGGAACTTAGTAAATATTTGTTGACTTCATGAATGAGAGCTTTCCTATTGCCCTCACTCCAGAGTCACAATGACTTTCCAATAGGGTGAGGTAGGGAGCAGGGTATTCAAGGGCCTTTATGGTTGAAATTAGTAGCTAAGTAGAAGTTTGTGGCAGGTCTAGGGCACAGCTCATTGTTTCTCTAGGAAAATGTGTCCAACATACAAGGGAATATCTGGAACCCAGGCCAAAAGTTAAGGTGGAAGAGGAAAGGGAGGCTGAGACCAGGAGGAATGCAAGTTTGAGGCCAACCTGGGCAATTTAGGGAGATCCTGTCTCAAAACACAATTTACAAAATGGGCTGTCATGGGCACAGTGCATGATTGTAATTCCAGCGGTTCTGGAGACTGAGGCAGAAGGATCACAAGCTCATGGCCAGCCACAGTAACTTAGCAAGGCCCTGTCTCAATATGAAAAATAAAAGGGCTGGGGATATAGCTTAGTGGTTGAGAGCCCCCTGGGTTCAATCCCTGATACAAAAACAAACAAACAAACAAACAAACAAAAAAAAACCCCACAGACCTAGCTCAGTGGTGGGAAAAGCCCAGGGTTTAATTCCTAATTTCTCCCTACCTCACTCCACCAAAAAAAACAAAAAGAAGGTGGGAAGGAAAAGCTGTATGGCATGTGTTCTTGGAATAAGCTTCTTTGTCTTATTTGTTTTGTTCAATAGTTTGAAATTGCCTTCTTCAAGCAAGGCTAATTTGAGCACAAGTTGCAAGTTAATTTGAATTTCATGTTTTGTCCTTGCTCTCACAGGAAGCACATAGGGTTTCAAGCATTCTAAGGCCTTCATGTAACCAACAAAAGGAGTTGCAGTCACACAGACCTGGATTTCAATCAGGAGTTGCTTTAGTCAGTTTTTAAATTGCTGTAATCAAAAGACCTCACAAGAATAATTTTAAGTAGGAAAAGTTTTTAAGTAGGAAAAGAAGCTCACAGTTTCAGAGGTCTCCCTCTGGGCCTGAGGTGAGGCAGAACATCAAAACAAAAGTTTGTGGTGGAGGAAAGCAGCTGGGAACAAGGCACCACAGGGCTCTACTCAAAAAGGGTAAAACATATACCCAAAGGTGTGCCCCCAGGGCACTTTCCAGCCACACCCTACTTGCCTCGTTACCGTCCAGTTAATCCCTATCAAGGATTAATGCACTGAATAGGTTAAAATTCTCAGAACCTAATCATTTCAGTCTTCAATTGTCTCACACATAGCTTTTGGGGGACATCTCACACTTAAATCAGTAACTCAAGTCCTGACCTTAGCTGCCCTATAATCATGGATTGTTCTTGGTCTGAGTCTCACTTTTCTTATCTGTAAGATGGAGATCCTGGGCTGGGGTTGTGGCCTCGTGGTAGCCCTCTCGCCTAGCATGTGCGAGGCCCTGGGTTCGATCCTCAGCACCACATAAAAATAAATAAAATAAAGGTATTGTGTCCAATGCAACTAAAAAATCAACATTAAAAAAAAAAAAAAAAAAAAAAAAAAAAGAGCCGGGCGTGGTGGCGCACGCCTGTAATCCCAGCTCTTGGGAGGCTGAGGCAGGAGGATTGTGAGTTCAAAGCCATCCTCAGCAATGGCGAGGCACTTAGCAACTCAGTGAGACCCTGTCTCTAATAAAATACTAAAAAAGGGTTGAGGATGTGGCCCAGTGGTCGAGTGCCCCTGAGTTCAATCCCTGGTACCAAAAAAAAAAAAAAAAAAAAAAAAAAAAAAAAAAAAAAATCCTTTTATTTTCTTAACAAGATTGTGTTGGGAAAGGCATCAATGATGCATTTTGAAACCACTTAAGCCTTATACAAATTCCTGGGATTTCCACACTGGCTCCTTGGTAGTGCTTCAGAAAAATAAAAAGTAGGTCCTTCCAGGAAAAGGCTGGAGACCCAAAATCTAACGTCAATGGTCTTTGAGGTAGAAGGAGGGCTGCTGGGCCTTACCTATCGACGGCTAGGTGGAAAGGGTATTGCTTAAAATCTCAGTGCTGGACCAGCCTGGGCCCCAGAAGTCCAGGCTAACGTCCATGCTTTCTTTCAGGTCAAACGTCACGATCTACAAATCCTGGTGAAAACTAAAGGAAAGGCACCCTGAAACCGTTTAGGAAAAAAGTAGGCACACGGAGAGACGGTGGGTAGTGGGGGTGGGGAAACGTTAGAACCAAAGAGGTTGGTGGTTGGACGGGACGAGGTGTCTGATACAGTGCAAGGGCAACGGAGGACAGAAACACACCACAGAGAGTGAAAGTGGGGCAGCGAAAAGGGCCGCCCAGAGGAATTTCGGTTCCCACACCAGCACTCTAGGCCTTGACTACAGTTCCGCCCTCAACCGCCTGGGCCCCCTTGCCCCGCCCCCAGCGGGCAGCTAGATCGTACTATTGTGTATGTATAGGGGTTGACGTGAGTAGCGGGCTAGTCCTTCACAATAAACATAAGTTATTACTCATAAAAAAATTATAATATATATTATTATATCAATTTTCAGTTCAACCATTTCCCTTTTTTCCGTTTGGACTCTCTTAATTCCTCGGAAAATGGTAGGAATACGATTCTTCTTCCCCTTTCCTTTTCCATATTTGGTACATTCCGCCGCGGTACGTAGGCGGGGAGGCGTACATAAACCTCGACGCAGGAGGCGGGGTTGCTCAGTCCTCGAGGCGGCGGTGCTCGGTCGTGTCGGAATCTTGTTGATTGTAGGCCTGTGCGCGCGTGCGCGGACATGGCCTCAAACGGTATGTGAGGGCGCGAGGCGGCCGTGGTGCGCCTGGTCAGAGCTTCGTTCCTTCCCAGCTGGGCTTTTGATTTTCGGTGGGCCTGGGGTGGCGATCGCGTGTAGGGTGTATTCGCACCGCTGTGGCGGGAAGTGGCGGAGAAGGTAGAAGGGGGAGGTCGATGTCGCCATTTTGTTTCGCTCCTCTGGCGATTCTCGCGGGATTGAAAGTCTTGCTTTTGCAGTGCGTTTATCTGAGGTGAGTGTTGGGAGGGAGGCGACCTGGTGATTGAAACATAAAGGGAGGGTGGAAATGCCCAGTCTATCTAGCATGGGCCCCCTCCCCCCAACCCCGCGCTCTGGTCCGCTTTGTCGCAGTGCTGCATCCGGGCATTTGGTGCGCGCACGCGCTCTGCTGGCCCCTCCCCTTTCTCGCCCCGCGTATCCCACTTCTCCGCCTCGTGTTGGCCCGACTTTTTGTCGCGAGACCCTCTGGAGACTCCGCAGCGCGCGTCCGGTGTGGGCCTCGCCCCTCGGGGTCCTTAAAGAATGGGCGGGACTGCTCTGTTCCCGCCCGAGTTGCCACGCGGCCGGGGCGGAGGCTTGGGATCGGGGCTTCTCGCCCGCTTAACGGTTGGGGGTGGGCAGGGAAATTGGTCAACGGACTGGGGGACGGATCCATACAGTTTCCCGCCTAAATTTCCCTTTTTCTAAGGTGAGAACCGAAAAGAACGGTCGCCCGAGGCCACGCCCTCTCCCTGCCGTTTGCCTTTTACTGCGGGGGAAGTGCCTCATTTCCTGTACTGAAGAGATGGCCCGATCTTGCCTAGTGCGTTTTTTTTTTTTTTTTTCTTGTGGTGCCGGGGATTGAACTCAGGGGCACTCGACCACTGGGCCACATCCCAGCCCTCTAATTAGAGACAGGATCTGACTGAGTTGCTAAGTGCCTCGCCATTGCTGAGGCTGGCTTTGAACTCGATCCTCCTGCCTCAGCCTCCCAAGTGCTGGGATTACAGGCCTGCGCCGCCGCGCCAGGCTGCCTAGTGCGTTTTTTTTTTTTTTTTTTTTAATATTTGTTTGCTTTAGTTGTACACAGTGCAATGCATTTGTTTACGTGGTGCTGAGGATGGAACCCGGGCCACGCACGTGCTAGGTGAGCTCTGGTGCTAGGTGAGAGCTCAACCGCTGAGCCACAACCCCAGCCCCCTAGTGCGTTTTTAATGTAGCGTTTTGAAAGTGTTTTTCTGCTTTTGGTTTTGATGAATCTGTTCACATCTCTGAGGAAAACAATAATCTGGAGCCACAGGCTTGGATTTGAGTATTGGGTGACTTTTGCCTCCTGAGATCATCACTTTGACATTTGGGTTCAAAGGCCTCTGTTGTCTTGGTTCTCCAGCTCTGTGCTAAAACCCTTCTTTGCCTTTCTACAAGGTTGGTCTCAAAGAGTGAAGAACGGCTTTTTTTGAGAGACAGATCTTATTCTTTGGGTTTTGTTGAGGGTGCCACATTGTGAACACCAATTCAAACCTGTACTCTGACTTTTACACTATATCTCAACTAGTATAATAGCTTTCTCCTAAAACGGATGTGAAAATGAAGTGTATGTAAATTCAGAGCAGCTTGTGGCATTGAGTTTGCAGAAAATAACAACTGTCCACCAAGATCCTTGTTTTTTTCTCAATAGTTAAAGATTCTTTGAAGAAATTTGTATCGTTTTTCTTTATTATAAGAAAACCTTGTATTGACAGCTTGTCCTCAAATTAGTATTTCATGGGGGAATTTATGCCTTGTAATAAAGTTTTGTTGATTTTTCTTGATCTGGATCTCTAGTGTTTATTAAGTTGAGAAATTTAGTTCTGTGATTAGAAGGTAATGTGATTGTATTTTTCTTTTGCAGACTATACTCAACAAGCAACCCAAAGGTGAGTGCCATTTCTGGGCTCCCAGAGTTTGTAAAGGGCAAGGGTGGTCAAGGTAATTCTCTCTCCCTTTTGTATTTTTTTGTTTTTCATTTTTCTTTTTTAAGGTAATTTTTTCCTCACTGCAGTTTTTTCTTTTTTCCAGCTACGGAGCCTACCCCACCCAGCCTGGGCAGGGCTACTCCCAGCAGAGCAATCAGCCCTACGGACAGCAGAGTTACAGTGGTTACGGCCAGTCAGCAGACACTTCAGGCTATGGCCAGAGCAGCTATGGTTCTTCTTATGGACAGACCCAAAACAGTTGAGTCCATCTTACTCTGGGTTACTTCTGTTCTTTCTGAATGCTGCTTTTCTAAAACCTGAATAGTGCTGAAATGTTGTAACTGCTTCCTATATTTTCCTCTCAATCTCATGTAACTTAAAATTCCTTGGAGACTTGTAGCCCTTTCAAACCAAAAATGCTGTGGATTGTAATTACTTCCTTTTTTTTTTTTAATTGAATGTTTTTTGTATGTGTTGACCTTTTTCTATTTATTTTCTTGACACAAAAAGGAGGTGACTCTTAGGCTGATTCTTACATGGAGGAAATAGTTGGCTTGGAAATGCTTAAAGTCAGGTTACCATACATCGTGTGGTACACAAGGAGGTCAAATTTGCCCAAACGTTGGACTTGTAAATAGTGTGAATTGTCTTGTATATGTTGTGCACGTATCAGCACATTAAAATGCAGCTAAAAAATAGGGATCTTGGGCTGGGGTTGTGCGCTTCCCTAGCACATGGGCGGCCTGGGTTCGATCCTTAGCACCATGTAAGAATAAAGGCATTGTGTACGACTAAAGCAAGTAAATAAATATTTTTTTAAAAAATAGGGATCTTTTGGTTTTGGTGGGATAGGTAAGGGAATTGGAACTATCCTAAAGAGTGAAGTTGGAGCATTAATTTTAGGATTTATTATTTTTTGGTATCTGGGATTGAACCCATGAGTGGATAACCACGGAGTCACATCCCCAGCCCTTTAAAATGTTTTACTTAGTGATAGGGTCTCTCTGAGTTGCTTAGGATCTCCCTGAGTTGCTGAGGCTGGCTTTGAACTCTTGATCCCCTTTGTTAACCTCTGGAGCTGCTGGGTTTACAGGCATGCACCACCACACCCAGCTAATTTTAGGATTTAAAAGAGGGTAACTTGATTAGTTGTGAGATACTAGCAGTTCCTAAGATGACTTTCCAAGTAAGGTGGTATATAATGTTCAACTTATTTCCTGCCCCCCCCCCCCCTTTTAAATTTCCTCATAGCTTTTATGACTCCCTTTCTCTTTTTCCTCTGTAGCAGGCTATGGCACTCAGTCAGCTCCCCAGGGATATGGCTCCACTGGTGGCTATGGCAGTGGCCAGAGTTCCCAATCATCTTATGGGCAGCAGTCCTCCTATCCTGGCTATGGCCAGCAGCCAGCTCCCAGCAGCACCTCTGGAAGGTAAGGTGGTAGTAGGGGATGACACAAAAGATTAGGGTGAATTGTTGGTGTTGGGTCAAGAGAATGGGGTAAAATGAAAGTGAAAGGGAATAATGGGTATGCTAAGATTGTGATTTTTTTTTTTCTCCCACATAGCTATGGTAGCAGTTCTCAGAGCAGCAGCTATGGGCAACCCCCAAGTGGAGGCTATGGCCAACAGTCTGGCTATGGTGGACAGCAGCAAAGCTATGGACAGCAGCAGAGCTCCTATAATCCCCCCCAGGGCTATGGACAACAGAACCAGTACAATAGTAGCAGTGGAGGTGGTGGAGGTGGAGGTGGAGGTAAGAAGGGGGGGGTCCTTCAGCTGTGTCTCCTACTTATCTTCTGTGTTCTATTGTTTGGCCCTTATCAAAGAGGTTTTTTTTTTTCCCTACTTCCTCACTTTTTCCTTAGCTCTATTTGTTTGTTTGTTTGTTTATTTTTTGTGGTGCTGGGGATTGAACCCAGGGCCTTGTGCATGCAAGGCAAGCACTCTACCAACTGAGCTATATCCCCAGCCCTCTTTTTATTTTTATTTCTCGTTTCTATTATCCCTTATTGTTAGGGACTCTTGGTCAGGGTCTTGCTGAGGTCCTCACTGAATTGCTGAGGTTGGCTTTGGACTTGGAATCCTCTTGCCATGGCTTCCCAAGCCTTTGTGCTTAAAGGCGTGCATCATAACTATGCCTGGCTTGTCTTCCTCCCCCTCTTTTTTTTTTTTTGTGGTACCGGGGATTGAACTCAGGAGCACTTGACCACTGGGCCACATCCCCAGCCCTTTTTTTTTGTGTTTTTTTTTTTTTATTAGAGACAGGGTCTCACTGAGTTGCTAAGTGCCTCGCCATTGCTGAGGCTGGCTTTGAACTCGCGATCCTCCTGCCTCAGCCTCCCAAAGTGCTGGGATTACAGGCGTGCCCCACCGCGCCCAGCTCCCTGACTCTTTTTGATCCTGGGGATTGAACCCAGGGTCTTGTGCATGCTAAGCACCACACACACTACTATGGTTTTGCCCCCCACAATAAAAGTATCTTTTTCTTCCCCGACAGGCAGCTATGGCCAAGATCAGTCTTCAATGAGTGGCGGAGGTGGTGGTTATGGCAATCAGGACCAGAGTGGTGGTGGCGGCGGTGGCTACGGGGGAGGCCAACAAGACCGTGGGGGCCGTGGCAGGGGCGGTGGCGGTGGTTATAACCGCAGCAGTGGTGGCTATGAACCCAGAGGTCGTGGAGGTGGCCGTGGAGGCAGAGGCGGCATGGGGTAGGTGTCTTGTGAGTCAGGGTATATCTTTGGGGAGTATGAGGGTGCATGAATCTCCCTTGAAGCAAGTCCCTAGTGCATGGTTAGTATTCTTGTTCTCTGGGGATCTGTGAGAGCTTTGATTTTGGGGGCAGTGACTTTCTTTGTACTTTCCCATTTTATTTTTGTGAGAAGTTGGGAGCCTAAATTCCTATCCACACTTGTGAGTAGATGTTTGAGTATGATGCTTTTATTTCCAAAGAAAAAAAGTATATAGCTGTGTATGGATTGGAGTCATTGATATCCTAGGCAAGAAACATGGAAGTAAAGACTTCTTTCTCTGCAAGGGAAACCGATGATCCCACTCCTGGGAAATAGGGAAACTTGGCATGTGTTTTCCCATGTGTTCTCCAGGGGAGATGGTAATGGATAACCTGACTTCAGCTTCCAGGAATTGGCTACTTATTCTTCCCGTATTCTGTAGTCAACTTTAATCCAAGAACGTGATTTGCACTAATTTGACTGACTGATTTTGTGTGTGACTTGGTTTATGGGGTCATCTGACTGAAGTGTGCAGACCTTTGGGGCAAGATAATGCTTGACAGTGGAATCCCACCTATTTATTCCACTGTCTGCCTTCCCCTGGTTGGTTAAAAAAAAGCATCAGCTTGTCCAACTGGATCTTTGCTTCCTTTTCTGCTGAAGTAGAACCTTAGATTTGATGTTTAAACATTTGTCAAATCTGTTGGGTATATACGATTTGAAGGACCCTACTGTCTCCTTGAAAAGGGGAGGAATGTCAGTGTTACTTTTCTTTGAAAAAAGTAGGTTTTTTAAAATGAGTTTGTATATGGTAAGTATTCAGAGGTGGGTGGGGGCAATCTTCAAAATGTGCAAAAATAAGGAAAACTCTGTTGTGTGCGTGTGTTTATTGCAAAACTTTAAAAAAGAAAAACAACTGTTATGTGACTGTTAACTTGCTCTGCATTTTATGTGCCACAGGTATGAAAGGTGACATTGCAAAATACTCCGCTCTTCTCGCAGTGTAGAAGGGGTGACCCCGGGGGTGGAGGGTGATCAAAAGCAGCTCAGTAGTTAGGATAGGGCTTAGCTAAGTTTGTCTTGCTTTAAGGGGAAATTGCCTTTGGTTTTGACTTTTTATGGAATGGGGTTGGGTCTGCTTGCTGCTTTCAAAGCAAAATCCACAAAAACGTGTTGAGGGCTACCCCAGCCTGGTGTGAAATGTCTTCTGGGTACATTGGGGGTAGGGTTTTTAAACCAACTACTGGGTTGTCACCACTCACGACGAGGAAAAAAACATCTGCTACGTCTGAAGAACAACCAAGGAAAATGGGTCATTTTTTTTTTTCCAGAGGAAATAGATATATATATACATAATCTTTTAAAACAAAATTCTTAACTGTGTCTGAGAAATTGCACACGTGTGTGTGACATGCTCACAGGTCAGACAAGGGTTGGTCAGGAAGGGATGTATTTTAGTAGCCACTTGTATCTTTCCCAAAACACCTACCCATGTTTGGGGAATGTTAAAATCAAAAACACCCTTTTGTAGCCGTTGGAAGCTTCATGTCCTTTCTTCTAACTTGTCTTCTCCAGCGGAAGTGACCGTGGTGGCTTCAATAAATTTGGTGGTAAGTGAACAGAGTTTCCAAAATTCCCAACTCCCGGCAATGCTTTGTCTGATTGTTCATTTGCAGATGTCTTAGCGTGTTAATTTAAGTGTCAAAAGGTTTTGAAGTGTCCATAATCACCTCCAGAAAGGGGTGGGGTAGAATGCCACCCTGCTGCCAGATGTGTGCTAACCTGGAGGCAGGTAGGGATAAGACTCAGCAGTCGTCTGGTATCAAATTGGTTTGACCCAGGTTAATAGAGGTGTTTAGTAGGCCTCTTGACAGGGGTGTTGCCATACCTGGCATTTAGTGATTACCATTTTGAGAAACTGGAGGGGAGTGTGCTGGAACACGTGGTACCAACTTGGCTTTAGGATCCTTTTGATCAGTATGTGTCCAAGGCTAGTGTGTGTGTATGTGTGTGTTTAACAACCTCCAAATGTTTTAATTCTGTGAGGACGTGAAATATTGCCCTGCTCTGAGGATGGTGAAGTTGGTATATATTTTTATATTAAGTACCGAGTGGTGTCAATGCAATTCTACATAATGTACTTAACTCAGATGGGCAAATAGAAACTAGCTCTGGGAAGGAAGGTGTGGACTACTTCAAGAAAGAATTGGGAGCATGTGTGGCTCATGGGAAATAACCAGGTCTTAAACAGCACAAACTGAATTCATGGAAAAATGGCAAATTTGAGAAGTCTCCCAGTAAGCTGGAACTTTTCTGGTTTGGTTAACTAACAAGGTTTCTTGATTTGTCTCAACATTAAAAGCCAAAGGCGTGGGTTCATGACTTAGGTGTCATTGCGTATGGGTACAATATTTGTATATGATGAATTCAGATAAACATTGGTCAAAGATGGTCTCTGGAAAAAAAAAAAAGAGGCTGCATTATGGAAATAAGATTTCTGGTCTGTTCCCTGGGACATGCTTTAAAAATATAATAGTTATTATCATGTATGTTTTAATTTTCATGTGGTTTTGGGGAAACTTAACATGGTTTTAAGAATGGTTTCTAAAGATGAAATTAAAAATTGTTCCACAATTGATAAGTGTTTTTGGTGTTAAAGTTTGGAGAAACTGGATGGATGCACATCACATTGCTGGTGGTGAGCCCATGTCTCTCTGGGGTGAGAGAAAAGGGCCAAGCTATGAGTTGGTTTGTTAACTTTAATGGGTAATTACCCTCACCCCCCCCCAAATCTGTGCTGAGGACATTTCCCAGCCTGAGCTGGGGGAGGCAGCATTTTCTGAAGTGTGGTGTTGTCCCTGTGGGGACTCAGGTTACAGATCTTAAGAAATGGGCCTGTGTCTCCCCCAAACCTGCTGATGACATTTTCTGGGCAGGCCCAGGACAGGGTTTGGAGTGAGGCTGTGAGCACTTAACTGATATTTTGCAAGAATATGAATTTGGTGTTAATTTTTTTCCCTTGTCTGTCTTTCCTGTTGACTAACAGTTCCTCTTTTCCCTTGTTTTTGTTTTCTTTCTTTTTTCTTTTTCTCTTTTTTTTTGTTTTTTTTTTTTTTGTTTTGTTTTGTTTTGTTTTTGTTTTGTTTGGTGTCACTTAAGGCCCTCGGGACCAAGGATCACGACATGATTCTGGTGAGTCCAGTGGAGGCATGAAAGAGTGGTTAAAGAAGTTATCTAGACTTCACCTAGATGTTTTTGAAATTAAAAAAAAAAAAAAAAAAACTGAAAAAGCAGTGATAGAGAAGGGAAGAGTGTTTTAGATGTACTTAATAATTCATAAATGAGCATATCATAAAAATAAGTGAATAATTTTTTAACAATTTAGAGGGTCTTGGAATGAGACTGAGAATCTGTAACAGTTTACAGGTGATGCCAATTCATCTGTGGACCATACTCCAGAACTGCTGATTTAAACAAATGGTGGTTGTTTTTTTTTTTTTTTTTTTTTTTTTTAATGCAGGTCATGTTCAAATCTGACAACAAAATCAGTGAAGGAAAGAACTGATTAGTACAGCATTAAAAAATATTTAGTTTTACTTGTTTTTTTTTTATGTTTAGTATACTAGGTTTTAATGTAAGTTTTGTTAGGGATCTTGAAAGTTTATAAGCACTAATGAATTTTGTGATCTTGGGCAGTTAACACCTGAGTCCTGGTTTCTGTACTGGGTTTTAAAATATTCTAGTGGGTATTTGTAAAACTAAACCATATAGACATTCAAATGTGAGAATTGAAGGGCTGTTAATTTTTTTGTCTTTTTTTAACTTTGTTTTTCCTTTTTAAAATTTTCATGTACTGCTGTGTTAAACAAGCAGAACAGGATAATTCAGACAACAACACCATCTTTGTGCAAGGCTTGGGTGAGAATGTTACAATCGAGTCTGTGGCTGATTACTTCAAGCAGATTGGTATTATTAAGGTACTGTGGAGCAGAGTTGGTGGTTTCTGTCCATTGGCAGGCTTTTGGCTTTCACACATTAGCAAGAATCAGTCATAGTGATTGTCAACAGTAAAAATGGAAGTCTTTTTTTAAAAATGTTTTTATTAGTTATTGATGGACCTTTGTTTATATGTGGTGCTGAGAATCAAACCCAGTGCTAGGCAAGCACTCTACCCCTGAGCTACAACCCCAGCCCTTAAAAATGAAAGGCTTAATGGTTGTTGCCAGCTTAATTTGTTGAGCGAAGAATAGTAGCTGTTGCCATTTTGCACAAAATGAAAAAGTGATTAGGAAGGTGCCCTAAGACAGTGTAGACTGGTTTTAATTTAGGTTGAATGTGAGATAAGAAGTAGTAACTGGGAAGGGGAGAGCTGTAGTTTGAGAATGATAAAAGCTTCCAGTTCTGGAAGAGGAAGATGGAAGGTGTGGAGTCAGCTCTCTGGATCCAGTGGTTCTGCATTTGAACCAAACTCAAATTGAAAATATTTGGAAAAATAAATTGTATGAGTTGAACTTGTCCAGACATTTTTTTCTTGTCATTCCTAAACAAAAAGTATAACAATTGCATAGCATTTACATTGTATTAGGTATTAATATATAATCTAGAGATGGTTTTTATGTGTGTGGTGCTTGGGATCAAACTCTGGGCTTCTGCATACTAAGCAAGTGGTATACCACTGAGCTCTACATGCCTAGATCCTAGGAGTTTAGGATCTAGGAGATCGAGTATACAGGAGCTGGGCATCCAAGCAGTTCAGGAGGCTGAGACAGGAGGATTGTGAGTTCAAAGCCAGCCCAGCAAAAGCGAGGTGCTAAGCAACTCAGTGAGACCCTGTCTCTAAATAAAATACAAAATAGGGCTAGGGATGTGGCTCAGTGATTTGAGTGCCCAAGTTCAATTCCTAGTTTTCCTCCCCCTATTCCCTGGCCCAAAAAAAAAGTACATACAGGAGCATGTGTTTTGGTTACATGCAGATATTGGGCCCTTTTAAGTTGACTATGTGGATAGTGGTGGGGGTGGGAAGATCCTAATCCCCCAAGTATACCAAGGAAAAATTGCATTGTATCCTCCAAAATTGATAATATTTTGCATTTTTCAGACAAATAAGAAAACTGGACAGCCTATGATTAATTTGTACACAGACAGGGAAACTGGCAAGCTGAAGGGAGAGGCAACAGTCTCATTTGATGACCCACCTTCTGCCAAAGCAGCTATTGACTGGTTTGATGGTATGTATGAGGAAGCAGATTGGGTGGTCATAGGGATGGATATGTGTCTAGCTTTAGGAAGCATGTTATATTTTGAAGATTCTTTTTAATCTTACAGAACTTATATCTATAATTTCAGTATAGTCTCATTTTTGCTTATGTTTCATTTAGATTATAACTCTTTTCAGGAGGGTATATTCTTAGGTTGTATCAAGTGTGTTGGAATCTACAGTTCTTTATTCATATTTCTTTTTTTAAGATCGTGGGGGTAGAACCCAGGTCCTGGTGTATCCTAGGCAAGAACTGCCACACAGCTACATGCCTCACTTAAAACATTCTTTTTATACCTCCTTTATTTATTTATTTATTTTTTTTTAGGGAAAGAATTTTCCGGAAATCCTATCAAGGTTTCATTTGCTACTCGTAGAGCAGACTTCAATCGGGGTGGTGGCAATGGTCGTGGAGGCCGAGGGCGAGGAGGTAAGCTACTTCTTCCTGGTCAGTGGAGGTGGTGGAGAAAGTGTTGAAGATGGGAAGGGCTTGTGTGGAAAAGATGGTTAACCAAACTTGGAAGGGGAACAGACTTCTTATATCTATACCCAGGACCCATGGGCCGTGGAGGCTATGGAGGTGGTGGCAGTGGTGGCGGTGGCCGGGGAGGTTTCCCCAGTGGAGGTGGAGGTGGTGGAGGTCAGCAACGAGCTGGCGACTGGAAATGTCCTAATCCGTGAGTGAAAAAAATTTTTTTTAAACTTCTTTTTAAGAGTAATGTGTGTACTTTGCTATGGTAGAATTGTTCAGATACTTTTATAAACTAAGAAAAGAGAAGGTTGGGTTGCATAGTTGAGGGAGGATTCAATTGAGAGTGTGTTAGGTAAGGTTGGTATATAAGTCTGCTGTTACCTGTGGGAGATAACTATGGTTCTAAGATCCTAAGTGGGTGCTGGAAACTAGAGAGTACCAAAACCCTGTGTGCTTATTTGAATAAAAGTACGGTGATATTGGGATAGTGGATCTGATAGTTGAGATGGCTGTTAAGTGGGTAGAGTAGGGTATATGCAGAATAAACCTATTGGACAAAATGTATGTATCTTACGGGCAGGATGGTGTGGAATTAAGAGAGTTCATCGTGCTACTCAGAAAGCCTGCAGTTTAAAATGTAGGAATTATTTCTGGAATTTTGTATCATTTTCAAACTGGTGGATCCATAGGAAACAAACTGCATGTGTGTGTGGGGGTGTGTGTATTGTATGGGGAAAGGTGATGGACTGTATTTAGTGGTTATTCAGTGGTAATCACATTGGTTGTTCCTGGCTTCTGTTCTTGAGTCTTGCTAATTCTGGGTTTTTCCTACTACCTATTCTACCAAAACAATTGTCTTCCTTTTCCTTAGTACGTGTGAGAACATGAACTTCTCTTGGAGAAATGAATGCAACCAGTGTAAGGCCCCTAAACCAGATGGCCCAGGAGGGGGACCAGGAGGCTCTCACATGGGTAAGAGAGAGGAGTTGGACCAAAAATCCCTTAGTTTTTTTTGAGGAGGGAGGCTAGGGTATGGTAGGAGGATAGAGATCTGATATATTTCTTTTGTTCTAGGGGGTAACTATGGAGATGATCGACGTGGCGGCAGAGGAGGCTATGATCGGGGCGGCTACCGGGGACGTGGCGGGGACCGTGGGGGCTTCCGAGGGGGCCGGGGAGGTGGGGACAGAGGCGGCTTTGGCCCTGGCAAGATGGACTCCAGGTGAGTAAGACTCTAAAAATGAAAAAAAAAAAGCAATTGAACATGGTCCATGGGGTAAAAAAGATTGTGTTGAAAGCAGTTTCTTTGGAAAGAGCTAAAAGTTGGGCACAGTGGCATATACCTACAATACTGGTAGTTGTGGTTGGATTCCAAGTTTGAGGCCAGCCTGGGCAACTTGAGACCCTGTTTCAAAATAAAAAATGGGGGTTTGGGATTGAGCCAGGTATAGATGGGGATGTACACTTGTAATCATAGAGTGAGGCATGAGGATTTCAAGTTCAAGGCCAGCCTCAGCAACCTACTGAGGCTTAGCAAGACTGTGGGGTCAGTGGTAGAGCAGCACTGGTTCAGTCCCCTGATTGTCAAAAGAGCTGAGAAGGGTAATCTTTAATGGGAAGGTGAGAGGAAGGGGGAAAAATCAGGGCAACTACTCTTTAGTTACATTCTATTTACAGAGATAAGGCATTTGCTTGGTTGAGATTTAAGGGAATATTTGGGGGGGATGGGGTAGGTGGAGAAGCTGATAATTCGAACCTAACAGACACTTTTCTTTTTCCCCAGGGGTGAGCACAGACAGGATCGCAGGGAGAGGCCGTATTAGCCTGGCTCCTGAGGTTCTGGAACAGCTTTTCTTCCTATACCCAGTGTTACCCTTGTTATTTTTTTTTAATTTTTTTTTTTTTTTTTTTGTAACCTTCCACCTCCTGAACACCCATGGATTTGTGTTGGACTACGTGATTGTAGCCATATCTCTGGTTCCCATTAAAAACCATCGTTTTAGTTAAAATTTGTTCCTTCCCCCTCTTCACTTTCCTGGAGGATTGATGTCCGTGTCAGGAATGTGGGGAGTGTGCCTCTGAGATCATGCTGTGTAGCAGGGATATGATGATGATTTGTTCCTGCCCAGCAGGAACTAGAAATAAAGTATTTGATACTTGATCTAGGGGAGAAAAGGACAAGTGGTATCCTTGAGAGTAGAGTTTAAATTTATATCATGGCAAAATTTGGTGTGTAATATGGGGTAAATGGAAATACAGGATGTGATGAGTATTGCTCCAGTTCTGCCTGTCTATGGGAGTTTTGTCACAATCTTACATGTTGGTTTTGTTTACCATTTGCAGCATATTTATGGTTTAAGAATTCTTGGCTCTTGAGGCTCAAATTAGATTTGTCATTGGAGCAGAATTAAATCTGACCATGATGGGCTGGGATGTAGCTCAGTGGCAAAGCATTTGCCTCACATTTGCAAAGCCCTGGGTTCCATCCCCAGTTCAAAACAAAACAAACAAAAAACCAAACAACAAAAAACACCCCACCAAAAAAAAAAAAAAAAAACCAACAAAAAAACAAAATCTGACCATGTTAAAGAATAACTTAAAAGTGCCTACTTTCATTCCCTGTTTAGTGCTAATGGAGGTTTTATGGAGTTGTCATGGTCAAATTGTAAATCCTAGAAAACCAGGCCATTCTCTTTACAGGCTGAAAATGAAGTGCAGCAGTTAATGTTGCTGTCTCAGAATCAGAAGTTAGGAGTCAGGATTGAGTTTACTCTTTTGACCCCATTTCTGTTTTTTAACATTTTAATCCTGAAACCATTGTGCAGGAGGTCTTGAAGGTGGCAAACATGTGTCCCAAACTTTTGTTTACTTAAATGTTAAGAGGATGTTAAATGTGGAAAAGTTCTGAAGATGGTGAGTAGATGGCTGGGAAAGGAAAGTTGAGGTAGTCCCCTGTGTTTAAAAGAGATGAGAGAACATACAGATCTAGAGCCACGGATGTGATATATATATTTAGTTGTGCTTGGATGCAATACCTTTATTTATTTTTTTATGTGTTGCTGAGAATCGAACCCAGGGCCTTGCACATGCTAGATGGGTGCTCTACTCCTGAGCCGTACCACCCCAGCTCTGGATGTGACACTTTGATTTTTGATTTATTTGGTTTGAGTAGCCTGGCTGAGGTCTCTTTTTCAGACTTTTTTGTTGCTTTTTGTACTAGGGTTCCTCCCCACCCCTCCAGTAACTTTATTGAGGTAAAATCGAAGTATAAAATGCACCTATTTGAAGTATGTAATTTGACAAGTTTTGACATGTATGTAACAATACAATCAATGTGTTAAGCATTATATTCTAAATCAATCACCTTAGGATACATAGAACTCCACCCCTACACGTCAACTATTTCAAAATTGGCACGCTTATAAATACCTCAGTGGTCAAGGAAGAAAACACAAGAAAATAAAAAGTGCTTTTTTTTTTTTTTTTAAATCTATTTACTTTAGTTGTACACAATGCAATGCATTTATGTTTACGTGGTGCTAAGGATCGAACCCGGGCTGTGCCCGTGCTAGGCGAGCGCTTCACCACTGAGCCACAACCCCAGCCCATAAAAAGTGCTTTGAAGTGATAATAAAAGCTTAAAATATCAGGGTCCCTGGGATGAAACAGTGCTGAGGTGAACATTTATAAAAGAAGCTAGAATAATAAATTACTTTCAAATTATGTAGTAGGAAGAAAGAAATAAGCAAAAATACATGAAATAGAGAAAGAAATAATACAGGTAAAATTTGAGGAAAAAAAATAAGGAGGGCTGGGATTGTGGCTCAGCGGTAGAGCGCTCGCCTAGCACGTGCGCGGCCGGGGTTCGATCCTCAGCACCACGTACAAATAAACACATTGTGTACAACTAAAGCAAATAAATAAGTATTTAAAAAAATTAAAAAAAAAATAAGGAAAAACAACTACAGATGCTAAAAATATATTAAGGTAATACTATGATCGTATGCCAACATGTGATAGCTTTTGTAACATGGTCTTAGAGAAGGATCCATGTGCTGCTGAGAAGAAAGTTTATTCAGTCATTGATGGATGGATTCTATATACATTTAAATGATCAGTTGTGTTTTTTTCTTTTTTTTTTAATATTTGTTTTTAGTTCTACACAATGCCTTTATTTTTATGTGGTTCTGAGGATCTAACCTGGGCCACGCACAAGCTAGGCGAGTGCTCTACCACTGAGCCACAAACCCAGGCCCGTGTTTTTTATTTCTATAGCTGCTTTATTTAGTTTTTGGAGGCTGTATTATCCAGTGGTGACAGGCATGTTCATGTTAAAGTTACCCAGTATCGTGTTGTGGCATGTTTGATTCTTGAAATTGAGAAGGGTTTGTTTGCATGTAGATGCTCCATTATTTGGGACATAAATGTTTACAATTGTTATGTCTTGTTAATGTATAATTACCTTCAATGGCCTTCTTTGTCCCTTCTGATTAACTTTGGCTTAAAGTCCACTTTATCTGATATGAGGTTAGAAACCTCTACTTATTTACATGATGCCCATCTTTTCACCTTCAGTCTGTGGATGTTTTTGCCTTGTGTTGGGGTTTTAATATTAAAATTTGATCAAGTTCCCTGATTCCTCCTGTTAGAAGTGAAGGAGGTTGAAGCTCATGAGTGGATTTTTGGGACTATCAAGTTTCGATGTCTTTGGCTACTGGAGATTGAACCCAAATTGAACTAAGATCACAATCCCCTCTCCCTTTTGGGGGTGTGTGGTACTGGGGTTTGAATTCAAGTGAACTCACTGAGTTGCTTAGCACCTTGCTTTTGCTTAGGCTGGCTTAGAATTTTGCGGTCCTCCTGCCTCAGCCACCTGAACTGCTGGGATTACAGGCATGTGCCACTGCGCCAGTCATGTCCCCAGCCCTGCCCCGCCCCCCTTTTTTCTTTTGGTACCAGGGCCACATCCCCAGCCCTTTTTGTATTTTATTTAGAGACAGGGTCTCACTGAGTTGTTTAGTGCCTCGCCATTGCTGAGGCTGGCTTTGAACTCGTGATCCTCCTGCCTCAGCCATCCAAGTGCTTGGATTACAGGCATACGCCACCATGCCTGGCTGTCCCCAGCCCTTTCAATGTTTTATTTTGATAAAGGGTCATGGTAAGTTGCTGAGGTTGCCTTCAAACTTTGGATCCTTCTGCCTAAGCCTGCCATAGTGGCTGGGATTACAGGTTTGTGATACTGCACCTGGTTTGATTCTTTCAAAGGGTTTGGGTGCTTAGTAACTGGGGAGGCTGATTTGGGAGGATTGTAAAGTTTGAGGACACCCTGAGCAATTTAGTGAAACCCTGTCTCAGGGTGTGGTGCTAGGTGTATGGCTAGAAAAGCAGTTTGGTGGGAGGCTGAGGTAGGATGATCACAAGTTTTAAAGCCAGCCTCAGCAGTTTTGTGAGACCCTCTTGAAAGAAAAAGAAAAAACATGCTGGGATTGTAGCTCTCTGTTAAAGTGGCCCTGGGTTCAATCCCTGGTGTGGTGGGGTTTGGGCACTGGGGATGTGTGGCTTGATTGCCAGTACTGCCCACCCCTCCAAAAAAAGGCTTTTGGTGATAGGCCTTGCCCTTAAAATGAAGTAGGGTCACAGGTGACTAATATTGGGTAGTTATAACCTTGGGAGCACTTTTCTATAATGATGAACACAAGAAATAACGGGATAGAATGTTAGTGTTTGTTGAAACGGGTTTTGGTGCCAGGTCATCACTGGTGAGAAAAGTGTGAGGCCCATGGTGTTTGAATTTTGGGCTTTCTCTTTGCTTCATTACCTAAGTGAGAAACTAATAGCCAGTCTTGTTTCTCTTAATTGATAAGGACATAATTCTTTGTACATTATTTTTGGGCTAGGGATATAGCTCAGTAGTAGCTGGGGTGTGCCTTGCAAAGCATACCTGAGCCTTGGGTTCCATCCTCAACACCAAACATGTTGCCAAAAAGGAACTGATTTTCTGGGGTTAGGGTACAGTGCTGAGGATAGAACATGGGACCTTATCCATGCTAGGCAAATGCTGTTTCTTCTTTTTTAAAATATTTATCTATTTACTTTAGTTGTACACATGCAATGCATTTATGTTTACGTGGTGCTGAGGATCAAACCCAGGCTGCACATGTGCAAGGCTAGCACTTTGCCGCTGAGCCACAACCCCAGCACTTTTTAAAAAAAATGCTGATTCATTAATCTTTTTTTTTTAATGCCACTTAACCACTGAGCCACATCCTAGCTTTTTTGTATTTTATTTAGAGACAGGGTCTCACTGAGTTGTTTAGTGCCTTTCGCCATTGCTGAGGCTGGCTTTGAACTCGTGATCCTCCTGCCTCAGCCATCCAAGTGCTTGGATTACAGGCATACGCCACCATGCCTGGCTGTCCCCAGCCCTTTCAATGTTTTATTTTGATAAAGGGTCATGGTAAGTTGCTGAGGTTGCCTTCAAACTTTGGATCCTTCTGCCTAAGCCTGCCATAGTGGCTGGGATTACAGGTTTGTGATACTGCACCTGGTTTGATTCTTTCAAAGGGTTTGGGTGCTTAGTAACTGGGGAGGCTGATTTGGGAGGATTGTAAAGTTTGAGGACACCCTGAGCAATTTAGTGAAACCCTGTCTCAGGGTGTGGTGCTAGGTGTATGGCTAGAAAAGCAGTTTGGTGGGAGGCTGAGGTAGGATGATCACAAGTTTTAAAGCCAGCCTCAGCAGTTTTTGTGAGACCCTCTTGAAAGAAAAAGAAAAACATGCTGGGATTGTAGCTCTCTGTTAAAGTGGCCCTGGGTTCAATCCCTGGTGTGGTGGGGTTTGGGCACTGGGGATGTGTGGCTTGATTGCCAGTACTGCCCACCCCTCCAAAAAAAGGCTTTTGGTGATAGGCCTTGCCCTTAAAATGAAGTAGGGTCACAGGTGACTAATATTGGGTAGTTATAACCTTGGGAGCACTTTTCTATAATGATGAACACAAGAAATAACGGGATAGAATGTTAGTGTTTGTTGAAACGGGTTTTGGTGCCAGGTCATCACTGGTGAGAAAAGTGTGAGGCCCATGGTGTTTGAATTTTGGGCTTTCTCTTTGCTTCATTACCTAAGTGAGAAACTAATAGCCAGTCTTGTTTCTCTTAATTGATAAGGACATAATTCTTTGTACATTATTTTTGGGCTAGGGATATAGCTCAGTAGTAGCTGGGGTGTGCCTTGCAAAGCATACCTGAGCCTTGGGTTCCATCCTCAACACCAAACATGTTGCCAAAAAGCATGAACTGATTTTCTGGGGTTAGGGTACAGTGCTGAGGATAGAACATGGGACCTTATCCATGCTAGGCAAATGCTGTTTCTTCTTTTTTAAAATATTTATCTATTTACTTTAGTTGTACACATGCAATGCATTTATGTTTACGTGGTGCTGAGGATCAAACCCAGGCTGCACATGTGCAAGGCTAGCACTTTGCCGCTGAGCCACAACCCCAGCACTTTTTTAAAAAAAATGCTGATTCATTAATCTTTTTTTTTTAATGCCACTTAACCACTGAGCCACATCCTAGCTTTTTTGTATTTCATTTAGAGACAGGGTCTTGTTGAGTTGCTCAGGGCCTTTCTATAAATTGCTGAGGCTGGCTTAGAACTTGATCCTCTTGTCTCAGCCTCCCAAGCTGCTGGGATTACTAGCGTGCACCACTTTGACTAATCTTACATATCCAGCATTTTGTTCTTTTGAGTCTGCATCCTGCTAAGTTGCCCAGGTTGAACTTGATATCCTTCTGTCTCAGTGTCTTGAGTGGCTGCAGTTACAGGTATCACTGGCAGTAGTTTGCCTCCCCACTGTCCCCTCCCTGTGCTGGGTAACGAATGCAGAACCTTGCAGCATGCTAGGCAAGCATTTTGCCACTGAACCACATCCCAAGCAATTGTTTGCATTCCTTTATTTTTTTGGTACCAGGGATTGAACTCGGGGGCACTTGACCACTGAGCCACATCTCCAGCCCTATTTTGTATTTCTCTGAGTTGACTTAGTGCCTCGCTTTTGCTGAGGCTGGCTTTGAACTCAGGATCTTCCTGCTTCAGCCTCCTGAGCCACTGGGAGTACAGGCATGTGCCACCAAGCCCGGCTTTGTTTGCATTCTTGAAGCACTTACTGCTTATTGGGAACAGACTTAACTGGAAAGAAGTACGCAGGTTGGGTTGTAGGTGGGGGACAGCAGCAGATCTGTTTGCCTTTTACACCCCCTTAATATTTGATTAGCCCTTTTAGCTTTTTTTACCTGTCACCTGCAGGCACTACCTGGGTTTTAGTATTGAATACAGGGTGAGCTTGTAGCAGATAGACAAGAGTTCTAAGATCTGTGATCCAGCCCTCTATGAGACTTGATGACACTGATTAAACTTAGGCATGTGTCTTCACATTACTAATCTCATCCTTTAAAAAAAAGTTACTTGGAATTAAGAAATAATCATTTAGGGGGGCTGGGATTGTGGCTCAGAGGAAGAGCACCTTGTAAGGCACTGGGTTTTATCCTTAGCACCACATCCTATAGCTAAAATAAATGTTTAAAAAATAATCATTTAGTGTACATTGTGATTTTTAAAAAATGTATATATTATGTAATCAAATTTGAGGGTTTTTTTTGTTGTTGTTGTTGTTTGGGTACTGGGGACTTGACCCAGGAGCACTTTAGCACTGAACTACATTCCACCCCTTTTAGGATTTATTTTGAGACGTGGCTCTCGCTGCCTCAAATTTGTGGTCATATTGCCTCAGTATTCTGACTTGGAAATAGAGGAAGTACCACTGTACCTAAGTGGCTTGAATACTTAAAATTCACTCTTAGCAATTTTGAGAGAATCTGTTTGCTTATTTTTGTCATGTAGGAGATTGAACCTCATGTCCTCCTGGATGCTAAGCATTTGCTCTACCACTGAGCTACATCCCCATTCCTACAGTTATTAAGTATGGAATCCATGCTGTTTAATCAGCATTTATTCCTCCTGAATGAAAGTTATACCCATTGTTCAACATCTCCCTTTCCCTGTCTTCTCTCCCCTTGACCCAGTCTGGTATTTCAGTCTAGAATGAGTTGGTTGAGTTTGACTTGGATTTCACATTTCAGTGAGATAATCTAGTGTCTTTCTGTGCCTGGCTTATTACCATTTACCATAATGTCTTTCATATTTGCTCATGTCACTCGGCACTTTGGTTTCATTATTTTGGCTATATTATGAATAGTGTTCCAGAAAACATGGGATGCAAACATCTCTTAACATTTTGGATATATACCCAAGAAGTTGTATTGCTAGATCAAGAAACTCCCCATACTGTTTTACATGATGGCTATACTAATTTATATTCCCAAAATTTGTGTGCAAGGATTCCGTTTTCTACATCTTAATACTTGTTAGTTTTCATCTTATGATACAGCCACCTACTGTGGGGTCTGTAACCAGGTCTCATTTTGCTAGTCTATTAGAAGGTTAGCTTCAGCCAGGCATGGTGGCACATGTCTGTAATCCCAGTGGCTTTGGAGGCTGAGGCCGGAGGATCACAAGTTAAAAACCAGCCCTGGCAATTTGGGCCCTAAGCAACTTAACAAGACCCTTTATCAACATAGAAAGGGCTGGGGATGTGGCTCAGTGATTGTTGATCTGTAATCATTCCTCTCTAGTATTCTTTCTATAACTCAGACTTCTACCTTTGGGATCTTGGGAAGAGGGAAAAGCCTCTTTTCCCTTTGTTTTTAAACTTTTATCTTGAAGTTTAAATTTTAGACTTAGAAGTTTCCACAGTAGTTAAGTTTCATCTCTGCAGTTAAAATCTTCATGATACTGGACATTTTAGGGCTTTTTGGTGGTTAGCAAGTAGAGCTTTTGGAGATTATTGAATCTAAAATTCCCAGTTCAAGAGAAAGACTTGGAGAAAGGAAGTAGTTTTATTAGCTAGAGTGTGGTTCTGGAAGAAATAGTGCCCTCTGTTGATGGATAGTGTTCTCAGCTTTCTGGAAAATTGAGTTTGTGTCCTCCTCCCAGAGAGACTTTCACTTGGAATTGATTGAGGGCCACCCCAGGTAGATACTGAAGACGGGAAAAGAGCTTGGGTTATACGTTTGAAGATTTGGGATGTGCTGTGCCAACCTGATGTTTGTGCTGTAGCAGGGAGCCAAGCTAGGCATCTTTTTCTTTTTGGTACCAGGGATTTTTTTTTTTTAGATATCTTTATTGTTTATTTTATGCAGTGCTGAGGATCAAACCTAGTGCCTCACAAGAGCTAGGCAAGCACTGTACCGCTGAGTCACAACCCCAGCCCCAAGGTAGGCATCTTTTTAAGTGGAGAATAGGGTCCAAGGGGGTTGGATTGTGGTTTGGGAATGTGAGAAAAAAAAACTTTGAAGGGAACAGGACCTGTTTTCCAGGTACAATCCTGACTATACACTTCACCTAAGGGTGGCAGTGTTGCACAATTACAGATTCTGTAGCTGTTTGGTTAAGTATCTTTAGGGGTTTACTTTTTTTTTTTTTTGGTACCGGGGATTGAAATCAGGGGCACTCGATTAGGGGCCACATCGCCAGCCGTTTTTTGTATTTTACTAGAGACAGGGTCTCACTGAGTTGCTAAGTGCCTCGCCATTGCTGAGGCTGGCTTTGAACTCGCGATCCTCCTGCCTCAGCCTCCCAAAGTGCTGGGATTACAGGCATGCGCCACCGCGCCTGGCTGACTTTACTTTTTAGCCCTTTCAGAATAGGGGCCTTACTTGAAATGTTCTAGGATGCAGGACTTCTCCCGCCACTGTGCACCTCTAGAGTTTGAGGGGAAGCTGGCCCATCCTGTTTACAGTGCCCCTGAATAAAAAAGGCAAATCCCAGTTCTTGTAGAGAGGCCTATGTAAACCTGTCAGTCTGAGATTGCTGGAACTAAATCAAATCCTTTCCAAGTTGAATGTACAGTTTAACTAGCATATCTTTTTTTTTTTTTTTTTGTGGTGCTGAGGATTGAACCCAGGGCCTTAGTGCATGTGAAGCAAGTACTCTACCAACTGAGCTATAGCCCCAGCCCTAACTAACATACTAGCATATCTTATCTAAAATGCTTGGGACCAGAAAGAAGTGTTTTGGATTTCAGATGTTTTCAAGTTCTTTTAAGATTCATGTTGGACTTCTCATATTTTCAGGTTTTGGAATATTTGCACATTGTGAAGTATCTTGGGGATGGGTTGCTAGTCTAAATACAGTTCACTTATGGTTAATATATGTACATTTTGCGGCTGGGGTTGTGGCTCAGCGGTAGAGTGCTCACCTAGCATGTGCGTGACCCAGGTTCGATCCTCAGCACCAGGTAAAAATAAAGGCATTGTGTACAACTGAAACAAATTTTAAAAGTACATTTTAAACTTTTTTTTTTTTTTGGAGGGGGGTCCTGCTTGGGTGCTTAACCACTGAGCTGCATGCTCAGCCATTTTTTGCTTTTAAGAGGTAGGATCTCTCTTAAAAGTTGTTTTAGGGCCGGGCGCGGTGGCGCACGCCTGTAATCCCAGCACTTTGGGAGGCTGAGGCAGGAGGATCGCGAATTCAAAGCCAGCCTCAGCAATGGGGAGGCACTTAGCAACTCAGTGAGACCCTGTCTCTAATAAAATAAAATTAAAAAAAAGGGCTGGGGATGTGGCCCAGTGGTCAAGTTCTCCTGAGTTCAATCCCTGGTACCAAAAAAAAAAAAAAAAAAAAAATTTGCTTTAGGGCCTTGCTAAGTTATGGAGGCTGGTTTTGAACTTGCCATCCTCCTACCTCAGCCTCCTGAACCACTGGGATTAGAAGTGTGTGCCACCATGTCTGTCTGTACACATAATTTTATACTGTATTTTCAGTGTGCATGTTTTTTTGACTGTCATGAGGTCGGGTTTGGAATTTTCTATTGTGTCATACTGGAACTCAGAAAGTTTCAGGCTTTATATATGCTCAACCTGTTTGTAACTTGAATATATGAACCACTTAACCTAGTTAAAATGTGGATTCTAAAGCATAGGTTCAGGTGAGGCCTAAGGGTTTTTTTTTTTTTTTTTTTTTTGGTATTAATGATTAAACCCAGGAGTGTTCTACTATAGAGCTACATCCCCAGAACCCTGTGTTGTACCTCACCCCTTTTTAAAATTTTTTGAATTTTTTTCTTTTCTCTTCTGGTGGTACTGGAGATTGAACCCAGGGGGCACTTTACCACTCAGGTACTCACCTAACCATTTTTTATTTTTATTTTAGAGACAGTGTTGGCCTCAAACTTCTGATGCTCCTTGCCTCAACCTCCTGAGAACTGGAATTACAGTTGTGTATTATAAATGTGTGCATTTCTAATACATGCTCTGGTAATAATACGCTGTGGGTTCAACAGCCCACTTATTTTTTAATTTAAATATTTTTTTAGCTCATGTCTTATATTAACTCACATAATTTTCTGGTTTGTTGAAGTAGAAAGACAACACTTGCCACAATAATGTCTGTCAGAGTGGCTGAGCATAAAAACTCCAGCACCGCAATCATCTGAGGGGCATTCTGATGAAGGAGATTGATTTTGCCATTTTCATCTGCCTTATAATATTTCAAATATTTCATGGTAGCTGGCTTATTTATGCTTGTTCTTGGGAGTGGTTATTAGATGACTTCCTTTTCTTAGCACCACCACAGAAACTCAGCACAAGATGAAGGGTGGACTCCTTTTGACACTTGTATGTCCATCATCTGGTTGCTTATTAGCAGAGATCATTTTTGGATGATCAGGAGGAATTCCTTCCTTATTCTGCATGATGGCCTTTATATTTTCTCTAGCATCTGAGGATTCAAACTTTTGTTTTTTGGTACCAGGGATTAAACTCTGGGGCACTCGACCACTGGGCCACTCTCCAGTTCTTTTTTGTATTTTTATTACAGACAAGGTCTCACTGAGTAGCTAAGTGCCTTGCCATTGCCGAGGCTGGCTTTGAACTCGCGATCCTCCTGCCTCAGCCTCTCAAGTGCTGGGATTACAGGTGTGCACCACCGCACCTGACTTGAGGACTCAAACTTGTAATGCTTTTTAGGAAAATCTTTGTGGTTCCACTGCAGATTTCCACTGTGGATTGGAAAGCAGCAGTCCTGTTAAGAGTAATGCTTTAAGGGGAAAAAAAAAGAGTTGGTCATTCCCCCTACTTCACCCTGAAGGGGGAACTTAACTATGTGTGGAGCTTTCTATGTAAACAGTTCTACAGTGCTGTCTAGGAGCTAAGAAAGAAGGTATGAATCCTGCATATGAGTTCTAGATGAAATTAGCACAGGCTTAGACAGCCTTGGCTTCTCCTCCTTCTGAATCTTTTGAATTCAAGATTGGATGTAAGGGTTTTTTGGTACTGCGGATTGAACCCAGGGCCACCCAAACACTGAGCCACACACCCAACTCTGTTTTGTATTGGTTTAAAGACAGGTTCTCACCGAGTTGCTTAGTGCCTCACTGTTGCTGAGGCTGGCTTTGAACTCACGATCTTCCTGTTTCAGCCTCCCAAGCCGCTGGGATTATCGCACCTGGGCTAGTGCACCAGGCTGAATGTAAGGTTTGAGGAAGAAATGTTTTACAGAAGCTCCTTTTTATTTCCCCTTGGTTTTATAAATTTTTTGGCAACCCCTGGGGCATCATGGAAGGGAGTCCGTGATATGGGGCTGGAATTTGGAAAAAATTTTGTGTGGCTCCAGTGAGGATTGGGATAGTGTCAGGTATATAGAGTTGCTCTTTTGTTGAACTCAAAACCAATTCTGGGTCTTTGCAGGAATGTCTCTGCTTGATGTGGTCAATTGCTATTTGGTCCTAGTTTTCCAGGGTGCTTTTCAGACTTGGACTTAACTGGGATGTGCTTCATTATGCTAAAGATGTAGCACTTGGGAGGCTGAGGAAGGAGGATCTGAGTTCACAGCCAGCCACAGCAATGGTGAGGCACTTAGTAACTCAGTGAGACCTTGTTTCTAAATAAAATACAAAAAAGGGCTGGGGCAGGGGGGTGGCTGGGGTTGTGGCTCAGCGGTAGAGCGCTCGCCTAGCACGTGCACGGCCCGGGTTCGATCCTCAGCACCACGTAAACATAAATGCATTGCATTGTGTACAACTACAGCAAATAAATAAATATTAAAAAAATAAAAGCCGGGCGCGGTGGCGCACGCCTGTAATCCCAGCACTTTGGGAGGCTGAGGCAGGAGGATCGCGAGTTCAAAGCCAGCCTCAGCAATGGCGAGGCACTTAGCAACTCAGTGAGACCCTGTCTCTAATAAAATACAAAAATGGGCTGGGGACTTGGCCCAGTGGTCGAGTGCCCCTGAGTTCAATCCCCAGTACCACAAATAAATAAATAAATAAATAAATAAATAAATAAAAAAATAAAAAAAAAATAAAAAAAAATAAAAAAAATAAAAACAAAAGGGCTGGGGATGTGGCCCAGTGGTTGAATGCCCCTGAGTTCAATCCCTGCTACCAAAAAAAAAAAAAAGTGTGGGGCCATCTGAACTGGGTCTGGAAATTTGAAAGCTTTCAAGAAACTACCACCTGGTCTGGGAGTTGGCAGTATGAGCCAGATGGTGGGGCTTAGAGGTGCTCTCTAAACTGCCCTTGGAACAGCTGAGATACTCAGATGCTGTTCTGAGGCATTGGGGAGCTAGGCACAAAAACCATTCTGGAGAGAGTTGCTAACAAGTGTGCTTGCTGTGGAAGAATTTGCTATTAGATGATGAACTGTGTCCTGTTCCCACTTTGCATAGGTACTGCTGAGGCATCAACTAGCTCATAGCTCATGACATGGATAGAGCTAGAATCCTTAGTAAAACTGCCCTTCCTTAACCACTGTTGTGTGCTGAACAATCTGAGGAGACTTTGGGTGGGATGAAGTCCTCCTTTTCACCTCACCAAAGGAAAATGAAGCCACCTCCCTGAAGATTTTTTTATTCTAGGGAAGCTGTTTCTTAGGGTCCACTTCACTTTAGGACTGACTGCACTGATTTTTTTTGTACCTAAAGGAAATTTGTGTTACTTCTGGCTCCATCTCTTGAGAACCATCCTGAAAAGTTTTGTTAAAAAATTGTTAAGATACTACAATTTACTGATTATTATTATTTTTTGGTACTGGGGATTGAACTCAGGGGCACTTGACCACTGGGCCACATCCCCAGCCCTCTTTTTTTTTTTTTTTTTTTTTTTGGTACCGGGGATTGAACTTGGGGGCACTCAACTACTGGGCCACATCCCCAGCCCTTTTTTTTTTTTTTTTTTAAATATTTATTTGTTTTAGTTGTATACAATGTCTTTGCTTTTACGTGGTGCTGAGGATCGAACCCGGGCCGCGCACATGCTAGGCGAGTGCTCTACCACTGAGCCCCAACTCCAGCCCCCACCAGCCCTTTTTTGTATTTTATTAGAGACAGGGTCTCACTGAGTTGGTCTCACTGAGTTGCTAAGTGCCTCGCCATTGCTGAGGCTGGCTTTGAACTCACGATCCTCCTGTATCAGCCTCCAAAGTGCTGGGATTACAGGCATGCGCCACCGCGCCCAGCCTGATTATTTTTAATATTTATTTGTACCAGGCAGGGGCACCTAAACATCGAGCTACAACCCCAGCCCTATTTCATATTTTATTTAGAGATGGTCTCACTGAGTTGAGTAGGGCCTTGCTAAGTTGCTAAGGCTGGCTTTGCAACCTTTTTTTTTTTTTTTTTTTTTTTTTCCCAAATTTTAATGGTGCTGGGGATTGAACCCAGGGCCTTGTGCATTCAAGGCAAGCACTCTACCAACTGAGCTATATCCCTAGCCCTAAGGCTGGCTTTGTGATCTTGTGATTCTTCTGCGTCAGCCTCACGAGCTGCTGGGATTACAGGTGCATGCCACTGCACCCAGCGTAACATGGCATTTATATAGGGCTTGAAAAGATGTCTCTTATGGGACTTAGTGTAATGAAGAAGTCTTACGTGAAAGTACTCTATGACAATGGTTTTCTGTGCCCCAACGTTCCACTGGAGCCAGAGAAAAGTTCGATTTTGGGCATGTAGGGACAGGCAGAAGATTTAAAGGTTGTTCAGAGCTAAGAGATGTAGGTTGGATGTATGGTGCTGATTGTTATTGTGGGGTATATGAAAGAGGGTGGGAGAGGAGAGGTTGGATAAGCTAGGTTTGAAGGAAGTTTAGGTTAACATAGTAAGGTTTTTTGGGGGTACTGGAGACTGGACTCAGGGACACTTTACTGATGAGTTACATCCCAGCATTATTATCTTACTAAATTATAGGGCCTCATTAAGTTGCTGAGGCTGGCTTTGAACTTTATCCTCCTGCCTCAGCCTCCTGAGCTGCTGAGATGACAGGCATGTGCCACTGTCCAGGTCTGTCACCATCAATTGTATTATTATTTTTTGGTACTGGGGATTGACCCCAGGGGTCTTAACCTCTGGGCCACATCCTCAGTCCCCCTGCCCTCTATTTTGGACAGGGGGGATTGAATTCAGTGACACTTGCCCACAAGCATTTTTAAAATATTTATTTGCTTTAGTTGTACACAATGTTTATTTTTACGTGGTGCTGAGGATCGAACCCGGGCCGCGCACATGCTAGGCGAGCGCTCTACCGCTGAGCCACAACCCCAGCCCCTTGTATTTAATTTAGTACCTTACTTTTGCTGAGGTTAGCTTTGAACTTGTGATCCTCCTGCCACAGCCTCCTAAGCCACTGGGATTTCAGGCATGTGCCACCATGCCTGGCTCACCATCCGTTTTATGTTTATTTTTTTAATATTTATTTTTCTTTGTAGATGGACACAATACCTTTGTTTTGTTTGTGTGGTGCTGAGGATCAAACTCACTGCCTCACATGTGCTAGGCAAGTGCTCTACCACTGTGCTAAAACCCTAGCCCTCACAATCAGTTTTGGTGACAGCCACTAGGAGGTAGACTAGAGACTAGGGAGGAGGCCTGTTGCTGGTAAACCTGGTGGGGTAATGAAGTAGGAAAGTGGTTGAAGATTCCAATTCCAGAATACGACTTGGTTCGCTCTGGTGTCTGCTGTTTGGTTTGCAAATTTCTCCCTTCAGGGCTAGGAAGGGTTGGGTACAAAGTGTATTCAGTTGCCCTAGGTTCCCTAAACAGCCTCTGGAAAGGCTCCTTAATGCTCTTCCCTGGAAAATACTCTCATATTTCTCTTTGAAGGCAAAAGGTGCATCAAGAGAAAAAACAGCCACCAGAACCCATTTCCTGAAAGTTTGCTTTTGTGGTTGACATGTTTTCTGTGCTAAGTGTAATTCAGGGATGCTCCAGAGATGAAGGAACCCCAGAATTTACATGTGGCTTGTGCTCTCCTGTGTTTAGATAAGTGAAAGATGTAGAGAAGCTCTGTAGGCTAGTCTTGTTTCTAAATGTCTTGGACAAATCCCCCCCCCCCCCCCCCCCCGCAATGTTTCTAGATCCTTTATACATGCCTCTCAACTTTGTGATCTTGGCTGCAGGCCTTTTGTGTAATCACAAGAGCAGACACTGGGGTAGTACAGGAAGAACTACAAAATGGTGAACCAGGAAGTATTTGGTGAGCTTGATGCCCTATGAATATGAACAGTCAAATGAGCTTCACTTAAGTCTGTGGACTGTGGAATTCTGTGGAAGGGAGAGGAGGTGGGGAGAACTTGATTCCAGGGCTTTGTGTATGCAAAGCACAGGCTTTATGACACCCTCAGCCTGTTTGGCTTTTGGAAATTTAGCGTGGCTCTGCACATCTTTTTATGTGCAGAGCTGGAGGGGAAAAAAAAAAAAAAAAAAAAAAAAAAACACAACTATAACTTGGTTTATTTGTATATTGTGTTATCAAAAATTAAGAGACTTGGGATGACTTGGCTGGAGCTGCAGTGGGTTGAATATAGCCACTCCTGGGAAAGATGCCTCAGCTCTGCTCCAAGTCGGTCACCAGGAAAGGCTGGGTGTCCCTTAGGGCCTGAAGGAGCAGATCCTTGCACATCATGTTCCAGGCTGGAGCAAAGCTGAAGAGCTTCCTCATCTTTGTTGGGTTGGTGGTCTCTGCCCGCACTGCCTGGTATTGTTCCTCGGTCAGGACCTTGCCATACAGGGCATCCAGCACCTCATCGACATTTGTAACCCGGAGGATGAGTGCTGCTCGGTGTTGGTCCACAAAGTGTGCTGTGATGGGAGAGATAACAGGTGAGTCAGCTCCCAGGGTAGGTGCTGGAGCCTGTCCCTCCTGAACACTGTTCCCTTCAGAAATTCCTGGGAGGCAACTCACCAGGGCTCCAGATGGAATGATATAGACCAAGCTCCCTCCCAGAGATGTGAAGGGGGGGGGAGGGGGCGGGGTTTGTCCAGTCTGGTTCTGGCAGAGGGACAACAAACTGCAGGGATGTGGTGGGGTAGGGCTAGAGACACTCCTCCCTGCAATATAGGGTGTGGAGGCCTCACCTGGCTTGGCTGCCGCATGAGGAGGGGCCTTGATTCCACCTGGCACAGGTCCAGAACCTGTAAAAGAAAATGATGAACTTCCATTTCCACCCTATTTCTAGTCTCTGGGGGGTCTGAGGGCCCCTAGGTCAGAATGCTGAGTTCCACCCTAAATGGGGAGGTCCCTTTCTAGCATAGGAATTTATTTTGAAGTGAAGGGGGAACAGAAAGCAGAAGAGCAGGAGAAGCAAGACATGTTTGGCTGGGTGGAGGAAATTGGTAGATGAGGGGGCTGGGCATGCTCACCCTGGGGCATGGCCTCCTGCAGCTGCTCTGCCATCTCCTGCATGCCCATGTCACGAAGCACAGCCGCTGTGAGCTCCGTGCCATATGCTTCCAGATAGAAGCTAACGAGCTTGTCAGTAAGGTCCACAGCATCCATGGGCATCAGGGCCCCCCGTGGGATGCGCCCATAGCCATCGCGCAGTGGGACTGATAGCAGCTTCAGCTTGAACTTCTTGAGCTCATCAGCAGTCAGGTTCTCCAGTGCATCCAGGATGGCGTCCCTCCCCGCGCCCCATGATTCTGGGGTGCCTGGCTGCCGCAGCTGCCTCTCACTCTGCCTGCCTTCTGCAAACCAGGAAGTATGTTGAGGGGCAGGACCTGGGACTTGCACCTCCCACCTCCCATCACTTCCCCTGCTGGTTGGCTTTGGGCAAAAGGCACTTGTGGCTGAAGTGCAGATGGGCTCTTGAGTGATAAATCTCTGGGCTTGTACCAGCTGTTACAGAATAGGAACTTCCACTTGCTCGTACTACATTTACTTTAGCACAGAGGTTTAGAATCTTGGAATTCTAGAACCCTGAAATCTCCATGTTTCCCTGAACTTTAGTTGTTTTTATTTTTTTAGACAGTTTCATATTGGCCAGACTGTCCTCTAACTGGTTATCCTCCTGCTTCAGCCTTCTGCAGAGCTAGGATTATAGGTGTGGGCCACCTGACTAGTACATGTCAGAATAATAGCAAAATCCCCAAATTTAACATTTTAGGGAGAAATGTATGGAAGAAAATGAATAGTTGTGTACTTTTCTCTCTCAGCTGAGTTTCATAATCTGTAAAATGGAGATAATGACGCTCAGGCACTTACTAGCTTGGGCTGTCTGATGTTTCCTGAAATTTTGTTTCCTAGGGGAACCAGAATTTCCTCCCAGAAGTTAAGTTCCCTGGGAAGTGTTTAAAGCCATTGGTTGAGAAAACCGTCCAATGGAGGGAATCATGGGTAAAGAACCAGCTACTTTGGACTCCTAAGACTTGACCCAGAAGAGCAGGTGAAAGATTGGGATGGCTTTGGAAGCTTTTGCTGTATCTAGAACCTTTAGTTTCTTCTTCTTCCTCTTCCTCCTCTTCTTCTTCCTCCTCCTCCTCTTCTTCTTTTTTTTTTTTTTTTTTTTTGGTACTGGAAATTGAACCCAGAGGCATTTCACCCCTGAACCACATCCACAGCCCTTTTTACTTATTTTTTAAAAAAATATTTATTTGTTTTAGTTGTACATAATGCCTTTATTTATTTTTATGTGGTGCTGAGGATCGAACCTGGGCAGCACATGTGCTAGGCGAGTGCTCTACCGCTGAGCCACAACCTCAGGCCCCTTTTTACTTATTTTGTGACAGGGTCTAGCTAAGTTGCTCAGAGCCTCACTCATTGCGGATTGCTGGCCTTGAACTTGCAATCCTCCTGCCTCAGTCACCTGAGTTGCTGGGATTACAGCGTGCGCCACCATGCCCGTCTAATTTACTTTTAAAATTTTCCTAAAAATTTTAAGTGCAGGGGCCATGATAATCTTCTTTGTATCGTTGTAATTCCAGTTTTAGTATGAAAAGCATCCAACTAATTTTTTTTTTTAAGGTTTTTAGTTGTAGATGGATATCATACGTTGAACCCAGTGCCTTATACTTGAGAGGCAAGTGGTCCGCTACTGAGCCACAACCCCAGCCCCTGGCTAATTTTACTTTTTTTTTTTTTTTTTTTAATATTTATTTGTTTTAGTTGTACACAATGTATTTATTCTTTACGTGGTGCTGATGATCGAACCCGGGCCGCGCATGTGCTAGGTGAGCGCTCTACCGCTGAGCCACAATCCCAGCCCCTGACTAATTTTACTTTAAAAAAAATTTTTTTTTTTTTAGTTGTAGATGGACATAATACCTTTATTATTTATTTATTTATTTGTTTTTTTGGTACCAGGAATTGAACTCAGGGGCACTCGACCACTGGGCCACATCCCCAGCCCTTTTTTGTATTTTATTAGAGACAGGGTCTCACTGAGTTGCTAAGTGCCTTGCCATGGCTGAAGCTGGCTTTGAACTCGCGATCCTCCTGCCTCAGCCTCCCAAGTGTTGGGATTATAGGCGTGCGCCAGCGTGCCCAGCCCATTTACCTTTATTTTCTTTCTTTCTTTTTTTTTTTTTTTTTTTTTTGGTACCGGGGATTAAACTCGGGCACTAGACCACTGGGCCACATCCCCAGCCCTTTTTTGTATTTTATTTAGAGACAGGGTCTCACTGAGTTGCTAAGTGCCTCGCCATTGCTGAGGCTGGCTTTGAACTCGCAATCCTGAACTCAGGGGCACTCGACCCTGCCTCAGCCTCCCAGGTGCTCGGGATTACAGGTGTGCGCCACCACACCCGGCTACTTTTTTTTTTTGTTTTTTTTAAATATTTATTTGCTTTAGTTGTATATAATGTGTTTTATTTTTTATTTTTATTTTTTGTGGTACCAGGGATTGAACTCAGGGGCACTCGACCACTGGGCCACATCCCCAGCCCTTTTTTGTATTTTATTTAGAGACAGGGTCTCACTGGGTTGCTAAGTGCCTCGCCATTGCTGAGGCTGGCTTTGAACTCGCGATCCTCCTGCCTCAGCCTCCCAAAGTGCTGCGATTACAGGCGTGCGCCACCGCGCCGGCACAATGTGTTTTATTTTTACGTGGTACTCAGGATCGAACCCGGGCTGTGCACGTGCTAGGTGAGCGCTCTGCTGCTAAGCCACAACCCCAGCCCTCTAATTTATTCTTTTTTTTTTTTTAAATATTCATTTACTTGCTTTAGTTGTACACAATGCAATGCATTTATGTTTACATGGTGCTGAGGATCGAACCTGGGCCGCGCACGTGCGAGGCGAGTGCTCTGCCGCTGAGCCACAATCCCAGCCCTCTCTAATTTATTCTTTTCTTTTCTTTTTTTAAATATTTATTTATTTGCTTTAGTTGTACACAATGCGTTTATTTTTACAGGGTGCTGAGGATCGAACCTGGGCCGCGCACGTGCTAGGCGAGCGCTCTACCGCTGAGCCACAATCTCTAATTTATTCTTAACATGACTAGTAAAGGTCCTGTTGGTCCGGATCCTGTGAACCTTTCCTACCTGTCTCAGCCAACTTTCCCTCCATCTCCAAGCTGTAGTCACACAGACCTCTCAGTTCCTCAGATGTGCCAGGATCCTCTGCCTTTCTGTCGTTGCAAGTGCTAATCCCTTAACCTTGAAATCTCTGCCCGACAAATGCTTGGGTCTTTAGTCCTTAAATGAAATGTTACTTTCCAGGGGAAACCAGGCTTAGAGTCCTTTCTACCCTTGTTCATGTACTGGTTTGTAGCTCTCAGCAATTATGTGTGTGTGTGTTGCTGGGGATAGAACCCAGTGTCTCATGCATGCTATGCAAGTGCTCTGCCACTGCCTGATCACCTTAAAGTTTCCACTGTTGAAGTTTCCAACACATGAACCATAGCAGTGAATATTGGGAATCCTTCATTTTCACATCTTAGGTGGGTTGGAATAATCATTCTTCTTAGTGATAACACCTGATATCATTATTCACTTTGTTCATTTACTGAACATCCATCTAATTAGAAGGTTGACTCTGGTTCAGGGATTTAAAAAAATTTTTTTTGGTGGGGGGTGTTTATTTGCTGATGTTTATTGGAGGTGCCTTCTCAGGACAAGAAGAGAGGGCAACAGTGGCTGCTGTGGGGACTTTTTTGGGAGTGTACTGGCAATTGAACCCAGGGGTGTTTTACCACTGAGCTATATCATTAACCCTTTTAAAATTTATTTTGAGCCAGGTAGGTAATGCATGCCTGTAATCTGAGCGATACAGGAGGCTGAGGCAGGAGGATTGTAAGTTCAAAGCCTCAGCAACTTAGACCTTATCTTGAATAAAAGAATAAAAAGGGCTGGGGATGTAGCTCATTGGTTAAGTGCCCCTGGATTCAATCCATGGTATCAAAAATAAAAATAATAAAGTAAAATATAAATAACAAAAGGACTGGGGATGTACTTCAGTGTTGTAAAGCACCTTTGGGTTCAATCCTCCATACCAAAAAATTTTTGAGACAGGATCTTGCTAAATTGCTAAGTCTTGAATTTGTGATCTTCCACTGCTGGGCATCAATTAATTATTATTATTTTGGAGGGGTAGTAAGCTTTTAAAAGTAGCAAAAGGTAGCAGGGTGCGATGGCGCACGCCTGTAATCCCAGCACTTGGGAGGCTGAGGCAGGAAGATCGTGAGTTCAAAGCCAGCCTCAGCAATGTCAGGTGAGGCAGTTAGCAACTCAATGAGACCCTGTCTCTAAATAAAATACAAAAAGGCTGGGGATGTGGTCCAGTGGTTGAGTACCCCTGAGTTCAATCCCTGGTGCCAAAAAATAAAGTAACAAAAGGTGTTGTTGGTCCTCTTTTCCTTTTGTAGAAATTGGGGAGAAAATTTTAGTTCTTTGAAAAGTTCTTATTCCCTTTCTTTGAGACTCAATACAGGTTCAGGGATCTGTCTTGCTTATTGCAGAATCCCCTGCATCAAGATAGTATCTGGTACATAGTAAATTCTCAATAAAGACTGGCTGAATGAAGGAGTGAATGAGGCTATGGTCTGCAGCACATTATAGTTAAGAGCTTCAAGCAGGGTGGCGGGGCCCTGCTTCCTATCCTTGTAGCATGTCCCACCCAGGCTGAGGTAAGTGGCACTTGTGGTGCAACAGCCAGTGTCCCTTGACCTATGGCAGTTTATTGTGGCTCCTCACTGGTATTTGTCCTTTTAGAATCTCCAACTCTTTATACCCTGTGGCCAGAGGATATATCTTTCTAATCCATGTATATGGTCCCTGTCCCTTCTCTCAGAGCTCTCAGAATCAAGGCCAAGCCTCTTGTACTGGCCTTCAACGACCCCTGCTAACGTTTTCAGGTCTACCTCCATCTTGCTGGCCTCTGGGCCACATGTAGCACCTGGCGAGTTCCTATGACATTTATCAGTGATCACCTTTTCTAAGAAAAAAAAATCATTTTTGCTCTTCTTTAGGATGTGATCCTTCACAAGCATTTATTTTCTTTCTTTCCTCCCTTCCTTTCTCTTGCCCCACCCCTTCTCTTTCTGTACAGGGATAGAACCCAGGGGTGCTTTGCCACTGAGCTGCATCTTCAGCCCTTTATATTTTTAATTTTCAGACTGGGTGTTGCTAAGTTGCTGAGTCTTGACTTTGAACTTGCAAGACTCCTGCCTTAGTCTCCCAGGCCTCTGGGATGATAGGTGTGGGCTACTGCACTTGGATGAATCTGTTGCTTTCTGACTACATCTCTTGAACCTGTGTTTGCTTCCAGTAAAACAAATGTGATGTGTTCAACTTAAACTTTGGGGCTGAAGGAACATGCACTGAGGGAATGAATGTGTGAGGGTGTGTGTGTTTGTGTTGCTTAGAACGATCAGTAGACTCCTCCTCATTCCCAACTTTCTGATGGTAAGGGAGGTGAGTATGAGGGTTATGGTGGGGTGACATTGTGTCCCTTCCTCTTGTTTCTGGGTATCACTATGCAGGACCACTCCTTTTGAGCCCATGTGGCATCTAATCAGTGTCATCCTAGTTACACATATATTCAGACTGAGCCCCTTAATCTCCTGGCTGTGATTGTTACCTGACATTCTCTCAGAGTGTTAGCACTTTGGTTAGGGAGGTAAGAGACAAGGAACTGGGGAAATGCAGTGATTCAGAGCTGGAAGCCTCATTCCTACAAGCAGTTTTTGACTGAAGGTCAATGAGTACAAGTGACACCTTGGGCAGGTTAATGAGCATACTGCCACTTGTGAACTCAGAAGGAAATAAAGTTTATGAAGTGTCGCTGCCTGAAGTGATTGCCGCTTGGAGCAACAACACTGGGGAATAAGTTCAGAGGCGGACTGGAAACAAACAGGCTCTTTATTCTGTTAGCTTTTCTCGCCGGCTCCAACAACAACTCCCACACGCTATCCACACTCTGCCAACCACACAAAATGGCTCCGACCCCGTCCGCAATGTCCCGGGACAGGTCCCACAAGAGCATGCAAATGGCGCCGACCCGATCCGCAATGTCCTGGGCCAAGTCTCGCGAGATCATGGAAGGTGGTAATGCTTTATGGCTTACAGCTAACCGCAATCTTAGCTATCTCCTTAATTAGGGCTCCTGCATTTCCCCCCTTTTGTTTTAAAAGAGGGGATGCTCTAGGACGTCCATGTGCAACCAACATTCTTACTCGTCATCGGATAATCAAGGCTGTGCCCTTGACTCCTGTCTTAGGTTGATATGTCGGCCACATGAGACTGTCCCGTGCGACTGTGCCTATCTTAGGTTGTCCCCCTCTGGGGATCTTACCCGTCATTGGCTACCAGCCATCCAATGGAGCCCTTCAGGATTGACTGTGTATGATGTCTAACAGCCGTCCAATTGTGAGGAGATACTGCGGCTTTAAGGCGACAAGCCTTCTGCTGACGAGCCAAGTTGCATAGCATATCAAATTCTTGAAACAAATCAGCTGCCCTGAGTTCTATCAAGTAACACAGTGAGTTCTGTAGACAAATACCCGCAAGGCATTGTCCTGTAAAGTCCCAAAACAATGAAAGATCAAAATGTCCACTTGTTATAACACATTGATTTAGGAGGCCCCATGCATGCAGAGCAGAGGCCACACTGCTGGTGAGGTTGTTTGATGCTTGAGCAGCAGGGATGCTTGCAGTGACCGCGATCCCTGCAGCTGTAGCAGCAGCCGTCTTTTTTTTTTTTTTTGTGGTACCAGGGATTGAACTCAGGGGCACTCGACCACTGGGCCACATCCCCAGCCCTTTTTTGTATTTTATTTAGAGACAGGGTCTCACTGAGTTGCTGAGTGCCTCGCCATTGCTGAGGCTGGCTTTGAACTCGCGATCCTCCTGCCTCAGCCTCCCAAAGTGCTGGGATTACAGGCGTGCGCCACGCGCCCGGCCGGCCGTCTTTTTTATGTCTAGACAATGCCACCGGCAAATCTTCAGGGCCCGCTACCTAGAAACTCAAGCATCAATTATTAAAGGAAAGGCAGTGCTATTCCAGCACTGAGTCAAGAGGCGAGTTGTCAAACTAAAAAATAGAATTATTAGATTAGAAAATTAAAGCTGATTTCTGCTCACACACATTGCTGCTTGAGCTCCCACAAACATAAGCTGGCAAAATATCATATTCAGAACAAAACAAAGAAAGACTGAGGGTATTTACTGAATTAAAGATAGATTAAAGAAAAGCTAAAGGCACTTTGGAAAAATAATTTGTTAGCTGGAACATGAGATTATCTGTTGAAATAACTCAAATTAATCAGCGATAAAACAAAGTTAATTACAAATAAACATTCCTATGTCAAAACACCAAAATATCAGATTATACAGCACTAGTCATATTCTTCGCTAAAGAGAAATCCCTGGGACACCTATAAATCAAAATTGAAGGTACCTTCACTTATTAAATTATTTACCCAAATTGAATACTCTTAAACTTAAATGAATTAAAGTTATTTGGATCCATATATATATATATATTTTTTTCATAAGTACTTTGTTATTTGTGACATCACACGGGACAGATGCACAAACCTACAAACATATATTTGTGACGTCACATTTACATGAAATTTAGACAAATGCACAGACATAAAGACATATATAAAAAGAGAAAAAAAAATACAGTTGTGTGCACACTGAAGAGAGATCTCCTCGTCCTGGCCAGGAGGAATGACACTTAAGTTGTGAAATATTTTGAAGGACTCTTTTAAGGGAATCATTCCATACCTTCATCTTGGTCCTCTTGATTTTGTACCTTTTTTATTAATCTTGATGATTCTCAACAACTTCATCTTGATCCTTTTAATTTGGTACCTGCTTTATTAATCTAGATGGTATCCATATTGGAGAGGATTCGTGCTTTGGAAAAACACAAACAGATCCTCTCCCCCAAATTAATACTGGATCTGGACCCTTCCATGTACCTGAAAGAACATCCTTCCAGTAAACCAAAGGTTTATGTTGTTGGTGTGGATTCCAATGTCTGTCTCCAGCAGAATAATCATTAGAGTCTAAAGTTAAAAAATTTAAGGTAAACAGGGCAACTGCCAATCTGTCCCTAGGACTTTTCCAATTTCCTTATTTTTGTTTTAATAACATAATTTTCAGTGTGCGGTTTGCTCTTTCAATAATGCCCTGACCCTGAGGATTGTATGGGATGCCTGTTTTATGGGATATATTGAATTTTGCACAAAACTGTTTGAAACATGAGGACGTATATGCAGGGCCATTATCTGTTTTAATCATTTTGGGGATGCCCAATGCAGCAAAAGCTTGCAAACAATGAGATGTAACATCTTTAACTTTTTCTCCAGAATGTAAGGAAGCAAAAATCATGCCTGAGCATGTATCTATGGTCACGTGAATAAATCGCATTTTTCCAAAACTTGGCTCATGAGTAACATCCATCTGCCACAAATGATTGGGCATTAATCCTCTAGGGTTAACACCAAAATGAGGATTGGGCAAATGTGTCATACAAGATTTACAATCTTTTACAATTGTTCTGGCTTGCTCCTTTGTGATTTTAAACCTACGCTGCAAGGTGGTGCTATTGACATGAAACTGGGAGTGAAATAAAGTAGCTTGCTGGAGCGCTGAAAGTATAAAGATTGTTTGGGTAAGGTCATCAGCCTTTTGATTACCTTCATGGAGGGGACCAGGCAAGTTGGTATGTGCTCTAATATGCCCTACGAATGGAGGTTCTTTTCTTGCCCACAAAAGTTTTTGTATTTGATAAAACAATTTAAAGGCTGAGCATTATTTTTATTTCCCCTTTGTAGTCTGAGTTTATTACACCTGGGGTCACTTGAAAACCTAATAAGCTTTTAGGACTTCGTCCGAGAATAAGTCCTACAGTCCCTGAGGGAAGAGGTCCCCTGACTCCTGTGGGAATCAGTTGAACCCCCATTTCAGGTGTTAACACTATTCGGGAGGTGGAACAGAGGCCTAATCCTGCATTTCCTCCTGTTCCTCTGGTGAGGGAGTGGATGGGTAGTAGGGATTGTGTCGGGGAAGCATCTGAGTAGATGCTTGAGGATACTCCTCCTCCAATGCCTCGTACATTTGTGGGCCCCGGGTCATTGGGCCCCGTGCCTCGTTTTTTGAATTCCTGTACAAATGATTTCCATAGATGTCAAATTTTGAATGGCATTTATTGGCCCAATGATTTCCCTTTTTACACCTGGGGCAGCGGCCTGGGGCACAGTATGAGCTTGGTCTTATTTCTCTTTGGGTATTTTGCCTAGAATAGCCTGATTGATTATGATAATTTTGCCTGGAATATCCTGATTGATTATAATGTCTAGGTTGAGCCCTTGTGAAATTTTGAGGGGAAGCACCTCTCATTGCAGCTGCAATCACATTTCCTGTGACAAAGGCATCATTTATATCTTTACATAGTTGTATATATATATATGGAAAGATACTTTTTATTTCTCCATGGCCTGATGGCTTCCTGGCAGTACTTATTAGCATTTTCGTATGCTAATTGGACAACTAATGGCATAGCTTGATCAACGTCTACAAACACTCTACCTGCAGTTCTCAAAAGTCGATCAGCAAAGTCAGCATATGGCTCATTAGGTCCTTGAATCACTTTTGACAAGCTACCTTGTAGATCCCCATGTCCTTGTAAAGTTTTCCATGCCTTTAAGGCAGCTGTATATATCTGAGCATATACACCTGGGTCATAATATTTTTGAGCCTGTAAGACTGCGAACTGCCCTTCTCCTGTGAGCATTTCTATATTATGGTCTCCAAACCCTGCAGCTGTGTTTCTTTCAGTCTTGAAATTGCGATCGCCAAACCAAGTATTGCCCCCCACTTAATGCTGCTTTACATAGACTTTTCCAGTCTGAGGGGGTTAAGTTAAAGGTGTTAAGGGACTCCAGCATACTCAACATGAAAGGAGCTTGGGGCCCATACGTCATTACTGCCTCTTTGAGATTTTTTGTTGTTTTGAAATCTACTGACTGGTGGACACTCTGTCCATTTTCAATTTCAAATACTGGCAGTTCCCAATGTATCTGTGAGTTACCCTCGAGAGTGCATAAGCGCTCAGAAAGACTTTTTATTTCTATTTCTAGGGTATGCAAACGCCTAGTAATACCGTTCATATTTTCTGTAATGGATTCCACCCATGGGGGAGTAGAGGACACAAGTGGTTCCTCTACTTGACGGTCCTTTCTCTTTTTAAATTTCTTTTTGTTCTTTTTACTGGAGACTGTGCTCCCAGAATCACTTTTTGATTCCTCTTCACTACTAGTTTCATAGTTCCTAACTGGCTTAGTGGAGGAGACCATACTTTCATGGTTTGGCTCCTTCTTACTACTATCACTTTTACTGGTATCCTGAATTTCAGCTTCTAAGGAGAGTACATATTATTTGGCTAATTTCAATAAGTTTCTGATGGCTTTTGCAGCCCTTACTTTTGAATTTACACCACTACTCTTCTCAATGGTATTAACTGACTCAGAGGCTATGCTTTCTTGATCACCTTCACCTTTTTCTAAATCCTCCTCACTGACAACAGAGTCAGGTATATCAAGGATTCTTTCCATAGCCTCTATCACTTGGGATTTAGTTACATTCGAACCCATCTTTAGAACTTTTCAGTTCTTACATGTCCACTCCAAAGTTCCCTGTACGGGCCACCACTTGTCGCCGCCTGAAGCGATTGCCTCTTGGAGCAATGACGCCGCGGGAATAAGTTCAGAGGCGGACTGGAAACAAACAGGCTCTTTATTCTGCTAGCTTCTCTCTCCGGCTCCAACAACAACTTCCACACGCTATCCACACTCTGCCAACCACACAAAATGGCTCCGACCCAATCCACCAAGTCCCGGGCCAAGTCTCGCAAGATCATGGAAGGTGGTAATGCTTTATGACTCACAGCTAACCGCAATCTTAGCTATCTCCTTAATTAGGGCTCCTACAATGAAGAATCTCTCTCTCTCTTTTTTATTTTCCTGAAAGGATGTATTCAGGGTCTACTAGATGCCCACTGCCTTATTAAAACTTCCATGTCTTGACTCTATTTTATAGGTTCTGTGCTAAGCACTTAACATGCATAATCTCATTTAATTCTTAATTCCGTTCTTTCCCATTCTTTTTTTTTTTTTTTTGTGGTACCGGGATTGAACTCAGGGGCACTTGACCACTGGGTCACATCCCCAGCCCTTTTTTTTTTTTTTTGTATTTTATTTAGAGACAGGGTCTCACTGAGTTGCTAAGTGCCTCGCCATTGCTAAGGCTGGCTTTGAACTCGCGATCCTCCTGCCTCAGCCTCCCAAAGTGCTGGGATTATAGGCATGCGCCACCGCGCCCGGCTCTTTCCCATTCTTAATCCCAATTCTTTCCCCACCTTACTGCAGGGAAAACAGGTTTTCAGAAATCATTTTGGCAGCCTGCCCTGCTAGTAAGTGATGAAATGATTAAACCCATGTCCTTGTATCTCCTAGTCCCAAATTGCAACCAACATTCCCAACGTCCCTTTCCCTGCCCTCAAAAATGATGAATTGCTTGCAGAGCTTATGTGTAAGGGAAATATGTCCAATTTACAAAAATACTAATGATATAACTTTCTATTTTAAAAATGCTCTAGAACTGGGCTAGGGTTGTGGCTCAGCGGTAGAGCGTTCGCCTAGCACGTGCACGGCCCACGTTCAATCCTCAGCACCACATAAGAATAAAGGCATTGTGTACAACTAAAACAAATATTAAAAAAATGCTTTAGAATTTACAAAACATTTAAGAATAAGGAATAATGGGAAAAGCAGGAAGTTAAGGGATCTCAGATTTGAATTCCAGATCCTCCTAGCTGTGTGACTTAGGAAAGTCAAGTCCCTTCTCTCTGGGGCTACGTCAATGATGTGTTCACCTCACCAACCCATAGGGAAATCAGTGCTCTGAGAAGGGCAGTGATTTGCCCATGTCCCCCAGAGAGATCAAGACAAAGCCTGCTGGTTTCTGAAGACTGACACCATGGTTTCCACCTGGGAAGGTGGAAATGGGAGCCTTTGACTTTCTGGGAATCCACAGTATACCATTCTCCTTTAACACCCCCCCACACCCCCTTTCTGAGCCTCTGAGCTTTGACCCTAGGTAGGCAAGAACCTCCAGCTCTGCTCAGGTTTACCCTTGCTCCCCTGGACAAGAGCCAGAATAGTTGGTGGAGGTAAGATGCCTGGGTGTGTTACCCCCACTCAACAAAGTAACTATTGAATTGCTGGAGTAATACTGTTCCTTCTGGGGCCAGATGGACTACAAACTGCCAGGACATGGAGCAAGTTACTTTATCTCTCCATCATGGCTTCACTATAAGAGAAATGGTGATAGGGTTATGAAGCTTAAATGAGTTAAGAATTGTGAAGTGCGTGGGCCAGACCTCACACAAAGTCTTTGAGCTGATCTGTGATCTGGGGGTGATGTTATTGACCTTACAGAGTTGTAGGGAGGATTCAATAGAAAAATTAATAATGACTTATAATAGCAATAGTCCACATTTATTGAGCTTTTTATATGGGTCTGGCACTGTTCTAAAAGCTTTATTAGAATTTGTTGAATCTTTATAATAACCCCGTACTCTTGATAATAATCCTTACATGATCCCCATTTTACTGATGAGAAAATCAGGTTAAGTGATTCACCCAAGGTCATGCAACAAGGAAATATCAGAATAAGGATTTGAACTTAGTAGTGGCAATCATTGCTTCTGAAACCCTTGGATGCCAGCATACTGTCCCTTATTTGGTACATTGTACAGTTTAATCCTCATAACAACCCCACAGAAATTGTTTCCTTATCCTTATATTATAGCTGAAGATGCTGAAGCTGAGAGGCATAGGTGATTTTCCCCAGGAGCACTAAGCATGAGCTTACAACATCAGTATTGGGACCTGCTTTTTATCTTGTCACCTGCCTGAGACAGTCAAATGTCCCTTTCATGTGTTAGAGGCCATATCTGACCCATCTGCCGAGAAGGATTGAGTTGCCTGTCACCCCAGTGCTGGGTAATCATTCTTTTTTTTTTTTTTAAACATATTTTTAGTTGTGGATGGACAGGATATCTATATTTTATTTGTTTTCTATATGGTGCTGAGGTTTGAACCCAAGGCCTCAAATGTGCCATGTAAGTGCTCCACCACTGAGCCACAACCCCAGCACTGGATACTCACTCTTTTTTTTTTCTTTTTTCTTTTGGTACTGAGGATTGAACTCAGGGGCCACTGGGCCACATCTCCAGCTCTTTTTTGTATTTTATTAGAGACAGGGTCTCACTGAGTTGCTAAGTGCCTTGCCATTGCTGAGGCTGGCTTTGAACTCCTGATCCTCCTGCCTCCGCCTGCCAAGTGCTGGGATTACTGGTGTGGATGAGAGGGTCAAGTGACCAGAACCTTCAGTCCTACTTGGAACTGATGGAAATTTCAAGTGAAATCTAAATTCTGGATGGTGGATTTTGAGCCTAAGTAAAAGTGACTTGTAGTTTCAGAGATCACCTCCAAATACACCACAGTTGCCACAGCCTTCCTGTCACTTACCAAAGGCCATGTCTGAGCTGTCAGAAATGGCAGAGAAGAAATCAGATTTAGAGATAAAAAGAACTGGAGATATAAGACTTCTCTGTATTTCTCAATATCCCAGTAAAGAATACTACCCTTCCTGAGACTGCACATGCCAAGAGAATTTAAATCTATAGTCATTTGTATAGGTAATTTCTCTTTTTAAAAAATATTTATTTATTTGCTTTAGTTGTACATAATATGTTTATTATTTTTATGTGGTGCTGAGGATCAAACCTGGGCTGCACATATGCTAGGTGAGACTCTACTGCTGAGCCACAACTCCAGCCCCTAGGTAATTGCTCTTGATGAAAAAGAATGACAAAACTTTTCCCTTCCTGAGAGGACCAAATGGTTACAGCCTGAGCAATGTGTCTAGGTTTGGCCTCCAAGGTGCCAAGAAGCCAGGTGTAGCTATTTTTTAAAGCAGGTCAGTGTATCTTGTGCTGTCAGCAATGGAGCATGCAAAAAAGATGAGCTCCCAAACTTGGAGACAAGTCCTGGGGACTAGTCGAAAGCTAAGACATGCAAGGGGCTATCTGACTTCTGGGGGAGATTTATGTAGTTACTAAGATGTTGGAGTAAGGGGGAAATGTTCAAGGAGGGGAGGATGACAACTGCTTTCTTCTTTTTCTTTTTCTTTTTTTTTTTTGGTACTAGGCATTGCACCCAGGGGTTCTTAACCTCTGAGCCACATCCTCAGCCCTTTTTATTTTTCATTTAGAGACAGGGTCTCACTAAGTTGCTTAGGGTCTCGCTAAATTGCTAAGACTGGCTTTGAACTCATGATCCTCCTACCTCAGCCTCCTGAGCTGCTTGGGTTACAGACGTGCACCACTGTGCCTGCTTCCTTCCTCTTTTTTTTTTTTTTTTTTAATATTTATTTATTCGTTTTAGTTGTACACAATGTCTTTTTTCATATGTGGTGCTGAGGATCGAACTGGGGTCGCACACGTGCTAGGCAAGTGCTCCACTGCTAAGCCACAACCCCAGCCCCTCCTTCCTATTTAAAAAAAAAAAAATATTTATTTATTTTAGTTGTACACAATGCCTTTATTTGTACGTGGTGCTGAGGATCGAACCCGGTTTGCGCACGTGCTAGGCGAGCGCTCTACCACTGAGCCACATCCCCAGCCCGTCTTTTTTTTTTTTTTTTTTTTTATATTTATTTATTTGTTTTAGTTGTACACAATGCCTTTATTTATTTATTTATTTATTTATTTTTGTGGTTACCAGGGCTTGAACTCAGGGACACTCGACCACTGGGTCACATCCCCAGCCCTTTTTTGTATTTTATTTAGAGACAGGGTCTCACTGAGTTGCTAAGTGCCTCGCCATTGCTGAGGCTGGCTTTGAACTCGTGATCCTCCTGCTTCAGCCTCCCAAAGTGCTGGGATTACAGGCGTGCGCCACCGCGCCCGGCACAATGCCTTAATTTTTACGTGGTGCTGAGGATCGAACCTGGGTGGCACACGTGCGAGGCAAGTGCTCTACCACTGAGCTACAGTCCCAGCCCTCCTTCCTCTTTTTAAGCAAGGAAAATAGTGTTTTCTTGTTGCTTACCTGTGGGGAATCTGGTTACTCACATAGGTTACATGACCTGGCTTTTATCATCATCCTAGGGCCAAGGGGTTCCAGAGGATTTACTGTGAGTTATTTATTAAAAATCTGACAATTTATTCAGAATATCTCATGTACATTTAAGGTGCTGAATATTAGAAACCCAAGAGAGGCAAAGAGAGAGTCCAAAGGGGAGAGATTAAGAGACTGAAACAGAAACTCAGACTGAGAGAGAAGAGAGAGTTCAAGGTAGGAATGAGCAAAACTGGGTAAAGGCTGATCAAAGCTGAGACTGAGGCCAAATGAGAGGGACTGAGTCTGAGTCTGTGTTTATTCATTATTTGAGTATTCATTGAGAACCTACAGTGGGACACATCATTCTAAGATGGAGTCAAGCATTGAACAAAATTTACATTTTGGTAGGAGAGAACAGACAATAAACCAACAAACAAGTAAAATACATTGCAGGAGAGATGTTGGGAAGATATGAGTTATAAAATCAGGGAGTTGCTGGGTGTGGTAGTGTGGTACTATGTCCTATAGTTCAAGCTACTTGGGAGGTTGAGGCGGGAGGATACTGAGTTTGAGCTCAGCCTGGCCAACCAACAGTGACATGCTGTCTTAAAAAAAAAAAAAAAAAAGGTCTCAATGAAAATATGAAATGTGAAATTGAGTATAGATCTGAGAGAGGAAAAGGAAGGAGTCTTCCAGTCAGGGGGTGGCAAGTGCAAAGTCCCTGAGGAATAAGGGGGAGGGAAAATTGAGAAACAGGTCAGAGCATTGAATGGGGTCAAACAGGGTAGGGCTTTGTAGGCCACAGGAGGACTTTGGTTTTTATTCTGAACAAAATTTAAGCGAAATTTGAAAGATAAGCTTACAGGAAGGCCTGAGGTTCCCAGGGAAGAATTGAGTTGTGTGTGGGTCACAGGCTCTGGATTCAGTCCATTCATTTATTCAATTGTTTAGCTTCCAATCCCAAGCATTTAGGGGAGCCTACTTTACTTCAGGGTTTGTGCTGGCACTAGGGAAGAAATCCCTTTCCCTTAGCTCAGAAGAAGAAACTGTTTCAGGGTTTCAAGGCCTCCTACAGGATAATAACATCATTGTGCCTGATGAGTTGTACACTTGGGAAATGAGTGGGTGACAAGCTGGGGAGGGGTTTTGGCAAGGAGGAAGGAATCCGGAGGGTTTGGCAGTAGATGTGAGGAAGGGGAGACCTCTCCCTGTTTTCTGGCTTTTCCGTGGTGAAGAAGGCACTGTCTTCCCACTGGCCCTGAGCTCTGGCTCCAGTCTGGGCTGGGGAGAGGGCAGTTGATGGGCCAAGACAGGTGGCCCTGACATGAGATGCCTGCCTGCTGACTACTCAGTCCTCACTTTTAGAACAGTTTCCAGAAGTGATGGGAGGGGATGTGCAGGACAGCTAAATATAGTCCTGGGGCCATGGCTTAATCTGGGAGGGTCTGTCTTCTGTTCATTATGCGCCCATCATCCGTGGTGTCCACTGCCAGCTGCCCCTGTCCTTGCTTTCAGTCTGCCCTTTGTGTATCTGACCCTCCTATGGTAGGCCTGACCCTGACTGGTCCTCCTGGGAGTCTCTTTTGTCCTAAGATTTCCAACCAGACCTGTGAGTCCTGTGGGCTTGGAGATATGGGGGAGGGGTGGGCTGGGGATCCAAGAGAAGTGAATGAGAAGAGGGTTAGGGGTGAAGTTTTAGAGGATTTGGGGCTGAGGGTTGACCAGGCCTGGGTTAGAGGCTGATGCCTAGGGCTAGGATGGGCAAGGATAGTGGGCAAGACTGTTTGGAGCCTGCCTTTCTTTTTAGGAACTGGGTACTGATGGCGTGTGTGTGTGTGTGTGTGTGTGTGTGTGTGTGTGTATGTGTGTGTGTGTGTGTGTATTTATACATATATATGTACTTAATATATTTTTAAAAATATTTTTTAGTTGTAGTTAGACACAATACCTTTATTTTATTTATTTATTTTTATGTGGTGCTGAGGATAGAACCCAGGGCCCTGCACATGCTAGGCGAGTGCTGAGCCATAACACCAGCCTTGTATTTAATATTTTAAAAAATTTGTTCTTTTTAGATATACATGGCAGTAGAGTGTATTTTGACATATTATACATACATGGATGGCAGATATATTTTTGATGGGGAAATGTTTGAAGCTGCCTTTGTAACTGAAACCGAGTTCTCTTTCCCCTTGGCCCAAACCAGAGTCCCTTCCAGTATGGGATGTGAGGTCTTCTTAGGCTGCAACTCCTTCCTTTGGACACAGACTGGGACTCAGCCAAGGCCCTAGGGCCTTCCTGACCCACCCTTTCTCCTCCCAGGCTCCCCATGTCGGCGGCACCCGGTCTCCTGCACCAGGAGCTATCCTGCCCGCTGTGCCTGCAGCTGTTCGACGCTCCAGTGACCGCTGAGTGCGGCCACAGTTTCTGCCGTGCCTGCCTGTGCCGCGTGGCAGGGGAGCCAGCAGCAGATGGCACCGTGCTTTGCCCCTGTTGTCAGGCACCCACACGGCCACAGGCGCTCAGCACCAACTTGCAGCTGGCTCGCCTGGTGGAAGGTCTGGCGCAGGTGCCACAGGGCCACTGCGAGGAACACCTAGATCCTCTGAGCATCTACTGCGAGCAGGACCGAGTGCTGGTGTGCGGCGTTTGTGCCTCTCTCGGTTCGCACCGCGGCCACCGCCTGCTGCCTGCGGCTGAGGCCCATGCACGCCTTAAGGTGCTGGACCCTGAAGGGTTCGGGGTGGGATGGCATTGTCGGATAGCGTGGGTTCTGACGGACCAGGAAGTCGCTGCATTGACTTGAATCTAACTTCAGAGGCCCGCGGACGTCTGGAGTTGCTAGGGGAAGCGGATGGGGTGAGGAGGCCAAGATGGGGGTCTGAGCAGTTAAAAGCGGTGCCTGGCAGACGGAAGCCTCAAGAACCGCGCAGGGGCTGGCTGGGAGCATCGCTGCTTAGCTAGATTTCCCAGTGGCAGTCCCAGGAGTAACCTAGAGTTGTGGGGGCGGAGTCTGCTGAACTGCAGGCTAAGGACCCGGCTGGCACGTGTGGCGTGAGATCCCATAAGACTAGAGGCACGGGATTCGAGGCATGGCCAGGAGCCTGGGGACTGACTCTCCTGTAGTGCACAGCTGCTTGGCTGAGGCCCACGCACCCCACAGGCACTTACACTGCCAAACTCACAGGCCTGAGAGTCCCTCATGGGGCGTAACCCCGAAAGGGAGGGGGGAAGGGCAAGGCATGCCTAGGCCTGCACCTAGGTGCACAGGCCCAGGGTGGCCCCAAGACCATAGTCCAGGTTGCTTCTCTGTAGAGCTCTAAGTCCTTAATACCTAGACAGCTCACACACAGTTGTATGTACCCCAAATTTTGCAAACTCCATGGGCACCCAGGAAAGACACCCAGACATTGGTGAATGGAGACGCTGGCACACATTAGCTTGTACATATTATACAAATGCAAATCACATGCATGTAGCTACAGGTGGGTTTATGTCCAAAGAGTCCAGGAAGGTCTGTCTTGAAGTATTTATTGGGTTATAAACGACAGGTGCTGGGGTGGGGGAAGCGGAATCTGGAGGCAAGGAGGGATCCTAGATTGATCTCTGCTGAGGGGATGCAGCCATTGTCTTCCCCGACTGTTGTGTATGCGTGGGCGTGGGTGGGGGTGGGGGCTTCAGCATTTTGTTGCTCCTCTTCTTGGCCCCCAGTCTCCTAGAAGGGGTACATAACCGTCCTCAGGCTGGTATTTGAGGCCCCTAGACTTCCCCAGGGGAGTAGCCTCACAGCCCCTCCTGCTCTTGCCTTTCGCAGTCAACCCAGTCCTGGTTGGAGGTCTCCTAGCCCCTGGCAGGAGCCTCCTCCCAGGGGCCTGCGCAGTCCACCACTCACCTCTGCTGATGACTCCAAAACTCCCAAACTCCCCCATCTTTTATCTGTGAAGATAGAACAAAACCCATTAAATGGGATAGGGTGTTAGCTGACCCAGGAACTTCTAAAGGATCCAGGGACCCAATCAGCCAGAATCCACTTCAGCCCAGCACTAAACCACAGGGAGAGGCTGGCCAGAGGTCTGAAGGGGATCTCAAGAGGGAAACTGAAGGAGGAAGGGGTCAGGAAGACTGTGGAGCGGAACTGGACGCCTGGAGCCCTACGAGCAAGAGGGCTTGGGTCCCGTGTCTCTGTACCAGACTCATACTGAATGAATGGAATCCTCGGCGTGGAGACTCATGCAACCCCCTGAAGCTTGGTCGCCTCTTCCTGCATGCCCATGTCGAGCAGCACGGCGGCGGTGAGTTCTGCAGCATAGTCCTCGCAGTAAAAGACCACCAGCTTGTCGGTGAGATCCACCGCATCGAGCGGCAGGAGCGCCCCCCGCGGGATGTTCCGACAGCCCTCACGCAGCTGCACCGCCCCCACTTTCAGCTTGAACTTCTTGAGCTCATCCGTGGTCAGGTTCTCCAATGCCTCCAGGATGGCGTCGCGTTTCTTCCCCATGGCTCAGCTCTGCAACCTCGCAACCTCCGAAAGCCCGCTCCGTGAGCCTCCAGACCTGTCTTGTCCTGCACCAGGCGGGGACGACGCCTGAGAGGACGTCCCAGGGAGGAGACTGACCTGGCAGCCGGCCCAGGAGGAGCCCACGGTCCAACCTTGTGGCTCCTGCTGGGCGGGGACTACTCGGCAAACACCTAATGGGCCCCCAGGTTTCCCCTGAGGGAATAGGAGGTTCCAATTTGTTGAGCTGGGCATGGCTGCTCCCATTCTGCAGAGGAAAAAATCGAGGTTGGAAGCCATGTAGGCAGTAAGGCAAGAGTGATTCCAGGACCATGCACCATCCAGCAAGAAGTGGCTTTCGCAGGAGCAATTAGAAGTTTCCCTGTACTCTCATTTCACAAACTATCAGGTCTCGGGTAGGATCCAGCTGTGTTTATGTGGTCCATGCAGGGAATAATTTATTAAATTTATTAAATTGCCTGCTCCCAGAGCCCAGGGTTCAGGAAGGCTGGCTGGAGGTCAGGCTGATGTTCTGCTTTTAATTAAGGTGTGAAGTCAGGAAGAGGGAGAGATTACATTTCTTATTTTACACATCCTTCATTCACCCTGAAAGCCAGCTGTGCACCCAGTCCGGGTGGGGAGTCCAAATAGCATTTGTGTTTATGATTCTGGCAAAGACCTGTTAGAGGGTAGGGTCATGGAAGGTAAGGCCAGAGAGGAGTTAACAATATCATATCGACTGACCAGGACCTGAAGGCATGCAAATGTGTTTGGGGCTGGGGAGGTGGCTGGAAGTCCAGCTGGCTTTGAGGCTGAGCTACAGAGGATGAGTTTAGGGGGAAGGTGTGGGTTTGAAGTGGGCAGCATCCCTATCACTTCTTTTGCTCTGTCCTCCAGACGCAACTCCCACAGCAGAAGCTGCAGCTACAGGAGGCCTGTATGCGCAAGGAGAAGAGTGTGGCTGTGCTGGAGCATCAGTTGATGGAGGTGGAGGTGAGGGGCTAGCATGGCAGTGCTTGGGGCTGGTGCTCTAGGCTGGGAGTCCCCAGCCAAATGCTTTTGCTTCTCTCCCTTATCCCCCAGGAGACAGTGCGTCAGTTCCGGGGTGCTGTTGGGGATCAGCTGGGCAAGATGCGGGTGTTCCTGGCTGCACTGGAGGGTTCTTTAGATCGTGAGGCAGAAAGAGTTCGGGGTGAGGCAGGAGTTGCTTTGCGGCGGGAGCTGGCAGGTTTGAACTCTTACCTGGAGCAGCTGAAGCAGATGGAGAAGGTGCTGGAGGAGGTAGCTGACAAGCCGCAGACTGAATTCCTCATGGTGAGCATTGAATGACTTCCCCTCCCTGTCCTCTGGCTCAGGTTTCATCCCTTTGTCAGATGGGGACACTGAGGCCCAGAGAGGGGCAGGGATGAACCAGGGTCACATATTCAAGCAGTAGGCTTCAGGACTGTTTAGGTTGGACATTGCACAAAGATACTATCTTTAAGTGGGCACTATTCATATCACAGACATTATAGGTTTTGTATACTTATTAGCACAATTTTCTTTTTTTACTAAAACTAATTACTTATTCATTATTAGCACAAATTTTTAACAGGAAAATTCAAGTTTCTTGGTGAGGGGGCACATTTTTCTAATTTATATAAAGGTAAAAGGCTGGGATGGCCTTGAGTCATGGGTATCTTAACTTTTTTGATTCTTCCTGATCCTATACTCAGCATTTGTGTTTGTCTTTCTCATCCTCAGAAATCCCTAGAGTCCTTCCTGTCTGTATTTACTTCCATTATTATTATTTTTTCTCTCTTTCCAGAAATACTGCCTGGTGACCAGCAGGTGAGATCAACTTGGCTCTGCTCCTTTGCCCAACTTGCACTAGTCTTCTAGGGACACTAGTTGGCTCTACTCACAATGAATCCGCAAACCCCTATTCAGCCCACTGCCCTGTCCCTGAACTTTGTATTGAACATAGACATGAACCAGACCTGGTCCTTATCCTTGAGGACTTTATAGAGGTGCTTTAGGGTAGACATGGGCAGGGACAGAGGCCTCATTGTGTGCTTGATGCTGCTGGGGAGGGAAAGGGGTGGCCAGTGAGGCTTCCCAGAGAGGGACAGATGGAATAGCAAGTGCAAGGACTGATTATGGCAGACTAGAAAGGGATGAGAAGCTTGGACTTACTTTCAACACAGAAGTTTTTTTTTTTTTTTTTTTTTTTTTTAATTGAATATTGTGGTTGAATGTAAAATTTGGCCATTTTAAATGGACATTTTGTGTTTAGTGGCATTAAGTATATTCATGTTGTGCAACAACTATCTCCACCCATTTTCAGGATTTTTTTCATATTCCCAAACTAAAACTCCAGTGGAAGAGTTTTAAGCAGGAGTGTGATGTGGGGAGATCCTGGAGCTTCCTCTCTCACAGGCCCTGTATTCCTGTTTTGGGGCACTTTCTCTTGCTCTCCTTGCACACAATCACCTCTCTCTCACCTCTCCACCCCAGACTGCAGAAGATCCTGGCAGAGTCACCACCACCTGCTCGTCTGGATATCCAACTGCCTGTGATCTCAGATGACTTCAAATTTCAGGTGTGGAGGAAGATGTTCCGGGCTCTGATGCCAGGTACTGGGAGGGGCTGACTCTGGGTTTGTGTAATGGGGTGGGGGTGTTGATAGGAGACCACTGCCACACATAGAGAGACCTGCCAACCCCAGCTTGGAAGGTACCCATTGCCCTTTTAACTCTGCAGCCCTATAACTTGTACTTGGAGGAGGATCTTTGAGGGCATGGAGTTGACAGTGGGTTACTGACAAGGAAAGAATGCAGATAATCAGCTGCTGCAGCAGATGGGAGGCTGGGGCCTGGGATTGAATCATTGACTCCCTGTGTGATCCTTGGCTGGTCTCTGCCCCTCTCTGGGTATGGAGTTGATGATTTTTGCTAATTGGGGGCTGAGGATTTGCAGAATTCCTGGAACTTTGAGGACTCTGGCCTAGGTGAGACACTGACATTAATGGCTTATAGCTGGGGAGGTCCAAGGACTCAGCCTCCCTTCCCATGAGCTAGAGTACCTCTGAGTGCTACAGGTTACAGAGCTCCAGGACATATACATGTGCCTGGTGCAGCCCTTGCTATCTCTGGGGATTGGGGTGGATTGGAGGTGCCCCCAGCTTATTCAAGAGAAAACTATGGCCCAGAGGATAGGTCAAGACTGAATGTGAACTGCTCTATCACTTGCTCTGTGACCCTGAGCCTCAGATAGTCCGTGGTATGCCTTATATCAACTTAGTCCTGCCCACCTCCATGGATAGAGGTAATCGTGGCCTCATTTTACAGCTGAGCAAACTGAAGCTCAGTTGTGGTGTGGTTTTTGGCCTAGCTAGAAAGCAGAGAGGGGCCCACTTCCAGAGATATCGAGAGCATTAGAGGAGACAAGCTGGCCTTAAGCTGGTAGAGAGGAGGCTCAAAGGGGCAGGGGCCTGACCATTGTCTCTCTGGCAGCGCTAGAGGAGCTGACTTTTGACCCAAGCTCAGCGCACCCCAGTCTGGTGGTGTCTCCCTCCGGCCGCCGTGTGGAATGTTCTGAGAGCAGAAGGCTCCGCCAGCAGGCGAGGATACGCGCCAGTTTGACAAGGCCGTGGCGGTGGTGGCGCACCAGCTGCTCTCCGATGGCGAACACTACTGGGAGGTGGAGGTGGGCGACAAGCCTCGCTGGGCTCTCGGCGTGATGGCAGCGGATGCCACCCGACGTGGCCGACTGCACCCGGTTCCCTCACAGGGCCTCTGGCTGCTGGGGTTGCGCGACGGCAAGATCCTGGAGGCACACGTGGAGGCCAAGGAGCCCCGTGCACTGCGCAACCCTGAAAGAAGGCCTTCGCGGGTCGGCCTCTACCTAAGCTTCTGCGACGGTGTTCTCTCTTTCTATGATGCTAGCAATTCCGATGCGCTCGAGCTCCTCTTTGCCTTCCACGAGCGCCTGCCCGGGCCGGTGTATCCCTTCTTTGACGTGTGCTGGCATGACAAGGGCAAGAACGCCCAGCCGCTGCTGCTCGTGGGGCCTGATGGCGAGGAGGCCTGAGGCACCTGGCTGGGTGGGAGAGGGGCGCGAGGGTCCTGACCATAGGAGCCTCCTTTGTCAGGCCTGGAGGGATTTAGGTGGGGGGCGGGTTGCCAGGGCTGAAGACAGGGCAGAGGGGGCTGGATACTGGGGTGTCTCTAAGAGTTCTGAAAAGTATAGGAGTTGGCGTGAATGGGAACAACTGGTGAGGGATCAGGGTGTCCTTGTGAATGGGACCCATAAAGAAGGGAGATCCAGAGGCAGGTCAGTGAGGTAATCTGCATCTGGGGACTAGGAGGCCCAGAGTTCCAGGAAGAAGCTGAGGTTGAGGGAGAAGAGAGAAAGGGGCTTATGTTTGGTGAAGATTGAAGTGAGAAGTTTGAGAAATCTGTAGAAGGGGTGCCTGGAACCTCACATCCCACTCTTTTGTAAGGCCCTGGGGTAGGGGCTTTGGGCTCCCCAAACCTGAAGCCCTTTTACTTAGTGCTTGCCTTAAATGGCCTTTTCAAATCATAGTGTAGTGACTTGATAAAACGTAGATGGCTGATTTTCTGATACAGTAGGTCTGAGGCAGCAAGAAATGATCACTTTTAACAAGCTTGCTGGGGATCCTAATGCTGCTGGTCACAGTGGGATCACACTTAGAAGCACACCCTGTCTCTTTAGTCAGCCAAGGCATAAATCCAAAATATATTCCTCCATTCAACAGACATTTAAAAACTGCCAGGTGGGTAAATAAATGAAGCTTCAACTTATTTCTCTTTGCCTCTGGAATATGTTTACTGAATGTCTTAAACATTGAGGAAATCCCCCAGATTGCCCACCAAGAGAAAGAACCTGATGTTAAACCCCTTTTTATTTGCTTGTGGAAAATAAAAGGTTTTCACTAGGGTTTGCAGAATTGGCCTCTCACTACTTACCTCTTGGTTCACACCTTTGATTTTATCTCAGAGGCTCATTTCTTGGGCTCCAGAGTAACCATTAAGGCTCAAGGTGAGTTTGCTGGAGGGAGAGGCCTTTGGGGATTTGAGCAGGTGGGACTGGAGGCTGCTCTACCTTTTATCCTAAGGGAAGGTGATGGCCCTGATCATTCACTCTCACAGGCTGGACCTGTCACTACTGCTGTGTGAAGAGACTGGGGTTCCCTGGCTCCTGTACCTGTGTGGGGATTTTCTTGATGGAGGGTGATTATAGAACTGAGAAGGTGGAAGGAGATCGTGGGTGGGATAAGAAAGACCTAAAGAGGGAATACACTTGAGTGTGTTTCTCAGAGGAAGGCCTGCAGACCTTGGCTTTGGGACATGGGAGGACTTAATTGAGAAGCTCTTTCATGCTAGAAAGTAAAGCAATAAAGTTAAAAGGATTACTTGGTTGTAGAATCCAGCACCATTAATAAAAACTATTATAATCTAACTTCCTCATTAAATCTGTGTGAAGAGACAAATGACCTGTTTTTAGACGGTAGCCTCCCAATTGCCCTCTTCGCCTTCAGATGATCTTTCTAAAAACACAAATGTTTCATCCCCAGCACAGGAAAATAAAAACAAAACCCAAACCAAAAAACAAGCAAACAACAACCTACAAATGTGGTCAGATGTTTCAGTTGCTCAAAACTTTCAACAACTCCCTGTTGTTGCCTACAGGATCAAGCCCTAAGTTTTTGGCTACGCATTTGAGGTGCCCAGTCATTCTCCATGCTCATCTTGTATTACTGTCCTATGTATGTCTACACTTGGGCCCTACAGAACTCTTGGGGTCCCCACACTCCCTACATCTTGGAACTCTTTCTAGGAATGCCTTTGGCACACTCCAAACACCATAATTTATTTTCCTGTCTTGACTGTCTAGGCCTCCAGAGTTAGTTACTCTCCATTCTGGATCTCTCAAGCACCTTCTTCTTAATGTACATCTATGGCATTGAACTTTCTACATGGGTGGCTGAGGAAGAGGTTCTGATATCCAAAAGCCCATAGACTCTTTCTCAGGAAATGGGTACTTGAGAAGGAGATACTAAGATCAAATGTTCAAGGTTTTTTTTTTTTTTTTTTTTTGTACCAGAGATTGAACTCAGGGGCACTCGACCACTGGGCCACATCCCCAGCCCTTTTTTGTATTTTATTTAGAGACAGGGTCTCACTGAGTTAAGTGCCTCGCCATTGCTGAGGCTGGCTTTGAACTCGCGATCCTCCTGCCTCAGCTTCCCAAGTGCTGGGATTACAGGCGTGCGCCACCATGCCCAGCTAAATGTTCAAGGTCTTTATAACGGCAGATACCTGTGTGAGAGAAAATGGGGAGGGCCATCAGATTGTGATGAAGTTCTACCCTGAGTGAAAGAGAGAAGGTTGGAAGGAGAGAAGCATCTTTGATGGTTCTGGGGACTCGTGCAGCCAAAGCCACCTATCCGAGGAGTCCTGTGTCTTCCAGGGATTAGTCTTTTCTTTATCTCCCTGCTATGTTTAGTCATTGTCTGACCTCTCAATCATTTATGTTCCCTTTGGCTGGAGTTATACCAGGGAACTTTCTTTTCACAGTTGCTACATGTTCTTTCTGCATAGAGTTGCCCCAACTTGAGCTGTGTGCACTGATGGAAATGATACCACATTCGTCATGGCTCACTGGGTGAGAGATGTAGTTTGTGGGAAACACTGCCAAATCAAGGTGTTCCTTATTTGGTGGTGTCTGTCTGACCAAGTCAATCTGCCTTGGGATGTAAGAAGGTAAAATGTGAACAAACAAGTGGGTCCCTTCAGCGTTTGTGTCCTAGAGGACAGTATCTCCTCTTTTAGTACTGTTATGGTGTGAATATGGTTTGCCCACACCAAAATTCACGTTGAGGCTTGCTCCCAGTGTAATAATGGCTTTTCTGACTCTCTCTCTCTTTTTTTTTCTTTTGGTACCAGAGATTGAACCCAGGGGCACTTAACCACTGAGCCACATCCCCAGCCCCTTTCATATTTTGAGACAGGGTCTCGATAAGTTACTTAGGGCCTTGTTAATTGCTGAGGCTGCCTTTGAACTCGTGATCCTCATGCCTCAGCCTCCTGAGCTGCTGGGATTATAGGTGTGTGCCACCATGCCTGGCCAGTATAATGATGTTGAGAAATGGGAAAGCAGAGGTATTTTGAGTCATGCAAAATTCACCCTTATGAAGGTATTAAAGTAATTCCCTTGAGAGTAGGTGAGTTTGGGGGACAGTGAGTTGCTATAAAGTGAGTTTGGCTTCCTTGGCTTTCTCTTGCTTCTTCTCTTACCATGTAATCTTCTTTTCTGCACACACCCAATTTGCCTTTTGTTTTTCTGCTACACATGGGAGCAGCATGTAAACTTTCACCGGAAGATTGAACAGATGCTGGTGCCATGCTCTTGGACTTCCAGGACTGTGATCTAAAGAAATCTCTTTTTGTAAATTACTGAGTCTCAGGCATTTTGTTATGGCCACAGAAAATGAACTAAGACAAATACTCTACCACCTGCTTTGGGGAAGCTGGGAACCTAGAGAAACTGCTAAGACATATTCTGTGCCTTCTGATGTCATCAGTGATCTGGTACTCAATATCTCATTTACCTTCACATCTCTAGGCCTCAACTACTAGAGCTCTGTGGCTTTTTACACTGCTGTTTCGGTATCCTGGGGAGCGTGATTATATTGTTACTGGCAGCCAAGGCAAGGAAACGCCTATATACTGGCTGGATAGTTTTGGTTACCTGCCCATAAGAAATAAGCAAATGATGTAAAGAAGAAAAAATGAATTTAAAGCAGTTTGATCATATTGGAGATAAGCAGTTAGATTGTTTCTCTGCTGGTACTATAGAAGTAGTTAAAATTTATAGAAACAGGGTTGGGGTTGTGGCTCAGTGGTAGAGTGCTTGCCTAGCATGCTTGAGGCACTGTGTTTGATCTTTACCACCACATGAAAATAAATAAATAAAATAAAGGACCATCTACAACTAAAGAAAATTTTAAAAATTATAGAAACAAGCCTGGTGCAGTGGTGCATGCCTGTAATCCCAGAGGCTCGGGAGGCTGAGACAGGAGGATCGTGAGTTCAAAGTCAACCTCAGCAAAAGCAAGGCACTAAGCAACTCAGTGAGACCCTGTCTCTAAATAAAATACAAAATAGGGCTGGGGATATGGCTCAGTGTTCCAGTGTCTCTGAGTTCAATCCCCAGTATGCCTCCCCCCAAAAAAAACCCCAAAATTTATAGAAACAAAAGCGAGGAAATATACATATTTAGATTTAGCTAGGCTGTGCTAATCTGAGAAAATGTCATAGTTTCAACTTCCTTGGAAACTCCAGCTGCAGAAAAACAATTATCGGGGAGTTTGCTTTTAATTTCAAAGTGGCTCTATTTCAGGATCACTTTGAAGGACTTAACTCTACAGGTGGATGGTGCATCTTGAAATATTCTTCCTCTTTTTTTTTTTTTTTTTAATTTTACAGTGCTAGGGATTGAACTCAGGGCTTAGAGCCAGGCAAAGCGCTCTACCACTGAGCTACACCCATAGCTCTTATTATTGTTCTTGACAGTGATGGCAGTGAGAAGATTGTATGATCTAACCATAAGCACAATTGAAAATATTGTTTGTATTTAAACAAACATATTATAAAGCAGAATGAACAGTTTGCAAGATTAAACAAGAGATGTCTATGAAGTTTTACACTGGTGCTGATTATTTGTATTTTAGTCTCTAGATCCTTAGCAATATGAGATTTAAAAATTATTTTAAACAATATAAATAATGAGGAAATGTACTTTATATCTTACATATAAGGAGACAATTTTTTGTCAACTACACCTTCCAATCCTGATTTATTTATTTTACCAGGGATTGAACCCAGGGGGACTTAACCACTGAGCCACAACTCCAGTTCTTTTTATATTCAGAGACAGAGCCTTACTAAGTTGCTTAGAGCCTCACTAAGTTGCTGAGACTGGCTTTGAACTCTAGAGCCTCTTGCTTCAGCCTCCTGAGCTGCTGGAATTACAGGCATGGGCCCCTACTCCTGGCTCCAATCCTGATTTCTTCTTTTCCTTCCTCTTCCTCCTTTGTTGCCAATTTGGCCTGTACTTATGAAATTGTGAATATATATTTTATCTTCATCCCATTTTCTGGCATATAATTCCTAAAATTCTTGGAATTTCTAAAGCAATGTTCTTTTGCTTGGCATTGAGTTTACTGATGGCTGGCAGCCCCTGGAGAGCTTCAGGTTAGGGAGCAGTCACTGGAAAGGCCAAGGCAGAATTAGAGGGATGTAGCTGCCTGAAGCAATGGCCGCTTGGAGCAGCAAAGCCGCGGGAATAAGTTTAGAGGCAGACTGGAAACAAACAGGATCTTTATTCTGTCAGTTTCTCTCTCTGGCTCTAACAACTCTAACGCGTACCACACACCAGCAAACAACCAACAACCAAAATGGCCCCGACCCGCTCCGTGCTCGGCCCAAGTCTCTCGAGATCCCGGGCCAAGTCTCGTGAGACTATGGAAGGCGGCAATGTCTAAAACTCCATGGCCCGAAGTCAACTGCAATCATAGCCATCTCCCCAAACAGGGCTCCTACAGAGGGACTTTCAGCCCCATCCACCAAGTGTCCTCCAGGGAGGAGAGTGAGGCTGAAGGTTAAGTTGATCACTGAGGGCCGATGGTATAATCAATCATACCTACAAAATGAAGCTCTCTTAAATCCCCAAAGGAGGGCTGGGGATATAGTTCAGTTGGTAGAGTGCTTGCCTCGCATGTACAAGGCCCTGGGTTCAATCCCCAGCAAACACACAAAAAACATCCCCAAAGGACAGGGCTTGGAGAATTTTAGGGTAGCTGAACAGATGGAAGTTCCTAGAGGGTGGTGCCCCTAGAGAGGGTGAAGAAGTTCTACAGTCCTTCCCACAGGCTTCACCTTATGCATCTCTTCATCTGTGTCCTTTGTAATATCTATTACAGTAAACCTGTAAATATAAGTAGGTATTTCCCTGAGTTCTGCAGGTCTCTTCAGTAAAATAATGAAACTCAAGGAGGGGGTCTTTGGAACCTTGATTTATAACTGGTTAGTCAGAAGCACAGGTAAAACAACCTGTGATTGGCATCTGAAGCAGAACAGTGGGGCACTAAGCCCTCAACTTGTGGGATCTGATGCTTTCCCCAGGTAGATTTAAAGACACACAGCTGGTGTCTGTTGCTACAACATTACTTGCTTGATGTGTGGGAAACCCATCTCCCACCCCTGGTGTTAGAAGCATGCTGAATATATAGTAGGAGGAACTGCATTTGGAGTTGGTTTTTTTCTACTGTTGTTCCCCAGAACAATAGTGTGTGTATGTGTGTGTGTGTGTAATATCCCATGGAAAAATATATTGTGTTTTTCTTTCTATATACATGACACTTCTAATTTATGTGAATATGACATATTATTCTGTCGCTGCCTGAAGCGGAAGCCGCTTGGAGCAGCGAACGCTGCAGGAAAATTCGGAGGCAGGATGAAAATGAAAAAAGGTCTTTTATTCTTCTTCTCTCTCCAGCTCCAGCAATCACTCCAAATGCTCTAACTCCAACCACCACCTTCTTCTTCTTCCCACACACACTAACGAACCTCACCCAGTTATATACATATAGCTTTAACAAGGACACGTGCTTACAGCTCGAGCTTACAGGTGCGTCACGCAGTGTTCACGGGCATACAAAGATTCTTTGAATAATGTATTAATATCAGGTGGAAACTAGAACGTCTTTTATGGCTCTCAGCTAACCGCAATCTTTAGCTATCTCCTTGATTATAGGCTCCTTCATTATTCTATGTGTAATTTTGTGCATGTTATTTTCATTGAACCATGCCATCAGGAGATCTGTCCATGTTACTACATAAAGTATATCTTACACTGGGCTGAGGATGTGGCTCAGTGGTAGAGCACTTGACTAGCATGTGTGAGGTCCTGGGTTCAATTCCTACCAGCTACCCTGCAAAGTATATTTTCTGCATAGTATTCCACTGTGTGGATATGCCATTGCTTATTTTACCAAATATTTCCATTAATTGGAATTTTTTCTAATTTTTTCCTATATCAGGGATTGAATCCAGGGGCACTCTACCACTGGGCTTGTAGCCCTTTGTATTTTTCATTTTGAGACAGGGTCTTATTAAGTTACCAAGGTTTGCCTTAAACTTCAATCCCTCCTTAGTCACTGGGATTACCAGCTGTACCACAGCACGGGGCTGCACTTTCAATCCACAGCCTTCCCCAGAACCCTCCTCCCTATTCCTCTGCTGACTCTTTCTTTCTTTCTTTCTTTCTTTTTTTTTTTTTTTTTTTTTTTTGGTACGGGGATTGAACTCAGGGGCACTCGACCACTGGGCCACATCCCCAGCCCTTTTGTGTATTTTATTAGAGACAGGGTCTCACTGAGTTGCTAAGTGCCTTGCCATTGCTGAGGCTGGCTTTGAACTCGCGATCCTCCTGCCTCAGCCTCCCAAGTGCTGGGATTACAGGCGTGTGCCACTGCGCCCGGCTCTGCTGACTCTTTCAAAGTTAGGGTTGATGTGAGGAAAAGAGGCAGGGTGACACATGATTATTGTGCCTATAATCTGAGACTCTTGCCATGGAAGATGTTGGGTTCCTCAAAGATGATATAGGAAGACACTCTCTGACCCGGGCCTTTATTTCTTCCCTTATTTTTTTTTTTTTTGCAATGCTGTGAATCAAATCCAGATTGCACAAGCTAGGCAAGCACTCCACCACCAAGCTAAATCCCCAGTCCTCTGTGACAACCCTTTCTTGCCCTGTCCCTACCCCTTCCTGAGTTGCATTTCCTGTAGCCTCTCACTGCCTGGTCCCTTTGCCAAGGCAGGCAGCTGTCTTGGGTAGGGGCCTATCACAATACTTTGAGCCTGCTACTTAAAAAAAAAATTTTTTTTTGGTACCTGGGATTGAACTCAGTGGCACTTGACCACTGGGCCACATCCCCAGCCCTTTTTTGTAAGGTATTTAGAGACAGGGTCTCACTGAGTTGCTAGGTGCCTTGCTATTGCTGAGGCTGGCTTTGAACTTGCCATCCTCCTACCTCAGCCTCCTAAGTGCTGGGATTACAGGCATGCGCCACCGCGCCCAGATGAGCCTGCTACTTTTGTCACCATTCACTTGATCTAGGGTGTCTTACGTATTTTTGCCCAGCCAAAAGGACATGTATTTACTTTTCTCCTTGTCTGACCACCTTGGGCTGCTCCCATCTGTATCTATCTCTTGTGTGGAATCCTCCAGGTTGGAAGCCAACACTAGTCTCCTTGTTCATGTAGGTCTCCAAACCCTTGAGGACAAGGAACAGGTGAAATGCAAGGATCTGTGTGGTACTTTTGTCTCCTGAATTCTGAGAATGAGACCCGTGGACATGAAGGATGAGAGCAAAGTAACAGGAGCTTCTGCAGGGGGAGAGTTGCTCACAGGTGTCTGTTGTCTAGGGGTTTATATGATAAGGTTATAGGCTAGAGATTTTACAAACAGTGCATCTTTTTTTTTATGATATTGAACATTGTTCACATGCATCTTCTTTAGGGAAATGTCTCTTCACTTCTTTTTTTTTGTTGTTGTTTGTTTTATTTATTTTTTTTCAAATTTATTTTTTATTCTAAGTTGTTAGAAATGACAGCAGAATGTATTACATTTCATATTATACTTGTAGAGCACATTTTTACATATCTCTGGTTGTATACAAAGTATATTCACATCATTCGTGACTTCATACATGCTCTTAGGGTAATGATATCCATTTCATTCTACCATCTTTTTTTTTTTTTTCTTGACCCTTTTGCCCCCTCCTTTTCCCTCCCTCCCCATTGGCCATTCTAATGTTCCTCTAATCCTCCTATGCTCCCCATCCCAACCTGACTGTGAATCAGCCTCCTTATATCAGAGAAAACATTTGGCATTTGGCCAAATAATGCATTTTTGAGTCCACTACGGCACCTAGTGTTCATGAGTTCCCTGTCAAATCAGGATGTTGATTGTGTGCTGCTTTGCCTCAGGGACTGGCTCAGGGTTCTGGTGTAGAACTTCAGGCTTCAATGGAGGGAGTCACTTGTCAGGAGCTGTCTACCTTATTTGTAAACATGGGATGGGCGGGGGCAGCCCTTAATTCTGTCTAACACATTTCTATTTCCTGCTCTCATAGGTTCTCCTAAGAACTCACCAAGCTTTATCCAGGCTGTTCAGTTCCTGCAGCCTAGGAGAGGTATCACCAGTCTCCACAAGGTGTTCTTTTGGAGCAACTTCCTTGCTTGCTTGGATGTGAGGGGAAAAGCTACAACTCTCTGTTTCATTGAGGTAGAATATGAGAGTAGACATTTGTAGGACTGGACCTGCTCTCTTGCTAGGTAGGGGAATCCTGAAGGGTGGGTCTGTAACCCTATTTAGAATGTGGGGCTTTCAGCTTATTGTGGTGGTGCATGCCTATCATCCCAGTGACTTGGGAGACTGAAGCAGGAAGAGTGGAAGTTTGAGGACAGTCTGGACAACTTAGACCCTGTCTTAAAATTAAAAAAAAAATTTAAAAAGAACTGAGGATGTAGTTTAGTAGTAGAATACCCTGGGTTTAATCTCCAGTACTACAAAAAAGAAAAAAAAAAGTCTATTTGGTGCTGGGGATCAAATGTGGGGCCTAATGCATGCTAGGCAAGTGCTCTACCACTGAGCCACACCCCCAGCACAACCTTAGAGTTTTAAGAAAGAATCTGTTCATTTACCCTCCAAACAACACCATATGAGAATAGTTTCTCTAATCTTCTCCAGCACACTCAATATTATCAAATTCAAAATTTATTTTTCTTTTTGCCAACATGATAGGAAATAAATAGATAGTATAACATGGTTCCAATTTTAATTCAGACATTTCTCATTGCATGCATTTTTGTGTATACGTATGTATGTGTGTGTGTGTGCATGTGTGTGTGTGGTGCTGGGATCAAACCCAGGGCCTCACCTGTAATAGGCAAGTGCTCCACAACTGAGCTATGCTTCCAACTCCATGCATGTATTTTACAAATTATATTTTTATTATTAATTACTACATAATAGTTGTACATATTTATGGGAGTACAATGTGACATCCCAACACATGTATACAATGTGTAATAATTAAGAAAAATTGGTCTACTCATCACCTCAAAACCATTGCATGCATTTATTGATCAGTTATATATCTTCTTTTAAAAATAGCTTGACTTTTAAAATATAAAATATATTAAATAGTTCATATGTATATAATAGCTTGAATTACACACACACACACACACATATATATATACATGTATATAAAATTATATATAAATATATTACTTGCTCATTTTTCTTTTTCTAGTACTGGGTATTGAACCCAGTGGCACATGCTCTACCACTTTGCTCCTTTTTCTTAATGAATTATAGTGGTTCTTTTTTTTTTTTTTTTTGTACCAGGGATTGAACTCAGGGGCACTCAACTACTGGGCCACATCCCCAGCCCTTTTTTTTTGTATTTTATTTAGAGACAGGGTCTCACTGAGTTGCTAAGTGCCTCGCCATTGCTGAGGCTGGCTTTGAACTTGCGATCCACCTGCCTCAGCCTCCCAAAGTGCTAGGATTACAGGCGTGCGCCATCGCGCCCGGCTATAGTGGTTCTTTATATACTGCAAATAGTTATCCTTGTCTATTACATATATGTGTTGCAAGTATTTTCTCCTAATTTGACACCTTATCCTTTTTTATTAAATTTTTAAAAATATTTACTTATTTGCTTTAGTTGTACACAATGCGTTTATTTGTACGTGGTGCTGAGGATCGAACCCGTGCTGCGCACATGCTAGGCGAGCGCTCTGCTGCTGAGCCACAATCCCAGCCCATCCTTTGTTTATGGAGTTCTTTTCCTTGTGGCTTTTGGAGAAAAAATTTGAAAAGTTCTGTCCTAAGTGCCATCTTCATGGGGTATTTTTGTGACCTCAAAGTGCTTGAGTGATGACACATGCTTTTTAAAAAAAATTTTTTTTTAGTTGTAGGTGGACACAATATCTTTCTTTCTTTATTTTTATGTGGTGCTGAGGATAGAACCCAGTGCCTCACATGTGCGAGGCAGGTGCTCTACCATGATGACACATGCCTGTCTTTGCACTGTGAGCTCCTGCCAGCGAACCAGGACTTCTGAATTCTGAGCATGTGCTCTTTGTATTGACACCACCACACGGTAGGAAAATTACTTGTTTCTAAAATGTTTTTTCTTTCTCTTTTTGTGATACTGGTGATTGAACACTGGGTTCCCTGCATGCTAGGCAAGTGCTTTTCCAGTGAGCTACATCCCTACTCCTTTTTATTTTATTTTGAGACAGGGTCTCCATAAGTTGCCAACGCTGATCTTGAACTGTGGTCCTCCTGCTTCAACCTCTTGAGTAGCTGTGATTAGATGTATGTGCTATCATACCTGGCTTGTTTCTAGAATATTTTACACTGGAGCTTGAAACTTGAACCCTAACTCATAATATCCCAATTCCAATGCAATCACACTTTATGTAGGTATTTATTTGTTGCTGCCTGAAGCAATGGCCACTTGGAGCAACGAAGCCGCGGGAAGAAGTTCAGAGGTGAACTGGAAACAAACAGCCTTTTTATTTTGATAACTTTTCTCTCTGGCTCTAACAACGACTTTAATACGCACCACACACACCACCAAACAACCAACACACCAAATGGCGCAGACCCGATCAGCAATCTCGCTCAAGTCCAGCGAGATCCCGGACCAAGTCCCGTGATACTACGGAAGGCGGCAATGCCCAAACATCTCCATGGCCCGTAGTCAACCGCAATCTTAGCCATCTCCCCAAACAGGGCTCCTGCATTTATTTAGTATTTTATAGAATGTTTTCAAATTCATAAACTCATTTCAACCCTCTTGCAGAATGTGAGAATTACATCTCCATTCTATTGGAGAGAACTGAGGCTCTCGGCAGTTCTCACTGGAGACTGAATGATGAAGTCAGGTCCACAGCTCAAATCTTTTCCACACAGTTATTATTTATTGCCCATCATAAGTGTGACGGGTATTCTGAGATCCTTTGAGGGAAGGTTTGTGCTAGTAAAATTGGTGGTAATTATGGTCAATCTAAATTATTGCTACTGTTTTACAGCTTGGTCCCAGTAGAGGCTAAGCAGAGAATTTAGCAAGACTGGGATAGAGCTGGGTGTATCAAGAAAGGACTCAACTGAGGAAACTCAATGAGGCCAGGAAACACACCCTGTTCAGTTGTCTGAGGTCCAGATGAATAGAGATAGCTCTCACTGTGTAACCTTATTTTCCTTCAAACCACCAAAGAATGTTGTGAACCAAATAGTATGAGATATAATGTCAAACAGTTTTTTTTTTTTTGTACCAGAAATTGAACCCAGGAGTTCTTAACCACTGAGCCACATCCCCAGCCCTTTTTATTTTTTTATTTTGACACAGGGTCTCGCTCAGTTGCTTAGGGCCTCACTAAGTTGCTGAGGCTTGCCTTGAACTTGTGATCCTCTTGCCTTAGCCTGCTGCGAGCTGGGATTACTGGTGTGTGCTCCCATGACCGGCCAAACTATTTTTAATGAAACACTCATGATGTAAGAGAACACAATAAACACTTCAAACTGTAAATCCACTATGGTTGCAATTATGAAATAAATTATCTGGAAAAAAAAAAAGATTAAACACATGCCACAAATGGGATTTTTAGTTGGTTAAATCTTTCTTCTTTATATTTCTCTGTGTCTCCCCATTTTTGGTAGTGAGTAAGTGCCATCTGAGCGTCCATGTGATGACAGAATGAGAACTGAGATAGAGATAGAGATAGAAAGAGAGGTCTCATGCTGTAAATCAGGGACTATCAATGATATTTTCTTTTTCAAGTGAGTAAGAATATTAATGCTTAACATAATAGGAAGTGGCAAAGCCAATTCTGACTCAGAGCTCAAGGCCATCAGATTAGGTCTGTCTCTGGATGGGATGTGCTACCACTGATAAGTTGATGGTTTTGTGGGACACAGCCTTAGCATTTATCAGTGACATGCTTAACAGAATATTGTTCATTTTTCAGGATTCCTGTAAGTTTGTTGATTCATCTAGGAGAAAGTCTCTGTTGGGACTTTTAAATCCTCAGTACTGCTCTGACACTCATCACTCATCTTTACAGCAGAGAAAGAACAAATCAAATCCGAGCCTTTGTCAAGCTCATGTTCCTAGAAATTTCATTTTCCTTTATGTTCATATATTTATTTTTATCATTACCATCTATTCAAAAGCAAGTGATTCTTGTTTTTACTTATGATTTTGGAATAACATTAACTTTTAAATATATATATAAAATACATATAGTAATAGATTATTTTGGGAAAGATATACAAGAAACTGGGACTATGGATCTGGGAGGCAGTGGTAGGAATGGAAAACTTCATTATGAACATTATTGAACCTTTTGAATTTTGAATTATATGAATATATTATCTATTGATAATTAAAGCAGAAATTAACAAGGAAAAAAGATGCTGGAAGCACTGGTGTCCACCTGTAATCCCAGCAATTTGGGAGGCTGAGTGAACAGGAGGATTGTGAGTCTGAGAATCTGGGCAATTTAGCAGGACCCTGTTTCAAAATTTAAAAATAAAAAAAGGACTAGGGATATAGCTCAATGGTAAAGTACTCCTGGGTTCAATCCTCAGTACCCACCCCCAAACCATAAATTTAATTTAAAAAGTCTATTAAAGTGTATTAGGTAAATCTACAGGTGTAATGTGGTTATCACAGATATGAAAAAGGTACATGGATCATGGGAAAAATTGGGACTACTGGTATATGAATGAAGAGTCTGGGAAACACTACTAGAAGAAGGCCATGTGGGCTGAGGTTCCTGGTGATGACCTGGTTCCAGAATGGACAGATATCTCTCTTCCCTGCACCTCAGTTTCCTTATCTGAAGTGGGAAGCAGTTGGCCTACATATTCTCTGAGATCACATTGTCTTAGTTGGGTTCTCCCAGAAGCAGATCTTAAGATTCCAGTGAAAAGGGGCTTAGTGTCATGGTTCAAGAAACATGCATGGGGCTCGGCATGGTGGCACACGCCTGTAATTCCAGTGGCTTGGGAGGCTGAGGCAAGAGGTTACCAAGTTCAAAGCCACCTTCAGCAACTTAGCTCGACCTTGTCTCAAAGTAAAAAGTAAAAAAAGGGATGGGGGATATGGTTCAGTGGTTAAGCGCCCCTAGGTTCAATCTCTAGTACCAAAAAAAGAAAAAAAAGAAAAAAAAAAGAAACATTCATACTTTTATGGAGAGGGGGGAAGTGAGACAGGAGCCAATGAGGGCACATCATGAAGCAGGTTAGTATTATGGGAATTGGAACTTCATCCCACTGGGAAATGCTGAGAAAGCACTTGCTTCATCCCACCTGAGACATTTACACACTGACCCTTGTCAGTCACTGGGAAGGGCTGCTTCAAGGAGTTCACTCCCCTGCATGTCTATCTTGTTCTTTACAAGGGCAGGGTCACCTTCTGAAGCCTGGAGAAAGCCTCTAGGCAGGAAGAAGCAGGTACAGTGGTTGGAAGTCCCCAGAACACACAGAAATGCAAAGCCCAGGGCACCATGATTGATGTCAGTCACATGCTCCAACTCTTGTTTGGAGTCTTGAGCCTCAGACAGCTTCCTGAGATCAGAGTGGATGTGACAGGAGGGCTTCCTGAGACCCTCAGCCACTGCACATGGGCAGGACAGAAGGGGAGAGGCAGGGGAACAAGTGGGACTGGCCTGGGAGGGGCAGAGCAGCAGAGTAGACTCCAGTGGTGTCCTTAGCTGTGCTGAGTCACCTCTGCTATGAGGATCAAGTTACACTTTCTGGGCTGGAGATGCTGAGACCTGCATCTGCCAACACCTTTGTGTTCAGGAGCCACATTGCAGACCTAGAGAAGGGAATGTGGTAGTTTCATGGACTATTAGGTCTTGCACTGGATCTTCAGGGACCTAAGCCAGGACAGATTTCCTGAGAATGTTTAGGGGCTAGGCCAGGATCTCTGGGTGTCTGAATGGGAGGACAATTAGAAAAGAGGGAGGGGAGACCCCAGGTAGAGGTTAGGTCAGCACAGGTTCTGCAAAAACAAGGTGGGGGCCAAATCCAGGGTCCTGGAAGGAGAACTAGCTAGGGATTGAGAGGTGGGGCCCTGGGAGAGGATGGGATGAAAAGGGGCACAGGAGGGCTGGGGGCTAGGACTCCCAGCATTTGGGAGGGACTAGAAGGATTTTGTCAGAGACATCTATTGTGTATTGGTTGATCAGGATTCAGTTGTCCTCCTTAAGAGGAGCTTCAGCAATTCTTTGGCCAAAATGGCTCATTTTGTTGGTGAGGAGACTGAGTCAGCCCCAGGAATTAGTTTCCAGAGCAATGTGGAAAGTTAAAGGCAGAATAAAGAGCACATTGTTGCTTTTTTTGCTTTTAATTATTATTTTTTTTAGCTGTAGATGGACACAATACCTTTATTTTATTTGTTTTTGTGGTGCTGGGGATCAAACCCAGTGCCTCACACATGCTAGGCAAGCACTCTACTGCTGAACCACAACCCCAGCCCCACATGGTTACTTTTTAAACTCATAGTTAAGAAATCTTTTGGGGGACATTACCACTCTTCCCCTTTCCCTTTCCCTTTTCTTTTCTTCTTTGGTGATGCTGGGGATTGAGCCCAGGGCTTTGTGCATGCTAGGCAGGTACTCTTTGTTTTTAAACATATAAAAATGAGCATGAAAGCCGGGCGCGGTGGCGCACGCCTGTAATCCCAGCACTTTGGGAGGCTGAGGCAGGAGGATCGCGAGTTCAAAGCCAGCCTCAGCAATGGCGAGGCACTTAGTAACTCAGTGAGACCCTGTCTCCAAATAAAATACAAAAAAGGGCTGGGGATGTGACCCAGTGGTCGAGTGCCCCTGAGTTCAATCCCCGGTACCACACAAAAAAAAAAAAAAAAAAAAAAAAAAAAAAATGAGCATGAAAATATTTGTCTCCTAGGACTGGCTTTTCATTTATTAAAAAATTTTATGGCTGGGAGTGGTGGTACATGCCTGTAATCAGAGCAGCTCAGGAGTCTGAGGCAGGAGGATTACAAGTTCAAAGCCAGCCTCAGCAACTTAACGAGGTCCTATGCAACTTAGCAAGACCCTGTCTCAAAACAAAAAATAAAAAGGGCTGGGAGCCGGGGCGCGGTGGCGCACGCCTGTAATCCCAGCACTTTGGGAGGCTGAGGCAGGAGGATCGCGAGTTCAAAGCCAGCCTCAGCAATGGCGAGGCACTTAGTAACTCAGTGAGACCCTGTCTCTAATAAAATACAAAAAAAAGGGCTGGGGATGTGATCCAGTGGTCGAGTGCCCCTGAGTTCAATCCCCAGTACCAAAAAAAAAAAAAAAAAAAAAAGAAAAAAAAAGGGCTGGGGATGTGGCTCAGTGTTTAACCACCCCTGGGTTCTGTTAGGACAAATGATATACACATGATGAAGGCGGGAGATGGGAAGCAAACCTCAGATCAGCAAGCTTTCAGTATTTAGCAGTAGAGTGGAACTCTGGTGCAGCTCATTTTTTGGGACAGAAATTGGCGGTGGTCACTCTTGGGGAACTTGAGAGAAGCTTCTTAGCTCTTTTTAATGCCATCTGCTAGGTAGGGTCTCCTTGATGATGTGGTTTCCCTTGGAAGCATCAGGGACGTCTTCCTTGTCTAATGACCCACCTCTTTGCAGCAGGTGCACTGATTGATTTTCAGTTCTCCAGTGGTCTCATTAATCTCCCTGATCTGGTGGTCCCATGGCCCAGAGTTGTAAAGTTCCTTAGAAAAGTTCTCTCATTCCCTGGGTTTAGGCTGATTGAGAGGGCAGGAGCCAAATATTGGTTTGCTTGGCCCCATTTTAGCCTGAATCTTTAAGCCTTGGCCTTAAACATTCAGCAAGCCAGTCTTACCAGCCTTTTTTTTTTTTTTTTTTTTTTTTTTTTTTTTTTTAATATTTATTTATTTGCTTTAGTTGTACACAATGCAATGCATTTATTTTTACGTGATGCTGAGGATCGAACCCGGGCCGTGCATGTGCTAGGCGAATGCTCTACCGCTGAGCCACAACCTCAGCCCCATCTTACCAGTCTTAAAGGAAGAGAACTGGGCTTTAACTTTAATGTCTATAACCTTACAGTAATTTACCCCTGTTATTTAAATAGGGTCTGTATTACTACTAAAAGTTAGCTTCATATCCTGTCTGTCCTGTAGGTGCTGGCTTATTATCTCAAATTAATTTAGATTGTTCTTGAAGCAGTACTTTTACAAAACATTAACAAGCAACAGCCATAGGGTTATACAAGGAAAATACAGAATGAAATTAACAAGAGTAAAAACATATTCAGTTTGTGTAATAGCTATCTTGAATTTTGGCTGAGTTATATATTATATGCCCTGTTGAGATCACAGTGATCTTTACAACAAAAATTAATCGTTTGAATACAATTTTAAATAAGCTGAAGTTTGGCTTATTTTGAAGCCATTCTAACATGCAGTAAGGTGGAAGGCAGAGCCTTATCTCAGGTAAGGCAGGACTCTTCACAATTAACACAATACAACATTACACCTGAAACTTGAATCAAAGACAGGCTAAGAGAGCTTTTAACTTTCTTTTTGGGGAAAAAGTGGAAGAATGCTTCCAAGTTTTACAATGTCACTTTTAAACAGATCAGGTTCTCCTTAATACCTTCCAAAAATACGTTGACATTTTAATTCCAGTGTGAAGAATAAACACAAACTTGTATATATAACTTATTGACAACAGGTTACTTTATCCAGCTATAAAACATCAAATGATATTGTTGGATTCCGGGCAGGGAGGCCACACCTCCCAGGTACTTTGAGAAAAGACTACACCTCCCAGGTGCCTCAGGCTGGCCAGTTCCCATGGCCAGCCCTCAGGTGCCCTCGAAGCCCCCTCTTGACCTCCAGCAGTCTATGGGGACACGGACTCGCTCCAGGGGTCCCTCTGACCACCAGTTTGCTACTTAAGCCTGCTCTGGACTGAAACCGCCCTTGTTCTTCCCTTTTCCCCTTGTCCTTACCTTCCTTGCCCCTCCACCCCGCCGTTTCTTCCCTTACCTCCCTACCCTTCCACGTGGTCCCTAATAAACCCTTTATATTGAAACGCCGTTCCCGGCGTGGCTTATTTTCCAATAGATATGAATAAATATTAACCAAATTTGTCATTTTTATACAAATTGAAGACTTTTGTTACATATAACTTTAATTTGGAGAACAGCAACTTGGCAAAATGCTATCCTACGTTTTACATTTAACCAAGTTGAACTTTAAAGTACAATTTAGAATCCAGAGTGTATGCAAACAATAATCACAGGTCTGCATGTGTTAAAAAAAAATCGAAGGATAGCCTTAAATCTCTTATACATTTAGGAAACAGTGTTAATCATCAGAAATTGACTTAGCTGGGCTGGGCGTGTTTGCTCATGCCTATAATCCCAGAGGCTTGGGAGGCTGAGGCAGGGGTATTCTGAGTTCAAAGCCAACCTCAGTGAAATTGAGGTGCTAAGCAACTCAGTGAGACCCTGTCTCTAAACAAAATACAAAATAGGACTTGGGATGTTGGCTTAGTGGTTGATTGTCCCTGAATTCAATCCCTGGTACCAAAATAAAAACAAAAACAAAATATTTAATTATTACAGTAAAGCAGCATGAGAAAATGAGAAAAGGTGTGTTGGGGGAACCTGAAGTCATTTTTCTGTGTTGCAACTAGGGAAAAGTTAAAAAGGACACACTTTTCTCCTCCTCCTCCTCCTCCTCCTCCTCCTCCACCACCTCCACCTCTTCCTTCTTTTTAGTCTTAGGCCCCTTACTGTGTCTGTTGTTTGCATTCTAATGTAAGCTTCAGTGCAGCCAGGCTAGGGAAATCACTGCCTAGAGCTTTTTAACCATTTTTTTCCTGGTTGGTAATCAAGTCAGGTTTGTATGTAGAAAATTATGAAACATTCTTTCCCATTACTTTTTAAAAAAATATTTTTTAGTTGTCAATGGACCTTCATTTATTTATATGCAGTGCCGAGAATTTAACCCAGTGCCTTACACATGCTAGGTAAGTGCTCTATCACTGAGCCACAACCCCAGCCCCTTCCCATTACTTTGAGGCTGAGGGTGTTAGTATTTTTCCTCTCAGTGACACACATGAAATTGTTGCTCTGTAGGTAAATTGAGGGTAGGGCCTTGGAATAAGGCTCTTTTTTTTTTTTTTTTTTTTTTTTTTTTTGGTACTGGGGATTGAACTCAGGGGCACTCGACCACTGGATCACATCCCCAGCCCTTTTTTTTGTATTTTATTAGAGACAGGGTCTCACTGAGTTACTAAGTGCCTCGCCATTGCTGAGGCTGGCTTTGAACTCGCGATCCTCCTGCCTCAGCCTCCCAAAGTGCTGGGATTACAGGCGTGCGCGCCGGCTAAGGCTCTTTTTTTTTTTTTTTTTTTTTTTAATAGGACTTTGGGCTGGGATCTCACTCAAAATGGAGGATACTAATTAACCTTTTGATAATTATTTTAAGTTAAGGGGAGACATTTACCAGCTAGTTGTGCCCTTAAAATCTCTTCAGAAGGAGAATATTTGCCTGCTGCTTGGTCATTCATCATCCCTATAACTTGGGGCTCCTCAGATGTATTATCTTTTTTTTTTTAAATATATTTTTAAGTTATACATGGACACAATATCTTTATTTTGTTTATTTATTTTATGTGGTGCTGAGGATTGAACACCAGTGCCTCACACCTGCAAGGCAAGTGTTCTTCTGCTGAGCCACACCCCCAGCCCCAAGATATATTGTTTTATGTGAATGGGGCAGTGGGATTTGGGTCCTCTCCTTCCAGCCCCTTAGTATATGGGACTTGGAAAGCTGGCTGCATCAAGGGGAGGGGTGTTTTACCCTGGGGACAACTCACCTTCCAGTGTCCCTGTTGTACACACTTGGTACAGGGCTTGGTGGGGGGCCTCAGGTTAGGCAGGCTTTTGTTCAATGTTTCCACATTGGAAATAGGGCCCAGAGACGTATAGGCCTGGCAGGGCGTGAGCAGCAATGGCTCTTTCAGGGCCAATGTGTTGGATTCCAGGCAGGGAGGCCACACCTCCCCAGGTAAAAGACTACATTTCCCAGGGACCTCAGCCTGGCCAGCAGGTGCTCTCACCACTGCCTCCTGACCTCTGGCAGCCTATGGAGACACTCGCCCCCAGGGGTCTCCCTGACCAGCAGTCTGCCATTTAAGCCTTCCCTGGACTGAAATCGCTCTCTGTTTGCACCTGTCCCTGTTCCAGTTCGTCCCTTTTTCCCCTTCTTCTTCCTTCCTGTTCTCCTTTACCTACCCCTCTTCCCTTCCCTTCCTTTCCCTACCCTTCCTCACGTGGCACCCCAATAAACCCTTTTATTTCACTAACACAGTGTTCCCGGCTAAGTTAACTTTGTTCAGCATTTTCTAACACGATGGATGGCTGAGGCTAGGAGCTGATGCTTTTCTTTCTCCTGTTTGGCCTTGTCTTCCCTATTGTTTTTTTTTTTTTTTTTTTTTTTTTTTGTGTGGTACCGGAGATTGAACTCAGGGGCACTGGACCACTGGGCCACATCCCCAGCCCTTTTTTGTATTTTTATTTAGAGACAGGGTCTCGCTGAGTTGCTAAGTGCCTCGCCATTGCTGAGGCTGGCTTTGAACTCGCGATTCTCCTGTCTCAGCCTCCCAAAGTGCTGGGATTACAGGCATGCGCCACCGCGCCCAGCTCTTCCCTATTGTTAAAGGTCTTGAAAGCACTAACTAGCAGTTGCTTCTGGGAAGCTTTGGTGCCCTTTTCTAATTGCTTAAAGTTTTTATGGGTATCAGGTGGAAACTCACTGATAAATTGGATGGGGAAAGAGAACCAGCAGGAGCATGAAGATCTAGGGTGGTATATTTGGTAATTGGGTGAAGGAAAAAGAAAGCTTGGAGGTAGAAAACCTCAGACAACCTTTGAAGGACAAGATAACCCACGCCAGAACGCTGTCTGTGTCAGTAAAAGAGGGTTTTATTAGGGCCACGTGGAAGGGAGGGGGGGTAAGGAAAACCTGGAGGAACCGAAAGGGGGCGGCGAGGTGGGGGGGAGCGGCAGGGAAGGAAAAAGGGAAAAGGAGAAAAGGGGCGGTTTCAGTCTGGGGTACGCTTAAGTAGGGCACAAGTGGTCAGCGGGGCCCCTAGAGGGGTCCCCACCTCCATAGGCTGCTGGGGGTCGAGAGGGGGACCCCTGTGTCGTAATTGACTCAGTAAGGCACCTGAGGTGTGGCCAGCTCGCCTGGCCTGCCGTGTGTAGTCTTCAGGTACCCAGGAGGTGTGGCCTGGTTAAACTACCTGGGAGGCTAGCCTGTCAGCCCAGATTTTCTAACAACCTTGCCATACTGTAAATTTTAGACAATTTTGCCAATCTGTAATAGGTAATTTTTAAATTTTGATCAAAGGTTTCATATTTGAGGCATTGGTGCAGATTATCTAATTTGTATTGTGGCCAAATTTGAGTGCTGAGCCTAATGAAGCATTTAATTTAAGGTCAATTTGGGAGTAGAGGGTCTTAAAATTCATAGAGAGACAGCCTAGAGGGTATCTATGGGAACTGATTGGGTAGTTTTTTTTTTTTTTTTAATATTTATTTATTTGCTTTAGTTGTACACAATGTGTTTATTTTTATGTGGTGCTGAGGATCCAACCCTGGCCGCACATGTGCTAGGTGAGCGCTTGTGAGCCACAACCTCAGTCCCTGACTGGGTAGTTTTTATCCTTGGAGAGAGAGAGCTGACTACAGAAGGTGACAATGGAGGGCAAGGCATACCTTACACTGTTTATGCCACCAGTGTGTCAGTCCCAGATTGGACTTTCCCCACGAGGGGTTGGGGAAACTTCTTTCCCTCAATCCCAGTGGTAAGGGACATGGTCCCAGTTAGCCTAAGGGCAGAGTCTCTGTCCAGCTGAGATGAAATGAATAATGAATGGGGTCTTACCTCTCCAAAGAGATGAGAAGGCAAGCAGGTTGGTGATGGATATAGAAGCAAAATGGCAAGGTCCCTGATGCAGAGGTTTGTTGGGTGTTCAAGGGAAGGGAAGGTTTGGGGATGGGCAAGTATAAGTAGGCCTCCTTTAACATTAACAAAGGATTTGGTACAAATCCCTTTATTGTCCATGGAAAATAAAGCCACACAAGTTTAGCAGGTTGTTGATATCTGGTATCCATGATGGCTGTTGGGAATCAGATTTTAGCTTTAAAGCCTTGGTGCAACACTAGGGAGTTGTTCCAGCCAGATGCCTCCAATTGCTTTGAGTTCTCCCATTTTACCTATCAATTTTTTTGCAGAAAGTGGACAGGAGAGGGTGTGGAGTACCTATGTTCTAGGGGTTAGGGAAATGCAATTAGTTTAAGGATTCAGCCCTAGCTACATGAACTGTCACACTTAACAGTATCAATAATTCCTGAGCAACATCCTATACCAGGAACCTGTTAATACTGAAGAGATCCTCAGAGATCTTTGGGGATGCTGGACACTCAGTGGTCACTTCCTAGATCCCATCAGTCATTTAACTTAACTGCAGGGGAAGGGGAAGGGGAAGGGAAAATGGGGAAGGGTTAATTTCACCTTACTCCTGTTCAGGGAACTGTTAGGACAAATAACAAGTACATGATGAAGGCAGGAGACGGGAAGCAAACCTAGGATCAGCAAGCTTTTTTCATTTTTAAATTTTTTTTAGTTGTCGATGGACCTTTGTTTTATTCATTTATGTGTGGTGTTGAGAATCGAACCTAGTACCTCACCCATGCTAGGCAAGCACTCTGCCATTGAGCCACAACCCCAGCCCAGCTTTTCTTTATTCACTATTTAGCAGTGGAGTCAGTTGGTAGAACCCTGGTTCAGCTCTTTTTTGGGGCAGAAAATGGTGGTGGGCTGGAGCAAGGGTCTGGGTTATATAGGCTTTTCTTAGGGTGAGACAGGGAGGCAATTCCTGGGGTTCATTGCATTGGGGTCCTGCTGATTCGTTAGGGAATGTGAATAGGGAATTTCCTGGGGCTTATTATATTGCGATCAGGTGACCTATTAAGGGTGTGTGGGGGGGTCAGGTGCCGGTTCCTTTTGTGTTCCTCTGCTCTGGCTAAGGGCTGGGATTTTATTTTATTTTTTTAATTTAGTTTTGGTACCGGGGATTAAACTCAGGGGCACTCAACCATGAAGCCACATCCCCAGTCCTATTTTATATTTTATTTAGAGACAGGGTCTCACTGAGTTGCTTAGCGCCTTGCAGTTGCGGAGGCTGGCTTTGAACTCATGATCCTCCTGTCTAGTCCTCCCAAACCGCTGTGATTACAGGCTTGCACCTGGCCAGAGCCTGGGATTTTAAATGACAAAAGCTTATGGAAAATGTCCTTGGACTTATTTTCCATATCCTTCAGGTTCAATTCCTGTTGTGGGAGGGATTTCATTATGAAATTTCAAACCCACATCATTTTCTCATTACTTAGGTTCAGCAATTAGCAAGATTTTTGCCTCATCTCTTATGCTTTTCTTTTCCTGGAATATTTGAAAGCAAGTCCTACATCTTATTTCGCTTATACATAAATTAATGCTCATTTCTGACATAGTCATAATCTAATTGTCACTTTTTTTTTTTTTTTTTTTTTTTTTTTTTTTTTGTGGTGCTGGGGATTAGAACCCAGGGGTCTTGTGCACGTAAGGCAAGCACTCTACCAACTGAGCTATATCCCCAGCCCCCAACTGTCACACTTAATAGTATTAATAATTCCTGAGCAACATCCTATACCAGGAACCTGCTAATACTGAAGAGTTATAGAAAATAATAATCCTACAAAACAACTCCCGAAGAAAAATGGAGAGACAATGCAGTTTGGGAAGAGGAATGGGAAACTAGCCAAACGTTAACCTTCCAGTAAATTCTTTCCTGATAAAATTGGGCCCTGAAGGAAGACTGAATGTGAGGCTCTGGACTTTGATCTTCCCCCACTGCAAATTAGTGCTAAAAGAACACAAAGTAGGGGCTGGGGTTGTAGCTCAGTGGTAGAGCACTTGCCTAACATGTGTGAAGCACTGGGTTCAAATCTCAGCACCGCATATAAATAAATAAATAAAGGTCCGTTGACAACTAAAAAATATATATTTATATATTTTATATATATTTAAATATTATTTATACACACACACACACACACACACACATATATAAACATACAGTAAATACTGAACAATGGGCTCTGAAGGAAGGAAGTGAGTACTGAATTCCTCAGAAAACTGAGTTAAAAGTTTTAACCTACATAACTAGCCCCTGACTATCTGAATGGTACACCCACAAGTTTCAATGATGAAACCACCCTAATATTACCCTATAAAACCCAAATCTCCTCTGTAACGAATGACCATTTTCGCATTCAGAAAATGAGTTCTGACACCACCCAAGTCCGCGGAAAACAATAAATTGCTTCCCTGAATCTGTTGAGGTTTGTACTTGTCATTTTGTGCTTACAAATAAGGCTTTATATTGTATTACTAAGATCCATTCCTGATGTTCCATTTGGCTATATAATATTCTATTTACCCATTGTATCTGTCCATTCTCTCATTGATGGGCATTGGGCTATTTCTAGATTTTAGCCATTATGGACAGTGCTGATATGAATAGCCTACATGTTTTTCCTGGTGTATATATGCTGAAATTTCTTTAGACACAGATCTAAAAGTGAAATTGCTAGGTACTGTGCAATTTAAAAAATTGCTATGTACATTTGCTGTATGTGCTGTATTTCAAAAAGTGCTTCTATCAGTTTTCATATTAGCCAGTGATCCCAGTGGCTCACAGCATCTCCAATACTTCTTAGATGCATGTATGGAAATAAAATTTATTTTTCCAACTTGGTTATATTCAGAAAAGTGTGAAGAACATTGGCTTGAAAAGTCAAATATTTATACAAGATTTGTTATAAAAGCCAGCAGTACCTGAGTCATTCTCCCTCCATTCTCCAACCACAGAAACAGTTTATTTCATCTTGTTTAGCTGTTGATTTTGGTATTTACCTCCACCACACCTATAATGCTACTTCTTAGGTATTATTTACTAGACCTTCCTATTATAGGAGATGCGATTTTGCTCTTGTTTATCGACTCCCTCTTCTCCATCCTGCCGATAGAGTTAGAATTTCCCTCCCTCCCTCTCTCCCTTGGTTCCTTCCTTCCTTCCTCTCCCCCTCATCTTTTTCTTTCTATTGGGGATTGAACCTAGAGGTGCTTTACCACTGAGCCTCATTCCCAAATGTGTTGCTGAGGCTGACCTTGATCTTAAGATCCTCCTGCCTTAGCCTTCCAAGTTACCAGGATTACAGGCATGTGTCACCATGCCTGGCTAAATATTTTTTATTAAATCGATGCTCCAGCTTTACATTATTATAATTATGTAAATGCCTTTCATTATGAAGTCATGTAATAAGTTCTGATTTCTTTCCCCTTCTTGTGTAATTTTTTGTTTTCTCTTATAGTTAATATTTGCCTTGTTTTCTGGTTGCTTAGTTATAGTCATCACTAATTTTGTCATCAACCTCTCTGCCAAGCATCTAAATCGTTCAAATCCAGACACATCAGATTTTCCACCCAGTGTGGAATGGTACATTTTACATCACTGACTTCTGGTCTGGTGTGGCCTCAGGCCCAAGACCATTGCCCCTCCTTCCTTCTGGTGCAAAAGCCACACTACTTATACTTCAAGCCACAGTGGGCTGTTGCCACATCCCTGCCTCTGCAACTGCCTTTCTCAAGGTCTTTTTTGTGTGGGCAAATACAATGGACCTTTTTTTGTTCTTATCAGCAGTATCTCAAAATAGTTTTCTCACTCTTGTTTCTGTCTCTCTGTTCAGGTTTAGGTCCTCTATGAAGCAGGTCCTGAGACAAAGGATTCAAGTACAAATAGTTCATTTTTGGGTGGGGGTAGTGGTCCAGGGACCAGTGATAAAGAAACAGGAAAGGGAAAGCAATTTTATATATTTATTATTTTGGGGTACTGGGGATTGAACCTAGGGGCACTTTACCACTAACCACATCTGCAGCTACTTTAATTTTTTATTTTGAGACAGGGTCTCACTAAGTTGTTAAGGCTGGCCTCCAACATGGGACCTGCCTGTCTCAGTCTCCTGAGTTTCTGAATTACAGATGTGCACTACCATGCCTGGCTCAAAGGGTCCTTATTAAGTCACCTGCTTCAAGGCGTGGTGTGGTTGGACCTTAATCCATTGAGGAAACCAGGAAAGATGAAAAACACTTACCTCAGAGTTATCCCACATAAGGCGTGTGGGAACTGATGTATTTATATGCCAATTTCTGAATGTGATTGACAGCTGATTTGATGCTGGGATGGGTGTTAATTCTTCTGCACTATTGGCTTAAAGGGATGTGGGCATTGAAGATGTCTAGAAGTTGACAGGTAGGGTTTTAGGGGTGTTAGGATCTGAAGCATCGAGGACAGGAAGCTGACAGTATCTACTATACTCTGCAGATAAAATATAAGGTCCATGAGGGTAGGGACCTTGTGTGTTTTGTTTACTTCTAATGCCTGTCATATAGTTATTGCTTAGTAGATATTATTTTAGTGAATAAACAAATGAGTGAGGAATTCACTAATTCAGTTGTAAAGATCTGGCAAGTCACTAAGTAAATTATTGTAGTAGATACTGGGGAAGATAAACACTGAAGGTAAGGGAGCCTCATTTTTATGTGAAATAGGGAAAGTAGGGAGAAATTTTATAGTAAAGAAGAACTTGACAACAGTTCAGTTCAAGCCTAATTGTGAAATTTGAGTAGTGTGAAATGAAATCATTGGATCCTTAAATATGCCACTGAGTTTTTGAATTGTACTGTCCTGGAGTCTCCTTCTAGTCCTGTTGGCCAGAAAATTTTGAAATATGGGCCTGCTGTGGTGGCACATTCCTGTAATTCCAGTGGCTTAGGAGGCTGAGGCAGGAGGATCTCAAGTTCAAGGCCAACCTCAGCAACTTAATGAGGCTCTGTCTCAAAAAAAAAAAAAAAAAAAAAAAAAGGGCTGGGGATGTGGCTTAGTGGTAAAGTGCCCCTGGGTTCAATCCCTTGGTGCCAAAAACAAAACAAAACAAAACAAAACAAAACAAAACAAAACAAAACAAAAAACCTGGTATGCTATTATACTATTATTGATTATACTATTTAGTATATTATTTATTATACTAGGCTATTATATTATTATGCTGTATTATTTGTTTTATGTTCTTAATGTTTTCAGTTTTTGAGAATTAGGCTGTCAGTTATATTTTCCATATTTACCTTAATGTACCATGGTCGGAGAACATGGCATGTATGATTTCTGCCCTTCTGTAGTATAAAATTGGAATATTTTTGTAAAATAGGCTTTAGTGATGATTCTGAAAGAACTATTTCTGAAAGTTAGTCTTCAACATAATCTATTAATGTTATCTTATTAGTGTTGTTCAGATAAACCAGTTAATTGCCTTATCTATAACAAAATCTGAAGTATTATTCTCTTTTCTACTTTGGAAATCTTTCCAAAATTTACCTCTCCCTCTTATATTCTAACTAGACATCATTCTAATCTTTTCTGAAATTTGTTTCTAGACTTACCTCTGAGAACTTCCTATTCTCTAATCCAAAAATAACTTTCACTGTCAAGATTCTGGAAAAGGATCCCCAAGCCTTGGCTCTCCTAGCCTCAGTGGCAGGTCCCTTACTAAGCCACACTTCCTCTTGCTATGTGAGCAGGAAGTGTCTGAAATCTGATGTTCCTCCTTTCTAGATGCTGCAGAGAGCCAGCCTCCTTTCCTCCTGTCATGGCCCTGACACTCAGCCTTGGCCCACATTCTTGCTCTTTGTTGCAGCAGTTCTTATGTTTTCCTGAGGACAAATTTTCTGAGGACAAAAGATACTATGGCACCACCCACTATAACTTATCTGGTTTCATTGACTTTTTTTTTTTTTTTTTTTTTGGTGGTACCGGGGATTGAACTCAGGTGCACTCGACCACTGGGTCACATCCCCAGCCCTTTTTGGTATTTTATTTGGAGACAGGGTCTCACTGAGTTGCTAAGTGCCTCGCCATTGCTGAGGCTGGCTTTGAACTTGTGATCCTCCTGCCTCAGCCTCCCAAAGTGCTGGGATTACAGGCGTGCGCCACCGCACCAGGCTTCATTGACATTTTTATGAGCAAAGAAAGGAGTTTTCAGTGTAAACTCAAGAACTAGGAGCTGGACCAGTCTTACAGTGAGATCTTCAGCTTCCTTGCTTATTTGCCTCCTTTCTCCTGTCCTCTCCCCTCCCCTTATTTTCTCCTGCCCTTCTTTTTTTTTTTTTTTTTTTTTTTGGTTCAGGGAATTGAACTCAGGGGCACTCAACCACTGAGCCACATCTCCAGCCCAATTTTGTATTTTTATTAGAGACAGGGTCTCACTGAGTTGCTTAGTGCCTCGCTGTTGCTGAGGCTGGCTTTGAACTTGTGATCCTCCTGTATCAGACTCCTGAGCCACTGGGATTACACGTGTCACTGCTGCCAGCTCCCTCCCTTCTTTCAGAGAAAAAAAAAAAAAAGAAGTTATGTGATAAAGGGAAAGAAATCAGAATTTGTTACATGGCTTCACCATGAAAAGCATTTACATAGTTATATTATTGTCAAGACAGAACATTGATTTAATCCAAAATAAATTCTGGTTCAATCCCCAGTAACACCCCCTCCCCCCAAACAAAGAAAAAAACAAAACGAAGCCCCCAAATCTTCTCCAGAGGGATCTTTCATACTTGCAGCCTTTCCCCAAACTCCAAGGCCTAAAACCCTGGATAGGAAGGTCCAGAAGCTGATTGTGATTGAAATGATGCAGATCAGGTCAAGGATGCCTAAGGGTCATGGTTACTTTGTCAAACTGTACAAGGTGTTTCATCCCGATATTCAGAGTAATGATTACAATGGTGTGGAAGATGGAGAGCTTCTTGTCTCCCACAATCTATTTCCTTCTCCTTCCTTTGTAACAAATCCCCAGTTTAAAAAAAAAAAATTTTTTTTTTTGGGTACAGGCATTGAACTCAGGGACACTTAAACACTGAGCCATATCCCAACCCTTTTGATTTTTTAAAATATTTATTTATTTGTTTTAGTTGCACACAATGCCTTTATTCTTACGTGGTGCTGAGGACCGAACCTGGGCCGCGCACATGCTAGGTGAGCGCTCTACCGCTGAGCCACAATCCCAGCCCCCAACCCTTTTTAAAATTTCATTTAGAGACAGGGTCTCACTGAGTTGCTTAGTGCCTTGCTGTTGCTGAGTCTGGCTTTGAACTCACCATCCTTGTGCCTCAGCCTCCCAAGTTGCTGGGATTACAGGAGTGCGCCACCATGCCCTGCCCCAGTTTTTTTTTTTTTTTTCCTTCATTCTTTATATTTGTTCCTTTTAGATATACATGACAGTAGAGTGTGTGTGTGTGTGTGTGTGTGTGTATGTAAATTGACTGCACCAATTTACAGTCCCACCAACAATGTATGAGTGTATCCTTTCCCCCACATCCTCCCCAACATTCATTATTTCTTGTATTTTTGATAATTGCCATTTTGACTGGAATATATATATATATATATATATATATATATATATATATATATATATACCTGTATTTTATTTATTTATTTTTATGTGGTGCTGAGGATCGAAGCCAGGGCTTCATACATGCTAGGCAAGCACTCTACCACTGGGCTACAACCCCAGCCCCATCACAGTATACTTTGATGTATTATACATACATGAAGTACATCTTATTCTAATTGGGATCCCATTCTTTTTATTTATTTATTTATTTTAGTTGTACACAATACAATGCATCTACGTTTACGTGGTGCTGAGGATCGAAACCGGGCCGCGCACGTGCGAGGCCAGCGCTATGCCGCTGAGCCACAATCCCAGCCCGGGATCCCATTCTTTAGGTAGGTACTGGGGATTGAACTCAGGGGCACTCAACCACTGAGCTATGTCCTCAGCCCTATTTTGTATTTTATTTAGAGACAAGGTCTTATTGAGTTGCTTAGTACCTCATTGTTGCTGAGGCTGGCTTTGAACTCTTGATTCTTAGCCTCCTGACCACTGGGATTATAGGCATGTGCCACCTCACCCAGTAGGATCCCATTCTTTTTTTCTCTTTTCTCTTTGGCAGTGCTGGGTCCATTTAGTTGTATATGGACACAATATCTTTATTTATTTATTTATCTTTTTTTTTTTTTTTTTGGTACCGGGGATTGAACTCAGGGGCACTCAACCACTGGGCCACATCCCCAGCCCTTTTTTGTATTTTATTAGAGACAGGGTCTCACTGAGTTGCTAAGTGCCTCGTCATTGCTGAGGCTGGCTTTGAACTCGCGATCCTCCTGCCTCAGCCTCCCAAGTACTGGGATTACAGGCATGTGCCACCGCGCCCAGCTTTATTTATCTTTATATGGTGCTGAGGATCAAATCCAATGCTTCACATGTGCTAGGCAAGTGCTCTATCACTGAGCAACAACACCAGCCCCACATTTTCTTTATCCATTCATGTGTCTAAGGACACCTAGGTTGGTTCCATAGCTTGGCTATTGTGAATTGAGCTGCTATAAACATTGATATGGTTGTGTCACTATAGTACACTGATTTTAAGTCCTTTGGCTATATACAGAGGAGTGGCATAACTGGGTCAAATGGTGGGTCCATTTTTGAGGTATCTTCATACTGCTTTCCATAGTGGCTGCACCAATTTACAGTCCCACCAGCAATGTATGAGGGTATCCTTTCCCCCACATCCTCACCAACATTCATTATTGCTTGTATTTTTGATAATTGCCATTTTGACTGGAGTGAGATGAAATCTCAGTGTAGTTTTAATTTGCATTTCTCTAATTGCTGGAGATGTTGAACATTTTTTCATATATTTGTTGATCATTCATATTTCTTCTTCTGTGAAGTGCCTGTTCAGTTTCTTTGCCTATTATTGAGTTTTTTTTTTCTGGTGTTTTTTGAGTTCTTTTTATATCCTGGAGATTAATGCTCTATCTGAGGTGCAGGTGGCAAAGAACAAATCCCCAATTTCAGTGAGGCACATTATTACTTAGAATAAACATTGCATTTCCCAGCCTTCATTGCAGTTCTGTGTGATCATGTGACTCAATTCTGGCCAATGAGGTGAGAGGGGAAATGATATAGATATTTTAAGTCATACTGTTAAAGGAAGGAGGCAAGCCCACCACTTCCTCTCTTTATTCTTCCTGCCAGCTAGAGAGGGTGGTGCATCATCTTTGGATGAGGAGAAAGCCCTCATGAACAGGATGAGGACAAAACCCTCATATTAAGCAATCTGTTATAAGGAACTTGGATCTCCAACACTAAATCTTTTATAAACTTCCTGGGCTGCTTATGTTTGGACTGTCAACAGGACAGAGTGGTTTAACCCTCTGCGATTTGGGGTCTTATTATAGCAGTTGAACCTCAGTCCCAACTATACAAGTTGCCATTTGTTGAGTACAGCCCATATGCCAGGCACTGTGCTAAGTTTTTCATCATATACATTGTTTAACTTATCCCTTACAAAAACGTTATGTAGTACATCAGTTAGGGCCTTTCGGGAAAAAAAAAATAGAAGCAGCTTCTGGGTACCAAGTGAAAAATAGAATTTATTGGAAGGAAACGGGGTGGTTCATGGGATGGGAGGGAGGGTTGAAGAAGCAAACTCAAGGAGGACAAGAAACCACAGCTTTGGAGTTCCTACCAGCAAAGAAAAAATACACCAAATGTTAGTTTTTTTTAAAAAATATTTATTTATTTACTTTAGTTGTACACAATGCAATGCATTTATGTTTATGTGGTGCTGAGGATCGAAACCGGGCCGCGCACGTGCGAGGCGAGCGCTCTGCCACTGAGCCACAACCCCAGCCCCCCAAATGTTAGTTTTTTATACTGTATTGCTGTGCTCAAAATAAAAATAAAAATGTATAAAGTTGATATGGCCCTAGCTTGGTTCAAGGGGCTTCCCACTTAGTTAAGGAAGGGGAAGGCCCCTTAATTATTTCACCAAGATGACATAGAATGATAGAGAGAGAAATTACCAAAGAAAATTTGGTACTATTAGTAGAAGAAGGAAGGAATGGATTCTGAGTGGCCTAAAAATGACATATGTTTACTATTGGTAAGTAAAACGATAAGTGATTATATGACAAGGGAAATGAGGCTCAGAGAGGCCAGTTGGCCTGTTAAAAGTCACACAGCTAGGAGAAGGCAGAGTCAGTGATGGAACCCTGGACCACCATCCTGCACTCTCTCTCTGTCTTCTGAGGATTGAACCCAGCAATTTGTGCATGTGAGGCAAGCACTCTACCAACTGAGCTATAACCCCAGTCTACTACCCTGCTCTTAACCACAACATTGTGTGGTTTCTAGTGGCTAACTCAGTCCAGGCATGTTTATGTTTGAGTCTCCACATAATGGTTCTGTACCCAGTTGGCTTTCTACTGGCTTTATGCTGCTTCTAAGAGAGCATAAAGATGGGTCTAATGGAAGCCTTTTTTTCCTGTTGATTGTTGGCCTTATTTGGCCACAAGTGGGGGACATACTTTGACAACAGAACAAAATATTTGAAGTTGAAATTTTTGGAAAATCAGGGACATTTTATTAGGTCCATTCCTTTGAATATAATCCTTGCTACTCTGACACTGTTACTTATTTTAAAACTGTTATTTTTTCCTTCCTCTCTTCCTCTCCCTTCCACACGGGAAGGAAGATTAACCTTCTGGTCCTAGGCCAAATTATCTGTCCTTTGGTTCTTGGACCACAGGAATAAAGGAGTCTGGACTTTGGCATTGGTACCTGTGGATCTAAGAAATAGCTCTCTCTCTCTCTCAAGGCTACAAGTGAATTGTAACTCTGGGCAGGGCACAGCTGGAGTGCAGCCTTTGTATCTCCTCTTTAAAAGCCCACCATTCCCCTGGCAGTTAGAGTCACAGCCTCTGGGACAAGAGGCACCTGCGTTTCTCCTTTGCTAGCAAAGCAGTAAAACTTCTTTATACTTTCCCCCCGTCAAAACCTTGTCCTTGTTATTGGATCAGCACTGGGAATAAGAACTGAACTTTCAGTATCAAATTTGAGCCAGATAGGCCCCAAGAATACCTCACTCCGGCCTTCTTAGGCATTCTGGCACTCCAAGTGATTCCTCGCCACCAACTGTCATGCTGAGGATGCACGGTGGCTAGTGACCTTGTTGAGAATGACCACTATAGAATTAGGAGACAAGGGTGAATTTACTTTGGGTTTAACTGGAAGAGTCCCTCCTGTGAATAAAGGGAGGGACTGAGGGGCAGTCCCAACAACTGCTGAGTCTCCTTTTGCTTTGAGGAGCTGTTGTAGGGGACAGACAAGGCAGGGCACCAAAGATAGCAGGAAACAGTTTTATTTGGCTGCAGCCAGGTTCAGAAAGTACAGCTTTACAATTAATCCCATGAACCCTGAGTTCAGGTAGTTTCAAAACTTTATACCCAGCATGTAAGGGAGGGGCTCAGAAGTTCACAATCTGCAAAAGTTCACATAAAAGTAGCTTTTTCTTTCACTGTTTTGGGCAAGTTAACCCTTCAAGGACAACACTTGAGAAGGGGAGAGCTTCTTCACCCCTTTCTTTTCTCCCCCTGCCATCTGTTACCATGGAGCCCAATTGGTAACTCTCTTATCTTAGAAATGTAGACATCTCTGTGAAGCTCCAGCTCAAGGCCAGAGGCCTTGTTAAAGGATTTGTCTTTTTTTTTTTTTTTTTTTAATCACATTTTGCATTTGCAAATACACTTCTACAAACTACTATACTGGATAAATGTTTGTGAAAAACTAGTAAAGGGGTGTCCAGCACCTGGAGTGCTGATTTCTTCCAGGCCAGTGGCCAAGTAAAATAGAACAACAGGAAAATAGGAAGTTTACCTACATTGAACACTTTTGTAGAGACTCTTTTGCTGATAGTCCTAAAATCAATTATGGTGAAGATTTCTGGAGAAGCTTAGTTAAGATTTTCTGTGGAGGAGGGGGGTGCCACTACAGAAATATTGTTTTGTCTTCCTGAATGATATAGCTTGCTCCACCAATTGGTCTACTCTGAGAAAAAAGGCACTAAATGCAGTAAAGTTGTGATAACTTGGCTATATGGTAAACTCCCCCAGTGTGCATGCCAAGACCCTTGATTCCACATATCTGGTCCACCTTTGTGGGGACATCTGGTTTCCCTTCATGGGAACATCTGGTCTCTTTTTGTGGGGACATCTGTGGCGCCATGGTGTAGGAGCCATGAGTAAGTTGGAGTAGGGTACCTGGAGGATCCCCACTCCACCCCCCCATCTTTTCTGTTTTAATGGCTCCCATCTTTCACCCTGGTTTTGGGATTTCCCTCCTGTTGTCTGTCTCTGGTTTTTGTTTTTTGTTTTTTTTTGTATCTGTTACTGGCCTTTTAAGACATGGGCAATGCTGTGTTGATTCCCAAGGTAGTCTCTTGGAAAATATCTTGGCTGAAAGGGTCACATATAAATATAAGTCTATGACTAATAAAAAGATAATGTTTTACTGTAACATGATCTGGTCATTGAATGATATTCTGAATGATTATACAATCTTGCCCCAGTCAGAGCTGGTTTATCATGGGTCAAATAAATAGAAAAAATTCTTTATGTGCAGATATATGTATATATCTGTATGTGTGTGTGTGTGTGTATGTGTGTGTGTGTGTATATATATATATATATATATAATGCAATTGCATTATAAGGAGTCTAAACATCCAGGAACTAAGTTGATGGTGCAAAACCAACCAACAAAACAAATAAACAACAACAACAACAACAACAAGAAGTACCTCCTCTCATGTGCAAGGGTAGCGGGACACCAGAAGAAGAAAAAGTTTAAAAAGATTAAAATATTTTCAACCCAGTGCTGGCAGGACTGGCACAGCTTCTCAGCCTGGCCCAAAGCTATTACAAATCATCCTACTGTGGGTCAGGGATACTAGCCTTGGGTTGGGGGAAAAAAAATCCCAGAAAATTTGCCTGAGCTTTAGAGAAGTGAATAAAAATGATTTGGCCTCTGTCCTGCCTTCCAGCCTACTTTGCTTGAATATGTGTGTGTGTGTGTGTGTGTGTGTGTGTGTGTGTGTACACACACATGCCAAAAAAGACACAGCAATGGGTGTCAGCACTGCTAGATTATGGCATGGGTCATAGATTAAGAATGTTTTCCCCTTTTAAGATCCAACAGGACACCCCATTTGTCCAGGGGACACCCATCACTGGGGCAGAGCAATTCTTGCTATGACAGCATCCCCTCAACATAAATGCATAGGAAGATTGGCAGGATAAATAACTGCATACAGGAAGAATAAGAATAAGAACAAGGAGCCGGGCACGGTGGCGCACGCCTGTAATCCCAGCACTTTGGGAGGCTGAGGCAGGAGGATCACGAGTTCAAAGCCAGACTCAGCAATGGCAAGGCACTTAGCAACTCAGTGAGACCCTGTCTCTAAATAAAATACAAAAAAGGGCTGGGGATGCAGCCCAGTGGACGAGTGCCCCTGAGTTCAATCCCCGGTACCACAAAAAAAAAAAAAAAAAAAAAAAAAAAAAAAAAAAGGATAAGAATAAGGAGGAGGAGGAGGAGAAGAAAAGCCCAGCTATGGCTTTAAAATGGATAGTTAGAGCAGAGGAAAAAACTGCAGCCTCTTTGGCACTGGGTTAAAACAGCAGCTATGAAACATGAGTTGAACAACATAAGGGTTCTAAGGTCCAGCTCAAAAAAGCTAATAGCCCTGGATTGCTTGGGCTGTGCTATAGTTGCACCACAAGCAACAGGGGCTGCCTTCAGGTGAAGATAAAGAGGAGCCTCAGCATCTGAAACAAAGCCCCCAGGCCCTGGCTGCTTTCTGAGGGAGGTGGAGGTAGACAGGGAGAAGAAAGGCCCTCCATGTATACTCCCCCACCTTGTGTGCCCCAAACCACTGAGCTTTTTTTTTCCCTGCCAGTGGACACTTCTGTGGGGAGCTCTGCCTGCTGCCCCATTGCTAAGTAGAAACAAGGGCCACCTGGAGTCACCATGTACGTTCTAGGCACCTGCCTTTTGGCCCTACTGGTTTCTATAGAGAGAGGCCTCTGAAAATTTCCATATGGTCAAAGTGACCTTCATCTGAAAGAGTGCCCTGTCACAAGAAAAAAGCTTTAGTGAGTGGAGGGGACAACTGGCATAAATCCCTCACAGTTGCCTTTAAGTAATATAATATGCAGGAGGAACAGGAACTAAAGCCAACTCATGTTTTGTTGACATCTCCTGCAAAGGGATCTTCAAGGAAGCCTAAAGAAAAGGATAGGAAGGGCCTCCCTCCATCAGAAATCAATATGCCAGGCCAGGGTTGTGGCTCAGTGGTAGAGTGCTTGCCTAGCACATGTGAGGCACTGGGTTCGATCCTCAGCACCACATTAAAATAAAATAAAATAAAATAAAGGTATAAAAATATCAACAAAACAAAAAAAGCAAACAAAAAGCCCCAAACAAACGAACAAAAAAAACCTCCTCACACTAATAAGTCCTTATTTATGGAGAACCTGAGATATAATAATATTGTTTAGTATATTCAGTCCATAGTATCAAATCATTTCACCCTGTGGAGAGCAGTGCCAGGTAACCATGGCTGGTTCACAGTGCTGGATTTAAAGGATGCATTCTTTTGCATCCCATTGGAAAAGAATTCCCAATTACTCTCTGCTTTTGAGTGACAGGACCTTTATACAGGAGTAATGCCCAGTGTTGCTGAATGGTCCTACCTTAGGGATTTAAAACCTCTCCCACTCTCTTTAATGAGAATCTAGCAAGAGGCCTGAGAGGGTTATAGTTGGATCAAAAAATCCTTTGCAATACATATGTGACCTTCTTATAGCCAGCCCTGACTATGAATGGTGCCTTTCAAACATTACTGCTCAGATGGATATGAGGTATCCACTGAAAAGGCTCAGATTTGTAAACAACAAGTCACCTAATGGGGATTCCAGAATTAACCAAGACACTCAACGTTTGATGTCAGATTGAAAGCAGGCTATCTTAAACCTTAGAGAACTCAGGGATGAGAGACAGTTACCGGGGTTCCTGGGAATAGATGGATTCTGCCATATGTGTGTCTAAACACTTGTATGAGACCTTAAAAGAAACACAAATAGAACCTTTGATTTGGACCCCAGAATGCCAACCTGCCTTTGAGAAGTTAAAACAAAGCCTCATGACAGCCTCTGTCCTAAGTCTGCCTGACTTAAAAAAGAAGTTCAGACTAGATGTACATGAGGGATAAGGTAAAGCCTCCGAAGTTTTCTTACAGATATTGGGAGTCAAATGGTGACCAGTAGCCTATTTGTCAAAACAGTTTGACAATATGGCAAAAAGATGTCTCCTGTCCCCACCTTTGGGTGATGGCTCCCACTTGTGATTTTACTAGAAAAGGTTGAGAAGTCTACTCTAGCACAACTCATTACTTATTTATTCCTCACTAGGTCCTGGTCCTACTAAAACAGAAGATGGCTATCAGCTGACTGCTGGGAGGGTGGGAGGTTCCAGGCCATCCTATTAGATGATCTAGATGTCAACCTTGAGGGTCCAGGTACTGCCTCAGCTGCAGGGCACTGGCACATGTACACAGGCACAGGAGAAAGATGCTCAGTGCCCACTGAAAATGCCCTTGGAAAAACTATCATCTCTTCAGCTCACCAGGGTGGGGGGAAATTATTTTACTACAGGAGATGTTGGGGCTTCCGACACTTATCCTATATAGTGCTTGACTCTGTGCAAAAATGACTTTGTGGTGTTCAAAGGATGACCATATGAAAACAGTGGAGATGTCAACTTCCTAAACTGGGAAGCATGGTTATACCAAGGTATACCTTATTGAAATTGATATTTCACAGATTAAAAAAAATGAAGATGTTTGCCCTTCTATGCACAAGATGGGTGTCCCAAATATTAATAGAAATGATCATCAACTGATACATTCAGAATGGTCACCTTTCCCTGCTGACTGAAACTGGTGAAGTTCATGAAGATCTTAAACTGCCAGGAAGTGAACTAGACAAAGAAGTAGAAGGAAAATATAATGCATGTGAAGATGTACAGGTGTCAGTCATGTGTGCAATGAATGAAAGATATGCTGTCACTATAACGCCCTGCAAATAGATGGGAACATCAGGCATGAGCAAACTGTTTAGTTTTGTCTCTACTGCAGATCTAATGTTTAGGTCTAAATTGCCACTAAAGCTAAGGCCTTCATAAGCAACCTCATTTTTTTTTGGGGGGGGGATTGAACTCAGGAGTACCCAACTACTGAGCCACATCCCCAGCCCTATTTTGTGTTTTGTTTAGAGACAGGGTCTCACTGAGTTGCTTAGTGCCTTGCCTTTGCTGAGGCTGGGTTTGAACTTGTGATCCTCCTGCCTTAGCCTCCGAAGCTGCTGGGATTACAGGTGTGTGCCACTGCACCAGCACAACCTCATTAAAAAAAAAAGTTTTGAAATTGTGTCTGTTCATTTTTCAGACAGATGGTATTAAAAACAAAAAACAAACAACTACAACAAGATGTCTCTGGGACACTATGAAGGTTAAGAGGAGAGTTCATTGCATTGAGCTCCATTCATTGAACAAATAAAAAGTCAACAAATAAATGACCTGACATTACATTTCAAAGCCCTAGAAAAAGAAGAACAAATCAACACCAAAAGTAGTAGAAGAGAGGAAATAATTAAAATCAGGGCTGAAATCAATGAAATTGAAACAAAAGAAACAATTTAAAAAATCGACACAATGAAAAGTTGGTTCCTTGACTAAATAAATAAAATTAATAAACCCCTAGCCACTCTAATAAAAAAGAAGGAGATAGAAAACTCAAATTACTAAAATTCACGATGAAAAAGGAAATATCACAACAGACATTATTGAAATACAGAAGATAATTAGAAACTATTTTGAAAATTTATATTCCATTAAAATAGAAAATCCCAAAGACACTGAAAAATTTCTGGAGGCATATGATCTGGCCAAACTGAATCAGGAGGACATACACAATTTAAATAGATCAGTTTCAGGCAAGGAAATAGAAGATGGCATCAAAAGCCTACCAACCAAGAAAAGCTCAGGATCAGACGGATTCTCAGCTGAGTTGTACAAGACCTTCAGAGAAGAACTAATGCCAATACTCCTCAAATTACTCCATGAAATAAGAAAGGAGAGAACCCTTCCAAACTCATTCTATGAAACTAGTATCACCATAATACCAAAACCAGACAAAGACACATCAAGAAAAGAAAACTTCAGACCAATATCCCTGATGAACATAGATGCAAAAATTCTCAATAAAATTCTGGCTAATCAAATACAAAATATTAAAAAAACATTAAAAAGATAGTGCACCATAATCAAGTGGGGTTCATCCCAGGGATGCAAGGTTGATTCAACATATGGAAACCAATAAATGTAATATATCACATCAATAAACTTAAAAGCAAGATTCACATGATTATCTCAATAGATGAAGAAAATGATTTGACAAAATACAGCACCTTTTCATGTTCAAAACACTAGAAAACCTGGCGATAGTAGGAACATATCTCAACATTGTAAAAGCTATCTATGCTAAGCTCAAGGCCAACATCATTCTAAATGGAGAAAAATTGGAAGCATTCCCTCTAAAAACTGGAACAAGACAGGGATGCCCTCTTTTACCACTTCTATTCAATATAGTCCTTGAAACTCTAGCTAGAGCAATCAGACAGATGAAAGAAATTAAAGGGATATGCACAGGTAGAGAAACTAAAAACTTTTACTATTTGCTGATGATTCTATGTTTAGAAGATCCAGAAAATTCCACCAGAGGGCTGGGATTGTGGCTCAGCCGTAGAGCGCTCACCTAGCACGTGGGCGACCTGGGTTCGATCCTCAGCACCACATACAAAAAAAATGCATTGAATAAAACGCATTGTGTACAACTAAAAGCAAATAAATAAAAATATTTTTAAAAAATTCCACCAGAGGACTGCGGTTGTGGCTCAGGGATAGAGCTCTTGCCTCACATGTGTGAGGCACTGGGTTTGATCCTTAGCACCACATAAAAATAAAATAAAACAAAAATAAAGATGTTATGTCCATGTATGACTAAAAATATTTCTAAAATTCCACCAGAAAACTTCTAGAACTAATAAATGAATTCAGCAAAGTAGCAGGATATAAAATTGATACCCATAAATCAAATGCATTTCTATACATAAGTGATGAATCTACTGCAAGAGAAATTAGGAAAACCACCCCATTCACAATAGCTTAAAAAAAAAAAACTCAAAACAACAACTTGGGAATCGAGCTAGCAAAAGAGGTAAAAGACCTCTATAATGAAAACTACAGAACACTAAAGACAGAAATTGAAGAAGACCTCAGAAGATGGAACAATCTCCCATGCTCTTGGATAGGCAGAGTTAATATAATCAAAATGGCCACACTACCAAAACTGTTATACAGATTTAATGCAATTCCTATTAAAATCCCAATGACATTCTTCATAGAACCAGAAAAAGTGATCATGAAATTCATTTGGAAAAATAGGAAACCCAGAATAGTCACAGCAATCCTCAGCAAAAAGAGTGAAGCAGGAGGCATCACAATACCAGATCTTTTTTATTTTATTTTACAATACCAGATCTTAAAGTATACCACAGAGCAATAGTAACAAAAATGGCATGGAATGGGCACTAAAATAGACATGTAGACCAATGGTACAAAATAGAAGACAATGGTAAAAAATAGAGACAAACCCACATAAATACAGTTATCTCATATTAGACAAAGGTGCCAAAAGCATACATTGGAGAAAAGATAGGCTATTCAACAAATGGTGCTGGGAAAACTGGAAACACATATATAGCAAAATGAATCTAAACCTCTATCACTCACCCTGCACAAAAATCAACTCAAAGTGGATCAAAGACTTAAACACTAGAACATAAACCCTGCACCTAATAGAAGAAAAAGTAGGCCCAGATCTTCATCATGTTGGCTTAGAACATGACTTCCTTAACAAGACTCCTAAAATGCAAGAAGTAAAATCAAGAATCAATAAATGGGACGGACTCAAACTAAAAAGCTTCTTCTCAGCAGAGGTAACAATCAACAACGTGATGAGAGAGCCTACAAAATGGGAAAAAAAATCACATGCACCTCAGATAGAGCATTAATCTCTGGGACATATAGAGAACTCAAAAAACTTAACACCAAAAAAATAAATAACCCCCCAAATAAATAACCCAATCAATAAATGGGCTAAGGATCTGAACAGACACTTCACAGAGGAAGAAATACAATCAATCAACAAACATATGAAAAAATGTTCATCATTTCTAGGAAGTAGAAAAATGCCAATTAAAAGTACTCTAAGATTTCATCTCACTCCAGTCATAATGGCAATTATAAAGAATACAAGTAGCCGGGTGCGGTGGCGCATGCCTGTAATCCCAGCACTTGGGAGGCTGAGGCAGGAGGATCGCGAGTTCAAAGCCAGCCTCAGCAATGGCAAGGCACTTAGCAACTCAGTGAGACCCTGTCTCTAATAAAATACTAAAAAGGGCTGGGGATGTGGCCCAGTGGTCGAGTGCCCCTGAGTTCAATCCCCAGTACCAAAAAAAAAAAAAAAAAAAAAAAAAAAAGAATACAAGTAATAATAAGTGTTGGTGAGGATGTGGGGAAAAAGGTAGACTTATACATTGCTGGTGGGACTGAAAATTGGTGCAACCACTATAGAATGCAGTATGGAGATACCTCAGAAAAGTTGGAATGGATCCACCTTTGACCCAGCTATCCCACTCCATGGTTTATACCAAAAGGACTTAAAATCAGCATACTACAGTGATGCAGCCACATCAATGTTTGTAGCAGCTTAATTTATGATAGTTAAACTATGGAACCAACCTAGATGTCCTTCAACAGAGGAATGAATAGAGAAAATGTGGTACATATACACAATGGAGTATTACTCAGCCTTAAAGAAAAATGAAATTATGGCATTTGCAGATTTATGGATGGAACTAGAGAATATCATGCTAAGTGAAATAAGCCAATCCCAAATAACCAAAAGTGAATGTTTTCTCTGATAAGCGGATGCTGATCCATAGTGGGGCAGGGGGATAGGGAAAAATGAAGGAACTTTGGTTTGTGTAGAGGGGAATGGGAGAGGGGTGGGGTTGTGGGGATGGGAAGGACCATTGAATGAGACAGACATTATTACTCTATATACATGTACGATTACACTACTGGAGTGACTCTGCATCATGTCCAGCCAGAGGAATGAGAAGTTGTGCCCTGTTGTGTATAATATGTCAAAGTGCATTCTACTGTCAAATAAATAAGTTAATTAATTAAAAAAAGAAAGTTAAAAAAATCCCAAGATGTATAATTCTCCTTTTTTAATTTTGTAAGTGTATTTTCTATAACATTCCTGTGGTTTTCAGTGAGTTCAAGAAACAGATAACTTCAGCAGATATGATTTGTCTGAGCAAATTATTCCTTAATTCTTTTTTCTTTTTTTGTGTGGTACCAGGGATTGAACTCAGGGGCACTTGACCACTGGGCCACATCCCCAGCCCTTTTTTTGTATTTTATTAGACAGGGTCTCACTAAGTTGATAAGTGCCTGGCCATTGCTGAGGCTGGCTTTGAACTCGCGATCCTCCTGCCTCAGCCTCCCAAAGTGCTGGGATTACAGGCATGAGCCACCACGCCCGGCTTCCTTAATTCTTTTTTTAAAGTTTTTTTGGTAGTTATAGATGGACAGAATGCCTTTATTTTATTTGTTTATTTTTATGTGGTGTTGAGGATTGAACTCAGTGCCTCATGCATGCTAAGCAAGCGCTCTGTCACTAAGCTCCAGCTCCAGCCCTCATTTCTTTCTTTCTTTCTTTTTTAAAAAATATTTATTTATTTTGTTTTGAGTTTTACAAAATGCCTTTATTCTTATGTGGTGCTGAGGATCGAACCCAGGCCGCGCACGTGCTAGGCGAGCACTCTACCACTGAGCCACAACCCCAGCCCCACCCAGCCCTCATTTCTTAATTTTTACAAGATGATTAATAAACCAGGGTTTTAAATCAAATGGTGTAGCATCTAGTGGTATTGAAATACCACATTTAAGTTGAATTGCTTTGCATTGATTCCAGAGTTAATATCATAGATTATAGATTCGAATTTTACATTTCAGACAAACACAAATCCTTAAACAAAAATCATATTATCAGAAAGTGTCAGTTACCTTGGTGGTTGTATGTAACAGTGTATGTTACCTTGGTCATATGATTCCTTTTTTTTTTTTTTTTTTTTTTGGTACTAAGGATTGAACTTAGGGGCACTCGACCACTGGGCCACATCCCCAGCCCTTTTTTTGTATTTTATTAGAGACAGGGTCTCACTGAGTTGCTAAGTGCCTCACCATTGCTGAGACTGACTTTGAACTCGAGATCCTCCTGCCTCAGGCTCCTAACTGCTGAGATTACAAGTGTGCACCACTGCGCCCGGCCCAGTCATATAGTTCTTTTCTACATTGTTGGCAGACTTCATTTTTTGCAAACACCTTCATTTATTGCTTGTGAAAATATCAATTCTACTAAGGTGTACCTTGGAACAACAGTGCTTTCCAGCATATAGTCTTATGTGGTGGTTTTAGTACCTGCTTGCCATCGACATAGGGACATTGAACTATTTGGTGAATATGAGCAAGTCAGACTACAAAGAAGAAAAAAAGGACAGTGGGAAAGGAGGTTGGTAAACTATGGGTTTTAACCTGGGAATTTTGTAATCAGCATACAAAACAGAAAGTGGCCTTTTAGTTGTATTTTTGCTTTCAAATTTTGTCTCTCTCATGCCCTGGTATTGAAAGGACTGAGCGGCTTTGCAGGGTACTATGCACTGCTTTTATCCAACCATGTTGAATAAGTGTTGATATTTATCAGTAATAGCTCTTTTCAACCATTTTAAAGTATTTTTTGACATTAAAAATATTTGTTAGACAAATGCCAACCTTGGAACTGTGTCCATCTTAAATCCAGCAACCCTGTTGCTAGCAGATGATAATGTACCAATACAACATGACTGCTCAGATATCTTGGAGACTGTTTACTCTAGCAGGCTAAATTTGCTTGATAAGCCTATCACAGAGCCAGACTGGGACCTGTTCACTGATGGGAGCAGCCTTGTGGTCCATGGCAAATGGATGACTGAATATGTCGTGGTCAGGGAACAACAGGTACTAGAAGTGAAGGCTTTACTGCTGAAAACATTAGCTCAGAAAGCTGAACTCATTGCTCTGACAAGAGCTCTCAAACTGTCTCTAGACATGCTTTCATGATATATGTACGTGTGGAGCTACCTGGTAAGAAAGAGGGCTTCTCACGGCTAAGAACAAGGACATTAAACATGCCCTTGAAATATTGGCATTAATATAAACTGTGGCCAAACCAAAGCAGAGGGTAATCATACACTGTCCCATCCATACTTATGTGGCCTGGAGAAATCAGACTGCTGATAGGGCAGCCAAAAGGACCACAAAGAGCAAAGTGTTTATTAGGGCCTTAATAACTCAGCTTGAATCAGACCAGTATTGGCATCAGATCAATATTGGCATCAGATCTGCCATTTTAGGTCGGGAGCCATTTTTATCTAGGGATTCCTAAGTTTCGATTTAGGAGCCATTTTATTCAGGGATTCCCAGGTTTCAATTTAGGAGCCATTTTATCTAGAGATCCTAGGGAATGCTGCTTAGCCTCCTGTAACAACATGTGCCTGCTAAAGCGTGGACCCTACCCCAGCCCATGACGTAACCCCTAAGCATGCTTGTGAAATTCCTCTTGCAGGCTACAAAGCTACCCTGTGTGTACCAACAGGCTGCTGCTCTCCTCAGAGGGACAGCCTTGTCAGTTTGCTACATGCTCTGACAATAAATCTCTTCAGTGGGATTCTGGTGTGTGTTGTGGTCCTTGGATTTTGCATGGACTTTGCATGGACTTTGCGAGTGTCCTTTCAACCAGTACAAACATTTTTATACTGAGGAGGATGAGAAACAGGCCAGTGAATGGAATTTTAACTCCTGGGATAGCACTGCCAAGTGGAGATGAAATTCCCATGAGCTCATCCTCCTGCCTGAAGCACTGGTCTGACCTTGATTAAACACCTATAGGAAAGTGCTGAATATGGGAAGAATGCCTTGGTGAATTTCATCAAGCCCTACTTGTGAGGGCCACACCTCCAACTATCTATTTAGTAGATGACGCAAAACTGTGTCATGTGCCTGAAACCATCTGAAGATGGGAAGGCAGCCTATTGTAAAAGGAAAACTATATATATGAATGCAGACATTTGATGACTGACAGATTTAACCCAAGTGCACTGTGCCACAGGAAAATTCAGACATCTGATTATACTGGTAGATACCTTCTTTGGTATCCCACCAGAACAGAAAAAGTTTCAAAAATTTAAAGCCCCTTTAAAGGAGCCAATTCCCTTCCTTCATGCAAAGTGACAACAGGCCATCTTTCATTGCAACAGTGACCCAACAAGTGAGCAAAACATAGGCTATCTGATGAAGTTACACACATCCTGGAGACCCCACTCTATAGGGAGAACAGAAAAGACAAAGCATACCTTAACTTCTTCTTCTTCTTTTTTTTGGTACTGGGGATTGAACTCAGGGGTACTTGACCACTGGGCCACATCCCCAGCCCTTTTTTAATTTTTTATTTTATTAGAGACAGAGTCTCACTGAGTTGCTAAGTGCCTCGCCATTGCTGGGGCTAGCTTTGAACTCGCGATCCTCCTGAATCAGCCTCCCAAGTGCTGGGATTACAGGTGTGCACCACTGCGCCCTGCTCAAGACAAAGCATACCTTAAAAAGATGGTGGCTATATTATGCCAGGAAACCCACGTGCAGCGTAGTAATGTTGCCAATTGCTCTCTTCAATAACAGTAACTGCTAGACGCAGGCTTAAATTAAGTCCAGAAAGAAATAGTGTATGGGAGACCCTTCCTGGTACCCACTGGGGACAAGGACCAAGCTTTCGGTATCATTTTGACTGATACCTGTACAGGCTGCTTGACCTCACACTGTTCTGCAGGGCCCAGATGTTTCAGACAGCAATCAAGTGTCCTCTCATGTGTGAACAGACTCCGCTCCCTGTGTGTTATGGAAAGAACAAAATTCCTAACTGGTCTTGATCCTTTGAGTCTACCAACATGGAACAGAAATTGTGAGAACAGCTATAATCCCTGCGGATTTGATTGTTGATAGAAATAGAGACTTGTCCCAAATTTCTATAAGAAAATGGGGGCATGGCGTGAAGACCTGTGGGGGTTCAGGCATGAGCTTGTGTGTGGGCTGAACTAAAGTTGGAAAACACCCAGAGACCAAGCTGCTCCCACCTCACTCTTCACTTCTGTCTCAGAGGCTGTGTGGCTCCCTCATGGTCTCTCTGATCTAGTCTGTGAGTAGACTACATTCTCTTCCTGGTACCTCTGTTCTTTCATAACTTGGTTTGCCCCAGGCATCACTTCCACATTCTAGGCAGGAAGTGCAGGGAGGGGAGGAGTCAGCTTCTCTATCTGTACTTTCCCAGAAGCCCTTGCAGACTTTTCCTTATGTCTTATTGGTCAGAATGTGGCTACATGGCCACTCCCAGCTGCAAGGCTGGCTGAGAAGCCTGTAGGTAGTTTTTCCAGTCTACCTGTTGAGAGAGGTTTGGAGTTAACCCATTAAGGTATCTTTTCTAGGAAGTGGAAGTCATGTCAACTTGCCACGGTAGTTGAGATGAAACTTATGAAATGATTCAAAACTTAAAAATAAAATGCATGCTGTACAACCCATTTGGAAAGTCATTTGGCAGTAAGTATGAAAGGTTTCACAGGTGTGTTTAATTTGCGCCTAGTCATTTTATTTTTTATGGTTCTGGGGATTGAACCCAGGGGTGCATAACCACTGAGCTACATCTGCAGCCCTTTTTATTTTCTTGAGACAAGGTCTTGCTAAGTTGCTTAGGGCCTTGCTAGGTTGCTGAGGCTGGCTTTGAACTTATTAATCCTCCTGCCAAGCCGCTGGACCTAGAGGAAATAGCCAATATGCCTGGCTCCAGTCATTTAATTTAAAAAATAGCATCTGGAAGGAAAATTCCAAAGAAGTGAAACAGTATAATGTAGAAAATTATTTAATGCAGCATTGCCTAAAATGGTAAAATGCTAAAAATTCTCAAGGGAATATTTTATGCCCATTAAAATTGTAATCATGACTCTTATAAAAGCTACATGAGTATGTTTCTATTAAAATGTTATATGGCAAAACCATCGTACAGAATTAAATCTACCCCATCATGACAAGCTAGTAAACTGTATCTGCCTGGGAGTTAGTGCAGAAAAGCTGGCTGATGTGGTGGTGGGACTGTGTATTATTCTTTCTTATTTTTTTTTTTTTTGGTACCGGGGATTGAACTCAGGGGTACTTGACCACTGGGCCACATCCCCAGCCCTTTTTTGTATTTTATTTAGAGACAGGGTCTCACTGAGTTGCTAAGTGCCTCGCCATTCCTGAGGCTGGCTTTGAACTCACGATCCTCCTGCCTCAGCCTCCCAAGTGCTGGGATCACAGGCATGCGCCACCGCGCCCGGCTCTTTCTTATTCTTTTTTTTTTTTTTTTTTTTTTTTTTGGTACCGGGGATTGAACTCAGGGGCACTTGACCACTGGGCCACATCCCCAGCCCTTTTTTGTATTTTATTTAGAGACAGGGTCTCACTGAGTTGCTAAGTGCCTCGCCATTGCTGAGGCTGGCTTTGAACTCGCGATCCTCCTGCCTCAGCCTCCCAAAGTGCTGGATTACAGACGTGCGCCACCGCGCCCGGCTCTTTCTTATTCTTTAAAATAGTGCCATCTTCTATACCCAAAGGACTTAAAAATAGCATACTACAGGGACACAGCCACATCAATGTTCATAGCAGCACAATTCACAATAGCTAGATTGTGGAAACAACCCCGATGTCCATCAATAGATGGATGGATAGGGAAACTGGTATATATACACACTGGAACACTACTCAGCACTAAAATAAAATAAAATAATGGCATTTTCAGGTAAATGGATGGAGTTGGAGAAAGTAATGCTAAGCGAAGTCAGCCAATCCCAGAAAACCAAAGGTCGATTAATTCCTTTGCTATGATGATACTGAAATAGTGGCAAGGGAGGGGGGATGAGAAGAACGAAGGAATGTTAAATAGAAAAAAGGGGGGGAGGGGGAGGGAAAGGGGCAAGGGAATAGAAACAATGGCAGAAGGATTTTGACATCAATATACTAAGTGCACGTATAAAAACTCAAATGGTATGGAAATACTTTGTGTAAAACCAATGACTTGGAAAACGGTGCTCTTTATATGTAATATGAAAGGAATTGCACTCTAAAAGCATGTATAACAAATTAAATTAAATAAAAAAACAAAATAAAATAGTGCCATCTTGTTGTTTGCATAGTCAATATAATTGGGAGAAAAATATAATTACAATGACTTCTTGGGTCTGGCTCAACCTCTCAGAGGTTGAACAGGGTCAGGTATCTTAGGCCATATCTGACATATTCTTCAGAAAAGACTTGTCCTGTGGAGTTGGGAAGAGACTGTTACCTTCTGACATTTGTATTCATCCTTTTACCTCTAGAAGTAAGGAACACATGTAAATTCTTTGTTGTTCTCATTCCCCAACTAGTGCAACTTCCTTTCCTGTACTACCAAAGGAATTGGTTTTATCCCCCTGCCTTGTTCAGGCCAGGCCCTGAGCTACTTCTGCTTTCAAGGGTGGGAAGCAGGAGGAACTGTTTTAAGGATGGTGAAATGGCCTTCCCTGTCCCCAAAGTGACCTCTAGCCAATCGTGTTCTTAGTGTGACCTTAGTGTAAACCCCTGAAATTTCCATAAAACCTGTGGTAGAACTCTTTCTTTGACTTGCCTGATGTTGAGTTCCCTGATTGGACAATTGAGGAAGCAGTGGAGTAGTGTAGAATGCTTCCTCCTGAGCAACTGGAAACTTTGAGTCAATATATATTTCCTTCATGTGTTTTTGAGGTTATGTTAGCTATACATGTACATGAATTCAAGAGTTAGTAGAATAATTATAGCTAATGTGGACTGATCATTCATTACATGTACATTGACATCTATTATATCATTTAATTGTCACAAGAACCCCAAGATATTCATAGTATTAATACCCCCATTTTTCAGATGAGAACAGTAAGGTCCAGAGAGTAACTTACTCAAGGTTACATACTTATAGAGCTAGGATTTTTTTCTTTTTTAGATAAGGGGAATTTAACCCAGGGGCACTCGACCACTGAGCCACATCCCCCGCCCTATTTTGTATTTTATTTAGAGACAGGGTCTCACTGAGTTGATTAGTGCCTCGAGGTTGCTGAGGCTGGCTCTGAACTTGCAATCCTCCTGCCTCAGCCTCCTGAGATGATGGGATTACAGGCATGTGCCACACAGATAGGATTTTTTTTTTTTTTTTTTTTTGGTACCGGGGATTGAACTCAGGGGCACTCGACCACTGGGCCACATCCCCAGCCCTTTTTTGTATTTTATTAGAGTCAGGGTCTCACTGAGTTGCTAAGTGCCTCGCCATTGCTGAGGCTGGCTTTGAACTCGCGATCCTCCTGCCTCAGCCTCCCAAGTACTGGGATTACAGGCGTGTGCCACCGCGCACGGCACACAGATAGGATTTTAACCTTATATTTGTCCTTATGCCCCAAAGGCTTAACCAGATGGTTGAGGGAAAATGAGGTGGTGGCACTCTTAATCAAGTGTTAGTAACCATCTAGTGTCAATGGAAAACCAATATGTTGTTATTAGTGCTTCCCAGAACCTTCTCCAGAGAGTGGCAAGTTCTTTTGAATGTGGTGGGTATGTAACTTGGAGGTTCATTTTATTATTATTATTATTTTTTTTTTTTTTGTACTGAGAATTGAACTCAGGGGCACTCAACCACTGAACCACACCCCCAGTTCTATTTTGTATTTTATTTAAAGACAGAGTCTCACTTAGTTGCTTAGCACCTACCTATTGCTGAGGCTGGCTTTGAACTCGTGATCCTCCTATCTCAGCCTCCCAAGCCGCTGGGATTACAGGCTTGTGCCACTGCGCCTGGCTGGTGGAGTTTTGATAGAGACAATTTGTTTGGGTGGGCAAGGAGAAAGGATTTGGAAAAGTGGGTCTTGGAGATTTTGCTGGGAAAAGAGAAGCCATGATCCTGGGAGCCACATGGGGCAATGGGAGGTGAAGGAGACCGTGATACCTTAATTCCCTTGAGAGCAAAGCTAAGAAAATTTGAGGTAAGAAACATGGAAAGATGATCTTTGAAGTTGAGTACAGAGAGTCATTTGATGTCAAACTCGCTTATTTGAAGGTGGGGAGGGAGTGAGTTAGATACCTGGGGGAAGAATAGTCTGGTCAGCCGGGCGTGGTGGCGCACGCCTGTAATCCCAGCACTTTGGGAGGCTGAGGCAGGAGGATCGTGAGTTCAAAGCCAGCCATCAGCAATGATGAGGCACTTAGCAACTCAGTGAGACCCTGTCTCCAAATAAAATACAAAAAAGGGCTGGGGATATGGCCCAGTGGGTGAGTGCCCCTGAGTTCAATCCCTGGTACCGCAAAAAAAAAAAAAAAAAAAAAAAAAAAAGAATAGTCTGGTCAGAAGGAATAGCCAGTGTGATTGGCCTTCGGGTGGAGGTGTGTCTGGCATATTTGAAAAAGAGCCAGGGTAGTAGAAGGAGCAAGGGATAGAGAAAAGGACATGTGCACAGAGTGGTAGGGGCAGAGGCATGGGATAACAGACCACATGTATCCTTGTAGGTTTTAGAAAGGACTGGCTTATTTATTTATTTTTGGTAGCAGGGGTCGAACCCAGGAGAGCTTAACCACTGAGCCACATCCCTGTCCCTTGTATTTTTTATTTTGAGACAGAATCTTGCTAAGTTGCTTAGGGCCTTGCCTAGGCTGGCCTTGAACTTGGAATCCTCCTGCCTCAGCCTCGAGCAGCTGGGATTAATAGGCATGCACCACCACCAATAACAGGACTGGCTTTTACTTCTAGTGAGTTGAGGAGACTTTGCAAGGTGTTGAGCAGAGAGAAGAATGAGATGGCTTGTCTTTTAAAAGGATTCCTCTGGCTGTTGTATTGAAAATTGACTTTGGAGGGAGGTTAGTGTAGAAGCACTAGGGCACAGAAAGAGGCTTCTGTAATAGTCTGGGCAGGATGTTCTTATTTATTTTTTGTCAGATTTTTGTCTAGGTGTTATATAGATTTTTTGTTATAAATGGTGTTTTTCCTATTATATTTCTACTTAGTTATACTACTGAATAAGAAGTGGATTAGACTTTCATAGATTTATCTTGTTCTAACAAGTTGTCAACTAGTGGTCTTGGATTCTCAGACCCTCTGCAAATGATGACTTTTTTTTTTTTTCCTCATTCAACCTAGCTCTTGTGGGAAAACTTTGTGTGTATGATATGAAGTAGGGAATTCAATTTAAGGCTGAAGGTGGGAAATAAAGTTATGATTGGATGTTACCACTGCCCATTATTATTGCATTTGGAGAGGCAATAAATGGGTCTGAACAATTCTTTCCTTGGAAGTGGTTTTCTAGATATGTGCCCATAGATTTGAGCTGTGGGCATTCATGTTTGTTCACACTCAAAGGAAAAATAACACTGGAATCTTCTTTTATATTGACTTTGGTAGAGGCTAAATATGCAGTAAAATAAAACTTTGCCAGATATACTGACTAAAAATTTTCTAAAAGCTTATTTTTCTTTTTACAATGTTGGGGATCAAAGCTAGAACCTTATGCATGCTATGCAAGTGCTCAGCCATAGACCTATACCCTCAGCCTTAAAGGTTTATTTTTGAAGAATAAAATTCAATATGTGGGCCTAGGAAATTATTTGTTCATGTGGATAAAACGAAATTGAATTCCCTACTTCATATCACACACACAAGTTACCTCTACAGAAAATAAGAGCTTAAATAATGGAAGTAAAACAAGTATTTGGGAAGAATATATTGATCAATAATTTTTTTTTTTTTTCTTTTTCTTTTTTTTTTTGGTGTTGATAAGGATTGAATCCAAGGCCTTAGAGATTAATGATTTTGGCTACTCCTTAGAACTGCCCAAGAAAAATGACAATTATAATTAATAATAGGATCTAATTTATGATTCCAGCTTGAGTATCAGAATTATGTCTAGAAAAGTGAATTCTAAAGCACTAGGCACTTTTACTTTCACTTTTGCATCCCTCCAGGGTGCCTTATGTTCTATTTATGTTGATTTGATGCTTTGAATACAATTCAATTAAATTATTTCAAGTTTGGGATGTTTTGTCATTAGAATACCATGATAGACATCACCACTTCCAGGCACAGGAGATGACTGCATCTGTGTGCTCCTAAACTTGGGCATGGACATATGACTTATTAGGTCAATTAAATGTGAGCAGAGTGAGGTATATATTGCTTTCAGATAGAAACATTTATGAGCCTGTGTGTGGTTCTTCATGTCATGGAGTCATATTGTTAATGGGAAACTTCGATGTCATCAAAAAAGGCTAGAATACTGAGATAACACATGGAAGATAGCTGCCTAGTAGAGGTTCTTAGACCTACAGTGATATTTGGACAAATGAGAATAAACTTTTATATTAGGAACTGAGATGTTGGTACTGTTTATTACTGCAGCAACACTTCACCTATCTTTACCGATGCCGAAATTCCTATCTAGATTGAAAACTAATGGAATTAGAGACAACTCTAGGGCACTTTTCTTGTTCTCTCTTCTGGAGACTGTGCTGTTTCTCATTCAGGCTATCTCTACCTCTCTCTGCAAGTTGCTCTCTTGCTTAGTTATAATTTTATAAGTAAGATCTACACCTGGAACTTTCAGCCTCAGTTCTCACTGCTAACCAGATGCCCTCCTTTCAGTAGGTTTTAGTTCTTAATCAAAATTCCTAGGGAGGACACCTGAATAGGTCTAGTTTACATTTTCAGTCCAGATAACCTCATTCATTCACTCAATTAGTAGTTCCCCCAAATTTTATTATGGTAAAATATATAACACACAGTTGACAATCTTAACTGTTTTTAAGTGCAGTGGTATTAAGCACATTGATATTGTTGCTGAAAGTCACCACTATGTAGTCCCAGAACTCTTCATTTTGCAAAACTAAAGCTCTATATTCACCCTCTCCTTCTCCTAGTCCCTGGCTGTAGACACATTCTACTTTTTGTCTCTATGTATGAGACCATTCAGGTACCTCAGATAAGTGAAATAATATAATATTTGTCTTTAGGTAGATGACTTGTTTTACTTAGCATAATGTCCTCAATTTTCATCTGTGTTGTAGAATGTGTCAGAATTTCTTTCCTTTTTTTTTCCTTAGTTGTAGTTGGACACAATACCTTTATTTTATTTATTTATTTTTTATGTGGTGTTGAGGATTGAACTCAGCACCTCACATGTGCTAGGCAAGTGCTCTACCGCTGAGCCACAACCCCAGTGGTAGTTAAAAAAATTTTTTTTTTTTTTAGTTGTAGATGGACACAATACCTTTAATTAATTCATTTATTTTTATGTGGTGCTGAGAATCGAAGCCAGTGCCTCACTTGCTAGGCAAGCACTCTACCATTGAGCCACAACTCCAGCCCCAGAATTTCTTTCCTCTTTAAGGCTGATTAACACTTTGTTTATCTTTTCAAAAGAACCAACTTTTTATTTTTCTTGATTTTCTCTATCATTTTTCTATTCTCTAATTAGTTTATCTCTGCCCTAATCTTTTAAAAAAATTTCTTTATTTGCTTTAGTTGTACACAATGCATTTTTTTATTTTTACATGGTGCTGAGGTTCGAACCTGGACCACGCACGTGCTAGGCGAGCGCTCTACTGCTGAGCCACAACCCCAGCCCCTCTGGCCTAATCTTAATATTTCTTTATGTTGTGTCCCAAAACATAAAATAATAATTAAAAACATTTCTTTCTTAAATCATGTGGAAAACAAAATGTAGAGTTTTTACACCATTGTTACAATATTAGCTTTTTTTTTTTTTTTTTTTTTTTTTTTTTTTGGTACTGGGGATTGAACTCAGTGGCACTCGACCACTGGGTCACATCCCCAGCCCTTTTTTGTATTTTATTAGAGACAGGGTCTCACTGAGTTGCTAAGTGCCTCGCCATTGCTGAGGCTGGCTTTGAACTCGTGATCCTCCTGCCTCAGCCTCCCAAAGTGCTGGGATTACAGGCGTGCGCCACCGCGCCCGGCACAATATTAGCTTTTATAGCTGTCCATGTACTTATCTTTATTGAGATCTTTTCCCTTCATGTGACTTTGATATTATTTAGCATCCTTCAATCTGCAGGATTTGCTTCAGCATTTCTTGAAGAATCAGTCTAGTGGCAATGAACTCTCTTGGCTTGTGTTTATCTAGTAATGTCCTTCTCCACTTTCTCCCCCACCCCCCACCATATCCTCCTTTTTCTTTCTTCCTTCCCTCTATCCATCTTTTTTTTTTTTTTTTGGTACCAGAGATTGAAGCCAAGAGTACCTAACCACTGAGCCACATTCTCCACCTTTTTCATTACATAATAAAAGTTACTCCTAACTATAAAACCTGTAAGGATGTATGGTTAAAAATCCAATTTGAACCAGTCAGCAGGGGCCAAAGTGACCTAGAATGGTCACAGCATTGGGGACTTGAAAGTCTGATGTCATCCTATTGTCAATCAAAAGTCAAAAAGTGGGGGGTGCCCGATGCGGTGGCGCACGCCTGTAATCCCAGCACTTTGGGAGGCTGGTGCAGGAGGATCGCGAGTTCAAAGCCAGCCTCAGCAATGGCGAGGCACTTAGCAACTCAGTGAGACCCTGTCTCTAATAAAATACAAAAAAAGGGCTGGGGATGTGGCCCAGTAGTCGAGTGCCCCTGAGTTCAATCCCCGGTACAAAAAAAAAAAAAAAAAAAAAAAAAAGGTGGGGGGGCTGAGGCTGTGGCTCAGCAGTAGTCTACTTGCCTAGCATGTGTGAGGCACTAGGTTTGATTCTCAGCACTACATACAAATAAATAAAATAAAGGTCTATCAACAACTAAAAAGATAAATAAATAAATAAGAAGTCAAAAGGTGGACCTGGGTGGGACTCTATGGTAACTTCTCTGGGATCCCCAAAAACTGGAGTGCAGGAGAGGCACACTGTCCTGCTCCTCTCTGAGGTGACCCACTCTGTCCTTTGAGAGTGTCCCCTTTCCCTTTTCTTATTCCTTCAATAAACTCAGGCCTGTTACTCTGAATGACATATCTGAAATCTTTCTGACCTGATCGCAAGAATTGGAGTTTGAAATGTGTGCGTGTGGGGTCTTAAGCTGCTTCAGTTTCCTGGAAGGCCCCAGCCCTGAAACACTATCAGGTCCCCTTCCATATTATGGGAGTTCTATATCTTTGCACTTAAATAAAATAAATCCTACTCTGTTCACTCTTCCCTTTCATTATTGTCTGTGGATTTTATTCTTCAAATCTGTGAGAAAAGAACCCAGAAGGAAAAGGTTTGTGCAGGCAGAAGCAGGGAATCTAGCTTCATCTTAAAACTTGGCTTTCACTGGAATGCATGCACAGCTGCCAGTCATGGGATTTGTAGTGATTTGTAGTGGTGTATTGGTAACTGCTACAGTGCTAAGAGCTGAAGTTGACCAAAATTACCGAAGATTTACTATCCAAGCTTTTCCCTGGAAGTTGCAAGCCTTTGAATAGACTCCGGAGTGCCAAAATAATACCTCAGACAGATAGATCATGCCAGTACAATTCCTGTGTAAATGGGAAGGTGGATTCCTGGGGCTTTCCACTTGGCTGTATTCCCAGAATTCTTTCTTATTCAATTTTTATTGGATGCCTATTATGAACCAGGTACTATCTGTGCACTGGAGATACAGTGATGAGCAAGACCGTCAAGAATCTTTCCTCTCATGAAACTTTTACAGTCTGGTAGAGGAGTCAGAAATTGGACAACTAAAATATATAATACAATTTCATGTAATGATAGTGATAAAAACAGAACATTGAAAAGACTATTGAAGCTCAGTGGTAGAGCAGTTGTTTAGTATGCACAAGGCCCTGGGTTTGATCCCAGTACCACACACACAAATTTTTTTTTCTTTTTTTGAGTATCTGTAGCAGATGCGGTAGTTGCTCCATTCATGTTCTGTTGGCATTTAACATTCTTATGCAAGCTGGCCTGATTTCCTGCTTGCGGAACCCACAAATACTTGCCTGAGGGCTTTCTTTTAGTACTGGGGATCGAACTCAGGGGTACTCAAAACACTGAGCCACATCCCCAGCTCTATTTTTGTATTTTATTTAGAGATAGGATCTCACTGAGTTGCTTAGTGCCTCACTTTTGCTGAGGCTGGCTTTGAACTCCTGATCTTCCTGTCTCAGCCTTTTGAGCCACTGAGATTACAGGTGTGTATCACTGTGTTCCGCCTTGCCTGAGGGTTTTCTTTGGCTCCTGGAAATTTTTCTGCCTGGGCAAAGGGCAGGCTGGATGCACCAGAGAATTTAGGCTTCCCCAGAAACAACCACTCAACCGATAACTGACGTGAATTGTGAATAAGAATCTAGTTCCCAATATAGTGCTAAGTGAAGTAAGCAAATCCCAAAAAACCAAAGGCAGAATGTTTTCTTTGATATGAGGATGCTGACTCATAATGGCCATGGGGTGGAGCATGGGAGGAATGGAGGAACTTTAGATAGGACAAAGGGCCGGAGGGAAGAGGGGGATGGGGGTAGGAAAGATGGTGGAATGAGTTAGACATCATTACCCTAAATACATGTATGAAGACACAAATGGTATGAAAATACTTTGTGTGCAATCAGATACTGGAAAAAATTGTGCTCTATATGTGTAATATGAAATGAATTGCATTCTGCCATCATATATAACAAATTAGAATAAATAATTTAATAAAAAAGATAAATAGAGCCAAGTTTTTTGAATTTTATTAAAACATTTCAGGACTGGGGTGTAACTTAATGGTAGAGCACATATTTAGCATGTACAAGGCTCATGGTTCCATCCCCAGCATGGGGGGAAAAAAAAAGACAAAAAAAAAACTGAATGAAATATGATGTTTTGATTTGACTTTTTTTCTTGAAAAATACAATAAAACTAATCCAGGCGTGGTGGCGCACGCCTGTAATCCCAGCACTTGGGAGGCTAAAGCAGGTGGATCACGAGTTCAAAGCCAGCCATCAGCAATGGTGAGGCACTTAGCAACTCAGTGAGACCCTGTCTCTAATAAAATACAAAAATGGCTGGGGATGTGGCCCAGTCAGTGATCAAATGCCCCTGAGTTCAATCCCTGGTACCAAAAAAACAAAACAAAACAAAACAAAACAAAACACAATAAAACTAAAGCAAGGAAAAAAAAAAAAAAAAAAGAATCTAGTTCCCTTTCCCCACAGGCAGGAAACTGTGAGGCCTGTTCTAACATGGCTTCCAAAGTTCCTCGGTGTATAGGGTATCAGTTGTCCACAGTCGTAAGTTGTTTCATCACATACCTTTTATGAACTCCTTCTTTTTGCACTTCCCACTAGTGTTTCCTAGATCATCTTCCAAATACATTACCTGTTCTTGAATCCTTGTCTCAGGGTCCACTTATAGAGGAACCAAGGCTAATTTTATTTTGGTACTGAGGATTGAATCCAGGGGTGCTCTCCCACTGAGATTCATCCCCAGCCTTTCTTCTTCTTATTATTTTAAAAATTTGAGACAGAGCTTCCTTAAATTGTGGAAGCTGGCCTGGAATTTAGGGTTTTCCTGCCTTAGTCTCCTGAGTTGCTGGGACTACAGGAAGTTACTGTTCTCAGCTTCAAGATAATATTTTATCAGATGTGGGGGTAGGGGACAAGTGGCAGCTTGTAAATATGTACCCACCTTCAGTCACCAAGTGAGGGACACACCCAGTGGTGGGCCACTGAGAAAAGCTCTGCATATTGGACAGTTATTCTGAGACTTTTTGCTGTGTCTTTACAGACAGTGGAACTTTGGCCACTGTTAGGACAAGGAGGGTTTCAATGTTTGAGTTAGAGTAGCCCCTTGTGGTGGTTAGAATGTGAAAGCTTTTACCAAAACAAACTTATCTTTTTTTTTTTTTTTTTTTTTTTTTTTTTGGTATTGATAATTGAACCGGGGTGCTTTACCACTGAACTACACTCTTAGTCCTTTTTAAAAGAACTTCTATTTTGAGACAGAGTCTCTCTAAATTGCCAAAACTGGCCTCAAATTTGCAATACTTCCGCTTCAGCCTCCCAAGTTGCTTAGATTACAGGCCTGTTCCACCACGCCTGGCCAAAAAAAACCCCACTATTTTTATCTATTAAAGCACTCCCCTACAACTTCTCTTCTTGGGCCCATGGTTCCTCCTTTCCTTAGCCTTTTAAATGATATAGGCACTTTGTTTTAAGTTGTTGACTGGTATTATTTTTCTGATTTTAAAACTCATTCTCTTTTGTATTAAAATTTTAAATACAAGGAAAAAATTGAAATCACTCTGTGGCAGATTAAAGGTAGCCACTGTTCTTTGGACACAACTATAAGAAGTGAGATCTGTGTCTTTTTCTCCTGGAATATGAAAGGGTTTTTGTGACAGACTGATGAACAGAAAATGGTGGAAATAAATCTATGCCAGTTTCTAGCCCTTAAAGATGTTTCCAACAAACCTCTACTTTTTGTCTCTTGGAACACTTCTCTTGAAAACTAGCCACCATGCTGGGAGAAGCCCAAGCCACATTGGAGAGGGTACATGTAGGTGCTGCAGTTGACAACCCCAATGAGCTCCTTGTCTATAGCCAGCACCAATGTGAGTGACCCAATTTAGAAGTCCAGCCCAAGAGCCTTTGGATGACACCAGCCCGGTCATGATATGACTGTGCATGTGAGATACTCTAGTGGGAACTGCTGAGGCCAGGCTATTCATAGAACCATGACTGATAATAATGTGTTGCTGTTTTAAGTTACTAAATTTTGAAGTGGATTGCAATGAAGTAATAGATAACTGGGATATATCTGTAACCCTAGCATGTTGGAGCTAACCACTACTAACATTTTTTTTTTTTTTTTGTACCAGAGATTGAACTCAGAGGCACTCGACCACTGGGCCACATCCCCAGCACTTTATTTTGTATTTTATTAGAGACAGGGTCTCACTGAGTTGCTAAGTGCCTCGCCGTTGCTGAGGCTGGCTTTGAACTCGCAATCCTCCTGCCTCAGCCTCCCAAGTGCTGGGATTACAGGTGTGCGCCACCACGCCCGGCTACTACTAACATTTTTGTTTTCCTGCATATATATATGTTTCGGTACTGAGGATACCTTGAATATGCTAGACAACCACTCTACCACTGAGCTACACCCCTGGTCTTTTTTTTCTTCTTCTTTCTTTTGGGCACTGGGAATTGAACCCAGGGGCACCCTATCACTGAGTGATATCCCCAGCCCTTCTAATTAATTAATTACTTAAATATATTTTTATTTGTTCTAATTCGTGTATAACTATACACGACAGTAGCATGTAATTTATTATTTGGAGACAGGATCTTGCTAAGCTGCTGAGGTTGGCCTTGAATTTGTGATTCTCCTGCCTCAGCCTCCTGAGTTTCTGGGATTACAGGCATGTGCTACTGTTCCCAACTCTCCCCGTCCTTTTTTTTTTTTTTAAATTTTGACATAGGATCTTGCTAAATTGCCCAGGCTGGCCTCGAACTTGCATCCTCCGCCTTAGCCTCCGGGCTGCCGGGATTACAGGTGTACACCGTGCTGTTCAACCACACGTATATATTTAAGCATAATTTTAAACAGAATGTACAGAATTTTTATGGAATATTTTCAGCTGGTAAACATTATTTCCATTTGGTTATTAGGAAAGTAGCACTAGGAGCAAAAGAAAATGTGTCGAGAAAGTGAAGAAAATCATTGGATTGGAAATCACACCAGCAGTCACATATAAGATATAATTTGGTGGTCTATGAGTTTGGTGACAGTACTTTCCTGTGTCTTTGAATCAGAGATTACTATACACAATGGAATGTAAGGATATATTACAGAGTAAGATATCATTTAAATATTCTTCTGTTGGATAATCAGGTTGTTCTAGTTTTTCACTATTAAAAACAATGCTGTGGACTGGAGTTATAGCTCAGTTGGTAGAGTACTTGCCTCACATGCACAAGGCCCTGAGTTCAATCTCCAGCCCCAAAAAAAAAAACAACAAAAACCAATGCTGCAATGAATGATCTTTTATGCACCTCTTTGCACTTTAGTGATGTTTTTATACTTTTCTTCTTCCTCATTTTTTTTTTTTTTCCCAAAGAGACAGGTTCTCATTATGCTGGCCCTGAACTCCTGGCTCAAGTAATCCTCCTGCCTTAGCCTTCCAAGTAACTGGGACTATAAACAGGAGCCACCAGGTCCGGCTTTTAGCTATTTCCTAAGACAAATTCTTGGAGGTGAAAATTCTTGGATAACGGGTCTGAGGCTTTTTTAAAAGCAGAATATTATAAAAACATCTTCTTTCTCTGTATTGAGTTGTCCTTGTTGGTGGCTATAAAGAACAGCCCTGGTGAAGGGTGCTTTCATTTCCAGGGGCTAGAGGAGGGACATTTTTTGTAAAGGGTTTTTAGGGAGAAGTAGGGTTGGATCTCTTATACTCATTTGATCTGTATTAATGTTCAGAACACACATTCCAGAAGGCAGGCTCAAAAGCTATTTAGCTTGCTTTGGCCAACCCCAGGTGACAAATGGCATCTTTTAGAGAGTGACCTTTATGGTTTGGGTCAGGAAATTGGGCAGGGAGGGAGAGCAGGCTGTGTGCAGACCCAGGAAGGTCAAGAGGGGCTGGGTGCTCGGTAAGCCTCCGCCTCTTCCTTTGAGTCTCTAGCAACCTTATCCCTCGTACTTCTCTTTTTCTCCCCTTCCTGGCTTTGGTGGCTTCCTTCAAGTGGCTCAGTGGGGCTTGCAACCCCACGGTTCATGCTTCTTCCCAGGTTCCTGCTCCTTTCAGCCATGACTTGTAGAGTTCTTCTGTTAACAGGTACACCAGGGAATTGGGGGGTTCTCAGGGTGGGGAGGAGGGGGAATTTTGGGTCTGTGAGTAGTGAAAGGACACCGAATATATAGGAGTTAGGCTGGGGAGAGGCAGAGGGTTTGGGGAGAAGGATAAAAGATTCAAGGAAGAAGCAGAGAGTAGAGTATGATCAGGATGAGATGGCCAGGAAGCATGGATGAATGACTGAATTCATAGTCTGTGCAAGGCTGTTTGGCATCTAGTCACTTCACAGATGAGGAAACTGAGGCCCAGAGAGATGAAGTGATATGCCGGAGGATGCACAGCAGGTGTTAGACTCTTGTCCCAGTGGGCTTCCTCTTGGATTCTACCTTATGGCTCCAGTTTGCCTCCAGTTCTATTTAACAAGGATCAGGTGTAAGTGTTTGTTGAATGACTGATGAATTAAAATGATTTGAGTGTGTTTTGTTTTATCCTATGTTTTGTGGAGAATGAGCCAAGAAGGGAAGGAAATGCTTGAGAGTTGCATAGGAAGGAAATTATCTAACTGAGTCTATAGGAACTTGGGCAAATAGCATTGTCTATAGGATTGTTGGGCAAATCATTGTGATGAAGAGGACATTTGTGTGCTCAGAAGGGAGGGTGGAGCTCAGAGATGGACTGACTGTATCCTCTGGTGGTGGTCAGCAAATGTGTCAAATGTGGCCCACCACCTATTGTTGGCTATAATCTGCAAGCCAGAGGTTGAAGATAGCATTTATAAACAATTTGATGACAGGGAATACTAATTTTGAATCCAGTTAAGTGAAATGCCATCTCCCTACAAAGAACTTCATTTGTCTCATTATTAAACTTCTATTACAAAAAATTGTAATTAATAATTATATTTTGAATTTCCTTGATGAAAAATTTGTGGAAGTGATTTTTTTTTTTTCTGTTATATTTGTACCTATGTACTCTATTAGTCTCTTGGCCTGGCAAAGCTTGAAATCTCAGGCCCTTGATAGAAAAAGTGTGCTGACCCCTACCGTTGGCAATCAGAACTGGACCTGGGAGGCAGACATCCTGATGATGGGTTCGGGTGAATCTGGACAGGAAGGTGTGTGATGCAGGAAGGTGTGCTGCTTCCTTAACTGTAGAGGTTACTCTGCCTGACCCTCAACACCTTATTCTCCTTACAGCCTTGGCCTTGTGTCATGCATTCAACCTGGACACTGAAAATCCAATGACTTTCCAAGAGAATGCACGGGGCTTTGGGCAGAGCGTGGTCCAGTTTGAAGGATCCCGGTAAGAGCACCAGGGGGGCATCCTCTGTCTCAATGTGCTTCCCTAAATAGTTGGAAAACAAAAAGCTGTTTCCTTGATTGATGTTTGAGTAGGTAGCAAATCTGGAACCAGGACAAGTTTCCAAATTCAAAAGATGCAAAAGGGTGTACGAGTAAAAAGCTCTTCCTCACCCCCTTCCACCACTTCCCTTCCCAAGAGGTATACTGACAAATAATTCCTTTGTGGGTTCTTTCAGAGAGATTTTTATCTATATACTTATATCTTCATGTCTATATCTATCTTCCTAATTCCTACTCCACACTCAATTTACAGCACACATTATACTTAATCTATGGTCAGCCCATTTGCAGGCTGCTGCCTGTATTTTTTTTTTTTTTTTTTTTGGTATCAGGGATTGAACCCAGGGGCACTTAGCCACCGAGCCACATCCCTGGCCCTTTTTCATAAAAAAAAAAAAAAAAAAATTAAAGTTGTAGATGGACACAATTCCTTTATTTATTTATTTTTATGTGGTGCTGAGGATTGAACCCAGGGCCTTGCATGTGCTAGGCAAGCGCTCTACCACTGAGCCACAATCCTAGCCCCCTAGCCCTTTTTAAAAATTTTATTTTATGATAAGATCTCGCTAAGTTTCTTAGGAGCTCACTAAATTGATGAGGCTGGCCTCAAGCTTGTGATCCTCTTGCCTTAGCCTCCAGAATTGCTGGGATTACAGGTGTGCGTCACCGCATTTGGCTTGCCAATTACTTTTGTAAATAATTTTTTTTTTGTACCAGGGATTGAACTCAGGGGCGCTCAACCACTGAGGCACATCCCCAGCCCTTTTTAGTATTTTATTAGAGACAGGATCTCACTGAGTTGCTAAGTGCCTCGCCATTGCTGAGGCTGGCTTTGAACTCACGATCTTCCTGCCTCAGCCTCCCAAATGCTGGGATTACAGGTGTGCACCACCACACCTGGCGTAAATAAATTTTATTGAACACAATTCTGCCCACTTGCCACTTATTGTTTATGGCTTCTTTTGAGCTATGTTGGTAAAATAAAATATCTGTGACAGAGATTGTATTGTTCATAAAGACTAAAACATTTACCAGAAATATTTGTGGAAATAATATTACTTTTTCAGAAAAAAAGTGTTGGCCTCTGCTTTCCACTACATTTTGCACCCCCTACTTTTAGCAGAGCCTAAAGATTTTACCAGATTAAGTACATAAAAAGCATACTAATGGGGCTGGAGTTGTGGCTCAGTGGTAGAATGCTTGCCTAGCAAGTGTGAGGCACTGGGTTTGATCCTCAGCATCACATAAAAATAAATAAATTAAAGGTATTGTGTCCATCTACAACTAAAACAAAAAACATACTCATTCTGTCTTATATTTTGCATCATATTCTGTTATTAGGAGATACTAGAATTTGCTTTTATATTACATTAAATCTCTTCTTTTTTTTCCAAGTTGTCAACAGCTTTTATTATCATTCACATAGTTCATAGGAAAAGGAAGGCTTCAAATGGGTCTGGGGACCAGGACAAGAAATGCAGGTCTGCACAGGTTACTCTGTGTACAGGTGGGGGCAGGGCTCTTCCCACTTCAGGTGCAGCAGCTGTACTTGTCCACTGCCCCTTTGTAGACACAACCCTGGGTATACTTGGCACAGGAGCAGCAGCTCTGCTCTGTTTTGCTTTGTCCTCCTCCTCCTCTCCCTCTCCTCCTTCTCCTCCTCTTCCTTCCCATTCTCCTCCTCCTCTTCTTTTCTTCTTCTACTTCTTTGCAGCTCTTCTTGCAGGAGATGCATCTGCACTCTTTGCATGGGCAGGGGATTAAATCTCTTAAGACACATTTAGATTGTTTCCAAACTTTTATATGGTCTATATTGTCCGTTTGCACATGTGCAAGTATATTTGGTAGCAAATTCCCAGAACTGGGAATGCTGGATCAAAAATGCATATACAATTTTTAATTTTTGTGGTACTGGGGATTAACCCAGGGCATGCTAGGCAAGTGCTCTACTACAAAACTACACCCCCAGCATTGTATTTACTTACTTATTTTGAAACAGGGTCTCCCTAAGTTGCTTAGGCTGGCCTTGAACTTGCAATCCTCCTGTCTCAGCCTCCCCAGCTGCTGGGATTGCAGGTGTTCACATCTGTGTGTGTTTATGTGATTGCAATAATTTTTTTCCAGATTGCCCTCCATAAAGCATGGCAGCAATTTACACTTGCACCAGAAATTTGTGGGAACACTTATTTCCCCATCCACTTGCCAATCCAGTTTGTTATCAAACTTATTGATCTTTGTAAAGTGAATGAATGAGAGGTAGTATTGCAATTTTAAAATTACTTTCTCTTTTTACCAAAGATACAGTTCTTTTTTTTTTTTTGCAAATTTTTGTTTTTAAATCTTTTGCACATTTTTCTATTGCTTTTATTCCTCTTACTGGTTTCTAGGAACTGACTATATTAAAGGGTTACAAATTGCTAATATCCTTTCTTACAGTATCATTTATCTTTTGCTTTTGATGAACTAGTTTATCATATGCAGAAATTTATTTAAAATTACTGTGTGGTTGAATTTATCAATTTTTAAATGCACTCTGAATTTCAAGTCATTCTCAGGTCCTTCCCATTGAGACTTAATATTTTTCCATTTCTTCCTGGGACAATTATTCTTCCTTTTTATGGAAATTCAAGAATCCACATGAGAGTCCCTACTTTTTCCTTGGGTGGTAGAACTCTTCCATGATCTCCTTCTTTCCAGAGTTTTCTTATCAGAATTATAAGTTCCTCTTATCAGAGTTTTCTCTATTCTCACCTCTTCCCTAGGATCGTGGTTGGAGCTCCCCAGGAGATAAAGGCTGAAAACCAAACAGGAGGCCTCTATCAGTGCGAAATCAGCACCCGCAAGTGTGAGCCTATCAGCTTTCAGGGTGAGTCACTGCCCCAGTATGGGTCCCAGGGTTGGGATTAAACCTGTGACTCACCTGCATTTTCCAGGAATTCCCATGTTCCAGGGGATCTGCACTGTGGGGGGGCAGAGGGAGTCTGGCTCTCCAATCTCTGCTCAGTCTGAAGACTACCTCAGACACTCTCTGTTCCTTTCCCATGATCTACGTGTCTTCTTGCTTGACCTGTCACACTTTTGTGTCTCCCATGTTGAAGTGATCCCTGCTCAGCTCTTACACAGCTCCTTTCATCCCCCTGAGGGTGACCATATGCATATCTATCTCTGCAGTCCCCCTGGAGGCTGTGAACATGTCCTTGGGCCTGTCCCTGGCGACTGCCACCAACCCCTCCCGGCTGCTGGTAAGTTGCTTTGGGTCGCAGGAGGGTCTTGAGGGGAGGAATGGGGATCTGAGGCTACTGGGGATGGGGTCTTGTGGAAGGTGGAGGGTAGGTATGAAAGGACAGAAAGCAGGGCAGCTCCTTCCACTGGTACCTTGCCCCTCAGGCCTGTGGCCCCACCGTGCACCAAACTTGCAAGGAGAATACATATGTGAATGGCTTCTGTTTCCTGTTTGGATCCATCCTATTTCAGCAGCCCCAGAAGTTTCCAGAGGCCCTCAGAGGTATGTGCCTTTTGGTAGAGACTGGAGGGTGGAGGGTAGACTGAGCTGTGACTGACAGCTCATGGTCTGGGGCATAACTTAGAGGATGACCAGGTTCCATTAAAAAGAATTGGTGGTGGGGTGGGAAGGTAGGGGAGATGCACTTTAAGGGAAGTCCTGATATAGTTAATTACCTCTGCAAGGGGACCAGGCTACCTGACTTCATAGATGTCCCAACTATTGTCCTTAGAGTAACTGCCTGAACCTCCTGCCTTTGATGTTCTAGATGGTGTAGCCCCTGCTCACCTCTCTTATCGCCCCCAGGCCTTCTACCTCAGTCACTGCTTCAGCCACTCTAGCTGACTTTCTTCTCCAGGAACCACACCAACCTGTCCTGGCCTCAGGGCCTTTGTGCTTACTATTCCTTTAGCTAGGTATGCTCTTCTCCAGATCTCAGCTGACCACCCATTATTTCCATGTGTACCCATGTTGTTGTATGTATCATTCTTTTTTTTTTTTTAATATTTATTTATTTGCTTTAGTTGTACACAATGCGCTTATTTGTACGTGGTGCTGAGGATCGAACCCGGGCCGTGCACGTGCTAGGCGAGCACTCTACCACTGAGCCACAATCCCAGCCCCTGTATCATTCTTTTTATACCAATGAGTCATATTCCTTTGTATGGATTTACCACAGCCCCATTCACTAGTCTATCTGTTAACACACTGAAGGGTGTTTGAGTTGTAAAATGTTTGGCAATCATGAATAGAGTTGTATAAACTCCATGCTAATCTTTTTAAAACACAAAACAAATAATCTCACTTCCTTTTCTAAGAACTCTTGGTGGCTCCCCCTTGCCTAAGGAATAAAGCCAAACTTCTTATTGGAATGGAGAGGCTCTTCCCAACTGTTCTCTGCTTAATGTTCTAGCCCTGTCTCCATCTTCATCACATACATTAACCCCTGTAGAGCCATTTCCATTCCTCGATTGTGCCAGAATCCTTTTGGGCCTCCATCCCCTTAGTATCAGTCAGAGTCTCAACTGGGACAGTGGGCCAGTTAGGACAATTTGAAGAGGGTTTATTCATGAAGGGACTAATTATAAATGTGTGATAGGGCCTAGGGGAACTTTAAGGGACAGTCCAAAAACCTCAGACAAGCAGCAGCAGACCTGTTACCAACCACCCTTAGGCTGGCAGGATAAAGGGAAGGAGAGGTTATCAGAATCCAGAAGGAGAGTCATATGGAGCAGGTGTCCTTGAGAGGAGAAGTGGTCTTCTGTTGAGGATGCAGATGGCGCAAAGCAGCCTTACAGAGAGGGAGCCAAGGGGAGAATACTCTGACCTCCTGCTCTTTTTTTTTTTTTTTTTTCTCTAGTTTCCATTTAAGCCTCCTAACTGGCTAAGTTGAACTAGAAGTCAGAGGGCAAAGGAATTTTGTTGATGTGTTCCATGTAGGTTGACCTGCCAGGCCACAGAGCAGGGTGGAGCGAGGTAGAAAGAGGATTTGGGGACAGAGGCAGAAGGGAGGAACACATCCAATATACTTTTTTTTTTTTTTTTTTTTTTTTGTACTGGGGATTGAACTCAGGGGCATTAAACCCCAGCCCTATTTTGTATTTTATTTAAAGACAGGGTCTCATTGAGTTGCTTAGCACCTTGCTTTTGCTGAGGCTGCTTTGAACTCCAGAACCTCCTGCCTTAGCTTCTCAAGCCTCTGGGATTACAGGCATGTACCACTGCACCCTCTCCAATATACTTTTATATGCTTTCATGTGCTAGTCCCTTTCCTACAATTTATTTCTCACTTTTCATTTCTAACAAATTGTTTCTCATTTTAATGATCCAGTCAAATATCTGAATCCCTTGGGCATATTCTATATCCTTTTTGTCCATTAAAAAAAGTTATGTTTTATTTTAATTGACATATAATAGTTATACATTTTAGGGGGTACAATATGTTCTGACACATGAATTCATTATGTAATGGTGAAATCATGGCAATCAGCATATTTATCACCTCAAACATTAGTCATTTCTTTGTGGTGAGAACATTCTAAATCCTGCATTCTAGTTATTTTGAAATATACAATGTACTAATGTTAACAATAATTACTCTACTATGCAACAGAACACCAGAATTTGTTCCTCCTATGTAACTGTTAAAGGGCAAAAATCACACTGGAGACAACCATGCAGCCAAGAGGTTTATTCACCAGCCTTGATGGCTGGTTGGAGATAGAAGAAGTACGGGGAGAGAGGAGTCAGGGAGAGGGGAGTGTGCAAGCTCTGGTGGGAGAGAGGAGTCAGGGAGAAGGGAGTGTGTGAGCTCTGAATAGAAGGTGGGTGCCTGGTCGCACTGGCTGTGGTCTCTGGAGCTGTCAGCTAAGGCAGCTGGAGACGGTGGGTCTGGAGCTGTTGCAGTGGCTGTCTCCTCTCAGCAGGGACGAGCTGTTGTGACTGAGCTCCAGGCAGGCAGGAGCCTTAAGTAGGGATTTCTGGTTGGGGGTGTACCAGAGCGACCTTTAACGCTATTGGCTCTTTGCCCGGGGAACAGGGCGAACAGAGCAACCTTTAAGCCAATTGGCTTCTGCCCAGGGAAAAATGAAACAAGGTTGCTTCTTATGGAAATTTCCATGGGGGAGGTGTCCCATTGGCCCAAGCCCATCTATCAACTGTAACTTTCTACACATTACCAATCTCTCCCTATCCTCCTTCCTGCCTTCTCCAGCCTCTGGTAACTGCCATCATCCTGTCTGCTTTTATGAGATCCACTTCCTTGGCTTCCATATATGAGTGAGATCATGCAATGTTAATCTTTTGATGTCTGGCTTGTGTTACTTAATATATTCCAAGTTCATCCATGTTGTTGCAAATGACAGGATTTCATAAATTTTTTATGGGTGTATATATACACTACCTATTCAATCACTGATGGACATTTAGGTTGATTTTCTATCTTGGATATTATAAATAGTGATGCAAGAAACATGGGACTGCAGGTATCTCTTTCACATACCAATTTTATTTCCTTTGAATACATACCTAGTAGTGGGATTTCTGGATCATATGGACCATTTAGGTCCCTTCATACTGTTTTCTATAATGGTTCTGCTTATTTATGATTCCAATGACAGTATGAAGGGTTACATTTTCCCCACATATTTGCCAGCACTTGTTATCTTTTTTTAAAGATATTTATTTATTTACTTTATTTGTACACAATGCAATGCATTTATGTTTACGTGGTGCTGAGGATCGAACCCGGGCCACGCACGTGGGAGGCGAGTGCTCTGCCGCTGAGCCACAACCCCAGCCCCCTTGTTATCTTTTTGATAATAGCAATTCTAACTGGGGTGAGGCAATATCTCATTGTGGTTTTAATATGAATTTCCCTGATGATAAGTGATACTGAACATTTTTTTCATATACTTCTTGGCCATTTGTACATCTTATTTCGAGAAATGTCGATTCAGAACTTTTGTTCATTTTTAAATCAAATTACTTTTTTGTTGTTTTTGAGTTATTTGAGTTCCTTATGTATTCTGAATTGTAACCCTTTGTCGGATGCATAACTTGCCAATATTTTCTCTCATTCTGTCTCTTTACTCTTTTGGTTGCTTTTTTTCCTATGCAGAGGCTTCTTAGTTTTAGCTAATCCCATTTGTCCATTTTTTGCAAAATTTCCTGTGCTTTTGGGATATTAACAAAACAAAACAAACAAAAAACATTACTTAGGTCAAAATTGTGAAGCACTTCCCTATGTTTTCTTCTAGTAGTTTCATAGTTTTGGGTCTTATATTTAAGTCTTTAGTCAATTTTGAGTAAATTTGTGTATATAGTGAGAGATAAGGGTCTAGTTTCCCTCTTCTCTATGAGGATATCCAATTTCCCTAGCACCATTTATTGAAGAAACTGTCCCATTCCCAGCATGTGCTCTTGGCACCTTTGTAAAAAAAAAATGTTGAGTTTAGATGCATATATTTATTTTCAGACTCTCTACTCTGTTCCAGTGGCCAAGGTGTCTGCTTTTATGCTTGTACCATGCAGTTCGGTTACCAAAGCTTTATATGATAGGAAGGCACGTAATGTGATGTGCTCAGCTTAGTTTCTTTTAAAGCTTTTCATCTCTCTCTATTTATTTATTTATTTTTACATCCATTCAATTTTTATGCCATCTTTTGCCATCTTTGTTGACAGAACAGCCCAATAATAGAAATATCATTAAAAGCACTAACTTCTTTTAAAAATATTTTTTTGTTGTTGTTGTAGATGGACACAATATCTTTATTTATTTATTTTTATATGGTGCTGAGGATCAAACCCAGTGCTTCACACGTGCAAGGCAGGTGCTCTATCACTGAGCTAAAGCCCCAGCCCAAAAGCGCTAACATTTTGATGACTCTTTTTTTATGACAATTTAATAAATGAAACACATACACAAACACATACAATATATTCAGATATTTTCCTTACACAATAACTCACACTATATAGGTCATTTTGAAATTATTATTACTACATAAAATGATATTTTGAACCTCTAGAGTTTTCAGTAGTATTAGTGAAGATAACTTATTTTCATATGTTCTTTTTAGTTATACATAACAGTAGAGTCTATTGAAAAAAATTTTTTTTAGTGTTAATGGACCTTTGTTTTATTCATTTATATGCAGTGTTGAGAATCGAACCCAGTGCCTCAAACATGCTAGGCAAGTGCTCTGCCACTGAGCCACAACCCTAGCCCCAAGTAGAGTCTATTTTGACATATTTATACAAACGTGGGGTATATCTTATTCTAATTAGGATCCCAGTCTTGTGGATGTACACGATATTGAAATTCACTGTGATGTATTTATACATGTATATAGGAAAGTTATGTCAGATTCATTCCACTGTCTTTCCTATTCCTATCCCCTTCTCTTCCTGCCGGGGTCCAGCCCTAGCAGGGTCGGGGGTCTTCCTGGTCAAGGGGTTCTGATGGCTAGACAGCGACGGCAATGGGATGGACAGCAACCACACAGACTCACAGGCCAGTGTAGAATGCTGACAAGTTTATTGAGTTCACACATAGTTTTTATACATTTTTTCAAAGTATAACATGCCAAGAATGTGGTTAATATAAAACCCATAAAATTCTTTCTACAGAACAGGCTTATTGTATGAGATAATGACACTCCTACCACGTCCCTTGCTATTATTCTATTTTAATGTCTAAATATAAGAATGTAATCAATCTTAAGTTTCTATTTCTTCCCCAAAGCCCCACAATTTATCACCTAGTGCTTAATTGTGGTAAACATGTTAGACTCTTAATCCTATTCTTGTCTAACTTAGCCCAAGCCAAACTTTAAGCTTGGGTAAGCAAGAGGGCAGTAGTTTCAGTGGTTCCCATGACTACTTTCTTTGTATATACTTGTTATATTGTTTAGCTAATCTTGCTAGAGCAGGATCACAGGCACCAAAAGAACTTTTCCCCATGGGGTCTCAGTAGTAGGAAGCACTATAATTTTATTCTGTTTCTGATTACTAACAGTGAGACTATGTGCTTTTTGCATACTCATGACTGGAGAAACAGGTGGCTCTGTGACTGTTCTCACATATAACAATACATGTTTATAACAATCACCCCAGAAAAAGACACATCACACGGTGGCAGAAGATTATTTACTGTTTGTGGTAGGGACGGGGTTATAGTTTCTAATGTTTTATTAATATTCTTAGAAAAGGCCATAGCATTCCCTTCACCCTCAGTGATCAACACCAGAGAATAGTATGAGTAATATATTATTAGGAAAATAGTGCAAAAAAGGCACCAGAGCCCAGAGGCATACATCTGGCATTTTCCCGAGATGATGAGTCCTTGCAAACATCATTCTCCCAGTGGATCCTTGTCAAACACTGGTTGGGTTGCCAGGCGCCCCCGCACCTTCCCTTCATACCCTTTTGCCTAATTCACAGAACTTCTGTTGTCCCCCCATCGCTTGTTGTGTGTTACCAGCTTTGTTCTTCATGTTCAAGATCGCCTTGACTCTATGAGGTCTTTGGTGGTTTTATATGAATTTTAGAATTGTTTCTTCTATTTCTATGAAAAATATAATTGGTATTTTTACAGAGATTGCAATGAATCTGAGATCACGTAGGTAATGTGGACCTTTTAACAATATTAATCTTCCCAATACATGAATGCTAGATGTGTTTCCATTTAATTATGTCCTCTTCAATTTCTTTCAACAATCTTTTATGGTTTTCACTTCTTAAATGTTTCCTAGGTATCTTATTTCTTTTTTTAATTATTTGGTTGTTTATGGACCTTTATTTTATTTATTTGTTTTTATGTGGTGCAGAGGATCAAACCCAGTGCCTCACATGTGCTAGGCAAGCACTCTACCACTGAGCTACAGCCCCAGCCCTCTTCTTTCTTTCTTTCTTTCTTCTTTTAATATTTATTTATTTGCTTTAGTTGTACACAATGCAAGTACTAATTTTACGTGGTGCTGAGGATCGAACCCGGGTCGTGCACGTGCTAGGTGAGCACCCTACCACTGAGCCACATCCCATCCCCCTCTTATTTCTTAAATGGGATTGTTTTCTTCATTTTTTGGTAGCTTACTATTAGCATATAGAAACACTATAGATTTTCACGTTTATTTTGTTTCCTGCCTGTTGTTGTCTGTAGCGATGGCCGCTTGGAGCAATGAAGCCGCGGGAAGAAGTTCAGAGGCAAACTGGAGACAAACAGCTTTTTATTCTGATAACTTTTCTCTCTGGCTCTAACAGCGACTAACACACGCCGCCGCACACACCACCAAAATGGCGCTGACCCGATCAGCAATCTCGGCCAAGTCACTCGAGATCCCGGGCCAAGTCCCGTGAGACTACGGAAGGCGACAATGCCCAAATCTCCGTGGCCCATAGTCAACCGCAATTTAAGCCATCTCCCCAAACAGGGCTCCTACACCTGCCACTTTATTAAATTCATTTGTTAGTTCTAACAGTTTGTGTGTGGAGTCTTTAGATTTTTCTATATATAATATTAGATTATCTGCAAATAGTGGCAATTTGACTTCCTTCCAATTTAGATACCCTGTATTTTTTACTCTTGCCTAATTGCTCTGGCTGGGACTTCTTCTACTATGTTAAATAAGAGTGATTAAGGAGGTCCTCCTTGTCTTGTTCCTGATTTTAAAGGAAATGATTTCAGCTTTTTTCCACTCAGTATGACATAGGCTGTGAGTTTGTCACGTATGGCCTCACTGTGCTGAAGTAGGTACATTTTATGCCTAATCTGTTGAGAGTCCCCCCAACCCCCGCCACCGTATTGCCCTTTTTTGTATTTTATTAGAGACAGGGTCTCACTGAATTGCTTAGTGCCTTGCTGTTGCTGAGGCTGGCTTTGAATTCGAGATCCTCCTGTCTCAGCCTCCCAAGCTTCTGGGATTACAGGCGTGTGCCACCATGCCTAGCTTAAGAGTTTATATCATGAAGGGATGTTAATTTAATTCTTCAAATGTTTGGTTAAATTCAGCAGTTTTGTCCAATGCATTTTTGTACCTACTGAAATACTCATATGGTTTTTAATTCTTCACTTTGTAAATGCGATGAATCAAATTTTGTGTATGTCAAACTATCCTTGTATCCCAGGGATGAATCCTACTTGATCATAGTGAGTGACATTTTAAAAAATTTGTTTTTAGTTGTTGACAGACCTTTATTTAATTTATTTATTTACATGTGGTACTGAGAATTGAACCCAGTGCCTTACACATGATAGGCAAATGCTTTACCACTGAGCCACAACCCCAGCCCCATGAGTGATATTTTTAATCTGCTATTAAATTCAGTTTCCTAGAATTTTGTTGAGGATTTTTGCATGTATCTTCTTTACTAGGTATATTAGTAATTTTCTTTTTTTGTTTTTTTCTGACCTTGATATCAGGGTAATGCTTACTTCACAAAATGAATTTGGAAGATTTTCCTCTTCTTCAATTTTGTGAAATATTTTGAGAAGAATTGATATTAATTCTTTAAATGTTTGGTTGAATTCAGCAGTGAAGTCATCTGGTTCTTGGCTTTTCTTTGCAAGGAGACTTTTATTCCTGATTCACTCTCCTTACTCATTATTTTATTCAGATTTTCCATTTCTTCATGATTCCATCTCTGTAGGTTGCATGCATCTAGAGATTTATCCATTTCTTGTAGTTTCAAATTTGTTGGTATATGGTTGTTCATAAGACTCTCTTTTGTATTTTTGTCTTTTGTATTTCTGTCACATCAGTTTAATGCATGTTTTGTCATTTCTACATTTTATTCTTCTCTCTTGTTTCTTAATTAGCCTGACTAAAAGCCTGTGGATTTTGTTTATTCTTTGAAAAAACCAACTGTTTATTTCATTTATCTTTTACATTGTATTTTAAGTCTCTATATTGTTTGTTTCCACTCTGATCTTTATTATTTATTCTCCTCTATTAGTTTTGAGTTTGGTTTGTTGTTTTTTATGGTTCCTTGAGGTAAAGCGTTAGTTTTTCTTTTTGAGAACTTTCCTATGTTTTGATGTAGGCATTTATTACTATAAATTTCCCTCTGAATGCTGCGTTTGCTAGCTTTCATATGTTTGGTATGTTGTGTTTACATTTTAATTTGTCTGTGGAGATTTTTAAAATTTCCCTTTTAATTTCTCCATTGATTCATTGGTTGTTTAGGAGCATTTTTTTCCTTCTTTTTTCAGTGCTGGTGATCATACTCAGGGCTTCACACATACTAGGCAATGCTCTGCCACTGATTTACACCCCCAGCTCTGGCACGTTGTTTAGTTTCTATGTATTTTTATAGTTTCTAAAGTTCCTCCTGTTATTGACTAATAATTCTGTATCATTGTTGTTAGAAACAATTCTTGATATATTTCAGATTTTTAAAATATTTGTTAAAGCTTATTTTGTGGCCTACTAAATGGTCTATCTTGGAGAATGTTCTGTGTGCAACTGAGAAGAATATGTATTCTAAAGCTGTTAGCTGGCAGGTTCTGTGTAAAGTTATTAGATCTAGTTTGTCAAAGTGCAGTTAAATTCCAGTATTTCCATGTTAATTTTTTTGTCTGATTAATTTGTTGAAAGTGAGGTAGTGAAGTCTCCTAATTTTATTGTGTCACTCTCATCTCTATCTACTTGTCCTTTCATATCCATTAATATTTGATTTATATATTTAGGTGCTCTGATATTGGATATGTATATATATATGTATATATATATATTTATTTATAGTTGTTATATCTTTTTGATGAATCGAGCCCTTTATCATTAAATAATAACTTTCTTTGTATCTTGTAGCAGATTTTTTTCTGTGCTGAGGATTGAACCCAAGGTCCTATGCATGCTTAACCAGTACTCTACCATTGAGCTAAGCCCCCCAATCCCTCTTGTAACAGTTTTAAACTTGAAGTCTATTTTATCTGATATAGGAATAGCTGCACCTGCTCTCTTTAGGATAACATTTGCATGGTATATACCTTCTTTCATCTCTTTACTTTTAGGCTACGTATCTCCTTAAGACTAATCTGGGTCTCTACTAGGCAGTATATAGTTGGATCTTGTTTTCCAATTCCTTCAAGTACTGTGATTTTTGATTAGAGAGCTTAATCTATTCACATTCAAAGCAATTATTGATAGGTAAACAGTAATTACTACCATTTTGTTGCTTGTCTTCTCGTTGTTTGTAGATCTTCGCTCCTATCTTTCTCTGTTGTTGTTATCTCTGTGATTTGGTGATTTTCTTTAGTGCTCTGTTTTGTTTCCTTTCTCTTTATCATCTGTGTATCTGCTGTAGTTTTTTGTCTTGTGACCATAAGGCTTATGTACAATATTTTATAGATAAAATAGACTATTTTGCACTGATGACACCTTAACTTCAGTTAACTTCTAGTCAATTTTGCAGTGCTAGGGATTGAATTTCAGGTCCCACACATGCTAGGCAAGTGCTACCACTGGGTAACATCCCCAGCCAAGAACTCTATAGACTTTAAATCTCTCCTCACCAGGCATGCGTATATATATATATATATATATATATATATATATATATATATATATTTCCCCTCCTTTTTTTTTCACTTGTTTTTGCAGTGCTGGGAATTGAAACCAGGGCCTAGTGTATATTAGACAAACACTTTACTACTTGAGCTTGCACCCCCAGCCCCCAATTTCTACTTTTGATATCATATTTGACATTTTTAATATTTATTTTTTAGTTGTATGTGAACACAATACATTTATTTATTTATTTATTTATTTATTTATTTATTTATTTATTTTTTGGTACCGCGGATTGAACTCAGGGGCACTTGACCACTGGGCCACATCCCCAGCCCTTTTTTGTATTTTATCAGAGACAGGGTCTCACTGAGTTGCTAAGTGCCTCACCATTGCTGAGGATGGCTTTGAACTCATGATCCTCCTGCCTCAGCCTCCCAAGTGCTGGGATTACAGGTGTGCACCACCGCGCCTGGCTTTTTATTTTATTTTTATGTGGTGCTGAGGATTGAATCCAGTGCCTCATGTATGCTAGTTGAGCTTTCTATCTTTGAGCCACAACCTTAGCCCACATTTGACATTTTTTATATTATGTATTTCTTAAAAATTTATTGAAGCTATTGTTATTTTTTTTAAAAAAATTTTCTTAGTTGTCAATGGGCTTTATTTGTATGTGGTGCTGAGAATTGAACCCAGTGCCTCACACCTGCTAGGCAGGTGCTGTACCCCTGAGCCACAACCCCAGTCTCTATTGTTATTTTTTAATCGTTTTGACTTTTAAACTTCATACTAGAGATATATGTGATTTACAGAACATCACATCAATAGTGTGGTATTCTGGATTTGATTATATATCTACCTTTACCTGTGAATTTTATACTCTAATATGTTTTTGTGTTAGTAATCAGCATCCTTTCATTTCTACTTGAAGAATTCTCTTAAACATGTCTCATAAGGCAAGTCTTGTGGTGATGAATTCCCTCAATTTTGCTTGTCTAAGAAAGATTTTATTTTTCCTGCATTTCTGAAAGAGATTTTATTCTTGGGTATAGTATTCTTGGTTGACTGTTTTTTTCTTTCAATACATCAAATATATCATTCCCTTTTCTGTTGGCCTATAGAATTTCTGCTGAGAAATCAGTTGTCTAACAAGGACTCTCTTATAGTGACTTGCTGCTTTTAAAATTCCTTGTCTGACTTTTGACAGTTAATTATATTGTGCTTTTCAGTGAAGACCTCTTTGGATTGAATCTGCTTTTGGAATGTTCAGCTTCATGTATCTGGATATCCATATCTCTTCTAAGAATTGGAATGTTTTCAACTTTTTTTCCCCCCATTAAATTAGCTCTCTGTCCCCATGTTTGTCTCTTACTCTTCCATAATGCAAACGGGGCACTGCCTCAGCTCAGTCCTGGGGTGCATGGCTGCTTGGTCAGCCAAGATACTAATTTCCCAGGAGATGATACACTACTTCAGCTCAGCCTTAGAAAGCATGCCTTCTTTGAGCAGCAAGCCACCTTGCTGGAAACCCTGGGATGCAGAGTGTCGCTTCAACTTAGGCAAAAGAGAACTGTGATGACTCTGAGTAGCTCAAGTACTATTTTTTTTTTTTTTTTTTTTGGTACCAGGAATTGAACTCAGGGGCACTTGACCACTGAACCACATCCCCAGCCCTATTTTGTATTTTATTTAGAGACAGGGTCTCACTGAGTTGCTTAGTGCCTCACTTTTGCTGAGGCTGGCTTTGAACTTGTGATCCTCCTGCCTTAGCCTCCCGAGCTGCTGGGATTACAGGCATATGCCACCACGCTTGGCTCAAGTACTATTTTCTGTGCAGCTAGTGCACTGCTTCAGATCAGGCACAGGGAGGTGTGACTTTCCTGGATGGCCAAGGCACCATTTTCTCAGGAGGCACTTCACAGCCTCAGTTCAAGCCCCAGGGGTAAGGCCCAGCAGCAATTGAGAGGGGTCGATGGGGGCACCCCTACCAAGACATATTTTTCCTAGAGGACAGTTTCAGTTCAGACCTAGAGGAGCAGGGCACAACAGCGACTGGGACAGGTAGACAGAACCTCTTCCCTAAGGCATCATTTTCCTGGGGGTGCTGAGGGCAGCTTCAGCTCTGGCAGGACTGGATAGGTAGCAGTGACTGGGAAGGGTAGATGAAGTGGCTTTATGGTAGCTTGCCCCCAAAGAGAAGAGCACAGCCACCAGGTGGCTAAACTTCAGGGGTGAAAAGGTGCCAGGACCTCTTATCCCTGGAACAGGACGCACTCCAGCAGTAGCTCTGTTTCCAAAATGGAGCAGCGCCTCAGCTGCATAGGCCACAGGGGTTGGGGCTCAATGTTGCCTCCTTCTCTCGAGGGAGCACAGCTGTGTGTACTCTAGGCTGCTCAAACAGCTGGGCTTAGTGCCTGTGAGGACTGCAGACCCCAGTGGTGAGGAAAGTAGGTGCCCAACATGTTGGTGGTAGCTGCTGGGTTCTCTTGTTTACTTTTACCACCTTGGGAGGAAATCGCTCCTGGTTCTAAGCTGACATCTGCTGGGAGATGGGGCAGGGATTTCCTTCCATTCCCTATAAGGCCATCCTGGGTTTGATCTACTCTGGCACCCTCCTATAGTTATTTCCATCAAAATGTATTTGGTTGTTTCTTGTTCTGGCTGTCTTTGTGGGGTGAAGGAGCATTGAGAACTTCTAGCAGCCATTTTGCTGATGTCCAAGGAATCTGTCCATTTTAAAATTCAGCCTGGAACATAGGTGGAATCTTGTTTACCTGATACCAGGTCTCTAATTACTTAATCAATCCGTACTCTTTTTCCTCTTCCCTAGAATGTCCTCAGCAGGAGAGTGACATTGCCTTTTTGATTGACGGCTCTGGTAGCATCAATGAAAACGACTTTAGGAAGATGAAGGACTTTGTGTCAACAGTGATGGACCAATTCAAAAAGTCTAAAACCTTGGTAAAGGCTCATACGAGGCTGGCAAATACATGGCAGCCAGGTTGCCATCATTCCCCACTACTGCAATTGCAGACATGGCAAAATGGACATTTGATTGTTGTTGTGTTATTTTATGGTCCTCTTTTTTGATCTGCTTGGATGCACCATCAGCATTCTTTCAACCCTTGTAAAGTAGGCAGCTCTGGCGGATAGGGGTGGAATGGGAGATGAAACCCACATGTCACTTCTTGTAGAGTTCTAGTATTGAGAGTGGGTGGGGGCTGTGGAGAAGGAATTTGGAAATTAGAGTGTTGCAAGGTGTATGTAAGGCTTGCTGGGGGATGAGGAGCACCTTTCCCAGTCTAATGCCAGTGCCCTGTTTCCAGTTCTCTTTGATGCAGTACTCAGATTACTTCCAGACTCATTTTACCTTCAGTTATTTCAAGAGCTATCCTAACCCAAGATTGCTGGTGAACCCAATAAGTCAGCTGCATGGAACGACACATACTGCCACAGGAATCCGCAAAGTAGTGTAAGTTCTTCCCTCTTTGCTTAGGATGGAAGGAGGAGATAATTTTAATTGGGCTTTGAAGGATGAGGGAATTGTTCAGACAGGAATGGGGCAAAGATTTCAAAGAGTTTTGTAGGTAGCATTTTTTTTCTGTTGGTGCATTATAATTATGCTTAATAGTGAGACTCATTGAGATATTTTCATATATGCACATAATATAATTTGATCAATCTCATTCTCTAGTACCTCATCTTCTCTTACGCTTCTTCTTCTCCCTGGTCTTCTTCCTCTAATACGTCAATGAAAAAAATTGTGCATAAATGTGGAAGTAAAGAAAGGAAGTGAAAGCTGGGTGGGGTGATGCATGCCTCTAAACCCAGTGGCTTGGGAGGCTGAGGCAGGAGGATTGCGAGTTCAAAGCCAGCCTTAGCAAAAGCAAGGCACTAAGCAACTCAGTGAGACCCTCTCTCTAAATAAAATACAACAACAAAAAAAGGGCTGGGGATGTGGTGCAGTTGTTGAATGTCCCTGAGTTCAATTCCTGGTACCCACTCCCCCCACAAAAAAAAAAAAAAAAAAAAAAAGAGGGAAGTGAGGGAAAGGTGGCTGGAGGGAGGCCAGAAAGATCTATTGATTTCGGTAACCAAAGGCAAATTTGTAGCCAGTGAAGATCCATTGATCATTTGAAGCAGTAGGAGATATCCTATCATGTTTTAGAGATATCATTCTGATTGTGTGTGTTTGTATGTGTGTGTGTGTGTGTGTGTGTGTGTGTGTGTGTGTGTGTATAGCAGCAAGGGTGGGGTTGGGACTGACATACAGGAAGATGAGCTAGAGAGCTGTGGTAGTATTCTAGGAGAGATGTGACAAAGGCCAAATTGTCTATTTCTTTTAAAAAATTTCTAAATTTAAAAGTAATAATATTCAGATTAAAATATCAAAATATGCAAAAGCATATGTAAGGGGTAAAGGCTTATTTTTTTCCATTCTTCTCCCCTCCCCTGCTGCCTTTTTGTGTCTTGGAGTAGTCATGGCTCAGCATTGTCTCAGGGGAGACAGAGCCCCTCCTAGACAGAGCTCAGCTGCATCTGTATCTGTGACTCTGGTGACATTTCCTCCCTACAACATTAATAGCCTCTCTGTTTGCATTTGACTTTGTCCCTCCTCTTCTCTGAACAGAAGAGAACTGTTTCAGAGTGCCAGTGGAGCCCGGAAAAATGCTGTTAAGATCCTAGTTGTCATCACAGATGGAGAAAAGTATCAAGATCCCTTGAATTATGAGGATGTCATCCCTGAGGCGGACAGAAAGGGGGTCATTCGCTATGTCATTGGGGTAGGAAATGTGTCTTTGGGCCTGATGCTTCTGTTGTGGGTTTCTATTTGGATGTACCCTCCCTTCAACTTGCAAATACTGGTGAAATCAGTGAGGCAAGGGTTCCTGCTAACCCATACATACTGTGCATCGCTTATCTATTGTCACAATAATGCTGTGTAACAAATGATCTACAAATTCAGTGGCTGAAAATAATGAATAAGTCTGTAGATCAGCATAGTTTTTTCTGGTCTTAGGTGGGCTCACTCACACATCTGTAATCAGCTACAGGTTGACAGGCCACTTCTCCTCCCCTCCCCCACTCCCCCCTTCCTTCCTTCCTTTCTTCCAGCACTGGGGATTTAACCGAGGGTATGCTACCACTGAGAAACATCCCTAGTTCTGTTTATTTTTTTGAGACAGGGTCTCACTAAGTTGCCCAGTGTGGCCTCGAACTTGCAATCCTCCTGCTTACATCCTGGCCAGCTCTCTCCATTTCTGAAGATTGCAAGCTGGTTTGTCTGCTGGACAGATGACCTTGGTTGGAACAACTGGGTGATTTGGCCCTTCTGCTCCCTGGGTCTCATTCACCAGTGGGCTGGCCTTGACATGTCCTTTTGGTGAAGGTAGAGGAACAATCAGGAAAGTGGAAATGTTGCAGGCATTTTTTTTCAGATCTCTGTTTGCATCAAGTTTGATAACATCCATGGGCTAAATCAAGATACATGGCTGAGCCCAGAGACAATGAGTGGTGCAGGTTACTCCACCAAGAGTGAAGGGCACAGGAGAGTTTTGGGGAAAGGGCTTGGATACAGGAAGAGGTAAGGAAAAGGATCATCAGTATAATCAAACTACCACAGTACTTGTGTGACATAGAAAAAGTATCATTCTGAGTGCATGGATTGCCATTTAAGACCTTCATATAAAGAAAAAAACCTCTCCCTTTTCTCTGAGTGGAGGGCCAGGAAGCATGGCAGAGAAAATAGATTAAAAGTTGTGTTTGAGGGCTGGGGTTGTGGCTCAGCGGTAGAGCGCTTGCCTAGCACGTACGCGGCCCGGGTTTGATCCTCAGCACCACGTAAACATAAATGCATTGCACTGTATACAACTAAAGCAAATAAATAAATATTTAAAAAAAAAAGTTGTGTTTGAGTCTGGGCATGGTGACACATGCTTATAATCCCAGTGTGTGTAGAGGGTGAGGCTGGAAGATCACAGGTTCAAGGTCAGCCTTAGCAACTTAGTGATACCTTATCTCAAAGTAAAAAATAAAAAGGGCTGGGGATGTAGCTTAGTGGTAAAGTGGCCTTGAGTTCAATCCCCAGTGCCAAAAAAAAAAAAAAAAAAAAAAAAAAGCCCCCAGCTGCTGCCTGTACAATGTCCGCTCTGCCCAACTACACTTGGCAGTGTCTCAGAGGCCTTCTGCTGCGTTCTCTTATTTGACAATGTTCCTGATTCTTTTTCTAAGGAATATTTGCTAGATGATACTGCTACCTACAGACACTGTCTGCTTTGACCTTTGTTTCTTGGCAACAGGTGGGACGTGCCTTCAACAATGACAGATCCCGCCAAGAGCTTAATACCATTGCCTCTAAGCCAGCTCATGAGCATGTGTTCCAGGTGGATGACTTTGAAGCTCTAAAGACTATTCAAAACCAACTTCAGGAAAAGATCTTTGCAATTGAAGGTGAGCTGGGCATCTGTGTTCCCAAAAGAGCTCAAGATGCAGACTAGACCCTCATAATTCCTGGTATCTTTTTTTTTTTTCTTTGTAGTTGTAGATGAACACAATGCCTTTATTTTATTTATATTTTATGTGGTGCTGAGGATCGAACCCAGTGCCTCACATGTGCTAGGCAAGCACTCTACCACTGAGCCACAACGCCAGCCCCTAATTCCTGGTATCTTGAATTCAACTCTTCCTTAGCCACCTAAACCTCACCTGGTCAATTCCTTTGAAATAGAGAATCTTTACTTTGATCTCTAATTTTGCCAGTCTTGGCTACAGGCTGATAAAAGTGTGGAGGAGTCAAATTCCATACAGCATTTTCCCAAAAATGCAGATGTTGCTGACATTTATTTGGTTTCCTATTACCCTTCACCTGTAATAGTAATTGTAACATAGAAGGTGGTCAATAAATGCTTATTGAATAAAGGAATTAGACTCCTTGAGGACCACATTCTCATCTGACAGAAAGTAGCTGCTGCAAATAGCTGCCAAAAGACGGGCACACACTTTATAGAGTTCAACACAGATCCCACTGGAGCCTCACTTTGTCTGGCTACAGTAGCATTTGAGTTTCCAGCACTGTTCTGTGTTCTTTTGCTTTCTTTGAAGTAGAGAGTTCTCCTCCTCACAGGTACTCAGACAGGAAGTACGAGCTCCTTTGAACATGAGATGTCTCAGGAAGGCTTCAGTGCTGCCATCACTTCTGTAAGTGGTTCTTCATTAAATCGGGGATGGTGATAGGGCAAAAAGAAATAAGAGAAGAAGTACAGGGGTCTGGGGGCTCTTCCTGTGAAGGGCTCTTGTACGGAAGTAACTCTTGGATGGGCAGCAGTGGTCTCTTCTTCCCTCATCAATCTTGTTCTACCTCTTTTTCTATAGAATGGTCCCTTGCTGGGCTCCGTGGGGAGCTTTGACTGGGCTGGTGGAGCCTTTTTGCATGGGTCAAAGAATGATATCACCTTCATCAACACAACCAGGGTGGACTCAGACATGAATGATGCTTACTTGGGTAAGTGGGGAAAGCAGGGGTCCCCTAAGAGTGGATCAGGATTTCATGTAACTCACCTAGTGTAGATGCCATTAGATCTTTCACAGGCCCTTGGGATATCTGCAAAGACAGAAATTTCAAACTTTAATTTTAATTGTCTTCACAAAGATGAATATAATATAGTGATGTTACCCCAATCTGCCAAGCAGGGGGCTGCCCCATTGCCCCCACTCAAGGATGACTTACATGGTGGAAAGGAGGGAAGGGTCTGTGAGGGAAAGCACTTTGCCTATTAGACCATCATCTTCAGGTTATGCATCTGCAGTCATCTTGAGGAACCGGGTGCAAAGCCTGGTTCTGGGTGCACCTCGATATCAACACATTGGCCTGGTGGTGATGTTCAAACAGAATGCTCGTACCTGGGAGACCAACGCTTTTATCAAGGGCAACCAGGTAAGAGCAGAATATGAAGCGTGAATGTGCAGAGGCACTCTGGGGACTGGGAGATTCCAGAGTGGGCATTGCCAGATGCCATGCATGATAGAGATTTGTAAAGGAGCCTTCATAGGGCTTTAAGTAGGAGAGTCACGGGATCAGTTCTGCATTTGAGAATGCTGTGTTCTCAGTTTTCTAACAATAATAAATAATAATGTTTGACCTGTACAGAGCTCTTTATGAATTTAACTGCATCTAGAGCTGATATTCAACTAGTAACATAACCAATATAGCCACATAATTTAATAATTCCATATCAGTTGACAAATGGCTGTGTCTCTGAGATTCTACAAGAGGACAAACTGATCTTGAAATTCATATGGAGGGCTGGGGTTGTTGCTCAGTGGTAGAGTGCTTGCCTAGCACAGGTGAGGTACTGGGTTTTATCCTCAGTACTACATATAAATAAATAAAATAAAGGTATTGTGTTCAACTACAACTAAAAATTTTTTTAAAAAAGTTCATATGGAAATGCAAGGGACCCAGAATAGCTAAAACAAGCTTGAGAAAAGGAGAACAAAGTTGGAAGCTTCACACTTTCCCAATTCAAATTTTAGGAATCAATAGAGCCAGAAAGTAGATTAGTGGTTGTCAAGGAATGGGAGTGGGTGAGGGGTTGGGAGTGATGGCTAGGAGACCCTAAGTTTCTTTCTGGGGAGACAACAATCTTGAATTAGTGATGATGGTTACATAACATTATGAATATACTAAAAACCACTGAATTTTGTACTTTAAAATGATAAATTTGGCTCCTTCTTTTTAATGGCAGAATAGTATCCATTATGCATACATGCGTGTGTGTGTCTGTGTGTAATATGTATAATGCAATCATGTTATCTGCAAAATATATACATATATATTTAAAATCAATTTATCCATTGACAGACACTAGGTTGAGCCATATCTTGGCTATTGTGAATAGTGCTGTAAAAGTATGGTAATGCAGCTATCTCTTCTGCATATTAATTTCATTTTCTTTGTACATATGCCCATAAGTAGGATTTCTGGGTCATATGGTAATTCTATTTTTAATTTTTATTTATTTATTTTATTTGTTCTAATTAATTATACATGACAGTAGAATACACTTTGACATACTATACACAACAGAGCACAACTTCTCATTCCTCTGGCTGGACATGATGCAGAGTCACTCCAGTAGTGTAATCATACATGTATATAGAGTAATAATGTCTGTCTCTTTTTACTGCTCTTCCCATCTTTACAAACTGACTCCCCTCTACACAAACCAAAGTTCCTTTATTCTTCCCTCTCCCCCTGCCCCACTATGGATCAGCATCTGCTTATCAGAGAAAACATTTGGCCTTTGGTTTTTTGGGTTGGCTTATTTCACTTAGCATGATATACTCTAGTTCCATCCATTTACCTGCCATAATTTCATTTTTCTTTAAGGCTGAATAATATTCCATTGTGTATATGTACCACATTTTCTTTATCCATTCCTCTGTTGAAGGACATCTAGGTTGGTTCCATAGTTTAGCTATCGTGAATTGAGCTGCTATAAACATGGATGTGGCTGTGTCACTGTAGTATGCTGATTTTAAGTCCTTTTGGTATAAACTGAGAAGTGGTATAGCTGGGTCAAATGGTGGATCCATTCCAAGTTTTCTGAGTTATCTCCGTACTGCTTTCCAATGTGGTTGCATCAATTTTCAGTCCCACCAACAACGCATGAGTGTACCTTTTTCCCTACATCCTCACCAACACTTATTATTGCTTGTATTCTTGATAATTGCCATTCTGATTGGAGTGAGATGAAATCTTAGAGTAGTTTTGATTTGCATTTCTCTAATTGCTAGAGATGATGAACATTTTTTCATATGTTTGTTGATCAAGTGTATTTCTTCTTCTGTAAAGTGTCTGTTCAGTTTCTTAGCCCATTTATTTATTTTTTTTGTTAGAGAAGATGCTTTTTAGTTTGAAATTCATCCCATTCATTGATTTTTTTTTTTGATGCTGGGTATTGAATCCAGGGCCTTGCGTATTGCGAGGCAAGCACTGTGCCAACTGAGGTATATCCCCAGCCCTCCATTCATTGATTTTTTATTTTACTTCTTGCATTTTAAGAGTCTTGTTAAGGAAGTCAGGGTCTTAGCTGACATGATGAAGATTTGAGCATACATTTTTTTTCTATTAGGTGCAGGGTCTCTGTTCTAGTGTCTAAGTCTTTGATCTACTTTGAGATGATTTTTGTGCAGGGTGAGAGATAGATGTTCAATTTCATTTTACTACATATGGATTTCCAGTTTTCCCAGCACCTTTGTTGAATAGGCTATCTGTTGTCCAGTGTATGTTTTTGGTGCCTTTGTTTAGTATGACATAGCCGTATTTATGTGGGCTTGTTTCTGTGTCTTCTATTTTGTAAAATTGGTCTACGTGTCTATTTTGGTACCGATGCCTTGCTGTTTTTGTTATTATTGCTCTGTAATGTAGTTTAAGGTCTGGTATTGTGATACCTTCTGCTTCACTCTTCTTGCTGAGGATTGCTTTGGCTATTCTGGGTTTTTATTTTTCCAAATGAATTCCATTGCTTTTTCTAGTTCTATGAAAAATGTCATTGGGATTTTAATAGGAATTGCGTTAAATCTGTATAACAGTTTCGGTAGTATGGCCATTTTGACTATATTAATTCTGCCTATCCAAGAGCATGGGAGAGCTTTCCATCTTCTGAGGTCTTCTTCAACAGTGTGATGTTTGCTGTGGGCTAGTCATACTTAGCTTTTATTGTGTTGAGGTACCTAAATTTATTGAGTTTTTTTTTTTTTTAATCATGAAGGACTGCTGAATTTTATCAATTTTTTAGATGCATGTACAGAAATGATCATACAGTTTTGTTCCTTATTCTGTTGATGTGATATATCATGTTTATTGATTTGCATATGTTGAATCATCCTTGCAACCTGGGATGAATCCCTCTTGATCATGGTAGATGTTTCTTGCAGGAGTAGAGATTAAACCTAGGCAAACATTCTACCACTGAATTATACCTCTAGCTCCAGGATGATATTTTAAATATGGGTTGCTTTCACTTTGATAGTGTTTTGTGTAAAAATTTTTACATCTGTGTTCATCAGGAATATTGGACTGCACTTTTCTTGTTTCATTTATTTCAGTTATAATATTTGTTATTTCTTTCTTCTCTTAACTTTTCAATTTGCTTTATCCTTCGTTTTCTAGTTCCTTAAGGTACATTGTTAAGTTACTTATTTAAAATGTACTTTTTTGTTATGTCCCATAAATTTTGGTGTTATGTTTCCCTTTTCATTGGTTTTCAAAAACTTTTAAAGTGTTCCTTTTTTTTTTTCTTCATTGAACCATTGTTCAGGAGCGTGTTTAATTTACATATTTATACAATTTTCAAAGTTTTTTTTTTTTGTTGGTGATTTCTATTTTCATTCCATTTTGGTTAGAGAATATATGATTTTGATTTTTTTGAACTTGTTGAGAATTGTTTTGAGGCCTAAAATATGATCTGTCCTAGAGAATCTTCCATGTGCTGATGAGATGAATGTATATTCTGAGGCTGTTACATGAAGTGTTCTGTAAATGTCTTTTAGGGACATTTTATCTCTAGCATAATTCAACTCTGTTATTTCTCTGTTGACTTTCTGTCTGGATGATCTGTGTGTTTTTGAAGATGGGTGTTGAAGTCCTCAACTATTATTGTATTGGCTACTTACCTTTTCCCCATGGTGAGAAGTCTGTCTTGTTTCCAAGCTGATTTTTACTGCAGAGATGACCTGGTAGGTGCAGGCTGTTTTGTCTGTTGTTTATAAGGGCATTTTGAGTCTTCATGTTCCATGGTGTCTTTGTCATATTTTCTCTGAATTCTGGTACTTTTTGTCAAATACTCCAGTTGAATAGTAGTTGTTTAATGTTTGTTTTGACCTTTTATTGTGGGAGTTAGTGTGTCAGTCATCTCTAGACAGCCATCTTGCTGATACTTACAGCTTTCTGATATATTCTGAAATCAGAAAGTGTGTGGATTCCAGTTTTGTTATTTTCCCTCAAGATTGCTAAGGCTATTTGGGTTCTTTGGTGGTTCTAAATAAGTCTTAGGATTTTTTATTTCTGGGAAAAAATATCAGTGGAATTTTGATAAGGATTGCTTTGAGTCTGTAGATTTCTTTGGGTAGTTGGATATTTAAACAATTAATTCTCCTAATTTATGGGATTAGGAGAACATAGGGTACCTTTCATTTACTTTGTCTTCTTCAATTTCTTTCATCAATGTTTTATAGTTTCAGTGCACTGATTATTTTTTTTTAACCTCCTTGGTTAAATTTACCCTTAAGCATTTTATTTTTTTGGGTACTATTGTGAATAGGATTGTGTTCTCAATTCCTTTGCCAGAGTTCCTTTTTAGTGTATATAAATATATAAATATATGGGGCTGGGGCTGTAGCTCAGTGGTTGAGCGCTTGCCTCGCATGCGTGAGGCACTGGGTTCAATCCTCAGCACCACATAAAAATAAATAAATAAAATAAAGATATTGTGTCCATCTACAACTAAATTTTTTTTAAAAAAATATATAAACGGGCTGGGGTTGTGGCTCAGTGGTAGAGCGCTCGCCTAGCACGTTCGCGGACCGGGTTCGATCCTCAGCACCACTTAAGAATAAACGCATTGTGTACAACTAAAGCAAATAAATAAATATTAAAAAAAATATATATATAAATATAAATTCTACTGGTTTTTGGATGTTGATTTCATATCCATAATGTTACTTAATCTGTTTTATGAGTTCTAAAACTTTTCTTGGTGAAGTCTTTTGGGCTTCCTCCATAGAAGAGCCTATCAACTACAAATAGAGACAGTTTTACTTCTTATTTCTATTTTGAATTCCTTTTATTTATGTCTCTTGCCTAATTGCTGTGGCTAAGACTTCCAGTACAATGTTGAATAGAATTGGTGAGAGTGGCTATCTTTGCCTTGTTTTTAATCTTAGTGGTAAAGATTTCAGTTTTTCATTGTTATTTAAGAAGTTTGATATGGGATTGTCATATATGGTCATTATCATGTTGAGGTACTTTCCTTCAATACTTAATTTGTTGAGAGTTTTTTTTAATATTTATTTATTTACTTTAGTTGTACACAATGCAATGCATTTATGTTTAAGTGGTGCTGAGAATCGAACACGGGCCGCACACGTGTGAGGCGAGCGCTCTGCCGCTGAGCCACAACTCCAGCCCCTGTTGAGAGTTTTTATCATGAAGTGATGTTGAATGTCAAATTATTTTTCTTCATCGAGATGATCATATGGTCTTAGATGTTCATTGTGTTAATGTGATGTGTCACATTTATTAATTTGCCTAGGTCAAATCATCCTTGCATTCCTGGGATGAATTCCACTTGATCATGGTATTGATCCTTTTAATGTGCTGTTGAATTTGGTTTCCTAGTATTTTGCTGAGGATTTTGCATTTATATTTATCAGGAACATTGGCCTGTGATTTTCTTTTCTTGTATAGTTCTTTTCTGTCTTTGGCATCAGGGTATTGCTGGCTTCATAAAATGAATTTGGGATTCTCTCCTCTTCAATTTTTTGGATGAGTTTGAGAAGGATTGGCATGAATTCTTCTTTAAATATTTGGTAGAATTAACTTCTGACTGTACAAAGTCCTGGGCTTTTCTTCATTGGAAGGTTTTTTTGATAATTTATTCAATTTAATCTCCTTACTTATTATTAGTCTGTTATAGTCTGTTCCTATTTTATATTTCTTTATGATTCAAGATTCATTTTTTTTTGTACTGAGGATTGAACCCAGGGGCACTTAACCAGTGAACCATATCCTCAGCCCTTTTTATTTTTTATTTTGAGACAGGGTCTCTCTGAGTTGCTTAGGGCCTCACTAAGTTGCTGAGGCTGGTCTCAAACTTGCAATCCTCCTGCCTTCTGAGTCACTGGGATTACAGGCATTTGCCACTACACCTGGGTATGATTCAATCTTGGTAGGTTGTATGTGTCTTGGAATTTATTTATTTCTTCAAGGTTATCCAATTTGTTGGCATATAAGTCTCTTTTAAATCTTTGTATCCTTTGTATTTTTGTTGCATCACCTGTAATGCCTCTTCTTCCATTTCTGACTTTATCTAATTGAGTTTTCTTAGCCTAGCTTAAGATTTGTAAATTTTGTTTGCTTTTTAAAAAAATCTGTTTAATTTATTTAATTGATGCTTTTCTTCTGCTGATTTTGGGCTTAGTTTTTTTTTTTATCTAGTTTTTTTTTGAGTTGTAAATTTAAGTTGTTTGTTTGAGTCAATGTAGTTGTTTATTTTTATAAACTTCTCTTAGAAGTCAAATCTTATAAGTTTTGGTATGTCATGTTTTAATTTTAATTTTTCTTAAGATTTTTTTGATTTCACTTTGTTTCTTCTTTGACCCTTTGGATGTTGAAGAGTATATTTGATTTCCACATATTTGTGAATTTTTCAATTTTATCTTGTTGATTTCTAGATTCATACCTTTATGATTTGAAAAGATACTGATATGACTTCAGTCTTCTTGGATTTCTTAAAACTTGTTTTGTGGACTAACATATGATCTACCTTATGTTCCATGTGTCCTTGAAGAGAATGTGTATTCTGCTGTTGTTGAATGAACTATTCTGTATGTTTATAGTGTTGCTTATTTCCTGTTACCTTATTGATTTTCTGTCTGGGTGATCTATCTATTCATTGTTTAAAGTGGGATATTGAAGTTCCCTACTATTAGGTGTAGCTTTCAGTACTATTAACATTTGCTTTATATATTTAGATACTCTGATTTATATACATCCCTTTGATGAAATGACTTTTAAAATATTATATAATATCTTGTTTCTTGTGGAAGTTTTGACATAAAGTGTATTTTCTCTGGTATAAGTACACAGCTACCCATTTTCTCTTTTGGTTACCATTTGCACAGAATATCATTTTCATTCCTTTATTTTCAGCATATGTGTATCCTTAAGTCTAATTTGAGTTTTTTTTTTTTAGGTAGCATATAGTTGAATTAAAAAAATTCAATCACTCCATATTTACTGTTTGAAGAATTTAATTAATATGTATTTAAAGTAACTATATGTAAGGACTTATTGCTGCTATATTGTTCATTGGTTTTTGGTTTTTAGTTTATTTGTTCTATTCTTCTTTTGTTGTATTCCTTTCTGTTTTTATTATTTTTTTTTTTTTGGTAGTGCTTTGCTTTGATTTCTTTCGCTTTCTCTTTTGTGTTTTTTTCTTTGTGCATACCATGAGGCTCACATAAAAATCTTATAATAGTCTGCTTCAAACTGATTAAAACTTAACTTCAAACACCACACTTTCAACTCTATACTTAGCTTAACCCCATTTTATGTTGTCAATGTCACAATTTCATGGAGAGCTGATTCAACAAATGTTAGTGGAACAATTGGACATCCACAACCAAAAATGAACCTTTACCCATATCTTTGTCATATGAAATCTACCTGAAAATAAGCAATTTCTTATAAAGTTTAACCAGCAATCCCACTCCTATGCATTTACTCAAGAGAAATAAAACCAGATGTTCATGTGAAGACCTGTGTGCAAATCTGTATTGAGTGTAATATGAATTGTCCCAACCTAGAAACAGTTGCCAGTCCCCAAAGACTACAAAATATTTAATTCTATTCAAATAGCATTCTGGAAAAGATAAAACTATAGGGACAGGTAACAAATCAGTGGTTGCTAGGGTTATTGTGGGGAGAGATTGATTATGATGGTGCATGAGGGAATGTTTTGGGGATGATGAAGCTCTTCTATATCTTGACTGAAGTGATGATTACATGACTTTAAATGTTTGTCAAAATTCGAAACTATATAATAAAAAGGTGAGTTTGCTGCATGTATATTATACACTAATAAACCTGACCTAAAAAATTTGAACTCCTATTGACTTCAGGATGAAGCTTAAATGCCTTTATTGGGTTATCAGTGAGTCCTTCCTCAATCGTGTGGGGGCAGAGATCATTTTTCTTTTCTAGATCTAGAATGTATCCCAGTTTTAAATTGATGTGTGTGTGTGTGTGTGTGTGTGTGTGTGAATAAGTGAATGAATGAATAATTAAGTGGAAAATACTAGAGATGAATTCTCTGTATTGACATTGAACATATTTAAAAATCTTTTTTTTTTTTTTACTGATAGGTGGACATTATTTTTCAATATTGAAAAAATTTCTGGGTAGCAATTGTTATTTATTTATTTATTTTTTGTGGTACCAGGGATTGAACTCAGGGGCACTCGACCACTGGGCCACATCCCCAGCCCTTTTTTGTATTTTTATTTAGAGACAGGGTCTCACTGAGCTGCTAAGTACCTCGCCATTGCTGAGGCTGGCTTTGAACTCGTGATCCTCCTGCCTCAGCCTCCCAAAGTGCTGGGATTACAGGCGTGCGCCACCGCGCCCGGCTAGCAATTGTTATTTTTAATCCAAACAGATTAATTCCTTATTAGTAAGACTGTCCTAACCCCACTCAAAGACTCCCAATATATTGAAAGGGTATCCTATCTAGTCTTCTAGGCTTTACAATCTGGATTTTCTAACCTAACTTTTTCTTTGCTGCCTTAATAATCTCCCTAGAATACCATTTGGGGGTATATCCAAACCTCTGCCCAATGACTCTATAATGTACTGTAGCTGGCAGCATATTCAAATAAGAATTTATCATGAATCATATAGAAAATCACATTCTCTCCAAAGGGCTTTCACCAGCAGGCACGATTTTTCTTTCTTTTTGTTTTAAAATGATTTCTCTTCATAGAGAGAAAAGATCACACTTTGCTTTAGGTGGGAAGAGGTATGTAATATTGGATCCATCTCTTTCAGATGGCTCCTACTTTGGGGCTTCCCTCTGCTCAGTGGACATGGACGGGATGGAAACACCAATTTGGTCCTCATTGGGGCACCTCATTTCTATGAGCAGACACGAGGGGGCCAGGTGTCTGTGTGTCCCTTGCCTAAGGGGGTGAGTGGCTGATGGGACCTGGGCTGGATGGGGTCTGGGCATGGGAGTTAGAGGTTGTCTGTGTTAAGGTCTGAACTGTTATTGTTGAGCAGAGGGCTCGGTGGCGGTGTGAGGCTATTCTCCAAGGTGAGCAGGGCCATCCCTGGGGCCGCTTTGGGGCAGCTCTGACAGTGCTGGGAGATGTGAATGGAGACAAGCTGACAGACGTGGCTATTGGAGCCCCAGGCGAACAGGAGAATCGGGGTGCTATCTACATTTTTCATGGAATATCAGCATTCGGCATCAGCTCCTCCCACAGCCAGGTAAGTCCAGGTCACTCACTGTCCTTGTCATATCAGTAACCTCTTTGCTGATCCATCCACTTCTTCTTCTTCTTTTTTTAAAATATTTTTTCAGTTGTAGATGGACACAATACCTTTATTTTATTTGTTTATTTTTATGTGGTGTCAGGAATCGAACCCAGTGCCTCATGCATATTAGGCAAGCGCTCTACCAGTGAGCCACAACCCCGGCCCCTGATCCATCTTCTTCTAATTCAAGAGTGTCCCTGTACTCCCTTTAGAACCTTCAAAAATAATAATACACACTTCACAGAAACCTCAAAGGATCGCAATTCTAGATTAATTCTTTTTAATGATAGGAGGTGATTGGGTACATCCTCACTCCAAATTTACGGATAAGGAGATCCAGGCCCAGAGATGGTAAATGGCAATCTGGAAGTATTGGGATATGGGGGTTCTTGCCTTCTGAATCTCAGTCTTGGCAGGGTGACCAAGAGTCCTGGGTTTCCCAAATCCATCCCAGTTTTAGCACTGCTTGGCGGGCTTCTTTCCAAAGGGCCCTGTGTTTGGTTTAATACTCTTCTCTTAATATACACTGGAATTATTAATAATTTCTGAACACTGTATTTTTCTTTACATTGGGTCTTGAAAATTAAGTAACCCATCCTGATGATTGGTGACCCTAAATCTGGGCCCCTACAACTAGTGTTCCCTCTAGGATGGTTCTTCATTTACTGCCACACAGGGTTTACTGTCTGGAGGGACTCTCATGGTCTTGCTCCACCTCACAAATGCCACCACAGCCGGCTAAGGCCATCTGATCTTCTGGTGTCTGCTATCTCTCTCTCTCTCTCTCTCTTTTTTTTTTTTGAGAAAACAGACATTTTGATCTTTAATGACATATTTATGACTGTCTCTTCTTCTAATAGTCTATTATTTTTTTTTAAATAATTTTTAATGTGTACAACTCATAGTGCATGATCTCTCTTTTTTTAACTTCACATTTTTCTTTCTTTAAAAAGTGTTGTGGTTAGAAGGATTAACGTAGGATAAACCCTCTTAACAGATTTTAAATCTACAATGTAGTATGGTGATCTATTGGCCCAATGTTGTAATGCAGATGTCTAGAGATTATTCATCTGGTATAACCAGAATTTTATACTTATTGACTAGCAATTCTCTGTTTCCCTTCCCCACCTCCAGTCTCTGGAAACCACTATTCTAGTCTTTGCTTTTATGATTTTGTATATTTTAGATAATTCATATAAATGGAATTATTTGTCCTTTTATGTATGGCTTATTTCACTTACAATAATGTCTACTAGTTTCACTGCTGTTGTCACAAATGACAGAATGTCCTTCTTTTTACAGGCTGAATTATATTTGTGCATGTATTACCACATTTTTTTTTTTTTTTTTGGTAATTCATCATCTGTCAATGGGCATTTAGATTGTTTCTACTTCTTGGCTATTGTGAATAGTAATGCAATGAATGTGGATGTATTTGTCAGTATCTCTTCAAGATCCTATTTCAACACTTTTGGGTAAATTTCCAGAAGTAAGATTGCTAAATCATATGATAATTCTATTTTTAAAATTTGTATTATTAGTGGTCTTTTTTGCTATTGAGTTGTAGGAGATCTTTATATATTTTGGGGATTAACTCATGATCGGATAAATAGTTTTCACATATTTTCTCCCACCTTTTCACTCTGTTATTTTCTTTGCTATGTAGAAGTTTTTAGTTTGATGTAGTACCATTTAATTGTTTTGTTTTTATTGTTTGTGCTTTTTTGTTGTTGTTGTTACTACCTAGATAAATGTCAAGAATCTTTCCTCTGTTTTCTTGTAGGAATTTAACATTTTCAGGTCTTATGTTTGTCTTTAATCCATTTTGAGGTTTTTTTTTTTTTTTTGTGCATGGTATAAGATGAGGGTCCAATTGCATTCTTTTTTTTTTTTTTTTGGTACCGGGGAGTGAACCCAGGGGTACCCGACTACTGAGCCACATTCCCAGCTCTTTTTTTTTTTTTTTTTTTTTTTTTTTTTGGTACCAGGGATTGAACTCAGGGGCACTCGACCACTGGGTCGCATCCCCAGCCCTTTTTTGTATTTTATTAGAGACAGGGTCTCACTGAGTTGCTAAGTGCCTCGCCATTGCTGAGGCTGGCTTTGAACTCGCGATCCTCCTGCCTCAGCCTCCCAAAGTGCTGGGATTACAGGCGTGCGCCACCGCGCCCGGCTTCTTTTTTGTATTTTATTTAGAGACAGGGTCTCACTGAGTTGCTTAGTGCCTTGCTGTTACTGAGGCTCGCTTTGAACTTGTGATTCTCCTATGGCAGCCTCCTGAGCCACTGGGATTACAGGTGTGCACCACTGTGCCCGGCTCCAATTGCATTCTTTTTTTTTTTTTTTTTAATTTTTTTATTATTTATTTACTTATTCATCATGCACAAGTATAGTATCTTTTTACATACAACTGCTTGTATACAAAGTATATAAGTACCATTCAGATCTTCAATCATGCATTTAGGATAATGATATCCATCTCATTCAACCACCAATTTTTTTTAAATTGCATTCTTTTGCATGTTTTTCCAACACCATTTGTCAGCAAGGCTATCTTTTCCCCATTCTGTAGTTTTGGCATTCTTTGGAAGATCAGTTTACCCTATATGCAAGAGTTTATTTCTGGGCTTTATATTGTGTTCCATTGGTCTCTGTTTTTGTCTTTATACCAGTACCATGCTATTTTAATTGCTATAGCTTTGTAATATAGTTTTTTTACCCTTGAAATGCTGGAGATGGAACCCAAGGGTGCCCTACCACTGAGGAAATCCTCAGCCTTTTTTATTTTTTGAGACAGGGTCTTGCTAACTTTCCCAGGCTGGCCTTGAAATTGTGATCCTCCTTGTCTCAGCCCCCTGAATCTCTGTTATTGGTGTGTGCCCCTGTGCCCAGCTCTGTAATATAATTTTAAATCAAGAAGTGTAAAATCTCCAGTTTTGTTCTTTTTTCTCAAAATTGATTAGGTTATTTATGGTCCAAAGACCATACATTTTAGTATTTTTTCTTTTATTTTGTAAAAAAATGTCATTGGGATTTTGATAGGGATTTCACTGAATCTGAGGATTACTTTGAGTAGTATTGATATTTTAACACTATTAAGTCTTCCAATCTAAAATCAAGTCTTTCCATTCGACTTGAACAGATATTTCCCAAAAGATGACTTACAAATGGCCAGAGGTACATGAAAAATATATTCAACATCATTAATTATCAGGGAAATGAGAATCAAAACCACAATGAGATTATTACCTCACTTCTGTTGGAATGACTATTATTGAAATGGAAAGAGAACCATTCCTCTTATCTTTCAGTTGTGGCTTTTCAGAGTTTTCTGGTTCAGTGGGGGTGTCTCAGCCTCATTCCTGAGTTCTGGAGTATTCATGATGGTATTCTTGCCTGTAAAGAGTTGCTGGTTGGATTTCTGTGGTGGGGGCAGTGAAGTTGAAGAACCACCATGTGGTTGGTGTCACTGGCCTTATTTATTGTTGCATTGTAAATCAGTCCACTTTGACTCTAAGTGCTTCAGCATGTATATTATTAATTAAAATTAATATTTGTTCACAGTTATTTTAAAGATGAAACTTTCAGACAGGAAATGCACAAATCTTTATTCAATGAATTTTGACAAACTTATCATGATGCAAAACATTATTACTAACCCAAAGGGAGAAAGTTCTATTTCTCTCTTTATGGAAGAGTTCTTTTTCTCTCTTTATGGAAAATCTAAAATTATAATTATTAACTCATATTAATTGTACAAGTTTATGGGTTTCATTGTGATATTTCCATTCATGCATACATTGTTCTTTGATCATGATCACCCTCCCTTCTACCATCTCTTAACAGAACCCCTCCCTTCTTTTCCCAGGAACAAAGTTCTGATTATTTTCTACAATAGATTAGTTTCGCCCATTTTAGAACTTCATATGAATTGATTAATACACTGTGGAATAATATACTACATAGGCCCAAGTATATTTTATAAGCTCATTAGATACAGTCAGGGATGAGAATCATTGCCTTACTAACTTCTCACTGCTTGGAGAAGCCTCTTTCCACAATTGTATAATATTGAAATCTTCTTTTCCTTCCTTTCTCCCTCCCTCCCTCCTTGCTTGCTTGCTTCTTACCTTCCTTATAGTACTGGAGATTGAACCCAGGACCTCACACATGCTAGGCAGACACTCTATCTCTGAGCTATACACCCAGCCCTTTTTATTTTATTTTGAGACAGGGTCTTGCTAAGTTTCCCAGACTGGCCTCAAACTTGTGATCCTCCTGCTTCAGCTGGGATTACAGGCCTATGCCACTGAATTTGGCAATAAGGATTCTTTTCATTGGTGCCTGTTGTTTCTCTACATAAATAGGATTTGAAGGTTTTGGTTTTTAAAATTTTTAAGTACAAAAGATTTACATGCTTGTCATGCTAATATATAATTCTAAAATAAACAATGAAAGCCCTAGTTCCCTCAATGTACCCTCTATAGCGCCCTTCAAAAGAAAACAAGGTTTAGAGGAGGGTACTTCAAGTGCCTGTGTGTGTGCATACACACACACACACACACACACACACACACACGACTTTTGGATTAAGAGCAAAAACAAAAAGAGTCATACTATTTTGTTATTCTCCTATTTAAATGTTTTACTTCTTTTCCCCTAGTGATTGAAACTGGAAATGGTCATTGTTCAGACAAGTAAACATGCTGTGGATCTCCAAACTACCACATTATACATCATTTCAAAACAAAGCGTCCTCCCAACAGAATAGTAATATGGTTCTCAAACAAATGTGAGGTATAAACTATACACTAAACACACAAATCTTTTTTTTTTTTAAACTTTTAAAATATTTATTTATTTGCTTTAGTTGTACACAATGCAATGCATTTATGTTTACGTGGTGCTGAGGATTGAACCCGGGCCGCGCACATGCTAGGCGAGCGCTCTACCGCTGAGCCACAACCCCAGCCCCTAAACACACAAATCTTAAAGATGAATTTTTGTATATCAGTAAACCCAAGTAACCAGATTAATATGTCAAAAATTTCTGGTATCTTATGTCTCCTCATCCTTCTTTGCAGTTGACAAAATCAGTTTTTTTTCTTTTTGTGGTGCTGGGGATCAACCCAGGCTTTTGCACTTGGTAAGTATGTGCTCTACAATGAGCTACACCCCAAGCCCTAACAAAATCACTTTAAAAATGTGGTAAAATATGCATGACATAAAATTTACTATTAATCATTTTTAAGTGCACAGTTCACTGGCATTGAGTACATGACAAAAGTCATTAAAATTTTATTAAAAAATTTCTTACTTAGTTTTTAGAATATTATTCTTGCACACAGTTTTTTTATTTGTTTATTTTTATGTGGTACAGGGATTGAACTCAGTGCCTCACGCATGCTAGGCAAGCGCCCTACCACTGAGTCACAAGCCCTGACCTCTTGCACACAGTTTGAAGAGTAAAAATAAGCTCATCATGGGGCTGGGGTTGTGGTTCAGCGGTAGAGCGCTCGCCTAGCACGTGAGTGGCCTGGGTTCGAACTTCAGCACCACGTAAAAACGCATTGTGTACAACTAAAAGCAAATAAATAAATATTTTAAAAAAATAAGCTCATCACAAAAGCCAGTTTCCACGCACACTATGATTTCTGTTTTACTCCCCTCTGAAGACACCTATTTCAGTTCCTCCAATTATCTTCTGTATGTCCAAATAACACAATTTTTTCCTACTTCTTTTAAAAAAGTTTAAATTAATTGACTCAGAATATTTGCACATATTTATGAGGCATGGTACAATAATTTGATACATGTATACAATGTGTAATAATCAAATCAGGGCAATTAGCATTTCTATCTCCTCCAATTTGGATCATTTCTATGTGTTGGGAACCCTCAGACTCTTCTTGTTATTTTGAACTTTATCATAAATTATTGTAGACTGTAGTTACCCCATTATGCTATAGAATTCCAGACGAATTCCTTCTATCTAACTGTATTTTGGTAGCCATTACCTAACCTCTGTCTCTTTCCCTTTCCCCCTTCTTTCTCAGTTTCTAGTGACCACTATTCCGCTGTTTTCTATACAATCATTTTTTTAGCTTCTTCAAGTGAGTGAGAGCATGAAATATTTGTCTTTCTGTGCTTGAATTGTTTTACTTAACTCAGGCTCCTCCAGTTTTATCCACATTGCCACAAACAATAGGATTTCATTCTTTTTATGGCTGAATAATATTCCATTGCATATATATATATAATACAAGTAAAAATGATCAAATAAATTTGAAGAGATATTTTTCAAAAGAAGACATGTAAGTGATTGACAAATATATGAAAATATTAAATATTACTATCATAAGGGAAATGTAAACCAAAACCATAATGAGATAGCATTCACCCCCAGTTAGAATGGCTACTATCAAAAAAAATAAAAATAACAAATACTGATGAGGATGTTAAGAAAAGGCAACTCTCATCTACTGTTTGTGGGAATGTAAATTATTATATTCACTCTGGAAAATGGTAGAGAGGTTCCTCAAAAAGTTAAACCATATAATCCAGTGATCTTACTACTGTGTATAATCCAAAGGAAATGAAGTCATTTTATTGACAAAATACCTGCACTTTCATGTTAATTGCAATACTGTTTACAATAGCCAAGATATGGGCTCATCCATGCATGAATGGATAAGAAAAGTTTCCTAGCCAGGCACAGTGGCACACACCTGTAATCCCAGTGGCTTGCGGGGCTGAGGCAGGAGGATCGTGAGTTCAAAGCCAGCTTCAGCAATTTAGTGAGGGGCTAAGCAACTCAGTGAGACCCTGTCTCTAAATAAAATACAAATTAGGGCTGGGGATGTGGCTCAGTGGTTGAGTTCCCCTGACTTCAACCCCCAGTAGCCCCCCTCCCCCTCAAAGTTTCCTATTTCTTGATTTTTGTTTTACTATTGATTTTCTATTATGGAAAGTGAAGATTGTGTTCTTTTTTGGTCTCCCTCTTGCCACACATGAACACTCTCTCTACCCTCTTCCCACTCACTCCTCACAATTATATGATAATTTTGATTAGATTAATATTCAGTGTTTGCATTATTCTGACCATGTAAGTGAGATTCAGTGGAGCCAAAAATATACTTTTGCTTCTTTCCTATAAAACTTCTTGTTTTCTCTAGAAAGCCTAGGTAATTAATGGGAATTTTGGGGTATCATCTTGAGGTTGTGGTGTAAAGGTTAATAATTCCTTGATAAGTTTGAATTGCCCTAATTCCCTGAAAAGATGTGGGGGATGAGAGTTGAGTGGAGCCTGGAGAGTCTCTACTTGGACCTTCCTCCTCCCTTTCTCATCTGTTTTTTTTTTATCTGCAGCGGATTGCAGGCTCCCAGCTTTCCCCCCAGCTCCAGTATTTTGGTCAGTCACTGAGTGGGGGTCAGGACCTCACAATGGATGGATTGATGGACCTGGCTGTAGGGGCCCAGGGGCGCATACTGCTGCTCAGGTGAGAATTTGAAGCACTCCACCCTTGAAGAAGTTTTCCTTGCTGTATGAAGTTTTCTGATGGTCCTTTGGTGTCCCTGTAGATCCCAGCCAGTGCTAAGAGTTGTGGTGACCATGGAGTTCACACCCAGGGAAGTGGCAAGGGATGCATTTGAGTGTCGTGAACAGGTGGTGAGAAGCAGGGCTGCTGGGGAGGTCAGAGTCTGCCTCCTTGTCCGCAAGACCACACGGGATCGGCTTAGAGAAGGTGAGGTTTGGTGGGTAAGTCTCAAAAGACTAAATGAATAGGGGCATTGATAGGTAGGTGGCTCATTCCAGTCTGCCCAGCCTCTGGTAATCCAGAGAAAGTTCTGATGGGCTCTGATAGACTTACCCAATCCTGGCTAGAGTGGGCAGGCTCTTCCCCTGCCAGGTGAGAAGCTCAGCAAACCTCACCAGAGAAGTGAACATGTATCACTCCCTTACACTCTTCATTCTCCAGAGAACTAAGGGTCTCGTTCCTGTGAGAGAACTTATTTGGCGAGGTAGAGTTGATGTAGCGACTCATTAGTGACCTGAAATCTTCCCTTGTTCATATGCTCAAAGAATGAAATTGTGCCTGTGGTGGGGGAAGAGTAATGACAGTACTAGAAAGAAGTGAGGGGAGGAGGAAAAAAAAAATCTTTCTAGTTGCAGTCTTACTGGGTTGAGGAGATAACAATCAGAGACTGGGGCAGCCAACATAGATTGAAGTTGAGAGAAAAGTTTTGGAGTTATGTATAAGGTACCCAAAAATCTGCATAGAAATTCCTCTTAAGTCATTGGCTGACTCATAAGCCATGAATGCCCGGGTCAATACTCCAGGCAATCTAGTAGAAAATAGCAGCTGAAAAGCTAAAGAGCTTGGCAGAGAATTAAACACCTTTCCAGTGCTGAGGAGTTAGATTTAAGAGGGGCCTTGGTAAATACCTCGGTCTTGAGACAAATGAACAGTAACCAATGGAAATAATAGGTAATAGAAATAGACCCATGGGTGATTTAGAAATCAGAGTGATCAGACAGGAACGAAAAATAAAGTCCCCCTACAAATAATATATTCAAGAAAAAAGGAGGGCTGGGATTGTGGCTCAGTGGCAGAGCGCTCGCTTAGCACGTGCGCAGCCTGGGTTCGATCCTCAGCACCACGTACAAATAAACGCATTGTGTACAACTAAAGCAAATAAATAAATATTAAAAAAAAAAAAAAGGAAAGAATGGGAAACTTCAGGAAAGACCTGGAATTCATAAGAGAGTCAGCCGGGCGCGGTGGCGCATGCCTGTAATCCCAGCACTTGGGAGGCTGAGGCAGGAGGATTGCGAGTTCAAAGCCAGCCTCAGCAATGGCGAGGCACTTAGGAACTCAGTAAGACCCTGTCTCTAAATATATACAAAAAAGGGCTGGGGATGTGACCCAGTGGTCAAGTGCCCCTGAGTTCAATCCCTGGTACCCACAAAAAAAAAAAAAAAAAAAAAAAAAAAAAGAAGCGTAAGAGAGTCAAACTGAAATTTTGACCCTGAAATATTTAATGACTGAAATTAAGAATTCAATAGATTCAATAGCAGATTAGAAGCAGAACAAAGAATTACTGAACTAGAGATTAGTTAATTGAAAGTATTCAAATTAACACACAAAGAAAAAAGGATGATGAATACAGACAAAATCCTAAGAGACACATAAGATATGGTGAAAGATCTAACAACGTAATTGGAGGGGGGTAGGGGAGAGAAATAAAAGGGGGAGATAATCAGAAGAAGCAATTAACAGTGTTAAGAATTTTCCTGCCGGGCGTGGTGGCGCACGCCTGTAATCCCAGCACTTTGGGAGGCTGAGGCAGGAGGATCGCGAGTTCAAAGCCAGCCTCAGCAATGGCAAGGCACTTAGCAACTCAGTGAGACCCTGTCTCTAAATAAAATACAAAAAAGGTCTGGGGATGTGGCCCAGTGGTCGAGTGCCCCTGAGTTCAATCCCCGGTACCAAAAAAAAAAAAAAAAAAAAAAAGAATTTTCCAAAACTCAATAGATCAAGATTTTTTTTAAAAAATTCAAAGCAGGATACATACAAAGGAAGCCATACCAAAGTATGTTATAGTCATATTGCTGAATACAAAAGACAAAGAGAAAAAAAAACTTAAAAGAAGTCAGAAAAGTACAATTAAATTTCTAATATATAATAGAATAGCTACCTTTTTTTTTTGAGCAATTACTTTCTGACCACAATTTTATTTCATTTTCACCATTGGAAAGGTATGATTATTATCCTGACTTTGAAAATAAGGAACTGAGACTCAAAAGAGGTCAGATAACATGGCCCAAGGCACACAGCTGGGGAGCAGAGGAGCTGGGCCTCAGGCTCCTCTCTGCCTGAATCTACAGCCCAGGCTCCTCCTCACCATGCTGTCCTGTTTCTTCAGAAGATATCCAGAGCACTATCACTTATGACCTGGCTCTGGACTCTGGCCGCCCACTTCCCCGTGCCATTTTTGATAAGACAAAGAACAGCACATGCAGACAGACGCAGACCTTTGGCCTGAGACAGAAATGCGAGATCCTGAAGCTATCGTTACCGGTGAGCAGGCGAGTGGCCAGATCCCTGGGCTGAGAATGGGTGGTCTTGGGAAGCTGAGGAGGGCAGATTCCCAAATCCCCACTATCTCTCAGGATTGTGTGGAGGACTCAGTGAGCCCCATTGCCCTGCGCCTCAACTACACTCTGATGGGGATGCCCTTGTCCTCTTTTGGAAACCTTCGGCCAGTTCTGGCTGTGGATGCTCAGAGGCTGTTCACAGCTTCGGTGAGTCCTTGAGTTGGGGCTCTACAGGGTCATGGAAAACATCAGTATTTCATTTAATTTTATTTCTGACTAATAGTTCTGTTATATAGGTGGGTCACATTTTATTTATTTATTCATCAGTTAATGGACATTTGTGTTGTTTCTTCTCTCCTATTCTTATCACTGTGTCTCCTTTCTCTACCTCCAGGTCACTTTTAATGTCACATTTAATGTGGGGTGTGATGTTGAAACTTATTTTATATAATTTTATTTCAACATTTTGTTTAATTGTTTCATTTCATTATTTGCTTTCCTTTCATTTTATCCTATTCCTTTTTTTTTTTTTTTTAAACAGTTTCCCTTTGAGAAGAATTGTGGTGATGACAGCATTTGCCAGGATGACCTCAGCCTCACCTTCGGTTTCGTGAAGTGAGTTTCTTTTCCTCATTGCCTTCTTTGAACCTGTGCCTGGTGTAGAACTCTGTTCTTCTCCTGGCTCCTAAGGGAGCCTTCAGAGAACAGTTCTACTGGAGGTATCTGTGTGCCACAGGTCCCTAGTGGCTACTCTTCTGAATCATCTCTAAGTGCTGCACCCCTTTCCACCCAAACAGCCTTCCCACAGGGAAGCCCTCAAGAGCCTCCTGGCTTGTTTTATTGTTTCCACAGCCTGGACACCTTGGTGGTGGGTGATCCCCAGGACTTCAATGTGACATTGACCGTGAGAAATGAGGGTGAGGATTCCTACAGGACTCAGGTCACCTTCTTCTACCACCCATCTGGCTTGTTCTTTCGGAAGGTGTCAGGGGCCCAGGTAGCCAGGTCCTTCATAGGCCCCATCTGACCTTTGCTTTCCCCATCTTCATGGCTGCTGGTTATTAATACCCCCTTCTGCCTCCTTTGCCTTCCAGAACCAGCGCTCACAGCGATCCTGGCGTCTGACCTGTGACTCTGGTTCTTCCGCTGAAGGACCTAGGGCTTTGAAGATCACCAGCTGCAGCATAAACTACCCCATTTTCCCAGGCAACTCAGAGGTCAGAGCTACCAGCTCCTCCTCTCCTTTTCTCCATTGTCATCCACTGCAATTCTCTTCCTCCTTTTCTTCCTCTTCCTCTTCCTTATCCTCTCTCCTTTTTCCTCTTCCTTCTTCTCATCTTAAAAGTTAAGATTCATTTTTTACAAAACAGCTGCTTTTTAAATTTTTTTTTTGTTATTGGAGTTTGAACTCAGGGGCACTCAATGACTGAGCTACATCCCTAGCCCTGTTTTGTATTTTATTTAAAGACAGGGTCTCACTGAGTTACTTAGTGCCTTGCTGTTGCTGAGGCTGGCTTTGAACTCGAGATCCCCCTGCCTCAGCCTCCTGAGCCGCTGGGATTACAGGTGTGTGCCACTGTGCCTGGCATAAAACAGTTTTATTGAGATATGATTCATATATTCTAAACTCATCCATTTGAAGTAGACAGTTCAGTGGTTTTCAGTATACTCAGAGTTGTGCATCCATTGTCATGATCAGTTTCAGAGACCTTGTTATTGGCCTCTCACCCCTCCTCTCCCAGCCCCTGATAACTACTGATTTACTTATCTCTATAGATTTGCTTATCCTGGATATTTCATATAAATGGAAACATACAGTATGTGGTTCTTTGGAATCAATTTATTTGAATTAAAATAGTGTGTTCAAGGATCATTCACTTATTAATACTTCATTTCCTTTTATTGCTGAATAGTATTTCCATTGTGTGGGTGGATCACATTTTATTTATTCATTCATCAGTTGGTAGACATTTGTATTGTTTCTTCTCTTCTATTCTTATCACTGTGTCTCCCTTCTCTACCTCCAGGTCACCTTTAATGTCACATTTAATGTGGAGTCTGATGCTTTCCTTGGAAACAAGCTACTCCTCAAGGCTAATGTGACCAGGTAAACTGTCCCTGCCCCTCCACAAGCATCCTCCCCTTTGAGGCCCCAGCCCCTTGTCCACAGTGAACCTTTTCCCTCTCCTGACTGGTTCTCTATTAAGATAATTTGTTCATTCAACAAATGCTAACTGAGCACTTGTAGTTGTGTTGAATGCTTGTGGGGCAGTGGCAGATAGGACAACTGTAGTTCCTGCCTTCACAGAGGTTATAGACACAGAGGTTATGTGGCACAGATAGACCAGAAGACTGGCAATCATAATACAGTATGAAATGAATGACTAGATGGGGGATGTCCAGTGTTCTTGGGAGCTTGGTGTTCAGAGAAGATTCCTGAAGAAAATATATTTAGTCTGTGAGTCAATCACATAAAGGCAGGAACTGAAGGGTGGGCAGAAAGATAGAAAGAAGCATCTACCAGGCAAACCCTGAAGCCTGGAAAGATCAAGATGTGTTTAAGAATGGCCTGAGCACATGACATAGGACTTGAGGCACTGGTTGTGGCCATGTCACAAAATGTTCCATAAGTGGTTTAAGGGAATTTGCAGTTTAACTTATAAGAGTGACATGGTTATATTTGCATGTTAGAAAGGTCACTCTCCAGCAGGGCTGGGTATTGGGATGGAAACAGTTTTAAATTCAGAGGACCAGCTAAAAGGCTGCTTTAGCCATGGCCCTGAGCTATGTAGGGACAGAAAGGAGTTAGAAAATCATCAGGTTTAGGACGCAGAGATAATAGGACTTGGTGACTGATTGGAGTTGGGGGATGAAGGAGAGGGAGGAGAAAAGGCTGATTCTCAGGGCTTAAGTGCTGACTAAGATCTCTCTTTTCCTTCAGTGAGAACAACATGCCCAGGACCAACAAAACTGAATTCCAACTGCAGCTGCCTGTGAAATATGCTGTCATCATGGTAGTCACCAGGTGAAGGCCCCCAGGGACCTAGCTGAGCCTTCACCATTGGGCTGGACACAGCCGGTTGTGTTCATGAATCTGCTTGTGTTTGTGTCTGTGCATATGTGCCTCTCTGTGTGTATGTGTATGTGTGTGAGAATGTATGTGCATGTATGTGTGTGCATGTATTGTGTGTATGTGTGCATGTGTCGCTTCTGTGTGGGTGGTCTAGCTGACACCCACTGTATCTCTGACATGCATTTCCCTGCACACCATTCTGCTCTTGCCTTCTCAGGGCTGCATTATCTGTGTGCCTGCTTACTCCTTACAGACTGTGAGCCCCTTCCAGGGCACCCCTCACTTCTGTCACTTTCTGTTCTTTCTTTCTTCCTTTAGTACTGAGGTTTCTACCAAATATCTCAACTTCACGACCTCAGAGAAGACCAGTCATGTTATACAGCATCAATATGAAGTAAGCACAGGGGATGTCTGGGTCCTAAGAGGATGCTGGGGAGGGAAATTGATGTGAAGAAAATATATAAACAATGATGGGAAATGTGTATAAGTTGCTTACTGTGTGCCAGGCATAACTGAGAGAGGGAGAAAGAAAGAGAAAGGGGGGGGGAGAGAGGGAGAGGGAGAGATCTTACTCTGTACGCACACAAGCATGCACATAGGTATGTGCACAAACACACCTATATGATGAACTCATTTTATCTTCATAAGGTCTTTCTGAGGCACTGTTGCTACCCTCAGACTACAGATGAAGAAACTGGGGCTCAGAGAGGTTAACAGAACCTGTCCAAGTGCCAGGTGTAGTGGCACATGCCTGTAATCTTAGAGGCTCAGGAGGCTGAGGCAGGAGGATCGCGAGTTCAAAGCCAGCCTCAGCAAAAGTGAGGCACTAAGCAACTCAGTGAGACCCTGTCTATACATAAAAAATACAAAATATGGTTGGGGATGTGGCTCAATTGTTGATTGCCCCTGAGTCCAATCCCTGGTACCAAAACAAACAAACAAACAAACAAAACCCTGTCCAGTGCCCCACAACTAATAAGTGGAAGAGCCAGGACTTAGAACCTGCCTGTCTGGCTCTCAGATATGTGTTTAATGGCTACACTTTACCTCCCAGAAAGGGGCAGGACACTTGGGCCTTATTCAGGTGTACTGGGCTGTAGGAAACGGGGAGGCTGAGTCCAGGAGTTGGTGGAGTACAAGGCCAGATGCTTGATCTCCCATTCTTCCCTGGTGTAGTTCAAGAACCTGGGCCAGAGAAGCCTCCCCATCAATGTGACCTTCTGGGTCCCTGTCCAGCTGAACCATGTGACAATCTGGGACCACCCTCAGGTCATCTTCTCCCAGGTGAGTCCGGCTGGGCCTGAGAAGTGGGTCTGGTTCCTCCCTCCATGGTCCTGATCTTTTCTCAAATTTGTTTTCTGCACTGGACTTTGGAGGCTCTCTGACCCTGTCCTAGATCCAGGCTGTCTCACCGCCCCCATTTCTTCTCACAGTGTCTCTCTTTCCTCAGAACATCTCAAGTGCTTGCCATACTGAGAAGAGACTCCCTACCCGCTCTGACTTCCAGGCTGCGCTTGAGAAGACTCCAGTGGTGGTGAGTAGCCTCAGGGCTACATGTAGATCCATGGTGGTCCCTCACTGAAGCTCAACATGGTCTCTTGACTGAGAGACCTGAGCACACGGTGATGTTTCTTGCATCAGCATCCTTACTCATTTCTCTCTTCTCCTTGTTTTCCCCTAGAACTGCTCCATTGCTGTCTGTCAGAAAATCCAGTGTGAAATCCCATCCTTTAGCATCCAGGAAGACTTCAAAGTTGTCCTCAAAGGCAACCTCTCATTTGACTGGTATATCAAGGTATGTGGGATCCTGAGACTTTTTTGTGGATCACAAATGTAATACTTCAGGACCCCAGACCTGGGTATTGCTCTGCTCTTTCCCACAGACTTCACATAACCACCTCCAGCTTGTGAGCACAGCAGAGATCTTGTTTAACGATTCCATGTTTGCCCTACTTCCAGGACAGGGGATGTTTGTGAGGTCCCAGGTAACTGGCTCGGACACAGAGGGACTGTTGGAGGGAGGAGGGGAAACTGGGTTTATCAAGATAATTTCTGGGTGGGGGAGGGAGGAAAAAGAAACAGGTGGGGACTCAAGAATGAGGGCTGGGATATTGGGAGAGATGGGGAGCGGATAGTCATTGGGTTCAGTGGGAGTAAAGGTCTGATTGGGGAAATCTCCCCAAATTTGGCACCTGTCTCCCCTGATGCACCTCTTTTCTCCTTTTCTTTCCCCAGACAGAGACTAAAGTAGAACCATATGAAATTCACAACCCTGTGCCACTCATCGTGGGTAGCTCCATTGGGGGACTCGTGCTCCTGGCCCTTATTACTGCTGGACTGTACAAGGTATCCCCTGGTTGGCCCTCTTCCTATCCCTCCTCCCATCCCATTGTGTGCAGGGGTTTAACTCCCAGTACTGCTGCTAGCTGTGTGATCTTGGGCAGATTGGGGCCTCTCTATGGCTCAGTTTCTTCAGCTGTAAAACAGTTTTCAATATCCATTTTGTGAAGGAAATTGGCTTAATTTATGTAGAGCAACTAGAATGGCCCCTGGTACAGAAGGACTGTCATATAGGGAGTCATTCTCTCCTTGTTTTATTTTGTATTTCTTTCCTGGCTCCAACATTGATGGGATTTCCCTTCCTGCCTCACTTTTCCCAGTTCCCTTCTACTCTCTGCCCCATTATTTTGTACTGCTCTTTGTCCTTTTGTCCCCACTCCTGGTTTGCATGACCCTTGCCTCCTTCCTGGCTTCTGTCGCCCTTACTTAACACCTCTGTTTCTGCTCCAACAGCTTGGCTTCTTCAAGCGACAGTACAAGGACATGATGAATGAAGCTGGTCCCCCAGAGGCACCACCCCAATAACAGCTCCTTCTCCAGTGCACGGCCTCTTTGACAGCAAGCAGGACTTGAGTCAGACCAACATGCAGGTCCCTAGGCTGCTGGACAGACATATCCTTTAGGAAACTGGTATATTTATGTCTCAGGAAGACCTGCTTGGGCTTCCATTTGTGTGTGTGTATGAATTGTGTATATGACTCAGGTGTCTTCAGCACCTCCTGGTCAGAAGGTAATTGGCCGGCCTTCCTTGTGTGTGGGTGAAGATGCTGTTGCGCCTTCTTCTGAGAAAGGTGATGGCAATAGCCCTTGTGGGCGAAAATAAAGGGAAATGAAGCAGCTCCTCTCTTTGCCAAAGGAAGTGAGACTTTCCTGCAAATGTGGGCAAATGTGCAGACCTGCAGGAGCCTGTTAAAGTACACAGAGAAGCCGTGGATGGAACCAGGAGTTTGTGAGCTGGCAGGATTCTGTCCAAATCCATTCCATACTAGAACCGATGGGCCCAATAAAGATGTCCAATGAGGAATGATAACCTTCCCTTTAACTCATTTATTATTTCAAAGCTACTTCTATTTTTAAATTGATAACCCTGTCCATAGTACAAAATTGAAAGACGTTCAAGAGTGAATGGTGGCTGGGCACGGTGGCGCACGCCTGTAATCCCAGCACGTGGGAGGCTGAGGCAGGAGGATCACCAGTTCAAAGCCAGCCTCAGCAATGGCGAGGCATTTAGCAACTCAGTGAGACCCTGTCTCTAATAAAATACAAAAAAGGGTTGGGGATGTGACCCAGTGGTCGAGTGCCCCTGAGTTCAATCCCTGGTACCAAAAAAAAAAAAAAAAAAAAAGTGAATGGTGAAAAGTCTCTCTTCCTAGCTCTCTTCCCTCCTTAGGGGAAGTCAGGGTTATATGTCTTTGTCTTTGGATCATCTTCAGAAACATTCTAGACATGTGTAGACACACACAAGAACAAGCACATACATGGAAGTCGTTTTTTTTTTTTCTTTTTCACAAATGGTAGCATACTTTGTACTGTTCTGTATCTTACTTTTCCATTAATAGCTCAGATTGTTTCATGTCAAGCCAAATTACTTTTTCATTCTTTATACAGCTGCAGAATGTTCTATTGTGTGATTGTGTAATAATGTAGTGAACCAGCCTCCTTTGGATATTTTATTTCTCACTTCTCACTATTATAAACAATGCTGAATTAATAAATTGGATGTGCCATTTTCGCATGTGTGTAAGGATAATTTATAGAATATATTCCTAGAGTTCCCCTAAAACAAATCGAAGATGAGAATTTGAGTGAAAGAAGTTTATTTAAGAATTGTTTCCATGAGGGCTGGGGTTGTGGCTTAGCGGTAGAGTGTTCGCCTAGCACGTGTGTGGCCCGGGTTCGATCCTCAGCACCACGTAAAAATGCATTGTGTACAACTAAAAGCAAATAAATAAATATTAAAAAAAAAAGAATTGTCTCCATGAAATAGCCATAGGTGGGGGAAAGGGAAGACAGCTGCTAATGGTGTTATTGCCAACAAAGATATGAACTCCTGGGGCTTCCTTCCACTGGAAAGTTCTGTGAGACAATGAAGAACTTGTGCCTTAGCATTATCCCAGCCAAGGGGAGCAGTGGGTAGGGAACACCAATAGTTATTGGCTGAGGGTTGTTCTTGGTGGGGACAGGGTGTCAATCCTGTGGCACTTCAGGTTTGCCCTGAATGTGGGAAGAGTAGACTCTGATGGCCAGAGAAAGAGATGTAGGTGATGCTAATTAAAGTCTGAGAGAAGAATACAGCTTCTGGCAATCCCATGGGGACATGGGTGGGGGCACCAGCAGCTCTTGCTATCAAGTGCCAGTTAAGTTTTGATAACTATTTCCAGGGGGCCTCCCTCCTCTGTCAGAAGCCCACCTGCCCATCTCCTATACTTCTGTGACTGCAGGAACCATTCCCCTGGCTTTAACACACCTCCTCTCTAATTCTCATACTAGTGCTCTGCTAAGGGGCTGCCACTGGCCATTCATCTGAATTTCACTTATGAGGAAACTGAGGCTTAGATCATACCAATGGCCTGAGGTCACACTGGTAAGAAGGGAATGAAGCTGGCATCTAATCCCAACTCTCTGTGGCATTACCATCTTTCCACTGGCTAAAGAGTGAACATTGTGGTGTGTCACTTTTGGACCTTGCAGCTGAGGGCAACACCAGAGAATGCCAGAGTGAGACAGAAGGAACCTGGATATTGACTCTGAAAAACTACCATGTTAGCCTTGTACTCCGTATTTTTATACTGATATAGAAGAGACAAAGGAGCACTGACACTGTTGAAGGCAGACACACTAAATTTGGCCTGAAGATGTTTCCACACTCGACTCCTTACATAATGAATCATAGCCTGACTTAGTCCATGAAACTGAGTGAAAGATCTTAACTCAGGAGTCCACTTTTGTAACACACAGCTGAATCTTGGCTGAATACAGAGGCTGAGCTGCAGTCAATGGCAGGCGTCCAGATGATTCCTTCAAGGCTATTTAAGCTGCTGCTATACTGTACTTTGGTTTGCTATCCAAACATTGCCTAGCCATGTTGCAGGCCAGAATTCTTGAACCTGTTTTGGTTCTGAGGGTTGCCTGGTTCTAAAGTTCAAAATGAAATCCAGTTAAGCTCTTTAAATTTGTTTTGTCTTTTGACAGACATTGTTATTTTGAGCCTCTGATATAGCAGCTGCTCCTTTATTGTAACTAATATCACTACTGTCCCAAAGATCATTTTTCTCTTTGGCCCAGGAAACTGAACTTGTGACTAAATTTGAAGGCTTTTTACTGGTGCACTATCTCCTAGCATTTCAGTCCTCTCTGTCTATCACTTATCATGATATGGACAATACCCAGATCCATTCTGGGATGGTCATGGGCTTATTTTCACCTTGGGTAGGATTTTTTTTTTTTTTTTTTTTTTTGGTACCGGGGATTGAACTCAGTGGCACTGGACCACTGGGCCACATCCCCAGCCCTTTTTTGTATTTTATTAGAGATAGGGTCTCACTGAGTTGCTAAGTGCCTCACCATTGCTGAGGCTGGCTTTGAACTCGCGATCCTCCTGCCTCAGCCTCCCAAAGTGCTGGGATTACAGGCGTGCACCACCGCGCCCGGCTAGGATTTTTTTTTGACTGGGGATTGAACCCAGGAGTGCTTAACCACTAAGCTATGTTCCCAGTCCTTTTAAAAATATTTTATTTAGAGACTGGGTTTTGCTAAGTTGCTTAGGGCTTGCTAAGTTGCTGGTACTTGCTTTGAACTCATGATCCTTCTGCTTCAGCCTCCCAAACCACTGGGATTACAGGTGCACCACCATGCCCTGCTGGGTGGGTCTTCTTGGTTTGGTCTCCAAAGATTTATCCTCAATCTCTGAGAGTACCATGGGAAAGGTCCTACCCCTTTATTCTTTCCTACTTGGTGAAATAATGACCTGATAGAGAAATTAATTGACCTGTGTGCACTGTAGAAGTGGGAGAAGTACTAGAAATGTGATGTGTATGTCGGTGGTGGCATGGATATGCAGTCCTCCCTCTCTGCATCGCACTCTGGTCTCTGAGGCCAGGATCAGTTATTTGAGATCAGAAGGTGTCTACCTCGACAGTCACCTTCTGATCCTGCTTCTCAAGCTCTCATTTCTCAAATGCACCATACTTAGGTGACCAACCAGAACCCTTCTGAAAGCAAAAGTTAGTGTGATTAGTCATTGCACTGGGATGCCAAGCCTGTCTGAGACAGATCAGGATGTGTTTTGTTCCCCTACCCATGCCCCTTTTCACCTTTCAACTTTTGACTGTGTTCCACCTTTTGCCCAGAACTCAGTTCCTTTTCCCTATCACCTGACACTTGTCTTACTTTAAATGTTACTTACTCCAGATCCTCCTGATTTTCTAGTTGAGAGAAGCCCTACTTCTCACATGCTGCCAATAGTAACCTGAGTTTATTCCTCTGAAAACTATACATTCCTCAAGGAAAAGATCACTTCAATAAAGAGGCAGAGATTATAAATAGGAATCTAGCAGAAATCCTTGAAATGAAGGAAACAATAAACCAAATTAAAAGGTCAATGGAAAGTATCACCAAGAGACTAGACTACTTAGAATACAGAACCTCAAGAAATGAAGACAATTAATACTCTTGAAAATAAAGTTGACCTCACAGAGAAGATGGTAAGAAATTGTGAACAAAATTTCCAAGAAATATGGGATAACACAAAAAGACCAAGTTTAAGATTTATTGGAATAGATGAAGGCATGGAGATACAAACCAAAGGAATGCTCAATCTTTTCAATGTCATAATATCAGAAAATATCCCAAATCTGAAGAATGAAATTGAAAATCAACTACAAGAGGCTTACAGTACCCCAAGTGTACAAAATCACAACAAACCCACACCAAGGAACATTATAATGAGAATGACTAACATACAGAATAAGGATAGAATTTTAAAGTCTGTGAGAGAAAAAATCATATTACATATAGGGGGAAACCAATTCAAATTTCAGCTGATTCTCAACCCAGACCCTCAATGCCAGGAGGTCCTGGAATAACATATATCAGGCTCTAAAAGAAAATGGATGCCAACTGAGAATTTTATATCCAGCAAAATTAAGTTGCAGATTTGAAGATGAAATAAAAACCTTCCATGATAGACAAAAGTTAAAAGAATTCACAACTAGAAAGCCTGCACTATAGAACATTCTTAGCAAAATATTCCATAAGGAGGAAATGAAAAAAAAAAAAAAAAGACAATGAAAACCAGCAAAGGGAGGAGCTATGCTAAAGGAAAGGTTAATCAAATGAGAAACTAAGTCAAGCTAAAAACCAAAATGACTGGGAATACAAATTATATCTCAATAATACCCTGAATGTTAATGGCCTAAACTCATCAATCAAAAGATACAGACTGGCAGATTGGATTAAAAAAAAAAAAAAAAGACCCAACAATATGCTTCCTTCAAGAGACTCACCTCCTCGGAAAAGACATCCAAAGACTGAAGGTAAAAGATTGGGAAAAAAAAAATATTACTCACATGGACTGCATAAAAAAGCAGGGGTTTCCATCTTCACATAAGATAAAGATAACCAAAGTTAATCAGAAGGTATAAAGAAGGACATTTTATACTACTCAAGGGAATCATACATCAACAAGATAAAGCAATCGTAAATATTTATGCCCCAAACAATGGAGCATCTACGTACATCAAACAAATCTTTCTCAATTTCAAGAATCAAATAGACCACAACACAATAAACTGGGTGACTTTAACACACCACTGGATAGATCTTCCAAACAAAAACTAAACAAAGAAACTATAGAGCTAAATAATACAATCAATGATTTAGACTTAATGGATACACACACACACACACACACACACACACACACATACACACACAGTATTTCATCCATCATCCAGCAAATATACCTTTTTTCTCAGCAGCACATGGATCCTTCTCCAAAATAGACCATGTGTTATGCCACAAAACAACTCTCAACATATACAAAAAAAATAGAGATACTACCCTGCATTCTATCAGAGCATCATGGAATGAAATTAGAAATCAATGATAAAATAAAAAATAGAAGCTACTCCAACACTGGAGACTAAATAATATACTATTTAATGAGAAATGGATAGCAGAAGATATCAGGGAGAAGATAAAAAAAATCATAGGGGTAAATGAGAACACCAACACAACATATCAAAATTTCTGGGAAACTATAAAGGCAGAGCTAAGAGGAAAGTTCATTTCATTAAGCTCATTCATTAAGAGAATAAAAAGTCAACAAATAAATGACCTAACATTACATCTCAAAGCCCTAGAAAAAGAAGAACAAACCAACACCAAAAGTAGTAGAAGACAGGAAATAATTAAAATCATGGCTGGAATCAATGAAATTGAAACAAAAGAAACAAAAAAATTGACAAAATGAAAAGTTGGTTCTTTGAAAAAATAAATAAAATTGATAAACCCTCGGCCATGCTAATGAAGAGAAGGAGAAAGAAACTCAAATTACTAAAATTAGTGGTGAAAAAGAATATATTACTGGGTGAATGTTTAGGCTTTTACAAATTTACATTGTATAACTGTTTGTAGCTATTGTAGAGAAATGGTTTGGGGAAAAAAAGTAATTCAGCAATACGCCTAGTTTTGTGATTTGATCAACTGAATCATTGCTAATGACTGAAATCAGAATATTTAGGGAAGGAACGGATTTTTTTTCCCAAGAGGGAACCAAAGTTGATGTTTAATAAAAATTAACTACCATTAAAAATAATACATCATGACAGACACGATTGAAATACAGAAGATAATTGGGAACTATCTTGAAAATTTATACTCCAATAAAATAGAAAATCTCAATGACATCAACAAATTTCTAGAGACATATGATCTACCCAAACTGAATCAGGAGGATATACAATTTAAATAGACCAATTTCAAGCAAGGAAACAGAAGATGCCATCAAAAGAATACCAACCAACAAAAGCCTGAGACCAGATAGATTCTCAGCTGAGTTCTAAAAGACCTTCAGAGAAGAACTAATACCAATACTCCTCAAATTATTCCATGAAATAGAAAAGGAGGGAACCCTTCCAAACCCATTCTATGAGGTTAGTGTCTCCCTGACACCAAAACCAGATGAAGACACATCAAAGAAAGAAAACTTGAGACCAATATCCCTGATGAACATAGATGCAAAAATTCTCAATAAAATTCTGGCAAATTGCATTAAAAACATATTAATAATCATCATCAGTATTATCAGGGAAATGCTAATAAAAACAACAATGAAGTATCACCCTCACTCCAGTTAAAATGTTTGTTGTCAAAAAGATAACAACAGGTGTTGGTGAGAATATGGAGAAAAGGAAACACAGTTCTTGGGGATATAAATCAGGACAACCATTTAAAATAGTATTGAAGTTCCTCAAAAATGAAAAATAGAACTACCTTATGATCCAGCAATTCCATTACTGGGAACATATCCAATATATCCAGACATCTGCTCTCTCGTGTTTATTATAGCACTATTCACAATAGCCAAGAAATGAAGCCACCTGAGTGTTCATCGACTGAAGAATGGATAAAGAAAATGTGTTATGTGGGGCTGGGGTTGTGGCTCAGAAGTAGAGCACTCACCTAGCAAATGCATGGCCCTGGGTTCAATCCTGAGCACCACATAAAATAAATAAATAAATAAAATAAATATATTGTGTTCAACTACAACTAAAAAATAAATATTAAAAAAAGAAAATGTGTTATGTGTGCATAATGGACTACTGTTAAGCCATAAAAGGATGAAATCCTGTCATTCGTGACAACATGGATAAAACTGGACATTATTATTTTAGGTGAAATAAGACAGACACAGAAAGACATGTACTGCATGGTCTCACCATACGTGGAATCTAAAGAACGTTATCTCATAGAAGTTGAGATAAATGGTGGTTTGCAGAGGCTGGAGAGGGAACGGGGTAGGAAGGATTGGGGAAGGTTAAACAACAGGTACTATCTTCTCCTTAGATAGGAGGAATAAGTTCTGGTGTTCTATCGTGCAACAGGGTGACCACAGATAATAACGAAGGTATATTTTTTATAAAATCTAGAAGAAAGGGTTTTGAGTGTTTTCACTGTAAAGAAATGATAAATATTTGAAATAGATATATTTTCCCTGATTTGAACATTACACAATGTACATATGGAAAAACATCACAGAGTAGCCCATAAGTAAACTTTTGTGCCAATTTAAAACATTTTTAAAAATTAAAAAATTTTAAAACGTAAGATTGGGTTATATCAACTGCCACAACAAATAGTAGCAAGTACACATTACTGAGCTATAAAAGTGAATAGACAGAAACTATTAAATCCTCTGTGTGTGTGTGTGTGCATGTATATACATATACATATATATCCTATTCCTTTGTCTGAGTAACATTCTGTCATTCATGAAATTCATTCATGCACCAAGGATTAACTGTGTGCCTCCTATGTGTCAAACATTGTGCTGGGAGCTGGGGGTAGATAGAAGGTTTAGGACACAGAACCTACATTGGAGAAAGCCTACAGTCCCTACCCCAACACTTGGCACATCAAAATATTCCATCTCTCCACCCCCCAAGAATCTCCCCGGGGAGATTCACCATATAAGAGATAACTACTTTCTCTCTTGAGTCATTCTGCTACTTAATAAAACGTCCAAGGTGTGATCTTCTAGGGTGCAATCCTGATAGCTAGGACTCTTTTATGTTTGCCTTGTTTCCCAGACTGGATGGCCCAGAGTGTGGGTCTTGTGATCAGTGTGTGTGTGTGTGTGTGTGTGTGTGTGTGTGTGTGTGTGTGTGTGTGTGAGAGAGAGAGAGAGAGAGAGAGAGAGAGAGAGAGAGAGAGAGATGGATGACTGAGTGAAGTTGGGTAGAGAGGAGGAAGTAATACCATTAGCACTGTGGTTAAGACTCCAGCACCTTAAATTCTGTCCTTGGCTTGTACTGGCCAGTCACCAAGGAAAAGAACTCAACTTCTCTGGGCTTCGATTCTGCATCTGCGGATGATAGACTCCTTCACAGGGCTACTGTGAGAATTCAATGAGCTAAGAGAAAGTGGACAGTGATATAAATGTTAAGTGTTACGACAGCTCCTTTGTTCTGCCATCAAGATGTTATTACCCTATGCTTGGAATTTCACGGTCCAAGCTTTCTAACCACAGGCTAAAGTTCTCTGGCACTCCTAAAGAATCTCTCCAAAATTCTATGCCCAAGAGTGCAGGAAAAACCAGGTGCTTTTGGAAGGGAGTCTCTTTGTGAGTATGTGTATGTTTCTACTCTATAGATTAAAATTAATCTATAGAATTAAAATAGATTCTTTTAAAAGAAAATTCTGGGTTTGACAAGGGTTGTCCTTCAAAGACAGAGAAGAAAACAGATTGCATGTGGCAAGAGGAAGGGCAGAAATTGTAGGGTAACTCTAGTCAGGCTGTGTGGGTGAGCATAAGATGGGAAACAGACTGAGAAATCCAACCCAAGGGATTCTGCCCACCAGGTTTCTGTTCTCTTTTTCCCACTCAGGAGACAGCAGGCAAAACAGAGACATGAATTAAAGCAGAAGTTTCTGATCTCGTTTCTCCACACTTTACACTATGCCATGCGTATGCCAGATCAGATGCAGCCCTTCCTGCCTTCCACTCTTCTGGAACCTTCTTCACCAGCACCTCTGAGCTCAAGGATGTAGCAGAAAATTATTGAGTAAGGAATGCCAGAGTGCGAAAGGCTGGCTGCTCTCCAAACTCTCCCCAGACCATGTGTTTGTCCTTGACCTCTTGTTACAGGCTTAGCCTGGGCTCTGTGCACCCCAGGGGTGCCAGACAGAGAGAGCTGGCTTTGGCTGACTCATAGTCCCATTGGGCTAAGGAGATGGGCAGCTCCTCTGCCCCTTGCTGCTTATGTCATCTCCTCAGTTCCTGCCCTTTGGAAACGAAATGTCAGTCATGATTCACTGAAATAAGGTTGTAAGTGGCACCCTAAGGTCCTGGCAGACCCTCGCTGCTCTCATCTGTAAAATGGGTGGTTTATATTAAGGACACCTTCTGTTCTGCACTTTTATGATCCCAAGTCGTCCTTGGCAAAAGTGAGCTGTCTTACCTTGGTTTTTCTCTGGTTGGAATTCACCTTGAGTCAGCCTGAAGCATCACAGAAGCATGTTGGGTGCCTTGAGAGAAGAGGTGTGGTCTTATTCTTCCAGTATTCTTGTCAACTCCCTCACTCACTAAGGGTAAAGCCCAATCCTGAGGAAAGGGAGCAACACAAAGGCCGAGATTTGTGCCATCTTGGAGGGCCGAGGCCTGTCTGGCATTCACTTTGTCCATAAGACTAGCCTCAAGTCCCCAGCCTTCTGGTTTGAGTCATTTCTGATTTATCCAGAACTTGGACCACTTCCCCATTTTTTTTTTTAAAGCAGGTTTTTCTGTTACCACTTCCTTTTGGAATTCAACCCTTTTTTCCTCCCCACCCCCCTCAAGTTTTCTTTAGCTCCATGCATTCATTCCAGGGCCTTTCCCCTATTTGAAGTTTGAAGTCTCTGCAGATCCTTCCATTTCTCATCCTCATCCCTTGTCAGCCTGGCCTCTCCCTACCCTGGCATGGTTCACTCCAGGGTCACTGATGGTGTCTGTTGCCAGAACCAACAGAATCACCTGATGTTTAGCAACCCGTGGCAGCGTTTGAGCTCCTTTTCTCCAGCTCCCTTTGATGATGCCCTTCTTTTTTTTTTCTTTTAGTACTGGGGATTGAACTCAGGGGCACTCAACCACTGGGCCACATCCCCAGTCCTTTTGTGTATTTTATTAGAGACAGGGTCTCACTGAGTTGCTAAGTGCCTCACCATTGCTGAGGCTGGCTTTTTTTTTTTTTTTTAATTTTTTTATTATTTATTTACTTATTCATCATGCACAAGTATAGTATCTTTTTACATACAACTGCTTGTATACAAAGTATATAAGTACCATTCAGATCTTCAATCATGCATTTAGGATAATGATATCCATCTCATTCAACCACCAACTTTTTTTTTTCCACCCCCCCCTTACTCCCTCCCTCCCCTCCCTTTCCGTTGACCATTCTAGTGTTCCTCTGATCCTATGTACCCCCTTCCAACAACTCTGTGAACCAGCCTCCTTATATCCGAGAAAACATTCGGTACTTGGATTTTTGAGATTGACTAATTTCACTTAGCATTATATTCTCCAACTTCATCCATTTACCTGCAAATGCCATTATTTTATTCTCTCTTATTGCTGAGTAAAATTCCATTTTGTATATATACCATATTTTCTTTATCCACTCATCTACTGAGGGGCATCTAGGTTGGTTCCATAACCTAGCTATTGTGAATTGTGCTGCTATAAACATTGAAGTGGCTGTGTCACTGTAATATGCTGTTTTTAAGTCTTTTGGGAATAGACCCAGGAGTGGGATGGCTGGGTCATAGGGTGGTTCCATTCCCATTTTCCCAAGAAATCTCCATACTGCTTTCCATAGCGGTTGCACCATTTTGCAGTCCCACCAGCAATGTATGAGTGTGCCTTTTTCCCCACATCCTCTCCAACATTTATTGTTGTTTGTGTTCTTGATAGCTGCCATTCTGACTGGAGTGAAATGAAATCTTAGAGTAGTTTTGATTTGCATTTCTCTAATTGCCAGTGATGTTGAGCATTTTTTCATGTATTTGTTGATTAATCGTGTATCTTCTTCTGAGAAGTGTCTTTTCAATTCCTTAGCCCATTTATTGATTGGGTTATTTGCTTTTTTAGTGTAAAGTTTTTTTTAGTTCTATATACATTCTAGAAATTAGTGCTCTATCTGATGTGCATGTATTAAATATTTGTTCCCAATTAGTTGGCTCTCTATTCACCTCACTGATTGTTTCTTTTGCTGAGAAGAAGCTTTTCAGTTTAAATCTATCCCATTCATTAATTCTTGGTAATAGTTCTTGTGCTACAGGATTCTTATTAAGGAACTTGGGGCCTAATCCGACATGTTGGAAATTGGAGCTTACTTTTTCTTCTATTAGGCGTATTGTCTCTGGTCTAATTCCTAGGTCCTTGATCCACTTTGAATTGAATTTTGTGCATGGTGAGAGACAAGGGTTTAATTTCATTTTGTTGCATATGGATTTCCAGTTTTCCCAGCACCATTTGTTGAAGAGGCTATCCTTTCTCCACTGTACATTTTTGGCACCTTTGTCTAATATAAGATAGCTGAAATTATATGTATTAGTCTCTGTGTCCTCAATTCTGTACCATTGGTCCACCAGTCTGTTTTGGTGCCAATACCATGCTGTTTTTGTTACTATTGCTCTATAGTATAATTTAAAGTCCCGTTGAACTCGCGATCCTCCTGCCTCAGCCTCCCAAGTGCTGGGATTACAGGAGTGTGCCACCGCGCCGGGCTGATGATGCCCTTCTTGCCCCTGTGCTTCCCTCTCCCTCGTTGAGGATCCCTCTTCCCGCTTTGTGGGTTCCTGCTCTGCTGCCAACACTGGCACTTCCCTGGGATTCACCCCAGACCCATCTTTCTCCTCCCTCTTCACAGTCTCACCAGGGCCTACCCCAGCACTTCTGTGGATGGGTCAAAAAGATACCTCCAAACCAGGCTTTCCTCCTAAGATCCAGATCCTCATGCCCACTTACGGGAAGTGAAGATCCCAGTCCTCACTAGTTCCTTTTAGTTTCCCCCTCTGCCTGCAGGATCAAATTAACATGTCTTAAAGGGCCTGCTTCCCCTTCCTCAACTCCCCAAGGCCCTGTTCTCATCTCTTGTCACTTCTGACCTCCCACGTTCATCGTTCCCATCACCAATTTCACAAACATGCCCTTCAGTCTCATGCCTCCTTCACATTTGACTGCCCCTTCTGAAGCATCCCCTCCCCACCTGAAGTCTCCTGACTTAGGCTGCCTTCAAGGTTCAACTCAAGTGCTGCCTCCTCCAGGAAGCCTTCCTGGAAACCTCCCAGCCCAGGTAAGACACCCTGTGGTCTCCGTACTTCTCCTCTCACAGCAACCATTTTGCTATTTACCCATTTGCTTTCTCCACTGACCCCAGAATGAGGGCCTTGTGGTTTATGCTTTTTTTGTTTTGTTTTGTTTTCTACCTACCAAAAGACTTTTATAATTGGCCTCAAATTAGGCTTTTTGAATAAATGATGAAAAAATGAGCAAAGGAATGAATGAATGCCCACTCTGTGCTCCTCTTAGGGACCAGATGATCTACTCCTTGGCCTATAGGCTTCCAGGTCAGAAGTAGAGGGTTTACACCAGGCTTTCTATTAGCTTCTTGAGGGGCTACATCTGTTCTTTGCTCCTCTATGAGATGATAGATATTTCAAGATCAAGGGGAGCACACCATCAGTACAAAAGGGAAGTGGGAGAGGTGAGGCAGGCCGGGGGGTTTGCATTCACTCAAGCAAAAACTGGCAAGGCCAGAGAAGCAAGCCAGGCCATCTCTGATCAGGACAACTCCTGACCAGGAATGTGTGGGCTGCTTGGGTTTTCTTCTCTGCTCATGGTAGTTGTATTCTCCGCCCCCACCTCTGAGTCATACTGACAACTTCCCTCCATTGCCTCTGGCCTCCTGACCACCTCTCTGCTCATTTCTTTCCTCAGTACCTTTGTCCAGCGGTGCCTTCAGCAGCCCAGGAGCTCAGAGCCCCACAGCTGACCTTCCAGTCATGAGCAGGACCTGGGTGGCCCTCTTGCTATTCATAGGTGAGCCGGGGCCCTGAGGAAGGGGGACTAGAGGACCTCGGTTGGAGTGCTCCAGGCCCCTGAACTTGGGATCAGGGTCTGAGTAGGGAGCGAGACTTGGCACTAGCAGGAGGCTTGGGATCTGGAGTTTGTGGAGAGAGAGAGGATATTAAAGAACCAAGTTTGGGAGAATTTACTACCAGAAGAGAGGTATTGACAATTCAGAGGCAGAACAGATCAATTTTGTGCTGTGTCCATAGTTCCCCCTTGGACCCCACATTTCCCTAGACTCTCCCTCATAGAAGCCCTAGATGTAGGGGTGGAAAGGACTATGTTTAGAGCTTGGGTATTGCTCTGCAGAAATGGAGAGTTGAAACTTGACAATGGAACAATGGGTGAAGAGCCATCTGTATACCATGCAAAAGAGAAAAGTGAGATGAATCTAGGAGGCCAGAAGGCCGGGGGACTCTGGGGTATTGGACCTAGAGCAGGAAGCTGGGGCCCTGGAAGCCAGAACTGAGCACCTGGGAGTGGTTGTCAGGCAGGAGGAAGACCCGTCTCCAAAGCCCTCTTCTTCCTCTCTTCATCAGCTTCATCTCTTGGCTTCAACTTGGACACTGAGAAGGTGACAACCTTCCGTGTGGACAGTGCTGGGTTTGGACACAGCGTAGTCCAGTATGCCAGCTCCTGGTAAGGACCGATAGGGACTTACTTTTAGCTTTCATCAGCTCCTCTCCCCACACAGCCCTGTCCTTGCCCTTCTCACACTCCCAGGGCATTATTTGCACACCTTCTCTCTATTGGGTGTGGCAACTTTTCCTAGTGATGAGTGTTTGGTCTGAGAGTAGACACTGTCTTGTTTTTTAAAAAGATAATTCATTTATCCATTTCTATTTTTAGATTTCCATTGGTTCTTTGTAGTTATGCATAGCATTAGGATTAATTTCAACACAATTATAAAAGCATGGAGTATAACTTGCTCTAATTCAGTCCCCAGTACTTCCCTTTCCTGCCCCACTGTCTTGCTTTTGAGATAATCACAGCTAACATTTATTGAGCACTTACTAAGTGCCAGGCATTGTAGCATGGATGTTATAGATGGGCGCTAATTTAGTCCTCACCACAACTTTATAGGAATCAGCCATTCAACAAATCTCTATTTAGCATCTATTAAATATCTCAGGAGCAGGGTGTAGATGAGAAAATGAGTCAGACAAAAATGCTGCTCTTGCAGAATTCAAATTGTTTTTAATCTCCATTTTATAGATGAAATTGAAGCTCAGCGAGGTAGAGCAAACTTTCCAGAGTGGCAGTCAGGCTCCAGTGAGGCACTGCCATGTTCTTTGTCTCCCCATAGGGTGGTGGTCGGAGCCCCCAAGGAGATAAAGGCTGACAACCAAACAGGTGGCCTCTATAAGTGTGACTACAGCGGGGGCACATGTAAGCCCATCCACCTGCAGGGTGAGTCACTGCCCCTGCCTGGGGCACAGCACCAGGCTCCAATGCTCTGGGACCAGCGGAGAGCACAGGAGTCCCACTGGCTGGCTTAAGCTCTGTCTGCAGCCCCTTGACTTCAGACAGGAGGTTCCTGTATCCCCAAGTCCTTCCAGCCCATTGCACCCCTGCACTCCCTCAGCTCCATTAAGACCTGGAAGCCTCCTTCACGTATTAGACCTTCTTGTTTCCCAGGAAGGTGATCTCTACCCATCTCTTACAGTCTTTGAGGGTGAACATGCATGTGTCTGTCTCCTTAGTCCCCCCGGAGGCTGTGAATATGTCCCTTGGCCTGTCTCTGGCAGCCACCACCAAGCCCTCCAAGTTGCTGGTGAGTTCCCCTGGGTCACAAAAGAGTCCTGAGGGAAGGAGTGGGGACCTGGGACCCCTGAGGTTGGGGATCTTGTGGATGGCGGAAGTGCTGGAATGGGAAGGTGAGCAGGACAGGGACAGCCGCTCCCAGTAGCCCTCTGTGTCCCCAGGCCTGTGGCCCCACTGTGCATCATGCATGCAGAGAGAACATATATTTGACTGGGCTCTGCTTCCTGTTGGTCTCCCCCTCTGAGCAGGGCAAAAGGCTCCCAGCTGCCTTGCAGGGTGAGTTTTTGATGATCTTTTTGGGAGCTAACATATATCCAGCTGGGGGTGCAATGGGGTCAGAGATGCTTTTACCAGAATGATAAGAAGGGGGTATCTAGAAAAAAAAGTTTACCAGACAGTATAGTGGCTCCAGACATGGCTGGAGAGTCGCTGCCAGCTTTGAAACCCTGTCCCATCACCGTCCAGCTGTACGTTTCCTATGTGACCTTACCCTCTGAGCTTTGGTCTCTTCACCTGCCAAATGGGGATGATAACACACCCAACACTGAAAGTAAGATAAGATGATCTGTGGCCAGAGTTTAGCACAGTACCTGGCACGAGGTAAGAGCTCCATTAATGCAAACTGCTATTATTTTTAGAGAGAAGGGGATTCATTTTCTTCCAGTGTGCCCTGAGATAGATATAACCAATTGATTTGTCCAGCAGTCTGGGAATGGTGTGGTAAGGGTGCAATCTAAGTTGTGTGTGTGTGTGTGTGTGTGTGTGTGTGTGTGTGTGTGTATGCAAGGTCGAGGCACAGGGCTTGGCTTCTTTGGTGCTGACGGGGAATCCAAGATAAGGAGGCTGAACAGTGAGTGAGCTTTTCAGTCTTAACCTTGGCCGACCGAGGCCACTCCCTGGTTTTCATATTCACTCTGACGCCCTTGGGGAAAACCACATCTGACTACTGAAGGGTGCCCCTTCTAGCACCTCCTTGGGCCTAGACTCCACCCACCAGGGCCATCAGAACCCCCAGGATACCAGTCTTTCTATGGGAGCCCTCCAGGGAAGAAAGGAGAAGCTAGGAGGCAGGAATGGAATGGCGGCCTCCCTTCCTGAGTTTCCTTTTTCTGAGGATGATTTCTACATTTGCCCAGAAGGAAAGTAAGGGCCCATATTTAAGCTGAGAACAGCATTGCACCAGTGTGTAGCTGTTGCCAGGGATGATATTAAAAATAGTGAACAGGACTGGGGGTGTGACTCAGTGGCAGAGTGCTTGCCTCGCACATGTGAGGCACTGGGCCTCAGCACCACATAAAAATAAATAAACAAAATAAAGATATTGTGTCCATGTATAACTAAAAAAAAAATAGTGAACAAAAGTATAGTTCTGGCCGGGCAAGGTGGCGCATGCCTGTAATCCCAGCAGTTGAGAGGCTGAGGCAGGAGGATTGCGAGTTCAAAGCCAGCCTCAGCAATGGAGAGGCACTTAGCAACTCAGTGAGACCCTGTCTCTAATAAAATACAAAAAGGGGCTGGGGATGTGGCCCAGTGGTTGAGTGCCCTTGAGTTCAAACCCTGGTACAAAAAAAAAAAAAAAAAAAAAAAAAAGTACAGTTCTGCACTGACCAATAAGAACAAACACTAACCAGGGCTAGCACTGGCTTCTTTCCTTGTGGGAAGTTGAGGGTTGAGGGGAAGAAGTGGTGTCACATCCAGTGGGAAGGGAGGCTCTCAGCTTCTTACCATCTGGATGGAAGGAACTTTCACTTTTCTGTTTTTTTGATCAACAAGGCTCAATCACAGTTGTAGCCTCTCTGAGACCTTAGGATATTCAAGGGCCCAAGGAGAGGACCAGGATGTGGGGGCTGGACTCTGATTGTCAGACTTGAGTGAGAGGGAAGGTGTTGGGGGACTGAGTTCTTTTTTTTTTCTTTTTTCTTTTTTTTTTTGGTACTGGGGATTGAACTCAGGGGCACTCAACCACTGGGCCACATCCCCAGCCCTTTTTTGTATTTTATTAGAGACAGGGTCTCACTGAGTTGCTAAGTGCCTCGCCATTGCTGAGGCTGGCTGTGAACTCCCTATCCTCCTGCCTCAGCCTCCCAAGTGCTGGGATTACAGGCGTGTGCCACCACGCCCAGCTTGGCAACTGAGTTCTTGTGACCAGAAAGCTAAGGTCATGGGCTCTTGGGAGTACCCACTGGAAGACCAGGGCCACCTCCTTCTCTAGAGTGCCCAAGGCAGGATCAGGATATCGTGTTCCTGATTGACGGCTCAGGCAGCATCTCCAACAAAGATTTTGCCAGAATGATAGACTTTGTGAAGGCTGTGATGAGCCAGTTCCAGAGACCCAACACCCAGGTAAGCTCTTGGGAGAGGGGTCAAGTCTGCTGGACACTGCTTGGGGCAGGCTTGCTGGGCAAAGTCTGGGGACCTGGTGAAACAGTCTCAGACCCCAGCTCTGTATGGTTCTCCCAGTTCTCTCTGATGCAGTTCTCCGACAATTTCTTGATACACTTCACTTTCAACGACTTCATCTCCAGTTCAGACCCTCTGAGGCTGTTGGATTCTGTACACAAGCTGGGAGGGTACACTCACACGGCTACAGCCATCCAAAAGGTCATGTGAGTCCAGACTTCTCCCACTTCTTTTCCCAAAGCATCAGGTCTTCCTTTTGAGCCTCACCTGCCTTCTCAAGAAAGGGACAGGAAGGGCTGGGGATGTGGCTCAGCGGTAGAGCGCTTGCCTAGCACGTGCGCGGCCCGGGTTCGATCCTCAGCACCACATAAAAATAAATGGATTGTGTTCAACTAAGGCAAATAAGTAAATATTAAAAAAAAGAAAGGGACAGGAAGAGACTGAAATTTAGCCTGGGACTCCCCTTGCCAAGTTGGGGACCCTCGAGTGGGACTGCAAGGGGCATGGTCTTCTTTTCACAAAGGCATCAAAGGCTGCTGTAGTTTTGTTCACAGTCCTCTGGACCCTCTTCTTTCCTGACAGAAACAAACTGTTCACCACCCAAAGTGGGGCCCGCAAGGATGCCACCAAGATCCTGATTGTCATCACTGATGGGCGGATGACAAGGGACCGCCTGGATTATAAGGATGTCATTCCCATGGCTGAGGCAGCAGGCGTTATCCGCTATGCAATTGGGGTAAGGCACAGAGGTGCTGTCTAACTACTTCTCCCCAGCCCTTCCTGTCAGGCGACTTTTCTTTCAAGGGTAGAGATTGCCAGTTCTCTTATTTTCTACTGCCTTCAGGATGAAACCTCAGCTTGGGGACTCATGATCCTTTCCCTCAAATCTTTTGATGCTATTTGAGCTGTATTTTTCTCATCTGTGCTATAAGACTGACCGTGCAGGGTTCTTGGAAGAGATCAACACCCAGTACATATAGGCATATTGTATTTATTATTTCCATGGAGTTGATCTTTTCTGGGGACAGGTTGGAGAGGCTTTTCAACACAGAGGTTCCTGGGAAGAATTAAATGACATTGCATCGAAGCCCTCTCGTGAACACATATTTAAAGTGGAGAACTTTGGTGCTTTGAAGGATATTCAAAACCAGCTCCAGGAGAAGATCTTTGCCATTGAGGGTAAGTCAGAGATAGAGGTACTTGCTTCAGAAATCCTCATCCACAAGGGTTTTTTCCTTTTTGAATCAGATCCCCATGTCATGGGCAGTAACCTTTGCTGTGGGTGTCGATTTCCAATCTTAGATTATCCTAAGAATCCTTCCTGGACTTGAAAAAGCTCATCTTTCTCCCTAAAATCCAAACATCATGCCTTCCCCAGGGACGGAGACCGTAAGAAGTAGCTCTTTCGAAATGGAAATGTCCCAGGAGGGCTTCAGCGCTGTGTTCACACCCGTGAGTGGGGTCCCTTCAGGCTGATGAAGTAGGATGAGGAAGACTGGGGAGGAGGGGAGGCAGAGGGGGACTGGATGGTTGTGTGGAGCTGGTGGCAGACTATTTTAAGATTAGGCTGCCTTCTTGCTTTCTTCTTCTCAGCCCTGGAATCTTTTCCTCCCAGGATGGACCAGTTCTGGGGGCTGTGGGGAGCTTCAGCTGGTCTGGAGGTGCCTTCCTATACCCCCCACATGTGAACCCCACCTTCATCAACATGTCTCAGGAGAATGTGGACATGAGGGACTCTTACCTGGGTGAGGAAAGGCTGTGGGTGGGGGACAGGTGGGGGACAAGCTGCTGGGAAGGGGAGGAGACGCCTTGGTGCTGACACTGGGCCCCCTCAGGTTACTCCAGTGAGCTGGCCCTGTGGAAAGGGGTCCACAGCCTGGTCTTGGGGGCCCCTCGCCACCAGCACACCGGGAAGGTTGTCATCTTCACCCAGGCATTCAGGCAATGGAGGCCGAGGGCTGAAGTCACAGGGACCCAGGTTGGTGTGGAGGAAGCCAGAGTGGAACATGAGGGCGGGCAGGGTGGCTAGGGGCAGGGAAGGAGAAGGGGCAGGGGCTGATGGGGCAGGTCCTGGTGCCTGGGGAGAGGCAGGACCTGCCCAGAAAGGAGGTGCCTGTGGCAGGGGCAGGCAAGCTGACTTGAGACTCTTCCCTCAGGTTGGCTCCTATTTTGGGGCCTCCCTCTGCTCTGTGGATGTGAACAGTGATGGCAGCACTGACGTGATCCTCATTGGGGCTCCCCAGTACTACGAGCAGACCCGAGGAGGGCAGGTGTCCATGTGCCCTATGCCCAGGGGGGTGAGTGGCGATGGACCTGGGCTGGGTGGGGCCCGGGTGTGGGGTGTGGACTGCCTGGATTGGACCTGGCACTGGTTTTTGTTCTCCAGCAGAGCAGGTGGCGGTGTGAGGTCATTCTCCGTGGGGAGCAGGGCCATCCCTGGGGTCGCTTTGGAGCAGCTCTGACAGTGCTGGGAGATGTTAATGGGGACTCTCTGACAGATGTGGCTGTTGGGGCCCCTGGAGAGCAGGAGAACCAGGGTGCTGTTTACTTATTTCATGGAACCTCAGGACTGGACATCAGCCCCGCCCACAGCCAGGTGAAGCACAGTCACTTTTTCCTGTCACTATGACAGCTTCCTCTTTGCTTCTCCCCCTTTCACACTGTCACCTGGAAAAATGTTCCCCTTTAGTTTGTTTGACTTCCCTGCCACAGTACTGGGCATATTGTGGGAGTGAGTAAAACTCAAAAGAATTGAGTAAAACTCAAAGAACTGACGGCTGCATGCCCTGCTTTGTATGGAGACCGGACACTTGAGCAATTTCCCACTCAGGCCTTTTAATACCACAAAAGCTTTACCAGACTAGGTAAACCCATTTTCTTTCTTCTTCTTCTTCTTTAACCTTTTTATTGATGCATTATCGTTATGCATAGCAGTGGGATTCCTTGTTACATTTTCATGCATGCACACTCTAGAACAGTACAATTTGGTCCCTTTAATTCCCCAGGACCTCCCCTTTCCTTTTCCTCCTCCTTCCCCCTGTTCTCTTGCCTCTACTCCACTGCTCTCCCTTATATTTTCATAAAATCCCCTCTACCTTGTTTGTGCCCTTTTCTCTCTAGCTTCCACATATGAGTTGTAAAACATACAACCCTTGACTTTCTTAGTTTAGCAAACCCATTTTACAGATGTGACTTAATTTGTCCAAGGTTCATGGTGGACCAGGAATGACCATTAGGGAGTTTTCGGTCTTCCGACTTCCAACCCAGTTCTTAGCCTTTCAGTGGCTCCCTATTGCTCATCTAGCTGCCTCAGTCAGCTTGTCCACTCACCCCTTCATCTCCCTGGATGCTATCTGATTTTATTCCATTCCTGCCATCAGTGATCCTACCAAATGCCCATCTAGGCAGGAACCTTTCACCTAGTGGAGCAAGAATTCCCTGAGAAGATAGAACTGATTTCCTTGGCAAAAAAAAAAAAAAAAAAAAAAAAAAAAAAAAAAAAAAAAAAAAAAAAATTCAAGAAAGCCCAAATTAAAAAAAAACAGGCAAAGGATCTGAGCAAATGTTTTACCAAAGAAGATTAAAAAAAAAAAAGGGGGCCAATAAGCACATGCTCAGCATCATTAGTCATCAGGCATCAGCAAATCAAAACCACAGTGAGGTGCAACTTCATACCCCACTAGAGTGGCTAGAATCAAGAAGGTCAATTGGTGAGGATGTGGAGAATTTGGTGCTCTCATGCACTGTTAGTGGAAAAGTAAAGTGGTGCAGCTGCTTTGCAAAATATTCTGACAGTTTCTCAAAAGATGAAATGTTAGAGTTGCTCTATGACTCAAAAAATCCACTACTGGAGGGCCACACAAAAAACTTGTACACATCCCAACTCAGCCTCTCCCGTTCTTTGAAGAGATAGCAAAAGGTGCCTTGGGCTTGGAGGCAGACTATCTGAGGTCTGGAGTCAGCCTCTGAAAGGCTGTGGGAATTTGGCACAATCCCACAACCTCTCTCCTTTATCTGTAAAATGAAGGGTGAGACTAGATGGATTCTGTGGTCACTTTTAGCCTTCAGATTCAACAAAAAGTCATTGACTGTTGACCATACTCAAGATGCTGTTCTAAAAAACCATATGAATAAATTCATCTACGCTTGTAGTTAAACTTGGAAGCATTACTATTTCCTGTAGAAAACAGGGAAACTGAGGCACATAAAGATTTGTGGAGAAGTTAGAATTGGAACCAGGGACTGAATGAATGAATGAAACTCAGGTCACTAGGATAGCCTTCTAATCTCCACTTCTTCACTTCTTAGGAAATGTTTCTTTTCTTCAGTCATAATTTCTCCACTCTAACCTTTTCTTTTTCTTTTTACTTTTTTGCTACTGGGGATTGAACTCAGGGGCATTTGACCACTGGGCCACATCCCTAGCCCTTTTTTGTATTTCTATTAGAGACAGGGTCTCACTGAGTTGCTAAGTGCCTCGCCATTGCTGAGGCTGGCTTTGAACTCGCGATCCTCCTGCCTCAGCCTCCCAGGTACTGGGATTACAGGCATGTGCCACCGCTCCCGGCTTCTAACCTCTTCTTTTTAGGCTCTTCTTGGTGACCTTTTTTTCACGACTCACCCTTTCTATCTTTCACATTCATACTTGTTATTTTTCTTGTTGCTTATTTCCAACTTCTCCCCTTGCCCCTTTTCACTCCATTTTCAGTTGCTACAACAAAATATCTGAGGCTGACTAATGTATTTTTAAAAAAGGTTTATTTAGCTCACAGTTTTGGAGGCTGAAAGTCCAAACAGCATGGCGCTGGCTCTCACAAGGGCCCTTTGGCTCCATCACATCATGGCAGATGGTGTCATGGTGGGAACACGTGTGAGAAGTTGTGATTACATGGCAAGACAAGATGTCAGAGAGAAAAAGGAGCAGGGACAGTCTTGTTCTTTTATAACAATTCCCTAGGGAACTAACTGGGCCCACGTAAGAACTACTTAATGCTTTGTGAGGGCAATACCCCAAAGACCCAATTACCTCCCACTAGCCTCCACTTCTTAAAAGTTCTGCTTCACCAAGGACCAAGCCTCCAACAAAGGAACCCTTGAAGGACCAACCAAATCCACACTGTCTCACTCCTCCTGACTCATCTTCTCTTCTGAATAGAGAATCGCAGGCTCCCAGCTCTCCCCCACACTCCAATATTTTGGGCAGTCACTGAGTGGAGGTCAGGACCTCACCATGGATGGACTTGTGGACCTGGCTGTGGGTTCCCAGGGACAAGTGCTGCTGCTCAGGTGAGAACAGATTCCTTCCTCAGACATTCCCCATGTGGTCCTAGGTCCAGATCAGATACCTGCTCCCCACCCCATTGCAGGTTGCGCTCCCAGGAGCCAAGGACCTGTTCTCAGCTTGATGTTCTGCCCACAGGACCAGACCTGTGCTCAGGGTGTGGGTGACCATACACTTCACACCTGCAGAGATCGCCAGGTCTGTGTTTGAGTGTCACGAGCAGGAGGCCTCTGTCCAGGAACTGGGTGATGCTACTGTCTGTCTTGATATTTATGAAAGTTCCAAGGGCCAACAAAGTGAGTCCTCTCCCCTCTGACCCAGGGTACCCTGCCTAGGACTCCTGTCTCCTGCCTGACCCCTTACCCACCTGGGGAGTTTCTGGTCCACTCAGCCCTCTGCATGCCCTGCTTTCCCTGCAGATAACCTCCAAAGCTCTGTGACCTTTGACTTAGCCCTTGACCCTGGCCGCTTGAGTCCCCGTGCTGTCTTCAAGGAGACACAGACCCGGACCCTGACTCAAGTCCAAGACCTTGGACTGAACAAGTACTGTCAACCTGTGAAGTTGCTCCTTCCGGTGAGGGGTCCTCAGATGGATGCAGGGATAGATGTGGATAGAAGCCATTTGGAGGCTGGCAGCAGGCTGGTCAGGGAAAGAAAAGGGCATAGGATCTGGCATGCAGATGGTGCTTAAAACATGTTAGCTAAGCCGGGTGTGGTGGCGCATGCCTGTAATCCCAGCACTTTGGGAGGCTGAGGCAGGAGGATCGCGAGTTCAAAGCCAGCCTCAGCAATGGCGAGGCACTTAGCAACTCAGTGAGACCCTGTCTCTAAATAAAATACTAAAAAGGTCTGGGGATGTGACCCAGTGGTCGAGTGCCCCTGAGTTCAATCCCCAGTACCAAAAAAAAAAAAACAAAAACAAAAACAAAAAAAAACAAACAAAAAAAAAAAAAAACAAAAAAACAAAAAACCATGTTAGCTAAATGAGTGAATGAATGAACAAGGTTGGCTGCAACTGTCAGAGGTTACACATTTGGATTTCAGCTGCTGAAAGAATTCTGGAGCTTCCTTCAGGCTGAGATCTTTCAGGCATTCAGTGGGCACTTATTTATGGCTTTGCTTCTCTGAGACCGGTCCTGTCCTACGGGGACACAGCAGGGAACAAAGCAGTGATTGTTCACAGGGAGGTTCTGGGTGGGGTGAGGACAATTCTAAACCAAACAAGTTTCCAGGTAATAGGTGTCAGGTTGTGATAACTACTAGGAAGAAAGAAAATCAGGAGGACGTCAGGGAGGCCTCTTGGAGGAGTACAGTTTGAGAAGATGCTGAGCAAATTAAGGCAATATTAATATGAGCCATGTGTGAATATTGGGAAAAGATTCTGCATGGCGAACAACAAATACTTACTGAGTGCAGATAGCTATCATTATTACTCCTTTTAGAGATGCACTTAGTGACTTTGCACAGTACTTTCTTTAACACCCTCCCTTCAATGTCCTCTAGGCCTGTGTGGAGGACTCACTGACTCCCATCATCTTGCGTCTCAACTTCTCTCTGGAGGGCAAGCCCATCCCTTCCCTCAGAGGCCTCCGGCCTATGCTGGCTGCAGATGCTCAGACATACTTCACGGCTCCGGTGAGTCCTGGTGTTGGGGTCTCCCAGAGAGATAACACAGGATGGCCTCTGGATTTTTGGAAAATCCTGTGTTGCCTTTCTCTCAGCTCCCCTTTGAGAAGAACTGTGGGGCTGATCACATCTGCCAGGATGAACTTGGCATCACCTTTAACTTCTCAGGGTGAGCTTCCACCTGCTTGGATCTGACCCCGGGCCCCAGCCTCACTCCCACGACCTGGAACTCCTGTCTCTGGCTCCCTAACATTCCCACCTGGGATTAAGAACCTGTCTCCTGTCTACTTTCCACCTTCCCACCCCACATTTTATCCCCAGATCATTTCTAGCCTCAGTCACAGAGTTATCTCCTCCTTCCACCCCAATACCCAGTATGAAGACCTTGGTGGTGGGAAGTAACCTGGAGCTGAACGCAGAAGTAACAGTGTCAAATGACGGTGAAGATTCCTATGGAACCACAGTCACCTTCTTCTACCCAACGGGGCTGTCCTATCGACGTGTGGCAGGGAGCCAGGTATTCTTTCTGGGGATGGAAGAGGCTGGGAATCAGGATAGACCTGTGCTAGGTTCAATGCTCAGGCTGGTTGGCCACTGCGTAGCAACCTCTAGTGGTCCAAGAGTTCTGGGCTGGTCTTGGTTGGATGGATATAGTTGTACTGTTTGGGGTCTGCCCCTGTTCATGCCTGCTATATTTGACTTTAGGCTTTTTGTTTGTTTGTTTGTTTGTTTGTTCTGGGGATTGAACCCAGAGGGACTTAACCACTGAGCCATATCCCCAGCCCTTTTTATTTTTTTATTTTGATACAGGCTCTTGCTAAGTTGCTTAGAGCCTCACTAAGTTGTTGAGGCTGGCTTTGAACTTGTGATCCTCCTGCCTCAGCCTCCCAAGCTGCTGGGATCATAGGCATGTGCCACTATACCCAGCTGGACATTGCATTTTAAAGACACTGACGTGGCTGGGGTTGTGGCTCAGCAGTAGAACACTCGCCTGGCACGTGCGCGGCCCAGGTTTGATCCTCAGCACCATGTACAAATAAACCCACTGTGTACAGCTAAGGCAAATAAATAAATATTTTAAAAAAAGACACTGACTATTAGAAATAAGTTCCTAGGAGGCCACTAGTATGGAGTGGCTTTAAATTTCTTTGTATGCCATATCATATCCTCATTTAAAGGAAAACCTATCTCAACCCTCAAGTATTTTAAAATATGGTTCTGTAAAGAAAGAATTTCTTGATTACTTTGAACTGGAGTTTGGCAAAGTTTTACTATTAAAGGACTAGATAAGAAATATTTCAGTTTTGTGGACCATACAGTTTCTGTCCCAGCCACTCAATTCCACTGCTGTAGAATGAGAGATGACATTGATATGAATGTGTATATGAATGAACAAAGCCAGGGTCCAATAAAACTTTATTTATAAATGCCATTCTCTCTTCTTGAAGACAGAACTATGGCTATAGGGAGTCAAGAGAAACAGATTTTTTTTTGTGTGTGAAAAAAATTGTTATGAGAAAATTTAAACATTTCCAAAAGCAGAGAATAGTTCAACAAATTTCCTAAAAACGTAGCACCCAGATTCAATATTTTGCTCAATTAGTTTCATTTTTTTGTTTTCTTTTGCTGAAATATTTTAAAATAAGTCCCAGACTTATTTCACTCTGTAGTTCTGAACAATGGGGACATCTTACCTGACCCCAAAGCCAACAAAATGAATGATTCCTTGGTATTTAGACCATAGTCAAAGTTCCCTGATGGTCTCAAAAGTGTCTTTTTGCATCTGGTTTATTTGAACAAAGATCTAAACTAAGTCTGCACATTAAATGTGTTTGTTATGTTTGCTATGTATCCCGTAGTCTAGCATTTTCAACAGGAGCATTTTTTAATGCTTCCAAGTTATTTTATTTTTTTCTTTTGACTTTCTTTTTTTAATTTATTTTATTTTTTATTTATTTTTTTAATATTTTTATTTATTTGCTTTAGTTGTACACAATGCATTTTATTCAATGCATTTTATTTGTAAGTGGTGCTGAGGATCGAACCCGGGTCGTCCACGCACCAGGCGAGTGCTCTACCACTGAGCCACAATCCCAGCCCCTTTATTTTTTAATATTATTTTATTTATTCATTTTTAAAAATTCAAAGTTGTTGTAATTATAACAGTAGCATGTATTACAATTCATAATACACATATACAAAAGACCTCTTTAATATGAGTCATTTTACAGAATAGAAACCATGATCACTGAAATGGAATTTTGGAGAACTTAAAGGAAAGCAATATTTGACCTGAGAAAGATGGAATGTAACTCACTTTGTTCATTTAGGGAGGGCTCTTCCACACTGCCATGTCACTAAAAGTGCTTCTAGACATATCAAACAAAGGCAATGTGTAGACCTTGTTAGGTATTGTTTTTATCAAATGAGTAGTGAAAAACATATGGAGACTTTCCAAAAAAATGGATCATGAAATGCATATCAAGGACTTACTGTTAAATTTTCTGGGTGTGACTTATTGGGGCTTGTGGTTATGTTGTTGGTTGGTGGTAGACACTGAAGTAAATTTGGATAAAACAATATGAAGTCTGGAATGTGCTTTAAATTACTCAGGAAAAGAATAAATGGAATGAATTAAACAAAATCATGTTGTATTCATATATGAAGGTATTAAAGGGAATTTCACCGAAGAAAGTTTAGTAGAGCAGAGGAGAGAGAATAATGGGAGGACCAGAGGGGCAAAGGGAATTCAAATCGAATTCATTGTATGCATGATTTTGTCACAATGAACCCAAATACTACATATAATTTTAATGCTCTATTAAAAAATTAATTATTGGGCTGGGATTGTGGCTCAGCGGTAGAGCACTCGCCTAGCACATGCGCTGCCCGGGTTCGATCCTCAGTACCATGTAAAAAAAAAATAAATAAATGCATTGTTTACAACTAAAGCAAATAAATAAATATTTAAAAAATAAATTATTCAGGAAAAGAAAATGTGGAGAATAGCTGAATAAAACAAGAATAGAAATATGTTGTTAACTTCAGCTGGATCCCTGCTGGAGGGATTTTCTAGTCTCTATTTTTGAATATATTTGAAAATTTCTATAACAAAGAGCCTTTAAAAAAACAACAACAGATAAAAAGGGAAAACTCTAATAATTAGAGATTTCTACCCTAGGAGGAAGTTTGGCCAGATAGAGTATGAAGGTTTTTTTAAAACATAACATGAAGGTAGATTGCTCAATTTGTTTTGTCTATTTTTTTCTTTTACTGAAATCTTTTAAAACAAATCCCCTATCACTACATCACAGAGTCTCTTTGAAACTCTAATAAATAAGCATCTGTCTTTTTTTTTTCTTTTCCCTGCCTGCCTTTTTCCAGAATCAGCTGCAGCTGCGCCCCCTACACTGGACATGTGACAGCGCCCTGGCTGGGAGCCAGGGTGCCTGGAGAACCAGCTGCAGCATCCCCCACCTCATCTTCCGTGGGGGCACTCAGGTCAGCTGGCTTCGGCACACCCTCTCCTCCCCTGCCTCCATCCGGCTTTACTCCTTGGTGACCTCCCTGTTCCTCCCTCTTTCTCAGATTACCTTCTTGGCTACCTTTGATGTCTCCCCCAAAGCTGTGCTGGGAGACAGTCTGCTTCTGACAGCCAATGTGAGCAGGTGAGATGGGCCAGGCCCAGAGGCAGCACCCTTCTCATTCTTAGCCGCACACCCCATTCTCCTCCTCTGGGGCCTTTGGAAACTGGGCATTTCATCTTTTTCCAGTGAGAATAACACGCCCAGGACCAGCAAGACCACCTTCCAGCTTGGGCTCCCAGTGAAGTACGCTGTCTACCCTGTGATCAGCAGGTACCCCACTGAGACCTTAAAAAGGTCCTTCTCCATCTTCTTAATTGGGGGAAGAAAGTGGTTCTCACCTCAGCAGCAGGTGAACATCTGGGCTATTTTAGGTTTTATCATTATCCTTTCAAGTGGTTGGTGATACTTCCAGTAGCACATATTAGTGAATGTTTGTTTATTGTGGGCTAGATATGATATTATATGCTACATTTAATAACTTAATAGAGATTATAAGTCTCAGAATGCTTTCTGAAAATCCTCAAGATTGTCTCTTGGGTTCCAATTGTGTGCATGTAAGAATATGTAATAATGAGCCCCACTATTATGTATAATAATAATGCTCCAATGAAAATGTGGGAAAAATAAAAAATAAAATAATAACAACAACAAAAAAAGATTTTAAAAAGATGCTCTTGGGTTCCCTAGGATATATGAGACATGTCCCTGTCTTTGAGGTTTTATACAACCTTATTGAGTAGCAAAGTTACCCTGATCCAAGCCAGAATTTCATCAAGGGCTGCTCTGTGGTCCTATACCCTAGGATGATATAGGTATGTTAGTCAGGCTTTCCTCAATATAACAAATACTTGAGATAATCAACTTAAATCTAAAAGATTTATTTTGACTCACACTTTTGGAGGTTCTAGTTCTTTGGGCCTGTGGTGAGGTATCACCTCATAGCAGAAAAGAGAGGAAGAGGAAGGGTCTGTGGTGTCACAGTTCCCTTTAGGAGTAGGCTCCAAATGACCTAAAGACCTCTCATTAGGCCCCACCCAATTCCTAAAGTCTCTACCACCTCCCAGCAGTGCCACATGGGCCTTCCACAGACATTCAATATCCAAAACACAGTAGTGAGTCTCCAAGGGGAGGCTAGGGCCTCCTGTAAGAGGAGGTCTCAACTAAATTTTGAAGGGTCTACAGCCTTGGGCTTGACCAGTAGTGAGTCCGGAATGGGCTCTTGGCATTTGGGCAGGACACTTGTTTTCACGGAGCAGATTTATATCACCAAGCTTTATAGCCCCTTCCACTTTTTTCCTCTTGGCAAGAATAAGGACAGATGATCTCCCTGCTGCAGAGACTGGATGTCAGGGAGAAGTTGGATAAAAGGATAGGGCTTTAAAATGCTGCTCATGGAGGATTAGATGAGGTGTTTGAAACTAAGAAGTAGCTGGTGTATAAGCAGATAACTTCCTTCAAAAGATGCCTTCCTAGTGTTTGCTATGTGGCAGGCACAGTGCTGTGTGGTTACTTTCTATAAATTCATTTGACTTTCAACAAAAATGTATTGAGCTCCCACGTATCATCAAAGCCAAATATAAGCCTCTGCTCTTATAAGACATGCCTCGCTAGCTGATCTCTTCCTGCTTAGAGTTTCACTTTCTCATTTGCACCTGCATGTTTGGGGGCTCCCAGCCAGGTGCACGCTGTGAACTTGTTTGCTGGGGTGTACACTGGGGTTCTCACAATTCCGTGCGGGGGACCCATAGGTGGGGCACACTATCTCTCATTATGTGTGACCCTACAGCTCAGCCACACTCTGCAGATGTGGCTTTGTGGGTGGGGATCCTCAAAGGGGGCCCCAGGCTCAGTCTGAAACATTTCTGGCAGAAGAAGAATGAAACTTAAAATTAGGAATGGTATGCTGGAATTTGGACTATGCAGGCAAAGGAGAGGTACCCAAGGAATGAAGCAGTGAGGATTAGAGGTGAGACCAGCCATCATGTGAAGTCCTACCTGGCCAATGCATCTCTTGGCTTGGGCTTAAGTAGACCTCAAGAAGTATTGTGACAGTGAGACCCAGTGAAGAGTCTGTTGTTGGGTCCCCTCACTTCCAAGCCCCAGGTCAGGAAAAGCCAAGGAAACAGGAGAGAAGGGCCCCAGGGAAGGCCTGTGGGACTCCAGAAAGGGGCACAGTAATCAGTAGACACATGATTGGCAGTGTCAGCCTGAGTTGCCCCAAATCTTTGCTGTGTCCTATATGTTTATCAGTATCCTACATGCTCATGAAGGACTGAAAGGAGAACTGAGGTACAGAGAGGGGCAGATTCTGGCCCCCACCTTCCCAGGAAGCTAGTGGAATAACTATTCTTTTCACTGCCCACCCTGCTTAGTGCCCTGAGAAGTCTCCTCTGTAGGCAACTCCTGCAAGTACTTTACACCCATGTCAAAGCTGGCCCTACTCCCTGAACTCTCCTTTATCCCAGCTTAGACACAGATCTCATTCCAGGTCATGCTAAGGCCCCACTGACCGCCTGTTTCATCATGCCAGAGTCACAGCCTCCTCAGAAGACCACCATGGGACTTCAAATTCACTCATGCCTTTTCTCTCTCCAGCCATGACCAATCCACCAAGTACCTCAACTTCTCAGCTTCAGAGGAGAAGGGAGGCAGTGTAGCCAAGCATAGATACCAGGCAAGTGGTGGAGACAGAGGAGCGTGGTCTGGAGAAGGAGCCCTGGAACTGGACAGCAGGGAGGGATGCAAGTCTGGCATGGGCTCCGCCCTCACTGCCTTCTATGCAGGTGAATAACCTGGGACAGAGGGACCTGCCTGTCAGCATCAACTTCTGCGTGCCTGTGAAGCTGAATGGAGCGGCTGTGTGGACAGAGGTGGAGGTCTCTCACCTTCAGGTACTCAAGGACTGTGTTTGGTTCCTCCATTAACGTCCTTTACTTGGATTCCCTGTTTTCCTCATGAGCTGCCAATGTCCCAGCTGAGACACTTGTTCTTTTCATGTCTTCTCCCAGAACCCGTCCATTCAGTGCTCTTCGGAGAGACTAGTTCCAGTTCCCAGAGAGTCTGGTTTGCTGACTCATATTCATAAGAATCCTGTGCTAGTGAGTTGGGCTCTGGGCTGTTCCCCCACTTTAAGCCACATATCAGAGGAATTTAATTCAGGAATCATGTTACATCAGATTCAGATGTGGATGTTTCCCTCTACTCATACAGTTTTAGGCTGTCTTCTACCTTCAAACTCATCTTCCTATGGCCTGATAGTATGTTTCTCTACCTAGGACTGTTCCATTGCTGACTGCCTGAGGTTCCGATGTGACATCCCCTCCTTTGGCATCCAGGAGGAGCTTGACTTCATCCTCAAAGGCAACCTCAGCTTCGGTTGGGTCAGCCAGGTGTGTAGGCCCCTCCCCTAGATTCACATGGTACCTGATGGGTCTGTGCCCAGCCCTAGGCCAGGTCATTGGCTGAACTCTGAGCTTCCCTCAGAGACAATTCCCTAGCTCCCCTCACCCTAACACTGTCTTTCAGACATTGCAGAAGAAGGTGTCAGTCATGAGTGTGGCTGAAATCACGTTTGACAGATCTGTGTATGCCCAGCTTCCAGGACAGGAGGCATTTTTGAGAGCCCAGGTAGTGACCATGTAGTAGGCAGTGGCCAGGCTGGTGGGAGGCTCCTGATGCTAAATCTGTGCTGCTGGTGGGGGACTGGGGGTTGCAAGCCTAGAGGGAGGTGGGAGGAAGGCCCCTGGGCAAGACAATTGTCCTGAAGAGTATGGGTGTTCCTGCATCTCACCTCTTGGAAGACGGCCTAGGGAAGGAGGGGAGGGAGCTGAAGCCAGGAAAACTGAGTCAGGGTTGGGGGTTTCTGAGATTTCACAAGGCCCAGTACTTTCTGATGGGGTCACCTCTAACCCAGATGAAGACAGTGCTGGAGAAGTATGTGGTCTACAACCCTATCCCCCTCATCGTGGGCAGCTGTGTGGGAGGTCTGCTGCTGTTGGCTCTCATCACTGCCACACTGTATAAGGCAAGTTTAAACCCACTGTAACCATGAGGGTTAGAAAGAGCTCATTTTGGAGTTGGATGTACATTCTCACTAAGTCTCTTCATATGAGAAACTCCCTCCCTGCATATTATCAGTCACCAATTTTTCCCATATTTGTATCTTCCTGATTCTCAGATCTCCTCTCATTTCTCTCCCTTTCTTTTCCACTCCTTTACCTTTCTAATCTTTCCCTCTGCATCAGAATATAACATAAAGCCACAAAGACTGGGATTTGAATGTTGATACTGTTGATCCAAGACACAAAGAAAAGACCACTAACTTCAATTTTAGATTAAAGCAAGCTTATATTGTATACATATAAAGAGAGCTGGCCAGGGCTGCCCCTCCCAAACACTGGGCTTGGAGTCAGCCCCGCTCTCCGGGAAGACAAGGTTTTTATAGTTCAAAGAGTTACAGAAAATCTTGGGAACTTACAGCTAGCAAGGTCAGACATGTGTAATTCAAAGCAAGTAGCAAACTAATATCTACATGGCATTGCATTCCAAGAAAAAAGGGAGTAAAAGTCAAACCCCACATCAAAAGTTTATGAGGCACCGTTAGTTTGAGAGAGAGAGAGTTGTTATCTGGTCAAGGAAAGCCAGGCCTGAGCGAGCTCAAGGACTGGGAATGAATGTCAGACAATAAGCTCAAGCCAAATAAGAATCCTAGCATTTCATAGAAAACTGAAGTGGGCTTTTCATAACTTTTTGACAGGATGGCTCCCAGTCTTAAGATGGAATTAGGCTGGTTTATCAGATACCACCATCAATTATTTCTTAGACTGTATGCAAGTGGCTGGTCTACTGTAGGTGTTTACCTTTTTCATTGTGAAGCTGATTGTACTTAAGGCTTACAGAGTCTTATCTAATTCTAAATGATAATGAGTACAAAGCTCCTCATGCTGTGCTTTGAACATAGGAGGAGTTCCAGAAATGGTGATCCCACTCTCTTCCCCATTTATCACTTGTCCTTTCTTTAACTGGACTTACTATCTTCTCCACAGGTTGGCTTCTTCAAACGTCAATACAAGGAGATGTTGGAGGAAGCAAATGGACAGTTTGTCCCAGAAAATGGAACATTAGACACCCAAGTTGCCCAGTGAATTTGACTTCCTGTTTTCCTTTGGAACTACTCTCCCCAATAGGTTTTCCAGTTCTCTTACTCTCACCTATGTTGGGCCCAAGGGGGAAAGAACATTCCACACGAAGGAGGCTGGGATCAGGCTGCTTTCACTTTTTGGGAAAATGCAACATGTCTACACGAAGTGTCTTGTCTGGGAAATTTTATTAATCTTGTCAAGGCTCCAACTGGAAACCCTGAGGACTGGGTCTCTGCTGTAATCTAGAGGACTTGGAATTTCTCCCCAGAAATCCATGGACTATAGTCTCAGGTCCCAGGCTCCCTCCCTCCTCTAGCCACCAGTGATCTTTCTAAAATACAGAACTGAATAAGTCACTCATTCTCATCCATTGTCAGTGGCTCCCATTATTTTCAGGATAATGTCTGAACTCTCAGCTTGGTGTTAGACATCCCGTTCCATTTCCAAAAGGTGGGATTCAGAGCACACAGCATGAGATGCTCTGTGCCTCCTTGTCATCCTCACTCCTAGTAAATTACTGTCATGTCAGCTCCTAGCTTTGTTTTGGGAATTTCAGTCCAGATTTCTCAAACTGAATTGGGAATGAAATGACTGTACACTGGAATTCATAAAACTGGCTTCCGGCATTGGTCAGCATTGCTAACTGGGACAGAGGAGTATCCCCTTAGAAGGGATGTTGCCCCAGTGCTACTGCAGCTCAACCAGTTCCAGGTCAAAACAGACCTAAGCCACTTCCACTATTTGAGGCCCCAGATATAGTAAATGAAGAAATGCCAGAACATTTTTAAAAAGTCATTAATAAATCAAAACATGCACAAAAATATGTATGTAACTTTAATGGGAAATATGTAATGGTCTAAAGTTCAGGCCTCTTATGGAGTTAAGTCTTGGACAATGATGCCCATGTGTCCCTTTACCATGGTGGAATCTGGCCAGCCCTGAGACCTGGAGTTAGGCCAAGACAGTTAACCAGAATGGGGATTAGGACTGTCCCTATATTGGGGATAACCTGACCTCTTACTCTACTCAATCTATTCTCAGGGCTGTTGCTGATAGAAGCTGATGGAATTGTGGAGAGAGACTTGGGGTGAGGAGGCAAGAGCAGAGAAAGGGCAGTCCTCAGTGGTTTTTCTCCCACCTGGAGAGGTCATTGGAGTGAACCTATATACAGGTGTTTCTCACCAATCCTAGCATGTGTTGAAGAGCATACTGGTTGCATATGGTTAATGATTTGATAGCACTCTGAATTCCATATCAGGGACTTGTTGCTCCCCAAAAGGTCATTTTAAAATTGTTTATTTGTTCTTTTTAGTTACATATGGCAGTAGAAATCTGTTTTGATGTATTTATACAAACATGGAATGTATCTTATTTTAGTTAGGATCCTAGACTTGTGGATGTATATGATGCTGAGATTCACTGTGGTATATTCATATATGTACTTAGAAAAGTTACGTCAGATTCATTCCACTGTCTTTCCTATTTTTACCCTCTCCTTTCCCTTTGTCTAATCTAATTAACTTCTATTCTTCCCTCTCTCCCCCAAAATCAATAAATGGGATGGTATTAAACTAAAATGCTTCTTCACAGCAAAGGAAACAATCAAGAGTGTGAAGAGAGAACCTACAGAATGGGAGAAAAACTTTGCCACCTGCACTGCTAATATAGCATAAATTTCCAGGATACAAAGAACTCAAAAAGCTTAACAACAACAATCCCCCCCCAAAAAAAACCCACCAAAAACCCAATCACTAAATGGGCAAAGGAAATAAACAGACACCTCTCAAAGGAAGAAATGTGAATGGTCAACAAACATATGAAAAAAATGTTCAACATCTCTAGCAATTAGAGAAATACAAATTAAAACTACACTGAGGTTTCATCTTACTCCAGTCAGAAAGGCAGTTATCAAGAATACAAGTTACAAGAATGCAAGTAACATTAATACAAACAATAAATGTTGGTGAGGATGTGGGGAAAAAGGAGCACTCATATATTGCTGTTGGGACTGCAATACATGAGTGCAATTGGTGTAATCACTCTGGAAAGCAGTTATGGGGCGGGGTCCTCAAAAAAACTAAGACCTGGTTGTACCACTCCTCAGTATATATCCAAAGGAGTTAAAATCAAAAGGTCATTCTTTTATCATGCCAACTTTCCGTCATAGAGCTCACCATGGTGCCTGGTATTTAGCTGGGGATCAAAACATGGCAAGCCATTCTCTACCTTTGAGAGATCCTACTGGTGCTACCAAGGTACTTGAGCCATGTATATATTTCAAATAGGAAAATAGAACAAGGAGGCAGCTGATCATGAGATCTGAAGAGAAGCTGGAAAGTGATCCTTCACCTCCATCCAAAAATATCTCCTCCATTCACCATAATAGGGTCAAAAATTCCTTTGGATTTTGAAGTTTTGAGTCCCCAGAAGGATAAATTATTGTGCAATGCCTCCTGGTAAGGTCTCAGATGATGTTGTGAAAATCTGGCCCTAGAGTTGTGTTCTCCCAAATGTGTTCCATAAACCACTGATGATCTCCTAAGTGGTAAATTTTGGAGAAAAAATAAAGAAAGAAATTATTTTATCCTCATAGATCTCAAACAGTTGGAACTGGCAATTTGTTTGTTTGTTTGTTTGTTTTACTTGAAAATAACTGACAGATTGTTTTTTATTTGAAACTCTCCTTTTATATGAACAAGAGTTTGAGAAATTTCATCACCCTTTTGATGTTTTGCACACTCATTTTTAAATTCTAATTTGTTATACATGTTTGCAGAGTACATTTCATTTCATATTATGTATAAAGAGCACAATTTTTCAAGTTGCTAGTTTTATATAAAGTATTTTTACAACAATTGTGTCTTCATACATGTATTTAGGGTAATCATAGATAACTCAGTCTACCATTATTCCTATCCCCTTGCCCCCTTCACTCCCTCCCCCCTCTTTGTTCTATTTAAAGCTCTTTTGTTCCTCTCCTCTCGTTCCCACTCCCTTGCCTTTATAAGTTAGTATCTTCATATCAAAGAGATCATTCGACCTTTGGTTTTCTGGGATTGGCTAACTTCATTTAGCATTATTTTCTCTAACTCCATCCATTTACCTGCAAATGCCATGATTTTATTCTCTTTTAGTGCTGAGTAGCGTTCCATTGTGTATATATACCAAAGTTTCCCTATCCATTCATCTGCTGATGGGCATGGGGTTGGTTCCACAATCTAGCTATTGTGAATTGTGCTGCTATAAACATTGATGTGGCTGTATCCCTGTAGTAAGCTGTTTTTAAGTCTTTTGGGAATAGACCAAGGAGTGGGATAGCTGGGTCAAATGGTGGTTCCATTCCAAGTTTTCCTAGGAATCTCCATACTGCTTTCCAGAGGAACTGGCAATTTGAATAGAAATAGTGCTTCCCCCTTAATAATTGTGTTTTTTTTTTAATTTTAATAATCATGTTCTTAAAGCTTCCACATGGACTCCAAGGACTGCAAGGGCTCTTGTGTGGCATCTTAGTGGCATCTTCCTTAAGGACAGGGTCAAATCGGTACAGCTTATGGTGGTCTGCCAACAATATGCTGCTGATTGGGAGCCCTATGAACTAGGCCGCAGTCCTTGACAGGATGTGGAAGTCTAAATCATCCATGGGACGCCTTCCCAAAGGTGACTGTTCTGTCCCATGTTTTCCCTTTGGCCACGGCTTGCTGGCCTTGGGTAAGTTCACCTGAAGTGCTAGGGGTGGTAGCCAGAGACGGGTAAGACCCCCAGAGGGTGACAACCTAAGACAGGCACATCCTCAAGTAAGGTGGGCTCCCATCAATAAAAAAGAAAATGGGAAAAGAAATGTTGGGGACATTAAGAACACGTCAGCCAAAAACATGACTTCCTGATATATGGACTTGGCCTAGCCCAGGGGTGTTGCCCTGACACATGACGAAAAAATCAAACCACCACAAGGATAGGCTAATGGCTGTTCCTCCAATGTGATCTGCTCGTGTTCCCTATGCTTCCCTATAACCTTTCTGCTGATAAAACCCTCTCTTTTTTCATGAAATATATCATGGTGCTGAAAGAGTTAATTTTGACTGCGTAGGTTCTCCTATTTACTTGCTGTTCTGTTCTTTATTCATATATATGGCCACCAGATATCACTATTTCAATTATTTAGAACTAGACTAATTCTGTAAATTTAACCTTATTGGACTCTAAGATAAATACATAAAGTAAAAATAAGAACCTTTTTCTATAAGTACTTAATTCCTAGTTAATAAGCTTTAAGAGTCTTTTTGTGATTAAAAATAGATTTCTCTTATTTTTAGAGTAGATACAAATTCCTTAGAGTAAAAAGTCCTTCAGAGTTAACATTCAGCTTTGCCCCCCCTTTCCCTGCTTCTAGGTTTTATAAACAACTGCTATAAAAGAAAAACAATAGTGCTTTGGAATCCCAGACAGAGAAAGTTGACTTTTATCAGACAGCCTGAATGGTGTGCAGAGAAAAACGGCTTCAGGGAATCCGTGAGAAATAAATTTCACCCAAACTAATTAGATAAAAAATGACAAAATTATAATATGCCCAGACAGTCACGTACAGGGCCTTGGAAAGGTGTAAGTGACCTCAAAACCTTAAAATATATAGGATAAGAAATTTAATATGTCTAAAATGTAATCTATAAATTAAGTCATGTCTGTAATGAAATCACAAAAAAATGTATAAACAATCTGTACTGCCAAAAATTATGCTTAAATACCTACAACAAAGTGAAAGTAAAGAGAGAAGATTCAGCAGCCTAACTCGTTGTCTGTGTGTGCTGATTTCTTCCACCACCGGCTGACTCCTTTACTTCGTGCTACGTTGAGCGCTGGTGTAGCACCCCCTGGCTGACAACCCACTTTAGCAGCCCCCTGATAGATCGTGCTACATTGCACCTCTTGAGGAGTCCACCACGGACCCCTGCACTCTTGTTTAACATTCAGGCAACAAGACATAAATTTCATATAATTTTTCTTTGTGTTATTGGTTATTGTTTATATCCATTACATTTGCATTTGGGGGTGGTATTGTGTTGTATTATGTCCCCAAATCACAAGAATAGATCAATGGCTTAAAAACCTAACAGTTTTAATAAAAATAACAATTGCTACAATTTAGAATAATGTCATCAAAATCAGCATTGACTTTGAGTCCAATGCACACATAGAATAGAAATGTATGAAAGCTGGCATGAGTGATTTTGAGTCACAAACTAAAATATATCTAGAAACTATTGTACCATCTAAAAATTGGATTTTCTTGGTTTTGCTATGTGTTTGTTCCCAGTCTATTTTCCTTTCTGAAACATTGTCAAATAATAGTAGCACAAAGCTATCAGAGTTTTTGTGTCATTTTCAAACAAAGCAAAATGATCTCTGATGTAAAGCAACAAAGATTTCTTAAAACAACTGCAACATAATGCTTTCCCATCCACAATCAGATAATGTTATCAACTACAGAAAAGACAGCAAAGTTACAGTGACATAAATCAAAGTTGCTCTTATAGCAAAAGTGGGACAAGTTACACAATCTCCAAGATGCTTATAAAAACAGCAGTGAAGTTAATGCCTACATTGGATTATTGATTTTGGCTGCAAGTAACAGGAGAAAAAATGCATAAGAACATATACAGGGCCTTTCCTTAACAAGATGTCAAGGTACAGGTTGTTTAATTCATTGGCTTGACAATGACATTGAGATGCAGATTCTGACAGGTGTGGTTAGTACCAGCTACTAGGGAGGCTGAGGCTGGAGAATTGCTTGAATTCAGGAGTTTGGTACCAGCCTGGGGAAACATAGGGAAACCCAGTCTCAACTAAAAAAAGAAATACATGTTCTATCCAATTTTCCAATCAGCCATCCTAGTGTGGCTTTTGTCCTTACCATTCTCTTATGTTTACAAGAGGGATGCCATAACTCTGGGCATTATATTCTCAGATAACTCAGACGAGAAGGGGAATTTCTACTCACATATCTCTTTATCAAGGAGGTACTTTTAAAAATATATTTTCATGTTTCCCTCTACCAGGACTGATTCCATTTCCTCACTACATGAGAATGCGATCTTCTGCTTTTTATGGGCCTAATAATAAGAGGAAGCTCTGCCATCCGGGAGGAATTGCTGAGGTGAGGCTGGGGGTTGTTGGACAGACTTCCCACAGTGTCTGGCAAATATTATGCTTGAAGAATAAGCTATGGGCAAAAATTCTTTAGCAAGGAAGAGCTTGGGCATTGTGTGATGTTAGGATTGGCTATTGAAATTTCTTAAAATGAAATTATGTTACACACTTTTCCCTGACTTGAAGTTGTTCTTCACTCATTAGGAAAACAAATAACAAATGATGAATTATTGGTCATAATCAAATGTGACCTAAGACAGGATTAGGGTCCACTTGTCACTATCCCCAAATCCAGAACTTAACTCTCCCTTTCAGAATGCTCATTGACTTAGTACCTGATCATGCTCTGAATGTAATATGAGAAACTTCCCTATAACTTAGGGATTCATGTTTTATCAGAAACTCCAGAGCTATTATACACAGCTGTCAACACATGCCACCATTCCTGGTCACTCATGATTGATTGAAAGTTAGAATTTTCATGTTTAGTCAAAGAATGAGAGGGTAATGGGACAACCTGCCAAATGGGAGACAATATTTGCAAACTATTCATTTGACAAAAGATTAATATACAGAATATATATGGAATGCAATAGCAAAAACCAAATAATATGATTAAGAAATGGGTAAATGATCTGAAGAGACATTTGTCCAGCAAATATAAGGAAAATGCTCCATATCACTAATCATTAGGGAAATGGAAATCACAATCACAATGATTTATCTTCTTACCCTAATTACAATGGCTAATTATAAAAAAAAAACTAACAAATATTGGCAAGGATTTGGAGAAAGGGTAACTCTTGTTTACTGTTGGTGGGAATGTAAATCAGTACAGCCACATTGAAAATAATATGGGTGTTCCTTAAAAAACTAAAAAGAGAACAATATGATCTAGCAGCCCTGCTACAGGTATATATCCAGAGGAAATAAAATAATTATACCTGCATTCCATGTTTATTTCAGCACCATTTATAATAGCCAGAATATGGAATCAGCTAAAGTATCCATTGACAGATGAATTAAAAAAGAAAGTGTGCTTTATATACACAATGGAAGATTTCTTTGGTCATAAAAATGAAATCCTTTCATTTGTCACAATGTGGATGGAAGTGGACATCAGGTTAAAAATAATAAGTTGGGCATAGAAAGACAAATACTGCATGCTCTCATTCATTTATGGAGGCTAAAAATAATTGATCATGTAGAAGGGAGTATAATAAGTGGTCATTATTTTGAATTGAGCTGCTATAAACATTGAAGTGACACAGCAGTACACTGATTTTAAGTCCTTTGGGTATAGACCAAGGAGTGGGATAACTGGATCAATGGTGATTCCATTCCAGTTTTTCTAAGGTATCTTCATACTGCTTTCCATAGTGGTTATACCAATTTGCAGTCCCAACAGCAATGTACGAGAGTATCTTTCTCCCCACATCCTTGCCAATATTTATTGTTACTTGTATTCTTTATAATTGCCATTTTGACTGGAGTGAGATGGAATCTCAGTGTAGTTTTAATTTGCATTTCCCTAATTGCTAGAGATGTTGAACATTTTTTCATATATTTTTTAACCATTTGTATTCTTCTACTATGGAACAAACCTCAGTGTCCTTCAGCAGATGAATGGATAAATGAAATGTGGTATATATACACAATGGAATATTACTCAATCATAAAGAAGAATGAAATTAGGCCATTTGCTGATAAATGGATGGAACTGGAGAATATCATGGTAAGTGAAATAGCCAATCCCCCAAAACCAAAGGCCAAATGTTTTCTCTGATAAGCGGATGCTGATCCATAGTGGGGCAGGGTGTGGGGAGGGTGGGGAGGAATGAAGGAACTTTGGATTGTGTAGAGGGGAGTGAGTGGAGCTGTGGGGTGGTAGGGATGGGAAGGACGGTGGAGTGAGACAGCCATTGTTACTCTATGTACATGTATGATTGCACTACCGGTGTGAATCTGCACTGTGTACAGCCAGAGGAATGGGAAGTTGCACTCCATTTGCGTACAACATGTCAGAGATGCATTCTGCTGCCATGTGTAACTGATTGGAACAAATTGAAAAAAGAAAATAGAAGGGAGACCAGTAGAATAGAAGAAGGGGAACAGGGGGAGGGAGGGGAGGGAGAAGGAAGGGAAAGGAGAGGGACTTGGAATGAAATTGATCAAATTATACTGTTTTATTTTGTGGATGTATGAATATATTATAACAAATAAAAAAGGAAAAATTTTAAAAAGAATAGGATCCTAATTAGAATAAGTTATACTCCATGTATGTATAACATGCCAAAATATAGTCTACTGTCATATATAACTAAAAAGAACAAATAAAAAATAGTGGCATTAGAAATGGAGAAAGGAAGGGGCAAAATGGGATAGAGAGAAATTAGATAGGTACCAAAACACAGTTAGACAAGAGGAATTAATTCTGGTGTTCTGTGGCACAATAGGGTAACTATAGCCTACAATAATATATGAAAAATTTAAAAATAACTGAAAAAAAGAAGAGTGAAAAGGTTCCCAACATATAGAAATGATCGGTATCTGATGGGATGGAAATGCTAATTTCTCTGGTTTGATCATTATACATTTTATACCTATACAAGCTATTAGACTGTACCCTATAAATATGCACACACACACACACACACACACACACACACACACACACACACATATATATATATATATAAAACTTGGTACCAGGGGTTGAACCCAGGAACACTTAACCACTGAGCCACATCCCCAGCCCTTTTTCGTATTTTATTTAGAGACAAGTCTTACTAAATTGCTTAGGACCTCACTAAGTTGTGAGGCTGGCTTTGAACTCATGATCCTCTTGCATCCTTCCCTATTGGGATTACAGGTGCACACCACCTCATCTGGCAATATGTATATTATGTGTTAATTAAAAAACAAACAAGAACAAACAAAAAGACAAGGGTAAAGAAGCAAAACAAAGCACTGAATGTAGCACTTAAGCTGTGAGGACCTGTAAGTCAGGCTCTCCATTACTAGGACGGGCCTGGGTCATTCTGGTAAAAAGTTACGAAAAACAAATATACTTCCTCACACTGATTTGAGATTATGAGATATGTGGTTTGATTGTTTTTTAGGGATAACTTTAAAAAAATTATTGACAGTTGGTGGTTCTTGTAGTTACAGAGGCCCTGTGAAATCCCCTGAAGATGCCCAGAGCTTGGGGAACATCACCACAGCTTTGGTGGCCTCGGCAGCTCTGGCACTGGGCTTGGAAGGGAGATGTTTTCATGGCAGTGCATGGTGTTTACAAGTTTGAATCTTATTGCGTTCTGCCCTTATTGTTCTCTAAAAATGAATGGGAGAACAAATAACTTTTGCTGAGACAAGTGATAATAAAATTGAGGTAAAGTTGGAAGCTTTAGCAGTTGTTGAAATCAGCAAAACGTTGGCCTCAAGCATAATTTGTGAAAGGAAGTCCAAAATTAATGATTATGTATGAAATGTGATACCATTTAAGATTGTGTCTAAAAGATGTGAAGAAAATGGCGGAAACGAAGAGATCTTTAAATTTTTGCATTAAACAGAATCATCAGAAAAGTTATTTTGTGGTTCCAAACACAGAGAGAAGTTCACATACTCACTGAACTGATGACAAGGTGCTGCAGGTCCCTTAGCATGAGAGGGAGAAAGCTGCCTTTCAACCTGGATTGACAGCCTTTGCAAGGAAGTAAGTAAACCAGCCTCGAAGTCAGCAATCACTGTCTTGTCCTAGTGCCCTCCAAGGGCATTGTCCATATGTCAGAATTAATTTCTTCTGTCCATTAAGTATTAGCTTGTGTAAATTGAAGTAATTTTTTTGTTTAGAAAAGTTTTATACTATTTATTCTTTAAAATCTACGCTTCAAATGTTTTAAATAACTGTCATCTATAACAAAATAATTTATGCTATAGGTGGAGATTCTGTCGTGTGTGTGTGTGTGTGTGTGAACAAAGAAATAATAAATCTTTTGTGGTAGGGATTGTACCCAGGGTCTGTCATATATCTTAATCTTTAAAGTCTGTTTCTGGGCTTTTTTTTTTTTTTTTTTTTTTTTTTTTTTTTTTTTTTTTTGTAAATTTGGTGCATTATGGAGAACACTGTTTTCACGATGGCATATTTGTACATGCACATGACATAATTTGTCCAATTTCATTCCCCAGTACCTTCACTTGCCTACTCCTCCTCCCTCCCTCTAATCCCCTGCTGGACTGACCTCCCTTCTATTTTCACAAGCTCCTTTTTTCCCCTTTTACTATCTCTAGTTTCCAGATATGTGAGAAAACATATGACCCTCAACCTGAGTCTGGCTTATTTCTCTTAATATGGTGCTCTCCAGTTCCAACCATTTCCTGCAAATGACATAATCTTGTTCTTCTTTATGGTTGAATAAAGCCCCATTGTGTATATATACTACATTTTCTTTACCCATTTATATGTTTACAGACACTTAGGCAGGTTCCAGACTTGGCTATTATGAGTTGTGCTGTTATGAACATGTGTATGCATGTAGCTCTCTGGTCTGCTGACCTTAATTCTGTGGTTCAATACTGAAGAGTGGTGTCATGGTCATAGGTGGCTCCATGCCTAGTCTTTTGAGGAGCCTCCCCTGGTCTCCCCAGTGGCTGAAACAATTTGTAACCCTACCAACAGTATATCAATGTTTCTGTCCCCCCATCTCCTCACCAGCATTTACTGTTGTCTTCTTGATGATTGCCATTCTAACTGGAGTGATTCACATTTCTTTTTTTAATTTTTTTTAGTTGTAGTTGGGACACAATAACTTTATTTTATTTATTTATTTTTATGTGGTGCTGAGGATCGAACCCAGTGCCTCGCCCATACTAGGCGAGCGCTCTACCGCTGAGCCACAACCCCAGCCCCAGAATGATTCACATTTTTAACTAGAGTTTTTTTTTTTTTTTTTTGGTACTGGGGATTGAACTCAGGGGCATCAACCACTGGGCCACATCCCCAGCCCTTTTTTGTATTTTATTAGAGACAGGGTCTCCCTGAGCTGCTAAGTGCCTCACCATTGCTGAGGCTGGCTTTGAACTCGCGATCCTCCTGCCTCAGCCTCCCAAGTGCTGGGATTACAGGCGTGCGCCACTGCGCCTGGCTTTCTAACTAGAGTTTTGATTAGATAGAAGATATAAAACATTTTTTTCATATAATTATATGAAAATTTGGCTATTGTTGGCTATTTATAATTCTTCTTTTGAGAAGTGTCTGTTTAGTTCATTTGCCCATTTATTGAATGAATTTTTTTTGGTGTTGAGATTTTTGAGTTCTTTACATATTCTAGATATGAATCCTCTGTCAGAGGAGTAACTGTCAAAGATTTTCTCCCATTCTATAGGTTCTCTCTTTGCACCGTTGTTTCCTTTGCTTTGCAGAAGTTTTTAAGTTTGATGCTATCCCATTTATAGATTCTTGGTATTATTTCCTGAGTTATATGTTTCTGGGCTTTCCTACATAGGATGCTTTTTTTCATGTTTTTGAGAAACATTTACTTATTTATGGTTAATTGTGGAACATTTTGAACGGGCATAAAATTATACAGAATAAATAACAACCACTCATTTATCTACTTGTCAAGCCCCTCCCCAATTAAGCAAATGTTAAAATATGAAGTGTTGAATGATAATTTAAGAAATGTCAAACAGTCCCCATCCCAACAGAGTCAATAGCCCTTCTGGTTTCTGGCTTCACAGATTAGTTTTGCCTGGTGTTCATTATATATTCTAATATCTTGCTTCTTTCACTTAAGATGAAAGAGTTCACTTATGTGGTTGCCTACTTCTCTAGCCTGTTTCTACTTACTGCGGAGTCCACTGTATGAAGTCATGTGACATTTTGGTTATCCATCCTCCTCTTGTGGGGGCTTGCTTTTTAACCAACACCCTGACCTACGGGAGGCTCCCTCCACCTCCCCAAGCCCTTGATGCTCTGGGGTGGTGGTACCCCACACTTCAGGCTCCCATTGCTGTGTTGGGGCCTCTACTGCTACCTGTCCAGCTTCCTTCCCTTCTACTTGTGTGTCGCCCCAGGAAGCCCCAGAGAGCTAGGGGAGGGTGATTTTCTGAAAGAAGTCAGAACCCTGTAGGTAGTGGTGGCAGGGAGCCTAAGAGGCATTTTTTTCCCAGATTGTCTTTGGCCTCTGCCCCAGATCTGTTCTATGATTAACCAAGGTCCTCTTCCCCACTTGCCCCTCCTCCCGCCCCTTTGAGGGCCTGAGTCATTATTTTAACTACCCCCCAGGAGGCTGAACCCCTTTAGTGCTCTGTTGTCCTGCCCTTTACTTCCCGGACAATGTGCTGCTCAGTGATGGTTTTCAGAATTTTGCTCGTCTTGAGTGGTGAGTTGGGGGCTTTCAGGACTGGGGAGAAGCTTTGTGGGGCTGTGTGTGTCTCCTGTAGGTCAGGCTGGGGGCTGGCGTACAGTTCTTACAGCTTGCATGAGTTGCGAAGGCAGACGAGGGGTATGGTGTTGGGGTATGGTTTGGGAGGAGGGATGGCTTGGAATCTGGAGAGATATGACCTCAACAAAGGTGAGGGGAGATGGACTTACGAGTTATGCTCAGTGGAGAATGAATCTCTCTTCAGTTAGCCGTGCTCTCCAAGGCCTTTCTGCTCCCCATTTGTGGAGGCCCTGGTGTGGGTGCTATGTAAGGAAGAGAAGTCTGCCCCAGCATAGTTCTGGGAGAGGGAGGCCATAGAAACCACTAGGAAGGGGTTTGGATACTACTTCTCTGGGCCTGAATTTCCTCCAAGTCCTGATTTCAGACATTCTATCCTGCTGAGGGTATAGTACACAATTTGAAAACTGTCAGGACCATATTCATATGTCATTTGAAAATGAGATCTCACAGAAAATCTCAAGATTTCCATCTTCTCCTTAGACAGAAAAGCCTGGCAGCTCTTATAAGTAGATCCTGGTAACGGCTGCCCCCTTTAGAAAATGCACAAGCTCTAAAGGTTCATTATTTCCTGGTGCTCACTTCTACCCACTTCACTTACTGAAGTTACCTGCCTAGTCCATGAGGCACTCGACTCTGTGCCCCTTGATATCTTCCCACTTGTTACATATTAAGAGCTTCTTTCAGGCTCAGAAACAGAATAACTTGAGGAAGGAAGGTATGGTATGTGAGGCTTCTTTGCATGTGGTCACAGTAGGGTCCTGACTCTCTAAACACTTGGTCTCTTCCCAGAATCCCAGTGTTCAGGTATCTCTCTGTCACCACCTAGTCAGACACTTACCCCTCTTAGAATTCCCCTATTCATGGGATTGGAGTTGACTCCTCAATCCAGAGACAACTGGAAATTCTAGAGGAATGGGAAAGAATGATGGCTGCTTGGGAGGAAGAAAAAACCCTGTTGATGTAGGGGTCACCTCCAGAAGCTTTGGAGCTTAGCCACCAGCAAGGGGATTGTGACCAGTTGAGGATCAGGAGAGCAGGGAGCCTGGCGGTGCCAGTGACTTGTACTGTTCAGAATCAGTGACAGCCATGAAAGGCCAGTACTATGCCAGACACTGAAAAACAAGAAAAAATATATTTTCCTCATGTGGCACCAAGAGAGGGGACATGAGAAACACACAATTACAAATAATTAATCACAAACTTCTAAGTCTGTTCCCCATCTGGTTCTTGGAGTCTCTGTGTAATAAGATGGAACAGGACAGTCTTTATGGAAGGTGCCCATGTGCCTTGGGGTGCCCTTTGAAGTAACTTTGAGGGTTATTTCCCCAGATTGTTGCCCTTTGCTTCGAGGTCTTGTTATTTTTGAGATAGGGAGACGGACGGGAACCACACAGATGGCAAATCAGTAGGCACAGTAGGAGGAGTGGCTGGGTTCTCCTGGGCAGGTGAGAACCAAGTTGGAGTGGGGTGGGATATCAAGAGTCCAGGGAGACAGAGAGGAGGGGGCTTTTAGAATCACCTCCAAGCCCCTACTCCCTGTATTCCTCAGCCCTGGCTTCTTATCATGGATTCAACCTGGATGTGGAGGAGCCCACAGTTTTCAGAGAGGACGCAGCTGGCTTTGGGCAGACTGTGGTGCAGTTTGGTGGATCTCGGTAGGCCCTGCTCACTTCCCCACCCCACTCCCATTGGGTTCTGTGGGAAGATGGCTGCCTGTGGTACCCTAGGAGTTGTCCTGAAGGAAGTGTGGCCTGGGTGAGGAGTCTTTCCATGTCTCTTCTGAGGCCTCTGACACCACCATATGTATTATCATGATCCCCGGAAGGACCACAAAACCCTAGGAAAGGTCCATCCTTGAGAGGAAAGCCTTGAACCTGCTCTCCAGATAGGGCAGCTTCTTGGCAGGCAACCTGTGTAGTCGCATGATGCCCCTACTCATTAAACTTGGAGTTTGATGATCTGATGCTCTCAGGCTCTTGAAATTCTTAATGATTTTATTTTTGTATGTATATATTTTCTAAGTAAAGTCTGATGGGAGGTGGAGATGTGCTAGAGGTTTAGGGTCTTAGCTCATGAGCAACCTACCTCCCACCACCTCCCTGGGAAGGAATTTCAGCTGCCTGCTCCACTACCCCTGTCCAGTGACCGCTGGTGCCCTCTTCACCTTGCATGTGTTGGACAAGGTCAGAATTGGGTGCATTCACCTGGTAAGTATCTGGGAACTTGAGGGAGTGTGACACTAAATAGAAAATAGAATGAGAGGCAGGGGGAGTGAGAGGGAGGGAACAGAAAAATGGACAAAGCTCTTCCCAACCCCAAGAGGCACCCATTTTATCTTGCATTGGGACCCACAAATTATGTACTATCCCTGCCCCCAGGAGCTCACATTCTCTTGTTCCAAAGATGGGGACCAAAGGAGTTCAAGTCACCATGTGATGCAGGTGTAACAAAAGCATGGGAAGGCCAAGAGGGGAGAAAGCAAACCCAGGAGGGGAATTCCAGAAGGGTCCACAGAGGAGGTGTTGTTGGCTGAGAGCCAGAGAGGACAGGTTTTGATTGGTCTACAAGGAGTTATAGAGGTCACTGGGTTCTAAATGAACATCCCTCCCCCTTCCTCACCCAGTTGCAAGGCTGGTAAGATAGAACATTCTTCTGAATGTTTCAGGTGCCAGGTATAGGGATTCTTTTTCTATCTATCTATCTATCTATCTATCTAATCTAATCTATCTATTCTATCTAATCTATCATATCTCTAAGTAGATATCTATTTAGATATCAGATATGATGCATACCAAAGTGCATAAATCTGAAGGGTCCAATTCAATGATTTTTTTTGGGGGGGAGGGTAACTGGGGATTTAACTCAGGGGCACTCGACCACTGGGCCTATTTGTATTTTATTTACTCACTGAGTTGCTTAGCACCTTGCAGTTGGTTGCTGAGGCTGGCTTTGAACTCATGATCCTCTTGCCTCAGCCTCCCGAGCCACTGTGATTATAGGCATGCACCACCACTCCTGGCCCCAAATCAATGATATTTTTATGCATGTGTATACTTGGGTAACTACCACTTAGATCTGGCCTTCCCCCAGTCTTGCCCCTCCTGACCACTCAACAAATCCAAAGGTAACCACTGTTCCAGCTTTCATCACCATCAAATTGTTTTCAGACCCTATTAATAAAAAGAAAATACAACATTGATTATTATTTACCAATATTTGCATTAAACAATGTAAATAAACACTAAATAGTTGATAACATTCTAATTACTACATAGTTGTTGTCCTTCCTGGTTTCTGTTGAATTATAATCCAAATATTTAAAAAATTGAGTGTACCTGTAAGGAATGGGTTAGATAAAGAAAACACTTGCAGGTTGACGGTTTAGACTAAATGCTTGTTCTGCATTTACGCCAGTAGCTTGGGATCCAAATCTGCTACCCCTTTGGCCATCTGTTTAGGTTTTCATCCACAAAGTTTAGACATCCCATGAGTCATGATGCACAGGAGTTGTGACTTTCTGTGAAGAAACAGCTCTCCTGAAGGAACCCTTAAATGTCCATTTAACTAAGCCTTGCTCAGCTAATTAAAATACCCCAGTATTTTGCCTAGTTTTCTCCTCTGGGTGAGGAGGTTGCTGGTAGTGATAAAATGTTTTCAAAATTTAAAAATTCTTCTTAGGGAGTTTTGCAAATAAAATATTTGCATTCATATGATGATAGATGTAGATGTGGATTCTGATATAGCTCCTATAGATTGTACACCTAATTTTTTTTTTTTTAATATTTATTTATTTGCTTTAGTTGTACACAATGTGTTTATTTGTATGTGGTGCTGAGGATCGAACCCGGGCCGCGCACATGCTAGGCAAGTGCTCTACCGCTGAGCCACAATCCCAGCCCTGTACACCTAATTTAAATTGTTTACATTATGTTTAAATTAGTTCAATTGTTTGAAAAAATCAACTTTTTTTTTTTTTTTTTTTTTTTTTTTTGAAAACGTGTGGCATCGTGAAATTGTTCCATTTAACTTGAGGTGATTATTTTTGGGGTGGTTCAAAATGATAGTATCTCAGGAATACAATGTATTTACCAGTGATTCGGAGATGCCAGTTTTATTTTCAGATAGTTTTTTTGGGGGGTGGGAGGGTAGGTAAATGTTTTAAAAGTCCAAAACATTTATATATCCAAAGTACACGAATATTTTTATGTGTGCATACTGAAAAACAAATGAAAACCCCAGCATGGTCCTTCGCATTTATAGTTAAACTCAGGCCCTGATTTCTGAACTGCCTCTCAAGAAGCAAATACCAAGAATTTCCTTCACAAAGTCTCATTTCCTCTTCGCAAGATACTTCCTTGCTTCCAAACTGCCTTATTCCCACACCACCTTCTACTCTATGTCATGGTTGTGCCTCCAGGCTTGTGGTAGGAGCCCCCCTGGAGGTGGTGGCGGTCAACCAAACAGGACAATTATACGACTGTACATCTGTCAGCGGCACGTGCCAACCCATCTCCTTACACAGTGAGTGATGATCCTGGATTAGGGACCCTCAACTCTCCTAGGCCAAGCATCCCCCCTCAGCAGTTCCCAGCCCTCTCCCCCTAAATGAAGGTATGCTGTTGAGTGTAACCATGTGTATCTGTCCTCTCAGTCGCACCAGAGGCTGTGAACATGTCCTTGGGCCTCTCCCTGGCAGCCTCCACCAATGGCTCCTGGCTGCTGGTGAGTTGCCCTGGGTCACAGGAGGGTCACGAAGGGAGCAGCAAGGGCTGGGGGAGGCTGGGGCAGAGAGGCGGGGAGAAGAAGGGAGACTGGAGGCCTGCTGCTCACAGGTCTCTGTCTCCAGGCCTGTGGTCCAACTGTGCACAGAGCTTGTGGGCAGAACATGTATGCAAAAGGCTCCTGCCTCCTTTTGGGCTCCCATATGCAGATCATCCGGACAGTCCCAGTTGCCCTGTCAGGTAGGTCTCTTGGAGACAGGGATTTTCTGAAGATGCTGGCATTGAGGAGTGGGTGGAGCATGAAGCCTTCTTAGCCCTCTGTGCCCAGGTTCCTCTCCTGGAGGACTACGTGTGGCTGAGCAGAGCTTCCACAGGTCCAAGAGGTGGGCTCAGAGCATGTTCTGATGAAGGTAGAAAAGCCCATGCGTTGGCTGTGGGAGGTCTGAGGGTCTTACAGTTGCCGACAGGTATATGGACACTTCTTGGATTTCAGATAAAAGGCCTTAGATGATAAAAACGTGCGGTAAGGATGAGAAATCCACAAAGGTCACAGTTCACTGCTGTGCTGCTAGGATTCTCCAAACGAACTCTTCCCCTGTAAGGGGAGCAAATGTCAGAGTTGTGAGAAGTGTGATGCACAATTTTGTCGTGTCAATGTCTTCCACAGAGTGGGACCTTGGACGTAACAGCAGCATCTCTCTGAGAGTCAGTCTGCATAATGATGGTACCCAAATTTAAGTTTTCCACGTCCATGTGCAATAGCTTCATTTTTTATGCTTCGGTTTCTTCATTGGTAAAATGATGCTTAATAATCATGGTGATTATAGGGCTGGGGTCATGGCTCAGTGGTAGAGCACATGCCTAGCATGCATGAGGCTCTGGGTTCAATCCTCAGCACCACATGAATAAACAAACAAACAAGTAAACAATTATTAAAAATAACAATCATGTTGATTATAAAGATTAAAGGATTTAATGTATATAAGGTGCCTAGATCCCTGCATGGTGCATAATAAATATGTAATAGCTCCTGTAACTGATCTTCTAGCTGAGGACTCTTGTTTTGGACTAAGAGGAGGATACAGATAAACTTCTTCATCTGTGGTACAATTAGGGATTCCAGCAGATACTCAGGATGCTGACTGAGAACAATGCTTTATTTTAGAGAAGCCACAAAGCCAGGCATGGTGGGCTTTTAGCCAAAAATTAAGCAATAGAAGAAATATATCAAAACTAAATTGTGAGAGCAGAATTTATGCAGGAGACAGACAGAATGGAAGAGGGTTGTCCAGGGCCTTGGGGAGGGGGACCATGTCCAGTTTGAGATGTCTGTGAAGCCAGGGATAGGTGATGTGCCATTTAAACATGAGGAAATAGCTGTCTTCTCACAGATGTATCTGGAACTCATGGTGTGAGATGCCTAATGAAAATGAACAGGAGCATAAACCTGGCACAGCAAGGCAGATTTGGGTAGAGATGGAAAGGACTAAGGTCCACCGAGTACCACCAGAGCACCAGGAAGTTCTTGGTGCCCGATAGACATTACCTTATTACATCCTCACAAAGATCTCTGGGTGGCAGACTGGATGATTCCCATTTAACAGGTGAAAACACAGAGATGCAGAGAGATGAGTTCCCACCAGTAGAAAGAGGCAGAGCCCAGAGCTTGAGCCAACATTGCTGACTGGTTTAGTCCCTTTTCAAAAGGTGCTTAGCTCTATCCAGGCACCAGCTGTTGGAAGCCCTGTGGATACAGTAATAGGAGCAGGAAATAGAAGAGATATTGTGAGAAAGCTTGCTGGTCTGATAAAGGATAAGGGTGATGATTTTGTGAAGCCCCTGAGAAAGTTGGAAACAAATGCCAGATATGACTGCCCAGATGTGGCAGGGTATGGGTGAAGGAGGGGTCACCCGAGGGATTCTCAGTTTGCTACATGGATATTTGGATTTTCTAGTCATCAAAGGAGCAGGAAGGGAAGTGATCTTCCACTTCTCCTTGGCACCCTTAAAGCACCAGGCAGTGGAGCAGGTGGGGTAGGGACAGGGCAGGGAGAGAAGAAAAGACTTTTCTTCAGTGGTGAGCAGGAGGCAGTTACTGCAGCTTTGTGGTACAGGCTTCACACCTCAGTGCTGTGGTGGCCCGCTCTCCTAACACCTTGGTAGCGACACAGGATGTGGGTGCTGGTGGAGTTACCAACTGGGTCCTACACCCAGGACATGAACCCTTGCATGAGTATAGGGCAATTTAAAATGTCTTACTTGTCTCTCTGTGTGTGGCATGTCTTTCCCATTACAGTGTGAACTCCACTAGAGCTATCTCAGGTCAGATTTCCCCAGAAATAGACTCTTAAGTTTCATTTGGGAATGTTCTGGAGCAATACCTGTGAAAGCATGAGGGAAGCAGGACTGGGCTGAGACAGGATGGAGAGTGATACAATTCTAACAGGGGCTTTAGCCCTCTCCTGGAGAGTGTGGACGAGGGTTGCCCCAGTGTAGAAAGGTGTAATCCCAGGCAAGGCCGCTCGCTTCTGCCTGGGGTGATTCTTGGGAAGGGACTCAGCTGAGAGTATTGGCAGCCATGTAGCTAGAAAGGAGTGCTTCAGTCTTGAAGGGGGGTGGGCCTGGGTGACACACACCAGGATACACTGTGGGTGTATCCAAGAGGCCTTGAAAATGCCCAGCACACATTGATGACAGTAATAACAGCAACAACAGCAACCCTTACAGAGGGCCAGGCCCTATCTTAAGCACCTTACATACATATTAATTAGTTTTATTCTTGCAATTATCCAATGTGGTAGGCACTACTTACAGACAGGAAAACTGGAAGCCCAGAGAGATGAAACAATTTGTCTGAATCACCAACTAATAAGAAGCAGAGCTGGGATGCAGGGCCAGGCAGAAGCCGGGGCTCCAGAATGTGCACTTTGAACCATTTTGCCAAACTGCCGCCCCATGTTCTCTAATGACATCCCTAGAGCATGTGTTTACTGATTGAGTGAATGTGGAGCTCTGTCCTCTCTGTCCTCCTCCCCTTTTCCAGATCATGTGGAAGAAGGGGAGCAACAGGGGCTCCACTGAGGGAAGAAGAAGCTGGAGTAACAGATTTGGGTCTTTTCTGAGGAGGAGTTTGGAAACTGGGTGGGAATGCCATGCCCAGCCCTCTGACTCAGTTGAGTGGGAAGGGATTCTGGGCCCCAGGAGATTACAGGGGCTTGCACAGGCATCTTTGATTTCTCTTCCCTCCCTGCAGAGTGTCCACATCAAGAGATGGATATTGTCTTCCTGATTGACGGCTCTGGTAGCATTGATAAAAGTGACTTTAGGCAGATGAAGGACTTTGTCAGAGCTGTGATGGACCAGTTTGAGGGCACCAACACTCTGGTAAATACTGGGCACTGAGACCTAGTTTGGGGAGCAAGACAGACCTGGGAAGTGGGCCTGGCATCACTGGGGATGGGTTGGCTCATGAAGCTGTGCCATGATGAGGCTAGGGCCAGGGTCAAGGTCCCATTGCAGGACCAATTTGAGTCTGACTCATGGCATTTAATATGTATCTGCATACCACATGTTGTGTAAAATCCACAAGAATGAGATCCTAACTAGAATAAGATATACTCCATGTGTGTATAATATGTCAAAATATACTCTATGTCAGGTATATCTAAAAAGAACAAAATTTTTAAAAAGAAAAGAAAAACATTGAAAGTAAGCTGGGTACAGTGGTGTATGCCCGTAATCCCAGTGATTTGAGAGGCTGAGACAGGAGGATCACAAGTTCTAGGCCAACCTTGACAACTTAGAAATACCCTTAACAACTTAGTGAGACTCAAAAATGAAAAAAAAAAAAAAAAAAAAAAAAAAAACAATTGGGGATGTAGTTTCGTGGTAAAGTACCTCTGGGTTCAATTCCTAGTACCAAAAAACAAATAAACAAGCAAACAAGAAACAAACATTTAAAGCATGTAAAAATAATAATTTTGAGCTGTGCATGGTGGCATGTGTCTACAATCCCAGCTACTCAGGAGTCTAAGGAAGGAGGATGGCAAGTTTGAGGCCAGCCTGGTCAATTTAGCAAGGCCCTGTCTCAAAATAAACTTGAAAAATGGCTGGAAATGTAGCTCAGAGGTAGGGTGATCACCTAGCATATGAGAGGCCCTCTGTTCAATCCCCAGTACTGTGAAAATAAAGGAAATACAATAAAACAAAAATAATTTTGCTGTGAAGTCTGATTGAAGGTAACTCAGCCAAGAGAGTGGTGATTTCTTTGTTATGTTTTCTGCATAACTCATGACTTCTTTATTACTTTCCAGTAACTAATTTGTATGTAAATACAAATTCTTGGGAAAAGAGGAAATACCTAAATTGATTTCATGTGTTATACATTGTTTTGTTTTTTAAGTGTAACTTTAACAAATATTGTCTTTGGCATGGCTATTCTTTGTAAACCATGTAAAAAGCATTATTTAGTTTTGATTTTCCAGTTTCCTCTTTGTATCTTTAGACCAATCCTCCCCTTGCCCTTTGTTTCATTGCATTATCTATAGGGCCTAAAACTTATGGGAAGGGTTTGGAAATCCAAAGTTTTTCCAAGATAAAAAGTCATTCACTAAAAATAACACCAACCATAACATACAAGACCCGATCCCGGGGAACCTCTGCCTTGCCCTTTGCAGTTTTCTCTGATGCAGTACTCAAACATCATGGAGACCCACTTCACCTTCACCGAATTCCAGACTGGTTTGAGCCCTCAGAGCCTGGTGGATCCCATCGTCCAACAGAACGGCCTGACGTTCACGGCCACGGGCATCCTGAAAGTGGTGTAAGCAACCCCTTTTGCCGTCCCTGGATGTGGCTGCCAAACCACTTCCTAATGCTGAGTCAGTGCAGCTCGCCTCAGGCTGTGGGAAGCTCTGAAGAAAGAGGTTAAAGGGGAGTGTGGGGGCTGCAGCAGAGTCCTCCCTGGAGTGCTCCTGGCCCCCCAGTGTTAGTTTTCCCTGATATGGGACTAGACTTCTCTATAGGTGAGTTTCCCCTTTGCCTGGTTTTGGAGATGCTGGACTCTGGCAGCCCACCTGGGGCACGCAGGGGCATGGGCTTCAATTCAGATACAAATGGATTCCCTTGCTTGTTACTTGTCTGATCTGAGAGTTATTGACTCTAACTACCAGTAAAATGTTAAAGAAGACTAGACTCACAACTCATCTGCAAGAATTAAATGAGATCCTATGTGTTAGGAGCTTGGTCCTAGGTATACAGGAGGTGCTAGATAAATGGTTGCAGTTTTAATCCAGAGAATGGCACAGCCCCTCTTTACCTACCAGGCAGTGACTTAAGTGTCTTTTTTGCATCTTTCTTTTCCACCAACCTCCTTCCATCTCCTCTCCCTTCATCCATGCATGCCCTCTGTGTTAACTGGGCACTTATTCTGTGGCTTCCCACCTCTGGAGTCAGGTGGTCCATGTTGAAAATGACTTAAAAGGTGGGGCTAGAAAGAAGAGGATGTGGTTCTTGTAGGAAGGAGCTGGACTGAATGTCTGGGATCCTTGGCTTCCTGCACACCTCTGGGTGCTGTGCTGGGGTTGGTGCTGGAATGCGGTGGGAATCATCCCAAATAAGATATGCTGCAAACAAACGTAACCTCTTTGCTTATGGGTGGTTCTTCTGCCTTGAACACTGGCCCTTTGGAACTGGACAACCAGGAGACAAACTTCTGTGAATTTAAAGTCACAGAGAAACAGTTCCCTCCCTGAGTTCCTTTCTTAACACTCAAAGTTCTCCCAGTGGTGGGGCCTGGGAGGAAAGGTAAATGAGGCAAAGGTGACATGGTTCTAACCAAGTCCATTCCTCTTCCCCATATCCCAGAGTGCACTGCATTTCCTAGCAGTTTCCCTGCTCCCCAGAGCCAAGTCTATCTCGGGGGGGGGGGGGGCTGGATCAGCTACTGCTGGATCCTCCCTGACATTAACTGTTTTTTTTTTTTTTTTTCCTTTTAAAATGAGCAATAGATTTTTTAAAAAAATTTTTCTCATAGTATAGTTCCTTTTCATAATTTACATTTTAAACCAGACTTTTTTTTTTTTTTTTTTTTTTTTTTTTGTGGTACCAGGGATTGAACTCAGGGGCACTCGACCACTGGGTCACATCCCCAGCCCTTTTTTGTATTTTATTTAGAGACAGGGTCTCACTGAGTTGCTAAGTGCCTCGCCATTGCTGAGGCTGGCTTTGAACTCGCGATCCTCCTGCCTCAGCCTCCCAAAGTGCTGGGATTACAGGCGTGCGCCACCGCACCCGGCTAAACCAGACTTTTTAATATAGAATGCATGCCTATTTTAGAAAGCTATAATATATGGTAGAAATAAAAAAATATAATTGTGTCACCAAAGACATCTAAAGTCAAAGTTTGGTCTATTTCCTTTTGATATTGTTTCAGGCCATAACTGTGTACTGTATTAACACCTTTATATTACCGCTACTGCAACCATCTTTACCACCCACCATTTATTGGAAGTAACATTATATTGTTACCAGTCACTACATATAAACCTGACAGTTTGGTATTTTTTTTTTAAAATACCATTTACAAATAATAAAATGGAAATTCAGAAAAGTAAGACAAGTTTTATAGGTGATAGGGCTAAAGTTGTAACTTCAAAGCCTTTAAAAATTTTATTTTTATTTTTTGGTACTAGGGATTGCATTTAGTGGCATTGGACCACTGAGCCACATCCAAGCCCTATTTTGTATTTTATTTAGAGACAGGGTCTCACTGAGTTGCTTAGGGCCTACCTAAATTGCTGAGGCTGGCTTTGAACTTATGATCGTCCTGTCTCAGCCTCCCAAGCTGCTGGGATCACAAGTGTGCACCACCGTGCCTGGCTAAACACATTTTTTATTACATAAAATTTACCCTAAAAACTATTCTGTATCCTGCTTTTTCTTTAAAATGTTTAATCTCCCTTATATAATCTCCATCATTACTCTTTATAAACATAATTTTTCACTTCTATTTTTAATTTTTTATCTTTTAAGATGTTTTAATGACTGCAGCTTAGTAATACATAACAATGGGGTTCATTTTGACATAATCACACATGTATGGAAAATGATTTGCTACATTGCAGTCCCCAGGACTTCCTCTTTCCCTCCCCTCCTCCCTCTTCCTGTTCTCCTCCTTCTACTCCACTGTAATTCCTTCTATTCACTTACTGTTTCATTAATTGGTGCTTTATAGATATGCATAAAGGTAGAATTCACTGTGGTATATTCATATGTGTACATAGCATAATTTTGTTAATTTCATTTTACAGTTCCTCCCTTTTCCCATCCCTCCTCCCTGTCCTTCAATCCCCTTCCTCTATTCCACTGAGCTCTCTTCTACATGGGATCACTCACTTTTCCCTTATTTTGTCTAACTTCTGCATATGAAAGAAAATATTTGATGCTTGACTTTCTGAGTCTGGTTTATTTCACTTAGTAAGACGTTCTCCTGTTCCATCCATTTACCAGCAAATGCCCTAATTTCATTCTTTTTTATGGCTGAGTTGTATATAAATGTATATAAACTTACATATAAATTGTATGTAAATGCCATTTTTTAAATGCATTCCTCTGCTGAAGGGCAGCTGGGCTGGTTCTATCGCTTGGCTATTATTGTGAACTGAGCTGCTGTAAGCATTGATGTGCCTGTGTCACTATAGTATGATGATTTTAGTTCTTTCGGCTAAATACCAAAGAGTAAGTTTCATTACAAAAAAGACAAAATGAGGATAACATTAAGGAAAATTTTTTTTAAAGAATTCTTATCCACAGTCCCTCTAGTTGACCACCTTGTAGTTTTTTTTGTTTGTTTGTTTGTTTGTTTTTTTTAGCAACACGAGGGATATATACAAATGAATCAGTGAATCCCACCTGCCTAGCAAAGGCCTTGCCTTTATTCAGAATTTTTCTAAATAGTCCCAGTCAGGGCAGACACTATTTTCATCTTTTTTTTTTTTTTTTTTTTTAAATCTAGGTCATATAACCTGTTTAACATTTTATCACAGTTTTCATTTGAAACGAATGTTTACTTTTCAAAAAAGGAACTAGGTCATGATCTCCTAAATCCTTTCCCTAATGTTGGGCATTTAGGTGGTTTCCAGTATTACATTTGGCATGTGTTTGTTGTGTAGCATGTGTGCACATGTGTGTGTGGGTGTGTTCATTCTGAGCTTATAGAGCTATATGAACACATAAGTACATTTTAAACATTATTTATAGCTATCATCTAACTAATGCTTACCTGTAGGCCATTCACTATTGTAAAGGCTGACCTCCTTTATTCTCCCAAAAAACCTGATACTATTCCCTTCAGTTATCTACTATTGCTTAACAATCCATTAACAAATACAGTGGCTTCAGTAACAACTCTTTTATGATTTGTCACAATCTTGGGATGAGGCTGGCTGCCTCCTCTGCTGTTCTTGTTTGTGGGGCTGTGGCCAGATATCTAAGGCTGGGATCTTGAGAGCTTCATTCATATGTCTGGTGCCTAGGAAGGACTCGCTGGAGAGCGGGGCTCAGTTGGGGTGGCTGGGCCTCTTCTGTGGTCTCCTTCCTTGTGACCACTCCATGGGGCGCCTCCAAAAGGGTAGCCAGACTTCTCTCACTGTGGCTCAGGACTCCCCAAAGTGCAAAAGCAAGAGATATGAAGGTTTCTTAGGCTCGCCAACAGTCTTGTGTTACTTTTACTGCATGCTACCATTGAAAGTGAGTCACAGGCCAGGCCAGGTTCACTGTGGGAAGAGAACCAGCTGTGGTTCAGTACTCTCATCTTGTACAGAAAGAAGCAGAGTTTCAGAGATTAAGTAATTCGCTCAAAGCATGTCTGACTCCAGAGCTTCCACTTTGAACCATACTGCCTGCTGGGACTGAAGCTCAGTAATAGAGTTTTAAGAAATAATTTTGAGTACTCTTATTACTGGTCTTACTAATTATTGCCAGTATGTTTCTTTAAAAAAAATACTGAATCATTTTCTTAACATTCCTGATAGAGTCTGGCATGTTCCAGGGTCAGGACTGCCTAGTCTTTCCAGATGAGCTTCTTGTGCTACAAATGATGTTTTTTCATAATTAATCATATCTCAGTAGAGTCATTTCCCTTTCCTTCCTGACAGGACAGAGCTATTTCATAGCAAGAATGGGGCCCGAAAAGGTGCCAAGAAGATCCTCATTGTCATCACAGATGGGCAGAAGTATAGAGACCCCCTGGATTACCGTGATGTCATTCCCCAGGCAGAGAAAGCTGGCATCATCCGCTATGCCATTGGGGTATGGCCTCTTCTGCATTGCTCCCTCAGACTCAGCCTAGTAAAGGCCTGTGAGCTCCTCCTGCTCAGCTGCCTCTCTGCTGCAGGTGGGAGATGCTTTCCAGGAACCCACTGCCAGGCAAGAGCTGAGCACCATTAGCTCAGCGCCTCCGCAGGACCATGTGTTTGAGGTGGACAACTTTGCAGCACTCAGCAGCATCCAGAAGCAGCTGCAGGAGAAGATCTTTGCAGTAGAAGGTACTGGAACATTGGAGTTGAAGGAATCCCTACTCAATTTTTCCCTGCAGTCTTTGACAGTGCATCCCTGTTTACAACTAACCCCAAATGGATCCCTAGAACCCGAGTCACAAGCCTATGATCTCTTCCCTCTGCTTTGAGGCCTCATGATCTCTTGGCTTTGAAGAACCTGTTTCCCCACAGGAACCCAATCAAGGACAAGTAGCTCCTTTCAGCATGAGATGTCACAAGAAGGCTTCAGTTCAGTGCTCACAATGGTGGGTACAGTGTGTACTTGATAAACAGGTCTCAAGCATCAGCTCTGGGCCAGCCCTGGGCTGGGAGCTGGGACCCAAAAGTAAACAAGAAGCAGATCTGGTCCTCAAGTTCACTGTTAGATCAGGGAGAAACACCAGGCAGTGCATTTGGTGCTAGAAGAGGAAATCTTGGGCTCCTGTCCTCCTGGAGGGCATATTCCAATAGGCAGAAAACACAGACAAAAGACTTTTGGACTATGCTGTTGGGGTAGAAAAAGAAAGGTGGTCAAAAGAGGCTGAATGATTAAAAAAAAAAAAAAAAAAAAAAAAAAAAAAAGGACAATCCCGCGGAAAATCTGGGGAAAGATTGCTTTAGGTAGAGGCAAAAGCAAGTGTAAAAGTCCTGAGGCAGAGACAAAGTTACTCTGATGGAGCCATCAGAAGGACCAGCACAGCAGGAGCAGAGTGAACAAGAGACAGCAAGCAAGGAGAGGGCTAGAGAAGTGGGAGAGACCAGACAGGGCAGACCCGAGAGGTGACAAGATAGCAAGGCTTGTCTGAAAGTAGATGTGTGTTCAAAGTATCCAGAAGGATTGGTTTCAAGATAACTTGTGTTGAGCAGGAAGTGGTAGAAATCAATATGAATTGGTCACTGCAGCTAGGTCAGGGTTACTTAGAGCTTAATGAAATCAAAAGTTCAAAAAGGCAATAAAGTAAGCACGCAGAGGAGAAAATGAGAATTGTTTCTTGAGGGTGCTGAGGAATTCATCACAGAGGAGCTGGTTTTGAGGTTGACTGTTGGAGAGAGAGGATCTGAGAACAAGGGAAAGAAGTGGGCTAGGTCAAAAGTTTAGTGAGGGGCTGGGGTTGTAGCTCAGAGGTAGAGTGCTCGCCTCGCACGTGCGCGGCCCGGGTTCGGTCCTCAGCACCACATAAAAATAAAGGCATTGTGTACAACTAAAGCAAATAAATAAATATTTTTTTAAAAAAGTTTAGTGAGGTTCAGAACAGAGAATAACTTCAAGAGTTTGTTTGCAAAGGGTCCCAGATGCCAATCTAAGGGCTTGGCAATGGTTTTCCAGCAGAATGATGCCTGCACATTTGGGTTTGGGGATATTGGTTGCTTGGGTAAGAGGAGGTAGAGCAGACAAGAGCAAAGTAGGAAGCAGAAAGGGCAGGGGTGAAGGTGGGAACAGTGGTAATGGGGACAGACTTAGAGATACTAGCAGTTGGGTTACAGAGGATGCTGGTGAGCACTAAAGAAGAAAACTCAAAATGATGAGAGGAGTTAGGGGAGGGCATTTCTTTGGATTAGGCTGCCTTCTTGCTTTCTTCTTCTCAGCCCTGGAATCTTTTCCTCCCAGGATGGACCAGTTCTGGGGGCTGTGGGGAGCTTCAGCTGGTCTGGAGGTGCCTTCCTATACCCCCCACATGTGAACCCCACCTTCATCAACATGTCTCAGGAGAATGTGGACATGAGGGACTCTTACCTGGGTGAGGAAAGGCTGTGGGTGGGGGACAGGTGGGGGACAAGCTGCTGGGAAGGGGAGGAGACGCCTTGGTGCTGACACTGGGCCCCCTCAGGTTACTCCAGTGAGCTGGCCCTGTGGAAAGGGGTCCACAGCCTGGTCTTGGGGGCCCCTCGCCACCAGCACACCGGGAAGGTTGTCATCTTCACCCAGGCATTCAGGCAATGGAGGCCGAAGGCTGAAGTCACAGGGACCCAGGTTGGTGTGGAGGAAGCCAGAGTGGAACACGAGGGCGGGCAGGGTGGCTAGGGGCAGGGAAGGAGAAGGGGCAGGGGCTGATGGGGCAGGTCCTGGTGCCTGGGGAGAGGCAGGACCTGCCCAGAAAGGAGGTGCCTGTGGCAGGGGCAGGCAAGCTGACTTGAGACTCTTCCCTCAGGTTGGCTCCTATTTTGGGGCCTCCCTCTGCTCTGTGGATGTGAACAGCGATGGCAGCACTGACGTGATCCTCATTGGGGCTCCCCATTACTACGAGCAGACCCGAGGAGGGCAGGTGTCCGTGTGCCCTATGCCCAGGGGGGTGAGTGGTGATGGACCTGAGCTGGGTGGGGCCCAGGTGTGGGGTGTGGACTGCCTGGATTGGACCTGGCACTGTTTTTTTGTTCTGTAGAGGAGCAGGTGGCAGTGTGAGGTCATTCTCCGTGGGGAGCAGGGCCATCCCTGGGGTCGCTTTGGGGCAGCTGTGACAGTGCTGGGGGATATCAATGGAGACCATCTGATAGATGTGGCCATTGGAGCCCCTGGAGAGGAGGAGAATCAGGGTGCTGTTTACTTATTTCATGGAACCTCAGGACTGGACATTAGCCCTCCCACAGCCAGGTGAGATCCCCTGTTATCAGCCTCTTATAGTCCTTTTCCACGATGTGGGCTCACTGAGCACAGCCTCCTGTCACTAGCCTTAGGAGTTGTCATTTCCCTTCTTTTGGTTGCCCTTCCATTCCTTTTCTTTTGCAGCACAGGGGATTGAACTCAGTTCAAACTCAGTTTACCTTGCACATGCCAGGCAAGCCGCTCTACCACTGAGCTACAACCCCAGCTCAGTAGTTTATTTTCTTGAATTTCACCAGACCCAGCTAAACACAAATCATGTCGCTTTTCTTCTTTAGTTCCAAATAGGCTGCAATCTGTTGTGAACAGCTTAATGGTAAGAGATCAGACTCTGAGGTCAGAGCTCAGATCAAATTCCTGGCCATCAGTAGCTATGTGGCCTTAGGCATGTGGCTGGCTTAGCCTCTGTGAGCTTTAGTGTCCTTCTGTGAAACATGGCAATGTTCAAACCAACTCCCCGAGCTTCTTGTAAAGAAAGCACCATGAGTGCAGTGAGCAGGCCACTCATCAAATATTTATGAATGAACATAACAAAGGATGAATAAACAAATTGATTATGTTGCTATTTTTAGGCTTTTGTTTTATTATTAGCCTATAGCCTCATGATGAGTTGAACTAAAAGATCTTCCTTCCATCTGGGGGTCCCTGAGGTCCTCACCCTGTTTTCTTTGAACTCCTGTCCCTTCATCTCTCCTTTTCAATTTCTCCATTCAGGTCTGCTTTTACTACAAGCTGTTTCCAAATCTCCCTTTTCCAATCTTTGGAATCACCTCCCCTTTCACTTTTTCTTTCCCTCTATGGCCAGCGCATCACCGGCTCCCAGTTCTCCTCAAGGCTCCAGTATTTTGGACAGTCGCTAAGCGGTGGTCAAGACCTCACTCAGGATGGACTGGTGGACCTGGCTGTGGGGGCCCAGGGGCACGTCCTACTCCTCAGGTGATAACTCCCCCACATGCTGCCCTCACCTGCTGTGTGTCTGATTAACCAGTGCTCTCCCCCGCCTTAGTTCCCTCTCAGAGGCTAGTGTCCTACCCTCGGCTCCTACGTATGTCCCTCAGGAGTCTGCCAGTGCTGAAAGTGGAAGTAGCTATGAGATTCACCCCCACGGAGGTGGCAAAGGCTGTGTACCAGTGCTGGGAAGAGGTGCCCACCACCCGGGAAGCTGCAGAGGCCACGGTCTGTCTCACTATCCACAAGAGTTTACTTGACCAGTTAGGTAAGGCCCAGTCTCTCATCCCGTTAGAGGACTCCAAGGCTATTCTCAGAACAGAATGGGCTCAGGAATCCAAATCTCACCCCCATATCTGCTCAGCGACCTGTGTGTTAGAAACCTGGGCCCTTTCCTTCCCTTTTTCTCACATCCACACCTGGGGGTTCCACCTCCAGCGTAGGTATGGATCTGCCCACTTCTTTCTCCTGGCCCTAGCCACCGCCGTCCTCTAAGCCACCTCTTCTCCTTCCCACCTACACCAAAATGAAGACACTCTGAGCAGTTCCTATGGCTATTTTTGCACCCTCCCACTCATTCTTCACAGATGAAGGCATATTAGAACTCATTTGGTCCTAATATGCAAATCTGGCTCCTCACTAAATTGCTCCCCCTTGAATCTATAAAGACCTGAATCCTTCACTGCAGTGTCCTCTCTGACTTGATCCCTCTCTGCATCTCGTCTCACCTCATTCCACTCTCTCTCTCTCTCTCTCTCTCTCTCTCTCTCTCTCTCTCTCCAGGGGTGCAAAACCACTAAGCAACATACCTAGCCCTTTTTATATTTTATTTAGAGACTCACTGAGTCTCTAAATTTATTTAGGGTCTCACTGAGTTGCTTATGGCCTACTTAAATTGCTGAGGCTGGCTTTAAACTCACGATCCTCTTGCCTCAGCCTCCTGAGCAGCTGGGATTACAGGCGTGTGCTACTGTGTCTGGCTCACTCCTCCTTTCTCTATACGTTTTGGTAAATGTGCCAGCCTCCCTCTCCCTTGGGGCCTTTGCCACAGTCTGGAACATTCTCTTCCCTGTGCTTCACCCTCCGGGTTGTAGCTTAGATATGGTCCATCTAGGTAGAGCATCCCTAACCAAGTCTGCGGTAGCCTGCTGTATTTGTTATCACCAGAAGATACTACTCACACTGTGACATTATGGTCATATGACAAACGTATGACATATGTTTGGCTCCCTTCCTGGACTAAAAGCTTTATGAGGTCAGGGGTCATATCCAGTTCTTCTCCATGTGTATGCCCAGCACTTGGTACAGTCCATGGCCCATAGAAAGTGCTCTGCAAATATTTATCACATGAACAAATAAATGAAAAGAGAACATCGTGGGTTTTCTCTGCCTTTTCTTTTTCCACTCCCTCTTTCTCTTCAGGTGATGTCCAAAGCTCTGTCAGGTATGATCTGGCTTTGGATCCAGGTCGTCTGAATTCTCGTGCCATTTTTGATGAGACCAAGAATTGGACTTTGACTCGAAGAAAACCTTGGGGCTTGGGGACCACTGTGACACTGTGAAGTTGCTTCTGCCCGTAAGGACTTTGGGTTTTGGAAAAGGGAGAGGGAGGAGGATCCCAAGGCTAGCCTATAGAATCCCTGGGTGAGGATACTGGGTCTGGAGAGAGGAAGGTTGGGGGTGGGAGGACTTGACTTCACAGCTTGGATTGGCTACTGTCTGGATGCAGTAGTGGAAAAGCCCCAGTGGTGGAAAGGAGGAAGGATAGTGGGTTCTTGAAAACCCATTCTCCTTCAGGACTGTGTGGAGGATGTGGTGAGCCCCATCATCCTGCGCCTCAACTTCTCCCTGGTGAGAGACTCCATCTCGTCCCGGAACCTTCACCCTGTGCTGGCTGTGGGCTCACAAGACCTCTTCACTGATTCTGTGAGTCATCCAATGAAGACCCAGAGATGTGAAGGCTTTCATTATTTACGTGCCTAGATTAGCTCCTAATTGCTCACCCACCACATTTCCTAGCCTCCACCCGGCTAGGAAAGCCCTGCCTTGTTTGGACCCTGAAACACATCCCAGTTGGTTACCTACTTGACCATGACATAAACTCTCTTGTTCCCATTCTGCTGATCCTTCCCAACTTTTCTCAGTCCTACCTGTGAGCCTTTGTTTGTGTTGTATCTCCAATTTGAAAAACATTTCCTCCTTCTATCTAAAGAATCTTCTCTAGTTCTCAAAGCTCTGATCTTGACACCTTCTCTTTTTTGCAGGGAGGGGTTGTACAGGGGATTGATCTCAGGGGCACTGGACCACTGAGCCACATCCCCAGCCCTATTTTGTATTTTATTTAAGGGTGTCACTGAGTTGCTTAGCACCTCACTTTTGCTGAGGCTGGCTTTGAACTCGTGATTCTCCTGCCTCGGCCTCCCAAGCTGCTGGGGTTTACAGGCACGCCCAGTGACTCTCTTTTGAAAACTTGCACTCAGCAGTTCTCACTTCTCTGACCCCCAATTGCCCCATGATCACACCATCCCAAATGTACACATCAGGGGAATCGTAACAATCTGCATTTACATTTGTGGCTGTCTTGGGGATTGTATGTTCCTTGAGCACAAGAACCACATCTAATTTGCCTGAAGTTTTCACTTCCCCCAAACTGCCAAAACCTGTCCCATTACTGGCACTGAATGTTTGTTGAATAATTGTCCTAGTACAAATTTGATTTGACACAACTGGACTTTATTGTCCTTGAAGCCAAGGATATTGTCTTTAAAAAGAGTTTTTTTTTTTTTTAGTTGTAGATGGACACAATAACTTTTACTTATTTATTTTTATGTGGTGCTGAGGATTGAACCCGGTGCCTCACATGTGCTAAGGCAAGTGGTCTACCACTGAGCCACAAAACCCCAGCCCTTGAATTTTTTTTTTTAATATTCCAACCTCCACACCCCATCTTCACTCCTGCTAGTATCTAGTAGAGTTCTGGGTGCAGAGGCTCAGTAATAGTCAATGTTGATAAGCATGTTCAACGAAGGGGCTGGAGAAAGATTAAAACACGAAATGAGAAGAGAATATATACTGTTTTTCTGCAGCTTCCCTTTGAGAAGAACTGCGGGCAGGATCACATCTGTGAGGGGGACCTGAGTGTCAACTTTAGCTTCTCGGGGTGAGCTCCATCTCCTTTCATATCCAGATATTCAAGTTTCTGAGTTTGCCGTCCTTGTAGGATGACTAGTATTTGTGCTTCTCTTTGGCTGTCTAACAAAAATGATTCTGATGGGAATGTTATTGGTGCATAATTCACGAGTTTCCCAAATCCTGCTCCTGCCCCTGATCCAATTCCAACCCACTTCCAGTGGAGTCACACTTCCAATCTTGTCCTTCCCTTCAGCCTACAGACCTTGATGGTGGGAAGCTCCCTGGAGCTCAATATGATAGTGACTGTGTGGAATGAGGGTGAGGATTCCTATGGAACTATAGTCAATTTCTACTACCCAGCAGGACTATCCTATCGACGGGTGTCAGGAACACAGGTAAACACCTTCCTTGGGCTCTAGCTGACTGGGGGCTTGTATTAGTCTGTTTTTCTGTTGCCTGTAACAAAATGCCACATACTGGGTAAATTACAAAGAAGATGTTTATTCTGGAGGTGCATGGTCAAGGAGCCACATCTGGTGATGGTCTTCTTATTGGAAGAGTCCAAAGATGATGTAAGCCATCATACGCAAGAGACAGAAAGTAAATGTGTGTATGTGTGTTGGTCTAGTCTCTCTTTTGTTTCCTATAAAGCCACCAGGATGCAATTGTGGGGGCCCTACCCCATAACTTTATCTAATCCTAATCACTTTCTCAAGGGCTTGCTTCTAATACCATAGTCAGATTAAGTTTCCACACTCTTAATATATCACAATGGAGATTATATTTAAAAGCATGGGGGGCTGGGGTTGTGGCTCAGCGGTAGAGCGCTCGCCTAGCACGTGTGTGACCCGGGTTCGATCCTCAGCACCACGTAAAAATAAATAAAAGCATTGTGTACAACTAATAAATAAATAAATAAATATTTTTTTAAAAAAGCATGGAACATTCAAACCATATCCAAAACAAAGCAGGCCCCTTCACTGTCCTATACTTCCTAAGTGATCTCTCTCTCTCTCTCTCTCTCTCTCTCTCTCTCACACACACACACATACACACACACACACACACAGAGAAGTGCATTAAGACTATATGCAGTTAAATAAATTATATTAAGCAAAAATCCATAAATTTAGCACCTGGGTCAAGAAATAAAACACTGCTAGTGTTCCCAAAGCCCTCTCACCATGTGCCTTATCCTATCATAATCACAACCTCTCCCCAAAAGCAATCAATCGCTATTCAAACTTTGTGATAACCATTTCCTTGTATTTTTTTATAATTTTACAATCCATGGGTATACCCCTAGATAACATTCTTCAATTTTGCTGCTATTTGAACTTTATATGAATGGAAACATGTTACATATACTCTTTTGTGTCTTGCTTCTTTCCCTCAATATTATGTTTGTGAGATCCATCCATGTTGTTGTATGTGGGGGTAGAACATTTTCATTGTTATACAGAATTTCTTTGTATGAATGTACCACAATTTATTTATCCATTTCACAATTAATGGCTATTTGAATTGTTTCCTGATTTTGGCCACAATTGAGTACATCCTGGTGTACCTATGCATAATATTTTGGAAGGCACAGAATTACTGAGTCATTTAATATATATATGTCTTCAATTTTAACAAGTAAAGTCAAACCATTTTTACAAGTATTTTCACTTCCATCAGCAGTATGTGAGAGGTCTTGTGGCTTTCTTTTTTTAATATTTATTTTTTAGTTGTAGGTGTACACAATATCTTTTATTTCATTTTTATGTGGTGCTGAGGATTGACCCAGTGCCTCACGCATGCTAGGTGAACACTCTCACTGAGCCACAACCCCAGCCCCGTGGCTTTCTTTCTTTTTTTTTTTTTTCTTTTTCTTTTTTTCTTTTTTTTTGGTACTAGGGATTGAATGCAGGGGCACTCGACCACTGGGCCACATCCCCAGCCCTTTTTTGTATTTTATTTAGAGACAGGGTCTCACTGAGTTGCTAAATGCCTCGCCATTGCTGAGGCTGGCTTTGAACTTGCGATCCTCCTGCCTCACCTGGGATTACAGGTGTGCACCACCACGCCTGACTCTGTGGCTTTCTTTAACACTTGACATCATCAGACTTTTAAATTTCTGTCAGTCTGGTGAGTAATACTCTTTCCTTGCAGTCTCAATTTGCAGTATTCTATAGAGGTTGAGCAAATTTGCATATATTTGCTGGTTATTTGGATCTTTTCTTTTGGTAAGTGTCTGTTCCCATCTTTATTCTATTCTTCAAGTGAGTTGCCTATATTTTTCTTACTGATTTTTTTAAATTTAATTTAATTTTTAAATTAAATTATTCATTTATTCTAATTTGTTATATATGATAGTAGAATGCAATTCATTTCATATTATCTTACTGATTTATAAGAGTTCTTCACACATTATGGTTATTAATCCTATTCCAATTATATATGCTCAAATATCTTTCCCATTGCCTGTCTTTTATAATGTTTTTTAATAAACAATGTCTTAATTTGTTGTCAATTTGTGTCAATCTTTTCTTTTGTACTTAGTGTTTTTGTGTTAAGAAATATTTAGCTACCCCACGTAATAAAAATAGTCATCTATATCATCTTTAAAAATCTTTAGTTTTGTTTTTTTCACATTTGAGTCTTAAACAGTTGTAATTTATATTAATATATGGAATGAGGTAGGAGTCCAACCTTTTCTCTTTTTTGGTATGGGTCCATTTTCCTAGCACCTTTTGTTGAAATGTCTATCCTTTCTCCTACTGCTATGCAATGCCACTACTGTGATATATCAAGACTGTATATGCATATGGGTAACTTTTCTGAATTCATTCTCTTTCCCTAGAAGCAACCCCATCAGCGTCCACTACGCCTGGCATGTGAGGCAAAGCCTACTGGGAATGAAGGCCTGAGGAGCAGCAGCTGTAGCATCAACCACCCCATCTTCCGAGAGGGTACCATGGTCAGTGTTTCTCCACCAAACCTCATCACTGTTCTCCCTTGTCCTGACCCATTCCCTTCCCTTACTCCCCGCTCTTCCCCTATCCTTATTCCTTCTTTCTTCTTCCCTCAGGGCACCTTCATTATCACATTTGATGTCTCCTACAAGGCTACCCTGGGAGATAGGTTGCTTGTGAGGGCCAATGCAAGCAGGTGAGCCCAGGCCAGTTATGGTATGTCCCTCACTCTCCGGTCAGCTGGAGACTCCTCTCCTAGATTCCTTTTCATTTGGGTTCCTCTCTCTTTCTCCAGTGAGAATAATAAGCCTGCAACCAACAAGACTACCTTCCAGCTGGAGATCCCAGTGAAATACGCAGTGTACACCATGATCAGCAGGTGCTTAATCCCTAGCCCTCCCTTTAGACCTTTGACCTTGCTCCAAGCCTAGTTTCTTCTGCTGGAGGCCAGCCTTTTGGTCAGGGGCATTTGTGTTAGTTAATCCATGTTACTATAATGGGCTACCTGAGGTGGGGTAGTTATAAAAAAGATAGGTTTATTTAGCTCACAGTTTTGGATGCTGATTGTCCAAACAGTGTAGTGCCAGGTCTGGTGAGGACCCCTCTTGACTACATTGTGGCAGATAGCACCAAAATGTGTGCCAGAGGATAAGACCACACAACGAGATAGGAAGCCCGAGCAAGGGGGAGGGGCCCATCTTACAACATCTCACTGGGCCCTGCCTCTTAAAGTTCCCAACACATCCCAACATTGCTACACTGAGGGCCAAGCACCCAACACATGAACCCTTGGAGCATAAACTCAAATCATATCTCAATTACAGCAGTACCTAAAGTATGTCCTCTGATTCCTCCCATGGGAATGCTTGTGTGGGGTGGCCAGCCATGTTTATAGTACAGCGTGATGGGTCATATAAATTCTTGCATCTTCTCTGATGAATTGGTCTGCTGGTGGGACACACATACGCCTATCACCTCTGTCAGCTTTCTCCTCTCCCTCAAAAATTCAGGCTCCTTTTAACATGAAGGGAGTCCTTTCCTTTGGGCCAAACATGAACATGCTGAAGTAAAACTACTAGATTGAGATCACTGTGAGCACTCTGAATTGGGGAGCTTTTGCCCAACAGGATATGGCCTGTCACCACACAGAGGAAAGGAAAGGTCAGGTTTCTACAAAACTGAGAGGAGGGTAGAGGTGTGAGAACCTGTTGGGAAAGTCTCTAAAAGCTCAAAGCCGAGGCAGGCCACGGGATAGGCAAGTGTAGGGCCGCATCTATGGGTTCTGAAGGTGGGCAAAGGAGCCGGGGCCAACCCGGCTGAAAGCAAAGCAAGGGACTCCGCACACTTTGGATTGTACTCCAGAGTGTTGAAGTGGCTAAGAAGCTTATTATAGCGACATGGGACAGAGCTTGCTGCTATTGCTGTTAAATTTATAGAGGAATTAGGGAAGGGGATCAAGCAGTGTTATTGTCCATCTAGGACCCATGGACCACATGTGTCAGTTTCCCCTTTTATCCACAGTGAAATACTTATGATAAAAGTTTACAGTTATGTATACTTGTGACAAACTTTTTTTTTTTGTTACCGTTGTGGGGTTTTTTTTGCATTGTTTTTATATTGATTTAATCCTCCCAATAATTGTATTGTCATCTCCATCTTACCAAAAAAAATTAAGAGGTTAAATAACTTGCTCCCATCATTCACCAGGTAAATCATATTGGATGTTTTACAGGGATACCCTAGGAGACAGGTTGCTCCTGAGGGCCGATACAAGTGGGTGAGCTCAGATGGTTTGACTCCAGGGCCTGTGCCATATGCTACATGCTTCTCTGAAAACTCAGGAAAGTTGGATGATTTGCTTAGATTCGAAAAGAGGTTTAGAACAAGAAAATTTAAAATAAGAAAACTGAAGCATAGAGGGCAGGGGTAAGGGTGGGGAGCAGGAGAAAGGCTAGCATAGTGAGTGAAAAGTAAATGCTAACATTTATGGAGGACTCACAGGTGCTAGGTGCTGCTACAACCCCCATCACAACTCTGCTACAAGTAGGCAATATTATAAATATCCCTATTTTAAGGAGGAAAAATATATAGGTTTCCAGAGAGGCTAAGTAGCTTTCCTCAAGTTACTTGGGTAGAAAGTGCTAAATCTGAGATGTGAACTCAGGCAGCTCCTCTGTGTCCTGAGGATAGGACTCAGGGCCTTGCAAATGCTAAGCAATCGCTCTACCCCAGATTATATCCCCAGTTCCTGTGTTTTTACTTAGCAAGCTGATAATGGGGAAATTGCTGGGGTCCACAGAGTTTCTGTGTGGCTGGTTTGACTTTTGGGTTCTGGGTGCTGGGGAAAAATGCAGGTCTTTATTCTTGACTGATTCTACTGAGATCTTAGAGATTAAGGTCTGAGAAGGTAGAGATTGTTGGTTAACTGTTGAATCTCCAGGGCCATCCACATAGCCTGGTATATGGTAAATATTTCCTGACAGAAGCCATGAATGGAGGGATGGATGGATGGATGGATGGATGGAAACCCTCCTGAAGCCTGAAACACTTACGCCCCCTCTGTGGGCTTGAGTTCATTTCCTTCACATTTACTGTCCTTCCCCAAGATTACCACATTTATCTTCTTCATTGCCACCACAAGAGGGGCCATTGTTTCACTTTTGCTTGAGTGACCCAGCTGTCACTCCCTAGAGTCCCCTTAGGCTTATTTGTTCTGGCAGCAGTCTCTGAAAGCATCACCTGAGGCCAGTCTAGAAAAAGCAATGTGAATGCCTTTTTCCCACAGGAAAATGTTTAGACATTCTGAGAGGTGATGTTTAAGTTGGGCATTTAAGTGAAATTTTCCAGAAGAGGAGTGGGTAAGGACATTCCTGGCAGAAGAAAGAGCTTGCACAAAGTCATGGGGCTATGAAAGAGCCACAGGTATCAAGGGAAGAGCTGGTAGTTTTGGGTGACTGAGGCAAAGGGCAGTGAGGGGGGTCTAAGCTGAAGCTGAGCTGCAGAGGTATGTTGGGACCATTGTTGTTTGCCTAGGTCATTTTCTGGGCCCACCATTGCTCTCTGCAGCAAGCTAGGGCACAACTGGGGATGATTGTAGGGCTGTTTTTCACCAACAGGCCCTTTCTCTCCAGACAGGAAGAATCCACCAAGTACTTCAACTTTTCTATTTCTGATGAGAGCAGCAGGAAAGAGGCAGAACATCGATACCGCGTAAGAGGCTGGGGCGTATTCATGTCTGCCCTTCCATGGTGTGCATGAAATTGGAAGTTGGTGGGAACAATGGAGAAGACCCCAGGGCTATGGCTAGGAAAGAAGTGGGATTTGGCATGTTCCAGGCAATCTAATGACATTTGGTCTCAATTTTCTGCAGGTGAATAACCTAAGTCAGCGAGATCTGGCCATCAGCATCAATTTCTGGGTTCCCGTCTTGCTGAATGATGTGGCTGTGTGGGATGTGGTTGTGATGGCCCCTTCACAGGTGCTTGCCTGTCTTTCCTCTCTCTCTAGGAACTGATTCCACAGGTACTGCACACCCTTTTATCAGGGAAATGTTGATCCTTAAGTATTTTTATTGTCAACTAGAGTCTCCCCTGTGTGTCAGAGAGGGAACCTCCCCAGCATTCTGACTTCCTGACCCATATTCCAAGGAGTTCTGTGCTGGTAAGAAAGACCCTGAACCCCCACTATAGGACCAGCCCATATTGGGGGATACAACAAAATGTATTGTTAGACTACAGAATTATGCATTTATCCTGTAATTGTTCATCTATTTTCCACCCAAACTCTGCAGCCTATATTTTGTTTTATGGCCCCCCCACCCAAGTGAAGACCTTCCTCAACTTCTTTCCTCCCCTGTCTCAAGAACTGTTCCATTGCTGACTGCCTGAGGTTCCGATGTGACATCCCCTCCTTCGGCATCCAGGAGGAGCTTGACTTCATCCTCAAGGGCAACCTCAGTTTTGGCTGGGTCAGCCAGGTGTGTAGGCCCCTCCCCCAGATTCACATGGTACCTGATGGGTCTGTGCCCAGCCCTAGGCCAGGTCATTGGCTGAACTCTGAGCTTCCCTCAGAGACAATTCCCTAGCTCCCCTCACCCTAACACTGTCTTTCAGACATTGCAGAAGAAGGTGTCAGTCATGAGTGTGGCTGAAATCACGTTTGACAGATCTGTGTATGCCCAGCTTCCAGGACAGGAGGCATTCTTGAGAGCCCAGGTAGTGACCATGTAGTAGGCAGTGGCCAGGCTGGTGGGAGGCTCCTGATGCTAAATCTGTGCTGCTGGTAGGGGGACTGGGGGTTGCAAGCCTAGAGGGAGGTGGGAGGAAGGCCCCTGGGCAAGACAATTGTCCTGAGAGTATGAGTGCTCCTGCATCTCACCTCTTAGAGGAAGGCCTAGGGAAGGAGGGGAGGGAGCTGAAGGTTGGAGAACTCCAGGGAAGTCTGGGGCAACACGAAACCTCATACTTTCTGATCTCCAAATCAGATGGAAACGCTGCTAGAAGAATATGAAGTCTATAATCCCATCCCCCTCATCGTGGGCAGCTGTGTGGGAGGTCTGCTGCTGCTGGCTCTCATCACAGCCATATTGTATAAGGCAAGTCCTTTATCCCACTCCCAACACTACCAGCATCCAATCCCAGCCCTGTCACAGGATAATATAGTGAGAATCTTGACTATGGTGCCAGACAGGACTAGGCACACATTTTGCCTCTATTGCTTATTCACTGTATGTTAGCAAGTTGCTCAACCTCTCTGAATCTGTTTCTCATTTTATTTTATTTTATTTTATTTATATGTGGTGCTGAGAATTGAACCCAGTGCCTCATACATGCTATGCAAGTGCTCTACCACTGAGTTAGAACCCCAACCCCTTTTTTCTCATTTTTTTAAAATGATAATAAGGCTTACATCACAGATTGCCTGAAATGAGGCAGAAATGAGGCCATGGTATATGTATAATCTGCCTGCCTGCAGAATCTATGCTTTTCTATTCTAGATTATGTGTATAATACTGTGCTCAGCACACAATAGATATTCAATAAATGATAGCTGTTGTTCATATAAATGTTCTGGCACACAAACAGTGTGCTTAGTTCTCTTCTCTCTGTTTCTTCCTATTCTCTTACCCAGTTTTTCTGGTTTATTCCTTTTCACAGATTGGCTTCTTCAAACGTCGGTACAAAGAAATGCTAGATGGAAAGCCTGAAGACACTGCTACATTCAGAGGGGAGAATTTCACCCGTGAGGCACCAAATTTGTCTTCGTCTTAATAATCCACTTTTCTTATTTATCTCTACTCCCATGGGCTTGTCTTGTCCCTGCCTATGAATCCACTTTTATGAGAATAACTTCCACATAGATCTGGACTTGCCTGAGCAACCTATCAGGTATTAAGCCACTTTCCTAAGGAGTTGAAAGTTTTTTATATCTGTATATATCTCTTGGACTTTTTTAGGAGCAGATATGATGCCAACATAAATTTTCATATGGATGTTTGTCATATAAACTGAGAATGTTTATCGCATTTTCCTTGTATGGAAGAGTTCTAACCCAGGGATGAGGTTCTAGGAATAGGTGGGGAAACCAAATTGTGGGATTGAAAATGTCCTCTCACTTTCTCAGGTACCTGGAAGTATCGGGGGAGAGACTTAAAGGAAGTAAGTGTGTGTAGGTGCTGGGAGCACATTGGTTTGTCATGGGCTATAGCACAGGCTTCAGGATCTTTAGTCATGAAAAGTGGGAAAGGGAATGGAATGTTCAGTCAGAGTTCATTTGAACCCAAGTTCCCCCTTGAATGGGGACCCCAAAAGCCAGGAGAGCCAGGCTTTCAGAAAGGACCATCTGATTTCCAGACTAAGATAGAAGAGCAGCATAGAGAATGACCAAAATATTCCAAATCCAGAATTAGGTCATGACACCTCACACAGAGGATGGCAGGGCTCAGGTTTGAAATTAGGGCTATCTGTAGAGAGCCAGGATTCACAGATGCTGTTTGGGCTGGGTGTGTCAGGGGAGAGTTACTTCAGGGTCTGCACTCCTCGGTCCCCACAGGGCCTTGGATCAGCTGTCTGCAGTAGACAGTGAAGTCGCCGAGAATCTCAGGCTCCTCCTCTAGGGAAGGAGAACAAAATTATATCTGGATCCAGTGTATGTGAAACCCTGTACAGCCTAGAGACCTAAGTATTAATAGGTGAGAGAGGGGGAGCGGAGATCGCCTGCCTGTTCACGAAGGTCCCTTGAGCACCGGCCATCATCAGCAATTTGGGAGTAACACGTGAGGGCAATCACTCGGTGGAGCTGATGCCCCCAACAGGTGGGCTGAGCCGCTGACACCGGCCCCACCCAACACTCCGTTTCCCCCACCCTGCCCCCCAAAGAGCCTAAGGACACAAAACTTTCACACCTTTATTGTGCTTGGGATTGTCTGCTTGGGCTTCAAGGGTGTTCGTAGCCCGTGGGCAGAGGGTTGACGTGGGGATTGTGGAAAAGAGTGTGGTTGCCGTCCCCCCAGGCGAAGGGCTGTAGAGAGAGCAGAGAAGGGACAGAGAGTGTCAGGGCGGTCCCGGCCAGGGGGTCCCCCCGCACCCTCTTTGCCCGCCCTCTGGGTCCTGCATACCTTGGTGCGGATGCGGAGGTGGTGGTAGGGGATGAACTCTGGGCGCTCGTGGTGGCCCGCGTGGAGCCAGCAGTTGAGGGTACACAGGGCCACGCTGGGGAGCGCCAGCACGAAGGTCAGGAGGCGCCAGGTGCCGGCTGGGTGAGAGGAAAGGCGAGGGTGAGAGAGAAGGGAGAGAGAAGGTCAAGGCCACTGGGCCAGGAGGTCCTTGGAAGATCTGGGGTCGCTTTGCCCATGTAGGGGGTTGCCCCGTGTGTGAGTGGAGTGTGTGTGTGTGTGTGTGTGTGTATGTGTGTAGGCACCAGCTGGGCAAGACCAGCAAGCCAGAGGGTCAGGCACCCTGGCTCCACTCACCTCCTGCCCCTCCGTGGTCTCCCTTGGCTGCGCTGGCCAAGCCCCTACTCAGGGACCTCAGAGGCAGAGCCATTGTGGTGAGAGAAGCTGGGAATGGCACTGTCCTTCCACTCTCCTTCACTGAGGCTTAGGTTCTCCTCCCCTCTTTTTGAGCCAATCACCTGTTGAGTTGGAACTTGGGTGGCTATTTTTAGGGGTCTTCTATATTTAAAGTGGGGCCTGACTGGAAGGACATCCTCTCCAGGCAGTGGCTTTACTGTGTCTTTTATTTTGACAAGGGGACATGTAAAGTACAATATGCTGTTTTTTAAATAGTTGTGGGGAACTATTTTATTACATATTTCCAGTGGCTGGCCCCTGGTAGGCCTTTAATAGATATTTGTAGAATAGATCAAGGGTCTTTTTGAATCCTTTTTTCCAACTGTAAAATCTATAATTTGTACTAAATTTTTTTTCTAATGAAATTTAAGTAAAACAGAAGTGTGCCAGTTTAGAGTCTGACACAAAACAGTAGTTTAGTATATGTTTTAATCACAGTTCCTTGCAAAGAACAGAACTCACTAGTTTTGAAAGATAAGCGGCTGACAATCTTAGTTAGCTCAGAGTATTTCTGAGGCCAGAGAGGCCTCAATCCGCACAGTGAGAAATGAACCATTTTGTAGGCCACTGGTGAACCCTGGATGCCGAAAACTTCCACTTACACAGCCTTGGGAAGCTAAATTCGTCCACCCTCACCCCGTTTTGAAAAATGGTTTCCTTGTGAAGTTTGTTTCCATAGATTGCTCTCTTTTTAATCAAAAAATCATATGGGTGCACCAATTGGCAATACCTGGGTCATTTTGCTTGTGATCTAGCTGCAAAAAAGTCTGGGGAATAGTGAGTCCTGGCTTCTGTCTTAGGCAGGAATTATACTATGGGAAAAATCCCCAAACACAGGAAAGGTATTCAGAAAATACTGGGCAGCCACAAATCTAACAAATGTCTTCTGCAAAGTGTGTTATTTCACTCTGGCTTTTTGGAGAGAAAGAAAGAAAGCAGAGGCAAGCCTGCATGAAGCTTGTATCAAGGCAGGTCATGAGAAAGCTACAGGACCAGGCAGGGATGACATCTGCCTTGTTCACTGTCATATCGTCAGTACCCAGCATGGAACCTGGCACGAAGTATATGTTCTAAAAATATGTATTTAATGAATGCTTGAACCATCTTCTTTTGGTTAACCCTATAGAAATGTCTTTTCAGAACTACAATTTAACAGGATGCTTCCAGCATTTATCAAAGGCTGATATGCCTAATATGAATTTAAGAAAAACGAAGAAGATGCATTTTCAAGAAGGGCCTCTATAACTGTACCTCCTGTCGATTCTAAGCTGAACCACCTCCCTCCTCCCTGTCCTCCCTCCCTCTACCCCCTTCTCTTCTTCAATCTTGTTGGATGGTCAAATGTTATACAGTGTGGCTAAATTATTCCTGAGCCCTCACTGAGCTATAGAATTCTTTCAGTTGCCTTTTCCCAGTGACTTTGGAATAGCTGTGGAGATGGGGCTTTAAATTTCCCTGGCATCTCCCTCTATTCACAATTCCTCAAATCACTTCCCTATGGATATGCCAACTGTAGCTCCTGGTAAAACAGAAATGACAGGGGGTGTTTTTAATTGGAAAGCTTGTAGGTTCTCTTTATTCCCTCAATAGCCCCTCAGGTTTGTTTACTGATGGTTAGTTACCAAACACTTCACTGGAAGTTCCAACCCCTTTGGTTAATGCCCCAGGGCTGCTACTTTCCTCTGCTGCTGTCGCCACCGTGTGGTGCATTTGCCCAAGTACCCAAAGACTTGTACTTAGTTTTGTGCTTTTCTAGGCTGATCATACTTCTGTCTTAACTGTCTCTGTGTAGAGGCACTACAGTCTTTGTACCCATCATTATTTCTGAAGTTCTCTCTCACATAAATTAATTGGATTTCTGCCAAAGCTCCCAAGTTCTAGAGGTTTCATTTTTCTTTGGTTTAGGTAGAGGGAAGAACAAACTCACTAGTTGTTAAATAGACCCCAGTGAGCAGCATCCCCATCCTTTGTGAGACATACTTCAGCTACTGGTGGTGAAGGCAGGGGGACAACTCAGTGTCAGTTTCTCTTATGTCTCTTTCCCAGAACAACTCATACTATGACTAGATTTTCCAAAGCCAAGATCAATCGCAACATGTGATCTATTAAATATAAATTTTGTGTGTGGTGTCCTAGAATGGAATTCTTGAAACTGGAAATGTCCCAGAAAAACAATTATATGATGACACAGAACATGGGTTAACTAGGATGAACAGTAAAGAGAATTAGACACAAGACAGAATCAGTAATGGCAATAGAATGATAGGTCTTGTGTCATCCTTGAGGAAAAGGACAATAAAATACTATGTCCCTAAAGTGACCCTCCCCATACCCCAAAACCTAGTCAGGTTAAGGGAACAATGAGAGTGAATCTAAGCTCAAATAACCAGTTATAAATTATCCTGAGGGACACTGGCTTTCTCGCATGTATGCTGGGAATTGGGGCAAGTTAGTGTTATTGGTACAAAGCTGCTTTCTTGCATTCACAACAAGTTCCTTGGGATGCTGTTCACAGGGAAAAGCAAGCTAAACTGCCGATGTAACTACGTCTGTAGCATAGTATATAAAACCCCTCTTTTTGTGGTATCAAAGCACTGTGGAGAAGGAGTGCTTGTCCAACTGGCCCCACTGTACAAAGTGTTGACGGGGGTCGGAGGCACTATTTTCTGGTGAAGCACTGGAGGCACTTTGTGAAATGGAAGCCCCTGTCCAGCCCATTGCCATTGAGCTTTCTGGCCAGGAACCTGTCCAGCCTGTTGCCACTGGATCTTCCCCATAAAGGTTTCTAAGTAAACCTTTCATCTTACATCCTATCTCCAGGTGTCTTCTTTGGTCTCTCAGCAACCTACCCCACTACCCTAGCACAACTGGACTGTAGACATTATAGGCCTCAAGAGGGGTTATTAGTTCCTTCTACCATTGGGAGGGCCTATAATCATGTTATAGTGGACATCTATTATTTTGTGTCATCTGCTCAATATATCTGTAAAAGAAAAACTTTAAACAAATTAAATGTAACAGGGTTTATTTGAGCAAAGAATGATTCGTAAATAGGGCAGCACTCTAAACTGAAAGGTGTTGAGAGCTCTGCTGTGCATTGTAGGCAGAGAGCTCTCATAGACTGAAAAGAAAGTATAGAAACAACTTGACTGGTTACAGCTAGGCATTTGTCTTTATTCAACATTGCCTGACAGTTGTCTGCCTGTGATTGACTAAAGTTTGGCTGCTTGTGGTGGGCTGATATTTGGCTGTTACAAACAACAACAACACTCCCAAGTTAGATTTTGGTAGTTTTCATATTAAATTAAATTGTAGTTTGTTAGGTAGAAACTCAAAGTATGGAATAGCCTCAGGCCAACGGACTCTTATTTATTGCACTTACATATCCATGTCTTCTTCTTCTGATAATAGCACCCAAGAGTCTCTTTGAGAAACCACTACCTCTTATTTCAAGTTCACAGTCCATTTGGGGTTGACTTCCTTCTCTCGCTCTATGAGGGGACACATGATACAGGCCTAGGCAATTAGAACATTCTGTTCTCTTGGTCATGAGTGATTGGTTTAGGGAGGAACACAAGTCTATGACTCATGAATTTTGGGACTTCTTTCTTATTCTATTGAGACACAATAGCACTTTAACTTGTAGCTGCTGGAGCCTCAGACTGGGGCATTAGACTGAAGCCAATATTGAGACCATTTTCAAGAGCAGACCAAAAGATGGGGAAAGATCTTGCCTTGCTTTTTGAGCCCTAAATAAAGATGTGCCAGCATTGATAAACTTCTGTACCCTGACTTTTCAGTTATGTGAAATAACAAATCTTTGATTTGTAAAAATCAGGGGCTAGGGTTGTGGCTCAGCGGTAGAGCGCTCGCCTAGCACATGCGCGGCCCGGGTTCGATCCTCAGCACCACATAAATAAATGCATTGTGTACAACTAAAGCAAATAAATAAATATTTGTTGCCTCCTGCAGCAACAACACCGCGGGAAAGAAATCGGAGGTAGACTGGGAATGAGTGGTTCCTTTATTGTTCCTTTTTCTTCTCTCTTCCTTCTCTATCTTCTCTCTGATTCCACCCCCCATTCCTCTCTACCATCTGTTTAAATACTCTTTACCCATCACAGGTGGATTAGTTCTCTTAACAGGCATACACGTGTCTCACAAGCCCGACCTACAGGTGCAGCACACAGTGCCCACAAGCTACTACAAAAGTCAGGTGTAAGTTGTAGTAAACAAAGCCTTGCTTCTGACAAACAAGTAAGCTCCACCTCTTGGCTCTCAGCCAGCCGCCATCTTAGAGCTACTTCCTCATCAAAGGCTCTTACAAATATTTAAAAAAAATTTTTTTTAAATCAATTTGAGATGGGGTCAGGCATGGGAGTGCCTGACTGCAATCCCAGCAACTCAGGAGGTTAAAGCAGGAGAACTACAAATTTGAGGCCAGCCTGGACAACTTAGTAAGACCCTGTCTCAAAATAAAATTTAAGGGCTGGGGTTGTAGCTCAGTGGTAGAGCACTTGCCTAGTGCAAGTGAGGCTCTGGGTTTGATCCTCAGCGCCACATGAAATAAAATAAAATAAAATAAAATAAAAGTATTGTGTCCATCTATAACTAAAAATATTTTTTAAAAAATTTAAAAAGGGCTGGGAATGTAGCTCAATGATAGAGCACCCTGGGTTCAATCCCCAGTACCACAAAAATAAATAAGTAAATAAATAAATAAATAAATTTGAGTTGGGGTTTTAAGTCTTAGTTTATTGCTAAAGTCTGTGAAACTACAGCATATCTCTAAACTTTTGTCAGCAAATTTCTAATTTGTTCCCTGTACCATGATCCATGTTTTATTGAGGATTTTTTGCCTTCTTTTGGAGATAGATAAATATTCTGGGGTATATATATTAATTTAATAAATTAAATGTAATAGGCACTTGATGGGATTTAACATTTATTAAAATAAAGTTAAATATGTTACACATAGCCCAAATTGCAAAAGATGTAATGGTTGAGGCTTTCTACTTTTATTTTTTTTTTCAAATTCATAATAGTATAATGTTACATCATAAAATAAATCCACATGCTACAACCTGATTTCTTTCAAGTCTATAACTAATGCTGAGGACACAGGGTTTTGGCTGAGCTGGCCACATTTGCACACTTGTGCTCAGTTGACTTCATGACTGGTAGAACTCAAGCCAGAACTAGAATTAACCAAGGGACAGAGTTTGAACTGGCTACTCCCTTGTGAGACTTTTATCTCACATCCTATGTGCTGTGTGCATTAAACCAGATAGATAAAAGGGGCCCTGAAATGATGACTTATTAATCTCAGATATTTTCTAAACCAGTATTTTAACATTAGCAAGTGCTGACTTTAAAGAGATATCTGAAGGCCTTTTTCTTCTATCACCAATGCTGCTAAAAATTTGATGTGAGCATCTGGCAATTTGTAGTAATCTCATTACTCCAAGTTTGTTGATGAAATGCACCTGACCCAAGTAAAGAACATTGTTTTTAGTTGCTTTTTTTCTGTTATCACTATAGAATAACCTTAGAATCATTGAATGACAGGCCAAGTAATCAGGAAAGCATAGATTGGGTATCATCACCTTCATGATTACCTTAGTTAACTTTTCAAGTGTGTCCACATTGTATCATAGGAGGACAACAATGATAAAAGAAACCTGGGTCTTAGCATAAAAACTTGAGCACCTGGTAAATTAATTAGAGTATAAAAGAACAACACAAAGGACCAATGAAACAAAGAGTTGGTTCTTTGAAAAGATAAAACCAAGATTGATAAAACTGTGGCCAAACTAAGCAAAAGAGAGAAAAGACCCAAATTAATAAAATTAGAGACAAAAAGGGATATTACAACAGACACCAATGAAATCCAGAGGATCATTAGGAACTATTTTGAAAGCTTAAATTATAATAAATTGGAAAAATACAGAAGAAATGGATAAATTTCTATGACCTACCAAAAGTGAACCAAAAGGATATATAAAATCTAAACAAGCCAATAACAGGCAATGAAATTAAAACAATAATTAAGTCTCCTGACAAAGAAAATCTCAGGACCAGATGGATTCGTATATGCCTTTTACAAGACCTTTGAAAAAGAACTAACACTAATGTTCCTCAAATTATTCCATGTTATAGAATAGGAAGGAACACTTCCAAACTCATTCTATGAAACCAGTATCATGATGATTCTAAAACTAGATAATGACACACCAAGGAAAGAAAATTACTGATGAACAGAGATGCAAAAATCCTTAATACTTGCAAACTGAATTCAACAATACATCAAAAAGATCATACATTATTATCAAGTTGGTTTAATTCCAGGGATGCAAAGATGGTTCAACATATGCAAATCAATAAATGCGATTCATCACATATATCGAATCAAGGACAAAAATAACATGATCATCTTAATATATGCAGAAAAAGCCTTTGACAAAATTCAACACCCTTTTATGATATAAAAAATCTGAAGAAAGTAGGGATAGAAGGAACTTACCTAAACATAACAAAGGTTACATATAACAAACTCAAAAGCCAATATCATACTAAATGGAGAAAAACTAAAGGAAGAATTTCCTCTAAAATCAGGAACAAGACTGGATGTCCACTCTCGGTGCTCCTATTCAATACAGTATTTTAAATTTTAGCCAGAGAAATTAGGCAAAAGGAAGCTGGGTGCAGTGGCTGTCATCCCTGTGGCTTGGGAGGCTGAGGCAAGAGGATTATGAGTTCAAGGCCAGCCTCAGCAACTTAGCAGAGACCTTGTCTCAAAATAAAAGATAAAAAGGGCTGGGGATGTAGCTCAGTGGAAAAGTGCCCCTAGGTTCAATCCACCCCACCACCCCTCAAAAAAAAGGCATAAGAGAAATAATTTAATATTAACCATTATTATTAATACATCACTTTATATTACTCATGTCCATACCAAGAACATATTTCAATAACATACCTTTGTCTACCACCTGCCTAATTCCTTTACTCTGGGGACTGTGAGGTTTAAGGAAAAGGAGAGCAAAGAATTCAGAGGGGGGAACAACCCCAAAAACAATGACAAGAAAAAAATTCACCAATATACAAAACACACCCCAGCACTTTTGAGGATGATTGATATGTAAAAGAAAATCTTTAGAAGCTAGTATGGACGGAGGAAAGGAAATGTATGGCTGTTCCACAGGTGTACCTGAGAGGCTATACAAGGTCTCACTTAGACCTGCACCACATGGGTTCTTTGGTGTCTGGCAAGGTTAGATCGCTGGTTGAAAGTCTTCCCACACTGGAGGCACTGGTAGAGCTTCTCTCCGGTGTGTGTTCCATGGTGGTGGAGTTTGGTGCTCTAAAGCCATGCTCACAGTATCAGCATGGATAGGACTGGTCTGCATTAAGCCCTATAGTATTGATTCAGAACAGCCTGTTGCCTAACCATTTCCTACAAGTTCTACACTTGTATACTTCTGGGTCCCATCACCCCCAGCCTCCTGAGTAGATAGGTGGGTGGTCTGATGGTGCCTGGTCAACTTCTAGTCCTCCTGGAAGGTCTCTTGGCACCTGGGACAGGCAAAAGGCCATTCCCCTGAATGCATGCACCTGTGGTAGATCAGGAGGCATGCTGAATTGAAGCTCCAGCACACTCCACACAAAGATGTGGTTTTTCTGCTAAAGTGCATCTTTCTGTGATGCATCAGGAGGGAACTCTGGGTGAAACACTTCCCATACTCAGAGCAGATGTAAGGCCGCTCATTTGTATGGGTGTGTTGCCTGGGAAACTCTTCCCACACTGAGAACAGGTAAACTTGGCAGCCATTGCTTCTGGTTCATTAGGGGGTAAACCTGGAATCTGGAATCTGCATGAGTCCTTAGGGTAGACACAGCACTGGGAAGGGAGAGTACAGGAGGAATGGGGGGAGTCTGATGTATATTGGGGAGAGGAAATGGGTACATAAATGAAGGTGAAAGGATGGGGCGAGGTAAGGAATCTGGGGAAAGATAGGTCTGATCAGAGGTTGGAGACTGAGTAGGGTGAGTGGCAGAATCAGTCAGTGTGTTGGAGGGGGCAGGATAAATGGAGGTTGGAGTAGGGGTATGAATAGGAAGAGATGGAAATTGGAAGAAGGACCTGGGCTTCTGCTGGGCTGAAGCAAGGGGAGGATTGGTATAGCTGGAGCCCTGAGGGGGTGCCTGAGGCTGGTGCCAAGCAACACAGTCGTTGAGTTGGTATGGAGGCTGAAGCTCTCCCCTCACCCCCACACCTGTAAAGCTTCTCCCCTGTATGCAGGCAGATGTGCTGGGTGACGGTGGTCTTCTGACTAAAGCTATCTCCCCGGTAGAGAAGCAGAAAACACTGGCTTATATGGACTCTGGTGGCATATCAACTTCAACTGATCCCTAAAAGCCTTCTCATACTGGGGATAGACATAGGACTTCAACCCAGTATGCACTCCTTGGTGAGCTAGCAGCAGAGAGCTGACCATAAAGCCTTGCCACAGATATAAAGGTTTCTCCCCAGAGTGGATTTTCTGGTGCTTAAGGAGTTTGGAGCTTCCACAGAAGGTCTTACTACACTAGGGACGGTGGTAGGGTCTTTTGCCAGTGTGGACCCTTCTGTGCTGAATGAAGGATGCATTCTAAGCAAAAACTTTCCCATAGGACCTGCACTTGCAGGGCTTATCTCTCTGGCAAATCCGTTGGTGCTGGAACAGGTTGGAGAATGTTGGCTGAAATGTTTTCCACAATTGGGACAGGGTTAAGGCTTCTCACAAACATGACTTCGAAGATGTTGGGTCAGAGAGTAACTGTTCAGGAAGCTCTAGCCACAATCAATGCAGCTGTAACGTCTCTCACCAGGCATAGGCTTCCTGTGGCCAGTGAGTTCAGTCTGGGAGTAGTACCCAGCCCCCAAAAGTTTTGGCAGCCTGTGGCACCAAGGGATTGCCTTGAGATTTTTCTAATTTAAGATTCTGGAGCTGGGGTTGTGGCTCAGCGGTAGAGCGCTCGCCTAGCAAGTGCGCGGCCCGGGTTCAATCCTCAGCACCATGTACAAATAATAGTGCACAACTAAAGCAAATAAATAAATATTAAAAAAAAAAAAGATTCTGAATGTGTTTCTTGAGACTGAGTCCCAAAGGTAACACTCTTCTTGGGCCTATCCCTTGATATTCTCCATCACAGTGTCCTTCCTCATGAATAAGCTTGTCCTCACTGTCGTTCCCAGTTCCTGTGGAATAAAATAGAGATTTCAGATTCCTGCACCATAATTCTCTCCAGAGAGGGAAAGTAAACTATACAAGTCAGTTTTACTATAAATCTGCAAAGGATTTGAGCATGGTGGTGCATGCCTGTAATCCCAGCAATTTGGGAGACTGAGGCAAGATGATAGCAAATTGGAGGACAGCCTCAGCAATTTAGCATGACTCTCAGCAACTTAGCAAGACTCTATCTCAAAATGAAAGATGAAAAGTGCTGTAGTACCAAAGCACCCCTGGGTTCAATCCTCAATAGCCCTCTCCAAACAATGAAGCCCCAAAACAACAAAACAAAAAAGCTGCAAAAGAGGCTTTGCTTTCAGAATCATAATCAATGTGCCTTTTTTTTTTTTTTTCCTACTGGGGACTGAATCTAGGGGTGCTTAACCACTGAGACACATCCCCAGCCCCTTTTTAATTTTTATTTTGAGAGAGGGTCTCGCTAAGTCACTAGGGCCTTGCTAAATCACTGAGGCTGGCTTGAACTTGCAATCCTCCCACCTCAGCCTCCTGAGCCACTGGGAATCAATGCTTCTTGATAATAAGATTTATTTTAACATATCAACTGGGGTTATCAGATTTCTAGTTCATAATGTGTTCCATTTTTTATGATTCCATTTATATGAAATTTGACAATAGGCAAAACTAAATTTATACAGACAGAAAACAGGACCAATGGTTGGTTATCTAAGAGTTGTGTTGGGAAGGGAGCAGCTGACTGCTAATAGGCAGGAAAGAACTGTGATGGGTAATGGAAGTGTTCTTTATATTGAGGAGTTGAGATGGTGGTTACACAAGACATACACTCATCAAAATGATAAAATCATACATTCAAAATGGGTGTACTTTGTATGGAATTTACACTCCATTAAGGTTGTGAGCAAAGATGTGGTAAATTTTTCTGAGATGGAGAGTGGACAGAAGTATCAGTGCTGACTAGCCAATTATTTTGAAAAGATTTTATTAAATTATAAATAAAACTGTTTAATTCTCTAATACTTATAAAGTACTTATTATGTGCCAGGTACTGTTCTAGAGTTTCCACATTGATTAAACTTCACAACTCTCCAAAATGGTGTACTTCCCCCCCCCCCACACTTATGAACATTTTCTGTTTATTGGCATTTTTTTTCATAATTATACATATAATTCTGTAATAATTTCATTCTTTATGGATAAATAAAACTCCATTATGAATATACATACCACATTTTCTTTATCCTTTCATCAGCTGACAGGCACCTAGGCTGATTCCATAATTTAGAGATTGTGAATTGTGCTGCAACAAACATAAGTACTGTATTTTATTCATTTCCATTATTGTGGGAATACATCATTAGTACAGAAAATGCTGTAATGAACATCTTCATGGCACTGCAAAGAGGTCATTTTTTCCCTTGTTGAATCTTTTGTGTAGGAATTATTTCCAGAAGTGCAGCTGCTGCCCCATAAAAGAAAGGGCCTCTGGCTTCCATAAAGCAGAAACTCTTATAATAGTAAGGACTGGTGGTCAGTTTGCTAGTACCCAAGACTGGTCTAGCCACAATGACCATGCCCATTTCATGGTTTTGAGGGCCCTAGGAAGACCAAAGTAATCCTGGCAACTCTCCTGTGGAAGCTAGCAGGGAATGATTGTGACATTAATCTTCGTGACAATTACAAGTGCCACAGGATGCCAAAACTTTTGATCTAGTTAACCACCATAACTTGTCATTCTTCTGTACTATTATAGCTATCCCTTCCTAGAGTCCCTGTCACTAGTCTAGCCCAGGATTTGTTTATCCCATTCATTCCTAGATTACCATGTTTTCTAGTTGGTCTTTTTTGATTTGTTTCCTCTCCCAATTATCTTATACAGGTTATCAGACATGTTTGTTATTGTTAGGTTAGTGCTTCCTGTTTTCCCTTTACTTTTGTTACACAGCTGGGGCCTTCCAGGAAACTGAGGCAGCATGAAGACCCCACTTCAAATCCCAATTCTTGGAATCAAGTCAGAAAGATTTCAGACATGTCGTTCAAAGTAACAGGAATGAGTTTATTAAAGGAACAATCTCAGGGGAGGGACACTATGTCTCACCTGCACTCCAATTTTATTAGGGTTCCCAGAGACCTTTCCAGAGTCCTGCCCAGGTCCACCTCTTGCCTTCATGCATGCTAGGCAAGTACTCTACCAATTGAGCTGTCTCCAGCCCTCATAATACAAAAATTTTAATGGGATTAAGGCCTTTCCTGGGAGTTGAATGTATTGAGTTTGGGTACATGTGCTTGGAAAACTTTCCCAGAGGCCTCCTTGACATCACTCCTGGAGCTTAGCTGGATTCTGGATGGGGAAGGTTGGCAAGTCTTGGAGAGGCCACACTGATACCACCGGTTATTGGTGACAAGTTCTGCTTACTTAGGTGTTTAAGTATAACATTAGAGCATCATGCCAAGGCAAGCATATAAAGCAAGGTTTCTTTAAAAAGGGGTAATACAGACTTCTTCCAGGATGGAGAAAGGGACCACAGTTGGTATCCTGGTATCCCAAGAAGTGAGAGCATATTGCCTTTTATACATCCTAGATTTTCTTTGTTCTCCTGCTCACATTCCTCTTCTCTCTCTCCTTCCTGCAAACTGACTAGGCCCAAGAGCATACTAGGCCCAGGAGATGCTCGAGTGGAATGGCCAAAAGGTGAGAAGCTGATGGGCTGGAGGAGCCAAGGTGGAATGATCCAGGCAGGAAGGGGCCCAAGGTGCATTAACAACTTTTACAACTCTCTGTATGGAGGGACAATCCCTAGAACAGGTTACCTTAGCAACAGGTTGGAGCAGGAGCAGATAATCTTGATAAAAGTGGAGGAAGGGCTCTGAAGGCATTAACATTTCAATTTCTAAGGGGTGGTCTCCAACTTCCCAGACCCAAACTGGCCTTCATCTCTAGATCTGACCAGGATCACCCATCTGTACTGACTACCTGTCTTTAATTCTGGCTTCAACATGTGGGAGCTCTCATTACCAAATTTGTCACCATCATGGCCCCAGATGGAGCTTCTGTTTCTTGCCTCCTCCCTTCCAACTCTGAGCAGCTATAGCGTAAGGGCTGAAGTGGGTCTGGGGGTCAAGAGAGGTGACAGGCAGCATGTCCACAATCTGGAGAAACCTGTGTGGGGAAGCAGTGGAAGGAAAGAGAAGGGGAGGCTTTGTGAGCATTTCCCAGAAGTAGAGTCACAGTTTTTGAGTTCCAGCCCCAAACCAGGACTTACCTTAGACATTCTCAGAGTCTTTACACTTCTAGGATTAAACTTAGCCAGGGTAGAGAGGGAAGCATCTTATTAGGTCAGAGGGAGTTGTCACATTCCTGGACTTCTTGCCAAGGACTTCTCCCCTACCCTTCCTGGGTTGCTGAGGGGTCAGAAAATCCCCAAACTCCTCTTTTGCTGGCCTTGGATCTGGTCAGCAATCCTTGCCCACAATACTATTTCCAAATGATTTCCTCATCTTTGCCCTTTCCCAGGCGTTTCCCTGCCCCCATGCTGAAGTTAACTGCTCTGGGAACTTCAGCCTTTTGGCTGGGCTGGCGTAGGAGGTGGGCAGGTCTGCCCTGAGCCAGCTCATCCATTCCTGGTACAGTCTTCCCCTCTTCTTCCATACCTTTGGGAACAGACCTGTTATGGAAATCGTGCTCAGCAAGAGACCAAGCACCACTTAGAGAGTTGCCTGTGGACCCAGATGAGCTAGTGCTCTGAAGTTCTGGGACCAGAGCTGAAGTCACATGGGGCTTTTATGGGAAAATTGACATCATTTCTTAACCATTACAAGATTAGTGGGTTTGAATTCTTGGCCTATGAGACTAAAGACCATGTACAGGGAATTTATGATAAGTAGTTCACAGGTGTAGAACAAGACAGTAAAACACTCATGAGTGTTATTGCAAAGTGGCCTTCACCACAGGCAGCAGTAACTCAAGATGACTTGAGTTTATCTCCCTAAGAACTATATTTCTAAGAACTAAGCTTACGAGGTTATAGTTTAGACAGTAGTTAATTGGCACAGCTCTACAGTGTTCAGAAAACTTCAAAGTATAAGAAAAAACAACTCTTTTTAAAGGAACCTGTCTAGCCTTAAAAGCCTACCACAGGGATTTCAAGAAAGGGACACTCCCAGAGAAAGCTATTTACAATCCAATATGTAGGGACCCATGGTTAGGTTCCCTGTAGAGAAGCTGACATTGGGGAGTGGGAGAATTAACTTTCCCCCAGGCCTTAGTTCTTCATCAGACCCACATCCCAGGGAAGAGAAGCTGCTAGGCTGCAATTAGGCCTTTCTCAGGACTCTGTCCTGCCCATATGGATGCTGGGACTCAGCAGGGACAATGCATACACAGTCCCTGTCCTCCTGGAGTATGTTTATGGCAAAGTCCTGAGAAGGGAGATGTCCTGGGGTCAGGGGGCACTGCTCCAGCATCCCAACTACTCCTCCAAAAGTACCTGCCTGGGCGGAGATTGTGGCTCAGCGGCTGAGCGCTCACCTCGCACGTGTGCGGCCTGGGTTCGATCCTCAGCACCACGTAAACATAAATGCATTGCATTGTGTACAACTAAAGTAAATAAATAAATATTAAAAAAAAAAAAAAAAGTACCTGCCTTACCAGTTCAGCTTAGTAATAGTGGGACTCCAGTTGTCAGACCATGGCCATACCCACTCCAACAGCACCAGCTTTTGCATGGCCCACTAGGCTCACATGGGGGAACCTAGATTCCAGGACTTTATAAGATTAGACAGAATTACATTTGTACTACAATCATTCTTATGTCCAGAACTAGACAGACAACTGGCCATCCTGGGAAGACAATGTTACCCATTCCCAACCCTTCCCAGTCCACCCAGGCCTTAGCATTGAGAGTGCTTCCACACTTACTTGCTTGTTGACTCCCACAATAACTCAGTGAGGAATGTCCGCCACGGACATCTCCTTGAGGCCTTCAGGGCCCAGAGCCCAGGCCCAGTACTCTGACCTCTGCCATCTTTTAAAACTGGTAAAGGAGCTTTAATAGTAGACTGAAGTCACCAGTGACAAAGCTCAATTTAGGGGGCAACTATGGATGGGGAGCAGAAAGATAGGCAGGTTCAAGTCTGTCACTGGGGTGGTGTTAGGGGAGGGGAAGGGAAATAGTAGGACAGGGAGCAAGAAGTGACATTTTGGCTTCAATGTATAGAAGGTCTTTCTCACCCCATGATAGTGTTTGAGGACTGTAATCCCAAATGTCTTCTGTAGGGGTCAGGTGAGTAACAGGAAGGAAATATGGAGTCAGGGATATAAGGAGTGGTGGGGACTGTCTGTGTGTGGAATAGACACTATTCAACAGATTATCTGTTGTGATCATATGTTGCTGAATCTTCTGATTAAAATAAAAAATATACAAAGAAACAATCTCCTCCCCCAGAAATACAGATTGTGAAGTCTCCTGATTTAAATGTTATTTAAATAACACACACATACACAATGAGGGACAAAACAAATGTATTTGCCATCTGTGGTCTAAGTACTGGTCACATGCTCCTCTTCCCAGCTCAGGGAACAGTAAATGCTGGATAAATGCTGCTGGACTAAGCTGTACCTCCTGCTTCTGAGGTCTGTTTCCTGTTCTGGTCAGGACCTGTTTTCTGCCACTGGAGAGGAGAAGGGGGCCCAGGGATATTTGCCCTAATGTGAGAGATTAGCTTTTAGTTCTCTGAAAGGGTTTCTGTAAACAAATCCTGTTTCCATGCTCCCCTGTACCACATACACGATATCCATATGCAGTTACAGATTTTGCAGGTACACTTACAATACTTGACACTTGCTCAATGCAATTCTGAGGAAGCTGAGGCCCAAAGGTCATAGTAAGTAGTATAAACAGGACCAGATCATAGCAACTATTTATTGAGAGCCTATTATGTATGTGCTGGGCTCAGGCCTCCAACTCAAATCTTGGGTTGTGTTTGATAGAAATATGTCAAAAACCCTCTCCTTTATCACTAACTCCCACTGTCCAGGGGTATTTGTTGCTTCCAGCTTGAGGAGATAAGAACTATTCATTAGATATCACCTTAATGAAGACTTCTGGATGTGCTCCAAGTGAGGCTCCTTCTCCAAAGCCAGCATCATTCACTTGTGTTGTTACTGGCCCTGAATCCATTGCCTTCACAGGATACCAATATACTCCAGGAATGTCTTATTCATTTCTATAGCCTTAGAGAGAAGTTAGTGCATGAAATGGCATGATGTTTCTTGACAGACACTACCAGTGACAGGTTCTAGACTTGAGGGAAGGGACCTGAGGTACAGAGTCAGTCCCCACCCACAGGCTTCATGTAGATAGGCGTACCTATGGAATCTTCACCACAACCTGGTGAGGTAGCCCTCATCATCCATTTTACAGATAAGAAACTGAGGCCCAAAAGAGGTACAGATCACACAATTGGGAGGGGGGAGGCAAACCTCGGCACTCTGTGCTAGAAGCTGAGGGTGGATCACTTCATATTCCTTCCCTCCAGCTTCTACTCTGTGGGCACAAAACTAGATGCAGCAAGCCTTATTAAAACTGCCAAAATTTGGGGGCAGGGGACCAGAGGCCTGGGGATGATAGAAGGACTGTCCTACAGGAATGGGCATTAGGTCCTTGAAACAGATAACTCCCTTTTCAACCTCAAAAGGGCTACTGTGTGCCTAGTCCAGGAACATAGGTAACTATGAGAAGGAAAGGGTCTTAGCTTGGACTCTGCTCTAAGCAGAGTACCAGAGTGCTTTGAGAAGCTTACCCCTGGCTCCTGTATACACTAAGTTTTACTAGCAGAAAGATATTTGTGTGGGCAACCCTTCTCAGTACAATACAAAAAGTGTGCTTAAGCAGATCTGAGTCACATCGGAAGCTTTTACCATATTTGTCACTCTGTGACAAATGAATTTTTGTCTTTGATGATGAATTTTGCCTCCAAATGCCACAATATTGGCATTGGAGGATTTTTGAGATTGCGGGGCATTTGTCTTGGCAGGGGCTTCTTCCTCCCCAGCCTGACCTACATAAGCACTGCAGGCCCAGCAGCATTTCCTGGGCAGCTGGCTGCCCTGGCCGCACAAGAAAGGCTGTTCAGGCTGCACAAGAAAGGCTGTTCAGGCTGCACAACTTCGCAACGCAGGAGCAACTGGAGGGCTCCCTAGAATCCTGATGTCCCGTTCCCCGAAGCGTCACCACGTCCGGATTATCCCTAGCCACATAAGGCGCCGCCAATTCCATCGCGAGTGAAGACCGCCCGTTTTCTAGACGCCAGCTACTCTGCTCACAAGCAAACCCAGAGCAAGGGTAAGATCTAGGGGTCCAGCACCGGAAACGGAAAGGTCCACAAGCCCGTGCCCCTCTACGAAGAAGCAGCGAACGTTCTCGATAGGTTTAACCCTCTCATTCACCTGGTCTAGCGAAAGCTTTCCATCCGCAGCCGCTGTCAGGAACGTCACGCTGTCGGCCTGGTTCGGGGTTCCAGGAGTCCATCAGCCTGGACTTCGGGGCCCCGACCACCAAGTAGGGCTGAAGGAAGAAAGGTGGTCGCTGCCAAGGACGGTATATACCGGCAGCAGAGTAACAAAGTCATTCAGAGCAGCACACCACAAAGAATCCATGGTCGGACGTCTGGGTTCTCCGAAGTACCAGCACACTTCTAGGCCCTAGGAAGAAAATTTCCCGTCCACCTTAAAAGAGGCATGTTAAGCTTGGTGCTGACTACATATCCCAGCATACACCTCATGCGCCTCTTAAACTCGCACAACATAACTACCATTCCCACGTGCCTTCTGCGACTGTGCAACAACCAAAGTTCCGGAAAAGAGAACTACAGTTTCCGACTCGCACGATAACTGCGGCGGCGCTATTTAAGAAGCGTCAGCAAGGCGTAGTCTGGCCACGCCCCTCTCTTTCTGTTCCGCTGTCTCAGATAAGCGGCGAGGAACGGGGCGGAGCCCTAGGCCCGAGCCAAGATGGCGGCTGCGAAACCAACCTTCACGGACTCGCTCTCTTTTTGCCTCGCGCAGCTCACGGCGGCAGCAGGGGAGGGTCAGAGTGGGGGAAAGGACCCAGCTAGCAACGAGACACCCCTGGGCCGCGCGCTCTTAGCTCTTCGCACGCGCCACATCAAGGCAGCGGGGGGAATCGAGCGCTTCCGGGCACGCGGCGGGCTCCGCCCCCTTCTCGCGCTGCTACGGCGAGCGGCTGCAGCGGACCCCGCCCCGTCCCAGGCCGGTTCTGGCTCCGCCCCCTCGTCGGTTGCGTCAGCTGCTTCTAGCCCCTCTCCTTCCTCTGACTCCACCCACTCAGTTGGGTCGCCGTCGACGCCTTCGCCGCCAGTGCGCCTGCGCAAGACGCTGGACTTGGCGCTCAGCATCCTAGCCAACTGTTGTACTGAAGGGGCGTGCCGGGCTGAAGTGCGCAGACTCGGAGGCATTCTCCCTTTGGGTAAGTGCTCCGCCCCCATTTCCTAGAACGATTTCACCCGCACTTCCCCCCCCCTTGTCTAGTCCTAGGCTCTTGAGTACTTTGTGTCAAAGCCTGGAATAACGTGTTTTATGACGGCGCCGCCCACCTATCTCTCAAGACGTCACTACTCTCCCATGACATCACTACTTTTTCTGTAGGTTATACCCGAGCTGTCTCAGACCAGATAATTACAATCATAATCTAGGTGTTGGCACCTCTCCCTCATCTGGGTGGTTGGAGACTAAAGGGTTATTTAATGATATTTCAGATGATTCTTGTCCTTCATTTATGATATTATTAATATCATAATAATATTAATATCCGGCCTTGTGCAGTGGACTGAAACCCCACTTGGATGAGCTGCAGGCAAAAAGGTGAAGTTCAGAAATTGGTGCAGTTAGCTATGCCAGTTAAAGCACCTAACACCTCCCAAACTAGGATTCCTTGTAAAATGGGATAATAATAGCTACCTTGCATAATTGGAGTGTGGAGAAAACTTAATGCAAAGGTAGAATGCATAGACTGTATGCATAGGCTGGGTAATTAAAAACTCATACAATAAACAAGAACCCAACAAAAGCTTTTCCATTTACCAGGTAAATTGGTGCCGCCTAGTGGCAACCATGCAAACGCAGTATACATGTCATGGCTTGTCTTCTGAAATTATTCCAGTTTTGATGAAAACTCAATTTTTTGGATAAAGGGAAGCATTAATATACTTAAAACTCACATAAAACACATGTGGACTATAATGAGTTTGACAAGAGGTGTGGCAGATTAATAAGCCTCTCAATAAGCAATAGATTTTGTTATCACTCCCATCATTCAGTCACTATTTTGCATTTTAAATATCTCTTAAATCCAACCCCTCCTATGTTTCCACCGTGTGATCAGAGACTGCTTGTTCTCAGCAGTGCAGTAACTTTATTTGGTTTAAACCACTGTCTATTCTCATCTGGCCTGTTGTAACCGCCTCTTTGTCACTCTCTTGCTCTACTCCTTTCTCCTATAATACATTTCCCTCATGGTTGCCAGATTGTATTGTATTACTTCCCTTTTTAAAACCTGTTTATCTCCTAGTGCCTTTGTGTTTTGAGTCTTGAGCTCTTGGCCTGGCATTTGAGGCCCTTCATAAGATCATGGCACAGATCCTCTGTATTACCTCTGAGCTCTTGCAAAGGCTGCTTCCAAACCCAAAATGCCTTGTAATATCCCCATCTGCCATCCTTCTAGCAACTTCCTATTTAGCCCTCTAGACCCAGCTCATGTGTTAGCTTCTTTCAGAGACCTTCCCTGACTCTCTCAAGCCATATTCTGGAGGTGACTGATAGAGAAGAGGCTAAACTCTCTTTGCAGTGACCATTCTTCAGTGTGTGAAGACAGATAGCATCCAGAACCGAACAGCCCGTGCTCTGGGGAACTTAGCCATGGAACCTGAGAGCTGTGGGGATATCCACTCTGCTGGTGAGAAGACTATGAGGGCAGAGTTAACTGGGAATTGGGGTGGGATAAAGGTTTAGGTAGACACCTTTGTTCATCCCTTGTCCTCCCCTTTCCTCTCCAGGTGCTGTTCCCTTGCTTGTTGAGAGCCTGACAGCTTGCCAGGACTCACAGTGCCTGCAGAGTGTGGTGCGTGCCCTCCGCAACCTGGCAGACTCACCCCAGCACCGCCTGGCCCTGGCACAACAGGGAGCAGTACGCCCACTGGCTGAGCTCCTGGCTGCTGCCCCAGACCCTGCACTGACCTCAGCCCTAGTCCGTGCCCTACTGGAACTCAGCCGAGGCTGTTCCCGGGCCTGTGCTGAGCAGCTAAGTCTGGGTGGGGGACTGGGCCCACTTGTCAGCCTGACTTCTCACCCCAAACGGGCAGTACGTGAAGCAACCATCCTGATCCTTGCCAACCTGTGTGCCCAGGGCCTAGTACGGCCTGCACTAGGCAATGCTGGTGGTGTGGAGGTGTTACTAGGTGAGCTCCGGAGGCGTCGGGGCTCCAATGGGGCCAGCTCAGCTTCCCAGCAACCCTTGGTGCGGGCTGTGTGCCTTCTGTGCCGGGAGGCTATCAACCGGGCCCGGCTCCGGGATGCTGGTGGTTTAGAGCTACTCATGGGCCTACTGCGGGACCCTCGTGCCAGTGCCTGGCATCCACGTGTGGTAGCTGCTCTTGTGGGCTTTCTTTATGATACTGGGGCCCTGGGCCGGCTACAGGCTCTGGGACTTGTACCTCTCCTGGCTGGGCAGCTGTGTGGAGAGGCTGGTGATGAGGAAGAGGAGGGAAGAGAAGCTGCTTCTTGGGACTTCCCTGAGGAACGGACCCCTGAGCGGGCTGAGGCTGGAAGCTTCCGAAGCCTCAGGTGAGTCCTTACCACAGGGCCTAGGAGGGTGGGTGATGCATTTTGGGATGGGGGTTTGTCTGCTCTGGCCCTCTTTATACCTCCACCCTCCATTCTGTCTCAGTAAGATTTTTGTTTTGTTTTGTTTTGTTTCTAACTCCTGATTCCTTCTTGTTCCCTGATGTGACCACTTTCCAGTCCTGTTAAACACAGCTTCTATCCCTTGGATCTGTGTTTTAACATTGGTTCTGTCTCATCACCTTGAACTTTGGGCCCCAGGCAGATTCATTGGGAGTAGTATGTACACTGATTATTTGTAGTGGTGTGTTCTGGAACATAAGTTCTTATTCTGTCACCATCACTTACAAACTGAGACATCAGGGGAAAGCTAATTAACTTCTCTGAGTTTCTGATTTGTTGTGCATACAATGGAGGATAACAACATACCCTACAGGGTTGTTGTAAAGATTAAATTAGGGTACTTTTTCCTTACCTGGCACAAAGCAATGTTCAGTAAATGTCAGCCTTGTTAATTCTGTGACTTCATCTCTGATCATTGTCCATGGTGCCTGTTGCACTCTTAGAAGTGGTCTCCTGCTTATTTTTGAACATGACAGGAAGGTATTATCTGAGGGCCTCTCTGGTTGCTGTTCTTTCTTCTTAGAATACTTTCCTCCTACATGCCTTCATCTCTCACCACCTTCAAGTCTTTGTTCAGCTCTTGCCACCTTAGTAGGGGATCCATCACCACTCTATTTTAAATTTCAACTTTTGCCTACCCTGGATTTTTTAATACCCTTTTCTGTTATTACTTCACACCACACTAACCTGACACTAACCCACCATATGGTTTACTTGCTTAGGTTGTCTGTTTCCCTTCAGCAGAACATAAACTCCAGGAGGACAGGAACTTTGTTTTATTCAAGGCTTCTCCCCAGCACCTAAAAAGGACTTGGCACATGATTAATATCAGTAATTACTGAATGAGGATTTATCCCCCTCCCACTTCTGTTTCTCCACACCCCCCTTTATATACCTTCTTCTTCCCTACTGGCTTCACCTTCTTTTCACAGTTCTTTTGACTCTACTCCCTTGCCTTAGCTCTGGGTTCAGTCTTCTTTTCTTTTTGCCCTCTGCAGGTCATGGCTGATCTCTGAGGGCTATGCTGCAGGCCCCGGAGACATTTCTCCAGACTGGTCTCCTGAGCGTTGTCCATTGCCAGAGCCAGCAGAGCCAGTCAGTCCCATCCCTGGCCAGACCTCACTGCAGACACCGCGTACACTGCGCATGCAGGGTCGTAGCCCTGCTGCTTCTGCTGCAGAGGAGCCTTGGGGACGTGAGGGGCCAGCACTACTGCTGTTGTCACGCTTCTCCCAGGCTCCTGACCCAAGTGGTGCACTTGTGACTGGTCCAGCACTGTGTGGCTTGCTGGCCTATGTGACAGGTGCACCAGGCCCACCAAGCCCACGTGCACTACGTATCCTGGCACGGCTCACCTGCAACCCTGCCTGTCTTGAGGCCTTCGTGCGCAGCTATGGTGCAGCGCTGTTGCGAGCTTGGCTAGTGCTTGGTGTTGCACCAGACGATTGGCCTGCACCACGGGCCCGGCCTGCACTCCGAAGCCAGCACCGGGAACTGGGTATGACTTCTGTCTTTCTGCTTACGTTAGGGGCCCCATCTTCCTCCTGTGCCTTCTGTGGGCCCAGAACCTTGACTTACTGCTCATCTGCCCTCTCACTGTCCTCTCCAGCTCACCATTCAAGCAACCCTAGGCACCAGGTGTTGGGGGTATTGAAAAGAACAAGAGGTCTTGGGACTATCCCTTCTGCTCCATAGCTCTAGCATGTAGAGAGAGTTCTGTTCTACCATCTATTTAAATCTTGGAGCTCAGGTAACCTGACATCAGGTTTGGCTCCCAACAACCTAGAATCTTGCCTGTCTGCATTTCTTTACTCACTCTAGGTTCTGCATTATCCTGACTTGGGCACACTGACTTATGAACCCAGACCCCACCACCATTTCCAGCACTGCCAGGAAGTTCCCTGTCTTCTGTATCCCTATGTTAGATTCTTTTAGTCCTTGAGGGCCAAGAATCACACCCTGTTCTTGCCCTTGATTTCTAATTCCTAGTGTCTTAACCCTCTCTCTCCAGGGCCTAAAGTCATCCCCCTCTTCTGTGCCTTGATTTCTTGTTCTGAGGTTTTACCCTCCTTCCTTTCAAGAGCCCAGAGTCCCTGTCTTATGCATCCTACCCCAGTCTTTGACATCAACTCCCAATCTGACCTGGTTTGCTGGTCCCTGCAGGTGAGATGCTGCTTCAGAACCTGACCGTACAGGCTGAATCGCCCTTTGGAGTCGGTGCCCTCACTCACCTGCTGCTCTCTGGGAGCTCTGAGGAACGGGTAGCCTGTGCACTGACCCTGCCCTTCATCTGTCGGTGAGGGGGATGTGGGTGTCTTGTAGGAGTTGGGGAAGAGGGTTGCTGTTCCCAGTCCTAACCTTGTCCACCTTCTGAAAGGCCCCCTTTCTCCCTGTAGGAAGCCCTCTCTGTGGCGCCGGCTGCTTCTGGACCAGGGTGGCCTCCGTCTCCTCCTCACAGCACTTACTCGGCCAGCTCCACACCCGCTCTTCCTCTTCTTTGCTGCGGACTCCCTTTCCTGTCTCCAAGGCCTGGTGTCTCCCACTATGAGCCCAGCCTTTCCACCTGCAATCCCCATGGATCTAGAGCCACCCTCCCCTTGCCTCTATGAACCTATGCTGGGCCCATCCCCAGTCCCAGCTCCTGACCTGCACTTCCTACTGGACTCAGGCCTACAGCTACCTGCTCAAAGAGCTGCCTCAGCTATGGCCTCCCCTTTCTTCCGGGCCCTGCTATCTGGCAGCTTTGCTGAAGCCCAAATGAACCTGGTGCCACTGCGAGGGCTGTCACCCAGTGCAGCCTGGCCTATCCTGCATCACTTGCATGGCTGCCGGGGCTGTGGGGCTGCCCTGGGACCTGTGCCCCCACCAGGCCAACCCCTGCTGGGCTCAGAGGCTGAGGAGGCACTGGAGGCTGCTGGCAGATTCTTGCTGCCTGGGCTGGAGGAGGAGCTGGAAGAGGCTGTGGGCCGCATCCATCTGGGTCCCCAGGGTGGCCCAGAGTCAGTGAGTGAGGTGTTCCGCCTGGGCCGGCCCCGGCTGGTGGCCCACTGTGCACGATGGACACTGGGGCCAGGGCAGTGCCCAAGGAAGCGGGCCCTGGCCCTTGTGGGGCTCGTGGAGGCAGCAGGCGAGGAAGCAGGGCTCTTGACAGAGGCTCTACTAGCTGTGGTGATGGGGACTGAGTCAGATGGCAAGGGACCCAGCCCAGACTGTTGATGTCTCTTGGGAGAGGAGAGGACCCAAAGATGGATTGGCTGTGCAGGAGGCCTCACTCAGAGTATCATGAGAGAAGCCTGAGCAGAGTTAGCATCGAGGACTGAAGAGAGGATGGAGCTGGACCTCAAGATGGTCTGAAGACCCAGGAGTGAAAAGTCAAGGCCAGGGTCTGGGCATGGGGCCTGGAAGAAGGAGAAGAGCCCAGGGCCCCAGGCACCTGACTTGGCCCAGCACTATGGAGTTGAGATTAAAACTTTGCAATTGGATATCATTATTGTCTGTGTTTCTGCTTACTTTCCTGTGGGAGTACTCCCACCCCTTCACACACCAAGCATGGTCTTGTCCAGATCTCTCTGTCTTGACACAGGCCACCCTTAGCATGTAGAAGTTTAATAAGTAACTTTCTTGTAGTTCCTGGAGCCCTGGGATAGGGTGGAGTTGCCAAGTTCCTCCCTGGGATGTGGTTTTTGGGCCCTAGGGAAGGATCTCATTGCTTAGAGTCAACCACCTGGACGCATAACTTGGTCAGGGCTGAGAGAATGCTGTGAAGTAGGGTACATGTGTCTAATGCCTTAGCATCTCTTTATTCTGTTGGGCCCTTAGTCTTGGAGTCCATTTTTGTCTCCTGGGCCAAGCTTATTAATGCTGTCTGGCTGAGGGAAGGCTGTGTTCCAGATATCTTAAGGCACGGTTTTAATCATGTCCAGAGAGAGCCACAGCCCTGTGCTGGCATTCAGATGAGGGAAGGGCTTACATTGCTTTGGTCTCCAAGGCAGTGTCTCCATCATCTGACTTCTAGATCCTTGACCACGTGGGTGACAGCCTGACTCTGAGGAGAACTCTGGATTAGGCCTGCCAGGGTCTGCTTTGGGGAAACAAAGGGTGGCACTTGCTGTTGCTGTGCTTCTGTGGATGTTAGTCTAGGTCTCTGGTTCTCAGGCTGTGCAGAGAGCTTTTTAAAAAAATATGATGCCTGGGCCCTTTCTGATGGAATTAGACTGGAGGGCTGTCCAGGGTATCAGTACTTTAAGTTCCCCACGTTCTGACTTGCTCCTGGATTAAGACCCAGAGTTCAGTTCTCAAGTCTGTCTACCAGAGTGGCTGCAGGACATCTGTCCTTGCCCGTCTCTGAGTGTCACTCTTCTACCTTGAGTTCTCAGGGTGTTGGTCAAGGGAAAGCTTTTTGTCAGTTTGGGGCTGGAGTCTGTTTTGCTTTCTTCTTTTTTATCAAAATCTTGGGAAAGGGCTGCTTTGGAAAGGCGTGGGGCACCTCAGGGTTGGGGAAGGGCTTAGTCTTGCAGACTGGCTGGGAGTGCTGAGTCTGTATGGGGCTTGGGGCTGGGTTTCAGTTTCCCTGTTCTATCTGTATATAATTTTCCAGGTTTCTACCTTACAGTCTAGTTGGGTTCACTGTCCTCTGTCTCTTGAGAGATTTTTTGGTGTCTAGTAATGTATGCCTCTTGGAGTCTCTGTATTTGATTGTCTATCAGGGTCTCCAAGGGAAGATCTCTGAACCTGGGATCTGACAGATCCTTAGAGCAGCACTCCAGTCCCCAGCTCAAAAATTCTGTCACATGACAAGCCTCTCAGGAATGCTCTGGGTGGAGGGGGCTCTGTCTAGGACTTACATACTGGCTTTGGGCGGTGGGGATGTTGGGGGAAGTAGTCTGTATTTATGAGTTTCATTAGGTAGGGGCTCTAGAGCCTGGTCTCAAGAGCCACTTCAGACTCTGGCTCAGGCCGCCTTGGGCTCCGTTCAGTTTAGGCCAGTGCTGGGGTGTGGCAGCCTCTGCAGCAAGCCAGCGGGCTGGGCTTGGGTGGACCCCGGTGCTCCCTTTCGTCCACGCCCCCACCCGGGTTCCCCGGTTCATCGTCACTCCCCCCATCCCCATCCCAACGGGTCCCAGCTTCCTTACATGGTCACGGCCCGGCTTCCAGATCCCGGACGTCCCCCCGCCCCCCCCCCGCCCCCACCGGACACGGCCCCCGCCCTGCTCGCCCCGCGCCGCCCGCCCGCGCCCCGCCATGGAGGATCTGGGTGAGTGGGGCCAGGAACCCCGGGTCTCCAGCTTCTCACCACTGCCTTGGAAACGCTTCCCCACTCTTGCACTCCGCACATCTCCCCATCCCTGTTTTCTCACTCCTGCTTCTTTCACTGCCTGCTCGAGACTCTTTTCCGACTCCACTCCACGTCCCCCTTCCTGCCTCTCCCTTCCTGCCTTTCTTGGGCTGGCCGCTCCCTCCCTTTTCCTTCGCTCGTATCCTTCAATCCCGGCTTTGGATGGACAGGGAGGGGCAGCGCCTGGACTCAGAGGCTCTGGGAAGGGAGGTGTTAAAGGGGCCTTAGGTCCAGGGACTGGGAAAGTAAACAGGAGAGGTGTGTAACATTAATTTTGGAAATGAAAGCGACCAGCGGGCCTGCGCCAGGATTTCGGGAAGGGAAGAGTTAAGGGCTCCTAAGTATGGTAGAGGTCAAGTTCTTGGGGCAGGATAGAGAATAATAAAGGAGGAGTGCCAAGATGCTACAGAAAAGTAAAGGGTTGCACTAAGATGTTCAGAGAGGAAGAGTGAAGGGGCAGGGGCTTCTAGATTCTGGAAGGGAAGGGTTCAAGGCACCCGGATCTGGTGTTTGGATGTTTGGGGGCAAGAAGAAGGACCCAGGTATCTTGTCCTCTCTTTGCTGAACTGGGGCTGGAAGGCTGTGCCTTCCATGCGAGAGAAGATGTTCAGGCACCCTGCAGTAGAGGGTGCTCGTCAGTAGGGGGGGTTTAGGGGCATTGGTACCCGGGAGAAGAAGCCAATCAGAAAGCTGGTCCCAGAAAATTCACCAATGAGGAGTTTAGGGTGGGACTCAGTGAGGCTGGGAAATGGGCCAGGCTGGGCGGGGCCTGTTTAGATAGAAGGAGGAATTAGAGAGTATGGCAGAAAGAATCCAATCAGGAAGCTGGGTGCCAGGCATACAGCCAATTGAGCAATTTAAAGTGGATCCAAATTTGGCTTGAGTAAAGAGCCAATTTTGACTACATTGGGAAAGATGTGGAGAGTAAATGAAGCAGGTGGCTGGGTTTGTGCTGGACTCTGGGTGAGCTAGTCTAGATGTCTGATCATAAATACTCCTTGCTACCCTTCCACTTTTCTGCCTTGGTCTGGCTCCACGTTTACGCTTTTTGATCTCTGCTCTTAATACTGGCTTCTGCCCTTTTCAAATAATGCCCACTTGGAACCATTATCCTCTAACCTATTAAGGCCCGGTCTCCACCCTTAACCTTAACCCCTTAATCTCTCACCCTGAGGGCCTCTCCCTGCAGATGCCCTGCTCTCTGACCTGGAGACCACCACCTCACACATGCCAAGGTCAGGGGCTCCAAAAGAGCGCCCCCCAGAGCCTCTCACACCTCCCCCACCCTATGGCCACCAGCCGCAGGTGAGATAAGATATGGGGATCTGGGGCAGCCACTAGGGCCAGGCTTGGCCTGGCCTAGGAGAATTTGAGCCTGTGTGGGGCAAAGCACAGATCTGTCATTCCACACATGGTGTCTCTTCTCTCTGTAGACAGGGTCTGGGGAATCTTCAGGAGCCTCTGGGGACAAGGACCATCTATACAGGTGAGGGGCCTTGGAAATAGGGCACTGAGAAGGGGAAGCCACTTGAGGCTCAGGTGAGGAGGCTTGGATTACCCACTCCTAAACTTAAGCTCCTACCCTGTTTCTCAGTACGGTATGCAAGCCTCGATCCCCAAAGCCTGCGGCCCCTGTGGCCCCTCCATTCTCCTCTTCCAGTGGTGTCCTGGGCACTGGACTCTGTGAGCTAGACCGTTTGCTTCAGGAACTTAATGCCACCCAGTTCAACATCACAGGTACCAGGGTTACTGCAGCAGACCTTGATGGGATGGGGCAGGGCAGGGCAGAGACTAAGGGGCACAGACTTTTTAGAAGTCCATTTAAAGGGACACAAATCTTTTAATGGGAGGGTGGCTTGAACATGGCCCCATGCCCACTACTTATCTCTTATCTCTCCAGATGAAATAATGTCTCAGTTCCCATCTAGCAAGGTGACTGCAGGGGAACAGAAGGAGGAACAACCTGAAGACAAGAAAAGACTCAGCCTGTGAGTTTGGCATAGTTGGGAGGGCTGGGAGAGAGGTGAGGGGTCTTGGATGTTTGAGTTATTAAAGGAAAACTACTCTGGGGGACTCTGAGGTGACACCAAATATGATTTTTCAGTCCTCCCAGCCCATCCCTGTCCTCTCAAAGCCTTCAGCCACCTCGGCCACTCTGGAGCTGGATAGACTGATGGCCTCACTCTCTGACTTCCGTGTCCAGAACCATGTGAGTCAGGCCAGGTGTGGGCTAGTGTGAACTTTGACTCCTCGACCTATTTTAGACCCTTCCACATCTGCTGCCTTGTTGACTCAACTCATGTCCTCCCTACTGCAGCTTCCAGCCTCTGGGCCAACCCAGCCACCAGTGGTGAGCTCCACTAATGAAGGTTCCCCATCCCCTCCAGAGCCAACTAGCAAGGGCAGCCTAGACACCATGCTGGGGCTGCTGCAGTCTGACCTTAGCCGCCGTGGTGTTCCTACCCAGGCCAAGGGTCTCTGTGGCTCCTGCAGTAAACCTATTGCTGGGCAGGTAAGTGAAATCCTGTTAGAGAGGAGATAGATACCCACAGACCCATCCTTTTTGAGAACCAGGCTCAGATTTGTTCTCTTTAAATAAATAACATATAAAGGGGATATTGTTTGTTTATATTATTTGTTTATATATTTTTTGTTTTTCTGGTTTTTTGGTGCTGGGGATTGAACCCAGGGCCTTGCACATGCTAAGCATGTACTCTACCTCTGTGCTATACTCCTAACCCACTATTTATGTGTTGTGGGTGAACTGAATCTCTGACTCACACAGCAAATAAGTGGTAGAGAATTCCAATCTAGTTACCATATGGTCTTACTGTGTGGCAGGCACTGCGCTAGCTCCTTTCAAATCCCCATCTCACAAAAGGCTCACTGGCTTTTACCAGCATCTCTCAGGCACTCACAGACTTTCTTTTCCTCTTCAGAGTCTGGTCTGGTCTGGGAGCTCTGATTCTGGCTTATGGACTGAGCAGATGTGGCTGACAACACCTGTGTCTAGTGGTTGACCTAGTCTCCTGATAGAAATGTGCTTAATTCCTATCCCAGAATTGCCAATCTCAGCAAAGTTGGGTGGCATTGACTTTCATGGGCTGCAGCCATTTTCATCTTTATGGGTCCCTTCTGCTATTAAAAAAAAAAATTATGCCTGTGCTGTGTTGGTATAAAGATGAAAATATTGACATTATATATTAAATCATTTTCTTTTAGTTCATTTTTTTTTGTTCTTCTGATTTTAAAAGAAATTAAAACCTTTCCATGGGCCCCTAAAAGTATTGTGGGCTGTATGCACTGTGCCTGGCATAGCTTGTGGATAAATCAATCCTGGGGCAAAGTTGGAAGACTTGGGTTGAATCTCCATCACTTTCAGGTTGCAGGACCTTGAACATTAGATATTTCATCCTAATCTTTCAGAGATAAGACTTGAAAAATGCCTTGTAAAGTGCCCATATGGCACAGACTGGCCATATTGTAGTCCTAGGGCCACTCAGACCCAGACCTTTCCCCCAAACTCAGGTGGTGACAGCCCTGGGCCGCGCCTGGCACCCTGAGCACTTCGTTTGTGGTGGCTGTTCCACCACCCTGGGAGGTAGCAGTTTCTTCGAGAAAGATGGAGCCCCCTTCTGCCCCGAGTGCTACTTTGAGCGCTTCTCTCCACGATGTGGCTTCTGCAACCAACCCATCCGACATGTAAGCCCCGCCTGGCCCTTTAGATCGCATATTTGTCTCATCTAGCGCACCTGTGAAGTGGGCGTCACCCTGAGTGGTTCCACCTACCCACCTGTACCTCCACCACAACTCTATCACTCCACAGCCTCCATGGCCCCTTGGACTTCCCCCTCTCTCTTTCACTTTCTACTTCCTTGTTAGATCTTACGCCCCTCAGACTCGTTCCTCAGCCCAATCAACCAGGTTCCAGGCGGGAGCAAAAGAGGAAAAGGGACAGAGGGCCACGCTGAGTGTTCCCTTTCCTTCCCCATAGAAGATGGTTACCGCCTTGGGCACCCATTGGCATCCAGAGCATTTCTGCTGCGTCAGCTGCGGGGAGCCCTTTGGAGATGAGGGTGAGAGTTCCACACCCGCCTTAGCCGCAGATCCACTGGCTATCCTGCCTCTCCCGGACTTCTAGGGACCATGAATTTTCTCCTGTTTTCTTCTGGCCCTACCCTTTCCCATACGGGTTCCCATCCCATCCCCTCCTATTCCGCTCTCCCACCAGACCCATCCCTACGTCCCTACCACTCACTCTCACTGCCCCTCTTCTGGTCCTGCATTCTCAGATCTTTATAGGTCTTCAGTCCTGCCCGCACCATTTTCTTTCAGCCCGTTCGATTCTCGCTCCTAGGTTTCCACGAGCGTGAGGGCCGCCCCTACTGCCGCCGGGACTTCCTGCAGCTCTTCGCCCCGCGCTGCCAGGGCTGCCAAGGCCCCATTCTGGATAACTACATCTCAGCGCTCAGCGCGCTCTGGCACCCTGACTGCTTCGTCTGCAGGGTGCGGTGATGTGGGACCCGACTTTGCAGGGATGGGTCAGCGGGAGGCGGGACTAGGAGCTCAAGGCGGGGCGGGGCTTAGCAGGGGTCACGGGTGAGTTATTCAAGTACTATAACTAGTTATCTGGTCCCGGCTTTGGCCGCTGACTCATTCTTTCGCGGCCTCCCTTCCCCAGGAATGCTTCGCGCCCTTCTCGGGAGGCAGCTTTTTCGAGCATGAGGGTCGTCCGCTATGCGAAAACCATTTCCACGCGCGGCGCGGCTCGCTGTGCGCCACGTGTGGCCTCCCAGTGACCGGCCGCTGCGTCTCGGCCCTGGGCCGCCGCTTCCACCCGGATCACTTCACCTGCACCTTCTGCCTGCGCCCCCTCACCAAGGGCTCCTTCCAGGAGCGTGCCGGCAAGCCTTACTGCCAGCCCTGCTTCCTTAAGCTCTTCGGCTGATCGTCCGCAGATCTCCCCGGTCCGTGAGGCCACGCTCCCGCAAAGAATAAGAGCGAGTCCTCCAGACCCCCAGGTCTTGCTTTCTGAACTTAGGGCTGTCCCCAACTCCTGCTCTTTGTGGCCTCACTTAATGAAGAGAGCTGTCCCTGAAGTACTCTACGTTCTTTGTGGTCAAGTTCAGAAAAGGCCCCACGCATCCTAAGCCCACACGCCCAAAGTGGATCTTAGGCTGACAAGAGATCCGGAGAGAGTCCTTCACTCTATTCCCACCCTTGAAGCAGCGCCCTGACTGGAGGAAGCGTCCTTGCAATTCTGACCAATCAGAGGCCAGATCAGGACACCCCTGCTTCCCTCTCCCTCACCCTTCTGTGCACTTTTTTTCTACTTACATAAACACACATTCCGAGTCTCATTGGTGCTGTGTCTCTGCGCCGTACAACCTTGCCATCGAAGTCCCCGCCTCTTGTGCGGGCTCAGTCGGGGGTTAAGCTCTAGACCACAGCCCTGTGGCCAGAGCAGGAACTACAGCCTCAGATCTCACAGGTGGCGACTTGTGTACTTAAAATTATCAGTTGAACCCCAGGCTGAAAAGGGCAGCCACCTGCGCAGTGCTGTACCGATAGTGGCAGAACCAGGACAGGAGCCTGGGGTCCTACTGAATCTTCCTGCCCTCATTCCTCCTTTCCTCAGCTTCCTACATCCTTGAAATAAGGAAATTGCTGATCTTTGGTTTCCAGATTTTATCCCTTTAAAGTAACCTCAGTGATTGTTCTCCTTCCATAAGTGCCAATTTATGTCCACCGTTTGGATCTGTGTTGTTTGCCTCTTACTATTGACCCCCCCCATATGTTCTACTCCCTGTAGGTGTCATGTAGACATGGCTCCAATTTGCCCCCTTGTTCTCCACTCAGATATCCATGTCAAGGCAGGGAAGTCAGCACGTTCAGGGTCATTATTTATTTTCCCTGCTGGTTCATCAGTAACTCCGTTAGGCTTTTCCCCCACTCAGCTGTATGCTGGGTGGTGCTGGGTACACAGAGATGAGTCATGCCTAGGCAGAGGTTCCCAGGCTGGTGGAAGAGATGGATAACACTTGGTGTGGTCAGGGAAGTTGGAGCTGGAAGGAGGTTTCTAAATCAGACCAGGAGTCGAGGAGGGCTTCCTGGAGGAAGTGACACCTGAGATAAGTCACAGCAGAAAAGGGTGGGACCAGAAGTTTTCAGGTCTGGAGAAGTTCTGGCTCCATGGGAGTCCCCAATTCCCAGGGACATTTATAAATCTTAGAAACTTTACCTTTGATCCTGTAGTTCCTTAGGGTGCCTAGACCCCTGGGCATACATGCTGGCCTCTGACAAATTCAGATCTTTTCTTTTCCAAGTCTTCCTGGTTCTTCTTCCCAGTTCTGCTTTTTCCCTACGACATATCCCCCCTGGGGAATGCTGTCCATTGCATAGTGTCAACTACCTCCCTCTCTTGAGGATGCCCAAACTGGCCATCTCCAGTCTTGATTCATTAATCCACCAAATGTTTACTCTAAACTTGGGTGGGGTGGGGGACAATGGGTAACCCAGCAGATATGCTTCTTCTCTTCAGGGAACTAAAATCTAGTAGGGAAGACAGATGACAAATACATGAGTGACAAGTGTGATGAAGGAATAGGGCCTTCCCTGTCAGCTTTCCCCCCAGTTTCCATCTTATGCCACCTCCCTATTTTCTTCATAGCATTTATCATTTGTGAATAGGTGTTTGTTACTTGTTTTTTGTCTGTTTTTGAATCTGGAATGAAAGCTCCTAAGAGCAGGCAACCTGTTTGTTTTGCTGACCATTGTTTCTCCAGTGAGTAGGATGGTGTCTAGTATATAATAGGTGCTCAATAAATGTTTCTTAATGAAGGAAGGAACAGGGAAGAAAGGAAAGGAGGGAGAGTGAAAAGGGAAAATAGAGAACTAAATTAGAGGAGGTGGGGAAAGAGCCAGGGAGTTGGAGAAAACCTCTGTGAAATGTAATGTCTAAGCTGAGACTTGAGGGTTGAGAACAAGCCAGCCAAGCAAAGAGCCTAAGAACATTCACTCAAGACAGAAGAAACAGCAAATGCAAAGGCCAGGAGGTAGGAAAGAGCTTGGCATATTGGAAGAAAGGAAAGAAAGCCAGTGTGTCTGGGTTAGAGTGAGCTATGCCCAGAGTAGCAGCATATGAGATCAAAGAGAAATAGATGTTACGTCATGAAGGCCTTGTGGGCCATGGGTAGGGCATATGGATTTTAAGTGCTCATAACCCAAACATGTCCTCTGAAACTTACCCCTGGATTTCTCTTGGGGACTCAAACGTAACATTTTCTTAAACAGACACTGTTTGCCCTGTTTATATCCACCTGGCTATCTCCAAAATCAATGCAGACAGTTCCCAGATATCCAGACTTCCCTTGATTCCCAAATTTCTTGTCTGAGTGTACTCCTTGGAGGAGGTAGTGTGCTCCATATACTCTGCAGGCCTGAAGTGGTATGTGTATATATGTGTTGAATTTCTACAACTTTTACACAGAGACAGGAATCAGTGAATAAATATCCCAGCTTCCTGGCCTCTGATGGGTCAACTCTGAAGTGTGTTCTCCAACAGTGTTTCAGGGAGCCTCCATTGGGATTGGATCCCAACAGCTCATCATAGTTATTGATTAATATGCCATTTATTATTGGCTTCACTCCTTTCATTGCCTTAACTCCCCACTACTTCATAGGCTTTACTGGCATCGCCTTGTCTTTAATAAAGTACACTTGGCCTTCCATATCTGTGGGTTCCACACCTGTTGATTCCACTAGCCTCAGATTGGACATATTTGAGGAAAGAATGCCTCAGTACTGAACACATACAGATTTGTTCCTTGTCATTATTCTTTAAACAATAAGGCATAACAACTACTTATACAGCATTTACATTGCATTAGGTGTTATAATTTAGAGGTGATTTAAAGTATATGGGAGGATATGAGTAGTTTATATGCAAATATTATGACATTTAATCCAAGGGAGTTGATTGTCTCTAGTTTTTAGCATCTTCAGGGGCTCCTGAAACCAATTCCACACAAATACCAAGAGATGAGTGCACATCAAATATTAGATAAGCCACAGGCTGGAAGGCTAGTGGCCTGTGCAAGACTTACAGATAGTGGTGAAGCCAGGACAGGGGCTCAAGCTGGGGCCCCAGTGAACCTTGCCACCTCCATTTCTCCCTGTTCAGCTCCCCGTATCTTAAAATAAGTGTTTAATTTGCTCCCCAGTCCCTGCCTTTTTTGGTTTCAGACTTTTCTCATCTGAGGGGCTTATTTTGAAGGAAACTACATAAAGCATTTCTTAAGCAAACTCATCATATTCCCTAAAATATTTTTCTCCGTTTCCCATAGCAAGGGTGACTGTAGTTGTCATAATCAGATAGAAGTCCCCCTCCACCATTTCCTGACTTACAAGTCTGGTCAGTTCTAGAAAGGCAGATATGCAAATAATCACCATCTCTTCTTGCATCTGATCCTATGCTGAGCAATGGGAGTCCAGGGATGAATTGGATCAGTCCCTGCTCTTAAGGACAGACCTGGACAAGGACCATACAATGTGCTAAGAACTCTATCAGAAAATCAGAGAGTCTTTCTTGAAGAGGTGTCTAGACTAGGTACTAAGGGCTGACTGAGGAGGAGCTGGCCATTTGGGAAGCAGGGGGGCTCTCTAAGCAGAAGGCACAGCAAGGTTAGAGGGGCATGAAAATTTCCAGTTCAGGAGTAAAAAGAGATGAAAAGATAAAAGAGTCTGGGTTGGATAGGGCAAGAAAGTGATAAGGAAATTGTGACTTCATTCTAGTTTTGGTATGGAGAAGCAAGGGGGCTAGGCAGGAATTAGGGCTTGCCAGACCTGGAAAATTGAGCCAAGGAGCTTGTATTTCTCCTGAGTGTCTTGGGGAGTTATGGAGGATTTTTGAGCAGGGGAATGGCACTATCAGATTTGAGTTAAAAATGATCTCTTGCCAGGCATGGTGGTGTATGTCTGTAACCCCAGCAGCTCTGTAGGCTGAGGCAGGAGGATTGCTAGCTCGAGGCCAGCTTCAGCAATTTAGCAAGTCCCTAAGCAACTTAGGGAGACCCTAATCTCAAAAAAATTTTAGGGCTGGGGATGTGGCTCAGTGGTAAAGCACCCTGGGTTCAATCCCTAGGGACCCCCCACCCCCCAAAAAAATCTCTCTGGATTAACAGAACCTGGATCAGCAAGACTTCCTAGGTTAGGGCTGAAGGAGATAACATTTTTAGGGGGTGAATGAGGTTACTTTGAGCCTGGGACACTGAGAAGGGGGTGGAGGCTAAGGCCCAGAAAGTAGTGCTTCTGAACTTGAAAGGGCTCAGCTCCCCAGGACCAGCCTTCGGCCTTGATATGGCCTGATTCAGCTAAATAAAGCTGCAGAGGGGGGACGAGACCTGGGGGGACTTGTCGGCTCATTGCCCCTGAGGTAACCATTAATCCCTCCCCTAGGGCTATCCAGGGACTGGTCCCTTGAGGAGCAGATCCTGGGCAGAATGGAGGAATATACAGAAGCAGGTTCTGAACAAGGACTAGGGGACCAGAGGGTCCTAATCGACAATCCTGCTGACATCTTGGTCATTGCCGCTTATTTCTTGCTGGTCATTGGTGTTGGTTTGTGGGTGAGAAGTTGAAGGGGTGTTGGGTTTCTGGGGCCTGGGGGAAAGTTGTCTTTTGGGACACGCTGAGTAGGTGTGGGGGAAGGATGCCTAGATCTTTGAGGGAGAAATGCAGGGTTGGAAAGGCAAGCAAATCCTTTAAAAGCTTCAAGGATGCCTAGTCAACATTAACTTCTTGTCTTTCAACCTTTGGATTGTGCTAGATGAAGGGGATCAATGGATTTTCATTAAGTTTAGCATTCTGAGGCCTCTGTTCCTTTGTCTATATTATGGCTGACCAGGAGCCCATATCCCAGGTCCTCAGAAAAGTCAGGCTGAAGAATCCAGCCACACTCAGGCTTGAGCAGTTGGACAGGGTGGATAGGGGCCTGGGTCACTCTGAATGTCTGGGAGGAGGTTGGGGGTGGGGGTATGAACAAACAGGGGAGTCGAGTGCTGGTTAATCTTCAGCCTGGGACAAGGCTGAGGAATGTGTTGAGGAGGCTAATGAAGTCCAAAGATATGCCCTGAACCCAGGTCTCCCCCCATTTTTGTCCCCCAGTCTATGTGCAGAACCAACAGGGGCACCATTGGTGGCTACTTCTTGGCAGGACGAAGCATGCTTTGGTGGCCGGTGAGAGCGGCTTAGCCATGGGATGGGGAGGGACTCTTGAGAAGCAGCCTGGCTTATCACCATCTCTGGTCACCAAGGTTGGAGCCTCTCTTTTCGCCAGCAACATCGGCAGTGGCCACTTTGTGGGCCTGGCAGGGACTGGTGCTGCAAGCGGCTTGGCCGTGGCTGGATTTGAGTGGAACGTGAGGTTTCCTTTTCCACAATAACCCCATCCCAGCAGGAACCCCTGGAAGGGTCTTTGGGGAAGCTCCTGGGGAGGGGGCATCCAGTCGTGGGTTGAAGTTGGGTTTGGAGGAAGGAGGATGCACAAGATGATCACTTTCAGGGCAGGGTTAGGTCCTGCTCCTGACTTGCTATATATGAGGTACCAGCCTCTACCCTCTCTAGGTGTCGATACACTCCTCTCTGAAGTGGGCCAAGCAGCTCAGAGGCGGAGAGTCACATGTTTTGTTGCTATCTGAAGCTGGGCTCTGTGAGGATCTCTGGTTCAAATTAAAGCCCTTTGCTGAAGCTGATGAAGAATCAAAGCTCTGGGACTGGGGATAGGGGGGAAATCAGGGCTTAGAACTCAGGGCTTCCTTCCTCTGAGCTGAGGCTGGACGGACAAAAGGTTTGAGTGGGTGAAAAAGAGAGGGGAGACAGTTCTGCCTGACAGATGCTGAGATCAGTCTGCAGGTTCTGTGTTTGGGTTCATATGCTTGAGAAGGCGTGGAGGAACATAAGGATCCTCCTGGGAGGGACTGATGGGGGTGGAGGGTGGAGGGAGTGGGGTTGGTAGCCTGAGAGGGAATAAAGGGCTCTAGTTAAGGGCCCAGTAAGGTGTCAAGATTCCTTTCCTTAATGCTCAGAGTCGAAGGTCATCTTTTGCAGTTGTCCACTGGGCCCCAGGTGCAAAACTTCCCAGGACCACTTGTTCAGGAAGAGAAGGTCTCTCAGGTCCTTCAGGGGTGAGGCGAGGCTCATGACAGAATGCTAGACATGGAGTCACCCTTAGCCGTCATGCTGTGCCCACAGGCGCTGTTCGTGGTGCTGCTGCTGGGCTGGATCTTCGCGCCTGTATACTTGACCGCGGGTGTCATTACGATGCCGCAGTATCTGCGCAAGCGCTTCGGCGGCCATCGTATCCGCCTCTACCTGTCTGCGCTCTCACTATTTCTGTACATCTTCACTAAGATTTCGGTGCGCATGCGCGGCGGGCGGTACTAGCTACTAGGAGGGCGGGGCCACCTAGTGGAGGTCTTTAGAGAACTCTGGAGGGTGCGGGACCAAGGAGAAATCATTTTAAGAATCATGATCGAGGCGGGTTCTGGAAAGGAATATGTCTCAGGGCCTTTGACGACACTGGGTGGGACCTGAGAAGGTCGGGGCTTTGAAAAAAGAACCTTTGAGGTTTGGCTACATAAAATTGTGGCCTGGGCAGGAGGTGAACTTGGCCCTTGCCCCTGTGTCCTGACTTGTGTGCTTGCTCTTCTCCCGCAAGGTGGACATGTTCTCCGGTGCAGTATTCATCCAGCAAGCTCTGGGCTGGAACATCTATGCTTCTGTCATTGCCCTCCTGGGCATCACCATGATTTACACTGTGACAGGTGGTTATAGCAGGGGCTTAGGTGGAGTGGGCATGGGGTGGGGAGCTGGCTTGAAAACGTGCTGGGAACTGTGGTTGGGGTTCAGGAAAGCCACTAGAGGAAAGTGGGGCAAAGAGGTTTGGAAGTGTGATGTGGTCCACTCAGGAGAAAAAATTAACTCTTTGGAAAACAAGCTCATATTCTGTCCCCTTCTGTCCCTTGGATTTGGCCTGGAGGTTTGGGTGCCTAACTAGTGCTGGGCTTAAGAGTGGGGACTCAGGAAAAATGAAAAATTTGCAGCTCTTGCTCTTCTTGAATGGACAGAGTTACTTGGCTATTCTCTAAGACCTCTGGCCAAACCCAATGCAATTCTGAGGATCCCAGGGTGGGGACCCAGGTTAGATGCAGAACAAAGTAGGTGGTGTCTGGTGCCAAGGCAGGCTTGACAAGCAGTCTCTGGGGATGGGATGGAACAGAACTGGACCTTAGAGAATCACTCCTTTACTACCCAGACAAGAAAACAGCCAAGAGGGAATCTATAGCTGGATACTGCATGTGGGTGCTTTTCCAAGAAGTGTATCAGTGGACCCTAAAATTCAGCCACATTCTGCTTACCAAGCCCTGCTTCTCTGTACTCTAGTACATGAGCCTGGAGAATGGGCCATCATTTCGAGATATATTCTTCAGAAAGGGGTTCCTATTCAAATTCTCAAAAAGATACCATATATGCTAGAGGTCAGGAGCTGGGCAGTCTCCACTAATTCAGGGCTGTTGCAGGAGGGCTGGCAGCACTGATGTACACGGATACTGTGCAGACCTTCGTCATTCTTGGGGGTGCCATCGTTCTCTCTGGTTACGGTATGGGGCTCAGCCAATGGGGGAGGGGCGAGGAGGTCTCAACCCAGGATCAGCGATATTGCAAGTCACTAGTACGTGGGTCCTAAGGATGGTATTAGTGTTGGTGTTAGTCCCCTGATGACCTTGTCTGCACAGCTTTCCACGAGGTGGGTGGCTATTCAGGGCTCTTCGACAAATACCTGGGAGCAATGACTTCGTTGACGGTGTCCAAGGACCCGGCTGTGGGCAACATCTCCAGCTCCTGCTATCAGCCACGGCCTGACTCTTACCATCTACTCCGGGACCCTGTGACAGGGGACCTGCCTTGGCCTGCACTGCTCGTGGGGCTTACCATCGTCTCGGGCTGGTACTGGTGCAGTGACCAGGTGCGAGGTCAGGGTATGGACCTGAAGTGGATTTGTGGCAGAATCCTAAATACCTGAGCGTAGTTGTGATGGGTGGTGCCTGACCCCATGCCCCCATACCTCCCCCTGTCCCTGGAATTATGTAGAAGACATGGTCTGATGGGGAGGGAGCCATGCCCTGGTGGAGCTAAGATGGAACCAGCTGGCAGGATCTGAAGATGGAAACCTACAAGGGGCATCTCAGAGGCAGAAGCGGTGTGCAAATTAGAGCCAGGAGGGGGTGGAAATGCCTGAGGGTGTGGGGTGTGGGGACATGGTAGTTGAACGCACCTCTCACAGGTCATAGTGCAGCGCTGCTTGGCTGGAAAGAATCTGACCCACATCAAGGCGGGCTGCATCTTGTGTGGCTACCTGAAGCTGTTACCCATGTTTCTCATGGTCATGCCAGGCATGATCAGCCGCATTCTTTACCCAGGTAATGTTTGCATTCCTGTCCTGCCCAACAGTCCTGTGCCCCATCCAGCTCCCTTCTTATGCAAGGATTCAAGTGTCTATCTCCTATTTCCTGCTATTTTTCTAAATTTTGAGAATCCAGTATCCCAGTCCCACCTTCCACCAGGGACCCCATCTCTCTCCTCTGCTATATTCCCAGTGCCCATTAGGCAACCAGATTCTCCATCCTAGCCTGCTGTGACTTCTTTTTGCAGACGAAGTAGCCTGTGTGGTACCAGAGGTGTGTAAACGCATATGCGGTACTGAGGTGGGCTGCTCCAACATCGCCTACCCACGGCTCGTTGTTAAACTCATGCCCAATGGTGAGGGCAGGTGCCTGGGATGCTCCCTGCCCACATGTGCAGGGAGGCCAGGAGACTGCCAATGTAAAGGGTCACCCCTTGCCAAGCCTGGGACACCCTGGAAGCCTCATCCTCACAGCTCCTGTTGATGCACAGGTCTTCGTGGACTCATGTTGGCTGTCATGCTGGCTGCACTCATGTCCTCGCTGGCGTCAATCTTTAATAGCAGTAGCACACTTTTCACCATGGACATCTATACACGCTTGCGGCCTCGAGCAGGCGAAGGGGAGTTGCTACTAGTTGGACGGTGCGGCCTAGGTTCCCTCTACCTTCCCCCAACTCCTGCCCCACAAATGAGCCTGGGGTGGGGGCATGAAGCACCTGCAAGGTTATGGGAGACAGGAGAGAACTGGGTAAAAAATCTTCTGATGGCCTCCCAACTGCAGGATCTGGGTAATATTCATTGTGGCAGTGTCAGTGGCCTGGCTACCAGTAGTGCAGGCAGCGCAGGGTGGGCAGCTCTTCGATTACATCCAGTCAGTCTCCAGCTACTTGGCACCACCTGTGTCTGCAGTCTTTGTTCTTGCCCTCTTTGTGCCCCGTGTTAATGAGAAGGTGAGCAGCGTCCTTGCGAACGTGGGGTGGGGCTTGGGTATCCTGAGCTGGCTAATGCCATTTCCTCCACAGGGTGCCTTCTGGGGACTGATTGGGGGCCTGCTGATGGGCCTGGCACGCCTTATTCCTGAGTTCTCCTTTGGCTCTGGCAGCTGTGTGAGACCCTCGGCATGCCCAGCAATCATCTGCCGGGTGCACTACCTCTACTTTGCCATCATGCTCTTCGTCTGCTCTGGCCTCCTCACTCTCATAGTCTCCCTGTGCACTGAGCCTATTCCTCAAAAGCATGTAAGTGTTGGCCTCTGGACAGGCTGGGTGACCAAACTTGCACTGTATGAGCCAGAACCATCTCCACCCCCATCTGCCAGTATGATTCAAGAAACAACCCAGTGGAGGAGGACCTGAATTTCTATGCTAAGGATTAGTAGGAGCTCACTGGGAGACCAGTTTGGAGTTGTGTTTATATAGCAAACACATTTTTATTTAAAAGATATTTATTTGAAGTAATGGGGGGAGGGTGAGCTGAATATTTTGGAGGGTTGGCAATCAGTTTCCCAAAGCCAATTCTGGGTATGGCTTTTGGAACTCAAATGCAGGATACAACAGGTAGCTGAGAGGGACAGAGTATCATCTTTTAAGAGTTTAGTTTTATGTAGGTACACCAGAGCAGGGCTGATTGAGGCAGGCAAAACAAAAGAGCTGGGCCTGGAAGGTCGGGCAAATTTCCTCAGCAGCAGGAAAACTGAGCAAATACCCATAGGGAAGGAACACTGTGAGGAAACTATAAGACCAGTCTATAGTACTACAGTTCTGGGTGTATACAGGAGACTTGGGGTGTTGAAGCAGGGGGTGAGCAAGGCCAATGGTTTTTTTAAGTGCCCAGCTGAGAAGCTTAGGGTTTGAGTGACTTAAGCTGGGTTAGGTAAGTAGACTGGACAGAGGTAGGTGAGGGAGGGCAGTGACAACTTGCCCACACTGGAATGCCAGTGTGGGCAAGAGGCCTTAGGGACTGAGGTGGGAGAATGAAACTCCCACTTGGTCTCTGCTCCCACCCCTTCCCAGCTCCATCGCCTGGTTTTCAGTCTCCGGCACAGCAAGGAGGAACGAGAGGACCTGGATGCTGATGAGCTAGAAGGCCCAACCTCTCCCCCTGTACAGAATGGGTGTCCAGAGCATGCAGTGGAGATGGAGGGTAAGGCGCTGCCTATGGAGGTAGGTCTGGGGAACTTGGGGAGCCAAATTCATTCAAACTAATGGTAGTGCCTCAATTTCTCTTAGAACCCCTTAGGACCCTGGCACCAGGTCCATTCCGCCAGTGCCTGTTCTGGTTTTGTGGAATGAGTAGGGGTCATGCAGGTGGTCCTCCACCCCCTACCCAGGAAGAGGTGGCTGCAGCAGCCAGGCAGCTGGAGGACATCACCGAGGACCCAAGTTGGGCCCGTGTGGTCAACCTCAATGCCCTGTTCATGATGACTGTGGCCACGTTCTTCTGGGGTTTTTATGCATAAGGTCAAATGTGTTGGATACCATGAGCCATAACTAGGGTAGGACTTATCCTCACAACAAGTGGGGATAAAGAACCTATAGTAGTTCCCAGGGAAGGAGAGAAGGGGCAAAAGTAGAGTGGGAAGGTCCTGGTTCTTCTTCCTGCCTTATCTCTGCCTGGGGTCCAGTACATCTGATTGGCAGTCACTTCCTATGAGGCCTTGGCCAACTTGCCATAGCAATTCACTTAAAGCAAAAATAAAGTTGCCTTTCCTATGTCCTGTTGTGGTCTAAGTGTCCTTGCTCCATGCTCCTGTCCTGGGCCCTGGGCCTTCATCTCAACTGCTCACAAGACCTTCTTTTCTGGAGATAGGAGCCACGTGGCCCTCCACTCATCCACCTCTAGCTGGTGCTTCTCAGTCTTCCAGCCAGCAGCCTGTAGTCCTGGGGAAAGGTCATAGGATGATGCTAGGAATGGTGGGAGGAGAATCTGGGCTGACCCTAGGAAGGTGGGTAAAAGAGGCACAGGCCAGGTGCAGACTCTGCACTACTTGGGCTCCTCTGCTGAATGATTTCTGACATAAAATGAGGCTGACACCTTATCTGGTTGCAGCAGAATTCAGAGACAGCACATGGAAAAGGGGCAGAATGGAGTAAGTGCTGGATAAAAGGGCATCATAAGTAAAAGTGAGTCCTCCTCCCTCCCCCATTTTTTAAGTTCCAACTGGGATTACACAGACATTCAACATCAACATAGCCTCAGAGACCACCCTAACTTCCTTTTCTTGATAGGGAAACTGACTCCCAGACTTAAGATTACAGAGAGAAGTCAGGTCTTTTATGTCCCAGGTAAAAGCATGGGGTAAGGATAGGTAGGCACCACAGGAGAAGGCTTTAGGGTCCAAGAAGCCATGAGGCCAATGTTACCTTCCAAGAACTTTGGGAACAGCTTGTTCAACACTTGATGTGTCTTCCTGATGATGACCCAGCTATCTTTCTCAGCACCTAGGGTGGGATGCAGAACCAACTCTCATGCCTTACCAGGACAGATGTTCCACCCCTCTCTGAGTCATCAGTAGTCTAGACCATGAGGTGCTTACCAGCCCGCACTCGGTTCCTTAGGTCCTCCAGCTCTTCAGGAAGTGGTCCATCTTCTTGAAGGGCTCCAAGTACCAGCCCATGTGTGGCAGCCCTTAGGATTGTCTTGGGGCCTGCCATCTGGCTCAGAACTACCTGTACTTGGTCTGGAGAGACCCAGGGGAAAGATGGGCATTAGGGAAGGGCCACTACCACAAATGCCCTTAACTCTACCACTTTGCTTTTCCTGTGTTCCTCCAGAGGCCTTAACCAGATATGGAAAGCTCTCTTCCCACCCTTTCCCATCTGACTCCAACTCTTCTTGCTTCCCAATGGCCAAACTGAAATGTTCAACTCACAGTGCAATTTCACAGTAGCTCATTGAAGTGCGTTTATTTTGCTAGTGAGAATTAACACCTTTTAACATATCATCAACGTATTGGCAATCTCAAGGACTTGTTTCTCCAAGAGGTGACTCGGGATGGGAGAGAAGAATGATTCCCCAGAGATAGCCAAAGGTCATAATCTTATTTGAGTGTGTGGCAATATACAAAGTGCTTTTATGTAATCACCTTATTTGACTTTCAGAAAAAAATGCTAAAGGCAATAAGGCAGCTACTACAGCTCCATTTTAGAGTGATAAAATTAATTTCACTGGGGCATATAATTATAAATTGAATGCATCAAAGTTTTAGTCTAGAGCGCCCCCAAGGACACAGCTGTCTCTAAACTGTCTATGGCTGGAGTAATGAGGCAGACCCCAGGAGGGTGGATTTAAGGCTAGGAGAATGTGGCACACTCACTTCGTGACTGGTTCCAGCAAAGGAGGTAGGGTTCTTGGTGCCCCTCGACCAGCTGCTGCAGCTCAAAGACACTAGTGGAGAGAGGAATGCAGTGGAGGAGGGGAAAGTGAAGGCAGGAGTCCTCATCTGGTCAAACTGTTAAGGGTGGGTCCTTAACACAACTGTCCATACTTTATCTGTCTTTCACTTACTTCCCATATATTCCTTAGCCATAACCTACACACCCCAGATCCATCCTTCCTTTTGTCCTATGTGAAATCACCCATTTTCCCACCAGCTTTCCTTCATTCAATAAGCCAAATTTCTTATATATACTATAGTATTATACCCTGCTGCTCTCAAGCTCTCATGCTGACCCTCAAGTCTATTCAGTGAAAATGAAAAACCTAGAATAGCAAAGTGGGACCTAGTCAGGGGAGGCCAATGTGTAAGTTGAACAAGAAATATATCTGGGAAGTGTGGGAGGCAGCAGCATTGAGTGGGATAATCTGGGCAACTCACCTGGAGATCAAGCGGTGCAATGGAACACCCAGGGAAAGAGATCGAGATGGCCAGAAACCTGTGGGAAGCTGGAGTTAGTATGTCCAGGTATGGGGAGAGGCTGGGAAACACAGGATTTGAGACCAAAGGGTTGGGTCACCTGTCCACAATGGCTCCATCTGATTGGCTGAAGTGGGGTCAAGTACCTCTCCCCTCTGAAGGAAGTGCTTCAGGACCAGCTGGAGCCGTCTTTCATTCAAAGTCTCTATGACAAGGGCACGGACTGCCCGGTAGTTGGCATAGATGTGGAGAGTAGTGAAGAGGAAGAAACATCCAAGGCTGAGGCTGGGGCAACAGAGTGAAAAGGCCAATGGGGGTAGAGACCCAGTTGGGCATCTGCTCCCCAGTCTTGCTCCTGGCTTACCTAGGGCAATCTGACACCAGAGGAAGCATCAAGAGGCTGACCAGGAGCCCTGCTAGGTTCACCAGCGTCTCCTGGAAAATGGTAGAGGTGTCAGGAGTTGGAAGGATCCCATCCAGGCCAGATTTCCAGTTTTAAGTACCTTTCCCTGCATGCCTCCCTACTCTGATGGGGGTACCAAGTAAATTGCTAACATTTTTGGTGAGTGAATCTGACATTTAAAAATGTCAGCTGCTTCTCTGCCCACCTATATTCAATGTCCTTAGAACGGCCCTGGAACACGTCTTCTTTGTTTTGCAAGTCATCCGAGTAGCCCCATACTTAGGCACTCCCCACTATGTGAAGAACTACTTTTACATAGTCATTTAAAAAACCTGCAAAAGGGTCAGGAAACCACACTGTGAAAAGGAACAGGGCCCAAACCCCTTCCTTGTGAACTCATGTTATCAGAATACTCTGATGGCCAGATGGAAGATACCATAGGGGTAAAGATCCCAGACTGCCTGACCCCAAATCATCATGAGGGAGGAAGAGTTTGGATTGGTGTCCCTGACTAGCTGGGGTTCCAGGGAGAGTTGATCCTGGCACACAGGGAGCAGAAGCTGGAGGGCTCTTTTTATTTAGCCTTCCTGGTAAGGGGTGGGCTGTGGGAATGAAGACTGTGGATGGGGGATCAGGGCCCTTGGAGCTCAGGAGCAGAAGGAACTCCTCTTTTGCAGGCTATTTTGCCATTTCTAATAACTACATGGAGTGGTAACAAAGCAACATCATCAGAAAGGGTCTGCTGTGGACCTATGACCCTGGTGTGCATTACTGCCTCATTGAGGAAGCCCTGGAACCTTGGAAAAAATTACTTGGGACAGAGGCAGGGCTGGGAGCCAGTGAGAGAGTCCAGGTCATGAAGTTGGGTGATCCTAAAGAGAAAGGCCCAGTATTTATTTTTCCCACTTTTAACAACCTTGAATTAGAATGGGAAGAAACCCTGTAGAAGAACTAGGTCAACCATTTCTTTCTTTCTTTCTTTTTTTGGTACCAAGGATTGAACTCAGGGGCACTCGACCACTAGGCCACTGGGTCACATCCCCAGCCCTTTTTTGTATTTTATTAGAGACAGGGTCTCACTGAGTTGCCAAGTGCCTCGCCATTGCTGAGGCTGGTGTTGAACTCGCGATCCTCCTGCCTCAGCCTCCCAAGTGCTGGGATTACTGGCGTGTGCCACTGCACCTGGCTCAACCATTTCTTGAGAGAAGGGACTTGCCCAGGGGCACTTACATGGATTGGGCTTCTCTATGCTTTACTTCCTCATCTGTACAATGGTCCTAGTGAATATTTAATATACAATAACACTAAGGATTTAAGGAGTTTATAGAAAGGAAATACTTGGCATGTGATTAGTGCTTTATACATGTTAGTTTGTGTTAGTATTATTGAACAAAACAATATGGGAGAAGGCAGGAAAGCAGGACTAGATAGAACAGGGGTTCTTAAATTGCTTAAGTGTCAAAGAAAACTACCTCACATTTCTGGGCCTCCCTGGGCCTTATTTTTGTCATCTGTAAGATAGGGATAATAATGGTATCTACCTTAGAGGGTGGTTTGAGAGTTAAATGATACAATGCATATGAGCACTGAGCTTAGGAGTTTGGGGAGAATCTAATACCTATAGGATTCAGTTTTAAGAATGTCCCTATTCCCCTTCTCCAGGTTTCACTGGTCAGGTGAAGGGACTGGATAGAAGGGCCTGCTAAACTGCTAAGTGGAGGTCTACGGTTTGTGACCCTAACAGCCCCATGTTGAGTACATTTTGACTTGCCAAGTGCCTTTGTATGCTGGACCTCCTGTGATCAGAACATCCAGCTCTCAGGGTGGGATATGGCCTAGAAAGCAAGGGTGAGGGCTCATTCTTGGTCATAAAGGCAATGGGCAAGGGTTGAGATCAGTTTGGCTTTGTTGACACCAGAGTGGTATCCTCAGAGATCCTGACAGTCGCAGCAGGGAGCACTCCCTGGGTCTCTTCCATCTGTTCCCTTCCCAACGGCACTTAGGTACTTCTCTCCATATTCCCAAATTGTGTTCTGGTCTGACTCCTCCCCTGCCCTCCCCAGTCTTTCCAATCATGGTTGCTTACCTGGCTGCTATCCTTGGCTGATACATCAGCCATGTTGTTTCTACGGGCCTGGTGCACAGTCAGTGCAGCTCGAGTGGCCCCACCAGCCACACTCACAATGCACTGGATGGGGAAAGGAAAGAATTAAGGTCACCCCTTCTGTGGGTAAGCCAAGTAAATGACTCATACCAGTTTGAGAAAACAAGGCCTGAAGTAAACCCATAGCAAAGCACTGAAGGCTGCCCTGGTATCTAGTTCTCACCCTGCACTCTTCCTAGCACACCTTCCCTGTACTGTTCCAGGAGAAAACTAAAGTCCTGTCTGCCAATATCTCCCAGTGAACCTGGTCCCAGGAACCTCAATTTCCTTCTTCAAGATGGAGGCTTAAAGATCATTCTTGGCTCAGATCTTCCCCAACCTTCAACTCCTAGTTTGGCTACACCCTCCTTCTTGCTAAGCAACCAGGACAAGTCTGGCTTCCAACTTTATGCTTACATTCTGCCTGCTTGTAAAAATCTCTACTCTTCCTGTCCTAGCTAAGCCCTTTTTAGTCTTTTAGGACAATTCAAAACCTATACTGGAGGCCCTGACCTCCCATCATCCTCATTTACTTTATATTTACCAAGCTTCTTTTAGATGCCAAACATGCAGCAGGCATTCAAAATATATAGAGATATATTTTTAGATGTAGGTGGACACAATACCTTTATTTTATTTTTATGTGGTGCTGAGGATCGAACCCAGTGCCTCATGCATGCTAGGAGAGTGCTCTACCACTGATCCACAACCCCAGCCCTCAATACACATTTTACTCAAAGAATGGAAAGTGGCTGGGAAGCTATTCTTCAAATTTTGACAGGAGACCAGTACTTCCCCTCAGCCTAGAGCTCTCTCACCAGTGGTTCTGAACACTGCCTAGGACTGATGACTAAGAAAGGGCTACCTGGCTAGAGGCAGATCAGAAAACTTGGCTGGGTCTGAGTAGAAGCATTTTAACTTTCTACTCTTTTAGAAATACCTTGAGCACAGGGCCCAGATAAGCCCACACATAGCACTACCAAGGCAGATGGATTTTGGACAAAGGGGTGCCCCAGAGGTGGATACCTTGGCCAGGTTGCTGGTGCTGACGGTCATGGTGAAACAGATTGGATATATGGGAGCCATAATCTCGAGGAACATGGCTAGATCGTTGAGAATGTCAGCAAAAAGCCTTATGGAAGGATCAGAGATTAGAAGTCAGAGACAAGAGACCTTCAAAATAGAGGACTCTCCTCCTCCTCTCTGTCCCAGTCCCTTCCTCACCTCCACTGCTTTGCATTACAGTCCAGTTTGCTCCTGCAGGGAATGAAAGGTTGTTGCAATTTAGAATGAAGGAGGAAAGGGAGAAAAAAATATCCTGTGAGCAGTGTGGGGAGTCCTAGACCATGACAAGATCTAAAGAGCTCAGGGAGAACATATACCTCCAACCAGACATCTGTCCTCATACCTTGTCACTGCTGCTCAAAATATGACCACTGAGTGGGAGAACCTTCAGCAATCACCAACTGTTTCCCCCTTACTAATCTATGACTCACCAAGGGAAAAATCTGTTTTGTGGCTGCCTGCTATCCCTTGCTATCCTTTGAGAGAGGCTATTCCTGGGTTCTTTAGCCTCTCTACTTCCTGCTTCATTGAGGATAGCCAGCAAAAAGTCCATATATTTTAAATTGGTAAACACTAAATTCAGTATAATTCTGCATGTTATTGATAACTACCCAGATTCCCGCGGATCACATCCACAGTGGGTGGAGATGAGAGAAAGGCCAAGAGAAAGAGCTGGGCTCTAACATTCACATAGAGGATACTTCTGTTATATGACACTGCAAATGGCTACCTCTTCTGTCCTTGTGTCCCTGGCCTGTGCATAAACACTTGGACACCATTCCTCTAAGATCCCAGTGGCAAGAAATGCTGCAGCCCTCAGGCCAGTTCAGAATTTACAGCATTAGTCCCAAGTCTTAATTTGAAATCTCCTGGAGGGAAAGGGAGAGCATTCTTGGGTAAGGTATACAGCACATAACACAGTGGAACTTCTGAATATATGGGCTTGATCGAGGGCTCTGCCCAATAAACCATATGATACCATGGGAAGAGTATAGGTTTTGGGTTCAAATCCCATTTCACTAATTATAGATTGTATGGCTTAGGTAAATAACTTCCCTCTTCTAGGCAATGATTCGCATCTTTAAAAGGTACACATTCAATCCTACCCTACAAAGTTGTTATAAGGACTTGAGAAAATATACAGTGCTATGGGACTGTATTGTTGAGCCCTTATTATGTGCCATGCAATGTGCTAAGCATATTCAGACTATTGCACTGAACCTTCGCAAGGCTGACATTATTACTATCGTGACTACCACACCCGGGGAGTATTTCTGTAAGTCTGCTGACTAGGAAGAAAAACTCACCCCTTCCACCAGGCAAAGATGATACGGCCCAGCATGCCAGTTGAATCTGGGGGAGAAAGGCATTGGTAAGGAACAAGGAAGAGATTTAGGAGCTGTAGAGCCTGGCAGACTGTAGCATGGAAGTGGCTAATTCACCCTGGGTCACACTGTCCTTAGGAACTGAATCTAGTATAAGTTCTGGACAGACATAGCTGTCTGATGTGGTCAGAAGTGCCTAAGAGAATTATGTACACATGTATACTGAAAGACACAGACAAGAAATGTTCTTTGCAGCATTGTTAAAAACAGCAATAAACTGGGATACTGCAAATGCTGACAGAAGAATGCATAAATTCTGGTATATTCACTTAGTGGCATATGAATAGTGCACAATGAACCCCAACTACTCACATCAACATAGATGAATACTAGTATTAAAATCTTGCATGAAGACTAGATAACACAAGATAATTTTTCAGAGAACTTTAAAACTAAAACTACATAGTGCTTAGGAATATATATCTATTTGGTAAAACTCTTCAAAAAAGATCTGTTTACGAATTGTCATGGCTGTTTTTGTGACACAATGATCGAACTGAGTGACTATGACTACACAGCCTGCAAAGGGTAAAATATTTATCATCTGGCTCTTTACAGAAAAAGTTTTTAATTCAGGTCATACCTTATACTGAGATAGCACCCACTAAGCCCAGAAGGGGGATCACAAAGAAGGAATGTTTGAGAACCATATAACTTGGAGGGACTCACATGGTGGGCACGAGAAAGGACAGGTACGATAGGCAGAAGACTCCATTTTGAGCTTGAGGTGATGGACCCTCAAGAGAAGGATCCAAGGAGAAAGGAAACGAGGTTGTAGGAATAAAGGTTAAGAGCATCCTAAAATATACAAAGATGGAGACATTGGCCAATCTTCCCCATTCATCAATGAAAACAGATGTGCAATAGCTTCTGTTCTTGGGCACTAAGGTCTTTTAATGGTCATGCTTCACCAACTATGGACTTGAAGGAGACTGTTAAGCACACTGGTGGACAACTGACATACCTATATCTATCAATTTTCACTCATTCTATAAACTTGGGAGGGATCATCCTCTTTCACAGACAAAGCCACTGAAGTTCAGAGAAGACTCATGAACAAAATTGGGATATTTTTATTAAAAAATTGGATTTCCAGCTTTTCTGGAAGACTTTGAGGACACCAACAACACTGGGTCTTTCTTCCCTATCTATCATAATCAGCTAGGGCTGAGCAGTGGCTACCTCATCCAGAGTATGCATGTATATAACACATTCCCACCCAGCCTGTTCTACTTCATTTCTGTCCCTGGAAGTAATACCCATCAAGGTGGCTTTATAGGCTTCCTCTTTTCTATCACTCACCTTAACCTTTTCCCTCAAGTAACATTACATTCTAAACTAAATTCTCATTGTTCCATTTAAATTCTTGTATTGGATCAAGATACAAGTGACTTGAAAAATGGCAAAACCACTTTTACTGGTTGAGAGGGAGGAAGCCCACTGGGCCAGACTCCATTTATCTTTCCTTTGACTATACACTCATCCAATTGTGTATTATCTTCCTTAGCCACTTGACAAAAAGGGAGCCTACCATACCTTTCTACAAGGCAGTCTGCAGGGCACCCATCAGCAACTGCAGGTTGGCATTAGGATGCATTAATAACACATATCTCCCCTAATATGTGAAAGTCAATATTGTCCACCAGAATAGGAAACTCCATTCCCACCTACTCTTCTTTGTCTCACAATTAGCAGAGCTGTAAAATCTAGAAATATCTGAGTCTTACTAAGGAATCAGCTCTCTGCAAACTATATTTGACTCTACTCTAAAATACTAACTGGCACAGTGTGATAGTGAAGAGTGGGACACAGGAATCAGTCAGCCTGGATCCAAATCCTGGCCCTCAGTGACCTTAGACAAGTTACTTAACCTTTATGTGCCTCAGTTTCTCCAACCTGAAAAATGAATAATGGCATCCAAGGCTGCTGCAGGGATTAAGACACATTTACATGGAAGTGGGCAAAACACCTGCTTACAGTAGGCTGTCTAGTATTAGTATTAGCTTCTAGTAGTTGTACTATTACTAATTATAACAATTAACTTCATTGCATGAGGTTTGTAGCTGAAAATGTTCACATCAAAAAATTCCGAGGGAGTTTTTTTTTTGGTACTGGGGATTGAACTCAGGGGCACTCAACCACTGGGCCACATCCCCAGCCCTTTTTTGTATTTTATTAGAGACAGGATCTCACTGAGTTGCTAAGTGTCTCGCCATTGCTGAGGCTGGCTTCAAACTCGCAATCCTCCTGCCTCAGCCTCCCAAGTGCTAGGATTACAGGCGTGCACCACCACGCCCAGCCAAGGGAGTTTCTTATATGATCCTCTACATACAAACTTCTTATGTTTGATGGAAACAAGCTTGTACAATTCTAATTAAGAGGGCTTCTTTTAACATGAAATCAGATTGTAAAATAAGTGGATTTTTTTTATATCTTCAAATTGTCTTATTTTTTCTTAATAACTTATCTGAGTTGAAGACATATATAGGCAACATACTAGGGATGAGACTGGGGTGCTAAGAAATGACATAAAAAAAATCAACTACTGACCCAAATTTCCAACTGTTTTCCAAAAATTTGGCCAACAGGAGAGCAATGGAAAAGATTCAAATTAAGCAGGATATGGTAACATGAAAATAGACTCTGGAGTTAAATCACTTAGGTTCAAGTCCATGACCTACCACTTGAACCTAAGTGATTTAACTCCACTTGGTTGGATGTGGGCAAGGAGTTTCTCATCTATAAAATGGGATAATGGCTATACCTATCTAAGAGTTACTGTGAAGACTGAATCAGTACATACAGTAGGCACTGTTAGCGTTAATATCATTGTTTTCATTGAACGAAGAGACAACCAGGACAACAAGCCACAGATTACCATCACCTCTTCACTAGCATGCACTATCAGAGAAAGCTTTCCAGAGGTGACTCTTATCTGGACAGTTTGCTCAGTCTTAATAGTAAGGTATAAGCAGAAGCCTCCTGATTCTCCAAAAGATATAGAAAGGCTCACCAGAGATGTGGTCAGAAAGATGCTAGGAGAGAATGCACTTCCCTTAGATTTGATTTAAACATCCATTAGGAATAGTAGTGAGAGACATAGGACAATGGACACAGTCATGGGTACTTCTGATGAAGAATGAGTGGTAGTTTCCCTTTTATTCTATACTTCACTGTCTAGGTGACACAGTACCAAACTGTATCTTTTTTTCCCCTCAGTGATTTTTTTAAAAAATATTTATTAGCCGGGCGCGGTGGCGCACGCCTGTAATCCCAGCACTTTGGGAGGCTGAGGCAGGAGGATCGTGAGTTCAAAGCCAGCCTCAGCAATGGCGAGGCACTTAGCAACTCAGTGAGACCCTGTCTCTAATAAAATACAAAAAAAGGGCTGGGGATGTGGCCCACTGGTCGAGTGCCGCTGAGTTCAATCCCCAGTACCAAAAAAAAAAAAAAAAAAAAAAAAAAAAAAAAAAAAAAAAAAATTTATTTATTTGCTTTAGTTGTACACAATGCAATACATTTATGTTTACATGGTGCTGAGGATCAAACCCGGGCTGCGCACGTGCTAGGCAAGCGCTCTACCGCTGAGCCACAACCCCAGCCCTCCCCTCAGTGATTTTTTTAAAACATTGTACACACTCAGCAGATGGTCACTATAGTTACCACTTACAGCAGCATCTAGAATCCTAGAGGATACAGGATACCATTCATCCTTTCCAGAACCTTCTCTTACTCAGGACCAACTACATCCCCCCCCCCCCTAACCCCCCACCATCCTAGGCAGTTGGTTTTATTCAGTAAATTGCATTTTCATGCAAATATCTACAGAGACTTGGGGTAAAGAGGGAGCAGTTAACTTAGGGATTTGGGATCCAAATGATTTAGGGGCTCTGCAGTTTGTATGGGCAACTAGTGCAGGGGCTGGGCTGGTGTAAGGGGTGAAGGTATAAAACACCGTTCTAGGCACTGGGAATACTTGGCTCCTGCATGCTACCTGTAGCATACATACATCAGAGCCCAAAGTTGGAGGCCCAAACACTGATCAAGTGAGAAAGCCGGGCTGGGTTTTGCAGTCGGAGGAAAAGTAGGACAAAGAAAAGACAGCTTAGAGTAACAGATGAGGCTTCAGGGGCCCTGCTCACCTTTCACAAGCCAGGTGGCTGTGGCAGCTGAAACAGAGGCTTTTGCATTCCCCACACCTATGCCCAGCAAGACTGCCTGTGTGGCCAGGGAGCCGGACAGGCTAGAAGCAAAGGCCTGAGGAAGAAAAGAAAGGGAGTGAGAAGTGGTCGCAGGAGCAAGGCGGTCTACGTTCTATTATCAATTCTTCTTGGTGTATAGCCTAGCACAAGTCATAGTTATGCTCTGGGATCCAGTCTCGCGTTTATTTATTTATTGGAATCATGGACTGAGCCCAGGCTTAACCACTGAGCCACATCCCCAGTCCTTTTTATATTTTATATGGAGACATGGGCTCGCTAAGTTATTTAGGGTCTCACTAAGTTGCTGAAGCGGCTTCAATTCGTGATCCTCTTGCCTCAGCCTCCCGAGCTGCTGGGATTACAGGTGTGGGCCAAGGGCTCGGCCAGTCTCCCGTTTATAAAGGAGCAGGGAAGTAGACTGCTCTGTTCCCTAACCTCCAGTCATAAGCCAACCCCTGCCCGGAACGTCTGGGCTGACCTGCACGGAGTCCCATATCTGGTAAGGCAGATAGTCGGGGCTGACACTATCGGGGAAGCCTTGAGGCAGGAAAACGGCCTGCAGACCCGTTAGAGGTAGTAAAGCGGCTCCAGGAGACCCTTCTCCGTCCCCTTCTCGTCCTCTGGGTTTCGCCGCGAAGGCGGAGAACCTCCACCAGCGCCTTTCCTCCGCTTCCCACTGCAGGCTCCCGTCAGGGGCGGCGCGGCAGCCCCGTGCTTCTCCGGAGCCAAACTGCTCCGAGCACAGTGGAGTCTCAAGACCCGCCACGTCAGCCATCTCTACCCTCTCAGTCGGTATCCTGCTTGAAGATAGGCCCGGCTACACTTCCGGCTAGGCTACGGCGGCTGCGGAGGGGCAACATTCTTTCGCTAATTGGCAGCGGGCTTCTGCATCCCTCCTTGAACACCGCAGGATATGTCCGGACTTTTTTGGGGGGTGGGTAGGGTGGGGGGCGAGGTAGTAACTTGTATTTGGACATAGGAGCAATGGGGGCCCTTGGCCCCTCAAGACATTTTTATTTCTTGTGACCTGCAACTTTCACTAATGGGGAGAAGGAAAGAAGGCATCTCTAGGGAAATGGTTTTAGTCGTTAGACCTCGTTGGGCTGTACAATTTTTAGCTGTGTGGCTTTGGGTTAATAAGTGTCTCTGTCTGCATCTGGAAGGAGTACAGTTTTCGGATTCAAATCCCTTCCAATTGCGCTCCTTTGCTGTGAGGATAAGGACAATATTTTTACTCTCTCTTGTCCCTCAGTACTACCTAACTCACAGTAGGTGCTAAAAGATATTTATGAATGAATGAATGTATGAAGAGAAGAAACTGCACAAGATGATCCCTGAGGCCCTGTTGAGCTGCCCAGTTGCCCCACCCTCTTCTTGTGTCCCTGTGTAACTCAGGGAAAACCTAAATAAGCCCTTTAGCTTTACTTGCATTTGGTTGTCCTTAAAAAAAGAAAAGAAAAAAAAAATGGAGGTCACAGTAGCTGAGCAATATATTATTAGTCACCCACTAGCTTTGCTGTAGATAACACCTTTAGATCTGTTGGTTTTGATGATAACAGTTGCCTAGGTTATTTTTCAGGGACTTGAAGGCTGCTTTTGTTGAAAGCACTGACTCTTCACTTGGACCTGCAGATATCTGACTGGCAACTAAAATAGGATGAAAAGGCTTGGCATCTCTGCCTTCATACTGTATATCTCTTTTGCTACCTTAATTTTTGGGTTAGAATGTTTCTGCTCAGCTCTGCATGTTGACATATTAATCATTTAAGAACTGTTTTATCTGGAACAATAATACAAGATTGATTTTATCTAAATTTACCTAACATCTCTCTTTGCCTTCAACACTTAAGACACCATGGAAAAGTAAATAAGACAATGTTGTGTTCCAGGCCACTGGAGCAGCACCTAGAAGTCTCTAGTATTGGTTCTTTCCTGAAAAATACTCCCCTCACCCTGCTTTCCTTCCCTATAAAGCCTCTTTGCGTACTTGAGTTCCATAAGATGGTCTTGGTTAGTGATAGCCTTCCATTCTCTTTGGTTTGTTGGATTTCCAAATAAATATCTTTCATTGCCCCCAATAACTTGTCTTCAAGTCATTAGTCTTTTAGAGTGACTTTTCAAGTGGTAGATGAAGTCGCTTCAGTAACACCTAGCCTTGACTAGAAATTCTCTGCCCTTCAGCCATCCCTAAGACTAGGAGAATATTATTTCTGAAAGCCTCCTAACGAGTTGAAGGGATGAGAAAATCAAGGGATTGCAACAATAGTGTCAGATAACAAGATAAGCAGGAAGTTCTTGTGTGTTCATTTGGGGAGAAAGTCCATGAAATTGAGAGGAGATTCTAAAGACAGAATATTTCTTTCCCTTAAAATTCATACATTATTTTTTAAAATATTTATTTATTTGCTTTAGTTGTACACAATGCGTTTATTTTTTTAAATGTTTTTATTTATTTGCTTTTAGTTCGTTTTATTCAATGCGTTTTATTTGTAGGTGGTGCTGAGGATCGAACCCTGCTCGCCCACATGCTAGATGAGTGCTCTACCACTGAGCCACAATCCCAGCCCCTACACAATGCATTTATTTTTACGTGGTGCTGAGGATCGAACCCAGGCCGCACATGTGCTAGGCGAGTGCTCTGCCACTGAGCCACAACCCCAGCCCCATTAAAATTCACATATTATTTGTGAAAGAAAAGTGGCGCAGGATTAATCACATACATACCTGGGATAAGAAGCAGGTTTATTGTCAGGAGCCTGACAAGGCTGCTCTGTGCAGAGAGAGGGACAGCAGCAGCAAGGAGGGAGAGCAGCAACAACTGGCTCTTGAATGTTAGCTTTTATAGGCTAGAATCATGTCCCCATGCCAGGGGCGGGTTTAGTCTTGACTGACATAGTAAGCATCCCCTGATCTTGTGGGAGGCAAATTTGTTTCTTGGGAACAGAGATAGTTTTCCTATCAGAGGGGGAAAACAAGAAAACCAGCATGTCCCTTTCCCTTCTCAAGGAGAGAACAGGGAAACAAAGTATGTTCCCATCTCAGGGGCTGGTAAGTTGCCTACTATCTCTCGATGAGAAAACAGGGAGAGGCTGGCACGTCTCCGGACTGGTGGGTTTTATCTCGGGCTAGTTTCTATTTCAGGGGAATAAAAACAGTATTCATAAAGTGGGGGTGGGGAAAGGAAGATGACTATAATTATGCTAATAGTATGCCCCCTTTCTTCTTCTTTTCTAGTGCAGTGTCTTCTCCATGAAGCAGAAATTTACCAGGAGCATCCTCTTTGTTTTAAATCAGAAAATAAAATATCCTGGTTCCATAACCTGGCATTCTTAGACTCCCCTCAATCCAGTTTGGCCCCCACTGAAAATTCTCTACCTAAAACTTCAGGTTCTCCTGAACTATCACCTTTCTCATGGACTTCAGCCTGGAACACCCTTCTACCACATCTCACCTTATCTGACACCTACATAAAGTCTCTCTGAGGCTGAGATAAATCCAAGTACTTAATTTTTTTTTTTTTTAAAAAAATTTGGGTTTTGGAGCTGGGGGTATGGCTCAGGGGCTGGGGGTATAGCTCAGGGGTTGGGGGTATAGCTCAGTTGGTAGAGTGCTTGCCTTGCATGCACAAGGCCCTGGGTTCGATCCTCAACACACACACACACACACACACACACACACACACACACACAAAATTGAGTTTCCTGGTAGTGAAAAACTGAAAGTTTACGAACACTTTGTTGATTTTTAAGTATTAATTTCTGTGAATGTACCTCTTAGACCAACTTCTATGAATGAATTCCATCCAAAGGTCTTACCTTGAATTCAGGTTCTGTTCCACCATTGTTATACCTGTGAGATCTTAGACAAGTTACTCATTTTCTGCTCTTCAGTTTCTTCATCAGAAAAATGGGAACGATATTAGTGCTTACAACATATGGTTAAGATGAAAATTAAATGACTCACATTTGTAAAGCTCTTGAGCCATATTTGGCACATAGTATATACTATTGAAGCATTAGCCATTATTTAAGTATTTCAATGTGAGGCAGGTCAAGTGATACTCATAATTAGTTTCACTGTATAATTTATTGTCTAAACCAGGACTTTTGAGAGTGTCATCAAAGAAGCTCCATTAGTAATTACGTTTGTATAACAGGTCTAAGGTGGAGTTGTCCTGTGTTAACTGGAATATATGGTCTCACTATTTATAGGCCCTCTGCAGCTTTTCTGACTACCATTGTCACATTGACCTATCCCTGCTCAGGGACTATGGCAGCCCTTATTCATTGTAGTACCTATTTGGCCCTTAAAATGCTGCCTGGAGCCACTTCATATTTCCTTTTATTAAGTATCTCTGTCCTGTCCTAGGTAGACTGTCAGTCTTTGAGGACAAGGACCCATCATACATCTCCCCTGACCCAAGAGTGCAGATCAGTGACTTGAAAAATAAATAATAATTTCACTTCCTTTATCTTTTGGTAGCCTGCCCCTAACTCCTGGCACTAAGTAGTATATTATGCACTGGGCATAATATACCTTCATTGATCTCCCCACTTCCACTCATGCCTATATGTATAGTCCAAAGACATCAAAACTTATAATTCCTTTGCTTAAAATCTTTTAGTGGCTTCCCATTATTTTTATGGAAGGAGATTTCAGTATTGAAGCTCTTAAATGATTTTTCTTCCCATTTGAAAATAAACCCAAACTTCTTGTCATGGCCCATCAAGCTTTGTAGATTGGGTCCTGTCTTATCTCTCAGAATTTGTCCCTTATAATTCATTCCTTCAAGTCTCCAACTAGATGTAAGCTCCAAGAAGACAGGAACTTTATCTTTGGCATCAATATGTTTCTGTTGCCTCATGTTAGTGCCTGGCACAAGGTAGATGGCAAATATCTATTTGTGGAATGAATGAACTAATTTTTTCAATAATCCTTGTAAGATAGGCATATTATTATTTTATTCTTCCTTCACAGACAAGGAATCTGACACATATGTAAAGTGAATTCACCAACATCACAGAGCTGAAAAGCGGCAAAACCATTCAATCATTTATTCATTCAACAAATATTTAGTGAACAGCTATTAATCTGCTAGGAACTGAAGCAGGATTCAAAACTGAAATTAATAACTTTCAGAATACCATCTTTTTACTTTCTTGTTTTACATTATTTTTAAGAATTTAAAAAAACATAATTAAAAAAAATTTTTTTTAGATGTTGATGGACCTTTGTTTTATTTATTTATTTATATATGCTGCTGAGGATTGAACCCAGTGCCTCACACATGCTAGGCAAGTGCTCTACCACTGAGCCACAACCCCAGCCCCTAAAAAAAAACAGATAAATTTTTGCTATAAAATAATTCAAACAACACTAATAAGTAAGGTCAAATTCTCCCTCAAGAATTCCTCTTTTCATTTTCCCAGCCAATAACAGTCCCTCTCTAGAAGTTAACAGTTTATCATTATACACATAAATAGTTTTGCAATTAATTCCTACTCTAGTAATCCTGGCCTGTGTTAATTTATTCAATCTATTGTTCATATAACATTGTCTTAGAGATATTTCATATCAGCACATATATATCTACTTCATTTATTTTTTTTGGAACAGGGGAATTGACCCCAGGGACACTTAATCACTGAGCCACACCCCACGCCCTTTTTATTTTGAGACAGGGTCTTGCTAAGTTGCTTAGGGCCTTGATAATTTGCTGAGTCTGGTCTAGAACTTGTAATCTTCCTGCCTCATCTTCCCAAGTCACTGGGATCACAGGCATGTGCCTTTGCCCAGCTTTCATTTATTTTAATAGCTATACATCATGTCATAGTTTCTTTAAAGATTCTCCATATTGATGAAATTTTATATATACTTACCTTTTCATTAGTACAAACTGGGATGGCAAATTCCTTGTACAAGCATTTCTGTGTCTTGTGTATGAATCACTTTCTCTCTCTCTCTCTCTCTCTCTCTCTCTCTCTTTTTTTGATACTGGGGATTGAATTCAGGGGCACTTGGCCACTGGGCCCCATCTCTAGTCCTTTTTTGTATTTTATTAGAGACAGGGTCTCACTGAGTTGCCAAGTGCCTCGCCATTGCTGAGGCTGGCTTTGAACTCACAATCCTCCTGTCTCAGCCTCCCAAGCGCTGGGATTACAAGCGTGCGCCACAGTGCCCAGCTTAAATCACTTTCTTTAAAGTGGAGTCCAAAGTAAAACCCAAAGCAGAATCATTGGATTGAAGCACATATGTAATTTAATTCAAAGAATTGTAAAATTATTCTTTAAAACCTTTACCAATTTATATTCCCTATAAAAGTATATGAAGTTGCTTATCATAATTAAGATATATGTCTACATATATATTCCATTATCCAAAAAAGGGCAATCAGCCACTTCTGCATTTGAATTCCCACACTTTTATTTTGACTCCATGTAACCAGATTTGCTTTCTTCCACTACCAATTAATGTTGCCTATTCTAGAACTGCATAAAAACAGAATTACAGTGTGCTATATGTAGCTTTATGTCTGTCTTCTTTGGTCAGCGTGTTTATGAGATTAATTCATATTATTATGAATACCATTAACCTATTCTTTTAAAAAAATTTCTGAGGAGTATTCCATTGCATGAATAAACTGCAATTTGTATATCCATTCTTTGGCTTGTGAATATTTGGATCGTGTCCAGTTTTGGGCAATTATGAATAAAGGTGCTGTGAACACCTGCATTTGCATGTAATAATTTTGTAGATATGCATATTCATTTATCATGAATTAAATACCTATGAGAGTATTGCTGGGTCATGTGATAAGTGTATATTGAACTTTTAAAAGGAGATTGCTGAATGGAAATTGTGGTAACTATAAAGGAGTAACACAAAGGAGTTTTTTTTGGGGGTGATGGAAATGCTCTGTATCTTATTATGGTGGTAGTTATGTGAATTTATAAGTGTGTTGAAATTAATGACCTATACCAGAAGGCACTCGGTTTTGCTGTATACTGTTTTTCAAAGTGGTGGTACCATTTTACATTCCCAACAGTAATGTATGATAATTCTAAATTGTTCCACAACCTCACCAACACTTAGCCAGTCTTTTTAATTTTAGTCATTGAAATGGGCATGAAGTGGTAACACATTGTGGCTTTAATTTGCATTTTCCTGATGAGTAATGATATTGAACATCTTTTCATTTGATTATTATCTTTTTGTATATTTTCTTTATGACATGTGTTCTAATATTTTGACTATTTGAAAGACTGGGTTATTTGTTTTATTATTGAACTGTCAGAGTTTGTTATTGTTTCTCTATATATGTCTTTAGTTAAGTTGTAGTGTAATTATTCCTCCTAGTGGCAAACATATTTTCTGCCCTAGATAAATGAAAACATATTCACAAAAAAACCTGCACACATTGGGACTGGGATTGTGGCTCAGTGGTAGAGTGCTTGCCTAGCACATGTGTGGTCCAGGTTCGATCCTCAGCACCATGTAAAAATAAATGCATTGTGTACAGTTAAGACCAATAGATAAATATTTTTTTAAAAAAACCTGCACACAAATGTTTATAGAAATTCTATTCATATTTGCCAAAACTGCAAACAATTGAGATGTCTTTCAGTGGCTGAATAAATAAATTGTGGTGCATCCATACAACGTACGCTCAGCAATGAAAAAGAACAACTTATAATACTTGCAACAATTTGGATGAACCTCAAGGACATTATCCTGGGAGAAAGAAGTAGGTCTCAAAGGTTGTGCATTGTATGATTGATTCCATTGACATGACATCTTAAAAAAAAAGACTGAACTGTAGTGATGGAGGACATTTAGTTATTGCCAGGTTCGGGAGTGGAATGGAGGTAACTACAAAGCAAAGGAGTAGCACAAAGAAGTACTTTTGGGTGATGGAAATGTTCTATATCCTGATTGTGTTGACAATGATGTGAATCTATGTAAGTGTTAAAATTAATAAACTGTCACCAAAAGAGGTCAATATTGTTAAATGTTCATTAAGAAAATGCTGTAATCAAAAAGCAAATTAACAAGCCGCTATGAACATATAAGTGCCTATGAATGTTTTTTTTAAAGAAAATTTTATACATTTATTTATTTATTTATTTATTTATTTTTTATGTGGTGCTGAGGATTGAGCCCAGTGCCTCATACATTCTAGGCAAGTACTCTACCACTGAGATACAACAGCAGTCCCTGAATGTTGGTTTTGAGTGGAAAAACTATGACAGGAAATATTTATATCTTTAATGCTGGTTACTTCTGTGCAGACAGCAAAATGATCAAAATTTTCAGTGAACATGTTTGTATTCCTTTGATTATTTTGATTAGTATGTAGTGATTTTGAAATTTGAAAATAATCTGTTAGGATGGAAAACATTAGGAAAATTTTAAAAAGAAGAAAAAGTATTTCTGCTTTATTGAATACTTGATGATATATCTGAGAACAAGATAAATGCATCTCCATTTTTGTGGAACATATTCTGATAAGAGCCCCCGGATCCACATCTGATGGATGGCTCATCTGAAAAAATATGTCTAAAAGGATTTTAAAAATAAAGCTAAATAGTACATGTTTGAAACAGAGCCTGGCACAAATGAATAAATGTAATGTAGCTGATATTACTATGTCATCTATGGATAGGGAAAATGATTGCCCTCACATTGTGGCGATAATGCAAAAGTGCTTGTCACGTAACAGGGGCTCAGTTAATGTTACTACTTGAGTACTTGGAGTCTGGATATTGGGTTGAGGGGCAGAGGGCAAACATATGTTCCTGGCTTAGTTCTTGGAATTTTTGGGTCTCTTTGTTTATCTATTTTTCTTGGGCTGTCTATCTCTGTAACTTCAGGGAAGCCTCACCCTCTTTCTCCACCCTAGGCTGACCTATCACCCTCCCCCAGGACCTAGATATGGGGCGTTTTCTTCTGAAGTGGACATTTGCCTGCATTTAGCTCATACATACTCTGAAGACTGTGGGGATAAACACAGCATCCTTAGACTTGAAGGTAAGTCCAACTTGGGAGAAATGTGACTTCAGAGCAGAGAAAGATTTGAAAGGTTTTGGAAAGAAGGTGTCCCTGTAGAGCACCAGGGACCTTTAAGGGCAGTGAGAGAATTGGGGGGAAATAACCAAGGGTGAGGGAAAGGGATATTTAAAATTTCCCTCTTTCTTTAACCAGGCAGATGGCCCATCTTCAGTCTAATAAGGATCTCATTTCTACAGGAATGAAGGAATTTAATGTCCTGCTGAATCAGCAGGTAAGCCCAGGCACTGTTTCAAAGGACAGGCCTGAAGTTGGGGTGAGGACAGAGAAGGGAGAATAATTTGAAACTTGAGGGTGACGGTGGTTAATGGGATGAACTAGAGAGAGGAAATATATATCAGAGAAAAGAGATGTGAGAGTTTGTGAGACTGTTCTGTTATTCCTGAATCACATCGCTGACCACATTCTCCCTGCTTTCCCCAGGTCTTTAACGATCCTCTTATTTCTGAAGAAGACATGGTGACTGTGGTGGATGACTGGGTGAACTTCTATATCAACTATTACAGGAAGCATGTGACAGGGGAGCAGCAAGAGCAAGATGGGGCTTTGCAGGAACTTCAGCAACAGTTGAACATTCTGGCAAAATCTTTTCTGGTTAAATATAAGGACTTCCTGAAGTCCCATGAGCACCCAAATCATGAGCTTCCTTCCTCTTAGCCCAGAGATCCAGGCCTTCATCTTTAAGAAGCCCTTAAATCCTGGCTTTGTATATCATGTACTCAGGATATGCTTCTTTTTGATGCCCCAATAAATACCAGTACTGATTTTGCTGGACTTCCTGGCTTTTCTTCCATTGTCTGTCCCTGGCTTATGAGGGCAGTTTGTTCCTTTTCCTTCAGTCCTTCTTAGACATGATCTTGGAGACTTAATTTAGTACAGCAGAAGTTAGCAGCTTTACATGATCTTGGAGACTTAATTTAATACAGCAGAGGTTAGCAGCTTTAAGTAACCACTGGGCAGTACTAATAGGCTGAACAAAGGGCCAGGCAGGCAGGGACTAAAGAGAAAGTTCTGGGAGGAGGTGGGTGATAGAAAAAGAGAGATAAAAGCCTTTCAGAACTTATGGTCCAGTGGTATGATCCTCTAGCAGAAAGCTGTTGCAGGTCTCCTTGGTTCAACCAGAGCCAGGTTTACTGCCACGGTTATTCAATCCCCTGCCCTTAGCTCCTACTTGAACAATATTTTAGGATTTTCGGATTCCAAGGCTATTGCAGAATAGCTTTCTGGTACTACCTGGAATATCTCAGGAATTTAGAGTTGGAAAGGACATTTGGAACCATTCAATACATCTGGTATATTTCAGATGGCCAAATCCTTACCCTTGGCTCCACCATCCCTCGGACCCAGATCCCAGGACCGGGAAACTCAGAAGTCAGACTTTCCCACTGCTTCGGCCTTCTCTGTCACTTTCCTCCTTTCTCTTAGAGCGCTGGGGTGAAACCAGCCTCGGGCCAGGGTCACTACTTTTGAAAAACAGGAAAGAAAAGAAAAGAAAAGAAAAGAAAAAAGACACAAAACTACAAGTAAATAGCAGAAAGATCAGTAAAGTAGAGGGAAGGGAAGGGGGAGGGAGGATAAGAGGGAAAGGGACGGGGAAGTACTGGGGACAGAATTAGAACAAATGATATTCCATCTTTTATTATTATGTCAAAATGAATCCTAATGTTATGTATACTTAAAAAGAATAAAAACAAAACAAACAGGAAACGAAAGGTTTGGATGGCAGCGCCAACTCGTCTGAAAGCCTTGAGGCTTTAGGAACTGCGCGGGGCAGAGGGGCGGGGCGAGCAGGCGGATCACGTCAATCAGAGATTCCGCTCGGCGCCGCCGAGCGCTTTTCACTTGGTTTTCTGTTTCTTCTTGGATGGGCTGAGGCGTTGGTCCCTAGTTGCTGTGACTAGCAGGCTTTCTCGGATCTGTGCGCCCCCATCTCTGACATTTCTTTTTCTTCTCCTTTGCAGTTTGGTTTACCCTGAACCAGACCTCAGCTCAGTGCCCCCAGCCATTCTTCCAACATTGTGGGTGTGTGGAGGCCTCATACTCAGCCAGGAAATGGCCGCCTCCAATGAAAGAGGCTTGCCAGCACCCTGAGGTGGGATCAGTGGCCTAGGCAGGGGCCAATTCCTCTGCACAGTACCCTTCAGGAAATCTCAGTCTGTTAATGGGGACCTGGTGCTCACTCACTGGGACAGTAGCTAACATCCTCTCCTTTGGACTAGTGTATGTGGGTGGAAGAAAGTGATGGAGAAACTATATGAAAAAAGAGAGTTACACTGTTGCTGTGTGCAGTGTAGCTGAAAGGAATAGTTAGAAGCTACTCTGGTTCAATTCACAAAGATGTGCTTTCCATAAATTTAGAACTAACTAACCTTGGGAACTATTTAGATGAGCATTCCTCAAGCGTTCAAAGAAAGATGACCAATTAACAGGCATGTGGTAAGAAATACTTTTTTTTTTATTATTTGAAAATATTTTGCTTGAGAATTTCATATCAATTCAATAATAATATCTTTCCGAAACTTTCGTATTTTATGTTTCTTATAGTGATATAAGCAAAGTATAATGGTTTGGTTTACTGTCGGTGGGAAATTCAACATCTAAACTCCATTTCAACCGTTTGTAAGCTGTGTGAATTGGAGAAATTGCAAAAAAGTTTCTTTTTTTTTTGACAGAAGAACTTTTAATGACTCTGCATATTCTAGCATTCATATTATTTATGTGTTCATAAGTCTATCTAGAAGTAAAATTTGGAATATTTTGATTTTTCAGAAATGGTGGTATGAAGCATCAGGATCTGATGGTCCATGAGAATAAAATAAAGTTACTGAAGCAGTGAATACCCCCCATCCATTACTATTCCTGAAAAATTAACCAGAAGTAGCAAAAAAAGATAATGCTTCTTTTGTTTGACAGCAGTGCCTGAATCAATTCTAGAAATAAGATTGTAAATAATAGGTGAAATATTACAGCCATAACCCTTCTTTATCCTTATTTTGATGTTGACTCTCACTTTAGGGCTGACTCTGAACTTGAACTCACTTTTTTTTTAAAAAAAAATATTTATTTATTTGCTTTTAGTTGTACACAGTTTGTTTATTTGTACGTGGTGCTGAGGATCGAACCCGGGCCGCGCACGTTCTAGGCGAGCGCTCTACCGCTGAGCCACAATCCCAGCCCTGAACTCACTTTTAACCTTACCTTCAACTCTCACACCCTGTGTCCTACCTGATCTTAATCCTAAACATGACAGACACCTTACCCTCAATGTGGGAGTTTAGATATCTCTTCAGCATACCGATTTCACATTTTTTGGGTACATAGCCAGTAGTGGGATAGCTGGATCCTTTTTGTAGTTTGTTTAGTTTTTTTTTTCCATCCCATTTAGAGTTTATTTCTTGTGATCCTTCTCAGCATGTAGTTTACTTTCCTAAGAATTTTTTTCCTTTGCTGCCTTGGTTCACATTATAAATTAATTCACAAATATAGAATTGTACTAGAAACAATATTTATAAAAATTCATATGCTTCCTTATGCAAGTACAAAATATCTATAGAAATGGTTTTCTGTACACACAGTAGGAGAGTAGATAGTCTCTTTGGTTGTCTTTCTGCATAATGGTTAAAAAGTAATGGTGGCATAATCTTTACCTCAGTAAGCTAATAATTTTTCCCACATGTTCTATTTCAAAATAAAAAATTAAAAAAAATATTTTTTCTTAAAGAATACACAGGAATTTTTTTTTTTACAATGTGTATGTGGTCCTGTTTTTATAAAATTCCAAAACCCAGACTAAAAATGCTCACATCAAAGGCTCAAAAACATGACAGAAAGGCGACTCATTGGACTCCATCTGAATGGAATGCTGTTCCTGTGAATCCAACAACCATTCACTTTTTGATTAACACTTTTTTTTTTTTTTTTTTTTTTTTTTTTTTGTGGTACCGGGGATTGAACTCAGGGGCACTTGACCACTGGGCCATATCCCCAGCCCTTTTTTTGTATTTTATTTGGAGACAGGGTCTCACTGAGTTGCTAAGTGCCTCGCCATTGCTGAGGCTGGCTTTGAACTCGCGATCCTCCTGCCTCAGCCTTCCAAAGTGCTGGGATTACAGGTGTGCGCCACCGCGCCCGGCTGATTAACACTTTTTTAATAACTTGCTATTCAACAAATAATGGCCAATGTTTGCCATGTAATGTACCAGGTCTCTGCTGGGCACTGGGAGGGTGAGTGTAAGAGTAATTCAAGGGAAGATGCCTCTGAGAAAGGGGATGCTAAGATAAATAAAATCATTATTTTAAAAATTTTTGACCATAAATGGTTTATCATATTAAAAACTATGAAATTCCATTTAAAAACTATTTTTAATAAAATTCTAATAATACTTTGTTAGGAAATGAAATACACAGGACAGGAGCTAAGAGGGACAGGCTGTCAGGCTGCCATCCTTAACTGGTTCAGCAGTCACCCCAGACCTTGGACTTGGGCAGTGAGAGTGAGGCAAAGCTTGTGGGGTCCCCCCTTCCTGCTCAGGGGAGCATTGTCAGGGACTGCTGTTTCAACCAGAATCTCTGGTCAAGTGAGATCCAGCTCTGCTATGCCTGCTTACTTATGTCTGCCCACGATGCAATTTGTTTTAACAGCCAGGATACAGGTTACCAACACCAGCTCTGGAGCCAAGCCCAACTCCGCCATTTCCTCTCTGGGACCTTGGGCAAATCCCCTCTCATCTCAGAAGTCCACATCCCTTGCATGGAAAGGAAGCGTGAACAGGGCTTTGCTGCCACTCCTGTGAAGTGAGGACTCCCTGGGCTAATGACTGTTGAGTCTAGAACAATGCTTGGTACCTAGGAGTGCCTGCACAGTTTTATGACAATCAGTACCTCATGGGTACCAATCAGAAGTGACCTGTGAGCTGGGTACAGCTCATGTATTTGTGGTGCTTCCCCGTTGCATTGATAGAAACTTTAACTGGAGGCCAAGGACACAAAGTCGGAGGTTTCCTTTAAAAAGCCAAATTACCTGGCTTTTCTAGAAAAACCAGAAAGCTGCCAGACAGGAGATAGCCAGCTGCTCAGGGAGCCTTTGGCTGGTGGGTCCAACCACCCACTCCAGGTGCCAGCAGCTGTCGTTTCCCAGCCTAGCAACTTCAGGGCTTGTTCCAGCTGCCTGAGCACCTCTGAGCCCACCCCCTAGCTTACAGCGACAAGCCCACAGACCCAAACCCTGCCCTCACAGGGCTCGAAGGCTACCTGCCTCGGAATGCAGGTGGACTTCTCCCCAGAGGCCCATCTCTAGAAGACGTGTAAAGTTTGCTGGGGTCTAGGAGTTCCCTGCCACTTGGTTCCTCCATGGTAGTAACAGGATTATCTGGGAGCTCAAAGAAATGCAGAACCTCAGCTCCATCCTAGACCCGGGACTGAGAATCCACACAGCCCTGACCTCAGGTGTGCTGTGGAAGTCTGAGAAGCAAGGTCCTACACCTCGGTAGATGAGGCTGTTGACCATGCCGAGGTTATAGAAGGGGCTGCTGAAGGGCTGCTCTGGCCCCCGCCGGCGCTGGCCAGGAAGGGGCTGTAGTAGGAAGATCACTGGCTGCTGCCGCTGCTGGTGCTCAGCGCTAAGGTTTCTGCAGAGGCCTCAGAGATGGAGATGGTGGGGATGGCGCTGCTGGAGGGCAGCTGAAGGCCCTGGACCCCCAGGTGGAGGCTGCTGGGGCCGGCGCACTGGGTGCTCTCGCTGCTGTCCACGCTGAGGGTGCCGAGGCTGCTAAAGAAGTCGCTGAGGCAAGGGGCGGAGGCCAGCACCAGGCCACCCGGAGGGGACGCGGGGCTTTTGGCGCCTTCAGGCTCAGGCGACTGCGCTGGCCGCAGCACTGAGGAAGTGCTGTCTCCCTCCGGTGTGCCACCCATTGTGGTCCCCAGTCCCGAAGGCAGCCCTTCTGACTTGGAAGTCCGCGCAGCCACCGCAGAGCTGTCGCTGGCCTTGGAGCGCCGCTTTCGCTTCCGACAGAAGTTTCCGTTGTCAAACATCTTCTCACCGTTTGGATCCAGAGTCCAGTGATTATCTTTCCCGGGGTCGTCCTCATCGCGGGGCACCTTCGTGAAGCAGTCGTTGAGCGACAGGTCGTGGCGAATGAAGTTCTGCCAGCCGGCCTTGCTGCGCTGGTAGAAGGGGAAGCTGTCGGCCACGAACCGACAGATGTGGCTGAGCGTGAGCTTGCGCTCGGGCACGCTCCGGATGGCCAAGGCGATGAGCGCCGAGGACCAGTAGGGCGGCTGCACCATCTTCATTAGGTCCTCGCGGCTGGCGATGCACAGCCAGCCCGGCTCTCGTGGCGCGGCGGGCGCAGGCTGCGCCAAGGGCCGGGGAGCGTGCGCGAAGGAGCCGGCTGCGGGCGGCGGCTGCTGCAAGGGTCCGGCTGCTGCCCCAGGCGATGACGGCGAGCGGCCGAAAACGCCGGCCGTTAAGCCACTTGTAGGGGTTGGCGGCGGCGGTCGGCGGCGCAGCACGGTCGGCCAGCGCCTAGAGCGCCCTGGCAGCCCGGGAGGCGCCTGGGGTGCCGGCGGTGGCGGGCAGGCTTACATGCCGAATGTGTTGCCAGCAGTAGAGAGCCACGACGGCGGCCTAGGACTGGTGAGGCGCGGACGCGGCGAGTGGGGAGCGCGGCTGGTCTTGCCGCTTGGGTGAGAGCATCCCTGAGCCATAGCCCTTTTGTAGGGGCAAGAGTGAAAGAGAGCCAGACATGGTGGCCCACACCTGTAATCCAAGCACCTTGGGAGGCTGAGGCAGGAGGATCACAATTTAGCGAGCCTCAGCAATTTAGTGCGACCCTGTCTCTAAATAAAAAATCAAGCCAGGTGTGGTGGTGTACGTTGATTTAATTACTCCAACACAGGATCAGCATGCAGTGTTTTTTATTATATTTCTCTCAGCCTTTTTATACATCTTCCAGACAAAGAGGGCAATTAGCCATCAGCAAACATTAATAGACAATGAAGGCAAATAGCCAGTAGCAATGACGAGCATAAATTTGCGAATCAGCAATCAGCCAGATAAACTTTCCCTAAAGAATATCTTAAACTAGTTAGGGCTAGAACATTTTGAGCTCCTCTTCTTTTCAATATAGAAGAAACAAGAAAGAAACACCCTCCTTTGCAAGCAATGTTTCTTTACTATCTATTCTATATCTCTTGGCAAGACGTTCCGTTTGCAGACACGCCCACCAAGGGCAACAAAGCCTCCTTTGCAAGAACTGTTGTTGCCAAACTTTCTGATTAGCCTCTTGGCATAACATACCGTTTTCAGTATGTTCACCAAGGGGTGATAAGCGCCTCCTTTGCGAGAACGCCTTCATCCATTACTTTTGATAAACTACTTGTTTCTTCTCTATCTGTTCTACACCTCTCAGCAGAACGTTTCCGTTTGCAGACACGCCCACCGAGGACAACAAGGCCTTGTTTGCAAGGAATCTTGTTGTTATTCTTTTGATTCTCTACAGTGTATGCCTATAATCCCAGCGGCTGGGGAGGATGAGGCAGGAGGATCATGAGTTCAAGGCCAGCCTCAGCAAAAGCGAGGTACTAAGCAAGTCAATGAGACCCTATTTCTAAATAAAATACAAAATAAGGCTGGGGCTTATTGGTTAAGTGCCCCTGGGTTCAATTCCTGGTACAAAAAAAAACAAAACAAAAACAAAAAAAATGAAAGAGATAGTCCCAACAATTTTTTATCAGCATAAACACTATCAATCCTAATTATTGGGAAAATTTCAAACCTTAACTAGATAAGTTACCTGAAATTAATAAAGGAATTCACATAATCTCCCACCAAACCCTCTAGGATTTTGTAGCCAAACCAACTTGAGAAGTGATTTTTTGGTATGAATTTGGACTGCTCTAAGTTTCAGAAGCTCTGGACCTGCACAGACATTCCACTGCACTGGCTTAGTGAGTAACTGCCTCATGAACAAAACTTGGTGTAATGGTAAATTTGAATTGTCAATTTGATTGGATTATGAGAAGCTGATGATTAAAAGGCTTATGGGTATGACAATGAGGGTGTGTCTAGGAATGATTGGCATGTGGGTTAGTAAATTGAAATGGATACCCTCCCTAAGCATGGGGCAACTGTCCAATAGGATGATGGCTTGGATGGAATAAAAGTTGGAAGAACAAGTTGGAAGCAGCAGCAGATGCAAGTTTGATTCTTCTTGACTGGGTTCTTGATAGCTGCTATGATCATCTGAGGATATCGGACTCTCACTTCTTTATTCTTCCAAACTGGACTCTGCCAGTGATTCTCCAGAAGCCTTTGGTGTTGGACTGGGGTAGCACCAGTGATCCCTCTTGTTCTGGGATTTCAGCCTCTCTGACTGGTTCGTCCAGATCTCCAGCCTGCAGACAGTGATTGTGGACTATCCAGCTACTGATTGCATAAGCCAACCTAATAAACCCCCTTTTTATAATTCTGCTTCCTGTTGATTCTGTTCCTCTAGAGAACACTAATACACTTGGCTTAGTCGAGCAACTCTGACACAAACTCACTGAAAGTACAGCACTGTTGGGGATGAGTGTTGCCACATAGAAGGGAACAGAGGGTGCCACCTTCAAGAATTGGATGCTTGGGGATCCTGCCGTTCAAGACCCAGGAGTGTGACCAGTTTATGTACTTTCACAGAGGTTCCAGAATTGAGGGCAATTACCCACACAAGTCCATTCACTCCTGTTTTCAGTGCTGTGCCCAGGTGCCTGTCACTCACAAGGCAAGGAATAAACTCTGTGGTTCTGCTGCTGCCCTCACCTGTAGGCATACGATCGGTTGTCTTGAGCAATACTGTGGCTGTGCCTATTGGCATGTCCCCAGAGTATGCAGCTTAAGAAAGTCTGGAGATAAGCTTTGCCTTGTGCTTTTTGCTTGCTTCCATAAGAACATCAGCTGAGAGAAATCTTGCCCAGCTCCAGCTATACCTCACTCCTGTTTCAATCTCTGGTGTGTGGAGATGTTTGAAGGGAGTTGTCAGCCTTAGCAAATGAATGTAGCTGGTGTATTGTCTCCATCAATCCTTGAGTACCTGGCCTTGCAGACTGGGGAATGGCCAGAAGAGACTCCTAGGAAGTCCTCAGAGCTTTACTATACCAAGGTTCAAGGGGCATAAACAACAAAGGAAAAGGCTGTTTCATATTTCTGTTCATTTTAGGAGCTGTAGATAGTTTTGTCTTCTTTTTTCTTTTTTTAAAAAATTACCTAGGGAATATAAAGCTTACATATTCACAGATGAGTCCTTTGAATGCCTACCCCAAATGGTTTCCTTAATGAGTCATCACTTAACTCAGAATACTACAATACAAAGATCAAAGCTCCAGAATTCAAAAAGGAAAACAACTTGCCTGTTGCTCAAGCAATTACCAGAGTTAAAAAAAAATTAAGCAAAAAAGACCTTTTCCCAAAGAGGCTTGTTATCACCTAGCTTTGTATGACCAATTCCTAAGAAAGCCACATTCCATTTCAGAAAAAAAAAAAACAACTGCTTAGGATGCCTTTAGGTGCTTAGTTTTCTTTTGCTTAGTTTCTTTAAATTAACCTCTGAAATACTTATTTGTGCTGCCTTCCTGAAAACTGTACCATGTTTTTACAAAGAAGAAAGAAAATTGCAAAGAGGTGTCTAATTTGGCAGGTAGTGTGTTATGACAAACAGCTGAAAGTCTTCCTTACCTTTTCTTATTGTTGTGGTGCATTTGAAATAAATTACCAGGTCAGTCTTGAAGCAAGACATGGAACTTTTATTTGCCGGCAGGACAAGGGGCAGCAAGCAAGTCGCCTCTGCACCCCTTGTAGAAGGTAGGGTATCTCTTTTATAGCCCCAAACCGCAAGTCACCAGTAAGTCAAAACCATAGTAACGTAGGAAGTAGGTCAGAATGACCCAGTTCAGGGTGTAGTACAATGCCCAAGAAAAATGGGAATTAAAATGAGAATCTCTTACAAATGCATTTCTTAATAATACATTGTATGAGAATAACAAACATTTTTCAACCACCTTGCATTACCAAATAGAGTGTGCTTAGCAGAAGGTGGCAGAGGTGGGGTTTTCTCATGGGAGAAGCATTTCTTATATTAAATGGAGTCTCAGGGTAAAATGGAGTTTGGTCAAGGCACATATAGTTTGGCCCATAACTTTATGCAACAAGATGGGTTCTGTGGTGTCGCATAAGGAGTGAGTTTGAAATGAAAACTGCACCACACTTCCCACATTCATAGGACTTCTCCCCAGTGTAGATTCTCTGGTGCACAGTCAAGCTTGACCTCTGCCTGAAGGCCTTGCCTCATTAGTTACACATGTAAAATCCCCCCCCCCCATTATGGATTCTCCGATGAATCCATATGAAGATGGATCTGAACTATATGTGAAGATATGAACTACATGTGAAGGCCTTCCCACACTCATTACGCATATAAGGAAGGTCTCCACTCTGAATTCTCTTGTGGACAATAAGGCAAAAGAGCTGACTGAAGGCTTTCCCACATTCATGGCAGTCGTAAGGTTTCTCTGCAGTGTGAATTCTCTGGTGCACAATAAGGCGTGAAAAACAACTGAAGGCTTTCCCAAGAATGTACCTATCAAATAGCATGAGGAAAACGTAAGAAAATAAGTGGAATAATGATTAGGTTTCAGCCACAAGTTAAATTGGGAAAATTGTTAAAGTAAAGAACTCATTGAAATATGAGTTGCATTTGAAACATGCTTCGCTCCCAGGAGAGTTGGAAATAAGGAAAAGGAGAAGAGAGGAGACAATGAAGATTGAGGATGATAATGAAAACAGGGAGTCAAAGAAGGGAGAAAATAGTCGAATTTAGGGGAGGGTGGGAAATTCAAGCCACATATGAGAAGGGAAAAGAGAAGGGTTTTGAAAATGTGGAAAGAATTTGTGAGTTTCAAGTTCCAAAGATGCATGAAGAATAGTGTAAAACTTTCCAAACCTTCCTGACTTATTCACAGTTGGAAATGAATTGAGGAGTGAAGACCTGATCCCACAAGGCTAAGTTCATTTACCATAAATAAATAGGCATACATACAACTTAATGGTATGCAACATTTTGCTACTCCCTAGGACAAAATACAGGGCAGAAACAGCAAAAGGAATGATAGAGAGAAGTAGGAATGGTTATTGAGCAATCCCCAAATCCAAAGATATCTAAAATTTACTTTGGAAAAATTACAGATAATTCTACATGTTATTAACAGAATAATTGGAAGCTGACAATGTTCAAACTGGAACTGTGAAACTGTAAGGAATCATCTCTTAGAGACCATGTTCAAAACATTTTGACTGAGTATGTCTTTGCTTCTACACATCCATTACATTTTAAGGTGATTCCAAAGATCCCTGTCTACAGTCAGGATTTGGAGCCAGGGAATGGATTTTTTTTGGGGTGGGGGGATATAAAAGAGCAGCTATTGGTCCTGACAGTTGAGGACAGTAGATGATCAAGTGCAAGCATAAATTTTGCTTTCATTCTGAGCATGTCTCTTGGGAATTGGGAAGGACTTGAAAGGCAAAGATGAAGAAATTATATATCTAAGATAAATTTGCTACATTGGCAGGCAAGGAGTGGAAACCAATCCAAACAAAGAATGTAAAATGGAAAGAATCAAGCCCCCACCTTTGGGGGTGCCTCTGAAAAGCTAATGGGAAGGGAAAATTAGGGAGGAACTGAACAAGTTAGCTAGGAAAAATGAGAAAATGGACATAGTACTATTCAGCTGTTTTAAGTTTATCTAACTCAAATAAAAGTGAGACTGTTCCTGGTCCAGAGATGATTGGAAGCAGTAGGGAGTGGAAAAGTCAGAGCAACCTGCAGCTACAAATTTCTCTCCTCCATATCTAGTAGGGCACTACAATGTAGAAGGTATCCTTAGCAGTCACTCAGATGAGGAACCTACCATTTTTGACACATTGATTGTTAAGGACAGCTAATATTTCCATGATTCCATTGATTAATATTTTCAATAATATTGTAATTCTCATTATTTTATTGGTGTGTTGTAGTGAAAATATGTTCCTGGTGTGTCAGGAAAGCATAGTACTACTGAGAAAAATTCTAGATAGCAAACATTTTGTTTGACCAGCCCTCTTATGAAAATACTTGAAAAGCTGTCTAGACTTGGCACACCAGATTTATTTTTTTTTAAGCAGAAGTCTTTATGGAGTTTACCCTGAAACACCAACACTATTAGTCTTAGTGTATTTTAAAAGTTCTTTGAAACACAACATTTTTTTTATATTGGATAATTCTGCAAGCTTCAGAAAACATCTTCTTTTGGATTGCCTTGTCTGATCTATTTATTCTTTAGCATAATTTTTTTCATAGATGTAGAACCACTATCTTCACACAAGACTGAAAAAAGCAACTTGATGTTGGTTAAACCAGAGGATACAGGAAAAGGAGATGCACCATTTTCCCACATGAGTATGAACAAACACCCATACATGTATTAGCTTTTATTCTAAACACTTGTATCTTAGCTAATTAGCTCAGAAAAGCCACTCTGATGAGTAAACAAGTATACCTTCCCCTGGAATCTCATAAAAGTTGGAATTGGTAATTATAAGGCAAATGATGGAAAGAAATGTACTTATATTAAAATGGAATAAATGATTCTGATAGGATTCACTTGAGATATGTGCTGCCACATTTTTAATGCAGCTTTGACATTGAACTATGCAGGGTCTTTCTTTCCTCCTCTGACAACAGATCACTGTGCTCTCCAACATTCTGCATCTCGACATTGGTATATATACCAATGTCTTTGTATTCTTGGTCATTGCAAAAATGATTTTTCCTTTGGAAACTTAACTGTAAAACCTGTATTCCTGATTTTGACTTAGTACATTTGAGTCTTGTGGATTTACTTAACACATATATAATTTATTTTTGTCATTTTCTGTAAAATGAATCAATCCATCATTTGCTAGAGAACAGTCTTTCCAGAAATTTTGACTAAGAGTTGTAATCCAAGAATATATTTGCACATACCAATGAAGTGATTCTTCATATTTCTATGATGTTTTTATTGTTTATATTCTTCTCACTGGTGGGCACTGAATGACATGCCTTTACATGCTAAGAAGTTGCTGTCTGACTGAGCCTCTACCTCAGACCTCTCTAATTCTTTAGTGGGTTTTGTATATCCAAGTTTCAGAAAATTTCTGACCTAGTTTCTAAATGAGTTCCCTAAACAGGAAGATCTTGAAATAGGAGAAATTACATGGGAAAGGAAAGCAACATTCACAGTTGCTAAATTTTATTATGCATCTCATTTGAAACCTTGAGTTACAGACAGGAGCAGAATCTCACATTACTGTGGCTCAGCTTCTTACTTCATTCATTTAATTAAACTTCATTCAACACAGGTCACTGAAAATTTTCTATCCTCTGTATTTCTGGAAACATTCCTTTCAATCAGGCCTGCATCAACAAACTAGTGCAATACTACCTTCTCATTATTAATCTCCATTTATGCACATGCCCCTCATGTTCATCTGTTCATAGCATTGAGGTTAGTCCTGATATTTTTGTATATATTGCACATATGACCATCAGCCCTGTTTAGAGCATGGATGTCCAAGCATCTTAGCTTTCCTAGGAATCTTTCATAATACAAATTCTGCCTCACTCTCTATGTTGATCCCTCTCTGTGCCTGCAATATCCTCTGGCATGTCTCCTTCCAATCACTAAGGTCAGGCAAACATGTTCCATTTAAATCCTGTCTTATGTACAGCCTTTCATTCTCTCAGCATTTCCAGCCTCTGGTTGATGATCACACTTTTGAAGTTTCCATTCATCTCTGTCTCAAGAAGTTTTCATCCCTGGTACCTGTTATCTCCTCTAGCCTTACAACAAACTTAAATATATGTGGAGATAAATAAAACTGTTGAGAGCAACATGATGCAAAAGCAGTTCCTTCAAATCCAGGAACTGATGGACTATACAGGAAGATGAATACTTTGATGGTCAAATGTTTATTGCCAAGCTGGGAAGCTGAAAAATATCTCAGGTAGCCCGCTGGAAAGCAAAACCAGTTTATGTCAGGAATAACAGGCATAATCATGGAAGTTTCGAAATACAGAGGGATTCCTAATGTAAAAAAAGAAGAAGAAATTAAAAGAAGAGTGAAGGGGCTGGGACTGTGGCTCAGCGGTAGAGCGCACGCCTAGCATGTGCGCGGCCCAGGTTCGATCCTCAGCACCACGTAAAAATAAATAAAGGCATTGTGTACAACGAAAATAAATAAATATTAAAAAAAAGAAGAGTGAAAAAAAAAGCAACATGGAGTTCATGTCTTAAGATGTAAATGTGATCAGTTATATGGGACACCAACAATGAAGTATAATGGATTTTTAAAACTTAATATTTGAATGAAGAGATAGTAAACAGTGTGATGATTTTTGTTTATGTGGAAATTTAATTATTTTTCTGTGAAATTTTTATTCAACTTGAATGGATCAAGTTGTGAGTTATCATAGGCATCATACATGGTGATAGTATTGGAACAGTAAAATTACTCCTCAATAATGTCAATATGCATGGGGTTCAGAGGCACACATCCACAATTACAGGTATTTGAGAGGCTGAGGCAGGCCCCTGTAGGGTTTCCAGCAAACCATGGACTTTACAGACACACTGTCTCCCAATACAAAGACATGGGATTTGAAGTCAGCTTGCTTCTGGGTAAAATACACAGGCCCACACACAAACAGCAATAAAAATTTCAAACATGGCATATATTTTCCTAAAATAAAATTTCACTTAAAATATAACTGGGAAAATAAAATTATGTGATTATTACTACTCTTCCTTTTTATTTGGATAAATTGTCTTTCACACAGTTTTTTTTAAAGTAGTAAGTAAATTTGTGCATTTGTCAGAAGAGTCACATTTGGGCAGATCACCAGAGGAAGAACAGAAGAGGCTCATACTGGATATAGCCAGCAAAATGTATGCACATGTGTCAATTTAAATTCCTGATTATTTCTTTTTCTTGCTTCCAGAAGGTAAATTAGGCCAATTGAAATGACTTCCTAGAATACTCTTTGGGAATCCAAACGTAGTAATTAAATATTTAAGTACAGAGAATTTAACTGGTCGTCAATATGAAAATAGCTTTAGCAATCAAGGTGGATTCCAGATAAACTTTATGCAAGCAATTGCACTAATATTTTGGAATAATTTTTGCATCTGTGTGGCATCCTTAAATGGTGAATGATGAATTGGAGACTTAGAATAACCAGTTGAAACTAGAAACATCTAAAAATGCAATGACCACTAAATTCATTCATGGGAAAGCAGCTTCATTCCCAAAGGCTCAACATTTAATTTCACATTACCTGTCATCTATGGCAAAGGTTAAAGATGTCACTCTCCATGAATTCCAGTGTCTTTACTGAGGAAGATAGCAGTTTCAAATGAGACACAAAACTGCCTGTGAATGAAATCAGAACGATTCAGGATGGGAAGTTTTCTGTTAATGTACGAACAATATCTATTTCATGTCCTTTCCCTGCAATAAATCCATGCAATTATTAAACATACTTATCTATTTAGTTGATATTACATGTAAGTCCTTGGATGCAATAATTGGAAAATCATGAAATTTTGGCAGTGTCTTTTTCCTCTGTTGTCATATTGTCTGTGTTAGTAGGTGGTGCATTTGCATGCACTTGAATGGATTTCTATTCCACAGTCTCATGTAGGTACTTGAAGTGTACAGGTTTCTCTTTGGGATGTTTCTTGGGCAGGATTTATATCTGAACATTACATTTGAAAAATGAGAAAGTCGATATTGGTTAAACCAGGGATTCCAGGAAAAGAAGATGCACCAGTTTTTCACATGAGTATAAGCAAAGACTCGTATTAGCTGTTATTCTAAACACATGTATCTGAGCTATTTAACTCAGTAGACTCTCTCTGATGAGCAAACAAGTATACCTTCCCCTAGAATCTTATAACAATTTTGGATTTATTGTAAGTTGAATGGGGACAGGAAACATAATAAAATGGATTAAATGATTCTGATAGGATTCACTTGAGATATATGCTGCCATATTTTAAATTCAGCTTTGACGCTGAGCTTCTCAGGGGCCTTCTTTCCTCCTCTGAAAACAGATCACTGTGCTCTCCAGCATTCTGAATCTTGACATTTGTATATATACCAATATCTTTCTAGTAAGGGTCATTGCAAAAGTGATTTTACCCCTGGAAACTTAACTGCAAATTTTCTGAAACCTATATTCCTGATTCTGATTCATTACATTTGGGTCTTCTGTCATTACTCAACATAAGCCCCCAAATAAGATACCTAAAGCTAAAGTATTTTTCACCAATGCTAACTAGCAGGACTAGGCTCCCATATTCATTCAGTAGAATCATGATTGTAGTTTTGTTATTTTATATTCAGCTCTTGTTGAGCATACATCTCAATCTCTTTTTCAGAATGTCAGGATTCATGTGCCTTCTGCAAGGTAATTCATCTTCTATGTTTATGTTACATTATCAAGTGTATGCTGGATGGGATGATATGTAAAATATTCATATTTTATCTTTTCTCCAAGCACATCAAGCATATGAACAAAATAAAAAGAGAGCAAAAGTGCAGAATGGAAGAATGGAAAATCTAAACAGGTAACTCTTGTAGTGCAACTTCTCTAGAAAACATATATTGAAACATTTGAAAGGATAGCAAACTCTTCACACATGACATACATAATTTTTCCACAATGTGTTGGGAGAATTTGCCATGACATGTAGATGTTGATGCTTCCATCCATGTTTCAAAATATTTCTGTAAGTTCATGAAGAAAATATATTAAAACCAGCTTATATTATACATGTCTCTAAAATTATATTTCCCACACTGGAGTCATTACAGTTGGATTATGAGGCTGATTTTCTTTCTGCCCTAATTTTAAAAAGAGCTTAAAGGGGCAGGGGTAGTATACTTCCATATATCAAAGATGTGTTTGCTCATGCTTCTATGACATGGTTTGTTTGTTTATGTTATTCTCCATGCTGGGCACTGAATGTGATCCTTTTGCATGCTAAGCAGTTGATCTCTCACTGATCCCTTCCCACAGAACTCTTTGTTTCTCTGGTGTGTTTTGTGTATCCAAGGTTCAGAAATATACCCACCTTCTTCTTAAAGAGGCTTCTTCAATATAGGAAGATATTGCCATAGGAGAAACTACATGTTAAAGGAAAACAACATATACAGTAGCTGCATTTTACTATACATGTTATTTGAAATTTTGAGTTACAGCCAGGAGCAGAATCACACATTCCTGTGGCCCAGCTTCTTTCTTTGTTCATCTTCATTCTATACAGGTCACTGAAAAATTTCTATCCTCTGTATTTTCAGAAAATTTCCCTCCATTCAGGCTGGCATCAACTTCTTAGTGCACTGTTGCCTTCTCATTATTTATCTCCATTCATGCACAGGTCCTTCATGTTAACCTACTGATAGCATTGAGGATGGTCCTGTTATTTTTGCATATACTGCACATGTGACTATCAGCCCTCTTTAGAACATGGATGTCCAACCATCTTAACTTTCCTAGGAATCTTTCATAATACAAATTTTCCTCACTGTGTATATTGATCCCTCTCTCTGCCTGCAACTGTCCTCTGACTCTTCTCTTACCAATCCCCATATCACCGTAAAAACATGTTCCCTTTTAAACCCTATGACTATCTATAGCGTTTCATGCTTAGCATTTCCAGCCTTTGATGCCTAACCTCACTTTTGAAGTCTCCATTCATCTCTTTCTCTAGAAAAGAAATCCCTGGCATCTATTTCTCCTCAAGATCTTGCCAAAAATTCAATTGTGGGTGGAATAAACAAAACTGTTGACTACAATGTGATGTAAAATGGTCCCCTAAAGTCCAGGAACTGATGGACTAGACAGAAAAAGGAATAAATTACAAGTCACATGCTTATTATCAGTTTGGAAATTGTAAAATGTCTGAGGTAGCACCAGCGAAAGAAAAACCAGTCTATGTCAGGAATAACAGGCATAATTATGAAAATTTCTTAAGACAGCATGATGGAATAATACATACAAAGTAAATAAGAATGGAAATAATCAAGTCCCCAGGTCTAGAGGTTTCTTTGTTAAAGTTAAATAGAAGGCAATATTAGGGAGAAACAAAAGAAATACCTAGGTAATTTTGGATGAAACAATGAGAATACTGGGATAATGCGATTTTTCTCTTTTCAGTGTATCCACCTCAAATTAAATTTTTCCTCTCCATACCTACCAGCTTCCATGATGTATGTGGCATCCATTTGAGTCATTCAGATGAGAACTTTAGCATTGCTGAATCATTGATTGTTTTAACGACGGTTATTTACTTATTATTATTATTATGTTTACCATTGTTATTTTATTGATTTGGAATGAAACCAAGTTCTTTAGCATGCCATTAATTCACTCTATTACTGAGCAAGTTTCTCATTTATAGATACCTAATTTTTTGATCAGCCAACACTTTTATTAAATAACTTGATAATCTGTCAAGATATGCCACATAAGACTCATTTTTAACTCATAGTTTCCATGAAGTTTGTTCCTTGACTGACAGAACTGTTACTCTTAGTTTATATTCCAACTACTAAAATACAAAGATTTATTGATGTCTGATAATTCTGGCAGTTTTCAGATCTCTTTTTCTTTGGATTGCCATATCTCAAATCTTTATGCCTTATAATACATTTTTTTCTTATGTGGGACATGTGTTTTTGCACAAAAATGGAAAAAGAAACTTGACATTTGTTAAACCAGAGACTACAGGAAAAAAAATGCACTAGTGTTCCACGTGGGTATGAAAAACAAGAATACATTTAGTAGCTGCTCTTCTAAAAGCATGTATCTGAGCTAATTAGTTAAAAAAACTCTCAGATGAAAAATTAAGTATACCTTCTCCTAGAATCTCATAAAAAATTTGGACTTACTAAATTGTAGATCAAATGGAGAGAGGTTCTGTATTTGTAAAAATAATGTAATAAATAATTCTGATCAGTTTCATGGAAGATATCTGTGGCTGTTTTTCCTTCAGCTTTCATGTTGAACTTTTCAGATCCTTTTTTGTTTCTCTAAATACAGATCACTGTGCTCTCCAGCATTCTGCATCTTTCCATTGGTACATATACCCTTTAACTATGTATTTATGGTCATGAAAAATGTGACCTTACATTGGAAAATTAATTGCAAGTTTTACTAAAGCTATATTCCCAATTTTGATTTAGTACATTTTAGACGTGACTATATTCAAAAAAAGCCCCAAAGAAACAGACATCCCAAAGTTAAAATCATGCTTATAATACATAACCACTGGAACTCAGGTACATTGAGGAGGGTAGTTTTATTTATATTCAGTTTTTTTTTTTTTTTTTTAGTATATATTTCCTCTCCTTTTCAGTATTTCAGAACTCACATGCTTCCTGCAAGGTAGTTGATCTTCTATGATTATTTTATATTAATAACTGGGTACTGGATTAAATACACACTATTTATGTGACATCTTTGTCTCCAAGCACATGAAGCCTACCATCATAATCAAAGATTCCTTCCATATAAGTCAAAACAGAAGAAGAAAACAAGGACACACAAATCAGGTACATTTTGCAGTATAATTTTTTCTGTAAAGTTACCTGAAAACATTGGAAATGCTGGCAGTTTCCCTATTCCTATTTTTTCTGAAATTTAATGAGAGGATTTATCCTCCAAAAGACCCATCTCAATATTGGTATTCATGTTTTCTTTTTTTTTTTAATTTTCCCTCAGATTTTTAAAATTCTAAGATGTTATAAATGACCGCAGAAAGCATTACATTTCATATTACACATATAGAGCACTTTTTTACAAATCTCTGGTTGTATGCAAAGTATATTCACATCATTCGTGACTTCATACATGCACTTAGGGTAATGATATCCATCTCATTCTACCATCTTTTTTTTTCTTTCACCCTTTTGCCCCCTCCCTTCCCCTCCCTCCCCATTGGTATTCTAGTAGAATGCATTACGGTTCATAATACACACATAGAGCCTCTTTTCATATAACACTGTTTGTATACAAAGTATGTTCATACTATTCAAGTCTTCAATCATGCATTTAGGATAATGATATCCATCTTATTATACCTCCCCTTTTTTTCCCACCCCAAGCCCCCCTAGCTCCCTCCCTTCTTCTCCCTCTCCTTTGACCACTCTAGTGCTCCTCTAATCTTCCTAAGTATCCTGACACCCAACACCACTGTGACTCTGACTCCTTATATCAGAGAAAACATTGGTACTTGGATTTTTGAGACTGACTAACTTCACTTAGCATTATGTCCTCCAACTTCATCCATTTACCTGCGAATGCCATTATTTTGTTTTCTTTTATTGCTGAGTAAAATTCCATTGTGCGTATATACCACATTTTCTTAATCCACTCATCTACTTAGGGACATCTAGGTTGGTTCCACAACCTAGCTATTGTGAATTGTGCAGCTACAAACATTGAGATAGCTATGTCACTGTAATACACTGTTTTTAAGTCCTTTGGGAATAGACCCAGGAGTGGGATGGCTGGGTCATAGGGTAGTTCCATTCCCAGTTTTCCAAGAAATCTCTATACTGCTTTCCATAATGGTTGCACCATTTTGCAGTCCCACCAGCAATGCATGAGTGTGCCTTTTTCCCCCCAATCCTCTCCAACATTTATTGTTGTTTGTGTTCTTAATAGCTGCCATTCTGACTGGTGTGAAATGATATCTTAGGGTAGTTTTGATTTGCATCTCTCTAATTACCAGTGATGTTGAGCATTTTTTCAGGTATTTGTTGATTGATTGTATATCTTCCTCTGAGAAGTGTCTGTTTATTTCTTTGGCCCATTTATTTATTGGGATATTTGTTTTTTTGGTGTTGAGTTTTTTGAGTTCTTTATACATTCTAGAAATTAGTGCTCTGTCTGATGTGCATGTATTAAATATTTGTTCCCAGTTAGTTGGTTCTCTATTCACCTCACTGATTGTTTCTTTTGCTGAGAAGAAGCTTTTTAGTTTGAATATATCCCATTCATTAATTCTTGATACTAATTTTTGTGCTACAGGATTCTTATTAAGGAACTTGGGGCCTAATCCGACATGTTGGAAATTGGAGCTTACTTTTTCTTCTATTAGGCATATTGTGTCTGGTCTAATTCCTAGGTCCTTGATCCACTTTGAATTGAATTTTGTGCATGGTGAGAGATAAGGATTTAATTTCATTTTGTTGCATATGGATTTCCAGCTTTCCCAGCACCATTTGTTGAAGAGGCTATCCTTTCTCCACTGTACATTTTTGGTGCCTTTGTCTAATATAAGATAGCTGAAATTATATGTATTAGTTTCTGTGTCCTCAATTCTGTATCATTGGTCTACCCATCTGTTTTGGTGCCAATACCATGCTGTTTTTGTTACTATTGCTCTATAGTATAATTTAAAATCTGGTATGGTGATGCCACCTGCTTCACTTTTCTTGCTAAGGATTGCTTTAGCTATTCTGGGTCTCTTATTTTTCCAGATGAATTTCATGACTGCTTTATCTATTTCTTCGAGGAATGTCATTGGGATTTTGATTGGAATTGCATTAAATCTGTATAATGCTTTTGGTAGTATGGATATTTTGACAATATTTATTCTGCCTATCCAGGAACAAGGAAGGTCTTTCCATCTTCTGAGGTCTTCTATAATTTCTTTCTTTAGTGTTCTATAATTTTCTTTAAAGAGGTCTTTCACTTCTTTCATTAAGTTGATTCCTAGGTATTTTATTTTTTTTGATGCTATTGTAAATGGGTAGTTTTCATCATTTCCCTTTCAGAGGGTTTGTCACTGACGTACAAAAATGCCTTTGACTTGTGGGTATTGATTTTATATCCTGCCACTTTGCCGAATTCATTTACTAGTTGTAAGAGTTTTCTGGTAGAGTTTTTTGGGTCTTCTAGGTATATTATCATGTCATCAGCAAATAGTGCTAATTTGAGCTCTTCTTTTCCTATCTGGATACCTTTAATTTCTTTCGTCTGTCTAATTGATCTGGCCAGAGTTTCAAGTACTATGTTAAATAACAGCGGTGAAAGGGGGCACTGTTGTTATTTAACATAGTGCAAGACAGGGGTCTTGTTCCAGTTTTTAGAGGAAATGCTTTCAATTTTTCTCCATTTAAGATAATGTTAGCCTGGGGTTTTGCATAAATAACTTTTATGATGTTGAGATATGTTCCTGTTATCCCTAGTTTTTCTAGTGTTTTGAACATAAAGGGGTGTTGTATTTTGTCGAATGCTTTCTCTGCATCTATTGAGATGATCATATGGTTTTTATCTTTGAGTCTATTGATGTGATGTATTATGTTAATTGATTTCTGTATGTTGAACCAACCTTGCATCCCTGGGATAAACCCCACTTGATCGTGGTACACTATCTTTTTGATATGTTTTTATATTTGATTTGCCAGGATTTTGTTGAGAATTTTGGCATCTATGTTCATTAAAGATATTGGCCTGAAGTTTTCCTTTTTGGCTGTGTCTTTGCCTGGCTTTGGAATCAGTGTAATATTGGCCTCATACAAAGAGTCTGGGATAGCTCCCTCTTTTTATATTTCTTGAAATAAGTTGAAGAGCAATGGTATTAGTTCTTCTTTGAGGGTCTTGTAGAACTTGGCTGTAAAGCCATCAGGCCCTGGGCTTTTTCTAGCTGGTAGTTTTTTGATGGCGTCTTCTATTTCCTCACTTGAAATTGATCTATTTAAATTGTGTATATCCTCCAGATCCAGTTTGGGCAATTCATATGACTCTAGGAATTTGTCAATGTCTTCAGTATTTTCTATTTTATTAGAGGACAAGTTTTCAAAGTAATTTCTAATTATTCTCTGTATATCTGAGGTGTTTGTTGTGATATTTCCTTTTTCATCACGGATGTTAGTGATTTGAGTTTTTTCTCTCCTTCTTTTCGTTAGCATCACTAAGGGTCTGTCAATTTTATTTATTTTTTCAAAGAACCAACTTTTAGTTTTGTCAATTCTTTGAATTGTTTCTTTAGACTCAATTTCATTAATTTCAGCTCTGATTTTAATTATTTCCTGTCTTCTACTGCTCTTGGTATTGGTCTGTTCTTCTTTTTCTAGTACTTTGAGTGTGCGATGTTAAGTCATTTATTTGTTGCTTTTTTTTCCTTTTGAGGAATGAACTCAGTGCAATGAATTTTCCTCTTAATACTGCCTTCATAGTGTCCCAGAGATTTCTATACAATGTATCTGTGTTTTCGTTTACCTCTCGGAATTTTTTAATCTCCTCCTTGATGTCTTCTTCAACCCCTTGTTCATTCAGTAAGATGTTTGTTTAGCTTCCAGTTGTTGGAGTAATTTTTTTTTATTTCTTGTTTTATCATTGATTTCCAATTTCATCCCATTATGGTCTGATAGAGTGTGGGAATTATCTCTGCTTTTTTATATTTGCCGAGGGTTGCCTTGTGGCATAATATATGGTCTATTTTGGAGAAGGAGCCATGTGCTGCTGAGAAGAAAGTGTATTCGCTTACTGAGGGATGAAATATTCTATATTGTCCGTTAGGTCTAAGTTATTAATTGTTTTAATGAGGCCTAAAGTTTCTTTATTTAGCTTTTGTTTGGATGATCTATCCAGTGGTGATAGAGGTGTGTTGAAGTCCCCTAGAATAACTGTGTTGTGATCTATTTTATTCTTAAACTTGAGAAGGGCTTGTTTGATGAATGTAGGTGCTCCATTATTTGGGGCATATAGATTTATAATTGTTATATCTTGTTGATGAATAGTTCCCTTAATCAGTAAGAAATATCCATCTTTGTCCCTTTTGATTAGCTTTGGCTTGAAGTCCGCCTTATTTGATATGAGAATGGAAACCCCTGCTTGCTTCCTTGGCCCATGTGAGTGGTAAGATTTTTCCCAGCCTTTCACCTTCTCTCTGTTGATGTTTTTTTCTATGAGGTGGGTTTCTTGGAGACAGCATATTGTTGGGTCATTTCTTTTAATCCAGTCTGATAATCTGTGTCTTTTGAATGGTGAATTTAGGCCATTAACATTCAAGGTTATTATTGAGATGTGATTTGTATTCCCATCCATTTTTATTTGTTTATGGTATCTACCTTGATTTGGTTTGTCCTCTGGTTGGTAATTCCTTTAATTTAATATCTCCCTTTGTTGATTTTCATTGCTATTTTTCTTTTCTTCTTCATGGAATATTTTGCCCAGGATGTTCAGAAGTGCTGGCTTTCGAGTTGCGAACTCTTTTAACTTGTGTTTGTCGTGGAAGGTTTTTATTTCATCTTTGAATCTAAAGCTTAATTTTGCTGGGTATAGGATTCTTGGTTGACATCCCTTTTCTTTCAGGGCTTGAAATATGTTATTCCAGGATCTTCTAGCTTTTAAGGTCTGGATTGAAAAATCTGAACATAGTCTAATTGGTTTCCCCCTATATGTAATCTGTTTCCTTTCTCTTGTGGCCTTTAATATTCTTCCCTTGTTCAGTATAGTAGGCATTTTCATTATGATGTGCCTTGGTGTGGATTTGTTGTGATTTTGTACGTTTGGTGTTCAGTAAGCCTCTTGGACTTGGTTTTCCCATTCATTCCTCAAGTTTGGAAAATTTTCTGCTATTATTTCACTGAATTAATTATTCATTCCTTTTGCTGGGAATTCTGCTCCTTCTTCTACCCCAATCACTCTTAAATTTGGTCTTTTTATGTTGTCCCAAATTTCTTTTTTTTATTTTTTAAATATTTATTTATTTACTTTAGTTGTACACAATGCAATGCATTTATGTTTACGTGGTGCTGAGGATCGAACCCGAGCCGCACACGTGCAAGGCGAGCCCTCTGCTGCTGAGCACAACCCCAGCCCCTTATTTTTATGTGGTAAAAATAATGAACAATGTGAATTTCTGTTTTTTTTATCTATTTTAAAATTGTGTTTCTAAGAATTGTTCCATTTATATTGAGTAGGTGAACTTGTGGATGAATCTTTGGGATATTTCTTTGCATTGAACCTGGTGACATCCACTTTCTCCACCAAGAAAGATTTGTTAAGCAAAAGATTCTGTTTAAGATTTGGATAATCAGAAATATTTCCTGAAGAAGACAGGATTTATTGGGCACAGTGAAGCACATTCACTAGACTTTAAGCTAAACAACAGAAGAGGTCTTATCCCATTTGTTTGATCTGTAGAACATATTACACACATGTTTAGGTACTCTTTACATTTGCATAGTGTATGAATAATGCATGTGAAAATATACAGTCATTCATATATGAAAATTACTCACGTTACTTCTATTTTGTTTCCTTTCTGATACAAATTCTGTTATCAAATTAAAACATTTGAATGCAGGTTCTTCATTTCACATAATAAGACTTAAAAAAAAAGTCACTGTTCACAGTGTTCACTAAATGTAAAAAAATTGCAAAACTGGAAAATGAGCTTTGTGAACTTAAAAAGAAATATTCTGAAGCAAAAAGAGTGACATCAGAGATTGAAAAGGAAAATGTGGTATAAAAACAAGAACTTCAAAATTTGAGGTATGATATGCTAGATAAAAAGAATGAGTGGAACTCTTTCCTTTATACTAGTGGTTCATGGGGGAGTGTTTGTAAATGCTGATTAAATTTTTGGTGTGTTGCAATAAAGAAAATATTTTGCTCATCTGAAATATAAAAATCTAGTGAATATGATAGCACATTGTTAATTGTCATTACATATGAATATTAAATGTATAGTCTTCCCAAATCACAGTTTAATGGTGTGCATAACCCTATCTTACAGTAATTATTTATTTACTTATTATTTATTTACAGAGATTGAACCCAGGGGCACTTAAAAACTTAGCCCTATGCCCAGCCAGTTTATTTATTTATTTGATTTCAATACACTAATTTCTTAGGTCCTTGTTAAGTTGCTGAGGCTGGCTTTGATCTTCAGATACTTCTGCCTCAGCCTTCCAAGTTGCTGGGATTAGAGGCATGTGTCACCACATCTGAATAGGAATCTATTTATATAACAAATAGAAATTTGGGTGGTTTTGTATTTATATTTTTGCCTTTTGAAGTACAATCAATGTTTCAAGGAATAAAATTTAGAAAACAATTTTCTCTATTAGTTTACTCTGAATATATTTTCAATGTAGAATTATTTGATCAGAGAAACTTTTTTTAAAAAAAGGTATTTGATATAGATTTCTAAATTCCTCTCAAGAATGTTTATGTTATTTACAATTCTCCCAAAGATAATAAAATGGGCATTTTTTCACTACCCAAATATATGTTTTTAAACATTTGTAGTTTTTCTTCTGGTGTATAGGATCAAACCCAGGGGTTAGTTCGACTAAGTAGATATGCTAGTACTGAGCTATAGTTTTAATATTAACATCCATTTAAAAATGAAATGAAAAGTTATTACTGATTATTTTATTCAAATTAACTGGTGTATAAATAAAATTTCTTCTTATTTCTTTGTTAAAAATACCCATACTCTTAATTATTGGATTAAATATTAGGTTCAGTCTTATTCTGAAGGGGATTTTGGATTGTTTACAAAATACATAATGCTGAGCAGGATAAGTTGAAAGTGCTACCATAAGAGAAACATAAAAGGTAGAATAAAGTTATTTTTTAAAAAATATTTATTTATTTGCTTTTAGTTGTACACAATGCGTTCACCTGTACGTGGTGCTGAGGATCGAACCCGGGCCGTGCACATGCTAGGCGAGTGCTCTACCGCTGAGCCACAATCCCAGCCCTAAAGTTATTTTTTTCTCAGAAAAAAGCAATTTAAAGATAAACACATTTTACTGCAGATGTGCCTTAAAAAAGGAGGAGGATCAAAAAATTATTCTCTGCTTTTTGAACAAAAAAAGGATCAGTTAAAAGAAAAGGGAAATGGCCGGGCGCGGTGGCGCACGCCTGTAATCCCAGCACTTTGGGAGGCTGAGGCAGGAGGATCGCGAGTTCAAAGCCAGCCTCAGCAATGGTGAGGCACTTAGCAACTCAGTGAGACCCTGTCTCTAATAAAATACAAAAAAGGGCTGGGGATGTGGCCCAGTGGTCGAGTGCCCCTGAGTTCAATCCCCAGTACCAAAAAAAAAAAAAAAAAAAAAAAAAAAAAAAAGAAAAGGGAAATGAAGATAATAAAGAAATTAAAAAGAAACTTGAAATGTCTGTCAAATAATTTGATACAGAACTAAATATTACAAGAGGTAAATGAGCTTTCAGTAAATTTTAAAATTTTTTTATTTTATTTCAACAAACATACTATCCATTTAACATAATATGCAACTATGTTTCACTTCATGATGGGGATATGATCTGAAGAATGTGCTGTTTGGCAATTTCACCAACATGCAATCATTATAACTGTATACTTCCACCAATTTCAGACATCTCCCACAATACCAGAATAAATAATCTTCCAGGATCTCCATTGTATATGCAGTGTGTATTCTCACAAAGCATTGGTATGTGGAGTGTGACACTATTATTTTGGTTTAAAACAAAATATTATCTCACCCTAAGATTAAGTGATGACATTTGTGGCAAAATTAATTATTGCAAATCATGGCATCTAGTAGATTATCCACATTTGTTTCCTGAATGAAAGAGTTGAGTTTAATCAATAACATGAATATCAATTTTACTGCAGATGTGCCTTTAAAAAGGAGGAGAATAGAAGAAATGATTCTCTATTTTTTTGAACAAAAAATAAAAACCAGTTAAAAGAAAAAGAAAATTAAGATAACAAAGAAATTTTTAAGATGTTAAGATACAGAGTAAATAGATTTGAAACTAAATATTTGTTTAAAAAGTATTTTTCACAATTGCATCTCTACCTGTATTTAAGAAATATATTTATTATTTGAGGATTTTTTCTGTCATTTATGCAGTTTAAATTTGAGTGATTCATGTATGATAAAGGTTTATGTGCTTTAATAATCTACTTCTTCTTTTAAATGGTTATTTATTTTGAAGATACCACTATTAATTAAGCTTTTAGACTTTCTACTCCATGCTGAGATAATGCCAGAACTTATTGAAAAGAATCTCTAGGTCTCATCAGAACAAAGTGACACCTACAGGTAACATTCTTTAGAACAGATTGCCAGGACTTACAAGATGGGATTCCAGCAAAATATCTTTGCAAACAAAAAGTGATAGATATGACAAAAAACTGAAATGAATTGTTTTCCTCTGTTATTTAAAAGTGTGTGTTTGTGTGTATGTGTGTAAATATTAACTATTTCCATCATGAAAAAGATAGAGGATTTAAAATCCATAAATGTATAACCATAAGGTGCATATTTAGGGAGTGAGAGTGGCATTGGATTAAGTAATGTTATTAATTCAATTTTGTTTGTCTGCAGCAGTCCAGTGGTGGCTTTCACAGTGGCCTGCTTCAGAGAAAAGCCTTTTAATATTTTTCATTACTGAAATTTTAAGAGAAAGGAGTGATGACCTTCAAAGGACACACAACCTGAATGAGGAAACACAAAACTAACATGCTAGCATAATGAACAGTTGAATATTCCAAAAGTGGAGAATACAATGCAAAAATTTACGCTGGAGAATGAGAAACAACGCACAGAAACACTGGAAACAGAAGTCAAATCATACCCTGCCAGACTGGCTGCTGCTCCACATCCTTCGGATGAAAATCAAAGACCAAAAAGAGATCTGGAACTTGCATTCCAAAGAGCCAGAGATGAGGGCTTTAGGTCACAGGAAGAGGAGAATTTTGATTTATTTAATCTAAAAGATAGTAGTGAGATTCCTTCCCAACAGGTTTCACAGTCAGAAATGAAAGCCAGTGACTTAGAAAATGAGATTGGTCAGAAAAGCGATACTCTCAGAGTAAGGACTTTAGTTTTGGAACAAGAAAAATGACACCTAAAACAAACAAAATGCCAAATAAAGGGGATGGAACATAGATATCAAAATGAACAAAAAATAATGAAAGAATACATCAGAAAGCAGAAATCTACTAGAAGAGATTATCTAGACTCCAAAGTAAAAATACACAGCTTCAACAGGAATTTCATGACCTTCAAAACAAAGTTGAAAAGCAAAACAATGCATTCATTAATATCCAAGATCAATTCTGTAATATTATAAAACAATTGCAAGCTCAGAATGAAAGACACTATCCCATTCTAGAAAAGAGAAATATGAAATTAATCCATGAAAATACTCATTTAAAAAACGATAGCAATATGAAAAGAAAAAGCAGAAAATGAAGTAAGTATCAAGCAAGTAAACTATTTGAATTGTCTTTGAAGGAGTACTCAAAGTGATATTTGTGTGCAGTTAAATGTTGCATTAGATGAATGTAAAAATTCACATATTGTAAACATATTTTCTGTCTCAACTCAGAAACATAACCTGGTTTCCAGCAAATACAATTTAGATCTCATTCCCAGTGCAAATAAATGATCTGTTTGAAGTGATAAGTCTTCCAATTTCCCTGATCTGATTCTTACACGTTGTGTACACATTTTGAAATAACACTCTACCTCATAAATGTGTACAGTTTCATGCCAATTAAACACAGAATACTTAGAGTAACATAGAACTGATTTTAACATTTAAGAAAGAAAAATATTGAAAACCTTGTACCTAATAGATGCTTCATTTTGAGTAAAGAATTGTAAAGTTTTAAGAAGTTGAATTACAGATTTTTAGTAGCCATATATGCTCACATTCGTAATATATTCTCAATAATGTTGAAACAGTATCTACTTTTGGTGATGGTAATTGAACCCAAAGCTTTGCACATGGTAAGCACATGCTCTACCACTGGAATACACAATATCCTGTTGCCATACTTTAAGACCATGAGGAAATAGATAAATGGAAATGCTTATACCTAGTTGCAATTAACATTTCATTACAGATTTCCCAGCTGAACTGAAGGCAGATGCTGTATTTCATAATATATTTTCTTCACTAAAACTTTATATATTTCTAGTTGGTAAATTTAATTGTATTCATGCTAAATTGATTTAAATAAAAAATAGCTGTCTAGATTTAATTTATCTTCATGATCACTCAACTATTTTAAAGCATCTACTTTTCATGATCATAAATTTGGACACATGTGATAAATTACAGAAAACCCATGGTTGATTCAATCTGTAATTTATCGACTATGTTCATCACAACTTGCTCATGCTTTTCTTCAAAACTCAGTTGTTATAATGAAAAGGATATAGACTCATCCAGTACAAATATTGTTTTACTCATCTATGATTCATTAATTTGATACTGAATCTCTATTTCCAGACTACTGAGGGTGGCAGGATTCATGTACAGCGGGAACAGTGTGAGGATAGGTGAGATTTTTTAAAAATGCATGTTATTTAGGAAAAAAATTGAAATACTAAATAATTGTCTTGTGTAATCCTCAAAGAATCAAAAAGAGCCTACAGGATGGTAATACTAGCAGACTCCTGATGGAGAAATAGCAGAGCCAAACTGCATATCGTCCTCTGTGAACAAGTTCTGTCCCAATGCACCCTTGGTTTACATATAATTTGTTACCCAACAAAAAGTTTTATTCAAAGAGAAAATGTAGTGAATCCTACCTCAAACCATGAGCCATTTCATGTCAAAGCATTGAAGACTAACTGGCTGAGATTTGTTACATTATGTTTGTCTTTGGGGTTTCAGATTTGATTTGTGATAGTCTTGCTTTGACTTTGGTGAAATACTGAGTTGTTAAGTTATGAATGTTAAGTAAAGGTCATGATAATCTATATTAAGAAAACAAAAATATTTTACAATTTAAAAAAATCACTGGAGGTCTCATTTTCAAGAGACAGTTACTTGTTAACTGTATTAAATAAATGAAACAGAACTGATAATTTGAACTTTTCTTAAATGCTGCATTTAAATTAGTTTTTAAAATAAAGATCGCCGTCCATAATTGAAGAGAGCTATTGAAGTGCTTGACATACCTTCTTTGTGATTTTAGTTTGTGTGTGCTTTTAACACTTTTGTTTATCCTGCATCACCCCAAGGTTTCCAACCCTCATCAAAAGTGCATGATTGAGGGCTGGGGTTGTGGCTCAGTGGTATAGTGCTTGCCTAGCGCGTGCGTGGCCCAGGTTCGATCCTCAGCACTATGTAAAAATAAAGGCATTGTGTACAACTAAAACAAATAAATAAATATTTAACAAGAAAGTGCATGATTGATACTCAAAAATTTCACCAATATAATATTCCTTTATAATGTAAAGGAATATTAAATAATTTTATAAATTCTATAGACTTGTAACACTAAATTGTTTGATTTCTGTTTTTGCTAAATTGTTCTGACATGTTCTTCAATAAAAAATATATCCTTAGTTGTTTTTACTTACATGATCTTTATCATAGTTGTTGTAAAATATATTTATTGCTGCACTGTTACTACTATTATAATATATTAAATATATTTAAAATGGTTGAATTAAGTATGTATTTGAATTTGTAAAACAAGGAGGACTTTCATATGATCCATGTCTAAGGTGGCAGTGATATCAACAGTCTTTGAAAAGCAACCATCATAAAAGGGAACCAATTATACTCTATCATCTTATGTACATTGAGCACTGATCCCATCTCCCTGGAGATGTAACAGGAACCTTGTAGTCCTACCACGTGATTTCATTATACTAAGACTTCTTTGCAAGATTTTAATCTTATTCCAAAAATGATGAGCTCTCTCTATTTAAGAGTTGATTTCAAAAAACAATGTTCAACTATGTTGGAGCCATTTTAAAATATTTCTATAATGTTTGACCTTTTATGATAGGGGGACTATTACAACAATAAAATATCTGTGTGAAAACCATATGAATAAATGGTAGTATCTTGTTTTTATTATGTGTCATTGTTGTTAAAATATCAATTTCATTGCACCTTGTTTTAGAGCTTTGGTGGTGTTTTGATGATCTTAACTCACATTAAAGCAGTGAATGCCTATGTTAAAAGAGGCCTCACTCTTATTTTGTTTGTGTTTCTGTCCTAACAAAATCATAGGAGAACAAATCTAAGCTTTGTAAAACACCATTTAAATCAAATAGTTGAAAAGGGAACATTTAATACATAAATTGCAAGGTTGTAGCTAGGTGATATATATTTTTTAACAGTTACTTAGTTTACATGCATATTTTTCTGGAAAAATTGGGAGAATCAGGTCTGATTTGCTTCAGAGTCATAAAATTAGATGAGTGTGTACAAAAAGAGAATGAAAGTTAAATATTTCTGTAATTTATTAAGCACACCACAAATACAAAATAGTCTCATTAGTTCTTACTTGTAATTGTTTAACAAGACAATGATGAATGGGTGTGTAAATGTAGACACAATACAAAGAAAAATTTTTGGGGGGGATCAACTATTTTCCCATAATATTTTTAGGAAAAGGGAATGTTTATTATTTACTTCCTCATAAGCTAGTTTATTTGAAATTCAATCTAATAGTTTGTAGATTTCCCTGTGTAGGATTATTTTTTTCAAATCGTGCTAGCCTTAGTGAGAGACTTTACAAAGCACTCTCCTATCAAGATAGAGACATGTCTCCTTAATCACTGCGGAATGCCTTCAAAGGTGAAGGGAGGGGAGGAGAAGAAAATGGTACTGGGGAGGAAGAGTGATCAAATTATTTTATGTGCATATTTGAACATTTCATAATCAATACCACTACTATATATAATTAAATGACAGTAAGAATTTTGCTTAAAATAATTTTACTTTAAAAAAAGGACAAAACTGGGAAATCTGCCAAAATAATTTATCTTCACATATAAAAAATGTAAAGTCATTAAACATCACATCACTATTATCACAACATAGTACTTATTATGTTCATTAATCTACTTTAGACCCTATTTGGAGAATTAGCAAGATAATTGCTTTTATAGGAAATAAAAACCTGGATGGTCACACTTAACAAAATAGTTGGAAGTATTTCCACATATTTCTAATCAAGTACATAACTATTGAACCACGTTTCAAAAATGTTGGTCCTACCTTGTGAGAAGAAATCAATTAAAATGAAAGAGCAATATATTGTTTCCAATTCTGGAAAATAAACAAATCAAGGATCTTAAGTTTGAAACTGCCTCTTTTTATCACTTCTGCCCTACTATGAAACTGTCAGCCTATACACTGAAAATATTCTTGAAAAAAAGAAAGGCATCACCCATTTTCTGTGGTTTATGGCAGATAGCCCAAACTCACCTAGCAACACTTACAGTCAAGCATTTTAAAACACCCTGCTCATGACTTTGTCATTGCTTTACCTTTTGCCCTCAAGTAAAGTTTGAAATTTCTTAGAAATGAAAATACTCAAACCAAAGTGTTTCTTGTCAAGTTATTCAGCCTTATCTCTTCCCACTCACTCTACTGTCACTTTACTCTAGCTTCTAGTCACACTGGACCACTTCCACTTCCACAAGTGTTTTTCCTAATCTCTCACCGTCTCCATGCATCCCTTTCCTATCTGTCACAATTTCTCTGTATCCTTCAGGTGTCAACTCATATAGTACCTTCATGGAAGGACCTCCAACACTGCCACAAAATTGGGACAGAAATCCCTTCGTGTGTTCAGTAGTACCTTATTCTGTATGTGCTATACTTACCACTAATCTGTATGGAAATTACCAGTATATGATTGTTGAGGAGTGGCCTTTATCATCTCCATTTTGTCACCCTAGTGCTTGCCATAGTACCTTAGCATATGATTGCTGTATTCATGAAGAGGGGTGGAAAACCTGAAGCCCTGATATTCATTCAAAGTTAAAAATTCTGTATGAAACTATGGGCAAACTGTGTTTCATAGTAACTTTGTATTGTGGTCATACATATGTAATTTTCATTCTTATGAACAATGAAAAATTTTCAACTTTTTGTTTACTGATTGATGCTTACGAAACCTTTGAGATAAAAACATAATCCTTTTTCTTTCCATTTGCTACGGAATTTGAATCTAGACCAATTGGAGTTCCTGCCATAAGATTTACTAAAAAGCCAAGACAAGATCTATTTGTGGAAATAATGACATTTGCAGGTAAATGGGTGGAGTTGGAGAATACAATGCTAAGTAAAATCAGTCAATCTCAAAAATCCAAATACCGAATGTTTCCTTTGATATAAGGAAGCTGGTTCACAGTATTGTTGGGTCGGGTACATAGGAGGATTAGAGGAACACTATAATGGTCAAAGGGAAGGGAGGGGAAGGGAGGAAGCAAGGGGGGAAGGGGGAAATGTGGTTGAATAAGACGGATATCATTATTCTAAATGCATGATTGGAGACTTGAATTCTGTGAATATACTTTGTATACAAACTGTTTTGTGTAAAAAGATGATCTATACGTATAGTATGAACTGTAATACATACTACTATAAATAAAAATTTTAAAAAAGATCTATTTGTGGAAGCATCACAAAGATACACAGATATTTTTAAAGAAAAATAGATATGAAAGATAATATTGTATATTTCAGGCTACGGCCATAATATTTTAAAAACTTTGTTGAAGGAAATATGTTTGTATTATGAATGTATGGTAAAATTCTCAAAATATGAGACTATCTGTTTGCATCTATAACAAAATTTGAAGTGCAAGTGCAAGCCAGTTTTTATTGGGATATATGTATCCAAACTGTATAAATGGTTGCATTTAAACATCACCCAAACAATCATGTGGTCAATACTACCTTGGTGGAACTAAATATCACATTAATGATGGATTACTTGTATGACAAAAATATTACCAAGTATGGACCTGAGATTAAAGAAAGCAATGTTATTTTGGTATGACAGTTACTGTAGTCACTAATGCTTTAATGTGTTATAATTATAGTGCCATCAAACTTATATTCTTTAAAAACAAGAACAAAACTTATATTCTTTAAATTTTTCATGATTTTTGTATAAGCACTTATAGTTCTTTCATGATGAGAAATGCATTTCCTTAAGACATGTTGCCGTTTTTCATTGTTTATCCTATCTTGAAAAGTAATAGTCTAACTGCAGCTTCTACTATAAAGTACATTTTCCCCCACCAAATAATTTTAGAGTAAATGGCTGACATATGACATCATTCATGATTTCTTAATATTACCTACAAGTCACAACACGCTGCATAACTACAATACAACCTTCACAATGAAAGAGTCAATACTAATACATTCTATAATAATGCCTTCTAAAACTGAAATCTTTTTTTTCATGTTTTGCAACTTGCCTCATGTTGTCATTTATAACAAAATATTCCATTCAGATCCATGAAATGAATTTAATGTTGTATTTTGTAGACACCTTTAGATTTAAACATTCCTTAGTCTTTCCTTGACCTTCATGACCTTGAATCTTTTCAAGAATAATGCTTGTAGAATGTGCCTAGGATGGATTTTTCTTTATGATTGAGACAAGGTTACATGTTTTTGGCAAAAGTATTACAAAACTGATTCTGTGATTTTTCTCTTTAAATCCCAAGATGAAGACCTATATTTTAATTTCTCCATTATTGCTGATAATAACATTAATTACTAAAGGTCTTATCTGCTGGGTATATCTTATGTTGTGTCATCTTTTCCCTTTGTCATTATTTAGTGTTCTGTGGGGAAGTAATATGACTATATAAATATTATCCATCCAACTTTCAATTTATTAATTTACTTGTACATATACAGATCCATGGTTTATTTAATTGAGTATACCGTCATTTGTTAATATTATTATAAAAATTTATTTTTATTTTAGAAATTGTGTTTTGACAATTTTAGATTAATAAAAGTTTTATAAACTGAAGTACAAAGAAATCCTATGAAACAGTCTCCAAAAGTTAACATTTTATCAACTTTGCTTCTATTTCTCTCTTTATAGTAAATATAAATAGAGTAATATAACATAGTTTCTTTTTTCTGAACCATTTGTAAGTTGCAGGCATGATGTTTTTCATTGCCAAATATTTGTAGTCCTAAAAACAAGGTGTTATCTTTCATATAGTGTTGTGATCAAAATCAAAAAAATATTTAGTTCATTGTAAATATCTAATCCACAAATCCAATCCGGAATTTGCCAATTATTTCAGCAATGTTCTTTATAACCAAAATATATTCAATCTTGGAAAATTTCAAAATCCATTATTAGTCCTGTTTCTTTTGCCTGCTTTAATCTGGGATATTTCCTTAGTTTTTCTGGGCTCTTTATAGAACATATGTTTTTGAATGGTGTACTTTAGTACCTCTGTAGATTTTCCTTTAGTTTAGGATCATATGATATTTCCTCATGAGTGGAATCAGATTATGCCATTAGAGAAGGAATATCATGCATGCAATGCTGGGTTCTTACAATGCAGCATATCCCAGAGGTACTTGCAGACATGTTCAAGAACTATGCAAAGCCTCTAGAAATATTTGGCATCCACTAGGATGGGTAAATATTATATATACATGAATATGGTCTTGAATGGATCAAGGGAAGGATGTGTTGTAAGTTAAAGATTCTTATTTTTTCACATTTTAAAATGTGCAGGGCTACCCTATCAAAACTGAAGTGTTCTGAAAAATTCCCAGTCTGTAGATTAGAGTTCACACTTGAAAAGACCAAACACCAAGAAGTTCAAGTACCTTGGAAAGTAGTCATTCAGATCTTTTGACATAAAATTTTATTTAAAAAAGTAAGTTTTTAAGGTACTTTCCCCCTCTGGTTTAAGCTTGTCATGAATAACATTTTCTTACAAAAACTGCTGCCTTCTAATGTTCAAAATGTTGTCATCATAGTCTAACATCATAGGTCTCAATCATTTCTGAAGATATTTTTGCTTTCTTCCACTTAGAATATTTTCTTCAGATAAGTTTCTTTTTTTTTTTTTTTTTTTTTTTTGGTACTGGGGATTGAACTCAGGGGCACTCGACCACTGGATCACATCCTCAGCCCTTTTTTTTGTATTTTATTAGAGACAGGGTCTCACTGAGTTACTAAGTGCCTCGCCATTGCTGAGGCTGGCTTTGAACTCGCGATCCTCCTGCCTCAGCCTCCCAAAGTGCTGGGATTACAGGCGTGCGCCACCGCGCCCGGCTAAAATATTTTTTTTTTTTTTTTTTTTTTTTTTTTTGTGGTACTGGGCATTGAACTCAGGGGCACTTAACCACTGAGCCACATCCCAGCCCATTTTTGTATTTTATTTAGAGACAGGGTCTCACTGAGTTGCTAAGTGCCTCGCCATTGCTGAGGCTGGCTTTGAACTCGCGATCCTCCTGTCTCAGCCTCCCAAAGTGCTGGGATTACAGGCGTGCGCCACCACGCCCGGCTCAGATAAGTTTCTGAACTTTCCAATAGCACTTGCTGGAGTAGGGATTGAAGAAATTACTTTTTTTTTTTTGCTAGTAATGTGATTCACTGAGGCACACTTCTATACTTCATAGAACCCAGAAGAACTCCTGGGACAAAAAGTGCTGGATATTTGAAATAGGTTCTGTTGCAGGTCAGAGAAGTTGGCCTTTGTAGACTTTCCTTTCAGACCGATGGCAAGAAGATTTGGCCAAAGAGTTATGATGGACATACTGGCATTGTTTTCCTATTTCTTATTCCTTACATAAAAGCACAGATCAAAATATTTGAGGGCCTTCTTTTCTCAGGTGACATATTTCCTAGAATTGGTTGGGGTGTGAATGGGAAAGAACTTGTCCCCACTCTTCTGGATCCATTTCTGAATCCTCTGAATCTTCCTTGCAACTGTATGCTCATGAACATCAAAGGGGAGAAGATTCCCAGATCAATTCTACATTTTGTTCACATCTTCTTTGTTTTTTTAATATTTATTTTTTAGTTGTAGCTGGACACAATATCTTTATTTTATTTATTTTTACGTGGTGCTGAGGATCGAACCCAGGGCCGCGCATGTGCTAGGCGAGCACTCTACCGCTGAGCCACAACCCCAGCCCATATCTTCTTATTTATCATATGTTTCTGCTATCTTTCAAAACATTAAGAAATTTTAAATTCACCAGCCACACATCATTTAAAATTTCCCAGGGCTGGGGTTGTAGATCAGTGTTAGAGTGCTTGCCTAGCACAGGTGAAGCACTGTGTTCAATTCTTAGCATCACATAAAAATAAATAAAGTTAAAATAATTCCCTTTTAGTTTATTTGAACTTTTCCTGCATATAAATTAGTTTGAAATGGTAAGTACTTAGGCTATCCATTAATTGCTGTGCTGTAGATATGATGTGTATTTGGCAAGGACAATTAAGCCAAAGCATGAAGGAGTCTTGGCTAACCATGAAGTCTTCTTAGTTGTTAAAATCATCAAAAGGACATAAGGAACACAGGATATCCTCAGGAATCTTTTTTCCAATTTGTCATTTGGTGGCATGAGATGTGAAAAATGGACTGCTCCTGCTGTGTTGGGGACAATAAGAACACGTCAGCTGAAAGAATAGAAATTTAAGTCAAGGAAATGAAAACCTAACTCTCTGGTTGTCTCCCACTTCCTGATACGTGGATTTGGCCTAGCCCAGGGGTGTTTCCCTGACATATGACGAAAAATCAAACCACCACTAGGATAGGCTAGTGGCTGTTCCTCCAATGTGATTTGCTCGTGCTCCCTATGCTCCCCTATAACCTTTCTGCTGATTGGCCCATGTCTTCTATAAAGGCTGTCCAACTTCCTCAATAAACTGAGCTTGTGCGTTGACCGGACTCCCTGGTAATTGCCTGACTGTCTTCCCTCGCGAAGGCTGAGTGTGGCCACCAGCCGACTTCTACCTCTCCCGATTCTGCCTCACAGCTGGGCGTGTTCCCCCAGCCTTCTCCTCTGGCCAGAGGGGATTAAACCTGGGTCCGGGGGAGCTAAAAACCCCAGCACTGCTGCAGGCTCTTCTTTGCTTTTTAGTTTTTGTTTTGAATTCTTAATGTATTTGGTCATACTTTGGCAGAAGAACATGACAGTCAGCCAAATATTCTTCTCTAGTAGAGATTTATTATAAACAGTATAAATGCAACTTGGTTTCACAATTTTCTTCTCCCCCTGAAGGAAGAAAAAAAAATCTCCATTTTATAAACTTGGTTCAGTTTGTGAGAGGAGAAAGGGCATAGACAGAAAAAGAGGAGAGAAAGAAGAGTTGTCATAGCAGGTAGCCTTGCCCATCACTGACTTGACTTCAGTAAATACCGTGATATTACCCAAAGCTCGGACTTTATCCCTGATGACAATTCATATCTAAGGACAAGTTTTGAAGAAAAGGTGGTGGGCAGGGGGAGTTATAATGCTCTGCTAGCAAAGGAGAAACACAGGACTACTATCTCATAGGATGTGATTCTGTCAAGTTAAACAGAAGGCTTTTAAAGAGGTGATTTAAAGGCTACATTCCAGCTGCGCCTTGTGAGTGGTCATAATCCACTTGTAGACTTGGGAGACAGATATTTCTTAGGTCTTCTAGCACCATGCCTAAAATCTGAATTATTTCATTCCTGTGGTGTGTGTTTGTTTAAGGATAGATGATTTGGCCTAAGGTCAGAAGAAGGGTAATCTTGCTCCTCTCAAATTTAGGAAGGGAGAGAAAGAGAAAGAAAGAAAAAAAGTTGAACCCAGGAAAGCTGAAGTTTGTAGATGTTGGATTTGCTCTGTATGCTCTTCGATTTTACTCTCTAGCTTCTTGTTTCTGCCTCATCATTTTTAATCATTTTGACTTCAGATCTGGCAAGTCTTCCTTGCCCTCTAGTGGTGAAGTCATGCATTGACATAGTAGAAATGCATTAAGCTCACTGATGTTCCAATTGTGTGGAAAATCAGCCTGGCAACATGCTCCATATTCTTTCTTTTTTAAAATAAGTTTTTCTAGCCACCTGTAACTATATTAAACTAAACATGAGTTTGTATTGGCCTTTATTCTAAAATTATTTTAGATTTTATCATAACCTTACTTAACTGTAACCTCTCTCTCACAGTGAGAAGTCTGTTTCCCACCACCGACCATCCATTTAATATTTCCTCTAATATTTATTCTAATTTTCTATTTTAAATTTGTATTTAATTTTTGCTAAAATACATTTATATTTATTTTCTACATTACATCTGGACTACAATGTTTACGCACTCTTTCTTTTGCTTCCCTTCCCACTGAACCCTCGACGATTTTACTGTTTCTGGTTTTGCCTTTTCTAGAATGTCATCCATGAAACAAAAGTATGTAGCCTTTTCAGATTGGATTTTATAAAAATCTATACATACACATTTAAAAATCAGCCTTGTCTGTGTGGCTTGATAGTGTATTACTTTTTATTGCTGAACAATATTCTACTCTGTGAATTTACCAGTTTGTGGCATTCTCATATTGAAAGACAGTTTGGTTGCTTTCAAATTTGAGAAATTATGAATAAAACTGCCATGAACATTCATGTTTTTGTTTTTGCATGTTCATATTTTTTCATATCGGCTGAGTAACATGATAGTTGGATCATATCCTATAATTATATTTAGCTTTGTGAGAAACTGCCAGGATGTCTTCTCAAGTGGCTGTACTATTTTGTATTTCCAGTAGCAATGAATGAGAGTTCCTGTTACTTTGTATTCTTAAGTTTTAAGGTTGTAGACATTCTATTAGGTGTGTAGTTATATCTCATAGTTGATAGATGGGCTACCCTCCCGCCCCCCAGAGTTTTCCACATCCTGAGAGAAGCAACCTTGTTTCATTCTCGGCAGGATGTTTTCTTCCCGGACAGGATGTCCACCCCCCCCCCCCCCAGGCAGGATGTTTCTTTTCCCCGGGCAAGAACCAATAGGCTTAAAGGTCACCCTGTTCTAGGGGCAAAGAGCCAATGGCGTTGGGGTTGCTCTGGTGCACCTCCCACCAGAAATCCCTATATAGGGCCCTGTTCGAGAGACACACACAGACATAGAGACACACAACATCAGCTTGTCGCTGCTGAGAGGGGAAAGCCACTTAAGACACATCAGCTCGACCCTGCAGAGAGGAAGAAGCCACTGCAGGAGCTCCAGACTGGTCGCCTCCAGCCGACAGCAGCTGACCCAGCTGACAGCTCCAGACCCATCGCCTTCAGCCCGATGGCCGCTCCCAGCTGACAGCTCCAGCCTCCAGCCAGACAGCAGCTGCTTTAGCTGATAACTCCAGAGATCCCAGCCGGTGCGACCAAGCACCCACCTTCTGTTCAGAGCTTGCACACTCCCCTCTCCCTGACTCCCCTCTCCCACCAGAGCTTGCACACTCCCTTCTCCCTGACTCCCTTCTCCCAGCACCTCTTCGACCTTCGACCAGAGCACCTCTTCTCCGGTTTTGCTACCATCCACGAAGGCTGTTGAATAAATATCTTGGCTGCACGGCTGTCTCCGGTGTGATGTTTTGCCCTTCAACAGTAGTTTTAATTTACATTTCCTTGATAGAAAATGACATTAAGTACTTTTCCCATATGCTTATTTGTCTTCTATGCTGAGGTCTCTTCCTCTTCCTCCTCTTCCTCTTTGTTCTCCTCCTCTTCCTCCTCCTCTTCTTCTCCTCCTCCTCCTCCTCTTCCTCTTCCTCCTCCTTCACCTCCTCTTCTTCCTTCTCCTCCTCTTCCTCTTCATACTCTTCTTCCTCCTTCTCTTCTTCCTCTGCCTCCTCCTCTTCCTCTTCCTCCTCCTCCTCTTTAAGTTGTAGATGGACACCTTTATTTTATTTACTTATTTATTTTTTAAATATTTATTTTTCAGTTGTAGTTGGACACAATACCTTTGTTTTATTTATTTATTTTTATGTGGTGCTGAGGATCAAATCCAGGGTCTTGCATGTGTTGGTGAGCACTTTACTGCTGAGTCACAACCCCATCCCATTAGTTATTTATTTTTATGTGGTGCTGAGGATTGAACCCAGTGCCTCACACATTCTAGGCAAGCATGCTACCACTGAGCTACAGCCCCAGCCCCTTTTCATATTTTTGACCAATTTTTTTAAAAAATAGGAATTGTATTGAGATATAATTCATATACCACAAAAATTAACCCTTTTAAAGCATATGGCTCAGTAGGTTTTATTGTCATCACAAAGTTGTGCAGCTATAACCATTCAATTCCAGAACTTTTCTTTATTCCCAAAAGAATTCACTCCTTTTCCCCCTTGGTGCTAGCACATGGCAATCACTAATCTGCTTTCTATGGCTATACATTTTCCTGTTTTGGACATTTCATATAAAAGTGTACTCTTTTCTATCTTCTTTCATTCTAAATAATGTCTTTAACATTTTATACATGTTGTGGCCTGTGTCAGCATTTCATTCCTTTTTATGATTAACACCCCATTTTATGGACATATCACATTTTATGTATCTACACATCAATTGATGGATATTTGGGCTTTTATACTTTTGGGCTATTGTGAATATTGTTGCTGTTATGAACATTTATTTGCAAGTTTTCACGTGGATATTTGGTTTCAGTTTTCTTGGGGATATGCCTAGGAGAAGAATTGCTGGGTCAAATGTTTTTCTTTTCTACCGACAATGTATGGAGGGCTTTGGTTTCTCCACATTCTTGCCAGCACTTGTTATTTTCCTCATTCTCCTCTCCTTCCTCCTCCTCTTTCTCTTTCTTCTCTTCTCCTACACATCTTCCCCGTTCCATCTTCTCCTACTCTTTGTACCACTCTCCTCCTTCATCATTTTTCTCTTTCCTGTTTTTAAAATTATAGCCTTCCTCTCGGGTATGAAGTGGTATCTCATTGTAGTTTTGATTTGTATCTTCCTGATTATTAATGTTGTCAAGCATCTTTTCATGTGTTCATTGGCTATAGGTAGATCTTCTTTGCAGTAATGTCTAGTTCAATCTATTGCCAATTTAAAATTTTGTTATTTCTCTTTCTATTGTTGAGTTATGAGACATTTTTATATATATTCTGCATAGAAGTTCCCTGTCACATGTATGATTTGCAAAATAGTTTCACCCATTCTCTAAGTTTGACTTTCTGTTTCCTCATTCGTATTTTTAAAGCACAAAACTAAAATTTTGATGAGACACTTCTTCTGTTTTTTCTTTTGTCTTTTGAGTTTTTCATGTCATATCTAAAAAACATTGCCTAATCAAAAGTCAAGATTTGCCCTTACATTTTCTCCTAAGGATTTATAGTTTTAGTCCTTGAATTTAGGTCCATGATCCATTTAAAGTTAATTTTTGCGTATGATATGAACTAGGGTACAGATATACAGTTGACACAGTAGCATTTGTTGAAAAAATATTATTTTCCTGTTAAATTGTCTTAGTGTCATTAAATATTTATGGTATATACCCCTTTAAAATATTAGCAAAGCTTAAATGGCATCAACTAATCATTCAGTATCATTTAGTGCATTCACAATGTTGTGCTATTGCAAGTTCCATCTAGTTCCATAACATCTTCATTATTCCTAAATAAGACCCCATACCTATGAAGTGCATACTACTACATCCTGCTACCTGGTAGCAACTACCAATCTACCCTCTGTTTCTATTATTTACCTATTCTGCATATTTCATATAAATGAAATCATAAAATATGACCTATGGTTTTAAAAAATATTTTAAATTCTAATTTGTTATACATGCTTGCAGAGTGCAATTCATTTCATATTACATATAAAGAGCACAATTTTTCAAGTCACTGGTTTTACATAAAGTATTTTCACACCATTTGTGTTTTTATACATGTACATAGGGTATTGATGTCTAACTCATTCTGCCATTATTCCTATCCCCTTGCCCCCTCTCTTCTCCCTCCCCTTTGTTCTGTTTAAAGTTCCTTCATTCCTCTCATCCCCCCTCCCTTACCATTATAAGTCAGTATCATCATAGCAAAGGAATCATTCGACTTTTGGTTTTTTGGAATTGGCTAACTTCACTTAGCATTATCTTCTTCAACTCCATCCATTTACCTGTGAATGCCATGGTTTTATTCTCTTTTAGTGCCAAGTAGTGTTCCATTGTGTATATATACCAAATTTTCCCTATCCATTCACCTACTGATGGGCATCAGGGTTGTTTCCACAATCTAGCTATTGTGAATTGTTCTGCTATTAACATTGATGTGGCTGTGTCCCTATAGTAAGCTGTTTTTAAATCTTTTGGGTTTAGACCAAGGAGTGGGATAGCTGGGTCAAATGGTGGTTCCATTCCAAGTTTTCCTAGGAATCTCCATATTGCATTCCAGATTGGCTGCACCAATTTGTAGTCCCACCAACAATGTTTGAGTGTGCCCTTTTCCCCACATCCTCGCTAGCATTTATTGTTGTTTGTGTTTTTGATAGCTGCCATTCTGACTGGAGTGAAATGAAATCTTAGAGTAGTTTTGATTTGCATTTCTCTAATTGCTAGAGATGTTGAACATTTTTTTCATATATTTGTTGATTGTATATCATCTTCTGAGAAGTGTCTGTTCAGTTACTTGGCCCATTTATTGATTGGGTTGTTTGTTTTCTTGGTGTTAAGGTTTTTGAGAGCTTTATATATTCTTGAGGTTAGTGTTCTGTCTCATGTGCTTGTAGTAAGTATTTGATCCCATTCTGTAGTTTCTCTGTTCACCTCACTGATTGTTTCTTTTGCTGAGAAGAAGCTTTTTGGTTTGAATCCATCCCATTTATTAATTCTTAGTTTTAATTCTTGTGCTATAGGGGTCTTATTGAGGAAGCTGGGGCCTAATCCAACATGATGGAGAGTTGGGCCTACTTTTTCTTCTATTAGGTGCAAGATCTGTGGTCTAATTCCTAGATCCTTGATCCACTTTGAGTTGAATTTTGTGCATGGAGAGAGAGATAGAGGTTTAATTTCATCTTATTACATGAGGATTTCCAGTTTTCCCAACACCATTTGTTGAAGAGGCTGTCTTTTCGCCAATGTATGTTTTTGGCACCTTTGTCTAATATAAGATAACTGTAGATGTGTGGGTTAGTCTCTGTGTCTTCTATTCTGTACCATTGGTCTACTGGTCTGTTTTGGTGCCAATACCATGCTGTTTTTGTTACTATTGCTTTGTAGTACAATTTTTAAAAATATTTATTTATTTGTTTTAGTTGTACACAATGCCTTTATTTTTACATGGTGCTGAGGATTGAACTTGGGCCGTGCACAGTGCTAGGCAAGTGTCCTATGGCTGAGCCACAACTCCAGCCCCTTTGTAGTACAATTTAAGGTCTGGAATAGTAATGCCACCAGCTTCACTCTTCTTGCTAAGAATTGCTTTGGCTATTCTGGGTCTCTTATTTTTCCAGATGAATTTCATGATTGATTTTTCTATTTCTATTTCTTTTTCTATTTCTATGAGGATGATATTGGGATTTTGATTGGGATTGCATTGAAATTGTATAGTGCTTTTGGTAGAATAGTCATTTTAACAATATTAGTTCTACCTATTCATGAACAAAGTAGATCTTTCCATCTTCTAAGATCTTCTTTAATTTCTTTCTTTAGCATGCTGTAGTTTTCATTGTAGAGATCTTTCACTTTGTTTGTTGATTCCCAATTTTTTTTTTTTTTTTGAGGCTATAGTAAATGGGGTGGATTTCCTAGTTTCTCTTTCTGAGGATTTGTTGCTGATGTACAGAAATGCCTTTGATTTATGGGTGTTGATTTTATATCCAGCCATTTTGCTGAATTCATTTATTAGTTCTAGAAGATTTCTGGTGGAATTTTTTGGATCTTCTTTGTATAGAATCATATCGTCTGCAAGTAGTGATAATTTGAGTTCTTCTTTTCCTATTTGTATCCCTTTAATTTCTTTCATCTGTCTAATTGCTCTGGCTAAGATTTCAAGAACTATGTCAAGTAGGAGTGGTGAAAGAGGGCATCCCTGTCTTGTTCCAATTTTTAGAAGGAATGCTTTCAATTTTTTTTCTCCATTTAGTATGATGTTGGCCTGGGGCTTAGCATAGAAGTCCATTACGATGTTGAGGTATGATCCTGTTATCCCTATTTTTTCTAGCGTTTTGAACATAAAGGGGTGCTATATTTTGTCAAATGCTTTCTCTGCATCTATTGAGATGATCATATGATTTTTATCTTTGAGCCTATTGATGTGATCAATTACATTTATTGATTTCTTTATATTGAACCAAACTTGCATCCCTGGAATGAAGTCCACTTGATCATGGTGCACTATCTTTTTGATATGTTTTTGTATTTGATTTGCCAGAATTTTATTAAGAATTTTTGCATTGATATTCATTAGAGATATTGGTCTGAAGTTTTCTTTCTTTGATTTGTCTCTGTCTGGTTTTGGAATCATGGTGATAGTGGCCTTGTAGAATGAGTCTGGGAGTGTTCCCTCTTTTACTATTTCATGAAATAGTTTGAGAAGTATTGGTATTAGTTCTTCTTTAATGGTCTTGTAGAACTCGGCTGTGTATCCATCCAGTCCTGGGATTTTCTTGGTTGGTAGGCTTTTTTTTTTTTTTTATGACATCCTCTATTTCTTAACTTGAAATTGACCTATTTAAATTGTGTATGTCATCCTGATTTAGTTTGGGCATATCATATGTCTCTAGAAATTTGTTGATGCCTTCGTTATTTTCTATTTTATTGAAGTATAAATTTTCAAAATAATTTCTAATTATCTTCTGTATTTTTGTAGTCTATTGTGATATTTCATTTTTCATCATGGATGTTAGAATTTGAGTTTTTTCTCTCTTTCTCTTTGTTAGCATGGCTAACAGTTTGTCAATTTTTAACATTTTTTTCAAAGAACCAACTTTTTGTTCTGTCAATTTTTTCAAAATTTTTTTGTTTCAATTTCATTAATTTCAGCTCTGATTTTAATTATTTCCTGTCTTCTACTGCTTTTGGGGTTGATTTGTTCTTCTTTTTCTAGGGCTTTGAGGTGTAATGTTAGTACATTTATTTGTTGACTTTTTCTTCTTTGAAGGAATGAACCCCATGCAATGAACTTTCCTCTTAGTACTGCCTTCATAGTGTCCCAGAGATTTCAATGTGTTGTATTTACCTCTAAGAATTTACCTCATTTACCTGTAAGAATTTTTTAATCTCCTTCTTGATGTCTTCTGCAACCCATTGTTCATTCAGTAGCATATTGTTTAGTCTCCAGGTGTTGGAGTAGCTTTTGTTTCTTATTTTATCATTGATTTCTAATTTCATTCCATTATGATCTGATAGAATGCAGGGTAGTATCCCTACTTCTTTATATTTGCTTAGTGTTGCTTTACGGCATAATATATGGTCTATTTTAGAGAAGGATTCATGTGCTGCTGAGAAGAAAGTGTATTGGCTCATTGATGGATGATATACTCTATATATGTCAGTTAAGTCTAAGTTACTGATTGTATTATCGAGTTCTACAGTTTCTTTGTTTAGCTTTTGTTTGGAAGATCTATCCAGTGGTGAAAGAAGAGTGTTAAAGTCACCTAGAATTATTGTGTTGTGGTCTATTTGACTCTTGAACTTGAGAAGAGTTTGTTTGATGAAGGTAGATGCTCCGTTATTTGGGGCATATATATTTATAACAGTTATGTCTTGTTGATCTATGATTCCTTTAAGCAGTTTGAAATGTCCATCTTTATCTCTTTTGATTAACTTTGGCTTGAGGTTTGCTTTATTTGATATGAGGATGAAAACCCCTGCTTGCTTATGTAGACCATGTGAATGGTATATTTTATCCCATCTTTTCCTATGAGATGTGTCTCTTGAAGGCATTATATTGTTGAGTCTTTTTTTAAAATCCAATCTATCAGCCTATGTCTTTTATATTTATTTATTTATCTATCTATCTATTTATTTATTTATTTATTTATTTATTTATTTTTGTGGTACCAGGGATAGAACTCAGGGGCATTCAACCACTGGGCCACATCCCCAGCCCTTTTTGTATTTTATTAGAGACAGGGTCTCACTGAGTTGCTAAGTGCCTTGCCATTGCTGAGGCTGGCTTTAAACTCATGATCCTCCTGCCTCAGCCTCCCAAGTGCTAGGATTACAAGCATGTGCCACCGCACCCAGCTTATCAGCCTATGTCTTTTAATTGGTGAGTTTAGGCCACTAACATTCAGGGTTATTATTGAGACATGATTTGTATTACCAGTCATTTTTTAATTTTTTTTTTATTTAACTTGACTTGGTTTCTCCTTTGGTTGGTTTTTCCTTTATTGTAGTTCTTCCGTTTGCAGATTTTCATTGTTGTTTTTCATTTCCTCCTCGTGAAATATTTTGCCAAGAATGTTTTGTAGTGCTGGCTTTTGTGTTGTGAATTCTTTTAGCTTTTGTTTATCATGGAAGGTTTTTATTTCTTCATCAAATCTAAAGCTTAATTTTGCTGGATATAAGATTCTTGGTTGGCATCCCTTATCTTTTAGAGCCCGGTATATGTTGTTCCAGGATCTCCTGGCTTTGAGGGCCTGGGTTGAAAAATTTGTTGCGATGCGAATTGGTTTTCCCTTATAGGTTATCTGATTTTTCTCTCTTATGGCCTTTAAAATTCTATCCTTATTTTGTATGCTAGGCATTTTCATTATAATGTGCCTTGGTGTAGATCTGTTGTAATTTTGTACATTCGGTGTCTATAGGCCTCTTGTATTTGGTTTTCAAATTCATTCTTCTTGCTTGGGAAATTTTCTATTATTTCATTGAAGGGATTTTGCATTCGTTTGGTTTGAATCTCTGCACCTTTCTCTATTCCAATAAATCTTATATTCAGTCTTTTGTTGGTTTCCCATCATTCTTGGATATTCTGTTCATGGTTTCTTACCATCTTTACTGTGAGGTCAACTTTATTTTCAATATTATATATTTTGTCCTCATTGTCTGAGGTCCTGTCTTCCAAGTGATCCAATCTGTTAGTGTTACTATCTATTGAGTTTTTTAAATGGCTTATTGTTTCTTTCATTTCAAGTATTTCTGTTTGTTTTTTTTCTCAGACTCTCTATCTCTTTCTTGAAGTAATGTTTTGCTACCTGTATTAGTTCTCTTATCTCTTTGTTGGTGTGATTGATGGTTGCCTGTATTTGATCTCTTATCTCTTTGTTGGAGAGATCAATTTTTGCCTGTACCTGCTCACTTAAGTCATTTTTTAAATCCCAAATCATTTTAATTATGTATATTCAGAACTCCTTCTCTGACATTTCACTTACTGTGCTTTCTATGGATTCTATTGCTGTAGTATCTTGGTTTGTTTTGGGCATTTTCCTCCCTTGCTTTTTCATGATTTCTACTGTTTTCCTCTCTTGCAGTGTAAGTCTGAGGTATTTTGGCTTCTGCCCTATTGTCTTACAGCATCCATTCAGGTTACCTGATACCTCACTTTTAAGGGAAAGGTCAATATTACAGCATTCAATGTACCCAATGTGTTGTCATATATCAGTTAATTTCTAATTTTGTATTTACAGTTTTGTCACTTTAAACAGAAATGATGTGATAAGTTATCTTCTACCATATAGTCAGTATGTTTGTGTGGTGGTTTACAGCATCTAATGGTAGAAAGGGGGACTTAGGGGTTGGCTAAGACGTTTGTGAGGTAGGATGTGAGAAAATAGAGGTATTAGATTATTTGACTAGTGAGAGGGTAATCAGAAGAATTTGGGTGTAATTAGGAGAAACAAGAGATAGGCATCCCCATGTAATACTCCCTGTTAAGTCACAACAGGATAACTGGTACCACCTCTAGTAGAGTACCCTCTGGTGCAGCCTGGTCCACAGGGACCTTAGTGATGCCTTACCAGGACCTTTTTGTTGTTCCTTGATGGTAGCAACGCTTTCTCAGTTTTATGGCAGTGGCAGCCTCAATCCTATAATTATCTTGACTTTGGGTTGTGTAGCCAAGGAACCCCAGTGCAGAGAGCCTCTCCAGGCAGGCGCAGGTTGCCTCTCTGAGTTGTGGGCGTGAGGCAGGCCTCTCTCCCTGTATCTCCTCTTGGCCCCAGTGTGGTGGAGCAGGAGGTCTGGCTTTCTTCTCCCCACTCTCTTCCTCCTGGGTCTCCTCCCAGTTCAGGTGTGGTGGAGGGGGTTGGGCAGGCTGGTAGCTAGGCCCTTCCTTGGCCTGGGGCCTGCTCCCGGAACTGCTGGAGGCTGCAGAGTGGGTGGGCAGAGCTGACCTATGGTTTTTGACTTCTTTTACTTAGTATAACACTTTCTAGGTTCATCCATGTTGTAGCATGTATCAGTGATTAATTCCTTTTTTTTTTTGGTGGTACCAGGGATTGAACTCAGGGGCACTCGACCACTGGGTCACATCCCTAGCCCTTTTTTGTATTTTTATTAGAGACAGGGTCTCACTGAGTTGCTAAGTGCCTCGCCATTGCTGAGGCTGGCTTTGAACTCATGATCCTCCTGCCTCAGCCTCCCAAAGTGCTGGGATTACAGACGTGCGCCACCGTGCCCGGCTTAATTCCTTTTTATGTTGGATAATATTCCATTGTGTGTATATATGTAATACTCTTTTTAATATATTGCTGGATTTAGTGTGGTATTGTTTTGTCAAGGATATTTGCCTCCATATTCATAAGGGGTATTGGTGTATAGATACTTTTCTTACCATCTCTGTCTGCTTTTGGTATTAGAGTAATATTGGCTTCTGTGGAAGAGTTGGGAAGTGTTCCCTGTTGTTGATCTTCCTCCTCTTCTTTTTCTTCCTTCTTCCTTTTTTTCCTTCTCCCCCTTCTTCTTCTCCTCCTCCTCTCCCCTTTCTCACTCTTCTTTTTTCTTTATAAAGCATGGGCAATAATTTATATTTAAATATTTAGTGGAATTCACTAGTGATGCTGTCTGCTACTGCCCTTTCTTTGCTTATGATGAATATTTCTTATAAAAGAAATCCTACACATGATGGAGTTTTACTTAGTCATTAAAAAAAGAATGAAATTGTGGTATTTTCTGGTAAATAAATAAAACTAGAGAAATCATGCTAAGCAAAATAAGCCAGAATCAGAAAGTCAAAGGTCAAATGTTTTGTCTCATATAAAGAAGCTAGAGCAAAATGGGGGAGGGGGGGACGTGTGTGTGTGTGTGTGTGTGTGTGTGTGTGTGTATCCATGAAAATGGAAGGGAGATCAGTGGAGTAGGGGAAGGTGATTGAGGGGAAGGGGGAGGAACTACAGAATGAAATTAATAAAATTATACTACATACTTATATGAATACACCACAGTGAATTCCATTTTTATGTTTATGTATAATTGAAAAACAAAATGATAAATAAATAGATGGAAGATCAGTAGAGAAAGGGAAACAGGGGGAGAGAGAATTGGAGAAAAAGAGGAAGTACTGGGGACTGAAATGGAACAAATTATATTCCATGCATGTAAGATTATGTAAAAATGAACTCTGCTATTATGCATCACTGCAATGCACTTATAAAACATTTTGAAAAGGAAATCATACAGTATGTGACATTTTATGTATCACATATTTCTGAGATTCATCTAAGCTGTGCATGTATTAATATTTCATTCCTTTTTGTGTCTGATACATATATTTATTTACCCATTGAGGGCTTCTAGGTTGCTTCCACACCTTTTTGTTATTATGCATAATGTTATAAATGTCCAGGAACAAGTTTCTGTATGGACTTGTGTTTTCATTTTTCTTTCTTTTAAAAAAAATATTTATTTATTTGCTTTAGTTGTACACAATGTGTTTATTTGTACGTGGTGCTGAGGATCGAACCTGGGCCTTGCATGTGCTAGGCGAGCACTCTACCACTGAGCCACAATCCCAGCCCCTCATTTTTCTTGAGTATATACCGAAGAGTAAAATTTCTGAGTCATATAATCATTTTATGGTTAAATTTCTTAGAAATTGTCAAACTATTTTCCACAGAGGATGCACCATTTTACATTCCCATGAGCAATGTGTGGAGATTTTTCTTTCTTCATTTTCTTGCCAACACTTATTGTTTTCAGTCTTTTTGAAATTATAGCAATAATCACCCATGCAAAGTGGTATCTTGTAATTTTTATTTGCATTTCCTTATTGATCAATGTTGTTGAACATGGTTTTATGTGCTTGTTGGCCATTTTCACATCTTATTTTGCCAATTTTTTTTAATGTATTAATTTTTTTCATTGACACATTTATAAGGCACAATGCGATGTTTTGATTAATGTATACATTGTGTAGTGATCCAACAGGGAAATTAGCATATCCATCATCTTAAACTTTTATTGTTTCTTTATGGTTAGTGCAAATCCCCCTCTTCTAACTATTTTGAGATATATAAGACATTTTTTGTTAATTATATTCACTGTGCTGTGCTGTAGAACACCAGAATTTATTTCTCCTTCCAAACCACAACATTGAACCAACTGATCAACTTGTCCTCCCCCTTCTCTGTCTTTGGTAACCATTGTTTGCTCTCAACTTTATTTTTTTTTTTTGTACTGGGGATTGAACTCAGGGGCACTGGACCACTGGGTCACATCCCCAGTCCCCCCCCTTTTTTTTTTTTGTATTTTATTAGAGAGAGGTCTCACTGAGTTGCTAAGTGCCTTGCCATTGCTGAGGCTGGCTTTGAACTCGCAATCCTCCTGCCTCAGCCTCCCAAGTGCTGGGATTACAGGTGTGCGCCACCGTGCCCTCAGATGTTGTT